>JABYQF010000001.1:0-1454318 GCA_022606195.1 Trametes polyzona | reverse complement strand
GATTACTCTAGCACGAGTGCCGCCTCACTCGACGTGGCCGCTCGTTCGTCAACCATTGTATCCATATCCACTACGACTAGCACCAAAGCACGGTCAGTACTTCTGCGCGGTCACTGGGAGGAAGCTCACACGTAAACGCGTACCAGTGTCGAGACCTGCGTAATTTGCCGCGATCCTATTGAGGGTCCCGTCGTCCATGCTCCGTGCGGCGACTTCTACGACGTCGGATGCTTGGTCGATCTCTTTCGGGCAGCCATGGTGGACGAGACGCTCTTTCCTCCGGCATGTTGCAGACAGCCGTTTGAAGTTGAGGAAGTCCGCATCTATCTCGACAAAGACCTGCAAAAGTCGGTCGATAGGAAGACGATCGAGTTCGGGACGAAGAACAGGGTGTACTGCCACAAACCCACCTGCTCAGCCTTCATCGGAGCCGCGACTCCCGCTGCGACTCGCGTTCTATGCACAACCTGTTGGGCGTATACGTGTGGGCACTGCAAGGCGGCCGCGCACTCGCTCTCAATTCGGTGCACCAACTCGGAGGATGCTGCGGTCGTCGCCCTGGCGGAAGAATCCGGGTGGAAGCGCTGCCCGGGTTGTGGACACCTCGTAGAGCTCTCGATTGGATGCTATCATATGACGTGCCGATGCAGACACCAATTCTGCTACCTGTGTACCGCCCCGTGGAGGACCTGCACGTGTCAGCAATGGGACGAGGAAAGGCTACTCGTCGTGGCCCAGGACAGAGTCCAGAGGCAAGGCGTCCGGGCCCCTACTCGTGGCGGAGATGTCGGGGAGTACCACCGGAGAGTCGCAAGGGAGGCCGAGCGGCTACGGGTCGACCACAACTGCGTTCACCGATGGAAATACGTCGTAACGGAGGGCAGGTGCGAAGGGTGCAGCCATTACTTGAGGCTCTTTCTATTCGTATGTGGCTCTCTGAATTTTGCGAGAACATTGTGCTCACTAGACTCGCCCGGGCTACAGAATTGTCGGGGATGTCACATGTGGGCTTGCGCGCGATGTCGGCGCAACCGTTGGCTATGAGTACCGGTGTCTCTCAAAATGAATGGTCTCCGTAGGCCGCTGGCTTGTGGTGGCTTCTCTATGTGTTGTTGTATCTTGACGTTGTGTACGATAGTCGATGAACACAGCATCCTGTAAAGCAGTACGTATTACCGCAACCGTGTGGCCCGATGGAGTTTGGGCTCAACCATACCCTCTGTCTGCTCATGTCGGAATCTGTGAGATCTATGAGCCTACACCATGCATATCTAGGAGCAAACAGGGATAGATGATGACGGTCAGAAGCAGGACCATGCGCGACGGCGAGACCCGTGAGCGCGTTCAATTTAAGTTCTGCCGCGCGCGTCAACAGCAGCCGGCCATTCCTTCGCCATGGCACTCGCTCTCTTAGCCGGCCTCTTCCCTTCGGACTCTGAGACCTGAGGCCTGAGCTTCCTCGCCTCTCTCACCCCGATGACCACCATGGCCGCCGTCGACGTCGTCGCGCCGACGGTGCCCCTGGGCACACCTCCTGCAGTGGCCATCGAGTACGATTCAAAGCCCTCGGCGCCTGCGCTAGCTACTCCTACACAGAACGCCGGGAAAGGAAAGGGCTTGCGCGGTCTCCGAGAACGCCTCCCGCTCCGGAGGGCATTCAGCACGAAACACGCATCTCTCTCGACGCCAGTTCTCTCCTCACCGCTCTCGCCGCTTGATGGGGATGAGGCGAACGCTCAGGCCCCGAGCGCGAGTACTCGCACGAAGCTCACCGCGTTCGAACGCTTCGTGAACGCGAGGCTAGGTGCCAGGAAAAGCGGAAAGAAGCCGAAGGGCGCGGCAGAGGACTCGAGCACCCAGGAGTCTCCGGTCGCAGTAGAACCCGACTCTGCATCCTCTACTTCGACCTCGACGTCTGGTCCAAAGGAGGCGCCACTCCCCGCTATCCCTGATGCTACACCCGCGCCCGCGCCCGATGCACCAGAGGAACCCGTTCCCGAGGGCGACGCGGCGGACTCCAACCCGGAACCGCTGCCATTGGCAAGGAGGATCCAGACCCTATTGTCTAGCCTGCCGCCATTCCTCTCGCCGCTCAGCCCAACCCCCGCCACCTCGCCCGGCGGCGACGATTCTGATGGCGAGAAGAAACAAACTGGGGAAGAGCCTGACAACGGCGCGGCCTCCACGATTGACGACTCGCGCCTCATTTCCTTGCTTTCCTCCCCGACTATGATGAATGGCTCCCTCGCCCGTGGCAGGCAGAGCGTATGGGCGCTCCTCGACAATCTCCGGCTCAAGTCGCTCACGTCCCCCTCCGCACCTGGAAGTTCCGCAGACTCAGGCGCCGGAGAGGGAACACCTTCGGCCGCCACAGGCAGCACAGAAGCACCCAGCCACGCGACGTTCGAGGACGACGACAGCGTCATGTTCTACGGGCCGCTGGTACCTGACGCGTCCTCTGCGGTCGAGCTTGCGCGCTCGGAAATCGTCTCTGTAGACGAGAACGGCACGATCGTGGAGGTGCTGCTTGACGATGCGCCGCTTCCAGATGCGCCACCCAAGGTCCGATTTGGCGGGCTCTGGCCGTTCTCTAGTAGGCCGGCGACCGCGCCTACGCCGCCTGCAGGGAAGCCCAAGGTTCTAGTCGAGAAAAGAGTTTGGGTCCCGTCAACGACGCAGTTGTCCCTCCAAGTTATGTGGTGGGGGTACAGATTGTATGTCCATCTCCCCGCTGGCTCCGGAAACTGCTCATAACGTCAATTCGCAGGTGGCTGCCGCCTCCGATCATGAATCTCCTGAACGACAAGGAGATTGAGGCGGCGAAACTCGGCGCGATGCTCACCACTGCGCTGCAATGGCTGCTCAGCAACGTGCCCGACACCGCGCTTCCTTCGACACTGCGCCCTGCGCTCGCACTCGTGAAGAGCCTCGTGCCGTACCTGGGCTACATCGGCGGTTTCGTCGCCTGGAGCTGGGGTGCGATCAAGGGCTTCGACATTGGGAACGGCGTGACCCTTACTGCGACGTGGCTTCTACCCATCGCCCTCATTCCGGGAACGTGGGAGGATAGCGACGTGCCTCAACCCCAGCCTCAGCCCCAGCCTCAACCTCAACTACCAGTCTCAGGAGACCCAAATTCGGGATCGTCTACGCCTCCTAATGGCAGTACGTCATTACCGGGATTGAGTCCGCCACCGTCATCCGGGGACCCGCCGGTTCCTGGTTCTATCCCGTCTAACCCTGGTGCTGCTTCTTCAACAACCCCGGCCTCGGCCCCAGCCTCTCCTTCGCCTAGTCCTGCAACGTCTGCATCCCCGACGACAGGGACGTCGCCTCCCAGCGCATAAGAGTTTCAGCACCGTCGTAGGCCATACGCCTCACCATATACCTTCACGACCGAGACGACTTTACGAACGTATACCCTCGTGCTTTCTTGGACGGACGGAGTTTAGTCCTTATCTTCTATGTATCTACCGCGGTATCTGTTGCGTATAGTACATGTCTACGACGACTTCTCGGCTGCAGCCTGGGCTTCAGCTCCTTCCGCGTGTCTCTGTGCCTCCGCCGCAGCGTTGAAGAACGTCTCCAGCCACCGAGCCTCCTTTTCCATGTCCTCGAGCGATCGCGGTTTGCGGTCCTCGTCCGCATCCACGCGTAAGGGCTGCGGCACCTGGCGCAGCGCGTCCGGGAGGCCACCCTCGGACTGTTCCAGCGCAGGGTAGACGTCGTCGTTCCGGCCCTCGAACACGTCCCCCTGCAGCTTCCGGGGCAGGAGATGGAAGTGGACGTGCGGCACGGTCTGGCCCGCGGCCTTTCCGTCCTGTGTGCGCGGCAGAGGCGAGCGGGCGAACGTGCGACGCGTAGTGTGTTTGTATGTTGCGTTCTGTCTGGGCGGATAGTGGGGCGACGCACCTGGCAGGCGATGGTGAGCCCGTCTGCGCCGTAGACGCGTTCGATGACGCGCGCTACGTGTTGCACGGAGGTCATTAGTGCAGCGAGCTCGTCGTGCTGGAGGTCTGTGAGGCGGGGGACGACGCGCGTTGGGATGACGAGGACATCTGCGGGGTCGCGCGTGGGGTGAGCCTGAGCACACAGCGCGCCGTGCGTGGTCTGGAGCGGAATGGGGAAGGTGAGACAAACGCACGGCCGGGGACGATGGGCTTGAGGTTGACGACGGCGGCGGTGAGGCGAGTGCGGTAGAAGGCCTGGCGGGAGACGTCGAAGGAGGCGAAGCGGAGGGCAGCCATGGTGGACTCAGAGAGGAGGACGGCGCGCGGGAGCAGCGATGACATCAGGGCTTGATCATATAACACTCGCGCTCGGCTAGATAGCTACTCCCTCCCTTGCCTTCCTATTGGCCTCAGCCTTAGTTCGCACTTCAACCGCATCCACATCCTCCATCGCGCACCTATCCCCTCTCCCCCGTTTCTCCCTTTCTTCCCATCGTCTCCCCCATCCCCCCGCGATGGTCAACTCAGCACCAGCCGCACCCATTCTCTGCACGTTCCCCGGCGACGCGGAACTTCAGAGCGCCCTTGCCCACTTCATCGTCAGGGCGCAGAAAGAGTCCATCGAGAAAAAGGGCCGCTTCACCGTCGCCATCTCCGGCGGCTCCCTGCCCAGGCAGCTCGCCGGCCTCATCGACAACCCCGCCGTAAAGTGGGACAAGTGGTGCGTGCCTCTACAACCGACGCACAAGTACCACGCGTAATCCTGAGCTGACCACTGCGCACGCACACAGGCAAGTCTTCTACGCCGACGAGCGCGTCGTGCCGCTCGACCACGAAGACTCGAACCACGCGCTCAACACGCGCGAGCTCTTCAGCAAGGTCCCCATCCCGCCCGCGAACATCCACACGATCAACCCCGAGCTCGCGGACGACCTCGAGGAGCTCGCGGACGAGTACGAGAAGGAGCTCATCCGCGAGTTCGCCATGAAGGACTCCGCCCGCTTCCCCGTCTTCGACCTCGTCCTCCTCGGCATCGGCCCGGACGGGCACACCTGCTCGCTCTTCCCCGGGCACGCCCTCCTCTCCGAGGAGGACCGCTGGGTGGCGTACATCGACGACAGCCCGAAGCCGCCCCCGAAGCGCGTCACGCTCACGCTCCCCGTCCTCAACCACGCCGCGCGCATCGCGTTCGTCGTCACCGGCGAGAGCAAGGCGGACACGCTCCACACCGTCCTCGACGAGCCCGAGAAGGGCCTCCCCGCGAGCCGCGTAAGACCGGTCAGCCCGGGCCACCTGTACTGGTTCACGGACGAGGCTGCGGCGTCCAAGGTCCAGTATCCGAAGACGCCGTTCAAGTTGTAGTGACGGAGGAGCGGATATGGAAAGGACGATGACGACGAAGTAGTAGTTATTCTTTGGGGAGTGTATGATTCGCAGCAGCAGCAGCAGAAGTCACCGATTTTGTACTCTGTGCCCTTCGCATGAGCCGTAGTTTTTTATATGCTAATTTGGATGGATCCGCCTCTGCTCTGGCATACAACCTCCTCGTGAGTGACAGTTCGAATACGGGCTCGGGCTCCCGGGCTGGGTATATACAGTACTACCAAGGCCTACAGGCCCCAAGGAAGGCGTAAGAAGCGTATATGCTATCATGATGTGAACATCGAGGGCCGTCATCCCTCCTCGCTCACGCCCATCTCCGGGAACACCGTCAGCAGGACCAAGTCGAGGATGAACACCATGAGGTGCGCATTACACGCCTGGCTGTCCAGCGGAGCGAGCGCCGCGTCCACCGTTGCAGCCCTCGCCGCCGGCGTCGGGCCCAACGCCATCGCAAGCGGTCCTGCCAACACAAAACACAACACAGCCCATCAGCATATACATTCACACGCCCCACGAATACGAGGCGAAGTCGGCCAAGGGGAACACGCACCAGGAACGGCCTGGACGAGCCTCCGCCCGAGGCGCGCGCGCATCTCCGCCTGCTCTTCCGGTCCCGGGTCCTCGGGCGCGGGTGCGGGCCAGCCCTCGGGGAAGAGCGCGCGGCGGGCGGCGCGCACGGCGGACGCGAGCGCGGGCGCGCCGAGCGCGTGCGCGTAGAGGAGGTACGGCAGGAGCCGCGCGAGGAAGGGCGCGCTGAGCGAGGCGAGGAGCGTGAGGACGTGCGTGAGCGCGCGCGCGGTCGTGTGCGAGGCGTGTGCGGCGGCTAAGGGGGCCGTGTGGGTGGGTGATGGGGATGGGGAGGTGAGGGTTGAGGAGGAGGAGGAGGGGGAGTTGGGGAGGGGAGGGGGCGTAAGGAGCGTTAGGAGGAACGTGAGTGGAGGATGGGTATAGTTGGGTATCTGCGCAGGAGGAGGAACGGCGGGTGTCAGGGGAGGGGCGGGGGAGGGAGAAGAGGAAGGTGGATGGTCGGCGGGAGGGGTTGTACTCGATGTCTGTGAGGGCGGGCTCATGTAGGACGTGGACTCGGACGACGGGGACGGTGGTGCGGGGACCACGATCTGAGGCACGCTGAGGGATCCAGGGAGGGCAGGGGTATGTGGTGCAGGTGTCGGCGCGGGGTCCGGTGCGTCAGGCGTGTTCCGTCCATCCTTGTCCCCGTCTGAAGGATGCTGACGTTCGCCAGCGTGGTGTTCACCTGCGCTTTGGTTGACCTTCCGGATTGTCTCCCGTGCCTGCCTATATGCGTGTAGTATGGAGAGACATACGCCCGATACAGACTGCACGGCTGAGAGGAAGAATATCGCCACGGCTTGGAAGGAAAAGTGGTGTGATGAGGAGCGCCGTTGTAGGGTTGGTCGCTCCGATGAGGTAGAATCCTCCGGAGCCGAAGACTGCAAAAGGAATGTTAGAATGAGAGACTATGAGTTCCATCGGGCATCAGGCAGGGCATATCATCAATGTAAAGCATGTATTGCTGCAATGCCAGGGCGAAAGGAGGTGGGGGATACATGTACGCGAGAGTATACCACGCCTACGAGAGTGCCCTGCCTAAG
Organism: Trametes polyzona; assembly: GCA_022606195.1. Lineage (NCBI taxonomy): Eukaryota > Fungi > Basidiomycota > Agaricomycetes > Polyporales > Polyporaceae > Trametes > Trametes polyzona. The sequence goes on along the minus strand of JABYQF010000001.1, from coordinate 1,447,372 downwards.
AGAGTTGACGTAACGCGAGGGAAGCAGGACAAGCATGCTCACCTCCGATGCCGCACCCACGGGGTTCTCAGGGCCCATGAGGTCAAGAATAACCTTGTGGATGAACCACGGTTGGGTTATCCGGGGTAGTACACTGCCCACGAGGACTTTGAGGATGACCTCGCGCACGATGTACCGCTCCGTCTCTGGCTCATAGTCTTCTGGCGGCAAACACGCTTTCAAGATGTGGTCGACGGCCTGACGGACATACACAACATCGATGACGCCGTCCGCTGAGACGGCCATGTGGGGCTGCATCTGGTGGAAGAGCTGGGGGAGGGATGCGGCGCCGCCGGTCGCATAGGAGGTATGCAGCTTTGCCTGTGCATTACGGTAGTCTGTCCAATGCTGATTAAGGAGCGTAGGCAGGTCGCGGAACACAAGCGGCGAGAGGTCAGTCACGACGAGGCGCGCTTCGAGGGTACGAAAGACCACGGTGAGTATGCGAGTGATTTCTGGGAGAAACTCTTTGTCATAACGAGTGATCTTTGTCCACCAGGAGTTCACATACGCCCTCAGGGCAAGTGCAATGAAGTCATAAAGCTCAGCATTCAGCTCGGGGGAAGCAGCGGGCGATACCAGGAGAGGAGGAAGGTCTGCGTCCGCCGGCAGTGTGGGGAAGAGGAGACGCTTTGCGAGGGTGACGGGCTTTGCTGGGGGCGGTCTCGTGGAGAGCACTAACTTGTCCTTTGACTGGGTGGAGGACGCGACGGACTGGATCGAGCGTGGACCGACGCGACGTGCAGAAGGCGGGATCGTCGTCATTGGCGGGGACGACGAAGGGTCAGAACACAGCGCACTCGTCCACCCCGCCCAAGTGACGGGCCGACGGCGGAGGCTGTGACAGGTGTGACCTTGGATTGGCGCTGCGGGTTCGGAGGCGGGAGCCGAAGGAGGAGGCAAAAAGCCAAAATGGGCGGTGTGCCTCTGGACTCTGGGCTGACCGCAGACTCGGACGCGCCGGGCAACGACCGTCTCGCCGTGAGCAGGCCAGCCTTCGCCGCGAACAGTCCTGCGCGTGCTGCAAGCCGCCGCCGGCCTCCCTCGAGCTCGCCGTCCTTTCTGTCGAGAGTCGCGTAGCCGCACGCGAACTGACAGACAACGACAGTCGACAACGCTGCCGACAAGCGCGGAACCGCCATCCATTTTATGTGCTGATTATCCCCTGTGCCTCGCCATCTGCCCCCGACGTTCCTTCGTCCACACGCTCCTTCTCGCCCTCCCAGCCCGTCGCAACCTACCGGCCCTCGTCGCCATCCTACTCTAATCTACACCGCACGCTCGCCGCACATCCTATCCCTACTGGCCCTGGATAATGCACATCGACCCGTCCCGGCTCGTCCGCCGGGAGACAGAACAGAGCGGCAAGCTCTCGACGTCGACCATCATCATCATCGCCGTCGTCTGCGGCTCTGTTGTCATCCTCGCCTCCGTCCTCTTTGTCTGGCGCAACCTCGCCCGCTCATGCCGCCGCTCGCGCAAGGTCCCCCTCCCGCCCGTCCAGGACCTCGCCCACCACCGCGAGCAACAACTCGCCGCCTTCGCAGACCGCAATGCAAGCCGCCCTGCGACATGGGTTGACGGGCCTGCACACCATCCTCGTTTGTACTCCTCCCACTTCCTTTCTGCCAGCGCGAGCAACGCCTCCCTCATCCGAGGCAGCTCCGACTACACCACCCCCAGCCGCAGCCCGACACGCGAGAACTCGTGGGCAGTCGAGGATGCCACCTCCGCAGAGAGCTCGCCCTCCCCGTACCCGTCCCCGCTCTCGACAGAGGACCTCCGCGCGCCGAACCCGTCCTACTTCTCCGTCGGCATGAACGCGCACAACAGCATGGCCAGCGTCGTCAGCGACTCCTCCGAGGGCGGCGGGGGGAATGGGAATGGCGGCAGCGCACTCACCACCTCCCCGTCCGAGCTCACGCCCTCCGTCGAGTCCTCCGCGTCTCTCGTCCGCACGGCGGCACCGCCCGCGCGGGCGCGCCCCCCACGCACGCCCCGCTCGCGGTCGCGGCCCATGTCGATGGTGTCGTCCTCGGGCACGATGCACTCCGTGCACTCGGCTGCGGGGACCACCCTCCGCGGGCCCGCGCACTCGATCCACAGCAACGTACAGATCGTGCTCCCCGCGCCGCTCGCGCCCGAGCTCTACCCCGCCCAGCGCCCCACGGACGACCGATTCAGCACGTACGGCGGCGGCATGTCCCGTGTGAGCAGCTTCTACGCGCTCGGCGAAGGGGACAGGAGGAGCGTCGCCGACCCGTGGCTCAGTGGCGCGAGCGGGTCGTCCCGCTCCCAGAGCCGCGCGGACCTGCGCGAGGCGAGCGGGAGCAGCTCGCGCCTCTCCTCCGGTAAGTCGCACTCGCCCGCCGCCCTACATCCGCGCCCGACATCCAACTCACCACATCGCTTGACAGCTGGTCCCCGGCCCGGCTCCGCGCTGCGTCCACGGAGTAGCCTCCCACGAGTCGCAAGCTCGTCCTCGCTGCACTCGCAGACGGACGCAGCGAGCGACAGCGCGAGCGTGAAGGCGCGTCGGGCGCGCTCACAGCCACCCGCGCAGGCGTTCCCGTTCGCCCCGTCCCAGTCGTCCTCCCTTGCGCCGTCCCGTGCGCCCTCGCCGCTCTCGGCAAACGCGACCCCACCGAGGAGTCCGCCTCCGCCGGTGCCTCGTATTCCGTCCGTGTACGGGAACGTATACGGCATGCCCACGTCCGACGAGCAACGCAGACCAGGCCCAAGCCGTGCCGCCACAGCCGAGGAGTCGGATTCCGAAGGGCGAGGACGCCCTCCGAGGAAACAAGCGTCCCTCCCCACCGGCGCCGTACCCCCAATTCAGGATCCCCTCTCGCAGAGCGAGATGGCGGTAGGGCAGATGGTGGCGTATGGGGGCGGCGAGTGGGCCGGGCAGACGGACAGACCGCCTCCACAGCAGCGCCAGCTACAGCCGTGGGAGCAGGAGCAGGTGCAGGAGCCGGTGCCGGTGCTGGCTGAGAGGCGCACGTCGAAGCTGCGGAAACAGCGGTCTCGGTCGCGCGGTGCGAGGTCATAGCGTCGTTGTACCCGGCCGGCTGCAGTGGGAACAGTGGAGTGGCCGAAGAGGCGAAAAGACGAGGAAGGGGGCGGGAAGATGGAGAGCGGGAAGGGGGAAGGAGGGAGGGGGAGGATAAAGAGACAGTGACGAACCTTGGGCATCGCAACAACGAACACCGCGCATATTAGACACACATCGTCCAGTATACATACACACGTATATCATCTTGCATACGCACAAGTATAAGAATGCACAGCCGTCAGGCAGCGTTGCGAGCGCGCTCGCGTTACTGAGACAGGGTGGAGTTCATTTGACCGAGTCCGAGGAAACCGTTGGGTGCAAGAATGTTGCTGGCCCACTCGAGGACATGGGCAACGTCTTGGACCCGCAGTGATGACGTAGACGTTGAAGCAGCGAGGGCAAAACACGCAAGCAAAGAGGAGAGACGAGATGTTGCGGCCAGAAGGCGCGCGGTGGCCCTTCCTTTGGGGCCACTGGTGTTCTCGAATTATTGGCAGAGCCAGAGCGATATCAGTTACAGGAGCAAGCGCACAGGCTAGAAGCTGGAGAGAGAGAGAAGAGACGTAGGAAACAGAAGGGAGAGAAGAGGAAATACGGGACACGGAGTTGGCACACATCTTTATACAGCAGCAGCAGCACCATTGCACATCGCGCGCATCGCCTCGCTCGCCCCGCCACAACTCCACCATCGACCCTGGACCAAAAAGACCCACTCAGGGCCCGGGCGGACAATTCACCGAGTCGAGGACCGCGGCGCTCCATTGACGAACCGCCGGATCCGTCCTTGGCACGGCGAGGGATGCCCTCGCCGCCGCGGAAGCGGAACGATGCAGAGGGGGGAGCGCTCACATCATCCCGAACCCGTCGTCCTCGCCGCCCCAGCCGCCCGCGTCGGCCTCTTCGTGCATGGTGTGCAGGTGATGCGAGTCTGCGTCGTCTGAGGGCGCGGGGGCGCTGCCGTCCATTGCGGAGTCCTCCTCCCTGGGTGCGCTCGCGGGCTGCCCGGCGGGTGCGGGCGACTTTGACGCGGCGGCGCTCCCGGAGTTCGTCGGCTGCCCTGCGAACCAGGATATCTGGACGGGCCCAACCGTGGCAATGTGTGACCCCTTTGCGAGCCCCTGAAGTGTGATGAAGGTTAGGGCACCAATTCCAGATGCAAGCGACTTCGTACGAACCTGTTCAGCTGCACCACGGCTGTAGAAGGAGACCACGATATCCCCGCTATCCGTGGTTTCGACAGACTCCACTTGACCAGTTGTCTACACCAGCCATCAATACACTCTCCCACCTATCGACCACGATAAACCGACGCACCTCATACCAGTCCCGGACTGCCTGCAGGGACTCTGCTGGAGCACCCTTGACAAGCAGCTTCTTCGGCCGGAGATCGAGCTTCATGCTACGGGGAGGGCCTCCACGCATAGCGCCACGGAAGAAGGCACGGCCTCGTGCGCGACCGCGGTACGGCCGGTATGTCGAGCTCGGGTACGCGGGCTGCTCAGCCGTCTCGGTGATACCAAGGCTGGCAGCCTGGAGACAATAGTCAGAACGTGGACGGCTGTCAACAGTTAAGCCGTAACAAACCTCAGCCTTGAGCTTCTCTAGCTTCGCCTTCAATTCCTCGGTGCTCTCTTCCTCCCCCTCTGCAGTAGTAGTAGTAGCATGGTGGAGCTCGAGCTCTTTGTCCAGCCGTTCCCGCTCCATACGCTCCTGATCCTCTGTCCGAGGTGTCGAGCCGGCACGCTTGGCTGGTGCAGGGGAAGAGGCTGCACGGGGAGGTGACTGAGCTGCAGTAGTGGTGGGAGTCGCGGACGGCTTCATTTCCTCGTTGAGCTTCCGCAACCGCGCCATGATGTCCTTCTTCTCCTGGGGAGAGGCGGTGGACAGCAACGCCATGAGCGACTTCTGCTCGGCGATCTGCTGCTCGAGGAGCTTCTGCTTCGCAGCAAGGGCAGAGGCCGAGGATGCTACAGAAGGTTTGCGGGATGTGGTGGCAGTAGTAGTTGTGGGTGTTTGGGGCGCAGGAGAGCCCTCGGCGGCAGGCGTGGTAGCACCAGGCGCGGTCTGTGTGGTTGCGCGGTTCGCGACAATCGGTGCTGATGCGGCGAGCATCCGCTGGCCAACCTGACCATGGCCTTCCATCGGTCTATGCCAGAAGACCTTGACGAACCGGTTGCCAAAGACGGCCTCTTCCGACTTCCAAGCCTTGTAGGCCTCGTCGTGCGACGAGAAGCTGACGAGAGCCTTCGCGCTGGGCGCATCGACAGCGACGTTCGTGACCGTTCCGAACTTGCTAAACCAGTCGTTCACAGCACCGAGCGTGAGCTTGTCTTCAGGGATCTTCTCGACCACCAGCGTTTTGTCGTTACGCTTCTCTGGTCGGAAACTGTGGGCATCGCCGCTAAAGACGCCACCGCGTCCGCGAGTCCCTCGAGGTTGTCCGCGACCGTTGGAAGGGAAAGGCCGGGGACCCATCCCGCCCTCCATGGGAGGGATGTGCGGAGGGGCATCGTATGTGGGAACCACGCCTTCCATAGGGGCCCGCTGTTGAGGGCGGAAGCCCTCCCCGGAGTTGTGTGGGGAGACGTCTGTGATAGGCACTTGTGGGGTGAGGTCCTGAATGACAGGCAACTCGCCAGGTTTTCGGTTCACTGGACCCTCACCGTCGTCTGTCCTGGGCAACACTGAGGGCCGTCCGTTGGGCGGACGTACCGCCGCAGGCCGCATGTCCATACGTTCGTGAGGGTCGTACGCGGCGCCGGCAGCGGCAGCGTTCATGGGGAAGGGCATCCCGCCGGGGCCCATCATTGGCAGGAAGGGCATGGCGCCACCGGCCATTGGGAAGAGTTGTTGGGGGATGACAGCATCTTCACCATGACTGTACTTGCAAAACGCGCCTCGCGCGCAGTAGCCGTTGTCTGAGAAGGCAGACCACAACATCAGAGCCGAACCAGGCCACGAAGGTAGATTTAACGCACTGTGGTAGTCGCGGCAGATACCCCGCCGTTCTGGCGGCCGGTAGTTCTGCCCGCGTCCGTTCATGCCATTCATGCCCATTCCCATATCCATCCCTGCCATGCCTCCATCCATGTGATCTGGCCGTCCATTCACGTCCATCCTCCCACTGCGATCGCCACGATCCCCCCAGCCTCCCCATGACGACCTGTCGTTGCGTCCGTGGCGCGAGAATTGGCTGTCGCCGTGTAGCCTTGGACCTTTTGACGGACCATGCGCGTCGTAGTCATCAGAGTCGATACCGCGCTTGCGTCCGCGCTCTGGCGATACAGGTGTGGGGTTCAACAGGCCATCTAAGGGAATGGGGATGCCGACGTCGGCCGAGGTGGTAGTGCTGGAAGAGGGATATGTGCTCGTGGAAGGGGTGGCGGAGTAAGGGAGGTATGACTTGGTGCGGAGCGCAGTAAAGAGGGTGTCAACAAAGGTCGGGCACTCTGTGGTGGGGGGAAGGAGAAATAAGTGGGTAGAGCATTACAAGGCGAAGGGAAGCACGCGCCTTTTTCGAGGAACTCTTCCAGTTGCACCGTCAACTCCTTCCGCAGCTCCGGTTCAGGCGCGTTGTGTTTGAGGAGAGCAAGAATATAGTCCGCGAGCGCACCGGGCTCAGCGTCGCATCTGCAGTACACACACATATCAGCATCTGTTCCGACCCTGGGACAGCGCGAATACCGACATTGGTTCGAGTGTCTTCACGAGCCACGGTTTGAGATGAGGGGCCGTTTCGGGGTCGTAGAGCATTGTCGGCCTAAAGTACAGAGATGGCGGAGAGAGAAGCGGTGAGGGGGAGGGAGGTCGTGGTCGTGGGCGGGGAGGGTGATTCGCGCCTGGACTTGACTCTCTGACGCGCGCTCACCACCAGTGGCGCAAACTTCCTCGCTGTCCGACACTGCATCTGACAAATCACCCGCTTATGGCAGGCGTAGTATTCGCTCCCTTTCGTTGCTGCACTTTGCCTGACGTGCACTGCTGCAGACAAGGGACATGCGATGTAACAACAAGGTTGTTTCCTGCTGACATACAAGAGAGACAAATGCTACTCAGAGCTCCTTGCGGCAGCGCGGGACTCGCCAGCCCATCTCGATGCTTGGCAGGTTGCACCTACGTCAACGAACCTTCCAGGTGACGTTCCCACCTTCTTCCCTCAGCCTCCATTGTCGTCTTCTTTCTGACCACGTACCGTTGTAATACATCTCATGCAAATGAGGCGGGAGACAAGTTGCTCCGCGCGGTCGTGTTGAGAATAGAAGGTGTCGCTACGACGACTCACCACGTCTGTAATGTCTGTTTTGATGGCCCACCTTAGGGCCGTTGACCAGACACCGCATGGCAGTGTTCCTTATTATTTGCTGTGAGTGTGATTGCCAGTATAATGCGATACACCGTACCATGATTGCCTAACGCGCTTCTGCCCGATCCTCACAATCTAATCTCACCATGGCATGGGTAGTGTCAATGAGATGGCAAACTGATTCCCTGATGAGATATTCAATGTCCCAAAAGACATGCCTACATCTATGCATTAATCTCCTCGAACTACATTGAGCCAAATCGTGGGACGTCAACGTAACCTGCGAATACCAGCCACACACGGGAAGACAATACATCGAAAGCGTGGATACCTTGGGACCGAGGCCATAAATCTTGTTCACTAAGGTCTTCATGCCGTTGGGGAACTTACTCAAGTTAGATCTTCAACGGGTGCACTAGTGTCAGGGTCTCTCTCCAAAGCTTGTCAACCTGTTTGCGCAGCATCAAGCTTCGAGGGTACGCGGTGGTGCAACACATCGTAAACTCACCATCGTCATTGAGTACTTACATCTAGGGTCGTCCAACGTCCGCCACGGACTCATAATCGTCCGGTGGTCCACTTACAATCGTACAGAGATGACTGGAAATCTTGACACCAACCCTCTTTTCCTGGGCCTAGAATCCATAGAGTGCTGTCATGTGTCCTTCGAAGCCGGTGGTATACCTAACTTCCCTCGGGTTGCATATGCTTCGGGATGCGCTCAAGCTTCCGGGGGCCGTTCCGCCGCAGGGGCACTGGAAGGGGTGACGTTGTGCGCGGCACAGCTGATCATGCGTCATGGGGCCGTCAGGGATCTTCACACTTCACTGGCAAAAGCAGTAGAGTATCGGTACTAGCATCCCAGTCCCCGAGCGCGCCCGATTCAATCAAATTGCAATAGCTGTCCCGCGTATCGGCACACACCGGGTGTACCGATGGTATTCAAGTATTGTTCAGTGGCCCATATCAGTTCTGCACTAGATTCAATCGATCATGGATATTCCGGATGAACGTGAACGGAGGAGAAGGAACGACGGTACTCCGACCCCGGGCAAGTAAGATCCTTTCATCGACGTGACGGGCACGCGCGTCGGTCACACCTCACGTGTCGACAACGCGTCGTTCCTCCCCAGGACCCGCTAAGCGAGTCCACCGTAGGTGCAGGTTGCAACAAGTACAGGAGTTCCAAACATCCACTCAGAAAACATCGCAGTACTGCCCATTGGTCGAGACACTCAACATCGTACATGGTCATACACTGTCCAGCATTATCCACGGTTCCCGGGCTTCACCGAACATTGACTACGAAGTCTTCTTCAACCTCCTCTCCCTCTGCCTCCTCCCGAGCCACACCATCGCGCCAGCACCCACGCCCACTCCAACAAGCACGACAGGGATGAGTCATAAGTCCGCCCTGTCCCTCCTGCGCCCGTTCGTCGACACCGGCACCGCCTTCCAGACCTTCGTCTGGTGCGTGCCGACCTGCACGTCCGGCACGCCCCCGGTGAAGTCGCCGAGGCTCTTGCCCCACTTCCCCGCGTCGTCCTTCTGCCAGAGGTCGTACAGCGTGAACGTGCCGGTCTGGTACCCGCGGCCCTGGTCGACGAAGACGTCGTTGAACGAGACGTTCACCGTCTGCGGGTTCGGGGAGGTGTTCATCAACGCGAAGACGAATTGGCTGTGCGAGAAGGGATGTGAGCGTTACATATCACAGCCTGGAGAGAGGAGGTAAGGTATATACTTGTTCACGAGGCTGCCTGACCAGAGCTGGAGATCTCCGCCTTCGGGCAGCGTGCGCTTCCAAACGCGGTTGGCGGGCGAGCCGTTCGGGTCTTGGTTGACCGCGATGAGCGCGTCGTTCGTAATGATCGTCAGAGTCTCATTGGTCTGCCAAGAGTAAGCAAGGGGATGCCTCAAAGCGCTGCGAAACACCCCTACCATATCCGTGACGTCGTTTCCGAGGATCAGGGGGCTCTTCACGAGCGCCCACATCGAGAAGTGCGTCACTACAAACCAGACGCATGCAGTGAGTGGGGCGGGCGGATATACGCAGGGAAAGCACATGCCATATTCATCGAAAGTCATGCCCCCGTTGCCCACCTCGAGCATGTCGAGGTCGTTCCAGCGGCCAGGGCCGGCCTTTTGCCCGACCGGTGCAGCGAAGTCAATGATGCGCGACATAGCACAGTCTAGTAACACGCGATGAGCATGGCTCGGAGGAACCGGCAAACACGACGCGTACGGAAGCCAGGAAGCTTGCAGTCCAGGATGTCCGTGCAAGGGCAGCGATCATCGAAGCGTCCGAAGTCCTGGGCATGCGTCAGTCGCGTCTCGTAGCGCTCAACAACTGGACAACAGACATACATCGTGGATGTCTCCAGATATACGCCAGCTGTTGGCGATGTCCTACGGGACGAAAGGCATGAGCATACAACGAAGGACTTCGCAGAACAGCGCACTTACCACAGCAAAGTTCCAGGGGCCGTCTTCGCCCCAGTTGCACATCGAGTATAGGATGGGCCGTCCCGTCGCGTTTAGGGCACGGCTCATGTTCGCGAAGCGATCGTATGAGATCTTCGGAGTCCCGGCGCGGCCCTCGTTGAAGCAATTGTCGTACTTGAGGTAGTCGACCCCCCAAGACGCGTAGGTCTGCGCATCGATCTCCTCGTGGTCGAGGGATCCGAACCTTCCGCCGCATGTGTACCTGCAGCACAGATGAGTATCATCCTCGAGGGAACATACCGAATGCAGCGCTCACGTTCCAGCACTGCTGTAGATACCGAACTTCGTGAATGTCAGAATGTGGATGGCTACGCGCGAGTATATGGATGTACCTTGAGTCCAAGACTGTGGACTTCGTCGGCGACCGCCTTGATGCCATTGGGGAACTTCTCAGGATCTGCTACAGGCGCTCCCGTGTTCGGGTCACGGGCCGGAGCATGCCAACCTGCAAAACGCCCAGAGAGTCAATAGGTGTGACTTCAAATATCGACTCATGGAAACTTGCAGTCGTCGACGATGACATCTGGAATCGCACCTTCAGCAAGATAACAGCATGCGGGGGTAACGATACTCACATTCGTACCCATACGACGTCAAGTTGTGGGAGACGATCGCCCGTGCGGCGCTGAGGATGGTGTCTTCGCTGATGCCACACCCAAAGTGATTCCAGGTGTTCCAACCCATCTGGGGCGTCCGCGCGAGACCATTGTCGTACGCAAGCACGGCAGGCAGCGCCAACGCGAGGGCAAAGAGCGAGAGCGTCATAGTGTAGTCTCCGAGAACGCGAGCGCGGCGGGAGCTGGGGTGAGCAGAGGACCGCGCACTGAGGGGTTTATATATGGCCTGCGGAGGCGTCGGTGAGGTACCTTCGGGTTCGAAGCAGTGAAGTCTGATGCGGGCGGGGAAATGATGCGGGGCACGCGCAGAATTGAGGAAGGCGGACGTCACCACGTACGTCTACAGTCAGATGACAAGCCGAGGGTCGCAGGTGATAGTAGGGGCGTCCCGGCAGGGCGAGCGATGCCCCCCTCCAGCGTCGGCGGCGGTCCGCTAGAAGATGAGAAGAGTAGGAAGTTGCAGCGCATCCATGTCGCACATTCAGCAGACAGTAGCCAACCTGAGTGCTCTGAATCAAGCTCGAGCCCAGCCCGCTCCATACACAGACGCTGCAGAACGAGTACCGCTCAGGGGCCTGCAGAGGGCACTGCCACCGCGCCCTGCGCCAGCGTGTCACGTCACACGTTGCTTGAACTCTCTATCGCGCGGCCATATTTCTTCCTGCAGCTGCTAATCCATACGCGCTCGTCGCTGTTCCTACCGCAGCACTATCTGCGGCTTGGCGGAACGTCTGTGCTCTCGTCGTCGATCGTCGTTCGTACGCGTGACCCTCGTGGACATCGGCCCAGGCTTGAAGTTGAGCGTCCGAACCTCTGCTGCACTCGACGTACTAACAGAAACGTGAGATGTGGGTATTGGGAAATTTATGATGACCTGACCGCTGGACCAGGACTATGACCATTATCGAACCACTGATTTCTGGTAAGTAAGGAGTTCCCGCACACGGTAGGCATCTCCGAATAGATACTACTGAATGTGCTGCAGCAGATATCGAAGCCGTGGGTGCTCCAGGTCGTCCGCCCAGCAGGCGCCCATAGTCCCACCCTTCGTCCCGGCGCGAGGCATCATGCAGGAGTCCTCGCCCCGCGCAGCACGCCCCAATTCCACACACGAAGGTCTATATATGACTGTGCCCCATGTCTGACCCACAATTTCGCACCCAGCGGACCCCGCCCTTCCCTGCAGCCAGCCTAATCCCACCTCCAGTCATGTTGAAGGTCCTCACGGCCCCGCCTGTCGCTACCCTCGGCAAGAGGTACCTTCAGGACCCAGACGATGCGACTGTCAAGAGACTGCTCGAGCTCACGCATGGCTTGAGCAAGGGCGTCCGCGATATTCGTGGCAAGCGGTCGGGTTCTAGCACCCCCACACGGGCGCCTCCAAGCCCCGTGAAGGTCGATGACGAAGAGCTTGCGTTCTCCCTGTTCATGCAGGAGACCAAGGGCTACGAGGAGGCAGACAGAGACGCGGACGTCGTGCAAGAGATGCTACTGTGGGAAGAGATGGACCGCTACAACCACGATGTCGCGGTCGCCCTCTCGGAGGGAAAGGAACCTCCGCCTATGCCCGAGGCCTTGTCAGAACGGTGGAGAGAAGCTTCTGAATGGTACGTATCCTAGTTTCTTGCTGGTGTTGCGAGGCTGTCTGACTGTTCCGCTAGGGAGATCCCTTCGTCTCCCACTAGTCCTGTCCTGAAGGCGGCAACAAGGTCAGCGAATCACGTCGAGCGGCAAACTGACCCCAAATCGCAGGAGGCGCCGAATGGCGCGCTCCCAAACAACACGCAGCCAGAAACCGCACAAGCGCCATCCGACGACGACGATGACGACGAGGAGCACGGATACAGCGATTGGTTGGCGCAGGTCGCCGTCCGCCAACGCGTCCAACGTCTCCGCACCGGCCTCTCCGACATTCACTTCTCGCCTCCTCCCTCACCTCCTCGACCCCCCACGCCACCGCCTCCCCCGGACTTCTGCACGATCTGCGGCGACGACATCGCCCAGGGCGCCGCGATCCGCCTCGAGTGCGGACACACCTTCGACCGCGGCTGCCTGCGCGAGATGTTCGGGCGCGCGACGGTCGACGAGTCGCTCTTCCCGCCCAAGTGCTGCACGGGCGCCGTCGCGCTCTCCGCCGCCGTCAAGGCGCACCTCGGGCCCGCGCTCGTCGCCCGCTACCGCAAGAAGGCGCGCGAGTTCACGACCGCGGACCGCGTGTACTGCCACGACCCCACGTGCGCCGCGTTCCTCGGGCCCGCGACGCCTCCGACTGGGGAGGGGGAGGGCAAGGGCAAGGACGCGCCGGTCGCGCCTCTGTTGGAGTGCGAGGAGTGCGGCGCGGAGACGTGCGCGGGGTGCAAGGAGCGTCCGCACCGGGGCGTGCCGTGCCACTTCAAGGCGGAGGACGCGGTGCTCGACCTTGGCAAGGCGCACGGGTGGCAGCGCTGCCCGAAGTGCAAGCACCTCGTCGAGCTCTCGCTCGGGTGCTACCACATCGTCTGCCGCTGCAGCACGCAGTTCTGCTACTTGTGCGCGGCGCCGTGGAAGACGTGCAAGTGCGACTTGTTTTACGTTCCGCCGGAGGAGGATTGAGCCACCGTAGGCCGTTGGAGGAGGTCTCCTATCGTAGGTTGCCGCGGGTTCGCCACTCGGGAGTTCATATACATATCGTGTACGAGTACGCAATACTAGGTAGTGTTCCGTCGTTCGCCGTAGTTTATCGTAGCAGAGACCCTTCCGTTTGAACCAAGACTCTATAGGGAGTGATTACCCCGTGCGGCCGAGTATATTTTGCACGAATTAGTCTACTAATATGCCTAAAACAACACGTCCGAATCCGTCCGGCCCAGAAAGTCCTCGATGGTCGAACCTGTAAGCTACAACGATCCAATAGCGACAACAGAAACCGCAGCCATGGACGGCGATACGCCCCTCAGATGATGAAGTGGTCCGCCCAATGGCGCAAGACGCCCTCGCCGTCCTTGTGGCTGGGGAAGCGCTTCACGTCTCTCGAGATGATGACTGAATGTGAGTTCCTCATCGGGTGGATGAAGACGAGCTCCTTCTTCAGCCCGGGCAGCGTGTTCAGCCATGTCACGAGCTTGCGCTGGGTCTCGTTCAGGACGAGACCCGGCTCCCGTGACATTGGTTCGTTCGATGCGACCACTGCAGACGCGTCTGTGTCGGTCTTCGGATCTCGAGAGGCGGTTTCGGATGCCGCCGCAGCGAGGATGGGTTCCGATGATGACGGCGAAGCGGAATCCGCGCCATCGAACATGTCGACGACGGCGTCCTCGATCTCGCGCTCGAGGCTGCCGACGATGTGGACGAGCCGCTCCGTCCTAGTCTCGTCCTTCTCTAGCTTCTTGATGCGCGTTCTAGACGCATGAGAGGCTAGCGAGAGGCGAGTGATGATGAGGGTGAAGACGAGGGGAACGAGGACAGGAGCCATGGCGTAGACGAGCTACGCGAGACGGGTCAGCTCGTGGTCAGAACAAGTGAGATACTGTACGCACGACGTTGTACGGGAAACCAAACTGCAGTGCCGGAGGTAGAAGCGGGGCGGGTTTCACCCTGAACCACTGTGCGGTAAGAAATTTCGGGGGTGGCGGGCGAACGACATGTGTTGGTATCGTATACGACTTGATTACAGGCTTATACCCCTCGGCATATTCTCTGCAATTGAGGGTCAGTGCAATGACGTTTGCGCCGCTCTCAGCTGTACGCACACTTCTATCCCGTCCTGTACGTGATTTACAAAGAAATCTTCTTGCTCTATGGCTGCGGTGGGGTATGGCACCGTGATGTCGTTCACGGTGTTTGCGTATATGCGGATATGTTGAAAGAGAGCGAGAGCCTGGTAAAATAGGCGATCTGCAAACGCGTCAGCGCAAAACAACATTGTACCGCTGTAGTACGCACTTGGATCGGCCATGACTTCGAGGAGGGGACGGCCGTTCTTCGACCATTTATCAACCTAGAAACATGAAGTGTGAGTGCCGTGCGTGAACCTCGTGTGATTGGGGGTCTTTGCATACAATGTAAAATTGCTCGCCCGTCCTTGATAGTAGTTTGGGTCCGAAGTAAGCGAAGAGGGAGGATATCGTTGTTGGGTACCTCGGGAGACCTATGTGAGGCGTTGCGACAGTGTTGAAGTTCACGGGCGTGACCGATGCAAAGAAGCCTCGTTGGTGTAGGATTCTGGACAGTGCACAGAATGAACAGACGATCTCGCGTAGAGCGGACAACAGGACGTACCCAACCAAATATCGCGCAATGAGTCCACCCAGACTGTATCCAGTTACAGAGAACCGCGTGACTTGTTTGCCCTCTGTCTCGAGCTTCTTCACCTCTTCCATGACCTGTATCGAGAGGGAGCTTAAGCACAAGAATCCTTCCTAGAGAAATTGGCACGCGAGTTCTCACCTCTTCCGCCACACGCTCGCCCCCCCAATCAATGCCATCATAGGTCCCATTATCCTTATTCGTCTCCGGGACGAGGACGTGCAGCTGCTCGCCGCCAGGACCCCTTTCCGACGATGCTTTTCCACGGCGTTCCTCCATGACCCGTCGCATTTCGGCAAGATGGGATGGGTTGCCCCACATTCCGTGGATCAAAACCAAGAGGTGAACAGAGGTCGATTCCTGTGAGCTAGAGCCGTCTGGGTTGTCGGAGGACATCTCGAGAAGTATCACGGAGGGTCAGACGAGTACGCAGCAGGGAGAGTGGGAGAGCAGACGGAAAGGGCATGGAGGTACGAGGTTTTGTGTGAACGCACTGCCGCGGAGACTGCGGCGCCAGGTCCCGAGGCCGGCGGCGGAGTCTGACGTGTTCTGGTGGCATCATCTCCTTCCGCTCTCTCCCAGGTACCTCCACCCCCGGTCGGCGATCCTGTGCGCGTCCTGTTCTCGGTGTGCAACCCTCCGCAAATCCTACACATATCTCGTCCGCCGAGGCAATGGTATCGCACAACGCCGGCTGCCAGTCGACGGCGCGGACTGTTGACTGTCTCGCGGGACCACTGGCTGAGGACAACGTCCATATACTTCGTTAGGTAGGCAACCCATAGATCAGTGTCATGCTCACCGCTGCGCACAGACACTGCGGCGGCCCTTCGTCGCCTTGCACTGACCCTTGTGTCAGAACTGCCCCAGCGCCCAAGTTGAGCAGCTTACAACGTCTATACTACTACCTGTGATGGTGCTTGTTCGCACTGCATACGAGCCTCTAGTACGATGATCGTGACATCTATACCTAGTGTGCACTGTGCGGGGCGTAGATGTTCACGTATGGACAACCTGCCGGCATTCGCGACGCGCTTGTTACATGGCGAGTGACCAGTAAACCCCTCGCCAAGTCATTTAGAGCCAACGATAACGAATACGTAGTGAGACTGCCACGGAGGATGACGAATGCAGTGTTCCGTATGCTGATGATTTCCACCATGAGTATGCTCGCCCGGTCGAACCCTTCGCCACTGACTATTGTAACGATTTGGGTGAACCTTTAGACTAGCGCAAATGGTCCAAGATGTTGCTTTGGCGACCATTACCTAGACGTGTAATACAATGAGAACGCTTGACATAGGCAGCAGACCGTCTGACTCAGAGGTCCCGCTGAAGCGCTGACCTCCAAGTTCTCAGTGACGAAGTCCGACACTGCAGATCTTGACGAGAACACGAGTTTTAAGCGCGACGGAGATGAGGCACGTGATGAGCGCGACAAGACGCGACAAGACGCGTTTCCTGGTCCTGCATACTGTACTACCATCTCCGTCTCATACTCGCCGTCAGCCAACGCTCCTTGCACGTCCGATGAACAACGCCAGCCAGTACGGCGACCTCGCCACACAACTCCTGACCGAGTCGCGGCGCTCGACCGCGACGAACACGCTCCTCAAATACAACGATGTCCTGGTCCGCGCCATCGTCCGCGAGCAGCGCGACCTCGAGGCCCGCATCGAGGCCGCCCTCGCCCGCTCCGCCGCGGACCCCGACGCGCCCGCGCCGGCGGAGAACCCGTACATGCCGACGATCCTCCTCTACCAGACCGCGATCCTCCGCAACAAGCGCTGCCTGCTCGCGTACCACCACCACCGCCTCGAGTTCCTCAAGGACCTCTACTGGTCCGTCGGCGGCGCGCTCCCCCTCCTCCTCTCTCTACCGTCTGCGGCGGCGAGCTCGACGGCGGGCGCGAAGGCGACGGCGGCGGCGGCTGCTGCGGCTGCGGGAGGGATGGGAGGGGTCGCGGCGCCGCAGGACGTGCGCTCGAAGCTCTCCCCGCATGAAGTCGACTTCCTGCGCTCGTACGCCGCGTCCCTCCTCACTCTGCGGACAGAGGCGTTTTCGTCTGCTGCTGGGGGCGGCGCAGGTCTGACGGAAGACATCGACCTCCTCGCGCCGATCGCACATCCGCCGAAGGACCTCCAGGTACACGTCCGCGTCGTGCGTGACTGTGGCATTGTGCACACCGAGCTGGGCGCGATCGACTTCAAGCGCGGTCACAGATTTCTCGTACGCCGGTCAGACATCGAGCATCTTATCGTGCAGGGATACCTGGAGGAGTCGTGACGACAAGACGATGGGTTCATGGATGTATTTGTACGGTTGGTCACGGGTGTATATAGCTCGCAGTCTGTCTTGCTGTGCTCGCTTTCGCATTCAATCACACATCGACAATTTGTTCAAGAAATGTGCGAGACTCAAGGTCCCAGGACCCCATTGGTATTCAGCAAGACGACGTGCACCGACTGATGAGCCCACAGAGCTATCTACGCGACATGCACAATTACGAGGGTAGAACGAGCAGGCGTACAAGCGTGCGCCGCGCGGGGGGTATGTAGAGAGAAAACAGACCGAAAGATGGATGGGTACGCGTGGGCAGGATATCATGATAGGTGGTGGACCCAGAGTTGATGGCCAGGGACCGCCCATCTATCCCCGGTAGGGCGTGAGGGGAGAGGAATCAGATGTTCGACCTTAGAGCTCGTCGCAGTAAGGCCAGTTCTCCGGGTCGTCGTCCTCCTCGGTTTGCGTGGGCGACGGCGCGGCGGAGCTCGTGGTCTTCACCGGGGTGGCGGTCGCGGGGATGATGACCGCGGGCGTCGCGCTGCCTGCGGGAACGTTGGGCACAGCGATAGTCTCCGCCACACAAACGACCTAGACAACCAACACGCCATCAGCGCCCGCGCGTCCTGCGCACGAAAAAGGGGAGGAGCGCACCTCGCCGACGTAGAGGTTGTTGCACTCCGCGTCGATCTGCGGGTTGTTGGCGTAGAGGAGAGTGGAGTTGATGTTGTACGTGCCGGTGAGGACGTCGCAAGTCTCGTTGGGCTGGACGACGTGGGTGTTCTTGCAGTCCTCGCCCTCAGTACCGAGGCAGAGCACCTGGCCAACTTGGAGGTTGGTGCATCCAGCGTCGATGGCGTCTGCGTTCACAACCGCAAGCTGGTAGCTGCAAACGAGGCATATCAATACGGGGTGCGGTACTGAATTGCTCAGGAACAGGACGTACGTGGACGCGTTGTTGGCAGCGGAGATGCTGTCACAAATGTCGCCCTCCTTGACGGTGTACTGGCGCGTGCAGGAAGCGGCGAAGGCTGCTAGACACGGCAAAACTCAGTATGAGGGTTCGTCGCTGTACGCAGCGTGGCAACGTGTTACGCACCCTGGGCGACGAAGGGGACGGCAGCGAGAGCTGCGACGACTGAGCGGGAGAACATGGCTTCAAGGGGAAAAAAATGCAGGGGTAACGAGTGTGGATGCTCGGACAGCACGGGTAACGAAGGACGAAGCTAGGAGGGGGCCGCTGCAGTCGTCGGGGGCGTCGCTGGGGGCGTCGAGGAGGGGGAGGGAAGATGAGAAGCTGAGCGGGCGGTCTGCCACCGCGCTCTGCCCTTTGAGACGGGCGCCTAGCCGAGATCATCACTTGGCGCGGGATCCGAGCGTGCCTCTGATTCGACCCTCCTCCCCCTCGGCTGCGGCCCTGCTCCGGCACTCGCCACATCATCCCCTTGGCGACGACACACCGTTTTGCCATCGTCCGCGGCCTCTGCGAGCTCGTAGTGCGCTCTGCTGGCACTGGGCAGGGCCTTGGGCGGGCGCGTGAAGCGTGGCGAATGTGCCCCGGAGATGGGGGAGCCTTCGTAGCGGCCTCAGTAGTCGGTGGCATCACGACGCGTTTTCTTGGACGACTTCGGGCCTTCTGGGCGGCGTGCCGCTCTGCGGCCGCCTGAACCAAAATCCTCTGAATGCCGGAGCCAGCGTTGCAGTGGCATCTGGTGTTGACGCGGCCAACCACAAACAACATCAGCATCTATCATCTGAGCAGCACATTTCATCTGAGGGCGATGACGTCCATCTGTCTGGCCCGCATGGTTCCTGTAGGCCTGACTGAGTAGCAAGAGCACCGACGCGTGAATCTTTTCGGACCATGCGTACACTGCGAGCGTATGACAGGGTTTGAGTGAACGGCCGTCGGACTGCGGCTGCATCGGCTTGCACGTTCGTACTGAGTTGCCTTATCGAGGTTTGGTTATGTGTATGAGCGCCAGCGCCTTGCAGGGTCGCCGTTGTGGCGCAGGAACCACGTTCCGCCTACAGCCTGCTCCACCTCGAGCGTTACGTAGGTTTGTTTACTACGTTCGTACCTCCAGCGTCCAGCTTGAGCATGTTCGCCCGCCCGGCGCCGATACTAAGCTCAACGACAAGGCGATGTTTCTCGTCTAGCGTGTCGGTGAGACATGAAAATCCCTTGGTGAGCATAGTGCATGACACACGTCACGCGGCGTATACGAGCTCTGACCGGTGTAGGGTCTTCCAAGACGTCCCGGCCCTCCGCCGCAGATCCCGCGCAAGGGCGGCCCAATACAGAAGAGATCGTTGCCTCATGTCAAGAAGGTGCTCGCCGTGGCAAGCGGAAAGGGCGGCGTCGGCAAGAGCACTGTCGCCGGTTTGTGATATCTTGTCGGACATGCGTTGCACCACGCAGACGCTGATGATACCATCTTCATCTTCAACAGTGAACTTAGCGTTCTCATTGGCGATGCATGATCAGCATGCGCCGTACAGACGACCCCGCGTCGGCATCCTGGACCTCGACATATTCGGTCCGTCAATACCAAAGCTCATGGCCCTCGAGAATGCCGAGGAGCCGCAGCTAACAGACGGTACGCTCCACTTCCGCGCACTGGTTTGAAGGCGCAACTAGAGCGCCTGTCTACATAGCGGGCGCAATCATGCCCATAGTCAACCATGGACTGCCGTGCATGTCCATGGGCTTCCTCTTGCCCAAAGCACCCGGCTCGGACTCGTCCGCGGACACGCCCGTCGTCTGGCGCGGGCTGATGGTCCAAAAGGCCGTGCAGCAGCTCCTCTTTGACGTCGACTGGCGAGATCCTGATGGCGGCGCCGGGCTCGACGTCCTCGTCATCGACATGCCGCCTGGCACGGGTGACGTCCCGCTCACGCTCGGGCAACTCGTCAATGTTGACGGTAGGCTGCATTTTCCTCCACAATTCGGTGCAGGTACTCACATGGGGATGCACTACTAGGTGCTGTCATCGTGTCCACTCCGCAGGACGTCGCGCTTACAGACGTCCGCAAGGGGGTTTCTATGTTCCAGAAGGTGTCTGTACCGGTACGTCTCCGCGCATCATGTCGAGGATGCCCGGCTTTACTGAATGTATGCTGCACAGATCGCAGGCCTACTGCTGAACGAGTCGCACTTCATCTGTCCTTCGTGCACAACCCCGCATGAGCTCTTCGGGTCCCCTGCGGCCTTCCGAGCGACAGCGGCGCGGTTCGGAGTGGATGTTCTGGGCGAGCTCCCGCTCGTACCAGGGGTCAGCCGAGGCGGTGATAGAGGTGTTCCTTACGCATTGCAGAGCGCCAGCGGTGCAGATGGTACCCTAGACCCCGGCGGCAAGGAGTGGAAGGAGACCATGGCGGGCGTAGCCGGGAAAGTATGGGAGTTCCTCTCGAGGTAGCCGCTTGCCCAAGATGAACCAAGATGTTTGCGTTCCGTAACAGTTAGGTATAACATACAACATAGACATAGCCAACTAATCATCCTCTATCCCCGCTCGAGCACGTAGCTACAAAGATCACATGTCGCTCGACGGCCCGTCGTTACTGAACGAGATCTCCGCGTCGTCGTGCACGATGAAGCTCCCAAACTCGTACTCGTCCGGCTCCTCGTCCTCGCCCACCGGCGAGCTCGTCACCGCCCTCTCATACCGCGCCGACGGCCCCGCCCTCGCCGGCCCGAACGCCGCGCGCCCCCTCCGCACCGGCCTGTCCGCGAACACGGGCCCGCCCGGGGCCTGCGTGAGGAGGCTGCGGCGGTACACCGCCTCCTGGTCGTACGACGGCGACGCCTGCGTCTCCGCCGGCTCGTCGAGGAACAGCCGGTCGTCGCTGTCCGGCACGATGAAGTCCGGCTGGGAGGAGCCGACGCTGAGCTCGTCGCCCGAGTGCGCCGCCTCGACGTCGATCCACGGGTTGTACCGCGCGGCCTCCATCGCGTCCGCGAACTTGCGCTTCTTCTTCGGGCGCGCGGGGGGTGGAGGAGAGGGTGAGCGGGGGCGCTCGCGCTGCAGTCGGCGTTGTGAGGGTGGGGGGAGGGCAAGAGGGGACGATTCCCCGTCGAGGGCTTCAGTGGCGAGGCGTTTGCGCGCCTGTTTGCCTCGTGCACGGACGGCAAACGAGGGCTCCGGAGGAATATCATCTGACGATCGTGAAAGAGAGGGGTTTGAAAGCAGGTGCGCAGGAAGCGCGGGAGGACCCATGCTGGTCTTCTGAGCGGGTCGAGGCATGTCTTGAGACGAAGGTTGATCCCTACTAGCAGACCCAGACGGCAAGACGACGTCGTCGAGGAACTCGGGCTCGTCAGACCAATGGAAGGACGATTCAGGAGAACGTTCGCGTGGAGGAGAAGAGTCCAAGAAGAGAGGCTCGTCGTCCGACCGTGCCAAGTCTTCCGCCTGCCTGCGAGCGCGAGCGGGGGAGGAGGCTACAAGCGCAAGGTCGGGTTCGTCATCGTCTTCAATGAGCCAAGCCATGCTGTCGTCGCCTGAAGGCTTCTCAGCTTCCGCCTCCTTATTGAATCTCTGAGGGCTGACGCTACGAGACGACGGCGACGTAGATCGTGCAGGCGGAAGTTCTCCAGATTGCGAAAGCGTATTACTGGCGCTACGCTCACTTGTGCCTCTGGAGGTCGACTGCAGAGGCTGCTCGGGCGACGAGCTCCTTGCTGCTGGCCGCGGGACTGGTCGCCTCGCCTTGAGCGGACGATCTGGAGAAGAGAACAACATTGCAGCATCCGAGCGACCCACAGGACCATCGGGAGTGGTGATGTCGATGATGGAGCGGTCTAGTGGGATATCGGGAGAGCTCGAGCGAGTCCCTTTTGTCCTACGAGGGGTTTTCGCGGGCACCTCCTTGTATTCGGCCGCTGACGCCTTCTTGGGAGCTTCGAAGCCACGCTCGATCTCCAAGTCATCCGAATCGTCGCCCGATGTCACATCAAGTTGGGTCAGAGTCATCTGTACGGGGACTTTGACGTTCTTCTTTCTCGTCCCGGTCGTCGTCTTCTTGCTCGGGCCAGCAGTCGTTGCGCTTCGAGCCAAAGCCTTTTTACCCTTGCCTTTGACCTTGTCTTTGCTTGATGATTGCGCAGCCGGCGTCGACGCGGTCCTCCTCAGGAGCCCCATGACATCCGCCTCGATCGCTTCGTCGTCCGAGTCGTCTTCATCGGCGTGCTCGAGATCAAGCTGGATCTTCTTTCCGCGTTTCGACGGATACAGTTCCTTCGCGCTCACGAAGCCCCTCGCGGCAGTAGCGGGCATGTTCCTGCGCGGGTCATCGTCGCGCTTGCGCTTCTTCGCTTTCGGCCCAGGCGAGTCACCCGTGGCCAGCGAGCCCTTGCGGGAGGCACGTTCCTCGCGGACGTACTCCTCGATTTCCATCTCCATCTCGACCGGTTGAGGATCGATGTCGTCCGGAATCAGACGGTCGACGTCGCCGTACACCTCGAGATCGGATGCGCGGACGATGAAGTGCTGAACCTCCTGGTAGTTGGACTGCGCCTTCTGCCAGTTGTGCTCCTCACGGCCCTGGGCGAGTAGAATATGCACTGACCCGGACTGTTTGCGACCCGTTCGTCCGATACGTTGGAGCTGGGCAACTTGTCTCAGATTGGCCGAGATTGAGGTGGATGTTGCGCCTTACCATGCGAATGGGTGTCTTCTGAGCATCATAACAGACGATAACGTCTACTTCGCCGATATCTAAACCTTCTTCGCCGATCGACGTAGACACCAGGACGTTGTACTTGCCGCTCTTGAATTGTTCAATGACCTAAGGGAGACGTCCTGTGAGCATGAACTCTCGCGCGACCCAGGTCGAGCACTTGCCTCCAATTGTTCCTTCTGGGCGTATCCTCTCTTCCCTTGCTTGTCGGTGCCTTGACCGATGAAGGCCTTCGCTCGGATAATGGGTGACTCCTTGTTGAGCAACTCGACAATCTCCTCGACGCACTCCCGGAACGAGACGAACACCATAGCCCGGGATTTGCTTTGGGGTCCATTCGCACCGTCTTCGGGCATCTGCTTGGCAAAATGGTCTATGAGGAGTGTTCGCAGGGTGTCCATTTTGGGATGCATCGAGAAACCTCGCGCGGCCTGCTTCTCGAGCTCCTTCATGAGGTTGGCAAACCCCTCCGTCTTCCGGATCGCCTTCTTGGATGATGTGTCGTCATGACCGTCGGCGATACCCTTCAGGTACCCGTAGCACATCGCGATACTGTTCTCCATCTGCGTAGAACCCTCAATGGCAAGCACGCCCAGTATATCTATGCTGCGTACCAGGTAGCCCATCGCTCGTGCTAGCGGGCCCAACTGAGCGGCAGCACCTATGGCGTATTGGGGAGCCCGAGCTTTGGCCATCTCTCCAACAGTCGACTGGCATCGAAAAGGGTGAAGCATGGTGGGGGCAACGTTTCCGTTCTTGAGAAAGCCAGCGCTCTGCACCCTCTTCAGAATCGGCTATGGATGCGGATGAGTGGCAGGTTGACGTGTGTCAAACGAATAGGGCCGAACCGTCATCAGTGCAGCGAGAGCGTCCCGTATTGCAACGATATCCTCTGTCATACGGACATGGTGCTCCGTCTCGTGCTTCACATGCAAGTATTTCTTGAGATCAGGGTCCGACTCGTCTCGAATCTCGATATGGCTGATGTGCAGGGCGTCCACGATCTCTTGTACGACCTCGGGTTTACCTCCAGGGGTGGCCGTGAGCGCCATGACGCGAAAATGGGGATTATGCTGCATCATGTAGCGTACGACTTGCGCATACGCATAGTCACCTGTACCTCTATGCGCCTCGTCTACAGTGTTCCGTCAGCTCCGTGGTGTCGAAACCTCATCTCGTGGATCTGCCTACCAATGACAATGAGAACTATGTCTAACGCGTCAACGTGGTGGTTGATAAGGTCGTTCAGCAGTGTCTGAGGCGTTGCATAAAATACTCGTTTGTTTCTCCACTACGTTCCAGATCAGAGGCAATTTGTATGTAATATAGAGACGGACTTACAGCGTTGATACGCTTATCTTTTGCAACGTTTCCCGTCAGCTCAGCAGCCACACTGCCTGGGATACCACAAGTCTTATGGCAGGCATCTATCTGCTGTGCGACAAGTGGCTTGGTAGGCGCAACAAAGACTACCTTTCCCTGGGGGAACCAATTGTAATCTGAGGGACGTTAGCAAGAGAATAAGCCCCGGATTGCTGACTCACAGTTCAACATGACAACGCCAGCGATGAAGGTCTTCCCGAGACCTGTTGGAAGGGCAACTAGTGTGTTCTCGAAGAGGCACTTCTGGACGATATTGTACTGGTAGTCGCGCTTCGGTTTGTTCAGGGGGTATATCCACGTCTTAGCGGCCAGTCGGTCGGCTGACAGTTTCATAGACGGAACCTGCCATGGGTATATGTTCAGTATTCATGATGCCTATACGAACTTTACACGTACTGGCCTGTCGGTATAGCATGCGTTACATCAACATAGTGTATACGGGCTTAGGTAAAGCACCTACCCAGTGGGAACTTCCGGCGCAGGGAATTGTTCAAACTCGACAGGTTCATCCTCGGGCTCGTCGTCCGAAGCACGCCCTTTGCCCTTGTCGGGCTGAGGTTTGGGCTTCCGCCAGCCTGTCTTGGCGTATGCGGTACGGTCCCACTTCTTGGTCTTCCTCGCCTGTCCGGCGAGGGGCATCTGCCTGGAGCGTGTACGCTGGAAGGGCTGCTTGGGTTGCGGCGCAGGGGGTCTCGCTTGATCGACCTCGCTTGCAAGGTTCCCAAAGAGCGTTAACTGGGCCCCCTTCGAGGGCCTTCGGACAAGCCCGTTACTTCTTGACGGCCCAGCGACTGGCTGAACCCCTCCGGGCATCATCTTGTTGTACTCCCTCTCGCATATCTGGTCAATCTTGGCCAGCTCAGCCTCGTCTACGTCGTCGAACGCATCCCCGTAGTCGCTAGAGTCGTCGATTTCAATCACGTCCGACCGCGCGGCGGGGCGAGAAGGAGGTGGCTTGGGCGCGGCAGGGGCAGAGAATTTGTTGTTCGAGAGGGAGACAGTAGATGAAGATGGTTGAACTGAGGGCGCTGATTTAGTAGCTGTGGCGGGCTTAAACCTAGGGGCAGGTGTTGACCCAGACGGCACGGCTGCAGTGCCGGATGGGGGTATGTGCGCGGCTTCTATTTCATCAACGGCGTGCAGAAAGGCAGAGTCCAGCTCGTCGTCAAAATAGTCATCGTCGCTCATGGCGGAGATGGGGAGCACCAGAGACCGGGAAGAGGAGGCACAAAGGGGAGGGTCAGAGGAGGTTGTGGCGAAAGCGGGTGCGACGCGACGCGTGAAACTACGCGTCTGAGTCACGTGCATGCTCCCTGCGGCGAGCGTCTAGCTGCAACGTCCCCGCCTTGGTGGGCGCCTCGCGGGGGCTTTCAGCTGTTCTCGTGTTGCAAGGGGCCACTCCGCCCGACGCACTCCGTACTCGTTGCTCCGTCTCTCTCGTCGTCGTCGCTTTCTGTTTAGACTCCCCTTCCCTCGAAATGTCCGCAGAGACGGTCGCGCGTTGGAACGCCATCCCCCTCAACCGCCCCGATCCCGACGAATCTGCCCAGCCGTCGTTGAAGGTACTCTATGCGCATTCTCCGCACCCAGTACACACTCTGCATGCTTCTTTCCCCTCCTTCACCCCTCCCAGCGCACTCGGCCGGATGGAGACGGAGATGACGACGAAAGCGAGGACAACGTCTCCTTGGTCTCTCGCACTCCTTCTCCGCCGCCCCCAGATGCCATGGATATAGACAAGTATGACGAGTACTACGCTCGCAAGCCGGAGCGCGAGGTCATCACCGTCGAAACGAAGATCAAGAGCAGCAACATCGGCTTCTCGATGCTCGCCAAGATGGGCTGGGTAGAAGGGTCGCCGCTCGGGCTTTCAGGGGAAGGTACGTGTGCTTTTTGGATCCCATTCTATCCCACTTCCTAACCCAACGAACAGGACGCGTTGACCCGGTGCCTTTCTACGTCAAGAACGATTTAACTGGCCTTGGAAAAGCCAGCCAGGATGTTCGCATGAGTCAGTACGGATGGCATGCTCGACCAATCTGATGTACTCATGAAGTTCCCATGGCGTAGTCGAAACAACGGTCTCACAGCGTCGTGAACTAGACTCCGAGCGTCAAATCAAAGAAACGGAGGAGCAGCGCAGGCAACGCGAGGTGTGCCGCACGTCCAATCGTCCTCACCTGATTTCGAACTCACACCGTGCCCGCTACCCAGGAAGCAGTTGCGCGCCGCGCCGCAGTGCAGTCTGAGCTCTCCAACGTCCTCCGCCCGTTCTACTGCGAAGTGTGCGAGAAGCAGTTTCAGAACGTCGCGCAGTACGACGAGCATACGAACTCGTACGCGCACCACCACAAGGTCCGCTTCCGGGACATGCAGGCCGCACAACGCGCGAACAAGAACACAAAGGAGGAGGTCGACAAGCGCAAGGAGAAGGAGCGCAAGCGCGAGGAGAAGGAGCTCCGCAAGATCGCCAAGGCCGCGGGTGTGAAGATGGTTAAACCTCCCGTTGCCCTCGCTCCCGTCGTAGAGCCGACCGCTGGTGCCCCTTCGTCCGCAGAGCCCAAGCCCTCCGGCTTCAAGAAGAGCGGGTGGGCAACGGTCGGAACGCCAACCACTGGCGCTGCGACACCGTCTCCTCCCGCCGAACCTCCCAAGCGGTCAGGCTGGGCTACGGTCGGCGAAGCACAACCCGCGAGCACCTCGAGCGGGCGTGGTGGATGGGCGACGGTCTCTACCTCCGCTCCTCCTCCGAACGCGGCACCTCCCCCGCCGCCTCCTTCCGCGTCCGCACCCCCGCCACCCGCGCGCAACAACTACACCACCGCGCCTGCGTTCCGAACGGGCGGTTGGACGTCTCTCGAGACGAGTGGCTCTGACCAGCCTCCTTCCGCTCCCGTTCCCTCTTCTGCACCTGCGCAGCACGCGCCCCCGCCTCCACCGCCTGCGAACGACCCGCCCGTCCCACCATCGCCTGTGCCTACAGCATCCCGGGGAGGGTGGGCGCAAGTGGGCACCCCTACAAACGGAGGTGGTTGGCGGTCTGTTGCCCCTCCTGCGACGCAACCACCACCACCACCACCCCCGCCATCGTTCGGTGGCTCAGCCGCAAACGCGATGCCTCCATCGTTCCAGGCTTCGAGGACGCCCCCATCGGCGGCTCCTGCGACGAACGAGGGCTCGAGGTCCGGCTGGCAGAAGTTCCGCGCAGGTGCACCAGGCCGTCGTCGGTGAATATTCTTGGGTACGCTCGACGTACATACTAACGCGCACAGCTTGGGTGTGAGTTGCAAGAAACTGGATATGAACGTATAGTACTAACTAGCTACATGGTCGAGTTCTGTAATTTTAATATGTACGCTGATGATGGCAAAGTGTATAACTTGACTGCAGAAGGACGACGCGATACAGAGAGAAAAGAGAAACCAACCGAGAGGGGGGTTCACCGAGCATAGGTGGACGCATGGGAGGCATTACGGTGACATGGAGTATATCTGTGAGTCCTGAGGGAAAGAAAGCATACGAGAGAGCGATCACTCCGAATCACTTGCCGAGCTCTCGTCAGAGCTCGACTCTGCGGAAGAATGCTCGCTCTCTTCTGCAGGCGCCGCGCCGTTCGTCGTACCACCAGACGCACGGCCACCCTGCTCGAAGGATTTGAGCCTCTCCTCGAGCGCACGGATCTTCTTCGTCTCGACATCCTCGTCCATGCTCTTCCTCTTCAACCCGCCCGTCCCCGTGCCCTTCCCTGTGCGTGGCCGCTTGACTGGTGGTTTCAGTGGCCGGATGACGAAGTTGTAGAGCTTCGTCAGGACCGCGGCTGGAAGCTGATCGATCTCGAGCTCGATCTCTTCCGTGCTCTGGAAACAGGCCGTCAGCACGAACGTCAAGAGTTTACATATGCGAACACTTACGTCGCGAATCTCGGGCACGCCCTCGTGGATAATCTGGATTACCCGCTCGAGCTTCGCACCGTCAAGCTTGCTGATGGTGTCGCTCAGGTCCTTCTTCTGCTCGAAGGTGAGGACATCGTCGTCCGTGACAGGCTTCTTCGCCTTCTTGCCCTTCGGGGCTGGAGGCGCTTTGGTCTGTTTCGGAGCAGGCTTCGACGTCGACGCGACGGGAGGGGAAGGCTTTGGAGGTTTCTCCTTCTTCTTCTCTTTCTTCTCCTTCAATGGTCGCTTGAGCGAGGCGAGGTGGTTCCTCATGTTCTCGATCTGCGTCTCCATGTCGGCGATCATACCTTGCAATTGTTGTGCTGTACTCAGCACCGTTAAGTAAGCAACTTCATAATGCTAAGCACTTACGAGCACGCTCGTCCTCGTCCTCTTCCTCGTCCTCATCGTCATCCTCGTCGCTGTCATCATAAGGGCGGGGGGTAGGCAGATTCTTCCACTTTTCGTCGAAGAGTTGCTGCAGCAACTTCCCCGCTTCGTGAACAGGATTGCCGGCAGGGTTGAAAGTGAAGCAGTTCTTGATCATCAACTTGAAGTCATCGCGGAACTTCTCGGCGGTCGCGTACTCGCCGGCGTCCAGTTTCTTCTTCATCGTCGACAAGTCCATGGGCTTCTTGATAACCTTCGGGTACTCAGGAATGCCCATCTTGATGGGATCTGAACACTATAGGTGAGACATACACCGACACACGACACACCTGAGGCAGACGTACCGACAGGCTCATAGAATGGATGTGCAATCGCATAGTGCTGCTTCTGGTGCAGGTCCTTCCACACCTTCTCACAGAACTTGAGCTGCTCCGCGACGGCCGCGTCTCTGGGAGCCCTTGCCTTCCGAGGCTTCCGCGTAGACTCAGCGTACGGAAGGTCCTTCGGGGGCGGAGGGTGGATCTCCCGCTTCGGCCGACTGGCGCTCGCGGACTCCTCATTCCGTCTGATCACAGGTACGGTTGTCGAGGGTCGGCGCGCGGCCTTCTTCGGCGGCGCAGGAGGAGGAGGAGGGGGAGGAGTCGCAACCTTCTTGGGAGCCGGTGGTTTAGGCTGGGCGACGTTAGACCGGGCTTCTCCTGTGGGCTTCTTCGGCCTTACCTCTTCGGGCGGAGGCATCTGCTTGACTTGCTTGTCGAAAATGGCCTCGACACGCTTGCCCATGAGCGCGACGGGGTGCTCCGGACCGTTGAAGGTCACGCAGTTGGAGAAGATGAGGCGGATGTCAGCAATGAACTCATCAGTAGAGTTGTAGCGCGGGTTGGCGGGATTGGGGTCGGGTTTTGATGGATTGGAGGCGGTGAGTTTGCGCTCGACGGTGGAGAAGTCCATCGGGTGCTTGATGATGGTAGGGTAGTGGGGGATGCCCAGTGCGACAGGATCCACGGGGGTGAGGAACGGCCCCGCCTCCTTCATCCGCTTGAGCGTACGAACGGTGGACAGGCAGAAGCGCCATTGTGCCGTGGTGAGAGTAGGGGTAGAAGATGACGGAAGAGGCGCGGTGGTCGCCGGAGGTGACACGGATGCTGGAGGTGGAGTGGCAGTCTTCAGAACGCAATGCGAAGAAGGCAGATTAGCACGCCCCATAGCGGCGCACAGGGGGGAACGGGTGCTTACGTTTGCGAGCGACGCTCTCTCCGCATCCGAGTACTTCCTGGCTCTCTTAGCGGGCGGGGGTTTATCATCATCATTGTCATCGTTATTAGCATTCACAGAATTAGCGTATGAAGTTTGTCCGTTAGGGAGACCGTTCGCCTGGCCACTCGCATCCGACATCTCCACGTCTGCACCTTTCGCAGACGCGTTTTCTTCGGCCATCTTCACGTCCGCCAGGAGTTCGCCCTGTGGTGGTGGAGGGGTACCGTGCGGGGGGTCGATGGGGATAGAGTCTTACGACGCGTAAGGCGCGCGCAACGCGTCGATGACGAGCAAGTACTCACCGGGGTCTGCGGGGGTGCTGACCTGGGGGACAACCGACGCGTCCTCGAGCTTCTCCGCCTTTGGAGGCACGGGCTCGTGTCGCGCGTCGCTCTCCTGCTCAGTGTAGTCGACGTCGATCTTGATGTCAGACACAAGGGAGTTGTTCACGGGCGTCGCGACAGAGTCTACAGCAGGGGAGTCTGGGGCAGAGGGGGAGACAGGGTCGGGACCAGGGAGAGCGCCATTGAGAGTTGTTGCGGACAGCGCGTCGGTCATCGTTTCCGGCCAAGGCGGCGCGTGACAGTCACGGAGGGGTGACAGAGGGCAAAGGGAGCAGGTGAGATTTGGGGGGACAGGAGATCCGAAGTTGGGCTAGAGTCTTTATACGCACAACGAAATAAGGTTCGATCTCCTGCCTCCTCATTTTCCTCCCTATCCCGTTTGCTCCTCCGCCCTCCCCTCCCTTGCCTCCCTTTCTGTTCCATTCGGCCACAGGCGTATCTACAGCATCTATCTACCTCTTTTCCTCGTCCTCTTCCTCGTCCTCCACGGGCGCAAACACGGGCTTTGGCTGGTTTGCGCGCCAAGCTGAGTTTCAAAATAAGGTTCACACGTCAGCAACCACAGCCGGGTACAAGCAATGCCAAACAGAGTCTGGGCCCATCAGCGCCGAAATTTTGGCCGACTCACCTGCGGTCCAAACCGGGTTCTCGTCGGCGGTCGCCGCCAGCTTGAGCAGGGCCTCGCGTGGCTGAGCAATGGCATGTAGTCAGTACATCTGAGCTGAAAGAAATCGCCGCAAAGTGGGCGAGGTCGTGGACGGAGAGGAAGATGGGAAGGTGGGGAACGAACAGAGACTGGGCCAGATTAGGACCCCGGACCTGTTCCGGGTGGCAACGCGCGGCCGGCGTGTCACAACCGGCAATCGACGGGGGCCTCTGATTGGACTCTGCGTCGAACAACAACATTTCCAGCCCGCCCCCGCCGTCTCGCCCGTCGGGCAGATAACGTGTTGAACACCCCCCGCTGAGCGCATCCCAGTGCGCCCAGAGCACCTGCCCACCCACCGCGAACGATATCGGATGGATGGATGGAGGATAGCTGATGTCAGATACGGGGGAAGGTGATGCCCGGAATGCCGCGGACGCAGTACGAGTCAAAAAGCCTACGAGGAAAGAACTCGAACTCACATCCTCGTCTCTGGTCGTGTCCCTGACCAGGTTCTGCACGACGTGTTGGGTCGCACTCGCACCCACACGTCCTCCGCGTCCGGGGCCAGTGACGGGAAGCTCTGGCCGGTGGCTCTTCCGAGGGTCCATCCGTTCCTTCTCCCTCTTCCGCTTCGTGCTCCGGCCAACCTCGCTGTCCCGGAACATAGGTAGAGCATGCGGGGTGATGATGGTGGGCGCCGCAACAGCATCAGACATGTCTTCCACCGTAGCCTTCCTTGGAGGGCCCTTGTTCAACGGCAGCTTGGCACCGTTGACAGACATGTCGGGCGAATACAATACGCATATTTGGCCATTTGATAGACCGGTGAGAACCTGGGACGCAATGAGAAAACCCTCATACAGCATCGCCTCGAACACACGCACCTGGTTGATCTTGGAATGCCAATACACCCGCACAGGTGTGGAATCGACCTCGAGGTCCTTCACCGTCTCGAGGGTATCCTTCTTCATGAATAGCAGGTGACCCCTCCCTCCCTTTGTCGTCGCGCCGGCGCCAGTGACGACATACTTATTGTCAGGGCTGAATATGGCATTCGTTTGCGGATAAAGCGTTGCCAGTCCCGAGCGAGTGACGAGAGGCTTCTTGAAGGAGCGCAGATCCCACACTGAATTTGACGTCAACACCAGCACATCAGGCACGTCGGATTACTCACGCTTCACCGTGTCGTCGCCGCCGCGAGTCAGGACAGTCTGTCCATCGACTGAGAACACCAACGATCCCGTCTCCGTGCCCTTCGCATGCGCCCCTTCGATGCTCATGCTCGGGCGGACGAAGTTGGACTTTGTCTGCCACATATGTAACGCGCCGTCCGCGCAGGCTGCCCTGGAGCGATTAGCACTGTCTCATAACAACATGGACGGGACACGTACCCCCGCCAATCAATGCGCCATCAGGAGAATACCCGCACGCATTGACCTTCGTCCGCGCACCCCTCTCCTTCGACTTGACGACAATCACCGTCTTCTGCTTCCGCTTGGTCTCGACGTCCCATATCCTACGGTTACGTCAGTGAGCGTGCGGCGGGGACGCGAACGAGGACTGAGGCGGACCGTATAGTGGAGTCAAGCGAGCTAGTGATGAATGTTTGCGGGTCCTTCGGGTGCCACGCACAAGACGTGAGCTCTGCGACGTGGCCGCTGCGCACATGACCGTGGGTCAGCGCATGTTCGCACGAACAATGGCGACAACCTACGATGTATTCTTCATGTCGCGGATATAGGGGTCGCCCTTGATATAGGTGGCCCTGCCAGTCAGGTCAGACTGCCCGTCCTAGACGAGCGGGAGCACACTCACAGCTCCTCTCCATCGCGGTCGTACAACTTCGCCTGCGTTGTGCCCGAGATGACGAGGAACTGCTGGCCGTCATTCGAGAATTTGACGTCGTGGATCTGTCCCAGCACTCCGGGTTAAACGACGCCGGGTCCGAAGCGAGCTAAGGGGGTGCGACGCACATAGTAAGAGCCGGCAGGTTCCCAAGTCTTGAACGGCTTACACCTCCAGTCCATGCCACCAAAGTCCCACAGCTTGCAGTCGTAGTCATGCGAGCCGGATAGCACCCGTGCACCAGACGGGTCCATCGTTAGCGCAGAAACGACCTTGGTGTGGTCCTTGAGGATGAGCTCGTGGGAGATAGGGAACTGTGGCTGGTCGAGGTCATCGTCGAAAGCGTCAAACTCAGGCTCCTCTCCTCCGTTGTCATTGTTCGTTCCAGGTGGAGGTGGCGCAGGACCAATGTCCTCAGACCCAGAATCTTGTTCTTCTGCCGTGGGCCTTGGGGGTGCGGGAGGGGCGGGAACACGAGAGGCATTATCCTCTACCGCCGCCGCTGAAGAAGAAGCAATCTAATGATAGTCTTGGTTAAATTGCCGGTGCACCCTTCAGAAATACGTACCGTATCCCCCCTCTTATTCTTCTCAAACCTGTTGGGGTCCAGCTGCCGCTGCTTGGTCTTCTTGCCAAAGCCGGCTATGCCCATCGCCGCAAAAACATCCATGTCTGACATGGTGGATGATACAATATCCCAAAAGTGAGGAAAGACGGATGAAGAGCAGGCAAGTGAGACGTGACGGAGATTGTGTACAGAGCTGAGAAGAGAATCAATCCTGCTGCAGCCTGTTCGCGACTGTGGAGTTGCACCCTCCTCGTCAGACGCTCACGAGGGTGGCATGGGCGCTTACACGCTTACATACGTACGCGATTTACCGAGACGCGCTCATATAATTCTGCGCGTTTGGCGCCCGCATCCCTCCAGCCAACAGCCACCAGTCTTCGGTGTGGCTTACGACCACTTCCCGCTGCTCAAGGACATTACCCCAGCTCCTTCTCCTCACCCTTCGGCCCTCAAAAACACCCACATGCTAAAACGTCAGAGGTCGACGCCGTCGTTCGTTCCGGACGCACCGTGCGTTCTACCCCCAGCAGATCTAGCCATCGATGCCTTCGAGAGGGTGGCGAAACGGAGGCGACAGATCGCACCTCTTCCCAACCGGTCCACGCCCAACGACGCGAACCTATGGCGTTTCGACGACACTGATGGCGAAGAGGACGTTGAGGGCGACGAGCACGCAGCGGACCGACCGGAGGCCTCGGAGCAGGCACAACGCATGGAGCAGGCAGGGGAATACAGGAACGTCAATACCCTTCTGCACGACCTTCACGCCGAGCAACGACACCGGATATTGTTTTCCTCGCCTCTACCACCCAGCCACTTCCCCTCGGCGCATCACGGTTCTCATTTCGAGCACCAACACCACCCATCCGTCCCAAGCGACAAGATTACCCCGGCGCTATCCGAAAGCCCCCCTCATGCACACCATGAACCCCACAGGCATACTCCGTCGTTCACGATCTCAATTCCAACCAAGGTTACGTCTGTCGTAGATCACGTAGAGGTCCGACGGGTAACACAGCGCTACGAGGATACGAATAGGTGCGGCTTTCATTATTTTGCGGAGATATATCGCGCTCATGCCGTTCGCATTGTAGGCTGTTGCGATCTCTTTTCCTCAGCCGTCGAGGTCATCCTGATACAGAGAATACCCCCAAGTGATTCTACCCCTCCCTCCCGTCGGCCCACCATGCTCCTCCAAGTCTCCCTTCTGTCCACTCGTTCCATCGCTGTCCACTCGTTTGTCCAGTTTTCGTTGGCATCGCATCGGTTGATCTCGATTCGGAATTCTAGTAACGCTCTTGCCTTGTACTATACACCATTGTTACACCCATTCGTTATTGCACACGCCGCATTTGACAAGCATCTACTGATTCATGAATTTTGTATACTTAGCATTCCCATATTGATAGCTACCGTTAGACGACCTGTTACTGTGAGGGTCTGGAGAAGGTAGAACGCGACCACGATCAACAATCCGGCATGCGTTCCTGCATACACGCACGGACGCTTTGACAGATCCCGAAGACTCAAATGGTCTGCGAAGATACTGCTGTCAAACCCAAGTCCACTTCCCGCCCGAGGGCATTACTGAGCTCCTCGTTCAGTAGGTCGTTAAGGGACCGTGCGTCTCGGGCGTATACCCATTCGTCCTGCTCTGGGGCGTAGTCGTATCGCTTCGGACCGCTGCGCAGCCAAACTTCTGTCAGGATGGTGGGGAGCGAGAGTGTGCACACGCACGCACCTGAACGGCGAGGACAGCCATATCTGCTTATTTGGCGGCTGCTTGTTGATAACGTACGTGCCCTTGTCGCCCAGCTTCAATGTGAGGACACCGCTCTGCATAATCGTTTAAGCACGATGCGCTCGAGCGGCTAGAACCGGGCGGTGCTCACACTGTATTCGACCTCGTATTCTGGATCCCCGACTTCGTCTAGGAGGTTCTCTAGCGACTCGAGCATCGTGTCCATGGTGGCATCTGCATACTGGTGATAGAGATGTGTCGGCAGGTCACTGCGCAGATGCCGATAGACGTCAGTCGCGCCCGCAGTGGACCAGCCAGTCGCCGACTGTCAGCGGACCTGTGCTTCACCTGCGGCGGAGGTGTTGCCATATGCCGTCGTTGACATGGTGGTTGAGGGGATGGTGGCCATGTCCGCTGCGACTGGGTGAGCAGGTGAAGGGCACGCTGTGGACTGCCTGCCAGTGAGACGCGTCGCGCAGCGGGTAGGGAGCGCGAAGGGAGGCGACAAGATCGCTTTAGAGTGTTCATGGGATGACACGCAAGTCAAACGTCCGACAAGCGTAGCTCTTAGATGTAGGCAGCGGCGAAGGCTGGTGAGGGTCGAAAGGCAAGGTTTCCGGCAGGACGAGGTCGGGCGCGGGTCGGGATTTGCATATATGGGTTAGGGTCATGATGTCGACATGCCTAACCAGTATCGCGCAGCCCGATCATACACATGCATACCGTGCCCCCGAACCGTGTACAGCAGATTGTTACCATGTAGTACTTCTGGACTGGCTTGGTTCGTTAGTGGACGGCTTTCATGGAAGATGCAATGCGCTGAGTTACGCCTCTATGATACAGCATACATGAGCCCAGTTCCTACACATCAAGCCGCAGGCTTCTGCCCTTCACGCGAGGACCACTCCAGCCATGATCCCTTGTAGTTCAGAATGCTGTGTACGTATGAGTACAGGCTCTGTGAACGGCACAATGGTGCGACAAACTTGGTATAGCCATTCCGCTTGGCGACGTCCGCCGCCGTAGTGGAACGCTTCCCGCTACGGCAGTAGAAGGTGATTTCTTGGTTGGGTCGAGGCTTCTCAAACCCGAACTTTTCCTTGAACTCGGAGGGTGGAAGGTGGAGCGCGCTCGAGAGCACGGAAAGCGGCAGATTCACCGCAGAGGGTATCGAGCCTTGCAGAACCTCATCGGGTTCGCGAACGTCGATGAGGTACTTGTCCTTGAGGACCATGAGAATGAATACGGTATTGGGGTACTACGAGAACGTACCGGGCTAGGTTGCAGCGTCTTGGGCTTCAGCTCCTCGTAAGTGATGACCTTCGCGTCCCAGTCGGCCTGTAGCTTGTCTCGGGCCTCTAATGCCTTCTTGCGCTCATCGGGGGTTTTGGTAGACTCATAGCGAGCCTGTAGCACGATGCGGGGAGAGACAACCGGTGCCCTGACATGGGTCAAGCTTCGGGCAACAGCCGCGGACCGGGCAAAGGCGAGGCGATGCATGTCTGGAACGTCGGGGAGGGATGATAGGGCGGTAATGGTAGCAAGAGAACCTCGTGCAAAGGTAAGGGCGTACCGTGGTAGACGTCCGCTCGTTATATCGACACGTTCAATTCGGAATAGGTCACGACGATATTGCGTGAGCCCGTTGACGCCAGGCCTTGAGGAAGAGGCGCTAGCGACCTCATTATGTCACATGACCGAGTCCCCGAGGTCTGTGTGCCCGCAGCTTGCGCGTTTTTGCGATTGGCCAGCGCACAATTGCCTCAAGGGAAATCGCTTGCTTGCTGCCCTCTCCTCCCAACCATCGTCTCCCTCGCTCGTCGCCTCTCCTCATCCCCGTCCTCCCGTCTGCTGTGTGCTCGCCCAGTCTGTACTATGTGTTTCCCTGTCATATGCCTTCTACTGCTACTCTTGGATGAGCGGGAGCGTAGTACTCAACAAGCTTGTCCAAGCCTCTGGTCGTGCTCGCCGTTGTGGGTTGTTCTGCCTCCCACTACCCCGTCTGCTCGCTTCCTCATCCTCTGGGCATCTGAGTTAACACTCCTTGGGTGACACCTCATGTCATATATGGCTCTCAACGCGACGCAAAGCGAACATCCAGGTAACCCAAGGTATGTCCATGCTTCCTGTACGGAGGGGCGTGCGAGCGTAGTTCTCCGAATCGGCCCCTCCCTACGTGTCTTCTTGGTAAGTGCGCTCGAGGATCCACCCGCAACCAGCGTATGAAGTCCCGCAGATTGGCATCGGAGAC
This sequence comes from Trametes polyzona, assembly GCA_022606195.1. NCBI lineage: Eukaryota > Fungi > Basidiomycota > Agaricomycetes > Polyporales > Polyporaceae > Trametes > Trametes polyzona. The sequence continues at coordinate 1,410,247 of JABYQF010000001.1, read as the reverse complement.
CAGCTACCCGCCCAACTCCCCTGATCCTGCGATTGATGATTCCCCCGCTGCCACAGGCCATCGTGGTGAGCATGTTCCCTCTCGCACTGCATAATATCTATCTCTTACACCTCGACCCAGACACAGACCGCCTTCTTCCCACCCTGCCTCCACGCAGCCTGTATCGAGGTTGCGCAGCACATGCATTCTCACCGCTATTTACGTGTATTTGGATGCCTCGGGAATCCCCGATTGCTATGGTCTGGGATGTCTGCGCCCAAAGCCCATCGACCGCTCCTCCCTTCAGAATACCTTCGACGTTGTGGAAAGCGCTCTGTCCTCTATCTCGCCCATCATGGATATGGATATGTCTTCTTCAAACTCGTCGATGATGGTCATGATGGTCCCCTGGTTGCATTTCACCGGAGGCGACAACCTCTTCTTCGATACTTGGCACCCCTCCTCGAAGGGAGCCATAGCCGGTGCCTGCATCGGCCTCGTCCTCCTAGCCATCTTCGAGAGATGGGTGAACGCCATGCACGGTGCTTTAGAAGCCTACTGGGGAAAGAAGTAAGCGAGTCATCGACTTTGCTCGCAGTTGTCCAGCTAATCGTAGGCGCAGAACCCTGGCGCTCATGTCCGACAACAAAGCTGAACCCTCCTGCCATTCCTCGGACCCCAAGAGCCCCGGCTCGGTTGAAGAGTTGAAGGTCAACGAGCTAGCGTCGCAGAGCAGCAGCGTCCCTGCCCGTCGGTCTCCCCGGACCCTCCCTCCTTTCATCCCCTCTCACGACATCCCACGGGGCATGCTGTACGCTTTCCAGGCGCTTCTCTCGTACGCCCTCATGCTGGCAGTCATGTGGGTAGCCGCAATCAGTGTTTCATCTGCTGCGCAGTGCTGAAAAAGTTTTTCTTCCTACAGGACCTTCCAGGCCGCATTCATCATCTCCATCGTCGTGGGATCTGGCATTGGGGAGGTACTCTTCGGCCGTGTCGGCGGCGCTAAGAGCCACTTGATGCATTAACCCAAAGCCCACATCTTCAGGAGGGAAGGAAGCTTTCGTGTAGGATATCGATCGGACACTTGGATATATGCTTGTATGGCCTATCGTTGCTATCCACCTTCGCCCGTCCTCGTGCACAGCTTGTGTGCCGTCGTGGACGTCGTTTTTGGCCCCGTTCGGCATCGTGCATGTGTGCGAGATCAGTCCAATGTTGGCGTAAACCCTCCCATGCCGCCATTTTGATCCGGGTGGACAGCATGGCCGCAGGCCGTTTCGTGAGAACTGAGAACAACTCTTGAGGCTCACTACAAGCGAGAGCGAGCAGAAGCGCATACACAAGTTCATGTTCCATTACAGCTGGAGTCCGAATTCGGTCAGGGCGGTGTCGAACGCCTCAAAACATCCCCAGGTGTCTCGACAACGGATTGCTCATCGCGGGCGGCAGGGAGGGAGACAGCCGGTCGCCGCCCGTACGTAGTACGTAGATCGCGCGCGCGATGATCCCACCTGGAGACAAGCCCGAGTTGTTCCAAGCCGAGCCAAACATGGTAAAAGAACTTTTGCATCGGCGCTTTAGCGGTGGCTGCTCACTCAGGTCTACCCTTCGAGATCGCATAAAAGACACTCCCCCCACTTCTCTTCCTCCTCACCCCACTCCCAGCCCTTTCGCCTTCCCCACTCCCCTCATACCGCCCGAAATGCGTTTTGCCGCCGCTGTCTTTGCCTCCGGTCTCTTGACCGCTGTCTCTGCACACTTCCAGCTGCAGTACCCTCCCCCTCGCGGTGACTTCGTCGCGAGCAAGGAGGTCGGCTTCTGTGGTATGTACATCAGTACTCCATGCATGCGGTACATGCTCAACTCGCGTGTCATATTAGATGGTTACGTTGATGCTGTCTCGAACCGTACGGTGTTCCCCACCAAGGGCGGCAAGATCTCTATCAACTCCGAGCATCCTAGCTGGACGCGTACGTGCTGCCCTCTGCGTTCCATTCGGCGTCCCTTTCTCTTACATATCTCTTGGTGTAGTTGGCGGTGTCATTGCGACCGTGCAAAACCCCAACAGCTTCGACAACTTCACGTCCGGCGGGCAGTTCCAGTTCGTCGTCCCCTTCTTCAAGACCTCCGGCGAGGGCGGCTTCTGCTTCCCCATCGACCTCGCCGCGCAGAACATCTCCGGCGTGAAGGACGGCGCGAACGTCACTATTCAGCTCATTTACGACGGCGGCGACGGCCAGCTCTACCAGGTACACACCACGCTTCCCGGTCCTGGTTCTAGCAGCTATAGATGGGATTCTGACCGCCGACATTCTCCCGCAGTGCGCCGACCTCACACTCTCGGACAGCGCGACGGTGCCCGACAGCGTGCAGTGCACGAACGCGACGAACGCGGCGGTGACTCCCGTCTCTTCGTCCGTCGCTGCCCCGACTGCGACCTCGCCAACCAGCAGCGGGAGCGCGAGCGGGTCGAGCGGGTCCCCCACCCAGGCCCCGAACGCTGCAAGCGTCAACGCTGCCATGGGCCTCTCCGGTGTTGCAGGCGTGCTCGGCGCCATCGCTGCCCTTCTCTGAGTAGCACGGTCTCCAGATATAGGTGTTGATCGTTGGGTCAGGGTGTAGTTATAGTATTTCTATGGTCTTGGTGGATTGATACGACTGGCACGAACATTAATGTATTTGGATGATCGGTTGCTCGCACACTGAGATGCAATGGCACTCGACTCTTGTGACGTTCTGTTCAGCCCGGCAGTCGAATGGCCGTGAAAGAACTCTGACTTGCATGGCCAGGCACGAGGTAGGCACGGATGGTGGTACGTCCATGGTCTGGGTGCTGTAGAAGTTGGGAAGCTGTCGAACTTACTGCGTGTGCTCCATACTAGGAACCAGCCAGGCGTACGTGTCCATGACCATATCAAACTATGCAGGTTACTCGACAGGCGTTCGCTGTCTACTTCATTTCCACGGGCTCGGGGTAGCATCAAGATGGCGGTGCTCGTGAGTATATATTTCACGGTGCAATGAATTCTCGTCACAAAGGGTACGTCCCTCATTTCCTGCCTGAGTCTGGGACTGGATACTGGTGCTCGACTCGTGCGAATACGTGGGTACCCTAGTAACAGGAGAATACGCCGGTTCCAGTCTTACTTGCATCTGACTGCTGGAGTCACTATATAGTACTATATAGTAGGTCTTCTTCTCAGATACCCTGGACTCGTAGTCACTCGCTTTTTGACGCCTACCATAGGGCCCTCAAGGGCAATACCTAAACGAGAAGGATATCCTCGAGATTCAGGTTAATAACCTATCCAGTCGCTTGCGTGAGCACGGTGACACTGCTTCTCGTAGAACAGACTTGGACGGAGTTGACGGTCCGAAGGACGGGTCCGAGTACAACGGACGCGGAGGACGGACATGGTGAGTGGCTGTCATCTCGGACTCTCGGACCAGACGTTCGACAAGCGGTGAGTGAAAACACCTTTCGTTATGTTCAGTCGGAGGGTATGTGCGGTACTGAGCTTCAGCCTGATTATAGACGCATCCTCAGGCCTCACTACTCATAGCGTTCGCTGCAATTCTTGGTACACACATATGCGCGCGCCTCTTGTTCGGTTCGGATGGGTGATCGACGTTCGCAGGTGACATGTGATAGATGGATCGATTGCAGACTGGCTACTGAACGCCACCGCGCGCGGACGATGGGGCCTGCGTACCCGAAACGGACATCCGCCGTCCCCAGTTCCACTCGCACCGACACAGACCGACACCTCCCGGGAACCTATCGGCAACAGCACCGAGGCTGCGACGCAGCACCGTCTTCTGCTGCCACATTGTCGACATCAAACCGATCTCTATCTCGGTGTACAGCCGCCGGTTTTCGAGTGTCGATGTAATGCACTTTCCCTGATCCCGCAGGCTCGGTAGAGGTCGGCAGCACCGGAACCCAAGAGGACTGAAACCGCGCCAGCCGTACACTGACATCCAGACCCGGACAGCCCAGTCCTACGCCCGTAGCACAACTTCGCATTCTCGGGTGCGCTCGCACGGAAGTTGACTCTCTTGGCGCCACAGTCGCCCGCTGCGCCGTCCACTGTCCACCAGAGGCTCGCCGCAGGAAGGAGGCTCGGAGCGGGCGTGAACGTTCTCGGACCGAGCGATTCGCCCCACGTAAACCGCGTAGCACAGCATCCCTCTGCCAGACGGTGCGCCTCCCGTCCGTGGACGCTCCAGCCGATCGACTGCTATCATCTCGCAGCGAGCGCCGGGCGCCATGCGTGTCCCTCCCCCTGTCATATTAACCCTGGGACCCTCGCGGAGAAGAGCTGTATCATTGCACCGACGCCCCTTCCCGTTCTCCTGTCCACTTCTGGAGCGCGCGCTCTCGCTCTCTTTCTTTCCTTCCTGTCCATTGCCCTTTAACACGTGCCACTTCCGCCCATAATCCTCTTTAGCCCCTGAGACACGAAAACACTCTTTCGTTCGATCCCTGGCCACACCGTCCACGACTCCGTAGGACGCTGTATAAACCACCCACCTCCTCGCTCTCATCCCCTATTATTGTCCACCACGGGTCACCGCGTATCGCGCCCCATGAGGAGACTCTTCCACAACAGGAGCACCGACCCCTGGGAAGTAGTCGACTGCAAGGCCATCGAGGCGGTGTCGGCATACACCGATGACGAAATCGAAGGTGTGTACACAAGCTGGCTGCGCGCCGACTCGGACTGTGCCGTGCGTGTCCTGAACGACTGATCAATATGGCTTGCGCGCCCGTGCAGACATGCAGATCGTGCGCGTATACAGCAGTCCGGTGCACGCTACGTACGTGTTCGACCTGAAGAACACGGCCGACCTCCGGAGAGCGGTCGTCTTCGCGCGGCAGAAGCTGTTGCAGGAGGCCGCGCGGAAAGAATACAACGTATTCTTGACGGAGGGGTGAGTATTGCAACCTATGCGTCTCTGGTTGTTCTGTGCTGACACAAGTCCTCGATTCCAGGTGGAGCGTAACGCACCTTCGCAAGGGCAAGAAACATCGCGCGGAGGTTCGCTATACCGCGCGACCGGCGTACGCTGTGGCCAAGAAGATACGAACGCCTCCACCACCGTTTTTGGCGATGCTGAACGGGAAGGAGATCGCGTAGGCGTAGGGTCGTTAAGATAGCAGCGATATAATATTGATCGAGATGCTCGGACTCCGGGGACGTCGGTGGGGGCGAAGTGTACGATAGCCATCTCGTTGGACATAGACTGTAACCAGTACGTTACACGGCGATGTATAGAGCAGCTGCGTCGGTAGATCGATATCTTCATACACTCTGATACACTCTGTAAGGAGGTCGCCGATTACTCTCCTTGAACGATCTTGCTCTCCGGGCGCGACGCGTAACCCAGCCAGGACTGCAGCATTGGGTCAGTCACCAACCGATGCAATGGTACTCAAAGTCGCACCTCATCATACAGGCCCACTCGCTCAACGCCCAGCAACTTGAGCCCTAGCCAGAGGATGCTAGCAGTCATGCCGCTGCCGCAGCTAGTCACAACCTGGCGCTTGCCCTGCAAAATCTCCTGCGCGCGTTCCGGGCCCAGGGCCTCTTCCAAGGCGGCAAGCAGGCCCTGTGTAGAGCGCAGGCGCGTGTACGTGTACGGACCGTCTTGCTGGCCGTTCGGCCTCGTCACCTTTGCGGCAACGTCCGGCGGGACGGTAAAGGTTTCCAGGAATGCGTTGAACGGCAGCGAGATCGCATAGGGCATGTGCCCGGACGGCAGGCCGGGACGAGGCTCGGGGGCCTTGCCCAGGAAACTGAGCGCACGCAAATTAGCATATCTCAGTGTGGACGAGGTTATGATAGACCGTCGCGTACCGGTCCTTTGCGCGCGCGTCCAGAACGTAGAACTTGTCGGGATCCTGCGCGGGGTCCACTGCGGAGTTCGCGACGATATCTTCGTAGTCTGCGAGGATATCGCTCAGCCTAACAGCTCGAATGACCGCACGCGAATGACCGCACTTTTCACTACTCCCTTATTCAGGTTTGGCGGGGGATACTCGGGCTTCGCCGCCACGGCAGGCTCTTGACCCGATTCGGTGGCACCGCCGTGAGCCTGCCAGGCAGGAAGACCGCCATCGAGGATGCTGGAGCGGTGGTGTCCGAATGCACGGAACATATATAAAGCCCTCGGGGACGAGAAGACGCCGTGGGTATCATAACTGCAAGAGAATAGCGCGTCAATGGGGCTTTACTGAACCACAAGTGGATAGATCGCTGACAATACGACGTGCGTCGTTGGGGAGATGCCGAGGCGCGCTATATTAACGCGCATTAGGCTACCAGCAGGACTTGCGGCCTCATATCCGAGCGGCACTCACCACAAGCATTGGCAAACGTGGTAGAATCGGGCATCATGTGCGGAAGCTGGAAGGGGTGAGGAGTCGCGACCTCGTCCACATCAATGAACCGCGCTCCAGGCAGGTGGACGCGCGGGTATTCCTCTGCGCCTTTGCGAGGGGAGTTGGGCATGTGCCAGGACGCGTCGAGCACGACCAGATCGGACTGCTTGTCTTTCATCCCGTGCAGCTGGGCTGGGGTGATGACAAGAGGACAGTGGTCTCCGAACATGGTGGCGTAGGATCTGAAGCAGAGGTTGCGGGTGGCAGAGAGGGTGCGACGCGCGAAGGAGCGAGCGAGCATGGGAGGTGAGGTTGGAGAGAACGGGGACCTACGACGTGTTCTTTATACCGGGGCAGAGCACCAGGTGCACGAGCAGCCAAGATGGAGGTCACGCACGCTTACAGACAAGCAGTCTCAACCTCAGTCAAGCTGTCCTCGCGAATTCGGAAAAGCGGGATGAGGTTATGGTGTCGGTGAATCCGATCAGACGAACGCGCACACCGCGCGAGTCGGCGTGATCCAACCCTAACCCGCGCACTGACGCACTTGCCTCATACTGCGGCCGCTCCCGCTCCTGCGCTCATCGTGCTCGGCGTCCGTCTCGTTTCCCTCATCGCTCTCTCGCACGATGCCCTCAGATCAGAGTACATGGCTTGTCTCCGTCCCTGAGTCTGGCGACGCGGAGGGCCTCTATCATGAATTGTCTACGAAGCTATGCTCGAGCAGCAAGTCTGTCCTACCATCCAACCTCGCCCAGCTATCCATCCCGTCTTTCAAGGTCAACGCTGTGCCCGTGATGTCTCCAGGAACACAGGATCTTACCCATCTATGACTTAAAGACAGGAACGCTGGACTCCCTCGTAACCCTCTCTGAAGAACTCCCGAAGCACGATTCATTCTTTACAGCCACCGTCGCCAAGACTGTCGACACCCTCCGCAACCTGCTGAACAACGACCCTTCGAAGCTCTCGCAACACATTCTCGTCAACGAGCAACCCGTGGACGCGTACCTCCTCCGAGGGTGGTCATGGAACGAGGGTCGTTACGGCGTGCAACGATCCCTACGGGAGATGATTGATGTCCTGAACAAGGTGCGCTCACTCGTAGTATGCCCGCGGTTATCTCACACTGACGCTTCCATGGCGCCTAGGAAATGACCTCCATCGACAACGTGATGAAGGCCAAGTTGAACAACTATAACCTGGCCAAGGGATCTCTCGTCCAGATGCAGCGGAAGAAGACGTACGTCATTGCTATTACACGCGTGCCAGTTATTATAGCAATTTCACAGTGGTAACCTGTCTGTCCGGTCGCTCGTGGACATTGTGCGCCAGGAACACTTCATCAATGACTCCGAGTACCTCCAGACGGTGCTGGTGGCCGTGCCCAAGTAAGTGCGCTTCATGGCGCTTCGCCTTGATAGGACACCGACGTCATCGGGCAGGAACTTGGTAAAAGACTGGAACGCGAAGTATGAACGGTTAACCGCCATGGTAGTGCCCCGTTCTTCGACGTGAGTAGACTCAACCTGCATATTCTGAGCGGATTTTGACTGACCCCCGGCCAGTCTGATAGCCTCGGACGACGAGTACAGTCTCTTTGCGGTAGTCGTGTTCAAGCGTGTACACGATGACTTCGTGCAGAAATGCCGAGACAACAAGTACGTAGTAACAGGATGTCTGTCAAGCGTGTCACGCTAACAATCGACGGTAGGTACATCGTGCGCGAGTTCACCTTCTCTGAGGAGGCTATCAACAAGCAAAGAGAAGAACTCGAAGCTGCGGACACAACGGAAAAGGAGCTCTGGGTATGACCCCTCCGCGCATTGAGTGCATACGTAGGCAGCTGACACTATCATGTGTTAGACCGAGCTGCTCCAGCTAGCACGAACAAACTTCTCCGAGGCCTTCCAGATATTGGTCCACTTGAAGGTAGTGCAGCTGTTCGTCGAGAGCGTGCTACGATACGGCCTCCCCGCACATTATGTCGGCTTCCTCATAAAGGTAAGTCACATTCCGGCCAACAGACATTGCTCCCGACAATGTGCCTGATCTGCGTCGCCCACTCTCCAGCCCGAGCCAAAGGCGACGAAGCGGACCCTGGCCACTCTGCAGTCACAGTTCGCATACCTCGGCCGGCGCGCGAACCCGGACAAGCTCAAGAACAAGTCCGGCGGGCCGGCGGACGAGGCCGTGGGCGAGTATCAGAACCTCCTCGAACAGGAGTTCTTCGACTTTGTGCTGTTCGAGATACCCTGGATCGTGCTCTAGGCGCGCGGCCGTCCCCCCTTCATCGTCAGTATGACGATGGTGGGCCGGTTCTATGCCGGTACTTATGACGACGGTGGGTCGCACATCCCAACACCCAGCCTCCCCCTCTCGGGCGCCCGACGCCGCACACGGACAACCAACAGCAGATGACTGTACCACGTACGATACGCAGACGGAGGCGCCGCCCTATCCCTCCTGCATATAGCTTAGGCCGAAGTCCAATGATATCCCTCCATACCCAACTGCCATAACCCCCCTTTATGCCATCGCCATTGCCGTCGCCGGTGCCTGTGTATGCCGTAGACTGGCCGACCGGCATTCTGTCTGTCTCTCTGCACAACCATGTCTCAGCGCTACAAAGCTTCTACGCATCCTCAGGCCGATGGTCTCAAGGGTGGTGGCAGCTCGGCACCGGTAAGGGGCCTCTCCCGTCCCTTATTGCCACGATCGTGGGTGGCTGGGCAGATCGTGTCCACGGCGCGCGTGGCAGTACGTGCTCCTATACTCGCCCGAATCGAACCTTGTGTGTTGTCGCGCACCATTGCCGTAAACGTGCGCGCAGGAGCTGAGTACTTGGATGCAGAGTCAGTGTCATGGCAGTAGTGAGCGGGCACCAGCTCGCCCCTTTAGCTTTGGCCCTCTAGACCGGCCATTCATGCCTCTGGGCCCCGGCCCAACGAATCAAAAATCGGAGTACAACGAAGCTCTCTATAGAGCCCGAGCTTCTCGACGTGCGCACCACCGCCGACGTTGCATCCGATTCACACCAACATCCTGAGGCTCACGTATAGACTCCCAGAGCCAGGGCCGCACCAACCAAGGCTCGGGAGAAGCAGTTGTGTATATGTATTCAGAGACTTGATTCAATTGAGATAGCGTACCACGTATGCACAGACGCGCGCCGGGGGCGGCCAATCTACCCGAGCTCTCCAGTGCGACCCCCGGCGGGGTTATGTACGGACAAGCAGACGGTCGGACAGTCAGACGCACGGTGAGAGGTCGGAAGCGCTACTTATTGGAGAGGATAGGATAGTATCGACACATCTTTTAGCTGCTGCTGCTATGGTACACGATGAGGAGGGACGGGGCGGAGAATTCAAGTAAGCAGGAGCGCGTGCGCAGAATGGGCTTCGTACGTGCTTGTATGCTTCGTTGGTGCTCGTACGCCGTGGTACGAGGGTGGGTGAGACAAAGTGGGAGGAGATGTAGCAAGCGAGGCAAGGAGAGAGAGTAGTACTTGGGAGGTGACAGACTGGCACAGCAGCGCGAGAGAGAGAACAGAGAGTTGAGATAGAGATAGAGAGATCTTGGTGGATAGATGGAAGAGAGGTAGAGGAAAAGAGAGAGAGAGAGCGGACGAGCACGTTCGAGGTCTAGAAGAGAGTAACGTAGAGAAGGAGGAACGCGCGCGTGGGCGGGGAGGCTCGGGCGTGTGCGCTGCGAACGACGATCGACAAGGGAGAGAGAGGCGAGAAGGGAACGAACGATAACGTGAACATAGGTACACCCAGCACACCGCGCGCACCGATGGCTCAAAGTCCGTGGCTGGGAAGGCGCTTTTGAGACTACCGTCCAGAGGGCCTCGATCTATATAGCGCGTCTTGACAACTTCGTAAGAGCATCTCAGAGAGAACTCACAACCCGAGGTTGGAGATGACCCGAGAGACCTCGTCAACGGGATCCTCCTCGAGCCCCAAACCCGAGCGGCCCATAGCGTGGCCACCCTGGCCGTGCGCGGGTCCCTGACCGCCGGCGCCGCGAGAGCCAGCGGGAGGACCGTACACGCTGGGGAACAAAGGAGCCGTCGCCGAGGACGGGCTCGAAGTCCCGTTGGTGCCGGTGCCGCCCAGGGAGGTCTCGGGCGACTCGGGGCGCGACAGCCCAGAGCGAGGAGCTTCGCTGATTCTCGACAGGGAGAACGTCAAGTCCAGAGACTGAGCACGGTTCGTCAGCGAGCGAGGCTTCGTCAGCTGATCCTTCATCTTCGACTCCAACAGCGAGTCGGATCCGCGCTTCAGTGCATCCTCAGCAGTGAGGGTGCGATGGTGCATGCCGGTGCCCTGTAAGAAGAGGATATGAGATACAACGGGGTGCGCTGGGCGACGGGGACTTACGATAGGCGCCATCGGCGGCCAGTACTCGTTGCTCGACGAGCCGACATAGTTCGACTGCACATCGTAGTCATCCTCCTCCTCGAGGTGGTAGATATACGACGGCGAGTTGTTGAACAGCGCCTTGACGTCGGGCGAGGAGCTCGCGAGGCGCAACCTCCGGTCAATCATCGACTCTGACGGGCGGCCGAGATCAGCCGAGTCTGTCAAGACAACCATTCGTCAGTCATTCAGTCGCGGAAGGCGGGAGCAGTGGTGCAGAAGGCATAAGAACGCACTTTGGTGACGCGTCCTCGCGGTGGACAGCACCTTGCTGTCGAAGTGCGGGAAGGCGTCCGTGAACGAGTCGCCGCGCTGGTGCGTGCGCGACGTCGCGGACGGGTAGACGTGCACGTTGTGCTCGATGAGGAACTGCTCGAGCATCTCCCGCGCGGTGGCCAGGTAGTCGCTGTTGCTGCGCTGGCACCTGAACTTGAACGAGCACTCCGACGGCGGTTCTTGCATGGAACCGTTCGACGCGCCGCCCTTGACATTGGGCGAGATCACGACTTGAAGCTCGCGCTTGACGCGCTCGGTGAAGTTGATGAAGTCGGGGGACTGGCAGATCCGGGCGAGTTCCGGATGGGGCGGGACAGCCATGTCCGCCTCGAACGGCACATGATCCTGCGGAACGTCAGTCTCAGTGGAGTGGACGGCGGAAGCAATCGGGTCGACTTACGAAGAGCATTGTGGCGGCGATCTGCACTTGGCTCTCCGGACCGAAGATGGTGACCAAGTCGGAAGCGGTCTCCTTGTCCGGGAAGCGTACGGAGCAGTTCGTCTTCGCCTCAATGTCATGGATGAAGATGCTCTTCTCTCCGAGCAGCGTGCGATGGTAGCGCCGAGGAATGGAGACCGTCTCGTTGATGTAGTCCTTGTCCTGGAACACACCGTCAGCGAAATGCTCGGAATGGACTTCCGTCTGACACACCTTCGGGTTAACAAGCTCCATGACCGCCTGCTTCAAGTTATCGAGGTTCATCGCGTTCTTCGCCGGGGTGCGCGCGATGACATTGTCCTCGTTGTCGTTGTACCCGCCCATGGCGGCGAACTCTTCGGCGTTGGAGAACTTGACGTAGACGCCGTACTTCTTCATGATGCGCTGAATGCTGCGGCCGCCGACACCGATGATGCGCTTGTGATACGACTCGGGGACGTGGAACGAAATCTCCGCGGGGAGCTCCTCCTGAAGCAGGGTGAGGCCTTGCAAGACCGACGCATCGCTGCCGGCGATGTCGATGAGGAAGTTGTGCTCATTAAACGTCTCAAACTTGATTTTGACGCCCGTCGTCTGCATGATCTTGTTGATCTTGCCGTTCTTCTTACCGCTGATGAACTCGCGGTGCTCGTTGGCCAGCTCAATCTGGAAGCGGATCTCATGATGGAAAGTCTGCCAAACGCACATCAGCGGGTGCGCGTGTCGGATGCCGTCATGTAACACACCTTCACGATATCCAGCTCGAGAAGCATAGTAACGGCCGCGCGCACTTCGTGCTCGAGACCGTGCATTTCAAAGCACATGCCTTTGAAGACGACCTCCGCCCCAGAAGCGAAGGAGACCTGCTTGAGGATCGCCGACACTTGGGACGGGTTCAGGCTCGTCGAGGGCATGAGCACATTGAACTGGGCTGGCAAGAGCCACAAGGAAGCGACGTAGAATTGGCAAGCCTGAGCCGGTGTCAGCCCTAGCCGGAGTGAATTGCCGCGCAGCACTCACCAGTTGCATGATGGACCTGATGGTCCGTTGAACGTTCACTCGGTTGTCACCGATAACCGTGATTAAACTGGTCGAGCTACCAATAGGGGGAAACTGAATGAAAGTGGCGTTGTCGTGCATCAGAGCCTTGAGCTCGTCGGCGCGCTCGGTGACCATCCAGTCCATCTTACGAGGGAGGATAGCGCTGTCGCGCGAGATGAGCTGCTTTCCCTGCAACCAATCAACTGTCAGAAAAATGTTGACGGCCATGAAGCGGTGATGCTGACCTTGTTCAGGGACATCTGGAACAACATGTCTCGGGCGCGCTGCACGCCAAAGAACTCGCCAGTGATCCAAATGGTGTTCATGTTCGCTTTATTGCCCTGGCCAGTGGGCGAGCCATTGGCAGACGACTGGTTGAGGTCCGGCCCAAGGATACCCTGCAACGGGGACGGCAGATAGATGTTCGTCGCAGTCTCCTCCTGGATGGTCTGCAGCATACTCCGCTTCCTCCCAGCAATGATGGAATGCAGCGTGTTGTCAATCTCACACGACTCGGCATGCAACCCGCTCTGCACCGAGAGTCAGGGGAAGGGTGATACACTAAGTGAAAGAGTACGCACCAGCTGGTCGAGCATCACGAGCAGACGCACACGTGCGAGGTCTACAGAATCACCCTGCCCCGTAATGACAAGTTCGCACACCCTCTCCGACTCGAGACCGGACCACCCAGCGCTACTCGTGAACCCGTCGGGAAGGGTACGGTTGGAGAGGGCCATCGGGCTGTTGACGACGGCGATGTGGGCGTACGTCTGCGACGCGATGTCGTCGAGGCGACGGCGAACCTCTGCCTTGAGCGTCGGCTTGGACGCGGGCGAGTCCAAGATCTCCGAGCGGGCGACCTTGATGGACGCACGGTTCTGCGCCTGGCTGTGAGCAATCGCCGCTCGGGTGGTTAGGGGCGACAATGGGGGGGGGGACGTACCTGGACCGGGCAGCCCTTCAAGATCATGCCCCTGGCCAGCATGACCTGGGGGTAGGCCCCCGAGATCTGAAAGTTCCACGCCCTGCCCTGGTCTGCGGGGGTGAAGGAGACGTGGACGGCGTGGATGCTCATGGCCATCATGGCGAGCTTTTGGAGGGCGTCGTAGTCGGAAGGAGACGCAGCGGCGTTGGGATCTGCGAGGCCATTCTGGGCAGGCTGCTGGATCTGGGAGTAGGAGCTCGCGCGGCGGAGCTCGGACGAACGGGGGGGAAAGTCAAGGGAGTTGGTTGGGGAATGAGCGTGTCGCAGACGACGGGGATAAGTAAAAGAGGTGGTGTAGATTTCCATAGTCCGTGCGGGTGCTGGAGGCGTTTAGGGAGTAGGGGTGTGTAATACAGCGAGCAGGGTGGGTGTTAGGGAGAGCGGGTATGGGGGTAGAGTGGGGGTATGGACAAAGTGGTATCCGGTGAGGAGGGCCCCGCGCAGCCTCTGAAGAAGAGAAGGAGGCGGCTGTTCGTCGTCGAGACTCGAGAGAGAAGACGAAGAGTCAAGACGAAAACGGAGGAGCGTATAGGAGCAAACGGCAGAGCAAACAGAACCCGCCCCGCCCACGCCCGCATCAAATATCCGCCCTCCCCCGGCGTCTCTCCGGCGTCTCCTCCCGCCCCCTGGGCTTGCACGGCCCGCCCGCGACGCCGACCGCGCTCCCCGCCCTGCCCTCCGCCGCCGGCCCTAAATTTTCCACAACCCCCTGCCAGCCCCTGCGCACTCCGGCCGACGCCCGCCCGCCACCCCCGATCGCGCACACTCCATTTCCGGGTACATGCCATGACCAATCGCCCTCGCATTCCAGGCCCACAGGTAATGTACACAGCGTCAGCGTCACAGCGCATCGAACCCCTCCACCGGCTGCCACTCGTCATCGATGCTCTCCACGTCAAACAGCTTCGAGAAACACCGCAGGCCCGGCGTCGAGAAATGCTTGTACGGATTTCGCCCGTCCAGCTTCTCCCCGCACCGGTAGCAGTAGTGTGTGCTGCACCTGATGCACGTCATCTGCGTCCCCGTCCCCGTCAGTGTCGCCCGAGCACAAGCACATCGCAGACGTACGTGGTTGCACCCAGACGCCTTTTCGACTCGCAGGTCGCATGTCGGGCACGCCGTGCCCGTGCTCTTCTCCAGCCACTCCTGGAACGCCCGCTCCTCCTCGTACTCGTCCACCAGCTTCTTCAGCAGGAGCCGGCCAAACCGCGCCTCCATCGCCTTCCGCGCCGGCGCGTCCTCCGGCAGCGCCATGTATTCCACCATAATCGCCTTCATCGCCGAGATCGGGCAGCGCGCGACCGGTCCGTGCCTACAATCGTGGATGTTTTAGCGAAAATGTACCGCATTGTGCGTTCCGAACGCGAGAGCGCACACACCATGTCCGTTTGCAATACGAGCAGAACGAATACCCGCACCCGGAGCACGTTCGCAGCCGCTCCCACGGCGAGCCCTCCTCCACATTCTCTGCCCGCGGAACGGGCGTCTGGCACAATGGCATCGGGCAATGCACCAGCGTAGGATCTGCGAGCCGATCAGCACCCGGGGCCTTGTTCGGTTACTTAGCACGGAGGAGACGCATACGCACCCTTCTCGAGCGCCCGCTTCATTCGTAGCCACTTCCACCGCACGACTTCGTCCTCGGTGACCACTCGCCGCACCTCTTCCTCCGTGGCTTCCCGCTGCTCTTTCACGCAGGCCGGGTCAGGGCAGCCGACCCGGGCAACGTCTCCTTCTCGTATGCACAATCCCCAAAAGTCCTCCAGGCATGATCGGCAAAAGACGTGCGTGCAGGAGAGCATAACGCATCTCGCGCCCTTGATAGACGTTAAGCACACTTGACACTCGTACGAATTTGCGGAAAAGCGGGCCGCCTGAGTCGACGTATCGAACGTCTCGAGTAATGGTACCAGCAGCTGCGGCGTCGGATGCGGAATGCTGCAAAACAATAATTCGGAGGGCGGAACGGGAAGAAGGGGAACAGACAGAATGAGCGGGGTTGCGGCAAAAATCCAATATGTGAGAGAGCACGGACGTACCGGATAATCCTCCGCCCCTCCTCCGTCTCGCACATCTCCAACGCATCGAGGAACTCCCCGCTCCTGATCCATTCCACCCAGGAGTACAGCACTCCCTCGCCCGCCTCCCACATGCCCGCCAGCCGCTCGCGCAGGCCCCCCACGCGCGCGGGCGGCACCCACGAGTGCGTCGCGTGGATCGAGCGGATCTGCGGGGGCACGTGCGGGTACGCGGGCGGAATGCAGACGTCGAGCAGGATAGGCGGGAGGGTGGTGAGCGTGAGCGTGTTGGCTTGTCCGTCCGAGGAGCCGGTGCTTGTGCTGGGGCCAGCGGCGGGGGAGTTACTAGATGAGCCGGTCTCCGTTAGAAGGTCGTTGTGTATCGAGACGGCCGTTGCGTCGGGCAGCTCCACAGGTACCTCAAGCCTTATCAACCCTTTGGATGTGTCGACGGACAGGCATTCGGGATAGATGGACTGTGAGATGTGTATTCCATGAGCTACAGTTTTGTGAATGACAGGGTACATGTAACGCACCTCTAACACGTCCAGTTCCTCCTGCTGCAGTGCCTTGCAAGCTTCGAGGTCGTGACAATCAGATGAGTTGGCCGCGCTCATCCTTCCTTCCTATGTCGTGGTGCGCTTGAAGAAGACCAGATGGTAATCCAAAAGTCAGGAAGGTGAAAGTGACCGGGCGTATCGTCGATCGTGTGTGGCAGGAGTCCGGCTCAAGCTCAGCTGAGGCATTTGCTGCCGATCGGGCCTGGCATGTCCGCGAGGCGTGACACAGCTGAGTCAGTGGACTCGCCGCAGGGTTAGGGTCACCGATCCGGTATCCAGGATCGCGAAACGACGGGATTCGCCGCGCGAGGTCAACAAGGGACAACAGCCGTGCACAACTCTAGTCTCTGCAGAAAGCGCGAGGAAATGATGCGGGAAGCAGGGGCTCGAAGCTTTAGCGTATGGATGAAGGTGACAAGGAGTGTTCAGACTCTGAGGATCGCTACGGGGCCTGCTGGTCAATGGCATGGGCGGGAGGGTCATCATGCCGAAATAGCCTACGCCGGCATCCATGGCGTCACTTCTTGAAGGCCGCCGTATCGCGGCGTGGCTTCTGGCATGGCATTTACATCTGTCTTGAGTGCACTCTCTGGCGACACCCTGACTGGCCAAGCGTGGACGGACGGTCACATCTTTCCTCGGCGTAGCTTGTCGTCCCCAAGCTGACTCCTTCAAGATCACTTCAGATGATATCCATTGTCCGTGTTTATATAGCAGATGTGTACGTCATCGCTACCCCGGACGCGAGCGCTGTTCATTATCGATGGGCGTCGGTAATTGAGATCCTACAAGGGGACCCAATCCTTACCTCTGGCTGCCATCGGGCCCGCTAAACCGTCCTGCACATATCGACCATCGGGGCAAGCACACAGGCATGTCAGTCAGTTCACACGTCCGGTGTGCAACGAGGAGAAACAACAGCTGGATGCGGATAATTGTACAGAGTCTACGTAAGCGTGCGCATGGACGGGGGAATAAAGTAAGTACTGCTACGCCCTATTGTACCCAGGTGAACACCACCAGACCCAGAGGAAGGAGGAGGATACCCATGACCCAAGAAGAACATCGCAAAATGACCCTGCGGTAGTAGTAGTACAATGGAAAACCGGGACGATCGATCGTGGACGGACGGGGAAGGAGGGAGGCTCGATGAGCCCCCCCGGTGAGTGCAATCACGAAGCTCAGCTCGGAGCCCAATCAGCCCACGCGTGGGCACTTTTCCAGTCGCGCGAGGGCGCCCTAACAGGTGGAGTTTAAGAGATGAAGGACGCCGCGGTCACGGTGCGTGCGGTCGCGCCGCTCACCTGGGGCAGGAGCAAGGCGTCCTCCAGGCTGCGGACGATGATGAGGGCCCAATCGTGGCAGTTGGAGCTGTTCTGGCCGCGCTTGCGGTTCTGGGAGTTGACGAGCTCGGCGGCGGTGTCGCTGTACGCTTCGAGCGAGCAGAGGGCGTTGTCGTTGACTTCCCCGAGCAGGATTCTACCCCCGTACGCGCCCGACGGGTGGTTGCTCGTCAGGTGGACGCGTCGGATTACGCGGGATTGGTAGAACCCGCTCAGTTCGTTCGATACCTGTACGAGGGCAGAAGCGTGTCGGTCAGGTCAAGCGTCGCGAACGTGTGCAGCACGGAATAACTTGCCTCATACACTGTAGCGTAGGCGCGATCACAAGCCTCGTAAGTGACGGCGAGGGTCCAATGTTTTGGAAGGAGTTTGGAGGCTGCATTGTACCATACCAACCAAAGGTACGCGCCCATAGCAGAAGGAACTGAAGTGGGCGGATAAGTGGATGGGAGGCACGGAGCAGTAGGTGGGGAAACTGACAGGATGTGTTGGTGTGCTGAGGAGCCGTATATGTACAAGCGGACGAAACGCCGGCGGGACCTTCCGTGTACTGTGAAGGGCTGTTACATATCGGCGCAGGGACGGGAAAGGGACTCGACTAGCTTTAGGTGCTCGCAGGCGACGTCGGATCAGAGAGGGAGGAGAGTGCGCGTACGAGGCCCATGGACCGGTGCGAATGGGGCGTGCGAGTGCAGATAGAGGGGAGGCCGGCTAGCAGAGGATGAAGACGCTAGCTTGACGGTGTACCGGGTCGACGCTTCGCATACGCCGCCGTGCGCTCATGTGCATGCGGGCAGGAAGCACGGCGATGGGAGAAATCTGCGCACACTGTCCAGAGCCTGTCCCCGCCGAGTCCGGCCGCGGTGCATGCAGGCAGCGCACACGCCCGGAGTCCAACCACATTCAGCGGCCGCGGCGGTCCCTCGCGCACGTGGCCGAGCACGCCTGCCTCTTTCGGTCCGCGCGCCCGCGAAACTTTGCGCGTCTGGGCGTCTACGGCCTCGCTCAGGCACGCGTCGCGAGCTCTGCACTGTAAGTTATTACTGTGGACTGTATACTGTGGATCCCCACCGCTGTGCCTCTACGGCCTCTCTATCCCCTCCCGACACTCGACGGACATTGCACTCGCGATCGATCCCGCTCTCCCCGGGCCCCTGCGCGCGGAACTCAGCCATGTCCGGCCCGCAGAACGCGCAGGACTTCATCCGCGCACTCAAGGCCCCCTCCGACCCGCCTCACCCAGGAGGGCCGCTCAAAATTGACATTGCCACAGACGCATGGGCAAACGCACAACTCTACGTCCCAAACAAGGCAGAGGCGATCGTTGAATGGATCCTCACGCGCCTCCTCAAAGACAAGTCAAAAGACCGGTATGAACCCCTTCTTACCGCACTGCGCACCCTATAGACCCGCCTCCAGATCCTCGAACCCCGTCTGCGACTCCCGGTACTGGGCTCTCCTCTCTAGGGTCCTCCTCTTTCCCGGTGCTGACAAACCCGGAGATCACGGCCGCGCCCTGCGCGCATGGTTGGTGCCGCTACTCAACCGCGTTCCCATTGCCCCCGTCATTCTCTCCTACCTCGAAGTAATCGCCACAGAAGGGTCTCTTGACAGCGCGCAGCACGCTCTGGTCACTGAATGCATTACCGTGCTCTGGCCTCTGGCCGTTCCCAAAATCGCCCCGGAAACGTTGCTCGAATGCTTCGGGGCAACCCTTCGCCTCGTCGTGGCACTGGGAGGCCCCGACCTGTCAAGCGACCGCATACACGCGTTGGACGACCACCATGCTCTGTCACTGATCGTTTCATCATACCGGACAGCCCTGTCCAACGCCGGGTCGAAGAGGAAGGTGCGTGAATGCCTGCCCCGCGTCCTCCGATCGCGTCCGCCGGTTCGCTGAATCACCTGTCCAGCAACTGTACACGCTCTTCCTCCAAAAGCATCTCGACTCCTGGCTGCGGGTGGCCATGCGGGACGGCGAAGGCGAGGGCGCCGTGTCCTCGCTCACGTCCGACGTCTACGATGCCGGCATCGAGACCGTACTCGGGCTCGACATCCTCAAACCGGCGGCGGACCAGAAACACGAGTCCGCGCTGGCAGATTCACTCCAGCGGGCGTTGGAGGCCCACCCCGGCACTGTGCTCCGACCGCTTCCCCGTCTCTTCGCTTCTTACGTCCAGACGGTGAAGCGTCACAAGGGCGCGCTCTTCGGCCAGGGGTCCAGTCAAGCACCGGGCCAGGTCGCCGAGCAGCTCCAGGTTGCGGCAATGGCCTTCTATGCTAGCTGTGACGCCTTGGCGCGGGCGGGTGAGGATGACGAGTATTGGCGCTGTCGCGTCGCATTGCTCGAGGTCGTGGAAAGAGAGAACCTGCTCGGTGTGAAGGACAACGATGCCAAGGCTCTGTTAAGGCAAGACGGAGATGCAGCTGTCGACGCACTCGGTATGGCCTGGGATGGTGAGCCTTATGGAAGAAACATCGACATTCGGGGCTGATGCTTTGCGGAGCAGAGCAGCACATTGCTCGCATAGACAGCGCTGTGCAGATCCTTTCCCTATTGACCCGGATCGATTACGATCTTATGGCTGTACGGTCTGCAGTCATTTTCCCTCGACTCGCTGCGGTATGTGGCAGGTCCCCGTTACAATGTTGAATAGGTCGCTGAATGAGTTACAGATCCCTTCCTCCGTGACGTCCGCGTTGCACTACCTCGACCTGCTCTTAGAGTATGACTCAAAAACTCGAAACCTACCGGCTTCAATCGCGCACCTGTCAGGAGCGTTCGCCGTCCAGCATCTCCAGCGCGTCCCCGGGGGCCCCAAAGCTGCGTACACCGCAGCTTCCGCCGGCCCCCTCACGAGCCTGCACTTCCTCGATCGGCTTTCCAGTGCAGTGCACAGCTTCCTCACGCCCGGGCAGGTGCTCGAGACCGTCGGCGACATCTCGCGGACCCTGCAGGGTGCGTACGAGCGCTTCCTCGAACAGGAGGCGAAGCTCTCTGCGGACCGCGGCGACGGCCCCCGGAAGAAGCGCAAACGGGACAGCGCGGCCTCTCTGGACCGCGCTGAGCCAGAGTACTGCGCGGTGTCGTTCGCGCTCGTCGCGCGGACGATGGTTGCGGTTTTGCGGTCTATGCCCTTGCATACCCTCACTGAGGGCACGCGGCTGGAGGCTCAGCAGGCTATCGGCAAAGTGTGCGCGGACGTGGCGCTGAGGGCCCTGTCGGACGGCCTTCAGAACGACAGGGCGGAGTCGTGGCATTGGCAGACGGTCATCGTCGGTGCTTTGCGTCTGCACTACGGCCTTGTGCGCGTCCCTGGGTTGGACACGCAAGCACGATTAGATCAGACCTTGTTGGCGCCCCTGCTGAGCCTCTTATCGACCACTGGGATTGTACCGGAGCTGACCGTGGAAACGGTATTACATCATCATGTCCGTACCAGCATGCTGTCCACTGACAGGATAACTCCAGACACGAACGCTGCTATACCAATGCAGCCTGGAGAACTTTACGCCGAATGACGTATTAGAGAAGCTATTGGAGCACCTGGAAAGCCAGTTACCACCACAACATACTGCATGGTCAGGGAAGGCGCATACGCTGACCTCCGAGGCCGAGGCCGCCCTTGCGCTGCTGCATCTCGTTACAGACCGATGGCTGCCATATTTCGAGTAAGCACTAAGTCGACTGCCCCGAGATTCTAGCTGACTTTCTCCAGCACATGGTGCACGCCAGAGCAACGCAAGCGGTTTGCACGGATCCTGACAAATGTCAAGATGGACGGCCCGGCACCTTCGGCCTCCTCCAGCTTGAGCGTACCCGTCGTGATCTTCCGGACGCTGCACGATGCGCAGTTCTGGGAGCTGCTCGGTCTTAGAGGTGTGCTCCTGCATCTCCCAGCGATTCTTGTGTCCACAACTAACGTGACTCTTCAGATGCGTTCCTTGCTCAACTGAATGAGCAGACTGCCCCGCTCGACGAAGTATCGCTATCCGAGTTACTGGCCCAGTCGTCGTCGCGTAGCCCATCCAAGGCGCGGAATGACGTCTCTCGGTTTGTTGCGGCGTACGACATACTCCTGGTGACCCCGCCCGAGTACATTCCCCGACAGCTGCAGATCGAACTCTTAAAACGCGGCTTCGCCGCTGACGTACTCACGCTCCGGAGCTTGCGCAATGCGAAGAAGTCGACGGTCTCTCCAGGGCATCTGCTGGTCATTCGCGAGTTCCTGCGCCGTACAATCGCTTTCTTGGGTAGCGTGGAGAATGTGGTGAGTATGGTTGTAGTGAATCTCAAGAGGTGCCTATTGACCGTGTCGCTCAGATGACGAAGGACTTCTTGGACTACCTTGTCGAACACTCGACCACAGGCGAAAAGACGGACTCCGCTACCGACAAGGGGCTCAGCAACGTGACCATGGAGCTCATCGACATGTACCAAGGGTAAGGGTTTTACTGCGTGTGCGTGTGCTTTTCTAATCACTGACGCTGCCTAGTGCACTCGTACGTTCGGCAAAGCGAGGCAGCGCCAACGTGGTAGTAGACCTCGTCAACCGCTATGCCGAGTCCTATGCCACCGACGAGCCAAGTGCGAACAGAAAGCCGTCGCTGCTGCTCATCGACTGTGTAGTGCGTGAGGGCAACGCCGCGGAGTAGGTCACCTAGCCCATGATCTTTGGGGAAGTGCTGACCGTGTACAGAATGCCGCAGGAAATCGTGCAGTCCCTCCGTGTCCTTTACACACGGATGCGCGACCACACTCTTCAGCATCTACCCTCAACGTCGGATGACGGCCTCGATGTTCCCCTCGATCTCCATCTGTTGGACACATGGTCACACGTCCAGACGCTAAGACGGTGGTTGAAGGAAGATGGTATGCCTATACTGCTGATACTCAAAGGGTCTTCGCAAACTGATCCAACTTGCGCGTTCTATACATTGTACAGGAGAAGACATGCCTCTGCTTGGGCGGCCTCTCTCACGGCGTTTGCTATCATGGACAGGCGTTAAGCAGCATGCCCTCGCCCTCGCCCCGGTCGTCGTGTCGATCATGCTCGTTGAGGCACAAGCTGCACCCCCGCTCGAGCGTGCGGACCGACTCCAGTACGTCATCGTCGTGTACCTATCCCTTCTGCGCGTATGCGGGCAACAAGGTATGTTCTTTGAGCGATGTCGTCACTGCTGGTCTAATCCCCTTTCAGCTGCTGCACTGTTGCAGTCGACGGTGGGCGCCGCGTGCCGGACGTTCTCCGCGGAGGAGTTCGGGATGCTCTTGGATCTGCTTCTCGAGGCTCTTCCATTGGGCAGTGGACTGCCCGCCGAAGACGTATCAAGCCTTATTCGTTTCTCTGCGGTTGTCCTGCATGATGCTCCGGAAGGTTCGTTGAGACTGACACAGTTGGCGTTCTCAACGCACTAACACACACGAGCAGGCACATCCAAGATATGTCAGGCATTCACGACGAAGTGCTTGAACCTCTTCGCAGATGACGAGCGGTTCACATCATCCTCAGATCTCCGTGGAGAGGTAGTGGACTTCATCGTCAAGCAATGCAACGATAGGGTAAGTGTGCAGCCCTCCTGCCGTCTCCAGAAGTTCACTCATTTTCGTTACGCACAGCCGGCCTCCCTACGTACCGCGGACCTTTCCGGTCTCTGGTCCATTCTCCGGGCTTTACTCGCTGGGTCAACAGCGCATGAGCCGACCACAGACGCGACCGTCTTCCACGGCGTCGTGAACATCCTCAGCGCCCTCGTCCGCCTCCGGCGCGACCTCGTGCTCAACACCCTCCCGCACCTCGGCTTCGTCCTCCGACAGCTCGTCTCCTGCCTCCGGAGCCTCCGCCCGCAGCTCGGTGGAAAACAGCGACGGCTCGTCATGGACACCCTCCCGCGCTGGCTCGCGCCGACGCCCGCGCACGCCCTCGGCGCAGCGGAGAGCCGGGCGCTCGCGCGGCTGCTGACGACGCTGACGACGAAGACGATGGTGCGCACGCACGGCCCCGGTGCGGACGCGCAGAAGCCCGAGTCGCTCGTCCGCCCGTTCTCGAAGCACGCTGCGTACGTGCTCACGGCGTACGTCGAGGCCGTCAACGACCCGCTGTGTTTTGTGCCGGCCCCGGTGCGGAAGGAGCTCCAGCCGGGCTTGTTCGCGTTGTGCGAGATGCTGGGGGAGCATAACCGGGACGCTATGATGGTGTCGGCGCTGGATGCAGGTGGGAAGGCGACGATGAAGGCGTTGTGGAAGGAGTACGAAAAGCAGCGGTATGTTGGGAAGGGTTGATCTTGTGCCACCCTCGCGTTTAGGGTTGAATGGGTTGTAACCGGTAACTTGTATCACGCCTATCACATCTACCGAGGGGATGTTTCAAAAGAGCTCTATGTATCTGATGCTGCAAACCAAGCAAGCGGACAGAACAGAAAGCACGGAGAGATATTACAACATAAGTTGAGTCTAAGCAAGCGTCCCTCACCCCGCTACCCCAGCTTCATCATAACGCCTCTCCATAGATGTGGGGGAGCCCCCTCCTCGACGGATGCACTACGCCTTGACCTTGACGTACATGTTCTTGGGTGCCCTGCCGTTGGTGAGCGGCTTCTCGGGCTTGACGAACCCGGCCGCCTTCTTCTCCTCGGCGAGTTGGCGCACGAGAGCGAGAAGGTCCTCCACGGCCTGCGGGGACGTCTGAATGTGCACGACAAGACGCGATCCGCCGAGCTTAATGGGCCGCGGCAGGTCGCGCGCACGCTGCACGAGCTCAGTGTACGAGATCCCGACCGGCGAAGGGTCGAAGAACACCTGGCAAGCGCGGTCAATCAGCGTGCCGCATCGCACCGCGTAGAGTTGCTTGGGGGACTTACCATGCACGTCTCCGCGCTGTGGATCTCGACGCCGATCTCGCGGAGGCCGGCCTCGAGTTTCCGGGTGAGCGTGTGCACGGCGGGGAGGAGGGGGAAGTTGTTCGTGAGCGCGTACGCCGCGGCCGCGGTCATGAACCCCGTCTGGCGCATGCCACCCCCGAACAGCTTGCGGAACCAGCGGGCCTTGGCAATGTACTCCTTCGTCCCGACGAGGCAGGAGCCGATAGGCGCGCCTGCAGCCCCAGACACAGTCAGCATGAGGATGCCATAGTGTAAGGGGGAAACACTGACCGAGGCCCTTGCTGAAGCACAGGCTGACGCTGTCGAACGGCGCGCAGAGCTCCTTGAGCGGCGTCGCGGTCTCGGCGGCGACGTGCCAGAGGCGCGCGCCGTCGAGGTGCATTTTCACACCCACAGAGTGGGCGTACTCGGAGATACGGACGATTTCATCTTGCGGGAAGATGGTGCCGTTGAGGGTGTTCTCGAGCGAGATGACCTCCGTCGGAGAACTGCGAGCGTGGAAAACAGAGTCAATACACGCCTGGGTGCCTGAGATAGCGACGCGGGTCACATGCCTGTGGAGGTCCGTCCCGAGGACGATGTTCTCTTCGATGTCGGATAGCGTGAGGTGGTGTCCTGTGGGATAGTGGACGGCGTAAGCTTAGCTATCAAGGCAAAGAAGGCGGAACGGCTCACCATTCGAAGGGATGACCATCTGCGAATGTGCGCCGGAGTGGAAGGCAGTTCCGCCGGCCTCATACCTGCCTCGAACGTCGGATATGAGAGACGGCTTCCAGCCTTGGCAAAGCTAGTATGGACTCACCGAACAATATGTGAACGGTGATCGCAAAGGACGGCATACGGAGGCTGCTTGAGGTGTGTCCTCAGCGCGATTTGGTTGGACATCGTCCCGGAGGGAAGGAAGAGGGCATCCTCCTTGCCGGTAATTTTTGCTACGTGCGCCTCGAACGCCAGCGTCGTGGGCTCATGGTAGACAGCATCGCCGACCGACGCCCTCGCAGCATAGGCATACATGTCCGGGGTCGGGACTGATTTACATATTCCCATAAGAGGCATGTACTAACGCGATCGACCTGCAGCCACAACTGACCTGTGATGGTGTCCGCTGTATTCCCGTTAGCACGCTCTCATCTCCGTTCGTCCAGGAACTCACAGATGAAGCTCCTCGAGACCTCCTCAAACCCGCGCTTGTTGTCCTAGACGAGCACCGTTCACTACCGCCGCCATCTCTGCACGCGCGCATGACTCACTTCGTCCTGGGTGACGGTGAAGATGTCTGCCTTGAGCTCTGCGGCAATCTGGGCCCTGACGGCATCTACGTTTGCGGACATGGTGGCTAGGGTTCTGGCGTACAACGAGGGGCGGAATGAACACGCGCGGGGGCAAGGGTGGTGTGAAAGCAAGCTGGGGAGGGAACGGCGGAGGAGAGACATGGGACAGTGCTGCCGTGTCCGGGCACAAAATATTTCTTTTCTGCGAGGTCCGGGCCGTGGACGTCAGAATTCGCTCGGAGGGAGTCTGGCTAAGGCCTCAGCCAGTCAGAATATCCGCCGGCCATTTCTCAGTCAGCAACCCGCACACGACTCAAAAACACCCAAAATCGCAAAATCATTGCCTACCACGGTCGATCGGCCCCCGGCCCTGGCCTAGCCTCCGATTAGATTATCAGGCCCCGCCCACGTGGCTTTGCTGTGCCCGCAATCGACCAGACGCCCGTGCAGGCGCCCAGCAGGGCCCAGCTCGCTGTGCGCGCCGACGACCCAACACCTGTCCACGACCTCCACGCGCTCTCGGTTTCCTCTCCTCTGGTCTCGCTGTCCCCGCTATCTGCTTTCTCGGCTCTTTTTGGATCTCTTGTTTCACTAGTCACGATGGGCAACGTACGCACTCTGTGCACCCAGCAACTCGCACCCACTCACCATCTCGTAAATTTGCAGGGTGCCAAGGCGCAGCAGAAGAGGGAGAGGAACGCCGCCAAGCAGGGTGCGACGGCGAAGAGCCAGATCAAGACGAACCAGGCTGCCATGAACATCATCTGCCAAACTTGCCGGCAGACCTTTGTAAGTCCACTCTTGCCCGATCTGCCACAACTGCGCGCTCACCTGATCTGTAGCTGTTGACCACTCGTCCACCTGCGTGAGTCCTTACAGCGCCTTCAGATATATCTGCGCTGACCTTCCGTGCTAGCCTTGAGGAACACGCCCAAAACAAGCACGGCAAGACCGCAGCAGAGTGCTTCCCCAATGCCGGGAAGTAACGCAGCTCTTTCTCTCTTTCCTTCGTCGACGTAGCTTTTCGGGCTTTGTGGCATGTAATGGTCGACGTGTCCGCTTCGAATGTGCATAGGGTCGATGGTGATATGTGTGCGGTGTATTAGATGGATTATATGGATACAACTATACCACGAGGGCGAATCGTCGAGCGGTTGCACGTCCCGTCAAGCTGAGCGTACGCGGGCGGTCCTCATAGTGAAAACCCGCCGGGGTTGCCGCCAGCTGCCGCGCCCACTGCCTGCATCTTCTCTCCGACCTTCTTGTTGACCTCGAAGAACTTGGCTACGCAGCGGTCGATGCAGACGCTCTCGCCCTTGTTGAGGTCACCCTCTGCGTACCGGGGGCTAATGCACTTTGCGTGACATGACCTGCAGCACTGTCAGTATGTGCGCGGACGGCGACGCATTATGTTCGCTGCACTGACGATACGAGGCGATTGAAGATGTCGGTGATCATGTCAAGTCTATACGCACGTCAGTAACAGTCCAAAGAGACACAGTGACGTGAATGGATACTCACTCCTGGGTAGCCATTTCTACCCGCTCCTGGTTGATGGCGCCCGAAGACGGGGCTGAGCCGCGGCCAAGGAAAGACATTTTTGAGTCAGGGCGTGTGTATTAAGGGAGTCGTGAGGGTAGCGGGGGTGACGAGACAGCGAGACGAGGAGCTGTCTGTGGATGGAGGTGGTCGCTGGACGAGCGAGGGGCGTAGACGCCCGACGCGGCGCGTCCGTGTCGCCTGCCAAATCCGGCACGAAAAAGTTTGCCCGTGACTTTCGCGTCGATCGAACTCGAGCCGCATTCGCAGTGCTCGCGCACAACCGTCTTGCTTTCCACCGCATCGCCTGCTGGGGCTTCCTACATACTTGCTGCAGCTGCTGAACTGCAGAAAGGCTGAGTGCGATGGCTGAATCATCGTCTACGCTCGCTGTGCACCGCTGCCGCTTCGTCGACTTCGCGCCCTCGGCGGTCACCGCGCTCTGCTTCCCGCCCCTCCCTCTCCCATCTGTCAAGGGCAAGAAGGCTGCGAACAGCAACACGTTTCCTGGGTTTGGCCCGTTGGTTGTTGGACGCGCGAACGGCAACATTGAGTTGTGCGAGTGGACCGGGTCAAGTCCTCGCAGCCAAGCGCCCCAGGCGTGGGTGGTTCGCAAGGTACATATCTCGCGACTGCACCTGCGCGGAAACTTTCTAATCATGCGGGCAAATAGACACTTGTGGGACCCTACCCGTCAAAAGTCGAGTCTCTCGCGCTCACGTTTCGTTCACCACGAAAAGCGGCACAAGAGGAGATACCGTCGTGGTCGAACCTCCGGCTATTCAGTGCGGGAGGTGGTAGCGAGCTGGTAGAATGGGACATTGAAAAGGGATGTATCAAGGTGAGGAATTCACCCTCTGCATAGACCGAAGTGTGGGTTGCTGAACCCGCATAGCGTACACTGAGCTCGCAAGGCGGGCCCATCTGGTCCATATCTCCCAACCCCGCCTCCACAATCCTTGCACTCGGGTGCGAAGACGGTTCCGTCCGTCTAGTCTCGCTGCTCTACGACGAGCTTGCGCATCTGCGCCGCTTGGACCGCGTCAAGAGCCGAATTCTCAGCATTGCCTGGGGTCCGCCTGTACCACGACAAAAGAAGGCGCAAGCCACAACCGCGGAATCCGACTCGGATGATGACGACGACGACGAGTGGTCGGACTCGTGGCTTGTTACAGGTTGCTCGGACAGCAGTCTGAGGAAACTCGACTATGCGACCGGTCGCGTGCTGGACCGCATGGGCACCGACAAGATCCGCGGTGAAAGGACGTTGGTGTGGGCGGTGGGTGTTCTAGGGTAAGTCCAGTATAGCGAGACAGACTGGCGTAGGCCCCCATCCTAACATGCATTGTCAGTGACGGTTCCATCGTATCTGGAGATTCGATGGGCAACGTCAAGTTCTGGGACCCGAAAACCTGTACGCAGTTGCAGAGCTTCCAAGGTCACGCCGCCGACGTTCTCTGTCTCACCATTGGCCCGGTATGTCAATGAATACCTAGCCATGCGCTAACCGTCTAACACGTGCTATCAGGACGGGACCGCGGTATATACATCTGGCGTCGACCAGAAAGTCACACAATTCTCATACGTGAAGACATCGCGCGCAGAGGTTAACCCTTCTCCGCTTGTCCCTCGTTCATCAGGACGATGGGTGCAGACATGTTCCCGCCGCTTACACTCTCACGACGTCCGTGCACTCGCGATTTGGCCACCATATACACCGCTGCCCCCAGCGCACCAGCGCCATTTTCCAGTTGACGTTGCCCCGGTTCTCGCGTCCGGCGGCCTCGACATGTCTGTGGTCGTGACCCCCGCAGCGCTCCCCACCGCCACATTAGCCGGCAAGGTGACGAACCCCCTTGCGACGAGTACCACCGCTACCTTTGAGGAGGCGTACCACCGGCGGTTGGCGTACACGAGTGGGCCGGCAAGCTCATCTGCTGTGCATCTTGCGAAGAAGGCACGCTTGTTGATGTGTACACGCGAGGCAGGCTTGACTGTATGGCGCATCGCGGCAAGACAGCAGAAGAGCGAGGAGGATGCGGATTGGGACGCGTCCAGTGGGCCAGATGGCGGGTACGAACGCGTACTGGATATGGATCTGAATGTGCAGACCAACCTTGTCGCGGGTGCCATCTCGGACGATGGAAAGTGGATTGCGGTCGCAGACTGGTACGAGACGAAGCTGTTCCAGCTTACGGAGGAGGTTAGCCTTTCTACTGTTATTCAAATCACCTTCTTGACTGACGACATCATGCAGAAGAACGGCGATCTGAAGCCCCGACGAATACGCACGTTCGCATCCATACTGCAGAGCCAGTTACAGAGCACCTCCACTGGTGCATCCTCGCTGGTCTTCACACCGGACTCCTCAAAACTGGTTCTCGCCACCTCTACCACCGCTATTGTCCTCATCATCGACCTTGGCACCGTGGACCGTCCACCTCGTGTACTACGCAAATTCGAGCAGCATCGCCTGCGCGAAGGCTATCTCAACGACCGCGTCATCAAGGGCCGCAAAGGCGCGTCCGCTGGCGCAGACGGCGACGTTGACATGGCCGAGGACGACCAAGCCGACCCCTCGGGCTCCGCCTCCGACTCCGACTCTGACACAGACACAGACTCGGACTCGGTCGAAGCCTCGAAGCGCGTGCGCACTACCATCACCCGCACCGCCGTGAGCCCGGACGGCCAGTGGCTCGCGACGGCCGACGACCGGCGGCGCACGCACGTCTTCAACCTCGACGCGGTGCAGCACCACTGCGCGCTCCCCTCGCTCCCGCGCGCGATCCACGCGCTCGCGTTCGACACGTCCGCGCCGAGCACGCTCGTGCTCGGCCTCGCGGACAACGCGCTCGAGGTGTACGACGTCGAGGCGCGCCAGTTCCCCCGCTGGGCGCGCCCGCTCGTGCAGGGCCTCCCGCAGCGCTTCACGCGCCTGCACGATCCCGTGCTCGGCGTCGCGTTCGATCCTGGCGCGCGGCCTGGTACCGGTGCGAGTGCGGGCTCGGGCGAGGAGGGCGCGCCGCACCTCCCGCCGCGCACGGCGCTGTTTTGGGGCGCGACGTGGCTTTGCAAGGTCAACCTGGCGGAACGCGCTGGCCCAGGAGCGTTCGAGAAGCGGCGCAGGGGCAAGCGCAAGGCGATGGACCCTCCACCGAATGCGAACGGGCGTGTCGAGGTGCAGGTGGATGACGGCGCAGGCGAGCAGCAGCAACAACACCCGCGCAACTTCAAGCTCGTCACGCATTACCGGCCGCTGCTCTTCGTTGACTTCGTCGCCCCCGGCGAGCTGGTGGTTGTCGAAAGGCCGTTGGTGGACGTGCTCGCGAAATTGCCCCCGGCGTACTTCAAGCCGAAGTACGGTGCCTCATAGGTACGAGGGCCGTCATTGGGGATGGGTTATCGTGTATGTAGGGGATGTCGTTGTCTATAGGCATTATCTAGGCATGCGCCGATGCGGATGCTACCATCTATGTACAGAGATGCCGGGGTAAAAGTACGCTATGTGGTGGACGTAGAGATCTGGCGAAATGAAGGAAGAGTGCTAATGCTACAGTGTGTATGAATCGTGATAAGTAGGGGGCATCGTGGGTTCGTTATGAACCGCGGGTAGTCATAAGGTAAGAGGGTCCGTGCAGCAAGGAGACAGCCTGTGGGACGCAGTGGGAAGCACCTTATAAACCGCGCAGCGCTCACTTCAGGGTCTGCCGCATTGCTTCGTCGCGGTCCTGGACTTCGTCCTCCCTGAGCAAACCGTCAGTAAAGCTACGGGTATCGCAATGAGATATACAACGCACTTCGCGTTCAGCAATGACAAGTACAACGTCCAGAACACGCCACATGTTGACTGGAATGGGACGCGATACGGCAGAGGCATGAACCGGAAGTTGACGAGCTATCGTCGGACGGCAAGGTCAGTATCGTCCTCAAACATCAATTTCCGTGACGCGTACCTGTGCCAGAGGCCAGACTTGCCAGTTCGCAATGAGCGCAGGCTTGTATAGGTCCTCATATCTCCGGACGATGTGCTTCCTACTGCGGCCTTCCATCACCCCCATCGAGCCAATGAAGAGCGCAAGCTATGAAAAGGGCCGTGTCAATCATCGGTCGTCTTCTCTCCAGGGTTGGGTACGTACACCAATGGGAGCCCTGACGAAGGCGTCAATGCCAATCTTACGAAGCAGTGAGAAGATAGCTACTCACATGAATAGCTGGTCGGCGCCGACGCGCCTTGCGAGCGCGCGCAAGCTGACCTTGCCAGGATTGCTGCCTCCTGCGGGCCGTAGGGGGAAGTGTCGCTCGAGGAAGAAGTTCCACCGGCCAATGACCGGGCCTGCGGTTACGTACGGGTGAGGTGAGTATGAGACGCGAGGCTTAGGCAAACAAGCCGGAACAGGAACGCACCCATTCCGAAACCGAAGGCAAAGAAGCGCAGCGTTCGCGGAATGTCATAGTGCCATCGATTCCGGCGGTTGTCTTCTGGCTCCTCGACCTGCTGCATGTCAGACAACGCGCGACAGAACACAGGTGGGGGTACGCACCACCTTCTGGGTGATCTGAGCGACGACGTCTCCGAGCGCGTTTAGTGCGCCGTTGGTGAAGGCGAGGGTGGTATATGGGTGTGATTCAAAGGACTGTTGGTAGACGCGAGCGAGTGCGACGTTGGCCATGTTGATCACAGAGAGCGGGAAAGGACAGTGGGGGTAGGGTTGTATGCGCGAACGGTCATAAAGCTGAGAGGGACTCCACTGCGCTCCTGTCTTTTGGCGTCGTCTCCTCTTCAGTCCACTTCCACCGGCGTCTCTCTCAGCCCGCCCAGCCCATCAGTGCCTGACGTCACCTCCTACCAAACGCCCGCCACGAACCTTCCAGACCGCCCGCCGCCCCGCCGCGTACCCTCACCGCGGCGGCAGCGGCTGCACGCACGCTACGAAATTTGAGACAAGGCACGGCTGACCAGATTGCATTTCGGACAAATCATATCTGACAAGCATCACTCGATACAACCAATCAAAGGCAGAGAGGGACACGAACAACACTCAGAGCAGACGCAGTTTCCCTGTCACCTTGTTTACCAGTTCCACAGGGGCTGTCGGGTAGTCGTAGTCAGCCGCGAATCGCACTCAAGTCCACTCCGGGTACGTACCTGGGCCGATGCCCAGCACCGTCCGTGATCCTGAGGCGATTTGCGTACGGCCGCTGTAGCAGGTGAGCACCAGGAATATGAATCGCCGTTGGTGGAACGTACGCGTCGATGATAGAGCGAGCAGCGAGGTTCAAGCTCTTCGCCACCGCTTCCAACTCCAGTAGCTCGTCCTCGGAGCTCGCCTTCAGAGCGATTTTGGCTTGTCTACACAACGGTGAGCATAGGCGCCTTCCGGTATTGCCGTGAGACGTACCCCGTTCTCTCCCAGTGTTTCAGGAGCTAGCGCGCACAGGTCAGTCCCATTATACTTGTTCGAACAGCGAGTAATCTTACGCCAGGGTTCGTCTTTTGGAGAATCTTGTAGCAGGCGAGCGTCGCATGCCTTCCGAAGTGTCAATGACAGATTCAGATATCGCGCGTGAGGATACCTACCCGCACCTAACGCAGACGATTAGGCTCAATGGAACGTGTTCCAACGATAGACCTTACTGTGCCGCTATTTTCCCGGTGGTCATTCCAAGGTCAGTCCGGACAACGAGAACCTAACAGAATGAGTTCAAGACGCGTCCTTTCGTATTCAGGTGGACGTATGTACCATCTTGCATGGCTCCATGAATCCAGGCTTGACTGCCGAGAGGTCGCCATCGGCCAAGTCTTCCTCATCGCTGTCACTCTCTTCTGCAGGATGCGCGTCCTTCGCGAGTGACTTCTCTGTGGCAGGTGTTTGTGAATTAGGTGTGGCAGCCTTGCCCTGGCTACTCCACGCGCCCAGCGCGTACCCCGCACTCAGGGAGGCGAGCAAGGACACTGCGAAGACCACTGAGAGCCATGTCAGACGAGTGCGCGCGACGAGGAGGCGAAGGCGTGCAGACCGCTTTGAGTGGACGAGAGCGAAGACATGGTGTGCCGGCAAGCGCCGAGCCAATCCGCGCCTGCTTTCTCGACTTTTTGCCGGGCGCCTGTCCCGTCGTTCCCTCCTCCCTCTCTCGCCTGCTCGTACCCCCTTCCCTACTTTCTGGCCTCGCGCCGTGTCTGCGCCTCCGCATCTGCTCTCGCGTTTACTGCGTATACGTCCCAAGAGTACCGCGTCGCGATGTCTATGGACGAAACAACTGCACCTGCCCCGGTGCCTCAGGCCGCTCCCGAGGGCGCACCGGAGCGCAGGCCTTTCTCGGACCTTGACCTCTCCGAGCCCACCATGAAAGCGTTGAACGATATGGGATTCAAGACTATGACTCAGATTCAAGAAAAGGCGATCCCGCCATTACTCGCTGGAAAGGATGTCTTGGGCGCAGCGCGGACAGGTTCGGGAAAGACCCTGGCCTTCCTTATCCCTGCGGTTGAACTGCTGCATAGACTAAAGTTCAAGCCTCGAAACGGTGCGCTTGTTCGCTCAGTACTGTGCTTCCAATGCTGACGAGTTTGGGGTACTCCACGCCATACTAGGCACGGGCATTATCATCATTTCGCCTACGCGCGAGCTTGCGCTGCAAATATTCGGTGTCGCGAAGGAGCTCATGGCGCACCACTCACAAACCTTCGGTATCATCATGGGAGGCGCGAACAGGAAAGCGGAGGAGATCAAGCTGCAGAAGGGTGTGAACTTGCTGATTGCGACGCCCGGTCGGCTTATTGACCACTTGGAGGTACGTCCCCCCTACCGAGTTCCTGCCTCCTGGATAAGGCTCTGACATTCGTATGTAGGGGACGAAGGGCTTCGTATTCCGCAACCTGAAATGCCTCGTCATTGACGAAGCTGACCGTATTCTGGAGGTCGGTTTCGAGGAGCAGATGAAGAAGATCATCAATATCCTGCCTAATGGTCAGCCGTTTACCTAGTTCCTCATATCCCGTCGCCGTGTATTGACTGCCTTTTAAGAGGGTCGTCAATCTATGCTGTTCTCTGCGACGCAGACAACCAAAGTTACCGACCTGGCGCGGATATCTCTACGACCCGGGCCCCTGTACGTCGACGTCGACAAGGCAGAAGCTACGAGTACAGTCTCCACGCTGTCGCAAGGCTACGTTGTCTGCCCATCCGACCGACGATTCCTCCTGCTGTTTACGTTCCTGAAGAAGAACATGAAAAAGAAGATGGTTGTCTTCTTCTCAAGTTGTAATTCTGTAAAATACCACGCCGAGCTCCTCAACTACATTGATGTACCTGTCCTTGACCTCCACGTACGTGTTCCGCATGCCTTCTTCATACAGCTTCCTCCTAACCCATATCGTACAGGGGAAGCAAAAACAACAAAAGCGGACGACCACTTTCTTCGAGTTCTGCAACGCCGAGACAGGGACGCTCCTTTGCACGGATGTTGCAGCGCGTGGTTTGGATATCCCACGGGTCGACTGGATCATCCAGTATGACCCCCCAGACGACCCTCGCGACTATATCCACCGAGTCGGTCGTACAGCGCGTGCGGGCAAGGTGGGCAAGAGTCTGATGTTCCTGCTGCCCAGCGAACTCGGGTTCTTGCGGTATTTGAAGGAGGCGAAGGTTCCTTTGAACGAGTTCACCTTCCCTGCCGACAAGATCGCGAACGTGCAGTCTCAAGTGCGTAAATCACA
This sequence comes from Trametes polyzona, assembly GCA_022606195.1. NCBI lineage: Eukaryota > Fungi > Basidiomycota > Agaricomycetes > Polyporales > Polyporaceae > Trametes > Trametes polyzona. Next base: position 1,375,409 of record JABYQF010000001.1, on the reverse strand, counting down.
TATTTCGTTGCGTTTCGTGAACTGACGACATCTCGTTCCAGTTGGAGAAGCTGCTGCAGAAAAACTACTTCCTGCACCAGTCCGCGCGCGATGGTTACCGGTCATATCTCCAAGCCTACGCGTCGTACTCGCTCAAGAAGATCTTCGACGTCAACCAGCTCGACCTCGCCAAGGTCGGCAAGGCGTTCGGCTTCTCCGTGCCCCCACGCGTGAACCTGAACATCGGCGGCGGCAAGGGCGGCACCGGGCGGAGTGGCAAGAAGCGGAAGCACGGCGACGACGAGTCGGACGAGGATCACTGGGAGGAGATCGACGCGGTCGACAAGGAGTCGGGCGACGAGGGCGCGGAGGAGGAGAACGTGCGGCAGGGGCGGCGCGAGCAGTCCAAGGCGCGACGGGTGGAGACGCTCGGGCGGAAGAAGACGGAGAAGGAGGTGTACAAGAAGGGCCAGGAGAGGAAAAAGATGAAGGCGGCGGGCACACAGTGGGTGGGCTAACCGTCGCGTCGCTCCTCCGTGCGCGCGCGCCCCTTCCTGCCTCTTGTCCTCGTGTCCCTTGCGGTGTCATGTTTCGCGTCTGTGTGTTGTGCTGTGTGTTATACTTATGCATTGGTTTTCATCGCTCTTCTGATCCACGCCGCTCCTGTCCACCGCGTGCGCGCAACGTTGCGATGGCTCGCGGCGCACCGCGCGGAACCCTACCGTGCCCAGTGCTGCAGCCGGCCCATGGCTCCTGGCATGCGCGCGGGATGTGGAGGTCGGTCATGATGTCGATGGCTGCGGCGGGCGCCTGCCCCGCGCGCGCCCGGCCCTAAAGCTGAACTCGTGTGCGTCACTGGTGCCTGTCACCCCTCCGCCGTCCACGTCCCGTTCGCCTGCTCGCCTCTTTCTCTCCCCTTCGACAGCATCGGACAGCGCAATGGCTACGACACAGGTCAGGACGCGCGCCCCGCGCACCCTCTGCGCGATTTTATGCGGGATTTTTGTGGGTACTGACGCTTGTGACACGGACAGCACTATGTATGGGCCGCGGGCCACTTCGTATTGCTGGTGTGCTCTCTGAGGTTCTTCTTCGCCAAAGCTCTCTTTAGAGCGGTCTCTGCTTGGTGGTACAAAAGTGCGTACTCTCTGGGATGGTTGAACTGTGAATGAGGTGTTGAGGTGCGTATCACTGCGTCCAGCGAGCTTCACCGGCGCGCTCGTCAGCTATGCCATTGTGTGCCAGTACGTGTCTATCGCTATCTCGATTGTGGTTCACGGTCGTGGTTACTCATACGGCGCTACAGTAAATCTCTGGGGGTATGTGGAACTTCGCTTTGCAGACAGCGACTCGGTCCGAACTTCTCCACCCGTAGACACCTCAACCCAATGCTGCCTGGGTCCAGCGCGCTTTCCTCGATGAAGTACGTCATAGTGCAATCCGTTACGACCACATATTGGGTCCTGATACGGCAACTCCTTGTGCAGAACGTACAATACTTCCTGATGGCGTTCTTCTGGTGGTCTTCGCGCCCCGTGACGCGTACGTCCGCGTAACTTGAAGTGTGTGCCAGCTAGCTCAATCTCTGGACCATTTACAGTTGCCCTCGCCCCCTACGCAATCTTCTCGCTGTTCCACGCCCTCACGTTCACGCGCACGACTCTCTTGCCGCAGTTCCTCCCTCCCGGTCCGCCGCCCCAGCCCGGTGCTGCGCCCACTCCCCATCCCCTCGCGAGAAAGTTGCAAGTATGGGTCAAGGGTAGGTCGTTATCCGCTTAGCCATGATGTTGATCCTGACGGGACCGCGCAGCCAACTACGATAACGCGATGAGGGCCGTCGCTTTCGCCGAGTTGGTCATCCTCATCCGGGTCACCCTGGGTGCCCTGACGTTCCGCAACTCGCTCCTCACGCCGATCGTGTACGCGCACTTCCTTCGCCAGCGCTGGTACCAGAGCAAGTTCACGCGCGAGGCCGTGTCGACCGTGCACTCCCGCATCCTCGCGTTCGTGAACGCCCCCGGAAAGCCGCCGGTGCTCGGGCAGGTGTACGGGCAGATCTCCAACCTCGCAAGCCGATACGCTGGGTCGATGCCTGCGGCGCCGAACGGGGCGGCGGGAGCTGGGGCGAGGAGGCAGTAAGCGCTGTGCTGAGTGTCATCTCACCCTGGTCTTGTCTTGAATCTTGCTTGAACACTGCTTTGAGTGGGACGATAGAACGACTGCAATGTTATGTTATACTATCACGAACGAAACGTTACACGCCCGGATCTCGCGCATAGGGGGGAACGGCTCCTCAGGACTCCTCACTATGTGCATGACGTCACGCGTGTATAGGTATAAGTACGCGTCTTGCGGATGCCGGAGCAACCTTCCAGTATTCAGACCAACCCCTACGAACCACTAACACTCACTCGCACATCCTCGCTATGACTTCTGTATCCTCTGCTGTTGGAAACCTGCTGCAGTCGCTCGCTGCTATCGGCGCGTCCCTGCTGAACTCTGCGTTGGCTGTCCTGCAGGCCATCTTCGCGCTCGTGCAGGAGCTTGTGGGCAGCGTGCTCCAATTGGTCCAGACGTTCATCGCCTTTGTGGCCGATCTGTTCCAGGGTGTCGTTGGATTCGTCGCCGGTATGTACCCTGGCGATGTGGATAGCATTCAGGTGGCTGACAGGGGATGTCTATAGCAAATTTCTTTGCGGTGCTACTTGTCGGAGGCGGGTACTACTGGTACACCCACCGCCAAGGGGCCAGTGGTTCTCGGTCCCGGAAGCGCATCGCCTGAGCGGCTGGATCGGAAGTAATTACGAACGGTGAGCTCTAGGTTGCCGATCGAGACCAGTGCGGTGGCTGACGAGGACGCGTAGCTCTGCCGACCCGCCCGGCTTCTGTTCGACGCGGACTGTGTTGTACGATGTATCCGTAGGACTGTTTGCTGTACCAGTATGTGTAGTGTACGCTGTATGAATATATGGCTGCTTGACACTGAGTGCGAATACACGACGCGGGAGAGGGCGGTGGGAGCCGCTCGGGCCAAACAGGGCCCAACAGGCGCCGGGGTGAAGGGCGGGGGGATTTAGGGCGCGGGGGGAGAGAGGGAGGCCCGCTGGACACTGGCACATCGAGCGAGGTCGATGTCCCGAATCCCCGTCCCCGCCCACTCTCCGTCCTACAACCGTAGCGCAGGCGCGACCGGCGCTGTTTCCCCCATCCCCTTTCCTGCAGACCGCGCCAGCTCCCCGCTCCCTCCCTCCCGCCACCACCCAAACCCATCCATGTCCACCCTCTCGGGCTCCCCCGCGGACACCCGCAAGAAGCAGAGCAGGAGAGACGAGGTGCGTGTCTGTCTCCGTCACCTGCCCCCCCGTTCTCTCCCTAGTCCGCGTTCGCACTCCCCGGAGAGGCCGCTTCGAAAACTGTCACATCTACACCTAATGCGCCAGACGGCATACACGTGTATCCGGCGCGATGTCCTCGACGCCCACCTCCCCCCTCCCGTTCCCCTCGCCGCTCTCGCCAGAGCGCGAGCGCGAGCGCGTCGTCGCGTCGCCTGCCGCGCCGGCCCTCTCCCCGAAGCGGCGCACGCCCTTGCGCCAGCAGACCCGTGCTGACGGCCCGTATGTCCAGGCGATCCGCAAGAAGATCGAGTCCGAGCTCTCCCGCAAGCGTACCATCTCCACCACCCAGCTCCAGGGCGGCGGCGGCGGCGGGCGCCGTCGCAGAGACAAGCCGAACGTCCAGAAGGGCACCGTCGCCGCCCTCAAGCCGAGCCCTGCGCTGACCGTGCCGGAGAACATCACGGTCTCCGAGGCGAGCCAGCTTTGCGCGGCGAAGAGGACGGACTGCGTGCTTGTCGTGGATGACGATGAAGGCCTGAGCGGAATTTTCACTGCTAAGGATTTGGCGTACAGGGTACGTCTGGTTGATTGGTATGCGCAAGCTCGATCTCACTAACATTTGGATAGGTCTCTGCGGAGGGCTTGGACCCGCATATTACCCCCGTCAGCCAGATCATGACCCGCAACCCTATGGTTACGCGGGACACCACAAGTGCGACGGAGGCCCTCCAGTTGATGGTCCAGAGGCACTTTAGGCATTTGGTACGCCCCTTCCCTTGCTTGAATTTTTGCAACGTCTGACACGGCGTCTTACAGCCCGTCTGTAACGAAGAGGGCAATGTTGTCGGTCTCCTCGACATCACCAAGGTCTTTCACGAGGCCCTCGACAAGGTTGAGCGCAGCTCCTCTGCCTCCGAAAAGCTCTACAGCGCCCTCGCTGGCGTGCAGTCCGAACTCGGCGCAGGCCTTGGCGCGAACCCGCAGGCGGCTGCCATGCTGTCCTACGTCGAAGCCCTCCGCGAGAAAACGGCGCTCCCGGACCTCACCACCGTCATGGACTCTCGCACGCAGCCTGCGACCGTCGGACCGAAGACGACGGTGCGGGACGTGGCGAAGCTCATGAAGGAGCGCCGCACGACCGCCGTCTGCGTGATGGAGCCTGCCGCGCCCGGCCAGACGGGCGTCGCGAAGATCGCGGGCATCTTCACTAGCAAGGATATTGTGTTGCGTGTCATTGCGGCGGGCTTGGACGCGTCGAGGTGTAGCGTAGTGCGGGTGATGACCCCTCATCCCGATACTGCGCCTCCCACGATGACAATCCATAACGCGCTGAAGAAGATGCACAGTGAGTACACGCGGTGCATGCATGCTGTGCGGCGAGATTTGACGTTTTCCCACTAGACGGACATTATCTTAACTTGCCCGTCGTTGAGGCTGACGGCCGCCTGGTTGCCATCGTGGATGTGCTCAAGTTGACGTATGCTACCCTTGAGCAGGTGAGTACAGTCCACGCGTTTGGTGGAGCTGCTCTCATCTCCGACATAGATGAATGCGATGAGCGCGGAGGCGGCTGGCGGTGAGACCGACGCCGAAGGTGGCCCTATGTGGGGTCGTTTCTTCGAGTCACTCGGCGCGAACGAAGACACGGAGTCAATGCTGTCTGGCTCTCACTACCAGACCGACACTCACTCTCAGTCGCGCCGCTTCTCCCGCAGCGGCATGTCGCACTTGGTCCAGTCTCCCCACTCGGAGGTCCACCCCAACGACTCGGCCTCGGTTGTCGACGACGACCAGGAGTCCGCTCTCGCTGGGTACCCCAAGAACGGCGGCGAGAACGTCCCGTCTATCGTCGGTCCCCCGGCCCCGATTCCCCCTGTTGATGATGGCACGTATGTCTTCAAGTTCCGCACTCCCAGCGGGCGTACGCACCGGTTCCAGGCTCGTCACGACAATGTCGAGATCCTGCGTGAAATCGTTGCTGGGAAGCTCGCGACGGACCCCTTCTTCACCGGGTACAAGACCTCGGACCCGTCTGAACTCCCTCCGGACCCGACGGACTTCACGCTCTCGTACACGGACGAGGATGGTGACATTGTGCTCATCACGTCCGACACGGACGTCAGCGACGCCGTGAAGATCGCGCGTTCGACGCACACCGACCGCGTCGTGCTCTTCATCCAGGGCGGCCGCGGCTGGGCGCACGTCATGGCGGAGAAGAGCGCTGCTCAGGCAGAAGCCGTCGCTGCCGCCGCGGCGCAAGAGATGAAGGAGCTCGAGAAGGTCGAGGCAGTCGCCACGCCTACTTCCGCGGTGCCGCTGCCGCCTACCCCGAGCCCGTACGCGCCTCCGCCGTATGTGCCGCCTCAACCCGTTGAGCCGGAGCTCGTCATGGGTATCCCGAAGGACCTGTTGTTGCCCGCGAGTATTGGTGCTCTGGCTGCTGTCATCTTGGGCGTGTTCACGATTTCCCGCCTTACAAGATAGAAGGAGTGGAGGATGGTATAGGCCGTGGCGTGCGGGTGGATTGCGCTTCTAATATCTCGGATTCGATTCCTGATACCTTAGTTTGGATCCCAGTAACCTGTCTCGGCATGCTATATGAGATGCATAGTTGCTCTGCCCTACTCTTTTCCACCGTTTTGCTTACGACCCCTGTTCACGCGTACCCGTAACGAGATACCTAGAAATGCTAGACACGACCTGACCGTTGACGACGACGCGGGCGCCTGAAGTAGAGTTGGGACTGCACTGCTCTTTATTGGCCCCCACGTGGCCGGACGCGTCCCGGATGGCGAGCACGATCGGGTAATACTAACAGGAACATACCCTACAACGCTCTCTCTCCCAGGTGCCACACCCTCCCCCGCCCGCCCTCGCCCTCGCCTCCCAGCCCGTCCTCGGCGGCCAGCGACACGCGTCAGGCGGTCGTCGTCAGCAGTACATGTCCGTCCCGAGCCGCGAGTGCCCCAATGCCGAAACGAGAGCGCGATGAGGCCGTCGCCGAGCTCGTGAGTCTCCCCTCTTCCCTGTCCTCTTTCGCAGTGCTCTCCTAGCGGTGGCGAGGGTGTGGGTTGTGCGTGTGTGTTGACGGTGGCTGTTGCGCTGGGCAGAGTTCGACCATCTTCTCGGCGATGCTCGAGGAGATCCTCATGGACGTCGTGCAGCAGTCGCACAAGGAGATCGCCCGCGCGCGGGCCGTGTGCGACGTCTGCCACACCAGGTGCGTTCCTCCTTACACAACCTTATATTTTCCCAAGGTTGACTGGGTTGCGCGATACAGGTGCAACGCAGGTCAGTACATACGGTCGCATATTCAGGCGCACTTGCGCGGAGGGCGGAAGATTCACAATGCGCATTGAGCAGTGCACGTGCCCGGGCCCTCGAACGCGGGCACCTCCAGGATACCTACGCCCAACGGAGACTTGCGCGCTGCGGCCGGCGATGGGAACAGCCCCTCTGCGACGGGGACGAACACGCCCGTGAACGGCGCCTCGAAGGACGGCACGGTGTACCTCGCCTGCCTCGAATGCAACCGGGAGGTGCGTACACCCTCTCTAGTACATCTCGCCCGCTCGCCTTCGCTCAAGCTTAATATGCGCCGTGAATGAACGACGCAGATTGCGTCAAATCGGTATGCGACGCACCTGAGCGCCTGCATGGGGATTGGCAACAGGCGCGGGGCGGCGCGGAACGCGACCGCGAAGGCGAAGCTCGGCAGCGAGCAGGGCAAGTCGGCGTCGCCGCGGCTCGCTTCCGAGGCTGCGCACCTGTCCGATGACGGAGGCGTCGCTGGGAAGGCCCCGCCTGCGAAGGGCAAGGGCAAGGGCAAGGCGAAGAAGACCGGTGCGGCGCCTCTCGAGTCTCGTTGTGTACGGTTTGTTGACGGGAGGGTTGCAGACGACTCGACCCTCAACTCGAATGGAAAGCGCGTGAGTGGACTTGTTTCTACGCGGACTGGAGGGCTGGTCTGAGAGGATGTCTTTGTAGACCGCTTCGCCGTCTATATCCCCTACGAAGAAGTCGAAGAAGCAGAAGACGACGGGTGAGTGGCTTCGCACTCGGCCCCCATCGAATGGACCAAGTCATCTTTTGTACAGGTTCCGCTGCGACCCGCGTCAAGTCTGAGCTGGATTCCCCGGTACCCTCTTCGAATGTAAGTCATTCTCCGCCGCCGCCGAAGGATGCTTCTCATACGAAACGCCCAGCTTCTGCCTGTACCTTCCGCCACACGGGTTCCCTCCAAGCTGCGAGAATCATCAATCGCCTCCTCCTTCCAGAGAGACCAACGCTCCTCCTCGCCCGACTCCCCCAACCGGCTGTCGTCGCCGGCGCGCTCTATATCGACGCAGGCGTCCACCGTCATCCGGAGCCCTGCCATCAGCAGCGCGACCATCAAGTCGAAGCAGGCGAACGGGAAGGGCCGCGGCGCACCCGCGCCGCCACGCCTCCCCAGCCCACCCCGTCCGCCACCGCCCATCATTAGAATGCCGGACACAGACTACCTCCCGCTCATCGGTAAGCCCCCTACCCTACATACCTACTCTCTCTTGTCCGCACGATCCCCTTACCGACGACGCACACGTAGAAGGAGAGGAGACCGGCTCCTCCACCGACACTGACAGCGACTGACGGGGCCGCGCGGCCCCGTCTTCGCTCGCGCCCTAGGCTGGATTGAAGTTCGAGAGGCTCAGGCTGGGATATTCGAGCATGCTATCGCCTTGCGTCTTTGATTTGTACACCATCTCCCACTTAGTTAATTATCGGCTCGCCTGGGTGCTCTGGATACCACACACATCGCGCTCTTGTACTCTATGTATGCATTTGTCAGGCCTCTGCGCTGTTTCTGCTGATGCTTCTCGCCGGCTCGGAGGTCAGGGATGGTACGTCTAGCTGGAAGGAGAGGAGATCTGTGCTTTCAACTAAAGGTACAAATTTCGGTGCGAGCGTACATGGCTTAGTCCGGCATGGCACAGCCAGTAATCGTCCTCACAGATGCGGGATCCACTCTGTCACTGGTGCATATTGTGTGGAGACGTAGGGCCCATTCACTGGCTCGATGGCTGTAGAAGGCCGCGCCCATGTCGAGCCCAAATCGTGTGGCACAGTAGAGATGTGCAACTTTGAAGCCACCCAAACCCACATGCCGTCGAGTACAGCACACCGATCCCCTCTATTATTTACACGGCAGCCAAAAAATTCTACAGGAGTACAGGACACGAGATGGAGGCGCTCTATTGGTCTGAAGTCGGGCGAGACGGGAAGAGGAACCATAGGCAGAACATCGCCACTGTCTGAGCAATCGTGATGTATGGGAGAGTATATGCCCCGACGATGGTCGTAAGTAGCCCTGCGATGAATGGGAATATGGCTAGATGCGCGGTACGTCAGACATGGCTCGAGGTAATACAACCGGGTCATCAATAGTACTCACCGGCACCGATGCTGGCGAGTGCAGCACTACGGAGCGGTGGTCAGTGTTGCGACAGAGAACGATGCGTACGCCACGCCACGTACACGATTGCTAGGGAGACGAGGTGGAGTTCGGGTGGTAGGAGGTCCCTTACTGTGGCGAGGTTGGATGGGAAGATTGGGCCGTACAGCATGCCGATCATGGCTGTGGAGACAGCGTTCTCGACAAAGGACGGTACCAAGAGGATGAGCAGATGCATCACAAGTGCTATGACTAGAGGTAACATTCGCGAATTGTTCAGTGACCGAATCGGGAGGACTCTGGCAAATTGGCTTACATCTGGAGGGTGAACCGCATGCCCGCAGGCAAGCCGTGAGGTTTCGGATGGAAGTCGAACAGCAATCACTTACATGCATGCCTGCACAATCCACTTTCGTTGCCGGAATGATATTCTGGACGCGTGAAAAAACCGTTAGTAGGCCTCTTCACTCACCGAAACCCTCTGGGCACTCACATACGGCCAAGGTAGCCCCAGGCGAAGCGGCTAACGGCCATGCCTCCCCAAAACCCACTGGTCACATACCCAACAGTGTTCGGGTTTGCATGCTAAGAAGGCCGAGCTGAGACAAGAGGACACCAAAGCTATGAATGAGTTCCACTCACGCGGGTGTTCAGGAGATACACGACAATCTGACGTGTCGACGGTCAATTACGCCGATTCCAAGACAACCCGAAGACAAGGGCCAAGGATGACAAGCACTCACAAAGCCTTGTGTTGCGCTCTCGCTGTGATGTCTTGAGTTGGTTCCTAATGGAGGATACGGACATCGCAATGCTCACCTGCCACTGTATATGCACGCAAATGCTGCGGATGCCCAGGTTTGTAGGTTCTTGACGGCAGCCATATAACCTAAAGTGGAATATGAGCCGCCCCAGTCGTCAGGAAGAAGGGCGGAGAAACAACCACTCACAACGGGGCCCTAACACGTCTTTCTTACGGAGTATAGGCGCGGTGCTCGTCGCGGGCGATACGCTCGTCATCGCGGCAACGGAACTTGTGGCATCGGAACGAGCAGTAGCGGTCGATTTGTACAGCTCCCACGCCAGATCGGCGTCGCCCTTGAGCTCGTCTACGGTAGGTCTGAAAGCGTAGACGACAAAACACGCGTTCAGGGCGGACAGCACGAGAGAGCCAAAGTAGAAGTTTGCCCAGCGGATGCCGGTGGCGACGATGCTCTGGCACACGAGAGGGGCTACGAAGCTCCCCACGGCTGACGGTGGGCGACAGGTGAGCGTTGTGGGGAAGGGTGAATCTTGGAAGGTAGGACGCACACGTAAACCCGTAAAGGAAGCCCAGGCCGCCTTTGGATACGGATGGCACGTACACGTTTCTGAAGCCGCGTCAATGAGCGACATCGGCATGTAGAGGCGCTGAACTCACAAGGTAGCTAGAGGATGAGGTGAGGATAGGGCAAGAGCTAGTCGGACGGGTGGTTCGGAAGACTTAACGAGTTCGGTGCGTACCTGCAACGAATGACCTCGCGAATGCAGAGATGACGTATGCTATCATCATGCTTGCAAAGCCTCGTTTGCTGCCCATCAAGACAAAGAACAGGGCGTGGAGGATACTTGCAATGAGCATGGTGAAGAACCTGCTCCGAGATCTGGAGAACCCTATGACTGTAGTCTCCTGGTTACCTCGTGTTTTGGACATCGGAAATGCGAAAACCGAAGGTAGCGGGGCCCTCAAATAACGCGTCCTGCCCAGGACGCGAGTGACATGCTCAACCGTGATGGTACCCAGAGCATACCTGCCAATAGAATGGCCGTGAGCTCATCATAGTACTCGAGAGGGAGTTGAAGACACTGACTAACCCTGATGCACTCGCCACCCAGAACAGGGAGGATAGGACAAAGCTAAGCTGTAAATCCTTTTTGAAATCTGGAACAGAGGTCTGAGATTTACGGCGGATGGTTTTCAAGACGCACTCACAGGGAAGGAGAGTTCCAGTCACTGTACGAAATAATGATTATGAGTCGCCAGCTTGGAACAGAAATAAGTGCGGAGTTTACCCCCATCACCCCAGCCGAGGACGAAATACGCAAAGAAGGCGGAGGCAAGGCGCGTCTTCGCTCGTTGCAGGGGTATAGTATACTGGGTTGGGGCGGTAGGTGATACTTCCACCTCTATGGCCTTCTCACAATCCTGCGCCCGGCCGACAGGACATACAGGAGGTGAGATGGGCTGAGCTGGTGATTCACAGGATTTGTGGGGTGATGGCATGACGGGGTAGGAGAGATGGCTCCTGGCCGTCAAACAGCCAAACTTTATTGAAGGCGCAAAGGTACGAGAGGCGCGTCCGGGCCTGACGCACCTCACGCGTGCTAGCCATCCACGCGCGGATATTCTACGTACGAAGAATACGGAATTCCGGAGCTTCAGTCACTGCCGTCGAAGAGCGAGATCATAGAATTGTCGGTAAGAAGCATGTTGTGGGCGACAAGATGCCTCGCCGGGCGCGCAAGCCCGCGGATGCTTTGCTTCTCCGGCGAATTGGGAGGAGCTACGGGCGGGACGCACGTCGGTCACCGGGTGTCTGCAGGTGGCTGGAGGGTCGTGCAGCAGGGCATGATCGGACAGAGAGGATGCTTGTGACGTTAAACTCACAAAGAAGAGTGCGGGTCTGCATCGCGTGGCCATTGAACAGACACGCGAGATACACACTGCGAACGGTGAAGCGGCAAATGATTGTCCACTAGCCGCGCCTGCGCCGTCAATATGGTGCGGCCTCATTCCTATGAGTTGCTCTTTGGCGTTTGGCCCGGTGCACGGCCCGTTTGCCAGCGATAGATCGGCGTGTATAGTGGCAGAAAGTATTCGGAGCGGTAGCTAGGGCCCCGAACGTAGTGCTGCGGCCGAGCGGGGCGATCAAGATGCGTGTTACCTGGTTTGGAGCGGGGAGTGAGTGCTGTGCAGACGGGCGCTCTGGACAGAGCGCGCGCACCTCTGGACTGCATGCAGACGGACGCGTTACGTGACAAATACGTGTGCGGTTCGTGCATGTGGACGTGCCCTGGGCGATATAACGGACCGCGCAATGTACTGTATCGTGGGGATGAGGGGGACGTGGTGGAGGGAGGGAGGAGGAGAAGGGACGCGGGGGACGGGGGCGGGCAGCCACCGGGGGCAAAGGGGGGCAAACAGAAGGGCCGATGTCTCGAAGGGAACAAATGAATGCAGGCGAGCCTCGACCGGCGTCGCCTCCCCGCCCTCCTCCTCGCCGTCGTTTCTCCCGTTCCCCCTCCTCCTCCCGACGTCCCCCACTCCTTCCGCTGCTCGCAGGCCGGCACTCACATCCAACTCCCACTGTCGCTCTTTTACTCGCCATGTCCGCCGTCCCCCCATATCCTCCCCAATACCCCGCACAACCCCCGCTCGCGCACCGCGACAACGATACGAAGGCTCCCTACGACGACCTCATTGATCAATACGCGACTCCCTACGGCACGCAAGCACACAAGACTTTCGCGGTAGACCCCGCCTCCCTTAATTACGCCGACGCCCACTTCGATTCTCCCGCGTACTCTCCCCCAAAGCAGTCATATTCCAGTGAGGTCACCAAAGACACCAAGAGCCTCGAAGGCCATGGCCCCGACCCGCCGGATTGGGAGTATCCTCCCCCTCTTCCCAAGGGCAAGAAAGTGAAGAAGGAGAAGGAGAGCGCGTGGGCCAAGGTATGTGTAGCAGTCCTCTCCGCGTTCGTCTTATATGTACCTCTCCACAGTATATCCCCGACTCTTGGGCGTGTCGGCTCTACCTCTTGACCGTGCTTGTCGAGACCACCATTGATCTGGCCATTGAGGGCGACATCATCTTGCGCTTCCACGAGTCACATTCCTCAGAGAGCGAGGACATGGCGACCAGGCGAATGCCAGTCTACCTGGGCATATTTGCGCTGGCTCAGTGCGTGAATTCTCCTTCAATGTACGAGCCAAATGTTGATTCCTCCTTAGCGTGTTCCAGTTCATCATGGCTCTGGATGCCGTCTGGGCTCGTAATACGTTGCAGTTCATCAGCCTTGCGTGAGCACCATCCATGGATTCCATCTATCGTTGCGAAGATTAACGTGTCAACAGCATCTTCAACGCATTGTTCCTTCTCTACGCGATCATCCAAATAACGGAGATCAACGCTGTCGCGCTTGGGCCGTCGGAGGGGATCTCGAGCATCCCCATCAACACCCTTGCCATCATTATTCCCATCGTCATTTCCGTCGCCGAAATTGCCTACATCGCCCTTGGCTGGAGGATATACACGGAATTTGGTTGGAAAGTCTACAAGTTCCTTGGGGCAGACCGCCGGATCAAGACCATGTTTGCGCACCACCAGATCTTCCTCTGCCTTGTCAAGTTCGACCTGTTCTTCTGGGTTGGCTTCTCTGTGCAGTTCATCTGGTTAGTCCTGAACAAGGACAATGCTGAGTACTACCTTACTTGCGCTGCGCTCCCGCTGTCACTTGTCGTCCTTGTTGAGGGACATCTGGCTGCGAGACACGAGAGCAAGTGGATGATGCTCAGCTTCATGACTGGTTGCGCTGGTGCCATGGTCTACTTTGTGTACAAGGTGGGTTTCATACAATTGTGGCATGACCGCCAATCTCATTCGAGAGTAGCTCGTGAAAGTGCTCCGATTCCACAATACGGACACATTCCGGCAAGTCTGGCAGACACTCACCACATTCTGTACGTCACGTTATGGGTGTATGCTTCTCTCCACTGCTCACAGTGCTGGCCGCCAGCTGTCATCGCGATCATCCTCCTAATCATCACGTCTGTCTTCGCCTACCTGGTGATGAACAACTTTGGGCGTGGCTTGAAGGAGCAGAGTAAGTGTCGCTGCATCAACTAATAGTCCCATGGCTGACTTTGATGCGTTCGTCAAAGTCGCGAAGAACAGGGACAAGCAGGGCCTGACTCGCGGAAAATCACAATACGTGCATCGAGGTCCTATGAGTACCCATCCAAACCGGATGAGTATCGATTGATGTATTGTGTTGTGCCGCTGCACCGAACGGACTTGTACGACCACCTCCAGCTGTATAATTCTCCCCTCCTGGGCCCTCACACCCGCCCAAACTCCCAACGCGGGTCCCCTCTTCCTCCGCTTTGTCGCTACCTACGGACACGGTCTCTACTTACTCACCTGCATTAGTAACCCCCCTGTCTCCACCTACCACCAATTCGTATCACACCTTCCCGCACCTCTCTACTCGCTCGATCGCCCATCTTTGCGCTCCTTCCGGGATTGCTCACACATGCTGAAGCCCCGCCGTACCGTATTCACGCCCGACTTCTTGTTGCTGGTTCTTCAATTGACCGGGCGGGACTGTTCCTCCGTTGCCCTCACTCGGCTTCACCCCTCCTGCCCTTCTTCGGTACAGCTCGTTTCCACACCACCCTCAGCTCCCTACCCGTATCGGCTCCCCCCGTACCTACCTACGTTGTCCTTAGACCTCGCTTTGTTCGCTTCTCACTGTCGATATTTCCCTTCGCTCTCACCCGGGGGAGCCCATGCGAACCCCCTGCGTATACGCTGCGCGTGTATATGCGGCGTGGGTCCCCGCAAATATTGTATTGCTAGCACAATGCAACATATTCCGTTGACGCGGACTACACGGATATCATTCTTGTGCACACCCATCTCTGGCTCCGAAGCTTTGCATCGCCAGAGCTCTTCGACCTCGTCATAATCCCGCCGCGACGAACACGTAGTCGCCTCCGCGCAGCCCCTCGACCCAATACACACCCGCATCGTCCGCATGCACTACGCGGCCGTTGACCGGCCCCCCGGTCAGGATCGCGGTGCGGTGCGTGCCCGGGAGCGGGATGCCCACCCGGCCCTTGGTGCCCTTCGGTGCGCTGATCGCGAGCGTGAACGTGTGCGGGGTCCGCGTCCATTTAGACGAGAACTTGCCCTTCGGGGTCGAAAAGCCGGTGTCGACGTGCGCGAGGTCGCCGGGCTGCGGCGCGATGGTCCACGTCGCGCCGGCGTCGCTGAGGAGCTGTATACCCCCGACGTACGTCTGTCCGCAAAGCAGTGCGGCGGTGCCGGCCGTCAGTACACACGTCCGTTCACGGACACCTGCGATACAGCCGGAAGACGCACCGTGAGCGCGCTGGTGGGGCCGGTCGCCCAGCCGTGCGCGTGCGAGATGCGCGCGTCGTTCGAGTACGGCGCGTAGTGCAGCGCGCCGGAGACGGAGTAGCCCTCTATGAAGGAGCTGTTCGTCATCCGCGGGTCGTCGAGCATGAAGTCGCCCCACATGCGGCGCACGAGCGCGAGCGCGGCGTCCGCGCGGCCCGCGAGGAAGTGCGCCTCGAGCTCGAACCCGGACACGAACGGCGAGACCGCGTCGGCCGCCTCGGGCGCGGGCGCGCCGTACGGGCCCCAGCGGGACTGGAGCGCGCGCGAGATCGCGGTGCGTTGCGTCTGGGAGGAGACGAGCCCCGAGCGGATCGCCCAGGCGTTCCCGTCTTGAGGGGCGAGCGTGGTGGTTTCGTTGTCCCGGAAGAGCCCGACGGATGGCTGCCAGAGGAGGGGGATGGCGGCTTGCTGGATTTTGGACGCGAGTTGCGTGTATTGCTCGGCGGTGGCGGAGTCACCCTCGTCTCGCGCAAGGTCGGCGCCGAGGGTGAGGGTGTAGAAGAGGATGGAGTTGGCCTCGATGTTGTGCCCGCCCATGCCGAAGCGGAGCCAGTCGTTAGGCGCGGTGACGTTCGCGAGGCCGGTCGAGTCGATTTGCTCCGTCGCCCATTGCATGCCCCGTTTCCATGCGGGCCACTTTTCGTCGAGGAACGCCTTGTCACCGCTGTAGAGGTAGAAGTTGCCGACGCCGATAAGGGCGTAGAGGTGATATGTGAAGGAAACCACGCCCTGCTCGTTGAACGGATACCCGGCATACGGCAACTGACCGTTGGAGCTTTGTAGGACGAACAGAGAGTCGAGCGCGTTGCGGATTGAGATGAGGTCGAAAGTGGTTACTGCAATGCCAGGGACTGCAATCGCCATATCACCGCTCCAGACGAGGCGGTCCCGCTTTGCGCCGTCAGTCAGAGCGGAAGTGCCATTCGTGATTGTGGTGTTGAGCCACCAGTCGACCGTGCCCTCGACCGTTGAGTTGCTCGAGATGGTCCCCAGATGAACGAGCGCGTCACCGCGCTTCGGGTCAATGGTCACCAGCTGGTTCGTGTAGGCGCCTGAATATCAGTCAGTATCATGGCCTGAAGAGATGGCTAGCGGTTCCAGTCGTACCTGCATACCAGATTCTGGGGGAAGAACGTCATTTCAATTCTCAAGAGCACTCCGAGGGTGGGGAGCCGTGCGCACCTGTTCAGCTGCTCGTCGTTTGAGTGGAACCATCCTGAGTAGTTGCGAAGGGCGTCGTCCTCCCAATGGGGCATGGCGGTATAGTGGACCCACAAGTCTTTGACACTGACCGTGTTGTTCCCTAGGTTAACCACGGTCAAGTATCGAAAAGCGCCGCGCTCCTTGTCTGCAGGTGCCTCGTAATGGCCCGGCTGAGACGCGTTGAACACCAGCGGTGCGTCGAGTCCTGCGTCTGCGGTGGCATCCGAGGCTTCCGACGAGACCCAGAGAGAGCTCTCGGAGAATGTCACCCCGACGTTCCCAGCGGAGGACAGGTCGAGATGGACCAGACCCCCAATGTTCTTGCCGAAGTCGTAGGTCACGGAAGAGTTGAATCCAGCCAAGGCGAGGTTCCCTCCGGTTGTCCCATGGTCGAGGAGGGTTTCTGGGGAGGAGAGCGACCCGTGTTGTCGGAATACTGAGATGGGACGAACGGTCCTGGAAGGAGGAGCAAGAATGTACTGCTCATAGGGAACCGCAGCTGCAGCCGCCGCGGCGAAAACCAGCAAGGTGAATAAGGCACGCATCTCTGGCTCAGGGCGTGAACTACGAGGGGCCAAAGAGCTCTACCCTTGGCTCATTTTATACTGCCTACAGGATCTCAGTGAAGTTCGAAAGGTCTGTGGAGAAAGTCCGCAAGCTCACATGCGAGCGCGTATGACGACGGTGGTGGTCGAGGGCTAGCGCATGACCGGTCAGCCAGCCGTGCAAGAAGGTGAACGGTTGATGTCGGACGGCGTAATGCAGGGGTGTGCGCCGTACATCGCAGGTCTTCGCGGGCCCGCCAAAGCCGCTGGAGGGTCATGAGCCGCCGGGAGGCGGGATAGTTGATGTCGGTCGGCCGCCGTCGATCGTGTTCCTTATAAGTCAGCGAAGTTCTCGGCGCGAAAATGTGCAAGGTCTGTTTGTGCTGTTCAGCGTCGAGTTTCGTATCCTCAGCCCTGCTCCGATGTACATGGACCAAGACAAGCATGGATATGGACATGACGAGCCTGAGACTTGCCGCCGGTACCGGATGAGCGGGACGGTGTGAGCAAGCGCCCAACACGTCGGCGTGGGGCGCGCTCTCATCCAACTGTGGCGGCACTTCGCCGTCCCCTCTTCATCCTATGCCACACTGAGCCCAGCTGGTCTGCTCGCCCCCCATGTCCCAACGGTCAGCCGGAACGCCATACACGTACACTTGCTCTGGTGAACTCATCGTACTCGGCAACGCACAGATACAGGACGACCCTCCGCGACCGTTCCACGCTCCTCGGCACCGCCGACTACAGCACCCCGCCCTCGTCCGGCCGCTCGTCGCCCTTTGGCGCGGGCAGCGGCAGCGGCGTGGGCCGGGAGGTCCCCTTCCAGCCTCTGGGGCAGCGGTATGCGGACGACCTCGAGGGCCAGAACGACGAGCACCTGGAGGGGCTCACTGCCAAGGTCAAGCTGCTCAAGGATGTGCGTGCATGAGTGGACCGTCGGAGTTGGGGCTATACTAACTGTACGAACCGGTGCAGATCACGATTGGGATTGGGAACGAGGTTCGCGAGTCGACCGTTCAGCTCAGCCAGATGGTGCGTGCCCTCCTTATACACTTGTCGTTCACTAACGGTAACTCCCTCGGCGGTGACAGAACGACGCATTCGCCGAGACGTCTGGCATTCTTGCGGGCACCTTCCGCCGCATGAACAACATGGCGGCGAGGCAAGGCTGCCGCTGGCTCTGGTACATCGTCTTCCTCCTCATCGTCTTTTGGTTCTTCATCGTTGTATGGTGGTTTCGGAGATAGTATATACCTCTCACGCTTTCCCATACCCTTCCTGCAAATACGTGCAATCCCGGAACATGCCCATCAAATAGTGAGCAAGAATACTGCCCGCCCCGTACGCCGGAGATGGTGTCATTAGAACCTGGGGCTAGGCTAACCACGAGTGCGCGAGAGAAAACACAAATAAGATACACATCGAATGAGTCCCAAGTGGAGATGCAGGAAATGCAAGAACGGCTCAAGACGATATCAAACAGGCGTCACGTCATGGCTCGTCCCGCAGCTTCGCGTGCCCAATCTCCCAGACCATCTTGCGCCTGAGGTAGGGCATGTTGACCTGCGAGAACGGGAAGTCCTCTTCGCCCCGCGAGAGCGCCTCGAGGAACTGGCAGGTAAAGACGCCGCAGTCGTATCCGTTTTCCTGCTGTGGGGTATCCTGTGCCAGCGTCAGCCGGGACACACGCAGTTTCAGGGAAAGGGAAGGCGGCTTACGGGTAGTATGTAATCCTGCCAGCCAGTGAAGTCAAACGGCTTCTTTTTCTTGTCTCGATGTTCCTCGTCGAGATACTGGCGCAGGAGCTAAACATAGGATTAAGCGGAGTTCGTGTGCGCACCCCGCGCGAACCACGCACCTTGAAGACCTGTCCGCGCTCCATGCCCATGCTGTCGTACGACTCTATCCGCTTCTTGCGGAAGTTGATCGCCGCAGCGGTCCAGTGCGCGTTATTATGGTTGACGGGGATGAGGACCACGTCCTTCGAGAAGATATCGATCTGCGCGCCCCAGAACGGTTCAATCTCTGCACGCCTCCGCGAAGTGAAGCGATGATGCGCACCTTCTTCGTCCATTTGGACATCCGCGCCTGCTTATATCCCTGCCCCTTCAGCTTCGACCAGAAGAACGTGCTGAAGTAGTGCACGTTCAACGGCTTCTTCCGTCCGCCGCCCGCGCCGTTCGCGCCCGGGTTCTCCTTCGACTCCTCCGAACGCGTCAGGATGAGCTGCCCGTAGAAGTTGATGATCTCGTCGTTCAGCCACTGGCAGGGTCGCAAACGCGAGATGTCCACGTCCGACACCTGCTCGCGCGCGATCTTGGATATGACGCCCTTCTTCCGGAAGAGCGCGTCCACCTCGGCCTCGTCCTCTGGTGGGAGGGACGTTGGCAGCGGCTTGCGTTTGGGGCGCAGGCGCTCCTCGATCTCCTCGTCTTTCGCGCGTCGCGCGGCACGGAGCTGATCGAGCGACGGTACGAATGGTTTAGGAGGTTTCGGGCCCTTGAGTGCATCTTGCGCCCTCTGGATAGCGCGCTGCAAGAAGTCGGGGTCCACATGATCGGGGAACGAGTGTCGACGGAACTCGTCGTCCCGCGCTTTCGCGCGCAAGTCTGATAATGAGGGCGATGCTGGGGACTGTTATACTGGGACAGACTGGAACGAAAAGCGACGAACGTACGAGAAAGGGCACCAAGTTTGTCCAGATGCTCTAACTGAGCCTGGTAGCTCAGCAAGCCTATGGACAGAGCTTAGCAACCGCATATAGCGAACGCGGGGAGAATCATACTCACTCCGGAACGAGTCGAAATCGGACTTGTATCCTGCAGAGCGTCTGATATGGTAGAGCTCCTTCATGTCCTTCTCCATCTCTTCCCTCGTCCGTTTCTTCTCCTCCTGCACGCGCGCCTTATGCTGCAACGCGCCATCAGCCCGCGCTCCGGCTGCGCGGCCACACGTACGACTCACCTGCTTAGCGTGTATATGCTCCCGCTCGATGTACCTCTTCACCGACTTCTTCCTTCGGTGCAGGTTCTGTTCGAGGGCGGCCCCAACCTCCGGGTAACGCTCGGCTACCGCCGTGCGGATCGACGCCTCCGAAGCCTGCGTAGACGGCGGGGATATGAGCCCTGTACCTCTCGTGTCGCCAGCGAACCCAGACACCTTTGGCGCCTCCAGCGACGGCAGGGTCGTCTTGGACGTCGACGCGACCGCGTTCGTCTGCATGCTCGCGTACTTGGTAAGAATGGGCCGGGGGTGTTCGTTGACGCCGCTGCCCATGTTCGGATGAGACTGCACGCGCTGTACGGGGTGTGACGCAGGCGCGAAGGTGGACAGCTGGGTGCTTTGCTGGCGAAGGGGCGGATTTGAGGGAAACATGGGGATGGCGGGACGGGGTGGCAGTGGACGAGAGGACCCGGACGCGCGAGGCGGAGGCGGAACCGGTCGCGGTGACGGGGGCGGAGACGGTATTGGTGCTGGCTCTTGCGAGTCTCGTTCAGTAGGTGTCCGCGATGGCACGTACATCGGCGAATCCGCCGTGCCAGTCCCCCGCGCGACTCAAAGTGGGCGCGTCAGCCTGACGCGGCGCTCTGCAACAGCAGTAGCAGACTCACAGTTCGCTATGCTGACGGCGGTGTCGCACACGACTTGAAGGAACTCCGTTCCGAGCTTCATCCAGCGTGCGAGGAGGGCGTCACCTTGGGAGGGGCTGCTATTCCCACCTAATGGATGGCTTGTCGTCGTTCGGCGCTGTTTCGGAGCACGTAGCGGGAGCAGAGTCTCGGAGGCCGACCTCTTGTGAGAGAGCATGGAGGCACGAGTTGAGCTGGCGAGGGCGATGGACGCGAGCGTTGTCCACTACGCTGTGGTCGGCCAGACGCGTCCAGATATCAAGCTAGTCCGTGCTGACAAAGGGATCCTCGAGGTATCGCGACCGCCCACAGTCAAGAGAACCTAGATAGTGACTGCAGGTCCCAGGAGGCGATGTGCAGCGAGCGGGGGAGGCGGCGCGGGGAGGAGGAGGAGGACAAGGGCGGGTGTTGAGTCGGAGGACGTTGTTCGAGATTCAGCCCCACGTAGGCGCCCGCCCGCCATCGCCCGGGCGCTTGTCCTCCTTGCCGGTGGCTGTGGCCCCTTCAACGACACCACACCAGACGACCACGGTGAGTGCACGAGGGTTCCATCACACTTGCATGTTAAAAATTCATTGAAATGCAGCAAGATAACTGCTGCCTTAGGTTGCATTAAAGCATTCATGACTGAGAAACACAATCAGCCACCTTTCAGAGTCTCGAAGAAGCAAACGACTGCAAAGGACGTTTTAGCCATTTGGGTAGAAAGCATTCAGAGAGGCTAACGGCCGGTAACAATATCACGCAGGATCGTGGATGACCGAGTCGCAAGTTCATTTCGAACCCCTAGATACCATACATGACGGTGCCCGCAACGAACACATACGGTAGGCGGTACGAAACGAATCCACACTCTGGGCGAGAGTGGTGCCCCAGTCAGACGTGAAGGCTCAGACGGGAGATCAGGTACTCCGCATCCGCGACCTGCTTCGTCTCCCACATGCTGTCCCCGATATCCTTCTCCTCGCACACAACCTCGTAAGGTGTGGTAGCCCCCGGCGGTGTGATCACCGCGCTGCTATCGGTGGACGACGCGCGCGAGCTCGCGGCGGAGTCGACGGCAGAGCCGGCTGAGGAATCCCGCGTCTCCCTGACGGAGAGCGCAGGGATGTCAATCTCGGATGCCATTGTATTCGTCGACGTTCGCTTCGCGGCGGGAGAGGACGGGGTGGTAGCGATTTTGGTGGCGATGTCCCCAATGTCCATCTCCCCGAGCAGGTCCGCGGCAGCGTTGGCCGCGGACGCCCGCCCGTGCGGCTGGTCCTGCTTGAGCTGTGCAGCGGCGATTTGCACAAACTCGCTGGCGTCGGCAAGCTCCTCCTCGGTGAGGAAGAACGTGTCGAGCTGGAGGATCGCCGTGCGCAGCTCGGGCAGCGTGATGCGCGAGAGGGGGTTGAGTGCGAAGATACGCTGAAGGATGTCGTTCGCACCCTCGGAAATGGGCAGCATGTCAAGGAGGAAGTCTGGGTCACGGACGAAGCGTGAGAAGCAGTGATCCTCCATCGTCGCCTTCTGCCAGGGGTGGCGTCCACAGATCATGTTGATCAGGATGACGCCGAGTGCCCAGACGTCGCTGAACCTGGCGCAGAACGGCTTGTAGCCGAACTCACGACCAACGCATTCTGTGAAAGGAAGGTGAGTTTCATGTCGTCGATACGGCGTTGTTTGGGAAACGTACCAGGACTCATGTAGATCGTGGTTCCACAGCCGAACTCGGTGATGATAGTCCGGTCGGTAGCCAGACCGAAGTCCGCAAGGTAGACTTCGGAACCGTCCTCGTTGGTGAGGACATTCTCCGGCTTGAGGTCACGGTGGAAGATCTTCGCGTCGTGGCACGCGCCGACGGCGTCCACGAGGGACACGAAGGCCTTCCGCAGGAGCTCGTCGTTATAGACGTACGTCCCCTTCTCGCAAATGTGCTCGAAGAGGTCGCCCCCGCGGCAGAAGTCGAGGATGATGTAGAAGTACTGGTCATCCTCGAACGCGTCGTGGAGCCCGACGACGTTCCGGTGCCCGGCGACGATGCTCTGGAGGGCGATCTCCCGACGCACCGCACCGAGCTCGGACTTCTTCCTGTTGACCTTGGAGATGATCTTGATCGCCCGGTAGAGCGAATCAGGACCAGCAGAGGGGTGGGTGTCAACTGCTTGGTAGACGACGCCATAGGTGCCAGAGCCGAGGAGGCGCAGGAGCTGGTAGCGCTCGTCGACAATGCACCCGGTGAAGTCGGGCATGGCGGTAGCAGCGGGAGACATCGTGAAGAAGAGGGAGAGGGGAGGAAGGTGATGCGAGTGCGGGTTGAGTGAGGGAGAAGTGAGCAGTTGCGTTCACCTGGAACTGGCAGAGAGCTGGGGGCTTGAGGACGAAAAGGCCCTCCTTAAGTGCTCCTCGACCGCACATCCGCTCTTGCTGACTACACTCGTGGAGGAGTACGAAGGAAGGGTGAAGCAAGGTACTTCCGATGGTTTCTCACCCACACCGCCGCGGTATCGTCTCCATGTTCCGCAGCTCAGCGGTCAGTATCATGATCGGGGCCGCCTCTGCTCTCGGGGCCGGTGGTGCGGTTGAGACGCAGTGCTCTGGCAGAGGTCGAGTATTACGATCGGACTGTTAGCGGTTAGGACCATCATAGTAGGTGAGTGAGTTCCGACTTCGTTATGCTGCAATGTTGGAAGAATATCGACCCCCGTGAATATGGATAGCCTGACGCACTTTCTAACACCTTCAAATCGTTCATCCATGATTACGACTGGGACCATTCGCATGCCGGACATAATTTTCACGACTAGCGGATACTGCTTCGCCCCAACCTGAGAATCCGCATCTCACGGAGCCGAACGGTCCAGGGACACGGTGCTCGGTGACATTGCCAGCCTCGATCGCAATGGCCAGCGGCTGTTGCGATCCAGGCTGGAGGCATCTCCATTTTGACCGTTACACCGATAAGCCCTCGCATGTGTTCGTTCGGGGCCGGGAGCATTGCTTCGTGCTATTGGCTACGTGGCGCGATTCCCGTTCGCGAAGGAAGTATAGGAAGGGGGGAGTGAAGGCTCCACGTAGGCAATGTAGTAGTGGGCCGGGAGCTGTGCGGTGCACACATACTGTCCTCCATTCATGGCTGAAGCTCACCTTCCGTGCGAACATCAGGCAGCGAGACTTGGGGCTCTAACCCCCTAGATGACCAATGACTCTCTGGTCGTATTGGCACAGTCGTTGCGAGAGTGAGGCCATGCTACGACCAGCAAGGGTCAGACAGAGCATCGAACGGGACCGAGTTGCGGCGAAGGGTGAACTGACGTGCCACGTCTCCAGACACACCGTGGGCGGCCATCGCATCGAACAAAAGGCGTGCCCTTCGCTGCTGAAGAGGTCACGGGTAGCAAGACAGGGGTTCGAGAGGAGGAATTGTCTTTTACGACACGTACCAAGAGTAATCGCCTGACACCGGTGACCAACGACGTCGTAAAGATACCCAAGTGGATGCCGGAGCAAGGACATCGCGAACTATCGAGAATCAGGATGACATGCACCCTGTCGAATTGCACGGGCCGTCACTTGATAGTCACCGGGAGAACTCGCGAGAGGGAGAATTGCTGACAGTCCCTCCAAGCAACCGTTCCCATCGACGATGGCAGTTGGAAAGATTTCGAACCCTGGCGATCGTCCCGAGGCACAAAGACACCATCGCCCCGGCGCGATGTGCCCCATCCCGTCCGAGGCATCCCAAGCGGTCCGGCAGGGGGCGGCGCGCGGTCGTTCGAGACGCGCCCTCCCGGGAGGTGGCGATGGCGTTAATGCGTAAATACGATTCCCGCCTGCGCCCCCGGGGAAAACACAGCACGATCCGCGGCAATGGAAGGTCGGCGGGTGTTCGAAGTTCTCGCGTTGCCAAGCGCAGTCCGTGCAGAATCGGTGCCCGGAGTGTGCGCGCGTGAACCTGTGGACGGCGCCCTTGGCGATGGGTTAGCGTCCTCTCGCGCGACTGGGAAGGAAGGGCGACTCACATATTTTACTCGGACACAGGTGGGCATGCACAGACGTAGCTGTCACGGGCCTGCCCGACACGGACGTGGGTGGTGTAATATATGGAAAGTGTCCGGCATCATAGTTGTGCATGTACCCGTATCACGTTGGGACTGAACGTATGAATGACTGCAGTACTCGTTCATATGGCGCGGGCCGCTGCTGACATGGCCGCCGGGACGTCATAGCGAGGGCTGGACAGCTGGATCCGACTGGTAGCCGCGCGCATCGAGGGTGCGCGCTATAATCATACCACATCTGCCCGCGTCCGGGTCACAAGCTGCACAGTCTGGAGCAGATGCAACCGCGCGAACGCGTGGAAATCAAGCAGCAGGAACAGCCGTGTGCGGCACGTATCAGATGCGGGTGAGGTGCACGCAGCAGGACCACGCAGGAACTGGTCCGCATCGATCTGTGGAAGGGTGGTTAGTGTGCGAGCGAAAGTCGACCAGAACCATGGGGCAGAACAGAAGACATACAGCCCTGGGGTATGTGCTAGACGACGGGCCTCTTCAGAGGATGAGCCGGCCGAGGAATCGGAGGAGTGCCTAAGTGGGATATGTCGGGCGGTCGGAGGAGGCAGGTGCACAGTCTCAGTCGGCGCTCGCCGCTCCTGACCAGATCTTGCCCGTATTCTGTCACTCTCCAGTCCGAGCCTGCCCCCGACGGCCTTATCACCTCCCTTCACACGTCCGTGCTCCTATATAACCCTCCTTTCTCTCCGTTCCCCTCCTCCCCACCCCCACCCGCCTCTCCCCGACGTCCCCGCCCCGCTCTACCGCTCACGAGCCCATCTGAGCATCCTGTGTATGTACCCTTTGCCAACGCCTCTCTAGTGCACCCCACAGGTCTCCTGCCACTCGCCATCGCAATTCGGTGCCTTTCTGTACCACTCGCGTGAACGACAAGCCACTTCCAGCCGATACAGGGCGCCTCAGTAACCCCGCAACACACCTGCCGCCACTACCCAGACCATTCCGACAATATGGGCATGAGCTACCGCCGCTACCTCTCCGGTGCCCGTATCTATGGGTGCTGCAAGTGCAGGACGCATCTCGCCACTATCCACTCCATGATCTCCCGAGTACGTTCCCTACTTTCCCCGCAGGGCCCCTCCTGTGGCGGGGCTCACCAATCCTGTTCGCAGGCATTCAATGGGCAGCACGGGCGGGCATATCTCTTCGATGGAGTGTGCGTACATTTCCTCTGGCTTGATTGTTGCCACAGTCTCATCCAAAGTTACCTTTCCATGACATTCTCCTCGTCTCTCACTGGCACTACCGTCCCCCGCGCCCGCTATATTTGGCTAACTCTGCACATGCACGCCCCTCCCGCAACACTGGTTTCTACTTGCCCCTCGTATACCTGTGCAGTGTGAACGTGATCGAGGGTGAGCCCAACGACAGGCAGATGACCACCGGGAATCACACCGTCCGCGACATCTACTGCGTGAAGTGCGGCCAGACGCTCGGCTGGAAATACGTGCGTTCCATTCTCTATCTCACCCCCTCCATTGTGTAGGGTTGCTTGGTATGCATGTCCCTGACATGCGTGCACCAGGACTACGCGTACGAGCCCTCACAGAAGTACAAAGAGGGCAAGTACATCCTCGAACGAAACCTGCTAGTCGACGTGCAGTGACGGGCATTCCTTGTCCGCGTGCCGTATCACACCCTCTACCGCGCGCGACGGTCTGGACGCTGGCCACCTGCGATTCTCGACAGGTGGCTGCATCACGTCCTGTTCGTTGCGTTTGCGGGGTGTTCGGCTTCTCCACATTCACCGGTCCCCACACGATCTTGGTTCCTGGCGCCTTCCTCCCCTCCTACCGGCTTCTCTGACCCTTCACCACCCATCCTCTATCCTCGCAATCACCTTCCGCCTTGATCGCCCACAGCTATCCCTCCATCGCAAGCCGACCTCGGCCGCCGCTGCACAGCGCCACACCTCGTCCATTTGTCGCATAAGCTCACGTCCGGGAGAGTCCCATCCCTCAGATGACGTCGACATGCGCCTCCGCCATCCATGGGGATGTACAACTCACCCACCGAACCCCAGAAGCATTGTCTGCGGGTCTTTGCACAGCTCCCGCGCAACACGCCTTCGCCACGTACATAGAACGGCGTCGTCGCAAGGGTTCCCTCCTCATCCACCCTTCCGTGGTCCTCGTGGCGCTCTACCGGACGTCGCCCTCATGACCACATTGCTAGAGTCCGCTACCGACTCCCTGCCTGTTCCCCTCTTGTATTCTTACATTTCTGCCTGTCAGCCGCCACAGAGTACGCTCTTACGGTACGGTCTGGTACGTACGTACAGCCACTTTCTCCATATCGCTCCGAGCGCGGCTGTACGCTCGCCGACGCTGCCAGGTCAGGATAGTTCCTCTTCCTCTTCCCGTGCTTATTCCCCCATCTCCCGCAGGATGTATGTTACAGTATATATCACCCAGAGACGCAGCTTATAGATCCGATGTATGTACATTGCTCAGAGAACGAATACGGAGTATATAGCCCCATGAACCTCCAAGGCGTGCAGACTGCATATTCAACCTCACATGCACGCGACTGGCATGACTATTCCGGTGAGATCGTCGGAGTGCCGGTTCTTCGTGCAGGGTCGCGCTGGGCACCTACATACAAGCGGTGCACATAGCGATGGGCGGGGGCTCGGCAGCGGCTCACGTTATGAAGGGACCAAGACGTCAGGAGGCTGAAAGTCAAAATCGGAATAGGCAGGAAGAGACCTGCTTGGCGGAGCGTTTTCCCGGGATTCCGAGGAGGGCTGCACCGCCAGCGCTGCGCGAATGACGGTGCTAAGTACGTATGTATATGTAGGCGTATCCAACGCGGCGGTATATGTGCACTCGATAGGATTGGATGTTCGGTGGGCGAGGACGTAGTAACTTTATGCAATGTGCGAATAGACTGCATTTAGGGTCAAGTTTCGACGACGGGAGTGGGCGGCGGCTGGCCGTCAACGGACAGAGGGGCGGAATGGAGCTAAGACCGCACGGGTGGCCGACGGACGCCCCGATTTGAAGGTTAGAGTATATGGACTTGCATTCATTCCGCGGTATTAGTCTTGACTCGTTACGCCCGTTCACATTCAAGGGAGCGAAGTATGTACCAGCCTACAGCCAGGATAACAACGTGGATTGACGGTTCCGAGATACAACGGTATGTCGCGCTCGTTGAGTGCGCAGAGCCAGGGGAAGATGACAACATGCAAGCGATCGCGAGGCTAGTGCTATAGCAGCTTGACGGAGTAGATGACCGTGACGGCGACCATCTATAATGAGAAGCTTTCAATAGAACTCTCGGCGGTACGAACTAGAGCATCTCCACAAGCCGGGACATTAACTGACAGAGGCGCAGCGATGAGCTGTGTATGACGACGGTGCCGCATAGATCAATACGACATCAAGTACAGCGATAGCAACATTCGGATGTGCGACAGCCTGGGCTAGCAGCTATCAAGCTCCCGCTACTTATCTCTTCGAGATAGGCAGAGTACTTGCAATCGCCAGTGGGAAGCCGTGGAGAGCCAGCCGAGAAGAATAGCCTGAGCAATGCCCGATCGAAGAGCCGGAGGCAAACCCCACTGGGGGGTGGGCGGCGGGTGCTCGAAGACGGACAGGAGGCGGGGTAGATACCAAGCTGTCCATTAATCGGCCGCGCGGAAGCAGTGAGAAGTCTTGGGGTTGCACGTCGTGCACGGTCGTGGCGTGCGCTGAGCGGTGGGTGGCAGTACACCGCCAGACAGGGAGCCGTGGATTTCAAGGGATTCCGAAACCGTGGAATGCCAGGAGATAGACCGTGGAATGCCAGGGCCCAACAAATCCTGTGGAATATAGCATTGCGGCCATACGGCGGTGATGACATAAGCGGATAGCCATAATGGGTATACGGCGCGTGCGGGACTGCTCGCGGGTGCGCAGCGCATTATCCGGGCAGCGCATCTACTACAGAGAGTAGCACAAAGGCATTGTATTCTTTACGATAGCACATCGGACGTATCATAAGGCTGTATTAGAACTGAGCAATATCACCAAGATTGCCGTCGCCGTTCATGGTCTCCGGGGGAAAGTCGGCTGAACGTGAGCATGCTGATCTAGTGCGTCTGGGGGTCGGCATCGTGCTATTACATGTGGACAGCGATGGCGATGCCCAGTGCAGTTTCTGTGGGAACTTGGGCACCACGGTCGGTTACGATAAAAACTGAGTACTCGGGCTGGTCGCGGAGGGTGCGCGCGCATCGCTGGGACCCTGAGAAAAACGAGCACGGTCTCGCCTCAAGAGCTCTGTCTCCCAGCTGTGGTCGCGCATGTGGTCGGTACCGGGTATTGTCGCAGGAAGCGATGGATGTTCACTCACCGTGACCACACTTTGTGAATCCTTTCCGTACTGTTTGTTCTGTCGAGATGGTGTGGTCGAACTTGCACCTGCGGTTTGAAATTGGGCGACAGACACTGAAAAATCCATCGAGTTCTTGCTGGTGATACTCGAGTCCGAAGCGTGCTACCAGGCGCTGTGTTGCAGAGAGGGGCTGCTGCGGTGTCAAAGCCTGACGTCAAGAGATTCAGGTTAGGGCCAAAAGAGGTCCAGCTTGTTCGTGTCGGACAGCGCGGGAGTGGAAGTGTGTCGCCGCAGAGAACTCAGGACTCAGGAGCTCCGAGTCCGGCCTCAGCCGTGATTCTGAATACCCTATTGGGCATGTCATGTGACTATGTACAGGCGGTCGAACGACATATCCGTGAATCTCTGGTGTTCCACATTCCCAACCTTCGCATCCCACAGTTTTTGCTGAGCCCTGGTTCTCCACCGGTATTTTCGACGGTTTTCTACCGTAACCGTCGAATCCCTCGAATTCCACCGCTCCCTGTCTGGCAGTGTAAGGTGAGCCGTAAGCAAGGCGTATACGGCCGCTTTAGTGGCGTAACCTTGGCGAAGCTTCCAGAGTCCCGTTCTCCGAGGTTGAACGTTGAGGACGAATATGTAACGGATTGCTGAGAGTATGAGCAGTCAAGATTGCTGTAAAACATTCGTAATGACCGCCATTCGGAGGGGAATCTATTGCAGCTTAGTCTGCAGCGTAATGTGGGGGGTTGAGGGGAGG
Source organism: Trametes polyzona (assembly GCA_022606195.1). Lineage (NCBI taxonomy): Eukaryota > Fungi > Basidiomycota > Agaricomycetes > Polyporales > Polyporaceae > Trametes > Trametes polyzona. Next base: position 1,345,965 of record JABYQF010000001.1, on the reverse strand, counting down.
TCCCCGATTCTCAGTGCCGAGTGATGGCCGTCAGCTCCGCTGTCCTCTCATTGGTCATCTGCCAGAGCGCCATCAATCCTGCTCGTGGCAAGGCGCCAGGCGCTCGTGTCCGGTGAAGGCCGAGGGAACCCCCAAGAGGACCTTCTGCGTTGTAAAAGGTCTCAGCAAGGACCTTATTGCCTCAGGAGTCTACCGATTTGATTTCTGCTACTGCACAATGCAAAAACTGTGCAATAGGTCGCGCATTGCGGTCAAACGACGGTAGGGCATTTGCTACGGGCGCTACGCGGAGTTTTAACCGTTAAAGAATTGGCGACCTCCTGCGAAAGGGTCAGATTACGTAGCAGACGTCTATTGTGCTTGCACAACAGACGTCTGCCTAGGGGAGACTAATTGCAGCTGATGTTGAAGGGTTTAACGCGCGGACGCGGGTCGGCCGTCGGGCGCGAGATCGGGGATGGACGGAGAGCGGAAGGAGGAGGGCGGCCGCTGGGGAGGACAGGACCGGGGCCGTTTTTGGATTGTTGGGGAAGAAGGCGAGGCGGATGAGATCAAGGTGATGACACACCGTGGGTAATGCGCGTTCTGCGACAGTCAATTCGAATACGCGAGAGAGCGGTCTCAGGGCAGCGGGCAGCGTGCGCGAGGCAGAAGGGGGAAGGTGGGATTGGAATTGGTTGGAAGGGGCGCGCTTTATAGGCGTCAGGTATAAAAACCAACAAATGGCACGACTCGCGGGGGGCGTCGAACGAGAGAGGGCGGAGAGGGCTGACGAGTCGGGAAGGAGGCGGGGCGGGGTTCGCGGCCGATCGGGAGCAAACATGAAATAGACGCTGGTGGAAGAGGGGGGCCGCGAATCCGAATCCGGCGGGGCAGGGGCGTCCAAATCGGGCGGGATGGAGAGCGCGAACTCGTTGGGGATGTGGGCTTGGAACCGACCAGCGCGCTCTCTGCCGTGACGATACATATACCCCAGCCTCTCCTTTCCTCAGCCAACTGCGCCTGCCCTCCCTCCTCTCCCCCGCACCCAGCCCCGCACTCCTCCTCGTCGGCCGAGCCTGTCCCCGTCCAGACCACGTTCACAGCTCCAAAAAAACACCTGCTCGCTCAACTTCCCCGACCTTCCGACTCGCCCACAATGAGTAAGTCCGGACGCGCCCCCTTCGTCCCCGACGCGTCTCTCAACTCGCGTCCTGCAGCTGTCATGACCGTTGCTGCACCCATGCCCTCGCCCTTCAACCCTGCGCGCCCTCGTGTGTCGTCACCACTCGCCGCTTCCGCCCAGCCGCGGCCCGTACCCTCCCGAACGCACTCTTTCCCGACTTCTCGCCCCCTCCGTCCCTTCCCCTCCATCGTCACCAACAACGCAAAATCCTCGTCACGAAAGCCGGTCAAGATGATTGAGCCACCTGCCAACTTCAAGGGCGCCTTCGTCCTCAACCTCACCCAGGCAGAACTCAGCAGGCAAGACTAGGCCCGGTCCCTTCCGCTGGCGGGCTCGTCCGTGCCCCCTTCCCTTCCTTCCTCTCTTGTGCGGTGTTTCCTGGTGTTCTCCTGTTGAGGGATGTATAGAAGAGGTGTGTTCAACTCTCGCTGTGTGTGCTCGTCGTCATTTGTGGCTAACGCTACGCGCAGCAGTTTTTCGTCGCTCGCCCGCCCGCAGCGACTTGTCCATACCCGGCCTTCGTGTGGCCTTCCTGCATTATTACAACCGACCGCGACAGCCGTCCGTCTCTCAAGACCCCCGCCGCGGGCTTCTAGACACGAATTGTAGAGTAGAAAGTAACGGATACGCCCCCTTTAGTCCCCCGTCTTCCCGAACCCCATTCGCCCAGGTCGACGCGATGCTCGTCTCGGTTTCCTCACCCATTCGAGTAGCCACCCTTTTACTCCCCCATGCTGTGGTAGTTCGCGTCCTCGGGCTCTTACGGACGTCGCGGGCCCCATATCTTATTCACGGTACATTCGCCTACCCTGTGCCTCCCTTAATCCCCCCGAACCTCTTTGGCTCTGATGTGTTGTTGTGTAACACGCCAATACAGCCCATTTGCCTCCGCCTGGCAAGATGTTTGAGTCGGATGATTTGCATTCTCGAGATGCGTTTCGGCTGTGTCAGGTCAGGGTCTGTGGGCGCGACCGTCACCCGCAAACGCCCACTCTAGTGCCTCTTACATAGTGTCACTGCGCACTGAAATATTTGCGTTGCAAGTACTACGTTGGTTAAGAGATTCGCGCGTTGGCACAGGCACACATGCTTACGAGTAATGAGATGAGGAAGAACTCGAATATATCGTTTGGCGCCCTGCCCGTATGTCGCCATCTACCCCGCGGGGGTCTACCATCACGCGTTGCTGGAACATTTGTACCTCGCAGCGCGCACAGCAGCGACAGCGCAGCACGCAGCGAGCATATGCAACGTAGCACTGCTACTGAACCCGTCGAATGACGAATCCAATCGCCGGCCGAACCTCACTGCACCACGCTGTCTCCGCCGAGCACTCTCCGACACTCACGCGCATGCAGCACGCGTGCGTAGAGGCTGTCCCTCTCGACGGAGGCGTGTCCCGCATGATGGGTTGAGAGGGAGGGACAGAGGCACAGTGCTCACCTTGCGAGGCTCGAGCGGCGTCAGTGGTTCTGCGTGAAGCCGCTGGTGCGCAGGGCGCAGGACGCATAGTGCAAGTGCTGCGCTGGCGGACTCCCCGCAGGCCGTGGGATTGGTTGCGGCCCTGGGTCGGGCGTGGGGGCGGTATATGCGCGCTCCTGTGCCGCCAGCTGGTGTCGCTGAGAGGGCCTGGTGTTGCCGGGGAGTCTAGTGGTACCAGCGTCTTCGTGCAGTGTGTATGATATCGCGTTTCAGAGCGACGTAGTGCAAATCCTCGAGAGTCCAGATAAGCACCGGAGGTAGCAGAGCGACGGTACCAGCTCGACGGGAGACGGAGACTCGAGCACCCAGGAGCCGTACTAGGGAAAGCAGTCGGGCCACTAGAGATCGTCGCCAGGCACGCTGTACAGCTAATCCTCCGCATGTACCTGTCCAGGTGTACATCTAGAATCCGGGACAAGCTCCTCCGAGGTGCAGCGGCGCAGACTCAAGTGCATTCGTCCAGCCTCGACGCTGCAGATCGCGCCATAGTGGCCCATATGTCAGAGGGTTAGAGCGTCGAGCCCAAGGCCCCCGACCGAGCGCGCGTTCTGGTGCCGTGGCGTTCTCTGGATGCGCGTCCTTGAAGGCGGTAGCTTGTGAGAAATCGCCGGGCTGGGCTGGGCGAGTCGCAGATGCCGGTGCCGGTGTGACGACGAAGACAGATACAGGAGATGGTTGCTGCCGCACGCTGCGGACGGAGTGGGAATGCGGTGGTGCCACTAGTGCTGCTGCTCGTGGAGCTGGTTGTAGGCGGGCAACTGGTCAAGGCTATACCTGGGGAGCTGTGATGAGCGCGCTGGTCGTGAGGAGAGGATCGCTTTAGGGGAACGAAAGAGGATTATGCTAAGGGACTGAACGTACAGTAATCCCGGCTGAGAGTGCGCCAGAAGGATTTTGTGGTGGTCGGTACGGTGGAAAGTCATCCTACAATGGGCCGTTCGGGGAGAGTAGTAATGCGATAGAGCGCTCGAATCGACCGCTTCGGAAGATGTAGGCTAGTAAGCAAGAGCTAATCTCAGGATCTAGGGTCGTGCGCGCGGTCGGCGGGTGGTTACTTACCAGTAGGAGGGCGCAAGGCGCTGGTTTGGGCGGCGCCGATCATAGGTGTACAGGCACCCGACGCCCACTGCTCTCGAGCGCGAGCGCGCAGTCGCAGCCGAGTTTGAGGCGGACTGCTTGGGTGCTTAGAAGCGCTGGGTGTCGATGCATGATGCCTGCAGCGGAGGCTGTTCCAGGGGCAGACGTCAACGCTACTCTGCGGCGCAGGAACGGGTCCGTCGTGCGGTTGGCCGCACCTGGGCACGAGCAGACTGCCGAATTGTGCACATAGCCCCGAAAGCGGATCTCTCCTCATAGCAGACGCTGAACAGGTACCGATGCCGTGGTCGACCCAGTGTGTCGTCGGGTCCGGATGAGTTTGACTCGCATCGTGCGCGCAGTCAGAAGGACCTGGCGCCAATGCTCTCGCCATTACATTGCGGTTTGCATTGGTGATGAGAACCACGGATGCGAACGAGATGATCAGTTTCTGGGGGCAAGGGGATTGAGTATGGACGCTAGGCGCTATGACGGATCCAAGACTAGAACTTACTGGAGCGTGTCGTCCCGTAGCTATCCGCACGTAGCGCCGACATACAAAATTCATGGGAATGCCGTTTGCGGGCGGGTTGCGACTCACGTATACACCCTGAAAGAGGCGATCTGCGCGGAGGTGGTCGACATATATGATCTTGGCACATATGACTGAGTTCGTGGGGACTGTTGCCGTCGTCCATCGTCCATCGAACAGCACGTAGGTGGAGCAAGCCTGAATGGCCGTCAGATAGGCACTGAATTCGGCTAGAAGATGGCGCACCTGTAACTTCGAGGTGTTGTTGTCTCTGGCAAGAGTGGGATGCGGGCGACAACGATCCCTGGTGTATTGTTGCGAGCTCTCGTGGGGGCGTGTAATACAGAACAGAGAATGATTGCACGCCTGCAATTGACGTACCTGTCTGCTAAGCTATCGGCACCGAAGGCCCGCAAAACTCGCATTGCATCCGCTCAGGGGGGAAGAGACGGGAGATTTCACGCCGACCTACATCGGGGGATGTCCCGCAAATGAGCAAGTCTTCACAACGTAATAGGCGTAGCACATCACGGATGGCTCACCATTTTCTACTCAGGTGGTTTTGCAGGCAACTGGCACCGACAGTCCACTCTCACTGTGCCCGTCGAACTGCCAGCGCAACCATGTCCGAGGAAGACACCATCGGCCCCGAATGGCACGCCGCCGACCGTACCGTTCCGGGGCGTCTGCCCGATCGGTGAGCCCGGAATAGCAGCATGAACGGCTCTTCGATGCAGCTGCGCAAGACCACGTCCAGAGCACGGCATCGATGGCTGACGCTGCGGCTGCATATTAGCGAGCTCCGAGTGTGCCCCATCTGTCGTGCCTGCGCGGTCAACGTCGGGCCAGACGTGCGTCCGAGGAAGCGGGGTATAATTGACTTACCGTCCGGTTGGACCAGCCGACATCGGGAAACTTGAATGCAGCGCTTCGTCGTGGCGTTTGCACGGTGTCCCTGAGCACAAGGTGGCTGGAGCTTTCTCAGGACGTCCGGTACGTCTTGCTCGGGGGACGCGGTGCGCTATTAGTGCTCCCCTGTTCGAATGAGCGAACAGCCAAAACGAGAGTCGGGGCGCGCGACTCCTGCCGCAATTGTGGCTAAAGTCACAGGCACGTGTCAGTCACCGTTCGGGAATTTTTTTTTCTTGACAAAAGATATGAACGAACTTTGCCGTGCCTCGAGGGGCTACGCTGATGACAAATGCCATTGTCTGTGTCCACTACTCATGTCGGGCTGACGTCCGACACAGACAATAGCAGCCTGGGAAACCGTCTGACCAAGGGTCCGCGATATGAGGAGGCTCATACTTTTTGCCGGCTGAAGAGCAATCTGGACCCGCATCCCATCTTCGTGCCTCCTGTGCGCACCACACGCCGACATGAAGATCGAACAATTCCTCCAGCGGAGGGTACGGGGGCGAAGAACAACGGACGTCTGAATCGCGTGGAAACGCCTGGAAATGCTCACCGGTCGTAGATCATTCGGAATCGGTGGTCTCGCTCGGACACGCGGAAACTAGCTCGGGGCCTTCCCATGCCATTGTTTCGCCGGTGTCGCAGCCCGGACGCCAGCAGCCATGCCAGGCTAGACGGCCTCCACGCACGGCCGAGCCAGGCGTCGTAGGCGCGAGCGCAGCGGCAACGAGGCGGGCCGTACTTGGACGCATCCGGTCTTCCAGCGCCGGTCGAGAGTGCGCTCGCGAGGCGTGCCGTAAGTCACAGTGCTTGTGGCGGAGAAGCGTGGGGTGGAGCGCTGGAGAGGGGTATGTCCGGGAAGACGTACGCGAGCTGGCATCAGCGGATTGTCGGACATCACGACTTGTCGAGCTCGGCAAACGCGCACGCAGTGGATGTCGTGCGTTGGTTGCGTGGGTCATCGCTGCTGACGGGAGAGTGAGAGCTTCGGTTGACGCCACTGCGCCGAGGAAGGCTTCTTGGGCTGGACGTGGGCTGGCGAGAAGCTATGAGCGCATCGCTCAAAGCGAACAAATCCCGCGAACGTACGTACCGCGGCGGGGCGTCGGGGACAATGTGGATGTGTGGCGCCGCAGACAACAGAGCGAAGAGAGAGCATTCAGCCTTTCCACCGATTCGAGGCCCTGACGCCTGCATAGCCGGATGCTGAAGATAGAAACGGCACGCGATGCCGTTCAGCCGGGCTGGGTGCTGTCTACCCAGTTAGTACGGCTGCCCAGAATATTGCACTCGCGGGTGTCCATCGGGTCGTCACCGTAGCCGGCCATGCATCCAGATCAGGACGCTGCGACCTGCAGGGGAGACGAACCGACATCAGCGTTGAGTAACGGAGAGGACCGCGGAGTTTATGGGCGCCGCAGCGAAATACAAATAGCGGGGGCATGCATACAGTCCACGGACGCAAGGCGCGTGCTGTGCTGAAGCGGCGAAAACGATGCAACGCGCATTGTGCGTACTTCAGGCATCCTCAACCCGTGCGCTGGGCCGCCATCACCGCGCCGACAGTGCGGAATTCTAGCGCGAGTGGTGCCTGCGGAAGCCCTCGCCAAGGCTCGGTAGCGTGCATCGCTGCTGACTCGCTTGTGGATCAACTGGTCGCCAGCCGGTAGCGTGAGAGCGATAAGCGCAGTGTCGCGAAGCTTGTGCGAGAACAGCGGATGGCGACCAGGAGCGGAGACGGCTAGCGGGGCAAGTGGAGAGCCAGGGTGAGTGCATCCGATGGACAGTGAAAGGGATGGATATCCGTGGCGGGGAGAAGCACAGCTGGTGTGGAGAACCAGCCTCAGGCGCGGTGCGCTTGCCCGATCGGATGGATCGTGTGGCCGCTGGCGACCCGGCGAGGCCTGCATAATCGGCCTTTCCAGCAAAATTTCAGGTTCCCCATGTCCGTGCGGGCAGAAACCTACGGGATCGCATATCAGTCCGAATCGCCCCAGAATGTACAGAGGCAGGACCGTGGATGGACGCTCTCACCACAGATGGGGATGGATCAGGAGCAGGGCTGTGGGTATGGGACCCGGTCCGCGCTCTCGCTGGATGCCCGGCACCCCATAACCTTATGGACGATGTAAGCCTCTACAGAACGTCGAGCGCGCCATTCTCGAGGCCACTCACCGCAGAGCATGACCCTCCGCGAAGGCGTGTGCGGGAGCTAGATAGGCTCTCACATAGGGGCCCCTGCACATGTGGGCGCATCCTCGCCATCCCAATATACGCGCGGTGCGAGTATAGATGCCGAGTGCCACCGACAGGGTGGCACACGGGCGAGCCTGGAGGGCACGGGGGGAGGGAGAACGCTGTGCGGCGTGCGCTCGAGGCTCACGGTCGCCGGTCGCTCCTGTTATCGACTGGGCATCGCCGCCTCGGGCTGTGTAGGCTCCTGCTGGGAACATTCCAGGGTCTTGTGAAGCACCCGGACAAGCATCGTGGAGGTCACTTGTGGCATCGGCGCCTCGACATGGGCGGAATATACGTTCCCGGCAATACGATTACTCGTAAACCAGCGCGCCGCGTTGCACCGTGCACAAAACGCTATCTGGAGTACCTCCCGCGTTGCATTTATATCTCCGTGAATATACAGATACCTGCATGATTGTGAGCAGCGGTGTGTAGCGTGCAGGATACGAACTGGACCAACCTCCTCGGCTACATTCGCATGCACCGCCACAGCCCGAATATTGAGGACTGCCGTACGCGATGTGGGATATCTTCGCCTTTCTGAGCTGTATCGCCAGTCATCCCGAGAGAAGGGGTTGCGAAGAAGAGGAGAGCGAAAAGGTCCGCCCCGGCCCCTCGCACGCATGGGTGGTTCCGGACGGTGGGCCGGGGGCTAGTCGCCATCCGCACCACACTCGGTGGCTAAGAAGCCGCGTCGCTGAAGATCGTACGTGAATGGCGTGTGCAACATACGGGGGCGGGCGATCACGGGTACGCGCGAGAGTACGCACCAATGACGGGGAGGCGTGCGTCCGCCGCCGTTCACGACGGCGCCCCGGGGGAGCCGGCTACTAGGGTCATAGGGACGCGGTGCGCGTGTGCCCGTGCAGGGGTGCCCGCGGTCGTCGAGAGCAGCACAGGTGCCGAAAGCGTAGAGAGTGGAGGGAGTCGCGCGGCCTCGCGCTCACGCTCGCACACAACCCCAAGATATCCTCGGCAAACGGCGAACCGCATCGGGACCCACTACGTGGGACACACGGCCTGGAGATGTGCGCCTGGGCGATTGCGCCTGCAGATGCTCCGTCCGCCTGCGTCGACGGGTGCTCGCCTCGCGGCGCATGCGTTCAGGATCGTAGGCGGCGTGCTCGGCCGTCGTGCTGTGGTATGCTCGAGCGTCGAGTGCCTTCTCCAGCTTCGTTTTCCCCGATGGGTCCGGAACGACGACCTCGGCGTTGCGTGTGACGCACCTCTATCGGACGAGGAGATCTCTGGGTTTAATGAAGCGGGCGCTCCTGGGGCCTCGCCGGGATGCAGGGGAGCTTCCTTCGACTGCCGCCGTCTTCCGCGGCGCCGCTCTGGGGTGAGGGCTGCTCGTTCGGCCCGGGGCGCGCGGCCGTTGGCGAATCGTGGGCGCCGCCCGTGCGCGAGGCAGGACCGCTGACGCTGCAGCGTGTAAGGCTCCGCCTTACATAAATCTGCACCTTCCTCCCCGTCGGTCGCGGTGAGCTCGCCTTGGGAGACGGTGCGCTCGTACCATACGATCGCCGGCGCGCCGTGTGAAGACTGAAGTGAGGTGCGTGCGCTGTTCGGCGCGCCTGTGCGCACGCCTCCACGGCGAGGCCGGGCTGGTGCCCGAGGAGGGTCGCTCATTGCTCCGAGGGGGCGTCGAGTAATCGGGGCGCGCGGGTTGTGGTGGCCAGTTGTAGCATTGCAAAAATGGTGCTGAAACCTGTTGACAAAAGTACGATGACCAGATACGAGCAGCTCGCGGAGCTCGAAAGAAAAGCAAGCTTCGGAGGTCGGACGGCTCCGCGTAGCATCGAGAGAGGAATTGGCTATATATGACAGCATTGGCTTAAGCAGCGCTGGAAGACGGAATGTGGGATCCGGGCCAATTCGACACCGTCGAAGTCGGCGGCATTTCGCAAGACGCACTCACCGCCTTTACGTTCGCGTACGCGACTCGCTTTGCGTCACCGCACGGCTTAGGGCGCCGACGGTCCTCGGCATCTGCTGGAGCACGCTGCGACCTATTGCAGTGAGCGGAGCAGCCATCAACCAATGTGTACACATATCCGAACAGGCCTGCGACAAAGCTCTCTCCGCACGCGTGCGCAGCGTTGCCGACAAACAGACAGTCGACAAGGGGTTGAAGGAGTATATTCGGCGGCATTCAAACAAGATACCAATTATCTGATTACCTCGGTAGGGCATTCAGGAACGACCGGTGTCATTTGCCTATCCTCATCGTCAGGGCACACCGGGATCCGGTAACGGCAGATCAATAGCCTGGGGTTGCGGCGTGGAGGTCATATGTTTCCCGCAGTGCACCCACTGAGGAGCCGGGCGAAGGCGAGAAAGCGGGCGTCCATTAGACCATGTATGGAACGGGTGTGCAGCTGCAGGGTGCGGCTGGTGGTCACCGCACAAACGCCGGGAAAAATCGAGGGAGACACGAGCGACCAAGAGAGTGGGATGAGGAGCGGCCGGGGAAGAGCACATAGGCCCTTCCGCAGGCTTACGTACAAGGATCGAGCTGGGGAGAAGGCAATCGGGGGGATATTACACGAGGGTTCGCGGGCGCAATGAGTCCTGTGATGACCGTAGGGGAAGCGGGAGGGCCTGGACCGGCGCTGAGCATCATTGGACGCACTCGGGGAGGTGGGCAGGAGGTAGTACGGATACTTGCGTAGGCCTAAGGATGATCTGACCAAAGGAGAACGGGAAGGTGCAGAGGAGCACGGGGCCGACAACGTTTTGTCGGCTTGCCGTGAGCGGATGGAGCATATGGCGATAGGGCCGTGAATCGTGACTGGGGGCCCTGGGCTTTGGCTGAAGGGAGTGGCGACTGGCCAAGGAACGGAGGAGGAGGGAAAGGGGTGCCTGAGATGTGGCAGTAGTCTGCGCTGATACGTGCCCCGGCCGCGGGGGCGGCGATGGCCGGTGCCTCGAAGTACATTTGTTCATCTGTGCACGCCGCACGGATTGGATTCATCATTCAGAACCGGACGGTGGCCTGTACCTCGAGCATGCGCGGCGGGGCAGGGCCCGGGCCTGCGGAGATCGAGGAGAGAGTCTTGAAAAACATACAGTAAAATACATAGCCTCGCGACCGGGGGCGAGGACAGGGTGGGCGCGCCGGGAGAAAAGAAAGAAGGTGTGGGAGGCGGAGGGCAGAAGGAGAGAAGACCGCCCATAAAGTCAGAAGGCCGGGACAAATAGGAAGCCTCCTCGCGCTTTCCGGAGCACCCTGCCTTTCGGCGGTGCAGACCGCCCGGATGCGGAAGGCGGGGGCGGTGATGGGGGGAAATGGACACGAATGGGCCGGATATGGCGAGAAACGGGCAAAGGAGGGGGAGGCGCGCGTGGGACGGGAGGGGGATTTATGAAATATGATCATATTTGTGGAGGGCGCGGATTGGGAGAGGCCTCCTACTCTTACTCTTACTCTTACACTACGTCCACCACTGTCCTCTCCCCGTCTCTGTCGACGCTCGACGCTCCGCCCGGCGTTTTCTTTACGACCTTGCACGAACTTGCACGACGTTCACATCCCGCTTTTTATCTTTCCGACCGTCCCCCGCCCGCCCACCGCCCCCGCCGCCCGTCTTCACGACCCCTCTCCCCGCTTGGCTTCCTTCACGCTTCTCGTCAGTCCGGCCGTCCCTGCTCTCCTGCCCGCAGCAGTCCTCATCACCCCGCAGATCTGCACATTCTACACGCTCCCTTCCGCCACTTTGAGGTCCGTGTGCCCCCGTGTCCGTCACCACACGCCCCAGTCCGTCCCTGACCCCGTCTCTGCCAGCAGTCATGGATAGCTGGAGAGTAGCCGTTCTTGGTGATGGTGGTGTAGGAAAGACCGCACTGGCTGTACAAGTGAGTCTCTTCGCACCTGCTCCTCGTCCGCCGCCCCCAGAGTCTGAACTGCGCGTCCCCCTTAGTTTACGCTCAATTGCTTTGTTGGTACGTCCTGACGCCTCCGTTCCTCGGACATGTGCTCAAGGCCATTCTTCCTCCGGCGGTCTCCCACAGAGGTATGCTTCCTCCGGATATCGAACTTTACGTCAAGATCCTAAACAACCCCACTCAGACTTACGACCCAACGATAGAAGACGCATACCGAAAGCAACTCGTAGTCGACAATCGCATGTGCTTCGTGGAGGTGATCGATACCGCGGGCCAAGGTGCGTATCCCCGTGGCCGTGCGCACCGACGACCGCTCATCATATCATGTGTCACTCTAGAGGAGTACGCGACGCTTCGTGATCAATGGGTCAGGTAAGCTCCTGGTGCACTCCCTAACCTTCTATGGATGCGAATATTGTCACAGGGAGGGCCAGGGCTTTATCCTGGTCTACTCGATCGCGTCCAGGGCGACGTTCGAGCGTCTGGACGTCTTCCGGCAGGCCATGTTGAAGGTCAAGCGACAGAAGCCGGTCTTCATGCTTGTCGGCAACAAGTGCGACAAACAGTACGAGCGGGAGGTGTCGAGAGAAGAGGGCGCGGCGCTGGCGCGGCAGTTCGGCTGCGAGTTCCTAGAGACATCAGCAAAAACGGCGCACAACGTGGAACGCCTCTTCACGAGTCTCGTCCGTCTGCTACGATCGACGAAGCAACAGGAACAAGGTGTACAAGGCCCCGTACGGCCACCCACGGGGGGAAAGGGGGGCAATGGGGGGAAGACCCGCCCCAGATGTATCATTTTGTAGGGCAAAACCAGGACCACATAGAACTGACCCATCTCTCCACCTACTTACCTCCTTTTATGATACCACGTCCTCCTCTTCCGTTTCCGCTGGGTTTATTACGTCTTCGGGCACCGTTTCTGGGCCATCTGCGCGGCCCTTTGACGATCTTCTCCCTTGTTTCTCCAATGTACATATATCCCCTCTCACGTAAAGTGGCTGTACATTGCTGTGGATGTGCGTTTCTGCTCAGACTCCCCCGCCGCCCGCGGGCCCGTTCGAGAGGGATCGTCGCCAGCTGTCGTGTGCGAGGTACGAACGACTCAGCCCTGATGTACAGCTGCTACCGTGACCGTCGCAGCGTATGCCGCTTGGTTGTCGAATACAGGGTACGACACGTCCAAACAGAACATCGCAACTGTCCATGGTCCATCGTAGGAACAGAGTACATCCCACACCGTACGCGACGTTGACAGATCGATGCGCGCGAGCCGCCTCTGAGCGTAATCGAGGACCGAACCGTATCCTCTACCCGGCCGCTCATGACAAGCTCGTGGGTCACCTGCGCCCTCCCGGCATGCTTGCCGCGACCTTCGCACTGGAGTGTGCGCAGAGCGCGCCGTGCGGCGCTCTCACGGCGAGATCGATAGAAGGCGGGGACGACTCCAATCCTAGTATGCCCGTGCACGGGATCGGAGGACGGCTAGGACTCCTTGAGGCGGGCTTCGATTGTTCGCCAAGTGTACACCGATGATGCGTATCTGCGGCGCTCCGGGCTCGAGGGACACTCGAGCTCCCCTAGCCGTCTGCGCGTGTTCGTTGCGCCTGTAGGATGCGCCGTGGAGGGCGGCTGGAGGAAGCGATGTGTAGAGTCCGAGGAGACAAAAGAGAAGCAGCGCGCTGCGCGCTTGTGTGTCCGTGCGGCGGTGGACGTGGTCGGCCTTTGGACCTGCGCAGAAGCGGGGAGACGTGCGGCCGGTGATGCTGCTGCTGCTGCTGCTTGACGAGGGGCTCGGCTCGCGTGTGCCTCTGGGCACACACAATTAGCGTTCGGCGTCCATGCATCGTAGGCGTTGGCTGTAGCTGCGATGCCGCGATGGCCAATGGCCACGCCCCTCTTCCGCCCTTCTCGGACTCTGCGGGGCGACGTCACTTCGGATACGCGCTCGAGGCTGGGGGGCCGTCGGCAGCCCGTGTGGGCATTTGGGTCTCGAGGTGGTTTGTGGGCTTCGAGAGTTTGACAAAGGAGCGTCTCGAGAGACACATGGCGACAGCCCTGGGGACATGGACCACCATCAGTATATTCCCTCAAAGGCTATCACGGCGCTCGAGCCAGGTCGCTTACCTGATATTAACAGTCGAAGTCGAGATGGCTGGAAGAGGAGGCATGTCCTCATGAATTCAGATTACGGCCGCAGCACCCAGTGTCATTGCGCTCCCCGCGCTGTACCTGGCAGATCCTGATGCAATGTGCACACGCGCGCATGCGGCCCGAAAGCATGTCGTCTGCGGCCGGGTACCATCACCCATCTACGGCGATTCTGCAAAATGTCTGCGCGTCTGCGGTGACGGACATCGCTGCAGCTGGGAGGTCGCATGTGGTCCGCAAACCATATATCTGATGCTCGTCGGGGCCCCCGTTGGGCCCCTTGTCTTGACCTCGCCTCTTCTCCTGGCGTCACCTGGCCGGTGCCTGGGCAACAACCCCGGTCATGCCGGGATTTCGCTCGCAGGAAGGCGGTATGCAGCGTGATGGTAATGCTGAACCGTATCCATGTGCGTCAAACGTCCTTGCACGTCGCAGCGCGCACCGGATGCAGCTCACTGTTTCACGAGAGCAATTAGTGCAGCGGTGTATATTAGCTATGCGCCCGCGGGCGAGAGACCGCGGCACATCCAGGTATCTACTCTGCGACGTACACTCTAGCCCTGTGACACGAGTGCCCGCGCGTCCATGCGTCCGTACGGTGGGAGGTACAGGTGGGTGGGCTCACTTGTTGTGCCACAGCAGCGTCCGGAGGCTATTCCAGTGCTCGGAGTCGCGGTATAGGTAGGTCATGGAGTTGAACATCCCCGGCTGTATCGTCTCCCCGCGCTCGTTGAAGAGCCACATGACCGCGCCCCAGCACACCGCCGCGAAGATGGAGAACTGGGTCGAGTCCGGCGGGAGCGGCCGCACGCCGGGCGCGGCAGGCGCGGACGAGGAGTACGGGGTCTTCGCGCGCGAGAGGAAGGAGGCGACGACTCGGGAGCAGACGTACAGCACGATCTGGCAGCGGCGGCACCCACGCAGGTCAGCGATCGTGCGCGCGCGAACGAGCTATAGTTGCCGGGGCGCGGGCTCACCTGCTCGTTCACCGCGCTGCGGTCGCCGAAGACCACATATCCACCGATCAGGCCGGCAATGAAGGTGTCGAAGCTGCGCTCCTTGCCCCCGTTCATCTTCTTCTGTACGAGGAGCAGCGTCTTGTACAGCGAGACGAACTTGGCGAGGTTGAGCGCGTGCTGCTTGGTCGCACGGTAGATGGCCCTTAGTCGCGTCTGCCAGCTGTGCGCCAGAGTGTCAGTAGAGGTGCGGATGCCGTGCAGGGGGCGTGACGAACTCTCCACGGCCGAAGAGGATGGCCATAATTAGTGCATGGGGGAAGCGCACTTTCACGCCGTACACGAAGCCATTCCGTGCGCCCTTCAGGATGGCGAGATAGTCATGGTAGGCGGGGTTGTTGAGGATAGCCTCTATTCCGGACATGGTGGCAGAAACGGCGGGTGAGCGGAGGGACGGACGGGCTGGGGAGTCTCCGCGGGAGACGGCAACAGGCTGTATAAGTGCAAGAGGTGCTGTGGCACGCGCAGACGCTGGCACCTCTCATGAAAGAAGCCGATGCCCTTGACGCCCGCCGCCCGCTATCACATGCATTGACGCTGTGACGTACTTACACAGGTGGATGTACGTTCAAGAGTAATCAGTTCAAAGGACGAGATAGATGGTACGACACATGAACATGTTTCAACCATACAAATACAATGATGTTACAGGAGATACAGACATATGGGAGCAGATCGTCGGCGGTCATCTCATTTCTTCCCCGAGTCGTTCGATGCCTCGAAATAGTCGTCCTTGAAGTCGAACCGGTCGTGAGTCGTACACTCGATCTGCCCATCGAAACGAGTCAGCTGTATTCGTAGGAAGACGAGGAGGTACGTACCCCGCACTGGCCGGTCTCGGCAAAGTAGGTATCCTGCCTCGTCCTGAAGAGGACGAAGCGTCGGTAATTGTCCATGATGGCAGGCTGCGTCTGCATCCGCACGAGGTCGCGCTCGATCTCCTTCTCGATCGCGAGGGGAAGGTCGGCCTCGGGCGTGTTAGCGTATTGCTCTCCCGCCAGCTTCAGGCATTCTTCCAGGATCCCGCGCGCATCCATCCCAGCGATGCGAAGGTTCCAGCGCGTCCACATCAACGAAGGGTCTACCTGTGGGTTTGCGAGCTGAGGAGGTGGCGGGGCCTGTAGAAGCGCCAGGGACCCGTCTTCTATCGCTTTCAGTAGCTCTTCGTGAACGAAATTGCCCCTGCCTTACGTGAGTGGTCGTTCTATCGAGATGAGGTGAACGAGAACATACTCGTCATAGGCCTGAAGCGGATGGATGCCCTGGCAAGTCAGCTTTGCGACGAACGCCACCACAGATGGCAGTACGTAGCACTCCCAGAGGGGGTGCTCCGCTAGCTGCCTGATGCGGTTCAGCACGCGGTAATGGCCTTGGATGATCGCGGAAGGAGTGAACGTAACGATCCCGCCTGTCCCTAAAGTGAGTGAAGGTATGACTATGTAGTGATACGAGAGTCCTTACCGACAGGATACAGCTCCCGAACACTCCAGCGTTCACTAGGGACACTGGGATGCGTGCCATAGGTGACGAAGCGCATCTGCCGGTGCTTAAGCCGCCTCTCGGCCAGCGCATGCAGATTGTGGAGTGTTGCCAGAGCGCCGACGTGTACGAACACGATACGCGTGTCCGCCTTGTACCCAACATCAACCGATTGTGTCGTCGCTAGGATCCCCATGAGCAGCCAAGTCTCGAATCCGACACCAGCGTGCGTGTGGTCGCCGGGTGTGTACCATATGCAGTACTGGCGACTATACGCTGACATGAAATCGTACAGGGCCTTCGGGAATTTGAGGATGTGCAGTGCCTGATAGAAGCGACGCTGTGTGACGACCTTGCCGCCCGCTTCGTCGAGCATCGGCGTGAAATCGGGATCCAGGACGTCGAGCATCGTCGGCGTCCTGGGCTTCCAGAGCAGTCGGTGGAAGTCCTTGGCTCTCAGCTCCCAAGGAACTAGCGCTGCTTGGAGCAACGCGTCGCCTGCCTGTCCTGTGGGTACCTTGAGAAATTGGGTGGCGTCCGAATGGCCGGAAGGGAAGATGATGAGCAGTGCGACCGACGTTTCATCCATGTATAGGTGTGCATAAGAAAACTGTCCCAGACGATGATCAGACGCCGCGCTTTGATATCATCATAGCGACGGGACCTACGAATGACCGCTTCAACATGTAGATGGCGATCTGCTTTACCGCATTCGCGTCCTTGGGTTCTTGAGGCGCAACCCTGGCAAATTGCTGCACACGCGCACAGGCATCCAGGAACAAGGGCAGCGATGCGATGTCGTGGAAGGCAGACAGTCGGACGCTATCTCCCTTGAGGCAGATGCTGAACCGCAGACCGTTAGGCAGAGGCTCTGTAGCGTCGTGCAGGGTGATGTCGCAGACACGTTCCGCCCTGTCGTGGCTGACGTCCATGAACATCTCGCCCGACCACTTCCACTTCTTTGGGATTCTGTGCGAGGAGGTCAGTACTAGTTTGGTTCCATGTTTGAAGGCACGTACCGCGGTAGCGGTGGCGGTATCGTCTTCCCGGTGGCACTCGGTGCGGTCGTGACGATCGGCGACTGTGGTGTTGGGTCCTCACTAACATGAAGAATGAGTTACAGTCTGACTCGATCAGATTAGAACGTACCGCATTGGAGCCGCCATTCTGTGCATATATGTTAGATCAGACGGTCGAAAGACACGATGGACATGCTCACTCAGCAGGCATGATATCCGAGAGGAACTTGTCAGCCTCTGCTATGGGGTCCTTTGGCGGCAGCTGCATTGATGTGCGACGCGGTATTGGCGGGACCGCTGGTCGCCTAGACGAATTGATTCAGTATCAGCATGCTAAGGGGTATGGCGAATAGCTGACTTGAAGTCGGTCGTTCGTGGGATTGGCACCGGGTAGTGAGACTCCGTCGCTGGGGCCGGCTGCTCTGCAGTCGTAGGAGACCGTGCACTCTCGGATATGGAGACAGATCGCCTCGGTATGGGTGGTACTGCTGGCGCCGTTGGGCTGTTGCCTGTCTGTACCGGTGAGGCAGCCGCGGTTGCAGTGGCACTCTTCTTCTTGAACGAGAGTGTGCTCAAGTCGACCTTCGGGCGCACCCCTGGGGCGGTTGTGGATGCAGTAGTAGGTGGGGGCGGAGGCGGAGGCTGTTGTCCACGTTGGGCCAGCCGAGCCTTGGTAGAGTTCCCCGCCGTACCAGTGATGGGCATAGGCATCTCCATGATTTGTCGTTTACGTTGATGACTGGGGGTCGCGTCCTCTGCAGGTCGTTTCGTGGGTACAGTCGTATTCTTGGGTCCGCTGCTCGTGGATGCAGATCCTGTTGCAGTGGACACCGTCGCACCCAACGAGACTTCCGGAGAACTTGATTTCCCCGATTTGCCAGAGAACAAAGATCCTGCAGATTCGCTGCCAGAATCGCCAGCGGGTTTTGATGGTTTGACGGCAGCTTGTTTCTGCGTTGCGCGATTAGTATCGACACATGGTGATTCGTTCCGAATGCGTACACCAACCTGGGGGCCAGAAGGGGCAGAGCGTGCCGTTCCTTTGGTGAGGTTTGGTCGGGGCTTCTTGATCTTGGCTAGCGGCCGATCTTCGTCTTCATCTGACGACTGAGTGCGGAGGTGAGCGTATGCGTTCTATGAGCCGGACAGAACACCAACAGAAGGAATTGCCCGCTTCGCGCGCTTCTTGCCCGTCCGCGCAAGACTAGATAACGGGGTACTATCCGACTCATCTGCACGATCCTGTCTCATCAGCTTCGTGGATGCTCGTAGTGGAGATGGCCCAGGGAACCTACCGCCTCACGCTCCTTCTTGATCTTCATAGTCAGTCCATTTTTAGGCGGCCGACCCCGTTTCTTCTGCGAGGTCGGCTGGGGAACTTCCTACAAGCTTGCCTGAGAAAGAGCTCTTCACAAGTAGGGGGCGATTCAGAGTATACCTTGGCCTTGCCTTTGGATGACGATGGTTCTTCCTTGAGCGCTTTGATACGGGAGGTGGCTGCCTCGAGGTCATCCATTTCCTCGCGTGAAGAAGCCCCGTCCGTGTTATTTCTTTGGAATGACTGCTTCTCTTGTTCTGCACGAAGACATCAGCACATTTCGCCAGCGGGATACACATTACTAACTGATCCAGGACGGGGTTGCCTTCACCTCATACCCTTCCGGGTAGTCCCCGTTGTCCATCCCAACATTGCGCCAGAAACTGGAGAGGAGCCGCCTACAATTCTCCAGGTTCTCCTCAGGCTCCCACCTGAGATTCAGAGATGTGTAAGGGATGCTCAATGAGTTAATCGTGCTGCGCTTACGTCTCCTCCGAGGAGTCATAGTTTGCCCACTGTGGGATAGTCGTGAGATCGAGCAAGCGTACGATGTGGTAGGGGGCGGCACCTTCACTCTATATTCCTACAATTGGATGCATGAGCTAGGCGTTGCCTCTGACATATGGCGTACGTACCCATTCGCCCCCGCTCACTCGCGCGGCCTTGATGACCTCTGTGTATCAAACCCTTCAACATCTCTCTCCATGGCCGGCCTGTATCGCACATGTACGAACCTACTACGAACTGAGGTTCCTCCGAGCTTTCCCTCTCGCGAGAAGCGCGCGATTTCTTAGGCATTTCAGATCTTGGACCCCCAGACCAACTGAGCGGTTGATGTGATAAGTGAGAGACGTTGGCTGGTTCGCGCTACGCTGCTCCCCGCGGGTGGCGTCGATCCGTAAATGCTTGTCGAGGTCCCTAAGTCACACGCGAAGCAAAGACGTATGAATGTTGTCTGGTGCGCAGAGAGTAGTTAATATCGCGAGGACAATTCCACAAAGCTAAGTTACAGAAGACCGAGAGGCTGCTAGCCAGGACTGGATGGCGTGAAGTAGAAGAGAGTTGGGTGCATACTGTATGCGGACCGTGTGCGCGAACGCGTCGGTTGGGCGCTCCGCGTACCCGAGCTACTCACGCGCCTCGGCTGCGACCCTGCGACCCAGATTGCAGTCTACTACGACCACACCGTCCCTCTGACCCTGATCACAACCTGCGACAATGTCTGGGAAATCCAAGTCCAAGCAAGAGGAAGCTCTCCAGTTTCTCGATGACCTTGACAACCTCGCTCCTCCGCCCGCCGACGCCCCCTCTGCCGCCGCGCCGACAGCGCAACCTCCCACTGAGGGCGAGGCAGAAGTCTTCGCGTTCATCGACGAGATCACCCAGAAGAGCTCCGAGCCTCCCCGCGCGGCTTCCGTACACATCGACCGCCCTCTGTCGCGAGCCGGCACCCCCACAGTCAGGAAGAGCACTGAGCGCGTCAAGGTCGGCACCCCTACGCCCCTCCTCCCTGGTTCCGTCCCGCTCTCCAGGACAGACTCCGCTAGCTCTCGAGTGAGCGTAGCGTCCGCGAAGCAGCCAGAGGCCCCTCGCCAGGACGCCCAAGGCACGTCCAGCGCGTCCTCGGCGGGCGGATGGGGATGGGGGAGTGTGTGGTCGACGGCGAGCAGCGCGCTCCAGCAGGCCAAGTCCGTCGTTGATGAGCAGGTCAAGAACCTGCCGAAGAACGAGCAGGCACGCAAATGGGGCGAGGGCGTCCTCGAGTATGCAAAGGCTGCGCAGTTGGATAAGCTCAGTACGTCATCCCTCATGACTTCCGGGGATTTGGGAGGGCCTGACGTCCCCTGGAACGTCCTCTCCAGGTCAGGATTTCAAGAGGGTCGGACTTTCGACTCTAACGGACATATTGAATGTCGTCGCACCGCCTATCTCGGAGCACGAAGTAATCCAGGTCTGGCTGAGCCATGATATGCAAGGATACGAGGGCATCGAGAGCCTTGTGTACCGCGCGCTTTCACGCGTAAGATACACCGCGCTTTCTCTTCGGCTACGGGCGGAATAGCTCATAGCTGCCCAATAAGATTATGGAACAGGTCGAGGGTGGTGACCTCGTCGTGAACCGCGGCGATGAGTCGCGTCCCAAGGAAACCGCGGACACCAAGCGAGATCTGAACGCGGTCGAAGGGTACGACGCCGCCCTCAAGCTTGCACAGGTACGCTTTTCGCGGGCTGCAGCTTTAGCTCGCGATGAACATGTATAGCAGGCGAACCTTGAGGAGTTAATGAAACGCAACGCGAAGCCCGAACAAACCCCCTCCTCCTCGGTTCAGAATCCTACCACGTATTCTTACGTCTACCTCCGTGTCCAACCGTTCACGACTACGTACGCGCTGCCCCAACTCCATGCGGACAGCGACGCGGCGGCCGCCTCCGCTCCCACCTCTCAATCATCTCTTCAGTTCCTCATCTGCCTATCCGACCCACACCACAACATGATCCATTCCACGGTCACCCAATCCGTTCCCACGAAGTGGTTGGATCTGTGGGACGAGTATGATTGGGTGGAGGACCTCGTCGTCGAAGCCATCAGAATCGGTGTCGAAGTCATCGGACAGGAGTACATCGGCTCGCGGATGGGCTGGGACAAGAAGAGCTCAGAGAAGGAGCGCCCGGAGGAGGGTTCTGTCAACGAGAAGGCTGCATCCTAAAGCGTGACAAGGACAGTAGTATACCATCGGAACTCGCGGAAAGCATCGCCTCCTTGGTGGATTTGTGCGCTGGGCAGAGGAGTGTGACGCCGTCCACGCTGTATGTATTATAGTGACCAGCCCGTGCAGTACATCTACTTCTTCTCCTCGGCCGGAGGGGGCGGCGGCGGGACGGGCTTGAGCTCGTCCGGCCTCTTGGGTGCGGTACCGTCGCCAACCTGCTCCCAGGGCGACAAGGCATCGAAGTTCCTGACATGACATTCAAACAAGACTCAGTCCAGCTCCCGGACAAATGAATAAGGACACCAGGCCTTACCGGAAAGCTTGAGTCAGTTGAAGCGGTTCATAGACGACCCGCTTCCTCTCCTCGTCGTACCGGACCTCAGTGTAACCCTGTGGAGGCATATGAGTGCCGGCGCTACACCCCAGACAGCAATGCAATCATCGCTCACCGTCAAGGGGAAATCCTTCCGAAGCGGGTGGCCCTCGAAACCTAAAGATGCCGTTAGTGCGCGCGTTGGCTATCGCATGCATTCAGTTTTCGTACCGTAATCCGTGAGGATGCGGCGGCTGCGGCGAGCTCGGTCAGATGTCAATACTATGTCGATGATTGGCCAGCACGTACAGATCAGGGTGGTCCTTGAAGAACACCCCGTACAAGTCCCAGACCTCGCGCTCGTACCTGTTTGCATTTAGTCTGGGGGCCCGAAAAGAAGCACGCCGTTTCATTTACTTACCAATCCGCGCCCTTGAACACCGCCATCGCACTCGGGACGGCGTCCACCTCGCTCGCGTACGTCTTCACCCGGATACGGCTGGCGTACTTGACGCTCAGGAGGTGGTACACGACTTCGAAACGCTTGTCGCGCTCGGGGTAGTCGGCGCCGCTGATGTCCATGACGCTCTTGTACTGGCATTGGGAGTGGTCACGGAGGAAGGTGAGCACGGGGATGACGCCAGAGGGGGAGATGTAGAGCGTGAGCTCGTCCTTGAACACGGAGAATTGCTGGATGTATTTGGGCAGGCACTGGATAAGGTAGGAGCCATAGGAGTGCAGCTTCTCCGTCGCCTCAGCATACTTCGTCAACGCCGGGTTGGGAGAGGTGGGCTCGGTGAACGGGGACGCCGAGGCTGTTGGTCGTCAGTTGGGATCCTCCGCTACACCCAACGCGCGAGCTCTACCTTTTGAGGGCTTCGACGAGTGGATAGCACGGCTCAGCTGGATGGTGGCAGCGGCCGCAGAGCGAGGAGGAACATGGCGGAGGAGGCGGCCTGTTCTACACGCCAGCCGGAGGGACATGGTTGTCGACGTCGAGGATGTGCGGGAACAGGCGGCGGCGGAGTTCCCGACGCGCTGCACGGGCGTCTAGCACACTCCCGCTCTCGCTTCCAACCACGATCCTCCGAAATGTCCTCTCCCCTCGCAAACGGCGACGCGCAGTCCTCCGCGATCTTCGACTCGCTACCCTACTACGACAATGAGCTAGAACAATACCCGCTGCTGAAGGAGAAGGTCGAGAGGGAGCTTGCCAAGGAGGGGAAGCCACCACAAACCCTCCATCCTAGAGTTCCGCCACCCGTTACGCTGTTCGCTGTTCGTGCGCAATGTTTGGCAGCTGCTGAGGCACCTGAACGCGCAACGCTGATACCGTATCAAAGGATCGTCCTCTACTGCAAGCCGAACTAGAACGCGTCTCAAATCACCAGCCAATGCCACAGCTGGACACTTCTCGCTACCAGTTACCCGCACCTATCACCCCAGAAAACGAGGAGGAATGGCTAGCAGCTCTCAAGAACGCGCGCGCGCAGCTTGAGCACCAAAAGCTAAGGTGAGTGCACCCCGACGATTATTGGTGGACGTGTGCTGAGCAGCATGCCGCGTAGACAAACAAACCTGGCGTTGTTGCAGCAATATGGGTCCAACGCGTGGCGGATACACAACTATCTCAACGAAGCCTCCGCCAAGAACATTGAGAAGGCTTTGGAAGACCTGAAGAACCTGACAACAGAAGTCAACCGGGAGCGGAAGAACTTCCAGGTTCGTTTGTTCGGCCGTTCCTTACCACGACACACTGCTCACACGACTTTGTGCCTATAGACCCGGCTAGGCTCCCAGCTGACCTCGCTCGAGACCCGATGGACGGAGTTGATCTCAAGCATCCTTCAGATCGAGATGGCGAACGTCGCGCTCGAGGTAGAGATAGACCGTCTTAACAAGCGGGAGGTCGAGCTCGCCGCCGCTTTGTAGTTTGGACACCCGCCTTCTCCCCCATCTGTATTTCTAGTCTTTGTGCCATCCATGTCGTGCTTAGTGGATCGCGCGTCGCCGGCCGTTCGTCATGCTGAGAATTGTCCCATAAATCAGGTGCTATATGGTAACAAGGCTCCGCAACACGTTGTGGCGTCGAGACACGATATAGTGGGAAACGTCCTCGGTTCTAACTCCGTCCGTACACAATCGACAGACAAGTCCTTCGGCATACTCTACGAGTCCGAACGGGCAAGGGTCCGGGTCCGAGGGACCGTTAAATAGTGATGAGGGGGGCGGCAGACAGGGAAGTGGCTCAAGTGAAGAAGTTGCGGTACTCGGTCGGGGGGAGCGCACAGGGCCACGCCCCGGTGGCAATGATGCCCTCCCAGGTCTGTTCGCAGGAGCGGAAAAGGTCTAGAGCGGCCCGAGCCCGTTCCACCTGCTCGAGACATCGTGAGTCCCACAATGCCAGGAAGTGCGCCACGTCCGTTGATGATTCTCACCGGAATGTCGCCGTTTTGGCCGATCTCCCTGCCCATGAAGTGTCTGATCAGGGTTTGGAGGGGGATGATGGCGTTTGGCTTTTGGTTGAGCGTGCGGCGGAAGGACATGAACAGGGCGGTGTCCCGCGTGTTGATCGCTGGGTGGGACAGGTTCATTACCTGGTACGGAGCGGGAGTCAGCACCCCAAAACTCGGCGGACGACAGGGAAGAGACGCACTGAAAGAAACTCCCAGAGCGCGTAGCCGACGAGGATTTTGTCCTTGATGAGTGACGCGACCTGACGCTGGACGTCGATAAAGACGGGCGCTGGGATAGAGAAGGTCCGTCGTCGTCATCGACGTCCTAAACGGCCGAGACGCATGCGGGAGAAGAACTCACCATCGGCGAGATGGTGCGGCTGCAGCCCCGTTTCGGCCGTTCTATAATCACAGACCGGCTGTCTGCGATCGCGGCAGGCGTCAGCCCGACAGAAAGGCCGCGCGAGAACTCTAACTCACGTAGGACGGACGTAGCTGTCCAGCAGCACCGTGCCTCGGTAGTCCGTCAGAGTTACACGCCTGCGCGAGGACCAACGGTCTGTGAGTATCGTGCCTGATCACTGCAACAGGAGAGGGAGCGGAGACTGACGCCACCATAGGCAGTCTTGACACTATGCCATAGTAAACGCACTGCGCCTGCGCGGCGACGTATCTGGACGAGCCTAGGTGAGCACAACGACGCACGTCTGTCGGAGGTGGCGGCGCACCTCTCGGGCGGGAAGAACCGCTGGGGCCTGCCGCCGCTGGAGCCAGGCTGACCGGGGGTGGGGGTTGCGTAGTTGGACGAGTTGGAAGACGAAGCCATAGTCAGC
This sequence comes from Trametes polyzona, assembly GCA_022606195.1. Taxonomy (NCBI): domain Eukaryota; kingdom Fungi; phylum Basidiomycota; class Agaricomycetes; order Polyporales; family Polyporaceae; genus Trametes; species Trametes polyzona. The sequence continues at coordinate 1,321,378 of JABYQF010000001.1, read as the reverse complement.
GCCGGTACTGGGAACTGACACAGGTGTGTACAGGTGAGGGGGTCAAGCGCCATGAAATGTGCCATCAACAGCGACGCAAGGCGCCGCCTTTTGTACCGCAACCCAAGGGCGCCGGGGCACTTAGCTGTGGATGTGAGCCTCGTCTTGACCCGGAATTAAACACAACGCACCCCGACGGACATCATCTGTGCCCCAGCTAGGAACGCCAGTCATGCTTCCGCCTCTGACAGACAAGATGCCAGCATCATTAATTCAGATTGCTCCAGGTGCGTCAAGGGCCGAAGTAGAGGCCTCTTGGTCAGAGAAGCGACAGCCCGGAGACGGGGACGATTGGTCCGACGTTTAGGGTCTCCCGCCCGGAACACCCCTCGGCGTGTCGGAATTCGAAAGAGTCATATCAAGGGCCTGCACTAACAGGGAAGCTCTTGACACCCTCGATCGACTGGTTCCCAACTGCCTTTGCTGAACTCACAAAACCTGCCGTCTTCCTCCCCAAGGCGCGCAAGACGCCGAGGGTGCATCTCATTGGCCCGCAGAGGAGTACAAGCGATTTTTTCGAGCAGGGTTTCGTCACCTACTGCTCCCGAGCGGTCCTATACGCCAAGGCAGACTGACCGCGGCCCACCACGGGCAGCGGGCAGTCCGGGACGGCCTGGCCTGTGAGTGGTAGAGTCCCGTGTGCAAATCAGTCAAAATAGCTCGAGAGTGGATGCTGTGCTTACTTCGTGCACTTTTCCGATTTCGAGCTCGCTGCCAGCGGCCTGAGAGTCTCCGAGTTCCTCGCAACGCTATCTCGCCGCTGCATCTGCGGGCGGGCGGCCTCGTCCGCCGTAGATTGTTGCGATCCGTCAATCGCGTGTCCGGGGTGCGGGGTATCGAACGGTGCCAGAGTCCGACTCCATCGTGCCTGCGCATGCTGTGTGGCAAGTCAACCGGGAGAAGTCGAGCGGAACGCGCACAATATACCTATATGCATGGTGCCCAACGGCATTATACGTCCGCTAGGAGCAACTCGGGACGGCATAGGAGAGGTTGTCGATAAATCACTAGATGGATGTTGATGGGCAAGGAGCGCCGGGAGATTGAGCGGTCGAGCGCCGGAGGACGTACGAAATTCACACCGACCGCCGCAGCGGACGCTGGCCACGAGGACGCGTGCGCGAGTCTGAGGGAGCCCTCGGACGTTGCGGGGAACGCGAACACACCGAGGCCGAATGCGGAAGGCGGCGCTACAGACACCAAACGTCAACATGTTCAACTGGTCGCAACCCGCAGCGACTCGCGAGAGACGTTGGAGATCCCCAAGGCACGCGAGCTAAAGATCTAAGCCCTCGCGGGACGCGATCGAGATGAAGCGAGGCAGATCTTCGTGCAAATCGCCCGCACGCCTCCAATATATCAAACGCACTAGCAATACACGACTCGTACCGGCGGGACTCCCGGCTCGCGACCGAGGGGATACCGCTCTAACTAACTTCTCCACCCCCACGCTACCTTGCCGTTCTGTCATCGCTACACGTATCTATGTTGTAATAAGGCGTGCTCACCGCCATCTGCACCGCGCTCCGTCGTGCAAGTCCGAGGATGCGGAACCGGGCAGAGAGCTAAAAGGTTTAATACCGACCAGATATTCAGGCGCTAGGCGCGGTCGCGAGGTTCGAAGACACCTCTCCGGGCGCTACGCCCTGCGCCTCCGAACGTGCTTCCAGCCTGGCCCCTTCTTTCCGGGCCACCCCAGGCTGCTCGAAGCTACGCATGCCCTCGAGGCCCCAGCGCCCCATCATGGCCTTATCTTCGTCCCACGGGGAGCCTGGGAGGAACCGCGAACTCAGCATCAGATCGCCAAGGCTGGCAGTCAACGAGACAGGCTTCCAGTACTCACAAGGCGTGGTGAGCATTTGTTCACCCGTGAAGACGGCATTGGCGCCCGCCATGAAACACATTGCCTGTTGCGTCTCGTCGAGCGTCTGCCTCCCGGCGGCCAGACGGATGATGGTCGCTGGCAATACGATCCGCGCCGTGGAGATGGTACGAAGGATGGTTTGATAGGGCACGGGCTTTCAGGAGCGTGAGTCCGTGCGCGCCTCCCGGATAATCGACATGGCGTCGTACCTCGTTATTTTCCAGCGGCGTACCCTTGATCGGCACCAGAGCGTTGACGGGGAACGACTCCGGGTGTTCTGGCATGCTGTGGCGGAGTCAACCTCGAGCGCACCCGATGTATGACAGAGAAACGACTGACTTGGCCACTTCCCAAATGAGGCCAACGCGGTCCTTGTCGGACTCGCCCAGTCCGAGGATGCCGCCCGAGCAAACGCTGATTCCGGCGTCACGAACAGCGGAAATTGTGTCCAGGCGGTCGTCGTATGACCTGGTGGTGATGACCTGCAAAGTACTCCGGTTCAACCTTGTCCGACAGCTGCCAGAAAATCCATGCCAACCTCTGGGTAGTATTCACGCGAGGTGTCCAGGTTGTGGTTGTACGCAGTCAGGCCGCTGTGGTGTGGGGTCGAGCGTCTCAGCGCGCGTGACGGGTGGCCTGACAGGTGGTACCTACGCTTCTTTGAGCTGCCGTGCCTGCTCGGGGGACAACATCCCGAGGGTGGTGCACACTTCCATTCCCATACTCCGAATCTCGCGCACCATGGTGAGGATACGCTCGAAACCGCGCTTCCGGCCGGAAAGGTCCCTCCACGCGGCGCCCATGCAGAAACGCGTGCTCCCGTTCTCTTTGGCTTTCCGCGCGGCCTCGAGGACGGGCTCGATGTCAACCAGACGGGACGCCTTGGTCGGTGTGGCGTAGCGTGAGGATTGCGAGCAGTATGAGCCTGGGTGCGGCGTTAAGACATAATCCCGCTTCCATGCGACGGTCAAACATACAGTCCTCGGAGCAACCGCCAGCTGAGATATTGCACATGTCAGAGACCCTTCCGAGGCACGCGCACGAGTGCACTCACTCTTGATGTTCATCAGGGTGCATAGCTGGATCTTGGTGGGATCGTGGTACTGCCGGTGCACAGAGGCGGCTCGGAAGACGAGATCCAGAAGCGGACTATCGTAAATTTGCTGGATTTCCTGTTTCGTCCAGGAATGGCGCGTCGAGGGTGCCGCTGGGGGTGCCGCATGCGTTGCGAGCGCACGTCTGAATTGCGCAGAGAGGCGTACGGATGGGCCGGCTCTGAACATGATGTGCGCGGTGAAAGTGAGTGCTCAGAGCGTTGATGATTCCCTTATGCTTAATACGCGACCAGGCGACGATTGGGGGTTGGGCGAGGTGGAGATTGAGTGGAAGAACGAAACGCGGACGAAAGCAAAGGCTTGGGGAATCCTCCGCCTTGGGGGTCCTCTGCAGTGGATCTCAGATCTCTATCGCCCCTTCCACGTGATTGGACGCGACAAGTAGGAGGCGCGCGATTTGCGGACCGGGTCGCAGTGCGCCAAGTTCTGCTTTCCTTCTCTCCAGCTTCCAGGTCGTCTCGCTGCTCACGACGCTATGAGTGCAATCGCGTTGATCGATTGGCCGACGACTTTGCTGGGAAAACTCCGGGCTCAAGATGTTTTGTTGTCTCGGAAGCTGCCACATCCTGAGCCTCACTGCACATCATATTGATCACGTTACCGTAACGAATACCCAGCGGCCAATAGCCCTTGAGGTCCTAGAGGTCATTGCTGAATAACTTAGGCGTAGGCGTAGTTGACGTGGGACGAGTTGTCTAACGAGTCATCATAGGCGATACTACAGCGATCAAAATGATCTAATCCATACATGTTCAAGTTGAAGCACCAGCGCTATATACGAAGTACGGCAGGCTCCGAGCTCCGTCCAATGCTCTATACATTTCTATCACAGGCAAGATGGGTCCAACGGCTTGATGTCCGGCATACAACAAGTAAAGTCGGTTGACTTAATTACCACTGTGGGCATCTGTTCGCTTCCGCTAATGTCTCAGCCGTATACCTCCTCAACACACGGCGTGTCAACGGTTGGTTTGGCCCCCCGGAACTAAATGCTGTCGGCCTTTCTCTCTGATACCATATCATTAGGACTCGGGTCGCAACTGCCCTCCACGGCATGACGAGCGCGCCTGGAAACGCTCATGCGTCAGTGGGCCCTCACTACCGCTCGGCCGTGCCGCTGTGGCATGACGGAGTGAGGCCTTCTAGTCTGGACCCCCGTGCGTCGCTCCAACGTATGTGGAGCACGGGATCAATACATCTTGACGGTGACTGGTGTGCGTCTCCAACGCGAACGCTTCCACGTTGCCTGCTGCATCAAGCAACCCCAGCGCTGCCCAGATTTTTGCAGCATGCAAGTACCAGAGCCAGTATATGTGCCGCACCGTCGAAGCCATGAAGCCATGAAGCCAAGGAGGCTTACAGTCGCATGATCGTCAGCGGGTAATAACGTTCGTACTCCGGTATAGTGACAGCGGCACAGGTTTCTCACAGCCTGCTAGCCACTCCTCCGTAGCGCCAGACTCTGTGTCAAAGTGTATTCGAGACCATCGTCGCAGCGTCATACGCTGGAATCACTAGGGGCGAACAAACGGGGTCTCCCAGCGACCACAACGGTCGGACATCCGATGTACAGCCAGTTTGGGCTTGCGATTGTGCGAACAGTGCGATAATGCTATGGCTGACCGTGATACACATGATGGTGGATACATGCACCATGCGTCGTCTAGTATATAAACTAAGGAGGTCGTACAATATCGCAGACGAGCCCGAATGTCCGTGGGCGAACAAGTACAAATCCTTGACCATGCAACTAAAAGTACAGGGATGTTGGGCGACTCTAGCGTTCGTGTAGAGGCGGGGAGGTATGTATCATACAGCACGAATGTCCAACGTGCATGAGAACCGAAGAATGAGATGATGCGGTACATGCTTCTGCAGGAGCACGATGAGCTGAGCAAGGAAACGCTACCTACGTAGCCGACTGAGTACTCACCGAGCAGGCCACCTCGTTAAGCATTGCCCGCGACCGCGCGGCCGCTCGACTGCCTATGCGGACTTTGTGCGTAGTCGTGTGCGTGGATACCTGGGGTAGAGCGAGCGTCATCGTTCACATGGCCGTTGTCTGCAAGGGAGCGTCAGTCTGACCTTGCTTAATCCTCGAAGACTGGCCAGAGCCTCTCGGGACTGAACGCGATCTACCTTGCCGTGCTTGGGGAGACGCAGACTTGTCCCTGTTGCTGCCGTCCTCCATGGACTGGCGGACGAGGTCCCACTGGCGGAGGGTGTAGGCAGCCAATTCGCGGGAGTAGCGGGCCTTGCGGGCCTCGATGGTCTGAGAGTCGCGAGTACCAGTCATTTTGAAGCGTTGAGGGGGGTATGAGGAGGAGGGCGGGTTGTGTAGAGCGGTTGATGTGTCTAGATCTTGGTAGAGAAGCGACGGGGTGGAAGGAGGCCTTTATACGCCGCGCCTGCGCTGGGAGAGCATGATGTTATGCGGCAACCAACTCCTTCGAATCCACTGCAGTGCACCACTACGGGTACAGGACGAATGACGACAGCGGCCCATATCCGGCAGGTCTACAAGTTCAAGTGGATCGGGCTTGCCCGATCGGGATGTCACACCGTGCCACTCGCACCGCACGCTCCCACGACGGCTCTTCTCGCTCTCTCTCTCCGCCGCGGGCGCAGCCCTGCGCCACGATCCGGGGTATGCACGAGGCTATCGTTCTTCGCGAAATGCATCAGACGAAGCGTGAGGGCGTCGCATGGCGTACATACCGTCTGGGTGGCACTGCGCCTGGAGATGAATCGACACAGCATCAATGGTTAATGTCGTATGCCAATGTATCATGCACTACCCTCCCCGCTTGCGCTTACGAGCGTGACGTTACCCCAGCAGTAGCGCGCTCCGACCCCGATCGAGGTCGCTCGCAGGGCTCGCATCTTGCGGATATCTGGAGTGGTGGTTCTGAGAGGAGCTGCTAACATCCATCCAAGTCAAATGCGGTATCCAGATATCCCGAACACCCACCAGTCTCCGAAGGTGCCGGTGATTGCCTGGCTCTAACGCGTTGTGAACCTTGTGGGTCCATCCACGTCTCAATTGTACTTGACGTCAGATATCCGGAGTGGCTTGCGAGGGGGGCCAATCACGCATCACAAGTGTAGGATGATGGGGCAATCCAAACCAGCTTTGTTATACTACAGCGACGACAGCTAGGGCAACATAAAGAGACGAATATACAGTGGGAATCCAGACCAGCACAGTATGAAGACAAAAGGGGGGATGCGAGAAGTAGTGATTACAAAATGCCTAGGAGATACCGAAGTCCAGTGTTCGACACAGCGGGGGGGTTAGATGCTACACATTCGACCAGCAATGGAAACAGTGAGGGGGAGCCAGAATACAGCGGCGCGCGCAATGTAAGGTAGAGAGTGTCTGGGGTTTTCGTCGATTTTCGTGAAGGGGCGTTTTGGGCGTGGCCGTGCACGTCGGAGGTCGTGGATCTCGTCCAGAGAAATATGCGAAAGGCGAAAGGAAAGTGGCCGCGCTTAGGCGCGGAGGGAGCGCCAGTTCGAGGTGGAGCTGCTGGCCTTCTTCGGGGCAGGGGCGGGCTTGGCCTTGGTCTGGGGACCGCCACCGAGCATCACGCCGCCGGTGAGGACAGTGGTCTTGCCGCCGTCGTAGTTGGTGACAGCGGTCTTGGAGGCGTCGATGAAGACGCGCGCCTGGCGGGCACGCTCGCGACGAGAAAGCTTGAACTTGGGCTTCTCGTCGGAGGAGGCAGGGGACTGCTGCGACGCGGTGTTCGAGGAAGTGATGGAGGACGCGGTCTCGACCGAGGAGAACGTGTAGCCAGAGCTCGAGCTGGAGCGCGAATGCGAAGAGAGGGTAGAGACCGTCGACATGGGAGAGGAAGCGCCGTCGCGCTCGGGAACAGGAACACGAGGGAACTCGCTCAGGATGGGCGTGAGCCAGGTCGGCTCGCGGATCTCGTCGGCGATAAGCGCGAAGAGCTCGTCCTCATCCTCGTCGACCTCGAGGAGCTGCTGCGCGTAGGTCTTGGTGGGCTTTGGGATGGCAGCCCGCGCTGCGGCCTGAGCCTTCAGCTCAGCATCGAGGCGCGCCTCCTTCTCCGCGACCGCCTTCTTCTGCTCGACCTTGCCAGCGTCTTCCGACCAGATGGTGAAGAACTTGCCGGTCTTGCCGGCATCCCAGTTGCCGAAGCGAACCGAGACGCAGCCGGGGTCGATGAAGAGGTCGAACTCGAAGTTGCCGAGAAGACTGATCCATTGCGACCACTCGACACCCGCCGACTTGCAGGCGTTGTAGATGGCGCGAGGGGGAACCCCGAAGGGCGAGAGAGTGAGGCAGCGGCGGCCGGATCCGCGAAGCGGCTCGGAAGGAACCCAAGAAGAGGAGAACTGGGCAGTGAGGTTGGCCTCGAGAGCGAGCTGAAGCTTGATGATGGTCACAGCGGAGTAGCGAGCAATGAGGGGGCGCGTGATGTAAGTGATAGCCTGAGCGAGAGCGACGGAGAGGGAACCGAAGGCGACGTTGGAAGCGGCCATTGCGACGAGAAGTGTGTGGTGGTTAGAAGAGTGAGATGATGTTCGTGTGATGAGTGCTGAGTCGTAAAGGAAATGATCGGCCTGCGATAGGAATGCGCGGTGGTATGCTCGCTGAAGAGTATGCGAAGGTATCGAGATGATGTTGCGATGAGACGATCGAACGGAGTCGTGTAGCGTGAGGCAGTCGAGTCGAGTCGAGAGGCGACTGATAACGAAAGTCTGTTGGAGAGATCAGTTGGGGATGGCGGTGCTGTGTTTGGAGGTAACTCACCTAACAAGAGCTGGTCTGGAAGGGAGAGTAGGAGAGGCGGTTGGAACAACTGTCCGGAGTGAGGAGACGGTAATCGGGATTGAACTCAGCTCTTATAGTCTGGACGTGCATCGGGGCGGCGCCTAGGGAGACAATGGGGGAGAAGGCCGAGAGCCGCGTAGCGAAGCGAGAACAAAAAGACCTGCGCTCAACAAAAGCCATCCTCAATGGTTGCCTTATTTGGGCACAAGGCGCATATGCCCCGCGTTTCACCCGCACGTGGCCGAGCGCTGGCCTCCCTCCAGAGAACAATTGCACGTCCTTCAATTACGTCTGGGCACAGCCCGCATTCATTGTCTTCCGGGGACCAGTCGCGTTCTCGCCCAAGCGCGTTTATGCGCTCTATACCGAGACTGATGCGATTTGTTTGCTCAGTCCCGTTCACAATAGACCGGTCATGAGCCCTTCCCATGAGTTTCCAAGCTACCTTCCGATGTCCAAGTCATCGACATCGACTCTTGAACCCTACAACTACCGTGCATGACTTTGCACATACCGTGTAACGCGTCGAGGCGAAGCGTGGCGGGAGCACCATGCAGGCTTACACTTGAAACTTGGAACTGCGTGATCCTAACGCTGTAGCCTCGTTCTCCAAACCCCAAGCGTGAGCATACTTGAGCGAGCCTCTTTACCTAGAGACGACAAGTTGAACACCCCGTCCCCACATCCAGTCTTGCCGCGAAGACGCGTCTCTTCAGGCTCCGGGTGTCCTTGTACTCCCAAGAGTCACACGCGAGAGCGTATATGGCGACAGTCAGCCATCCCGACAGTGACGATAACGAGACTGAGTCGCAATTGCGTTTAGCCCAGTGTATCTGAGAGGTCCGTTCGACCCTCAGGCTGAAGAGACATGTGGGCAGTGCGCAGCCGTGCGGGGCCGCTGGTCACAGTCGAGTCCGAAGGAGTAAGCAAGCGCCGGCTCAGCCACCAGGGAGTTAGGAAATTCAAGCCCCGACTGTTAGTCAGTACGACACTCCAAACCTTATTTCGACCCTCCATCCACGCAGGTCGACCTCGGCGTCGTGTAAAAAAGTCCACTCCCTTCGTCGCTGACCCTCGCTTCCCACAGCTCCCTCCGTCTCGCTCAAAATGGTGTGTACTTTCATTGCGCTACATGGATCTGTGCTTGCTGTGCTCTCGGACTACTGTGCTCACGCCTTTGGGTGAAACAGACTCTCGCCGTCGACCTCCTCAACCCCTCTGCCGCGTCCGAGCAGCGCAGGCACAAGCTCAAGCGCCTCGTGCAGTCCCCCAACTCCTACTTCATGGACGTGAAGTGCCCTGGTGCGTTTTGCAGTGGATGCGTACGTTCTACCTCTCTCACGCGACATTCGTACGCAGGTTGCTTCGCCATCACGACCGTCTTCTCGCACGCGCAGACCGTTGTTCTCTGCGCCGCATGCGGCAGCGTCCTCTGCCAGCCCACTGGTGGTAAGGCGAGACTGACGGAGGGTACGTCCTGCTCGACCAATTTCCTCCTATCGCGTGCTGAATCAGCCTTCTCTCACAGGGAGCTCGTACCGTCGGAAGAACTAAGCGGTCCCCTGGGATCCTGGGTCTTCGTCTCCTCCGCTCTGCATGCAGTAGCACAGCTGCCTGGATTATCGCATCGATGTCTCACCACGCTTTCTGTCACGCTCGAAAAGCTCTCGACCGCGGGTAGTGTATACTTACGCAATCTATCTTCCTATCTCCCGCACATGCCGTCTGCTCCAGGATCTTCGGGCCGTGGCAAATGTCGTGCTAGGGTTGTAAGGTTGCCGTATCCATTATTGTATGTGAACTACAGTATGTGCCGCTGTATGCCACCATGTCCCTCCTTCCCCCATATCCCACGTCTAAACCTCTGCAGCAACGTGAAGCAATAGGAGCAATGGAGACCCAGACTGGTACGCAGATGCTATGCGGAGAGATCACAACTTCTGCTTGACAGCGGCTGCCGTGTCCCTGTCGTCGACGCGAACCACACCTTCCTGATTGCAAACCGCAACCAGGGTGCCCGCAGGGGTATACATCTATTCGCCTGCGTCAGCTGTATATAGCATGGTCAAGAAGCTGGCTCACCCTTCCGTGTACGGATGCGCGTCCGCTAGCAGCGCTCTCGCTGACGATCTGATTTGAATGTGGGTGAGCACGGGTCATGGCCTCGTCGCGTTCTACTTACAACATAGAGCAACCAGTCACCGCAGTCGAAGTCGTCACTTTCACGAGTTAGCTGAAGACTGACACAACGTACAGGCTGCTAGCGCATACCTGTAGAAGCTAATGCTATGATCCAGCGAAGTCTGCATAGAAGGGGTGGGTTTAATGGTCGCGTAGGAAGGTGCAAAGGAAAACGGACCTGCATGACAACTTTGGTAGGTCCCTTTCCGCCCTGGTTGACGTAGGCCAGTGTTCGACGGGCCGCGCTGATGCTGAAGAAACGACGGGACGTCAGAGAAGACGCAGTAGGTGGAACGACAAGTTCCTTACAATTGCGAGTCGGAGATGTAGCTGAGGATACACTGTAAGCGTGGATCAGCACCTCCAGCGACATCGAGCAATGTGCCGTAACCACCCGCCTACCTTTTGGAACGCAGGGTCGTAGCGTACGGGCGTGTTCCTCGCCTTGTGCCAGTACAGGAACACAGGGATTCCATCCTTGGACTCCCTGACGCCCGCCAACTTGACCTCGATCGGACTGCGACGGCGTTCCTGATACACGCATACGTTCCTCGGTAAACAGTGTGTGGAAAACGAATACTGGAGAGACGGCGTACCTCCAGCGCGGTCAAGCAGAAGTCCTTGACCTTGGAATCCGTGGTCTCCTTGAACAACCGCTCATAGATGACCTCTATGCCCTCACAGGCGTCTGGAGCAGGGACGTCCGGGGGCATGGGTAGCTGGAAGGTAGGTTGCCTCGGCTCCGGGCGTTGGAAGGAGCAGAGCATGATGAAGATGGTACGTCCCCGTTGAACGGCGCGGACTGCACGCGTTACGTAGGAACGGCCGTCGCGTACGCGATCGACATTGTACAGGATAGGAACGGCGGCGGACGCGCTCAAGAGGAAATAACACTAAGACTCTGTCAGAGGGGTATTCATGGTCTATTTCTCAAGGATCACACTCACATGCAAAGACTGGCAGTACACGGGACGGATAACCCAATCATGAGGCCCGGGTTACTGACGCCACAATGCAGGAAGTCACGTACGTGTAGGCCGAACGAAGGATCAACGCAGTTGTTGGCCGAAACTAACGCTTGAGAGATGACCTGACCACCGAACACACCTCTCGCCCGAGGGGGCAGGTACAGGGTTTTCGAGCGGTAGAGGTTCACGTCGAGCTGCTCGACCTCCAGGGCCGAGGATATCTGCTCGTGACCCCATTGATTGTCGGTTTCAGCCATGGTTGCGAGGACTTAGGGATACGCAGGAAGTCGGTGAGCAGCAAGCGGACAGCCTGAGGGACAAGGGACAAGTGGTTTATATACAAGACGACGCAGTGCAACGGTCATCGAGCTCGGTCTTCCTACGCGCCGAACAGCCACGGAGAAAGAGATCGAGCATGGCGGACGAGCGGCTCCGGCTATGCACCTAACCGGAGCCGAGGACACCACCGCTTCAATCCGCTTCAATCGCGCACTGTGCCAGGAGACGACCTCACACAGGAGAAGGCTACTTGGGCCTCGTATTACTCAGGAGTGGGTACCGTACGAATTATGCGCAGATAAAGTATAGCAACACAAACTCTAGAATTCCTCGACGTCGATGGTGAACCCACATTCGTGACAAATCTGCTTCCCCATGCCATCCGGGCCCTTCTCTACCACGCCGAAGGTGTGCTTATGTTCCTGGTCCTTTCGCTTCTGCCACACCGTTTCTCGAGTCCGGCGTCGCAGCTCTCGCAAACTCTCTTCGAACTTCTTGTTCTTCTTTTTCTTCTTCTCGTCGACGCGCCGCTGCCATTCAGCATCCAGTGCCTCAGGCGAACCCCACTTCTTCCATGCAAAGTCCTCAACTTGGTAGCGGAGGAAGAGCATCATGTTGGCGAATGTGGATTTGTGCGGATTCGCCTTCAAGAGATGCGGCATGAGCTCTTGATCGCGGAGCTCGGCTGCAAAAAATGTGGTGAGCTCGTGAATGATGCCGTCTTTAGTGTGATGGTCGTACCATCCGTCAGGAGGTAATCCTAGCGAGGGCATGAGTGATAGTGCGATGTCTGTGAATGATCGGACCCACCTCTTTGCACTCCGTCTTCGTGAGTAGACTGTACTTCTCCGGTTTCTCGTTTTTACACTTATTGCAGACGAGACATCCAAAGACCTTCTTGTACGTCTGGTCAATATCCATGCTATTACACTCTTTGCATCGCGGATTGAGCTTTGGGTCAAGGTATATTGCTGTGACCAAATGAGCGCGGATTCGGCAAACATGGATATACGGGTACTTACGAGGCTCTAGATTCTGCATGGCTCTCTGCCGCTCACGCTCCTTCTCCTTCGCCCGAACGTCTTCATCTACTTCTTTCCCGTCCTCCACCAAGAATCCACCCTTAGAATTGACCATCTTGGACAAGTCATATTCAAAGTATTTGCCAAGGCGGGAGTCGCGCTTGAGCTTGGGCGGAGGTTTGGGAGCGGTGGGTGACGTCGAAGTGGCTGGCACAACACCGAGAGGGCGTTTCCCGTTCACATTCGTGGCAGACGACGAAGTAGACTGTGCTTCTCGTTCACGTTGTCTAGCCTTGGCTAATGGGTTATGAGTACGCCCCGCAATAGGAATTCACAGGAGGCTCACCCTTCAGCCGGTTCAGCTCTATCCGCTTGACTTGTTCTGGCGTCATGTCGAAATTTGGTGCCTCTCGTGGAGGAGGCGTGGTATAGCGAGAGCTGGATGCGCCAGGAGTGTCCATGATTCACTTCAGTTATACGATGATTGACGCAGAGGCGATGCAGAGTGCGAGTCCTAAGCACGGGGTACGAGAGAGAGACAAGAGTCTGAGGGGAGCAGCTGTGGCTGAGCTGCTTGCGGCCCCGCGTTCTTACTCAGTACCGCATCACGTGACTTACGCGTAAGTATATGACGCGGCTTCGACGCGCCGCCAGTCCCACAAGACAACAGTCCATACTTGAAGCTACAGGGCAAAAGTACAAGGCATATACTGATATCACGATTGTACAGGAAAGGAACAGAGAGCAATATCACTATGAACGGTCTCCATCTTCCTTCGGCGCGGGTGCAGTGCCGTTAGTAGTGCCGGCTGCAGGTGCTGCAGCCTTGTTCTTTGCCAGCTGCGCGAGGGGGATACCGTCGTCGACGTCCATGTCAGATTGCTCCGCGGCTGCGGCTGCTGCCGAGGAGGAAGGGGCGGCAGCTGCAGCCCCAGCAGGTGGTGCACCGCTCGGTCCGACGCCGTGCGTCGTCCCGGTGCTCATGATGCCAACTGGCGCGCCGAATCGTCGCCCCGTGGAGGGAGAATCTGCCTCTTTGTGGCTGGCGTGGTTCCGCCGGCCCCCCTCTCCTTCGTCATCCGAGTCGGACAGTTCGCCATCTGCTTGTCGCCGCGCGTCGAGCTTGCGGGTGGGCCTCCGGTCGTTGGGGTCATCCATGTCCTCGTCTGGGTCGTCCTCGACCACATCGTCGACGGGCCCACGGGGAACATCTACATACAAGTCAGTATATACAATGTAAACAAGGGACGTATCAGCCTTACCGGTCATCTGCACGCTCGGTGGGCCGCCGACGTGACGGAGGTGCTCGAGAACTATGCTCTTCACGCGATCCAGGTATTCGGGCGAATTCATGTCGTCCATGTTCGATGACTTCACATCCAGCTCGTAATCTGGGCCGAAGTACTCGTAATATTCGTTCATCGGGATCTCTACAATGGAAAGGGGGATGTTAGAGGCAGGGAGCATCCACTTCTCGGGAGAACGTACCTTTGCCCAATTCAACACCCGCCGCGAGACCGGTTTCGTACGCCCAACACCTGCTGACGTTGCGCATGGTGTAACCTCCACCACCGACGAGTAAAAGAGGCTTGTTGAACGACTTGACAAACTTCACGCAATTCGCATGACCTGGCAACTTGCTCAGATAGGCTTCGCCGCCGGGGCGAATGAACGTACCTCGCATGGACAGATTGAAGCATCCGAGCTTGTCACCCGAGAGCGAGTCCGTTCCGCATTGCAGCACAACTGCGCCAGGATCGTACGACTCCATCACTTGTTGTATGACCTATCCCATACGTTCGGGTGAGAGGGAGGTGGAGGGACACTGCTTTCGGGACTCACAGGCTCGAAGACGCTCTTGTAGTTCTCATTCGTGATGCCATCCCGCAATGGGAAGTTGAGAGCGTAGTATTTGCCCTTCCCAATGCCAACGTCCTACCAGGTAGCGAGTCAGTAGGACCTCGCCGTAGGAGCCGTGACGGACTCACTCGAAGTTCACCGGTTCCTGGGAAGTACTCTCCGTACTTATGAAAGCTGACAGTCATCACCCGATCGGTGGTATAGAACGCTTCTTCCACCCCGTCCCCATGGTGGACGTCGATGTCGATGTACAACACTCGTGTGTGGTACCTGGAGGACGTTCAGCATCCAAGAGAACAATTCAGGGGGGGACTCTATTCACCTCAACAGCTCAAGGATACCCAGGACGATATCTACAAATGCTGAAGGTCAGCCCAGGACTGAGCGACTGGCAGAGAACTTACCGTTAACGTAACAGAATCCACTGGCTTCGCTCTTCTTGGCGTGATGTAGACCTCCTGCCCAGTTCACTGCGATATCGCACTTGTCTCGACTTAGCCTTGCAGCACCCTCTGTATACAGGAATTAGGTCTAGTTCAACAATCAAAGCGGTGAGAGTTTATAGCTTACCCATGGAACCGCCTGCTGAGATGGCGCAGTAGTCGAAAAGTCCGTCGAACACTGGACAATCATCGCCAACATTGCCTGACAAGGAGAGGTATGACCGTTAAGTCACAAGTATGTCGGTAATGGCAAGGAACACACATTTGTGTTGCTCTTTGATGAACGAGTTCATGTTGACGGGCGTGATCTTGCTCAGGAAGTCGACGTACTCGTCCGAATGGAATTGTGTCATTTCGCGCTTCGTGGCAGGCTTCGCGCGCTGTTGTAAACGGGCAGCAGATGAGAGGCTATCTCGTCGGAAGATGGTAGGGAAAGCCGCTGCATACGAAGATTTCCATTCGCTTGTACAGGCCGTAATTCATGACCAGAGAATGACACATCCGTATGCGTGTAGGCTTCATTCTGTAGTAACAGTCAACATCGTGCGTTGCGTTCTGAGTCGAGTTCGCGCTTACGGATGGCCTGGTCCATAGTGGAAGCCGCTGACATCAGAGTCGAAGAAGTAACACTACGAGCACATATAAGTGTTCCAAACCTGTTCGCTCGGCCAAAAATATGAAAAACAACATACTACACGTTTCTTCTGCTCCCCCTCTATCGGTATCATTTCTGGAGGCATGTTGGAGAGCCGGTAGAGATAGAAAAGCCTCGGATGGCCAACACAGGTGGCTGCTCGATAGGAAGCCTGGTTGAGAAACACTCACCCCGACGCGCCACCCGCGCAAACCCCCCGATCAATCTGAGGCGCTTACAATTAAATCGTTGCTCAATTGAAGACGCCGGGGCATGCCACAATACATGCATCCCTGAGCACTCTCACATATAGGATACCCGACGGTGGTCGATGCACCTCAATATGTTGCGTCCAGGTAATCGAGAAGGTATGGTAACAACAACGATAGCTAATGGTAACATGCACGACAACGAGTCCGTATAGAGCCCTGCTATATCTTAGGTTTCCCCAGAGCTGCCGCCTTCGACTCCATATGAACCAAGGTGGACGGCGCAAAGCCGAATGTGTCATCTAGTTTGGTGCCCTACATCAACGCGTGAGACTCGAATGTGCGTCGGGAGTTGAGCGGACTCACGAGTTCACCAGCGATCACTCGCACCTGACGGATTCCACGTCTTTAGCTTCGAGACCAACCCGAATGATGTCCGCTGCTTACCATTGACCAATGGTGGATGGCATGTAGCCCAGCAAACCACAGCTGGGGGCCGGTGAGAAGGCTGCTAACGTGATCCGCCCCAAGATCCACGTACCTCCCGTCCGAAGGTTGTCTCCAGGACCTGGGGATACGGCGTAATAGCGTGCAAGGTCATAGGTTCTGTCAGGTTTGCTTTCGGAACGACCTCGTGCAGCTGAGCGATTGCCTCCTTGAATGCATCCGCCGCGGCTTTCCGTTGACTTTCCATCGGTGTATTGCGCGCTCTCTTGTCGTAGTTCAGCACGTGGGGGGCCGGTGTAGATATTGACTCAAGCAGGAGGATGAAGTGATCTCGAGCATGCCTGAGGTGCTTGCCTTGATTCAAGGAGAGATTAATGGTGCTCTCTACACCCGGCGAAACGGTGCGCACCTATGGTGGAACCGGGTATATAGTTTGAATGAGTCGTAAGCTGCTCGTCGCTGGATAGGCTATCCTCTACAAGGTTGACCGCCTGGCGCAGAATGGCGGTGCCCACTTCCAACAGACGTGCGCGAGAGGTTGCGTCGTCCGCGAAACCATTCTGCTCGGACGAGTCTGGAGTTGACGGTGAAGACATGGTTGTGGTTAGGAGCAAACCTGACAATGGCACCAGTATATTCGTGGCACCAGAGTCAGGTGAGTGGAGAGGCGCGGCTCACACGAGGCTCGCCCCGCTGGCTCAAGGACTCGACGTATATATCTTGCAGCGCCGGTATAGAAGGCAGGGGTGGCTGTATGGCATATGATTGGAGAGCCTCGGGACGTACTATACATGCGTGCGAGTAGTCGAGACAAAGTACGAAGTATGTTCCTCTGCATAATTTCGAACGACTCCGTGGTCTGAGCAGTCCGAACTCAAAGCGAGGATGGGATCGATCTACCAGAGCTTCTCCGCACCGAGTGTCCGTAAAGACCAAGGCGGTGAGAGACAGGCAGACCACAAGCAAATCAACCGTCGTCGTCGTCCTGGATGAAGATGGCCATCATCCGTCGAGCGCACTCTAAAAAGCCGGAAGCTGCTGACTAAGCAGCCCTCCAGAGGCTACTTTAAGTATCACGGCGCGGGCGACCGCACTGCTCCTGCCACCGCCGCTTGCCAGCACCTCTTCCTCCGACCACCACCTCCCTCCATCTCGTTCCAATGCTCGCGTCTCTCCGGAAGGCCGGTTCTTTGGCTCGCGTACGTCCCCCTGCTGTCCGAGCTCGAGTACGCGCTAATACACCCTCGCGTAGGCCGCGTCTGCGGGTCAGAGGCGCTTTCTCTCCATCCACGAATACCAATCAGTGAACCTGCTCAACTCGGTACTTCGCTCGCGTCGCATGCGTCCGTGTTGCAGTACCTTGACCATACACTGCGCAGTATGGCATCCCTACGCCCAAAAGCATCGCCGCGAAGACGCCTGAGGAGGCCCTTGAGGTCGCGAAGCAGTTCGGTCGGTGGTCGCGCACTCGTCCAGCTTACTGTCGGTGATTGATCGGTTGTAAAGCCTCTACGGGATGCGTAATTAAGGCGCAAGTTCTTGCCGGTGGCCGTGGAAAAGGCCACTTCGACAATGGACTCCAGGGTGGTGTACACATCGTTGAGAGGCAAGTCTCGGCCGTCCCCTTCGCGGCGCTATTCGCTGAGGTCCATGGCAGCCCCGAACAGGCCAAGGAGTACGCCAGCAAGATGATTGGCGCGAAGCTCATCACCAAGCAAACTGGTGCTGCCGGACGTATCTGCAACGCCGTACGACATCTTCCTTACGCTGTCTTCGTAGAATAACCTGACGCGATTTTTCGATATAGGTCATGCTGGCTGAGCGTCGCGACCCTTCCCACGAGTACTACGTCGCTGTTCTCAACGACCGTAACATTGGGGGCCCCGTTCTCGTCGCTTCCTCGCAGGGTGGCATGAACATCGAGGAGGTCGCCGCGAAGGACCCCAACGCTATCATCACCACCCCCATCGACTTTGAGAACGGCCTCAGCAAGACCGAGGCTCTCGGTCTCGCTAAGAAGCTGGGCTTCAAGTCCTCGGGTGCTGAGGAGGAGGCGGCGGAAATCTTCATCCGCCTGTACAAGATCTTCAAGGACAAGGATGCGACGCAGATCGAGATCAACCCTCTCGGAGAGACTTCCGACGGTCATGTTCTCTGGTACGCACACAGTGCTCCGAGACCGTTAAACGCCGCTCAATAGCCCAATAGCATGGACGCCAAGTTCGGCTTCGACGATAATGCGGAGTTCCGCCAGAAGGACATCTTCGCCCTCCGCGATATCTCGCAGGAGGAGCCCTCAGAGGTGGAGGCGCAGAAGTACAACCTGAACTTCATCAAGCTCGACGGCAGCATCGGCTGTTTGGTCAACGGTGCTGGTCTGGCCATGGCCACCATGGACGTCCTCGCCCTGCACGGCGGTAACCCCGCAAACTTCCTGGATGTCGGCGGGTAAGTGCGGGCGAGCGTTTTGCGGGGCCCCGCGTTTCTCATGACGGGATTGCTCCGCAGTGGTGCTACCCCGGAAACTGTCAAGAAGGCGTTCGAGATCCTTGTTTCCGACCCCAAGGTGAAGAGTATCTTCATCAACATCTTCGGAGGTATGTCCCGTCTCCCGTCTGCGTTCCGACGAATTCGTACCGTGTAACACCTGACTAGGCATCATGCGCTGCGACTACATTGCCGAGGGGGTTATCAACGCCGCCAAGGAGCTGTCGCTCCAGGTTCCGCTCATTGTACGACTCAAGGGAACGAAGGAGCCCGAGGCGAAGGAGTAAGTCGGCGTCCCGTGTGAGGCGCTCATTCGCATTTACTCAACCTTTCCCTCCAGGATGATCCGCAAGTCGGGTCTTAAGATTATACCCTTCGACGACCTCGACGAGGCTGCTCAGAACGCTGTTAAGCTGGCTGTGTGAGGCGAGTAGTCCCATAGAGATGTAACCTCTACTGCTTATGTTGTTCTTGTTCCGCCATTAGAGATATCCAACGAGCACGCTAATGTACGCCCTGATCCTGGTATTCGTTCCCAGCGGGTATAATTAGATGATGATACCAAAAAGACAGCAGTGAGAGAACAAGTAGGATACAGATGCGGGCATGCTATGTACAATCGTTCACCAAGGCGGTCGTGCGTAGTTCGCGGGGATCGGCGCGTATCCGTTCTGCGGCGGCTGGCGCATCGGCGACGGGTGCATCTGCGGCGGCGCGTTCGCCGGGTTTTGCTCGTACGGACTCCGCATGGGCGCCCGGTTCGCCTGGCTGGGCATCGGGTAGCCCTGGCCCGGGGGCATGACGGGCGGAGCAGGGACGAGCACCGGGCTCCCAGCGTACATCGGCGGCATGGCAGGCTGCATGACGGGGCTCATCATGGCCATACCTGGCGGGCGGCCCTGCACGCCGTTTTGTGGTGGATTTTGCATCGGCATGGGTGCGGGATACATGGGCATCGTGGCGCCCGGGGAAGGGTACGGCATCATTTGCGGAGGGTACGGAGAGCGAATCATCCCTGCGGAAGGAGGAGGTCCGCCGCCGGGCATAGCCGGCATCCAGACTGCCTGCCCGTACGCCGGGACGCCGCCGTTGGGCACGACCATGTGTCTCGGAACGGGGCTGGGCTGCGAGTACATAACCGTCGGACTCGGTGTGTGGCTGACCATCGGCGAGTACGTGGGGTATGCGGCCCTAAGCTGGGGCTGGCCCATGGGCGGCGGCGAGAATGCGAACCCGGGATGCCGCGGGGCCGACCCGTTCGTTGACGTGCTCGCGGAGGGAGTGATGGGTGCTGTCCGCTGTGACGAGCTCGACGATGATGAGGGGACCTGTTGGAACGCGCGCGTCACCTCAGTCGAAGTCATCCTCGACCACGGGCCCGCGCCGGATGGAGGGGGTGTCTCGCCGTCTTCGGACTTGACATCCTGCAACGTGAAGGGTACGCCAGTGAGGTCGTCTGCGATACCCTTCAGCGAGTTGACCGGCTGAATCTGCGCCTTGTCGGAGGTCTGGGACCAGACCGCCTTGAGATGCTCAGGATCGGGCGCGCGCGCGGGAGACTCCTTTGTCGTGAACGCTTTCGGTGACTTGGACCACGGGGACAGAGACGCGGGCTGAGGAGGCGGAGTGGTCGTGCCATTCTATACGGTCATTTCAGTGATCGGGAAAGCGAGAGCGACAGGTCCGGCTTACCGTAGGCATATGTGTAACAGGCGCCTGTTGAACTGGCTCACTTGGTGGTGCGGGAGCAGGCGCCGAGGCACTGGCCTCGGTTGGCTTGGGAGGCTGCACCTCCTTTCCCGATGCCTTCGTGTCGCTCTCCAGCTCACTTGAGACAATGAACTGCACCGGTGGTTGTGACTCAACAGCGGTCTCTACCCTCGAGTTGCGGTAGAAAGCGACGTCGGAGCCGACCGGCATCTTGGGCTCTAGCTTGGCTTTCGAGGCAGGACTGGACGTCGCCGGCGTAGGCTCGGGCGCTTTGGGCGCCGAAGGAGCCTCGGGAGGGGGTGATCGACTGACGGTGTCAAGTCCAGCGGGCTCATTCGCCTCCTCGCGGTTCGGAGGCCACGTAGTGGCAGTACTGGAGGAGGGCCCTGGAGCCTTACGCCAGGTCGCTGCGGTGGACGATGCGGACTCCTTCGGGAGACCAGGGCCTCGTGTCCGGACAGGCGTGGATGGCAAATTGACCACGGGCGCTCCCGGCGTTTCTGCTGGAGGGGGCCGACGAGGGAGTCGCCGTCGAGGAATTGATACGAAGTACTTCGGTCGCCCGTTTACGATACGCGGGCGATTGAAGAGGACGTCATTCACCGTGCCTTCCCGACGCACCAGGGCCTCGATAGGAGGGTTGAAGGAGTACACTTCTAACTGAAGGTTCCGCAGGCCGCGTGGCCAGACGAGCTCGGTCTTAGGAGGCGCAGCCATTGGATGGGCGACGTGCGGGAGCTTCACGTGGTACACGTTCCAAGCCGGTTTGGGGGACTTCGGCGGCTCCGCGGAAGTCACGTCAAACACCTCCTGAGGAGGCGCGAAGTCGTGGTGCGCAGGCTTGGACCGGAGTGCAGGAGGCAGCCATTTCTGAGGCTTTGGCGGTTCTTGCTCTGGTTCCGGGTGTTCGTGGTGCATACCGTCGAGGGCTCCCTTAATACGCGCCATTACATCGTTCAACGCCGACATTGGTGCCTCACGATACGATGGGCCGACGGGTGAGCGATGGATCCCGTTCTGGTAGTGCGACGATACTCGCCGAGAATGGTCGTCGTGCGTGGGTGTATGCGGGACAGGAGTCGATTGGACACCATTGGGAGCGCCAGCGTGAGGGTGCGAGGGAGCAGCTTGGCTGTCGTGAGGGACAGGTTTAGCTTCTTCTGAGTGCACGGAAACCGCTGGTCTAGGTGGGGGTCCCCGTCGCCATGTCTCCTCTTCTGTCCGGGAGTGGTCTGGTGCGCGCTGAGGAGAAGTAGCATCGCCGAAGAAGTCTGAGGCAACGGCACGAGGTGGGCGGCCCGTATGGGTAGGGGAGGCATCTTGTTGTGGTTGTTGGTGTGCACCGGCCAACTTGCCATGGTCCGAGAAATCCAACACCTCAACATCCTCACCAGCCTTCACATCGAGATCGGCATGCGCAAGCAGTGGCGGAGGCAATACGGGGGTCGCCGCCGGCTTCTGAGACTCCGCTTGAACAGAGGCAGGTGGCGGATTCTTGCGTCTCCAAGAGTCGACTTCGGAAGCAGGGGAGGGCTGTACGGGAAGAGCCACGGGCACTGTCGCAGGTGTGAATGATGTCCTCCGGGTACCGAAGGGTCGAGCTGTTCCTCTGCCGGACGTATTTCGTCCCAGGACATGCCTCGGTTCCGGGTGCCGCTGGGCAGATCCCTCCGTAGCGCCAACCTTGCTCTCGGCATTGCTGGCAGACGACACTGCTTCCTCAATAATACCGACGACCTGGGCCGGGTAAGCGAGATGTATCTCTATAGGGGGCAAACAGACACCTACCTCACTCTCGGCGCGCTTCTTCTCAGCCTCCGCCTTCTCGCGCTCACGAGCCTTCTCCTGCTCCAGGGCCTTCATCTTCTCCTCGAGCTCGGCCGCCTTCCGACGTGCCCGCTCCCGCTCCTTCTCCCGTTCCTCTTCCTCCTGCTGCCTCCGCAGCCGTGCACGCTCAGCAGCGCTGTGCATCGCGGCTTTGCGCACCTCTTCCATGTCCACGATGGGAGCCCCCGCGGCGGGAAGTTCCTTGTCTGCGACCGCAGGTGACGCGGAGACTTGTGAACTGGCAGAAGCGGGAGGGGGCTCGTGTTGCACGGGAGGCACGTGGGCAGGAGGTTGTGGATGAGCTGGAGGCTCGGCGCGAATTGGGGGAGGAACTCTTGCACCGACAACGGACAAATGGGGAGGTAGCTGCCTTCGATGGTCGCCCGAGGGGGATAATGAAGGTGGCTCCGGCCCTGATGTTCGACGCGTCCGGTCCTCGAACGCACCGTCTCGTGGAGAAGGCCCGGGGGCATGTGGGCCGTAGCGGTCGTGGTGACCACTACCTTGCCATGCATGATCCCTTTGGAAAGGCGGTCGGTCCCGGAAACGAGAGCCGTCGTTGGGAGAGAGGGGTGGTCGGTCACCAGGCGCCCTAGAGAACGATGGGCCGTCGGCGTGATGCCCCCTCTGGAGGACTTGGACTCCCGGAAGATGTGCATGAGGAGGAGCGTCTCGGCGAGGCTCCGTAGGAGACGTTGCGAAATCCGTGCGACTACCTCTACGATTGAAGGGTGGTCCGGGAGCGCCATGCCGCGAGTGTGAATATGGTTCGAGACGGTTGGAGCGCTCGTTAAACAACACCCTGGACGACTCCTGCGGTGAGTGTGCTGATGTGGATGGAGAGGCAGGAAACCCGTCGTGGCGCTGCTCTCGATGCTGACCGGGAGCCGGCTGCGCAGGGCGTGAGCGAGGCCAACTCCTGTCGAAGTCATCTGCGAACCGTTCCTCCTTGCTCACAGGCTGGTCTGTCAACCCACTAGACGCCGGTTGTTTCGCATCCTGCTGGGACTGTGCCTGCGGGGTGGCGTCTGACGATTGCACCTTGTACTGGCGACCATCCTCGAACTCGATCACACCCCCCAAGAAATTGTCGTCGTCCTCTTCCATCTGATATCGCGGTAAGTATAGGTCTTGCTTAGTATATACTAAACATACCTCGTCCCAATGGTGGGCATTGGGATCTAGATGAACACCACGGAACGTGTCCTCTTCGGCTTGAAGTTCGGCCATGACTGATTGCTTGTGAACAGCAGCAGCTTCTGACGCAGCGGTCTTCTCCGCCGCCTTAGCTATGCGGCCTGCGTCCAAAATCGTAAGTTTATAGTGAATAAAGTTCGTCTGACGCGCGAAATTCGCAGACCTTGAGCAACCTCTGCAGCAGTGGGGAAATCGTTGTCGAGCTTGACGGGATTCGCGGCGTTGGGCTTCGTATTACCCCATACTGGCTTCGCCGACGCGTCTTTCCTCTGAGGAACAGCATCTTGCGATGACCGTGGCTGCGGTTGAATAACCTTACCCACAGGTGGTGGCAGAGGAGCGCCGCCGGGCGTTGCGAGGGGCGATGGGGACGGTTTGGCACTGTTCGCTGGGAGGGGCGTCGGGGCCGCGGAAGGTACAGCAGACGATGGACGTGACCATCCGGGGCCTGCGGTACTTGGCTGCGGCGTTGCTGTGAGTTTGGCGGTGACGAGGCGCGGATGCGAGGTGGAGGTCTGGAGGACGGGTTTCTCTACATAGGTACGAATGTTACAAGAGGTTCGTGCGTGTACCACGAAACTTACGGCTGGTGCTGGCCGTTTTCGTCACAGGTGAGGCGGCAAAGGTGTGGCTGGGGGAAGACGCTGACGTCTTCTCGAGGAATTTCTTGTTGATGTTGACGTGGCTGAACTTCTTAGGATGGGGCATGCTCAGCGGAGGTGTACCAGCTTGCCCTGAGGTAGCAGGAGTCTGTGAGCCACCCTTGGTTGTAGACAGGCCGGAAGCAGGAGAGGATGGTGCAGGGCTGGCCGCCCCGGAGAGGTCCCCGGAGCCCTTGCCTGCTTCATGTGCCTCATGTGTGCTTGCAGCGGTGTCGTTCGAGGGTGTCAGATTCGCCTCGGCAGTATCAGGGTGCTCCTCCTTGAGAACATGCTGGACTGGATCTGCAGCTTCGGTACTAGCCATAGACGCGCCCGAAGAGGCACAGACGATAATGTCGTTCGGCAGAGCGAGCTAGATGGGGGTCCGACGGCAGAGTGCACAGAGCCGGCCGGAGAGAATATACAGAGCGGGGGATGGTGCGAGTCCGGACGGGCTCAGGAGAGGCTGCTCGCCGTCGTCGTCCTGCAGCCAATGTCCAAATGCGAGTCCGCCCACGGCCTTTGCCGGCCCCTCCTCGCACGCAGGCGCCCGCCACCCTCCTCTGCAACTCGCCCCGTCCCCCAGGAGGACCGTGTCGCGGTCGCCATCTCCGTGTCCGCATCGCCGCCCCTACCCTCGGCCACGCGTCTCTGAACCACAGCTGTCCTCGTAGGCACATTGCAGCATGATGTCCTCGGAGCACGCCGTACACGACCCGTCCTCCTCCCGCCCCTCCACAAGCGGCCAACATATCACCACTCCAATGAACGGCATCAAGAGGAGCTTCACTCAGCTCGACGAGGCCCGCTATGAAGACCCAAGGTACGCGCTACATATGGGCCGCGCGCGTCACCTCTGATTCCCTGTAGTTACATGAGTCTGCCCTCCAACGACAACGACGCATGGTATTACCCAGCGTATGGCTTTGAGCCCAACGACGCCGACCTCCCGCATCCACCCTTCAGAGGGAATTGGGGTATCAAGACCTATAATGAAGCAAAGTGGATCCGTAAAGGAAAGATGACGGCGTGGGCTCCGTGGATGGAGGACTGGGAGGTGAGCAATTCGCGTCCACACCGTTGCATATCCGACTGAAGTACGTGCAGTCCGAAGACCGCGCCAGAAAGCGCATTCGACAACTCCTTCCAGACCAGGAAGAAGAGGACGTTCCTCTCACTCTTCCCCATCTCCGATCGCCGTCTCCTCCTCTCATGGCCCCTTATCCCAATCCTTCCATCCACCACCTCTCCTACACCTCCTTCGTCATGGATAAGGCAGCCACACATTCCTTCCGCTCGGACGTCTACGACGAGCTAGAAGACTCTACCAACACCCTCATCGAAGGAGAGACTGGCCTACGCATGGCTCTGGGCCGGCTGTGGCAGGTCATGAGCGAAAATCCGGATGAGGTTGGGGTTGGGACCTCGCTGGTGCCGAAACGCGAAGACGAGGATGCCGAGGATGAGACGGAGAGCCGTTTCGCGAGGGCACCAGACCTCACGCCCGTTGTGCACAAGCTCTTCCTGTCGCCCAACCGCGAGTACGATGGCACCCAATTCTCGCGAGCTGAACTGCAACTAGAGACGCTGGAGAAATCGCTTGCCACATTACGGGAGCTGCAAGACGACGGGCGGGAGTATATCGAGCGCCTAGAGGAGATCCGCGAGGGCTTGGGCGAGGTGCGAACGCAGAGGAACGGCGTGTGGGACCTGGTGAGGAAGAAGGCGATTCAGGAGCTGCAGGACGTTGCTTCCGCCGCCGCCGTTTCATAGCATACAAAGCGTGACCTAGTCATATAGTTGTCTGTATACCTGTGCCTGTAGATCGTTCCCGTTTGGTTTGAATTGTATCCGTGCTCGAAGGTTCGACTTCTGCCTGTGGGCCGCTTGCTGCGTACCGCGGGAGGAGAGGGCGTTCCCGAGATGCACGGAGATGGCGCGAGGGACGCGACGCGACGAGCGCGAGGACGGGGACCGGGGCAGTCGCGAGTCGGGAATGCGGGGAAAGGCATCACCCGCCTGCGCGCCACAAAGGTCGGCGCCACCGGTGCACTGCCGCCGTCCAAGGCCGCGCACTGACGTCGCGCCCACAACTCGCTCGCTCGCCCTCGCCTCGCCCTCTCTCCTCCGACCATACACGACTCACACCACCCACGCGCCATGGACATACCCAACGTCGCAAACCTCTCGATCCGCGACACAGGCCCTCCCGACACGTCGCCACCCATCCCGGACGATATCATGAACGGGACGGATCGCTACATGCTCAAGCTACGCAACTATGCAAAATCTATACCCTATTCCATCGAGCCCAACTCCAGGATGCAGAGGATGCTCGACCTGATCCTGCTCCGCATTGCGCAGAGCGTCGAAGCCAAGGACTACGATCCCGGCCTGTTGCAGTGGGACAGCATGCTGACATAGTGAGCGCCTTTCCCTCCGGCCGCGTGCGTGCTCCCCTGACCGCCTCCGCCTGCAGCTGGTGCATGCTCAAGTACCCAATCCCGAAGGAAAAGCGCATTGCGATTATCAAGACGTACCTCCATGTCTGCACCACCCCGGGCATGCCAAACCATGTCGTGGCGGCCTGCGCCGACGGGCTCCAGGCACTCGCGCGTTCCAAGAAGAAGCTGTCCATCGAGGACGTAAGGCTTCCTTGGATGCCTATATACAAGATCCTCAGCAAAGATCTGTTCCTGACAAGGCGACAGTACGAGATCAGGTAGGACGCTGCGCAAGTCTCCGGCTTACCGGCAAAGTGCTGAACTGCGGCGTCTAGCCAAACCTCATGGTACATGGGCTACATTGCTGAGATCGTCCGTCGCTTCTTCCACCCCGCCGCAATTGACGAGATGCTGTCGACGTTCCTGCCGGGGATGAACGGAACGAGTCTGAACGTAAGTCCCGCCTGGCGGTGGCGGCGGCAAGTATCAGGCATTAACGCCACCTTCGTAGAGCATCCTCGCCACACAATACTACATGTTGACTTTCTTGCCCCTATCACACCCTCAATCGTATCTGCCCATGCTCTTCCGAGTCTGGGAATCCGTCAACTCCTACATGTACGACGACCGCATGCTGCAATTCCTCTCGAGGCTTGCAGAGATGCACGTGGACCCCACCGTAAGTGACCCTCAGAGAATTGAGGACATCCCCGACGACGCGAGGTCCGAAGGGGAGGGCCGTCCAAATTGGCCGAAGGATGACCTCGAGACCAAATGGCGTTGGTCGGGTTTGTTCTCGGATATTGGCATTTTCTCAGAGTCAGAGTGGAACTTCATCATGGCCAAGTGCATGGCGTCAATGGGTATGCATTCAAGGCCGTAATTCACCTGCGATCACTTACCCATGGACCGCCTTATTCCAGAGATTCCACTTGCGGATGCTGGGTCCCTGACCACTGGACCTAATGCGGATGGCCAAGCGAGCTTTGAAATGAATAGGTTGCCAAAGCCCAACTGGCGTATCGGTAGGTTCCATAGCTTCTAGGGAGTGAACTAGTCTTGATCGCTGTATGTGCTAGCCTCCCTCGCACGCATCATCGTCTATTCAATGGCGCCCGATGGTATGCCTAGCCCGTCTTCCACGGCGCCCACGCCTCTCTTCACACCCCTGGCCTCTGGTGCGAGCACGCCCTTGCCGCACCAGCATAATGGCGGGCTGGGAGACTATTTGTCTGCGCCACTTGGGAAAGGTAGTCGCCTCAAGGGCAAGACGTACCTCGCCGGATGCAAGGCGCTCGACTCGTTGGCGAAGCTCATTGCGTCGACTGAGAGTTTCTTTCACCCGACCAACTCCGGAAGCTGGACGTCCGATGTACGGCAGATTATCATAGCTCGAGTGGCGCCTACTAACTCTAGTCACAGTTGAGCGCGTTCATCAAGTACATAGTGTATGACTTCAATAAGCGTATGTACCCGCTGCTTACCGTTGTTGAGGCTCCTAACGAGAAATGATAGGCTGGTACGAGGAGCAGCAGCCCGACTGCAAGACGCCGACGGTAGGCACCCTCTTCAGTGTCATACCATGTTGCCTCATACGGAGCAATCACCACAGCACCGACGACTTACACGCGAGATCAAACGCGAGCTGGTCAAGTGCTTGAGAACGGTCACGCTTTTGGCCATGTTCTCTCAAGATAGCGGGACTGTGGCTAACATCCAGAGTTGCATGAAGTCGATGAGTATTATGGAGCCCGACCTCATCTTGCACCCGATCCTGGAGCGGGCAGTCCCAGCGCTCGAAGCACTGGTCGAGGTGCGTTTCCCGTAATACTTCACAGTGATTGTCATTGACGTAGTGCAGACACACCGCACCACCGCTGTGATCAAAGCTCTCGGGGCAGTTGCTCCGGCGATGGTCTGTCGTCATGTATATTACCCGGGTGCCAAACACCTCATTCCGATCCTCGAACTCCTGCTCCCAGGAATTGACCTGGTGGGTGTTACTGATACTGTCGTCGTAATTGGACTAACCTGAGATGTGGTTTGCTAGAATGACCCTCCCAAGACAGTGAGTATGAATCGTCCCCTTTGCGAGCTCCTCATACTTATATGTTCGGCAGTTCTGCACGACGTCTTTCATATCCGAGGTCGCCCAATACATCAAATTCGGCGAGCTCGCCCGAAGCGATGTGACCATGGGTGATGGCGTAGACCTCGCCTCACGCGCGTCTTCGGAAGTGCCCGTACTGGAGATAGAGCAGTTCCCAGACGGCGTAGAGCTAGGCAACGAGGAGCAGCTGTCCAAAGAGGATGAAGACGCAATCCTGAGGGACACTGCGGGCACGTTCGCAGACTGGGTCGCCGCCTTCCTTCGTCGAGTTATTCTCTTGTTTGAGAACCTGCCGGAAGAGGGGCCAAACGGATCAGCTGGTGGTGCTACCGAAGGTGTGTTCGTCATTGAGAGTACCAGCTTTCCGCTGACAATGAACCGCTCGCAGTGCAACTGGTCGATGCTGTCTCCGGCACGTTCAGCCAGATTTGCGTGCACTTGTCGGAGCCCCTATACGATATGGTGCTTGGCCTAGTCTTCGACTATGCCACCCAGAACGTCCGCTCGAACGCGGTCAGGGCAATTCACCAACTAGTGGAGTGTGTGGCAAATGCCAACCCGCAGAAGACGCTTGACCGGTTCCTGCCTTTCTGCGAGCGGAGTATCCGTACTGAGCTGGAACATGGTGCGAGCTCCTTGAGGATCACCTCGTCCGGGTCTACGCCCCTGCCGTCTGATGCGACGCTTCACTGGAGTACGTATCGTTTTCCGGTGTACCTGCCTGAGTACTCATAACAACACCCTCTAGATCTCGCGATCCTCCGAGGTGCAATGTACAAGTGAGTAGAACCTCGCCAGCGCTCATCTCCATATATCA
This sequence comes from Trametes polyzona, assembly GCA_022606195.1. Taxonomy (NCBI): domain Eukaryota; kingdom Fungi; phylum Basidiomycota; class Agaricomycetes; order Polyporales; family Polyporaceae; genus Trametes; species Trametes polyzona. The sequence continues at coordinate 1,292,280 of JABYQF010000001.1, read as the reverse complement.
CTGACATGCCCATTCCCTGTGAAGCGACGGCCGTGCAGTACGTTCCTATATTCGGCCACAGGAGACAGTCAGCTGACGGATCCCGCAGACTTTGAAGTACAGCGATCGGCTCATCTCACTGTTCCAACTGCTGAATGAGAAGACGTACTCTAAGCGTGGATACTCTTCCAGCGGCAAGCTGCTGTCAAGCACGCTGCTAACTCTCAGCCATACGTATCCCCTCGAGAACAAGTTCGTGAACCCTGACGAGTGGGTTTCGGAAGGTATTAGCAAACGGTTCATATCCGTGATACCAGACTCACCATCCCCCTACAGACTTCAGAGCAAATCATCACAAGCATTGGGGCAAACTGTACCGCCCCGAAGATGTGAAGGTATTGACACATATCAACTCCATTGTGATCATACTCTGACCATCAGCAGGTTTCATGGCACGTCCCGAACGACGAAGAGATCGCCTTCGTTCTGCGCATATTCAGGGAGGTGGTGGAGCCCATTCTTGACAAGCTACACGGGCTCCTCGAACCTGGTAAGTTTAGCATTGATAGTCCGAAGCGCCTGCTGATTATGCGTAGGTGTTGTACGTGATGCGGTTTGGAGAAATGATTTTTGCAGGTTCGTTGCAGAACAACTCTGACTGCAGCAGGGCCCTGACACCTATTAGACATCTGAGCTTCGTCCGCAATGCCTTCTCTGGTATCCCCACCCTAGCCAAGGAAGTGATAACTCCCGAGGAGCTGCAGTCGGCCATGGATTCCAGCGACATTCTGTAAGTTCTCGCAGTCGTCATATGCGGATCACGGTTAACGCTCGTATATTTGCAGGTTTGAAATTCCGGAGATGATCGCTACTGTGGAACCACTGAACTCCGGATTTGCTCTGTCGGACCCCACGGATCCGCGCCATCAGTATATCACTGGTCTGCGTCGCAAGTTTGGCGAGTTCCTGCACAAGGCTTCCGTGTCGTTGCAGCAACAAGGGGAAGAGAACACGGTGGATGCGGTTCACGGTCTGGTGAGTTCCCATACCTCAGCTCGTCTGTCAGATGGACTTAAGGCTATTTTGAAGCTGCGGTCTATCCGAACCTTCCTGCTCGAGTACGGCGATAGTAGGGACAGGTATGCCCGCTGATTGCATCCCTTCGATGCGCCGTAGTAATTGCGGCATCGCAGCTACTATCTCCAGTCGGAACGCTACCAGAGCGAACTGAATATTGCCCGACACTACGCGGGGCAGAAAGAATGGCCGCGAGCACTATTTGTGCGACGCGCTCGGTATGTTTGTTTGCATATGACGACCTGAGGATGCTGCTCACATATGATTCAGACTCTACCATGCAGCACGCCTCCGATGGAACTCCATTGAGAGGAGGAGAGGTCCCTTGGAAGATCTCCTTGTCGATGACGTCACGCAATGGTCTATGTGGAACTACGCTACTGGTAGGTGTATCCGCCTGTTGCGTGAATGATTCATACTCATTTCGTGCAGTCAGGGAGTGAGTGGGCTTGTGAATTAATTGTGCACAGGCCGTTGTTGAGATGTGTATCCCGTTAGGACGAGTCAAGCGCTCCTCGAGAGTTTGTGCAATGTGGGTTCCTAGGGTATTGCCGCGAGCAGTGATGGAGCGTACTGAGATTTATCCTCCGAGACATTCGATGGGGTCCGACGCCGTTGCCTACCGGCACTGTACAAGTCGCTCGAGCCCGGGACAGAAGATGATCGCATGAAGGGAGCGCTGTGGACCCTCAACCTCTCCGTCTTTGGTAAGATCATTCGTACCACTACATGTACATTCGTTTGACATGGCTATGTCTGGTTCCAGCGAAATACGCTATTGGAGGTACGTAGGATGAATGCACGGTGATGATAGCAACTCATTGGCATATAGAGCCTACCCTCGCTATCGAGTTCGTCAAGAGACTCTTTAGTTGCCAACACAACGAGAAGGTAGACTGAGGCACTCGTCCAAATTACAAGGACAACATTGACTTGTCCACGTCTACAGGCGTCCATCCAGGACTGTGTCGGGTCTTTGGCAGAGACATGTGGGTGCTTCCACCCAATGCACCGACTTTTATGCTAACCCCTATGTGAAGGTCTCAGCAACTTGTCTGAGCCGGACCATGTGGTGTACCAAGTAGAGAACGCGGAGTTGAAAGATGCCCTCCGGCAATTGCGCGCCCTGGTTCAGCCGCCAGGGGCGGGTGACGAGATCACCGCGAAAGCGACGGCGCAGCGCGTTGTCCGTCTCTCCGAGACCGATCAAGCATTGTCCCGGATGGTACGTCTAATCTCCGACTATGCGACGTTCGCTCAACATCTATGCAGACGGATACTCTCCTAGAGATTGCAAACAATCCGGACACGCACTGGCGATATGCGATTGTTGCCGTGCGGGCCCTACGCTCGCTCCTCAGACGGGATGTCCCCTTGAAGGCAGCTCACGTGCGTTACTTGGTAGAGATGACCTTTGATTCAAATGCGAGCATGGTGAGTGGATCAGAATCCTCGTTCGCAGAATCCTCACTAATCAATTGAGACAGCGCTACGTACGGTACCGTTCATCAAATCACCGGGGCTTAACTGACCAAGTAAATTAGTACTCCCAACGAGCAGTGATGAAGATCTCGCGTTACATCAAACTCCGCTCACTTGCTCGAGGGCCCGTCGACGTCGCTCTTGAACAGAATCACAACCCACTACGCAGGAAAGTGCCGACACAGGACTGCACTCGCGAGACATTCGAGAACGCGCTGAACGAATATCGGACCCCTCTGGATTTGGCGCGTGCACGCGAAGAGCCGTGAGTAACGCAAGAACAGTGTTGGCTAGTCAATCGCTCACGAAACCCTTGATATCAGTTTGATACGTGACAAGGTTGGCTCGGGGTGGTTGGTGTGGGGCAAGACGGTGGACTGTTTCCTTGCACCCCACCCGACCAAATCGACGTTCCAGCCATGGGATGCTGGTAGCGATGAAGCCATCTCGGTGATCCGCGAGCTTGCGAAGGATTCTTCGTTCTGGAAGAAGCTGTCTACACATTACTCTGCGGAGAACAGCTCAGACGTCATCCTGCAAGACAACCTCTGCTGCATCAAGTCGATCTGTAAGGAATGTTCAACAAGATGTTCTCATCTCTGTGCTGACCCTCACGTAACTCCTTAGTCCAACTACTTGACGACGAACCCTTGGAGGTACTGAAGCCGATCGTGGAAGGATTGCTCGCCGACAAGGACAAGAATAAACAGCGGGCAGCAGCGGAGTTCCTCTCTGGAATCATCGCTGGTTCGAAGCACTGGCCGATGAACGCCCAACTGGGATTCTGGAAGTGGTTTACTCCACACATGAAGACCATCTTCAGCCAGAAAAGCAACGAGTCACTGTCGGTTTGGTCGTCCTTCTTCGAGGTAAGAGCCATAGGCTCATTCTCCAACCACTCATGAACTAATCTCGATGTAGCACGTCTTCTACAACCGAGACCCTCGGCGACTCCAGCCAATCGTCGACCACATTATGGAGGCATTCAACACTGTTGACTTCAACGGAGAGTCTTCGTTCGAGATCATTCAGGTCCTCTGTTTCTTCCGCTCGTTCTACGAGCAAATAGGCATCAAATTCTCTCCTTGGGTTGAGGACGTCCTCAGACGGTGTTGGGCCGAACTCAAATGCGAGCATGAAGATGTGCGTCCTCCGAGACCATGTGTATGTGAGCGTTCACTGACGGCGCATCCGTTGTAGGTTCTGGCGTACTTCAGCGAGATCTTCGCATTCTGCGGGAAGACGATGGTCGGTGCGAGTGCTTGCCGCATGTATGCCCTATTCTCACCCGAACCACAGTGGCGACCCAATCCTTCTCTTCTCACGCCGGAAACGTTTGTGCGAGAGTGCAGAACACTTCCTGTGTACGCGGACATCATGGGTATCCGCGGTGTGTTCTTCGAGGAGCGAGTTCAGGAACTGGTCAAGCAGTTCCCCGTGTGGCGCAAGGAGCGATTGCCCGGCGTGCGCGCTTTCCAGTCTACCTATGACCGGTGAGGATCATGATTACATCTCGGTTTGACTGCGATCCTGACTCTCAGGTAGAATTGGTGTGCTTGTGTGCAAGTGGCTGTTCCAACTGATCCACGATACGAACGCTGTTTCGGCCTTCGACTGCATCCTACCTCTCATGGTAAGCTCGTCGCGTGTCTCCAGCAACACAACAACTGATAGAATGCGCACAGCCCGAGCTCATCCGCTTCACCGAAGGTCAGTAGATTGACCGCGTTATACCTGGGCCGTTACTGACAACCAGACAGTGAACGACAACGACGAGCTCGCATATCGTTCAAAGTTGCTCATGGTTCGCATGTGCGGGGTAATCATCCCTCCACAATTCGTCGAGCCTTTGCTCGACCAGATTTTCTCCGCAATCACGACATTCCCGGTGAGTGCGCAGCTTTGGATCAACTGGCTAGCCACTGACTGCAATCAATAGTCATGGAAAGTTCGACTGAAGATTCTTCCGCTCGTGCAAGGTGGGTGTTCTCTGTTACCGTGCGATGGCGCAACATGCTGAAAAGCCGTGCAGTCTTTTACTTCCGCCAGTCGTTCTTGATCCATGATGCGAAGTTGGTGGAACTCGTCGAGGTGCGTGACACTGGTTCTTTCCCAGGCATACCCTTTTTAAAGTCCACATCTCGATAGGTCATCTGCAGATGTCTGGACGATGAAGTAGTGGAAGTGCGAGAGATGGCTGCGACGTGAGTAGTGATTCATCAGGCCATGATTCGTTCACTTACGCTTTGATGCGTTAGCACGCTTTCCGGCATCCTGAGGCTGTCCCCGCGGCGGAGTGTCATCGCCTTGAAGGTTGGTGGTTTTGCTGTCTCTGGAGACTGGAATGCTGAGAGGGCTGCGAACAGGACCGCTTCGTCCGACTGATCAAGAATGTGAAGCTGCCGCAAGATAGGAAATCGCCGTCGTACAACATCGCTCTTCGCCAGCTGCATGCGGCGATCCTCGGCGTTTGTGCTCTCATTGACAGCTACCCGTACACCATCGAACGGTGGATGCCCGACTTGCTGACGAGTGTCCTCGCTGAACACACGTATGATCCGGTGGGTGTCGCGCGGATATCGAAGGGAAGCAGAGGCTGACATGCAGCAGATTCCCATCTCAACGACCGTTAGGAAGTGCGCAAGCACGTTCCGCAAGACCCATCAAGATACCTGGCACGAAGACTCGAAGAAGTTCTCGGAGGAACAGCTCGCCGCTCTGTCTACACTGCTTTCCGGATCGTCGTACTGTAAGTGACACGATCACACCACTCGGCGCCGTTGTTCGGTCTAACATCCTGATTCCCCGCAGACGCATAATGACCCCCTTGATGATGAGCATCATCTAATATCGCTTTTCTTGTTCTACCAGCAGCCCGGCCCCGGGCGTAGACTACGCAAGTTCCAACTGTAATGCATATGTACACTTTGTTACCGAACTCGCAACGCGTGACAGCACCAGCGCGACCGCTCCGCGACCGACCAGCAGACCCAGGGGTGAGAAGACGACAGCGACCTCTACCGGCAACACGAAACCATCCTAAATGCATTATTGGGAGAGTACAGCTAGCGCGTATGGTATCCAGTTGAACATGACATGAGCGTCAGACTTGCAGATGGGGTATAGAGGCATCCGGAGAGGGTCCTGGGTGCAGGCTCGCGCGCACCGTGCCTGGCGTGGGCGGGAGCAGGTTCGGGCTCGCCTCTCCCCGCTCGGGGTCGACGACGAGTAAGCTCGCGTCCGTGGTCTCGATGCCATCCGCCGTGCCTCGACGCGCGCCGGCGTCGGGCACGAGGTCGATGGGTCGCGGGTTGGCCCCTGTGCGCACGCGGTTGTTCGAGGTCTCCTCTCTGTGCGCGGGTGGCGGGGCGTCAGTCATGAGGACACTCGGGCACGGGGATGGCGCACAGGCGCCGAGCGGAAGGGGCGGGTAAATCTGGAAGTAGGAAAGGAAGGACGCTCACCGAATCTCGGCAATGAGGTCATCAACGTCGTACCAGGCAATCGAGCTGTAGGCCACAGCTCGCCACCAGCCCATGCGGTCGGCGGGGAGGGCGTAGGCGTGCGCGTGCAAGTGGTCGGTGACGGGGATTTTGGGGTCCCGGAAGGGGGAGGTGATGAAGCCGACGCGGAAGGACTCGCGGGCGGCACGGGGGTTGTGGCTGGCATTGAGGAGGTTCTGGGGCCGTATGGAGGCTGGGGAAGATGAGGGAGACGCGACGGGTGCTTGGAGGGAGGTGAGGAGACGGTGGGAAAGGTCGCGCAGAGCAACGAGGAGTGGGAGATCGCTCGATGACTGCGGAATACCAACAAGGTTAGCGGGCGACACACTAGAGGGAGAAACGCGCTCACAAGGGTATAGAGTGAGGGGACGTGTAGGCTGTATCATGCATGAGCGGAGCAGGAGAGACGAAACTGCCGAAAGACATACTTGAAGACTACAACGATGTGCCCCTTGCTCGAGACGGGATTAGCGGTCTCGCGGTATACGGTGAAGTTGTCGTCTCTCCAGAGGATCTCGTGCGTATTAGAGTTCGATGGCGAGGAGGGAGAGAGGGCTGCGGTGGCGGCTGAGGAGACGATGCCGCACATGGGGCAGCCAGGCTTGGGGGCGAAAGCCATGGTGGAGGAGGCAGAGATGCAGTTCCCGGTGATTGGAGGGAGAGCGCACGCAAGGGCAGAGCCGGACGGGGAGCAGGAGAGCCAAGTATAACGAGTGGATATTTCCGGACAGCACACGAGAACGGACGGACGGCCCTGGGAGCGGCGCAACCGGACAGGCGGGGAGGACACGGGCAGGACGGGGCGGGCGAGGCGGAGGTGGAACAAGAGACGGAGTGCGCGAGACTCGAGTGCGTCGGTGCTGGGCCCTGCGCGCAGCCCACCGCTCGCCGGCACAGAGACAGGCGCCCACTGTGCCCGACCAGCGACGGTCACGGCAGCGACGGCGCGTGTGCCGAACATGGCCATGCCCTTGGCGCACCCCGCCAAGACTGCGCCCGTGGCAGTGCCAGCTGCAGTTCCACCTCCAAGTCGTCGCTCGCGGCCTCCAGTCGGGTAGAGCGGACATCGCCCACTGTCTCTTTCGCCGCGTATCATCGTCTCTTGCACCGGACATGTCTGCGAAAGTCCCACAGATGGGTGCACGACAGCACCCTTCCTCGAAACGGTCGCGCAGTCAACCGCTCACGCGCGGCGCCCAGGATCAGCACAACAAGCGCGCGCCTCAGTTCTCTCTCGTCCACCATGACCTCACCATCTCGGAGGACGCTCGATTCCCGAGAATCCATCCTCCATGCCTTCGATACATTCAGGGCGGAGCTCGACGACTACAATGACAGAAGGGAACGTCTCATAAAGGTCAGTAAAATGCGTCGGGCACTCGTTGCGTGGCCCGAACGCATCAACTCAGTCTAAGGCTTCCGCTGCTAGTCCAGTCGCGACATCACCAACCTCTCCAAAAAGCTCATCTTTCTCCTTCACCGTACCGTTACGGAGGATGCTACCGAGACCGATGACCGTGTGCTCGGCCTTCGCGCGGCCGCTCGTGCCAAAGGCAAACTATCTGAGATTCAGTCTCTTTTTGCCGCCATGCGCGAGGAACTCGTGGGCGATCGCTTTTGGCACCATCAGAGAAATATCTCTCCTGGCCTGCAGGAATACATCGAGGCGCTCAGCTTTGCCCATTACCTCGAGCATCGCACTTTAATCTCCTATGCCCAAGTACAGGCCACCCTCTCCGACTCGGACGGCAATCCGGTAAGTTCATAGACCTCGCCCGCGTGCACAACTAGCTAACAGAACGAATCGCAGTTCTTCACGCTTCCTGTGGAGGACTACTTACTCGGTCTCGCCGATCTCACTGGAGAACTCATGCGGTTTGCAATCGCTGCCATCCCCAGGCGCGGCGGCCGGCAGAAGGCAAGCGACATCTGCAGCTTCGTGCGCGCATGCAAAGCAGGTATGGTGGCGTTTCATTAAGCAATGGTGTCGTATTCACGCACTGAATTTTACCCCCCATTCCCAGATTTCGAAGGCCTGACGCCATACTTTAGGGAATTGCGCAAAAAGCAATCCGTGACCGCCCAGTCTCTGGAGAAGATTGAGGATGGTATATAATAGTATAGCGTTTTCTCCGTGAGATTTAGCTGACTCTATGCACAGCTACGTACGCCGTCGTGGTGCGAACGTCAGAATACGATCTGCCGCCAGAGCTGTTGGACGACCTCGTCGCGCAGACCATATCCCGCGCCGCCGACCATAGTAGTTTCGGTGAGGAGCCAAGGCGTAAGAGACCTAGGGATCCAGAATACGACATGGATGACGACTAGCTGGAGAAGTTCAAAGTGTAGCCTAATGAAACCTGTAGCCGTGACTGAGTCTTACTGTAACAGCCCTGCACATTTCTCAGACTGTATCTGTATGCGCGCGTGTGATCCACATCGCGTGCGTTGTTACCTCCCCACATCTTGGCCTGTTTGTACTGTATCTCTCAGGGATCTCGCCAAACAAATCTCTTGTGTGGCATAGGTCGATCAATCTAGACACGGCTAGGTCCGGCATATGCGCGCAGGGTGTAGCTTGGATAGTGCCATCAATGGATATCCGCGGATGATACTCGTTTCCCAGCAATCCGTTCCCACAAAAAGCCATCCGTTTGCGTTCACAAATGTCCCACGCTGTGTGAGGTCACGAACGGTCACGGAACAGTCACGACCCTCGCGCGCCGCGCGTTGCAGCCTGCGCGCGACGAGCGACGAGCGACGAGTCTGCGTTCATCGTTCTCAAGCGATATCTTCGCAGACGTTCCATGCGAAGATGTGTATTGGATGGTGGGCGGACGCCCCATGATTACAGCGCGGAAACGGCTGCGGGAATTATCGCGAATTTGTCGCGACCTCTTCGGTCTCTTCAGCCCAAGTTGACGTCGCACACTTCCAAGGTACTCTATTACTGCTAGCTAGTCCTTCTAATAGTCCTGTCCAATTGCTGAGACTACACTATACTCCTCGAATAATGTCGAGTTATGTTCCATCGCGCTCGCGGACTTGCTCACTTCCTCGCGCAGCGCACAGAATCTCCTCGCGCGTCGAGCGAGCAGCGTCGGCGCGTCGCTCGCGAGTCGCGGCTCACTACCGTGACTATTATTGATGACTTGCACGCTTTATGTCATGTCACTTCGGGACTGTGGGAGTGGATGTACACGGATGTTGGCATCCGCGGATGTCTTTTCCCACGGATGCACGGATCATCTTGGATACAATCCAAGCTAAACCCTGTATGCGCGTTCCGTGACCTTCTGGCGTTCGCCACATTGAGCAGGACGCCATGCCTCGTTGATTCCTGCAGGCAGCGCCGTTCTGCTTATTCTCAGCGCCCTCAGTTTCCTGGTCTCGGCTAGCCTTCCAACCCATCTCCCAACCTTCAGCTCCCTCTGGACACCCCTGGCGGGCAGGTTCACTATGCAGCTCACGTTCTCGCCCGCACTCGGTGAGCAGACATTCCTCAAGGTCGCGCCCGCCGCGTCCGAGAGGCCTGCCGCCCAGTCGATCCTCTTCCGAGCGACTTTTGATAGTCGCGAATCTCTTCTCAAGGCGCAAGCGGACGGCGTCAAGATCGAGCTTTGGTCGGACGTGCCTGCCGGAGGACGGTCTCTCGGGGAATGGGGCGCATCGCAGTTCAGCACACTGGCTGCTCAACCTGAAAGCGATGGGACCCCCATATTCTCTCTTAGGGACACGGAAGAGGAGGAAGATCCGCAGCGAGAGCACTCCCTCTACGTTCATCTGCGCCTCCCCCATATCGATCACGTCGGTGCGCGCTTTTCGTTCACCTACAGGCTTGTCTACCCTTCCGGCGACGTGAAGTGGCTGGGCGAGTACGGTCGTAACGGAGAGCTGGTGATTGAGCGTGGGCTTCCTGGCGTGAATCTGCGCGAAGGCTGGAACATCGCCGAGGACGGCACGTATCGTACTCATGCGTTCCCTGGAGAGCGGGTCTTGGGACACCTGGAGGATCCGGACGATTGGGTGTGCTGGTCGTGGAGGCCTTCCGAGTGAGTGTGCTTCAGTGCAGAATCGAATCGAAGTATTCAATATAATGATACACTATTGCAGTCTACCGACCTTCACCCGCGCACGCAAGGGAAGCGAGGGTCTGGCGATCGTCTTGTCCCCGCGGACGTATACGCGACAGGTCAACGTTATCCGCCCGCTCGTGTTCGTTGCGAGTCACTCGGCTACCCTCAAGATCACCCAGGAAGGGAGGATCGTCCTGCATTCCTCGAGCCCGTTCGCCCGGGTGTCGTTCAGCGTGCTAGAGCATTCGCGAGACCTGCTGGAGGGCGTCGCGGCGCTGTGCGACGGCGAAGTATGCACATTCGACGATGTGTCGGCGGTGATCTCTTGCCGCTCCCTGGAGGCTAAGCTTCCCCTTCATATCATCGTGCTCCCTATGTCGGATAACCTCGACGGGCGTACTACCGTCCCCCTCCGCCCTCGCGACTTCCCCAGAGAAGTGCATGAATGGGATGGACTGGTACTTGTATCTTCGGACCTGTCCTCGGTGGAGCTCTTCCCTACATTTGCAATGGATCGTCTTGGGCTCGTTGGGCGTTCCGGATGCGAGCTCATCGCTACTCCTGCTCACAAGGCTTCTGCCGGCGAGCGCACTGCGCACGTCGCCTTGCTCACGCCGTACAAGGATGCCTCCGTGAAGGTCGAACAATCTGTCGCCCATACACTGCCGACGCCGCCGCCTTCTCCCCCGCGATCCTCCACTGCCACGCCCACTTCAGGCGAATCGCGTCAATCCAGGACCCCGACCCCGACGCCCGCCAGACCTTCGATGCCGACAGAGTCACAAGGTCGGTCGCGCGAGATAGCCCGCCCCCGGCGTCCGGCGTCGTCTGCGCTCATCCCATACCGGTCCCCCCACTTCATCCGACGCTATCTGCACATGGTCATCAACGTCGCGTTTTGGTTCTGGTCGGTCTTCGTCAGGGCGCTCGCTACTCGTCTTGTAGGCGAGTCTGTTACGCGGCGGATATCTGGGTTCCTCGGTCTTGCGCTGATGAAAACGGCGCCTCCCGCTACTCCGAAGGTTGTCTCTCCCGAGAAGCCGACCTCGGAGACCATCCAAGCTGAGCCGCGGGAGACAACTCCGGAGCCTAGCAACTCGGGAGATGCCGTCTCTGAGAGCAATGGCGCGCATATACCTGACGTTAGTGCGCCTTCTCCACAGTATGCGACGATGGAAACGACACCTGTCGCGCCAGAGGTCCAACCGCTGCCGCGGATTGTTTTCTCCGCCAACGTTTCCCCTTCGGGCTCGACGGGGCCCATCGTCCTTGTGCAGGCGACCGCCACCATCAACAAGTTCAAAGCGACGGTAGACGGAAAGTCGATACCGACGTTGGACGTGAGCCTGTTAGATGGCGGCATCCAGCGTCTCACATTCGGGACCTTGGAGACGGGGGGCAACTTCGAGTTGTCCTTCGACATCTAAACGGTCACCCTCAGTGTTCCTTCTCCATATTCTGCGGACATCCATCATCACCACTATCCTCATCATGTTTTGTTTTGTATACGTTCCGGTAGAGCCGAGTTCGTTTGTTACCTCAACCCCCTGCATCGATTACTGTTCCGTTCTGTTTTGCCCAGTGTATCGTCCGTAGCCAGTCAGCCACCACCTAGCCACCATCATCCCTTGCATGTACACGTTTACGACCGCAATGTATGTCACGACCCGTTCCGAGTATAACAATCACCATTGTGCCGATAGCGTGTCGGTATACATGCGACCACTCAGCACCGTCACCACATGATAAGTCCGAGAGAGATAGGTATGTATGCTACACTGTGTCTTCCGTACAACAATCCGCCCTGGAGTCCGATGCTACATCAGCCTGATACTTCTTCGCTTTGCATAACTTCAGGGTGCTTCGAGAGCGAGGGGACGACGTGACGGTTCAGCCGCCGATTCATGCGTCGTCCGATGAGAAGCCGCTGCTTGCTTCATAATCGTCGTCAAAGTCATCCATGAGGTCGAGGACGAGTCCTTCTTGGGAGTTGGGGAACGATCCGGGCGCCGGAGGGGGCGCTGGGGCGTTGCGCTGCTGAGTGAATTCCTCGGCCAGCCTCGTCGCTTGCCTGCAGGGGAGGGATGCAGCGGTCAGTCAACAGCGTTCGCGTGGGTATCAAGCGGACGTACTCTTGCCGCTTGACCAAATCTTGGTAGCGTTCTCCGGTAGGCTGCCAGTCGACCTTGCCGACCTCGGCCGCGGAGGCGACGAACGAGCGGACGACGTTGTCCAAGGCGACGTTAGGGAAAGCGAGCTGCCGCCTGTCTAGCGTGGTGCGGCAGACCGGGCACTGCGGCGCTTGCCACTGATTGACAATTGCGTCAGCGCATACGGTCTCATGAAGGGCGCGGTGAACGTACCTTGGTCTTGATCCACTTTAGCAGACATCGTCCACAACACGAATGACCACATGTGGTCGAGTAAGCTGCCACACTACTATGCTGTTAGCACGACGTTGGCGTGGAGAAAGTGCGCTGCACACTCACAGCAATCCGTAGCAACTGATCGTATCTCGGTCTGAGTGTATGCATAGGTACATGAGCGGGAGGACTTACATTGCACACGTGACCTCCTCCTCGAGGTTGTCAAGCACTTTGCGGGCGGAGGCGTGCGGATCCACAGACGCTTCCCGCGACTTCGTTCTGCTGTACTTGCTACGCTTTGAAGGGGTGGCTGGTGCACTGGTCACGTCCGACCTCTTCCTCTTGAGAGATCCTGACTGTGTGCCGCGGCTGCTCGTAGACAGCACCGAAGCTGTACCGAGAAAAATACGCTATTAGCCACGCAATGATACATAGCGACAACGGAGACGCATACACCGGCGGCCCACTAGCGCGAGGCTGTGGTTATTTGCTACAGACGCAGCGTTTCCAGAGAGAGAGTTTCCTGAGCAGGAGGATTAAGCTGATGTATACAGTAATAAGGAAATGTAGCTCCTCACGTGGGATACGTCCAAGGGCTTCTTGCTCTGCGACGCTGACTTCTTCCAGGAAGGTCTCGTCGATCTCGTCGAAGGCGTACTGCGTCGACGGCGCACTCGACGGCGCCTGCGACGCGCGCGATGCCTGCAAAGAAAGGCTGCGCCGCTGTGAGATGCGGCTTGCGCTGACGGCCACAGGTGGGGCCGGTGCCGCCGCGCGGGGGGCGGGTGGAGGCGGCGATCGTCGGTCCTGGGTGGAGGGGCGCGGAGGGAGCGGAGGGGCGGCGACGGGCACGGGTCCAAGATGGGGGACGTCGTCGAGCGCGCTTGGATCGATGTCGTCGAAGAAGGCGTCATAATCGGACTGGTTGTCATTCTCGGCGACGCCGCACAACTCGGGCACTTGATCGAAGTCGACGCCCTCGAACGGATCGGGAAGAGCATCGAATTCGTCCATTCTGGGTAGATGGTGGTGCGGAGCAGAGGTTGCACACTCGGCGTAGGAGTCGAGTTTGTCTGCGTGTCGCACTCGAAGCGACGCGGATGTGGTTCGGGTCTAGTCCATGTGTGCTGCGGTCGGGAACCAGCGGTGGGAGTGTCGGGCGCTCGTTGTGTGGCTAAACAAACGTGACATCCAACAGTGTCACACAATGGTAGCCCCGCGCGCTTACTTGGGCCGATAGGCGCCCAGCGTTGAGCGGTGGTTTGTCGTCTACTCGCTTCACGATCGAGGCAAACCCTGGATCTGCGGCAGAGTTTTGAACGCCATTCTCGGTCCCCTCGCAGACGTCGAACTATATAGAAGCACAGGCACATTGTCCGAGGATCCCGACACCTTCAAGTATGCCCCGCGCGCCGATCTCTCTCCGATGGTGAGCGACGCTTCTGCGATGAATATATCCTACCAACTAAGACTCTCAACCTCCTAGTATTCTGCGGGACCAGGGTATGCATATAAGGACAATGTGTGTTAATACTACATTAAGTCACGATGGATTATGAATCGGTAACAACCGGCGAAGATGTCGTAACGGCTCCGCATGTGTACAACTCTCGAAGGAGGAGCCCTGTCCGATATAGCCCTGGTGAAGTGTGATACTCTATCACAGAATCATCCAACGGACCAATGTGGATAGCGAGGCTTCTCGTCACGGTTTGATTGCCACTCGGAGACGAAGTGCACGGTTCATGTTTTCCGAGAATGGCGAAGATCGCACCATATCTGGGATGTGCTGGCCTTGCCCTGTCGATCCTCAGCGTTCAGTTCAAGAAGACGCGGCGGGGCGTGAATGGGATCTCCCCCAGGTATATAAACCCCCTCCGAGCTTCGTTGGACCGCATCCCACCTTCTTCCTCCTCTCACTCTTCTAGTCTAGCCTCGTCTAATCGCCGTCAAGACTTTCCTGTCGACATCTATCGCCGTCAACATGCGTAGCCCCGTCATCGCGTTCTCTCTCATTGCTGCTGCAGTCAGCCCCACTCTCGTTTCTGGCGCTCCTGCGTCTCCCAAGCTCGAGAATGCTATCGCTAACACCGAGACTGCTACCCATATGCCTCACGGCATCCGCGCTGTTCCCGATGTCCCTGCTGGCGCCCCCGGTGTTCCCGACCTCGGGGGCATCCTCGGCAACGCGCCGCAGCCCCCCGCTGCTCAGCCCACTGACGACCCTGTTCATCGCACTCAGGCGATGAAGAAGGCCAAGCAGGCTGCCCAGGCCCAGCCCCCCGTCAAGGCCGCTGCCATGCCCAAGACAAGGCGTGCTGGTGACCAATACTCGGCCGGCGGTAACGCGTACTCTGGCGCTGCCAGCGACTCTTCCGGCGGGGACATCGAGAACTCCTCCTCGCGCGGCACTGTCACCAACGCGGACGGCTCCAGTCAGCACAGTTTCCTTGCCTCCAGGTGCTCTCGCTAACACCTTTGTCTCAGACGCTGCCGGTGGTGCCGGGTCGTCGTTCAGCGGCTTCGCCTTTGGTGGTAACGGCGAGGGCCACGGCCCCGGCGGTAACGCGTACTCTGGTGCCACGGGCGCGTCCCGTGGTGGCAACGTCGTCAACACCTCTGAGGGCAGCCAGGATCCCGCTGCAGGCGGTGCCGCTGGCGATGCCGACACCAACGCCATCGACAACACCACCGCAAGTAAGTACTCCATTGTAGATGGTGTTACCCTGGTTAAACTTCGGCACAGACACTGCGGGCGGTGGAGGCTTCTCGGAGAGCGGCAGCGCAGAGGGCGGTGACGCCGCGGGTCCCCAGCTCCCCGACGGTATCCGCAAGCGCGCAGGCGACAACGGCACCGCTGGTGGTAACGCGTACAGTGGTGCCACCAACGATGTATCCGGTGGTTCGGTCGTCAACGAGGCCGACGATGAGGGTGCAATTGCCAACGGCGGTGGCAGTAAGTTGATCTCATGACCACACACCGCTCCTCGCTGACTTAGTTTGTACAGACACCGCTGGTGGTGCCGGCACGACCTTCTCTGGTGACGCTGATGGCGGTAACGGCAACGGCCTCGGGCCCGGTGGTAACGCGTACAGCGGTGCGTCGGGTCCTGCTGTTGGCGGTGGCGTGTACAACTACGGCGGTTCTGTCGACAACGCGGCAGACTCTAGTGAGTGTCTCTCTCACTTCCCACAGATCCACTACCTGACCATACCTTGCAGACGCTGCTGGTGGCGGCGGTGTCAGCCAGACTGGCGACGCCACTGGTGGAAGGGCTTAGGGATGTGTCCGGTCGCAGAGAAAACTCACGGCGTCTCACGATTAGTATCTATCAGGTGGTTGACAGTCTATACCCACGTTCTCTAATGCATATCATATCGCCTGAGCCTGCGCGTGCGATGAGGGATACATAGTCTATTGCTGGCTTTGCGAGCCAATGTCGTTTCTTAACTCCGCGAATAAAGTGCGGCTTGTCTTCACAAGGAGGTAGGGAAAACATGGGATCGCTCGACCAACACATCGTTTATAAGAATCAGTTTTCGTTAGAACTAGAGCACCCGCGAACCACGGTTGATTAGGGAGACTGTTCCATGCAAAGGCTTACACATTCTACAATAACACGATCTGTGCTGCTATACTACGACTCGTCTCTGGGGAGCTGCCAGCCTTGCTGGAGCCGGCCTACAAGGTTCCCCACAGGACCCGACATACCGGCTTGGCTCTTGAAGCTTTCCAAGAAGTTCTTGATGAGCTGATAGTCGACCTCTTCTCCTCCCTCCTCATCGTCGTCCTGGTCACCCTTATCTAACGAGGACCGCAGTTCGGCCTCCATAGCGGCCTCAATGTCAAGATCCTCCTCGCCGCTGACTTTCCCTTTACCCTTGTCCGTTGTCTGGGGCTGAGAGGTCGCGACGGCACTTCCACCCCGTGCTCGGGACAATTCAGCGTCCATTGCTCGCATCACAGCTTCAAAGGAGTCAAGGGTAGTGTTGGGATTTGTGGGTGCATGCGCTTGTTTTTGCGACGGTGGCTTTGAAGGCATCGGTATCGATGGCGTGTGTTGCTTGCTTTTTGTCGCGCGGGATGGTACGAACGCTACCGAATAGGACATTGCGTTAGTCAACTCCAGGCTCATAGAGATGTCCAGATTCACGTACCACCTCGTTCTCCCCTTTCCTTCAATATGTCGTTCCACTGCTCATCGCTAACGCCGAGTGCTTGCCGAGCAAACTCGATGAACTCGTCTTCCTCTTCGGCCATGTCGATCTCCACTTCGCCGACGACCTGCGGGTGCTCTTCCTCGTCTTCTTCGTCGCCAGCGCCTCCCTCTTCGTCGGTCTCGTCGTCGGAATCGACGCCGTCGTACTTGTCCCGGGGGAGGATGGGGGGCCGGATAGGCCGTGTACGCGTTCCTTCAGACGAGCCGGATGCATTGGTGCCGCCGGAGGGCAGCTGGTGGCGGACTTCGGTCTCCAGCGTTACAGGTGCAGTCCGCTGGGAGTTGCTATGGAAAGACGGCGGCATCTTTCCGTACTCGGACGGGTCGAGGGCGGGAACGAGCTTGTCCATGGCTTCTTGTCGCGCCTTGCGTTCCTCCTCGGTGAGTTGGGAGGTCGGGCCCTGCTGGGCCTCGGCTTGGGCGTCTTCGTCCTCGTCCATAGCGGCATCCTCGTCCTCCCCTCCGCCGTCGCTATCGTCGCTGTCGTCTTCGTCAGAAAATGCTTCGCTATGGAGGAGGCGGGGGATGAGTGGGATGCTCAGTACAGAGATCAAGCGGGTACTTACTCTGCGAAGCGAGCTCCCTCCAGGTCGCCCTGTCCTTCCACGAAGTCCTCGACCTGCTTCGCGAGGTCTTTCAGGCGCGCTGCCTGAGCCTTGGCCTGACGCTCCTCCTCATCTCCGGACGCATCCACGTCCATAGCATCAGTAGCCTTGGCCTTTCCCTTTCCCTTGTCTGCTCCTGCTGTCTTCTCCAGCATAGCGTCAAAGTCCGCGGCATCGACGTTCAACCAATCGTCAGGATCCTCCTCTCCAGAAGGCAAGCCACGCTCGTCAGAGTATTGGTTGATGGCTGACTGTACGGCCGCGGCGAACGATGGTCTGGAAGCATCGCTATCGCAAGCGTCAGCCCACCAAATATAGTGCACATATTTCAAGGTCACGCACTCGTCCTTGCGGGCGGCGACGAAGGCGGAAGCCGCTTGGTTCTCGAGCGCTGTCCATCTTTGAGAGCCCTCCAGTTCGCCTTTGAAGTAGCCAGCTGTGACCAAACGCTGGATATATTGAGTGTACTCCGGATTTCGGCGCAGGTTGTCCTTCAATGCTTCCGCCTATCCACAGGTCAGTTCGAGACATCGGACCTGTGCACAGCGTTGCTTACCGATGCAGGGGAGCCATCAAAGTTGGCCGACAGCGATTCTTTGCGGTTCTTGCTCTCTTGGTACAACATCTCGAATCCACAGGCCTGAGGGAGGGAATTCGGTGAGTATATAGGTCACTATAGGGCCGTGCGACACTGACAATCTTCATCCCGATGTCTCTCCAGCGCCATTCCTTAGATCCTTCCTTCTCCGCCCATCTTCCGAAAACTTTCGGCGGGTGGAACCGTTGCCCAACCAGCTGAGCATACGCCGTACGCGTCATCCTCACGGAGACTAGCACCGACGGCTCGGGAGGGAAACGGGCCATCTTCTGAGCTGCCTAGAGTGGGGTGAGCGCACGAAAGGCAAAGTAAGGCGCGCGGTGCATACCCTGAGCTGGAGAGCATCGCGGGTGTAGAAAGCTTCCACTGCCTTCTGCACAAGTGGCGGATTGACGGCAAGTGCCTTCGCAACATCTGCCGGAAGGTAGGCTTTTGTCACATGCATGTGCTGACGGGATGCGGCGGGGTATCTGAGCAGAAATTGATGAGGATCCCGCCAGCCCAGCTTTGATATGGTACATACCCGGAGATACGTTTCCAAACCACTTGCTCGACCTTTTCGGGGGCATTGGTCTGGACGAGAGGATCGCGCACAAGCTTCACTGCGTCCGTTGCAGTGATGAAGTCTTCCTCCTCGTCATTCTCAACCAGGTCCCCTTCCTCTTCTGTGCTGTGGTGGGGGAGGTATCTGCGTCGGCGGGGTTTGCTAGATGGTGGAGAGACGTGTGAGAGCGGAATGAGGTGGAGGCGGGAGTTATGGATCCAGACCTAGCGGCGGTAACTTAGTCATTTCCAGCGGGGAGTGTGGTAAATAGGACGTACCCTATTCTCTGCGTTCGAAGGAGTCACCCACGAGGGTAGTTCGTCCGCTGCCTCGATCAGCAAGAATTCGCCGTCCGAGTCCCAGACGCTGGTGGTGGTGGTAAGCTGAGAAACGGTTGAGTAGGCAAACAACATACCTGACTACGACGTCCCACTTGCGGGTGAGCTCACGCAGGAGCCATACAGTACACCATTCGTCGTCAATGCAGTCTCCGACGCGCATCCTCCCTTCCAATACCCAGACATCCTTGTTGCCTTCCGGATCCGGTGCAACCTTGAGCTCAAAGGAGTCGCGGTGCCACAGATGGTCTGGGAGAAGTTCGCGGGTGTAATCCGTCATGAGCGCCGCCAGGGTGGTCGCAGAGACACGATCTGTCTGGTCCGGTGGGAGGTAGACATGGTGTTGCAGAGTATCTTCCGAAATTGTTGGGGGTCGATTGAATATATCGTTGATGGACACCATTTCCGAGGTTCCAACAAGAATTGAGATAATACAGAGGTACACAAACAGCCGCTAGAACGAGCGGAGTCAGGCAGAGGATGGCGGTAAGTAGTAAGCTCGAAAAGAGACCGAGTCGAGAAATCTCGATCTCCTACCGCGTCATATCACGTGGTGAGTAGCACCTGCCTTTCTGGGGGACGCGCCGCCGTCGAGGCGTTCAGCGAGCGCGGCTACGCTCTCGACGTACACGATGGCGACGGTTTCGAAGGACAGGAATCTCCTCGCTGTTATCGGGGATGAGGTACGTGTTGCGGCCGTGCAGTTACCGCCTCTTATAACATCCGCTCCTAGGACACGGTCACAGGCATGCTCCTGGCGGGCATAGGTAACGTCGGTCAGGACCAGAAGAAGAACTTCCTTGTGGTCGACTCCAGTGCGTACAATCACAACATCAGCTACCAGGAGGAAGGAGCCTGATGTGCATGTAGAAACGCATGTGCCTGCCATCGAGGCTGCGTTCGAAGAGTTCACCCAGCGCAAAGACATTGCCATACTCCTCATCAACCAGCACGTAAGTGCGGTGATTATCACATATTGACAGCACTTAACGGGCGTGTCTAGGTCGCGGAGAAGATCCGACCCATGGTGGACAAGTACCAGGAGGCGTTCCCCGCGCTGCTCGAGATACCCTCCAAAGACCATCCATACGGTTTGTGCAGAATATGTACTCGAAAAGTGAACTACGCTTACATCCTCATACAGACCCCAACAAGGACTCCATACTCAAGCGCGTGCAGAAGCTCTTCGGAGAATAGACTCCTCCAAGTCGAGCCTCTCACACTTACCAGGACGGTTTGCATCTGTACTCTATTAGCATTCTGATACATGTACAACGGCATATACCCTAGCCGTGCCCCCGGCACTATGAGCGGTGAGTGTCGACTAAGAGAGCGTAAAGTAGGTGCTTGCTCCAGACATCTGCATTCATGATCACAACTACCGGTACCACCGAACGATGGGCTCGGTTTCCCGTACGCCCTCTGTCCTCTGCACGAAGACCCGGCGCGGATTCCTGGTGTTCGAGTCTGAGAATGCATCAGACCGAGTACTGGGGATAGTGAGAAAAAACTTACTCGGCATGTCGATGAGGAGGTACCGGAATTCGTAGTATCCTTGATCGTTCTGATCGAGGGATGGTCCGAGTTAGTCGAGCCCCCCTCCGGAGTTGTTTGCTACGCACCATAACCAAGTCAGCATGCACCTCGCCCTCCGTGAAGGCAGGGCCGTTCCACGCCTCGGAGCCTGACCCTCCCGCGTTCCGTCCGGCAGCCTTGATGCCAGAGAACATGCCGGTGACAGACGCGAGCCATCCCTTCTTCTCCTGCTCCTGCTTGCGCTCCTGGACCGGCATAGGTGGGGGCTTAGACCGCTCGACCTCCTCCCCGCTCAAAAACCTGAACACGCCCTTTGCCATCTCCAGCGCGCGTTCCGCCCGTCTCTCGGCCTCACCCTTGACCTCGTCCCACGACATGGCTTGCAGTGCGCCCGCCTTTTCTTGTACCTGCCGCGTGACACGCGCGATAAAGCCCTCGTCCTCGTCTGCAGGTGCCGCGCTAGACCCGGGCGGGCGACCCTGGACATAGAAGTTCAGGAGCATGTGCTCGCGGCCTTGAGAGTCGACGAAGATCTGCGAGGAGACATAGTGGTTCCGGTGCCGCGGGCGCGAGACTGTAGGTGGGTGGTTGTGGAAGACCAAGGGCTCCTGAAGGTACTGGTGCACCTACGCACGCATACATCGTTCATTGGCGAGCGGTCATGGGAGGCCAAAAGTATGGACGCACCTGAGGAGACGCCTTAATGAGATCGCACGCCTTGTTATACAGCACCGTAGGCGAGTTGCGCGAGAAGAGCTCGGACGTGAGCGCATAAATGAGGACGATCGAGAGGCCTGCGCCGGCGAGGATGACAGCGAGGTTCGTCGTCCGCGCCGTCGTGCGCACCACTGGGAGCCACGACAGCTATCAGCACTTCTCTGAAGCCCCTACGCTCAACGCTCGTCACGGAAGACATGAAGCGCACCTTTCCCACCCACGCTCAGTTCTGACCACTTCTTCTCTGGGCGCACCTCGTCCGGACGAGGAGGCGTGATACCTAGCTGGAACGGACCCGCCATATCCTCCCTCCGCGCAGCCCGCTGCCGCTGGTCGAGTGCGCTCGAGAGGAGCGACGCCGCAGTGGGCTTGCTGCCAGAGGGTCCTCCCTGAGGATTGACATTCACATTTTGCGCGTGCGTAGCATACGACCGAGGGATGATCACGATCCGTGTCGACCGTGTCGAGGATGCACAGAGCCGCAGAGCGCGGTGGAGAGCAGATCGTGTCCGAGGGAGGTTCATGGTCGACTCAGCAGGACAGAACCTGAGTGCGGAACCTGGTCTGCGGCACTCGATCTTCGACGCGGGGGAGAACCACGTGCCTCGGCGCGTATGCGCGTGCCCGGTCCCCCTGCTCAGTCTGACAGTACTGCTCCTGAGGCCCAAGGTCCCGACCAGACGATTCTCATAGTAAACGAATGATAGGAAAGTTGAGTCGACCACACGTATGCAAGGCTGGCCAACAAGACTATCCAAGTGGTTGTGGTTTAGGCTATTACTACATGTATGCTGAATGGGGGATACTGCGCCGACTACAGGTGCTCCTTGACGTACTCGACAACGGAATCCTTGAGCTACATCCATCGCAGTTAGCTCGCAGGCCGACGTCCAGGTCAGGTTAACTTACTGGAGGGCTGATACCCTTGCCCTCGAAGTACGCGAGCACAAATTCGCGCGCAAGCCAATCGCTCTGGACGGCACCGAGGTCGCGCACGATGAGCGTCCGAGGCTGCTTGGCAGAAGGCTCGGTGATAAGCACGTCCAGAGGAGAGTGCTTCCCGAGAGGAGTGTTTGGGAACATTGACTTCAGCTTCCGCAGTGGTGACTGGATGGCCAGTTCCTCGTCAGGAGTAAGCTGGCCACGCTGCTTGCACAAAACCGCGCGGGCCTGAAGGGCACGCATGAAGCCATCTCTGAGGTGACTGTAGGACGTCGACCGCGTAGGAACTGATACAATTGGTAAACATTTTGTTCTAAACAGAATCTGGGGCGGAAGGCTCACTAATGCGGAGCACACAGGCGTTGTTTCTGACAATGTATTCAATCTTCTCTTCTGGCGTTGCATCCTTGGGAATCTTGGCCGGTTGGAGGCATAAGCTACAGTCAGATACCTCTATCTAACCGTGGAACGTACGGCCGCAAGTTTGGAGCTGGAGAGGTCGGCGTAGAACCCTACGGAATACACCTTGATGCCCAGGAACGACACAGTTCGGACGCCAACTCCCATAAGAGTGAATGTCGGCAGAGGCGTCTTTGACTGGATCTTCAATGTGGTCGGGAATGCAATAGACGTTGCAGGGTCGACTGGACGAGCATGAGGAAAGGAATACACCGACTAGCTGGCCGAGACGTACCACGAGTCTCCTCCTCGGCCGTGGCGGGAGGTGCCTCGGCATCAAGGTGTACAGTCGAGTTGACGGCCAGACCAGTAGCGACAGCAAAGGCAGATCCCCAGAAGAGTGCCGAGGAAGCAAACGACCTGCGGGTGTGCGATGCGCTCGCAAGAGCAGTCGAGCGAGAAGCCAGCCGGGAAGGCGCAGATG
The DNA here is from genome assembly GCA_022606195.1 of Trametes polyzona. Taxonomy (NCBI): domain Eukaryota; kingdom Fungi; phylum Basidiomycota; class Agaricomycetes; order Polyporales; family Polyporaceae; genus Trametes; species Trametes polyzona. The sequence continues at coordinate 1,269,414 of JABYQF010000001.1, read as the reverse complement.
CAGAGAAGGAACGGCAGCCTTGCGCAAAGCTGCGCAGGAGGGTTGGCTGCAACCAGCTCATCGTCGTCGACGTCCCGAGGAGTGCAGTGGTGGTGGTGGACGGAGGGAGAGACTGAGAGACTGAGAGCCTGGGCAGAGTCGCGACGCGTCCTACTCCGATCGCGCCGGGCGAGATGCGATCGGGGCGCGGCACGTGTATCCCGAGAGAGAGAGAGAGAGAGAGAGAGCTGTTTGGTAGACGCCAGATATTGGCGCCTACGCAGGAGCCCGACTTAAGGGGCGTCCACCAAGCTGTCACGCCTGACCTCGCACGCGAGCCCAAGCCTTCATCATCAAATGAATGAACGCTTGATGTAATGGGACGCGTGTGGTAGGATACTGGTGCGAGGGGCCAGCAGAAAGCTCATCAAGCCCCGCTGTACTACCCAACCGCCTTCGGTTCTCCGGGGGCGGTCTACTCGCTAGTGTCCGTATCCAGCGGGCAGCTCGGGAGACACCCTCCTGTCAGTAGCCCCTTGTGGAGGAGGTGCAGCACTATCCGAAGAAATTAGGAAGGTGTGAAGTGACCTAGGGAGAAGATGTCTGCTACATAAGCTGCAAAGAGCGGGAGCAGCTTCTCTGACTGTAACAAGTAGTCAAGTAATGCGTTGCTTGCCAGGCGGAACTGAAGGCGCAGCAGCGCGTGGTCGAGGACCCTCGCTTCCTGCATGAATTGGTCCCGCCGAGCTCATCAGCAGGGAGTTGATGCTGCAGTACTGCTCTGCTCTTCCAGCGTTGGGGTTCCACGAAGCTGCCGTGTATCCCTAAGTCACTATATATGGACAGCTCACAGGCTCTTGATCCGAGGAGGCTACATCCAGGGCGAATGGGCTCCATCCATCCAGTTGCCCCCCAGCTAGGCTGGTAAGATTGCCTTCAACGGTTTCAAAAGAACTCTCTGGTGTGCTCTGGAGGCCGAGAGGGGGAGAAAGGATGGGCGAGGTTCAAGGATGGTCCGTGGTCGGTGTGCCCTTGAGGGTTTTCACGGTCTTGCTGCCAGGTGGCCGTTCTCGGGGGGAGCTGTGATTCTTCCACTCGTAGGCATCCGTCCTCGACGGGCATCTGTCCTCGACAGGCATCCGTCCTCGACGGGCATCCATCCTCGATGGGCATCTGCGGCCCTCCGGCTCGCAGGGATCGTGAGCTTGCTCGGTCGACAGTGGTCACCCCTGTTCGCGACCGCGCATGCATCGCGCTTGTCGTCCTCCACAGCGACAGTGAGGTCGAGGTTCGAGAAAAAGAGAATGCAGGAGATGAGCGGAGGACTACCGGAATAACCTTCGCGGACAGCATGCACGGAGACGTTGAACATCCGACGCGCTGGGATATATGGGCGCCTATTCCGAGTCCGGGGTGGGTACGCGTCGCCTGCGCCAGTTTCCAAAGCCACTGCAGACCGAGGGCGCATCCGCCAGCTCCCGTTCGCTCTCTCAGCCACCGCATCTTGTTCCTGACCAACCGCTGCGGTCTCTGTACGCGTCAGCTATAGACTCGTAAGCCCCCCCGTCGCGCATATATTCACACACACTGGTCGGTCCCTTCCCATTCCCATCCTTACCTCACCGTTACCAACCGCTCACGCACGCCACCATGGACAGTATACTCAACGCAGCTGGCCTAGAACTCCTATCGCTCTCCGCGTCTGACATCGGAATAATGGATGACGACGACGTCTCCGTCCCCGACTCCCCTTCGTCCGAGTCCGGTACGCTCTCCCCAGGCTCCCTCGAGAGGCAGCGCGCCTCCCTCCAGTCCTACCTCAATGCCCTCCCCTACGAGTGCGAGTCTCCAGAGGAGATGCAACGCAAGCTTGAATATATTGTCGGACGTATCTGCATCTGTGCTGAGACTAAGAACTGGCTCGTTCTCACTACATGGGATGGCATGCTCCAATGGTATGTTCAGCCACAGCCACTCATCCGCATCCATGCTGAGATCGGGCATGGTGCCGTAGCTGGCTGCTCATGCGCTATCCAATGTCCAAACCCATCCGCGCTAAGCTCACTCGCTTGTACTATGAGTTGTGCTTAGTTCCCGGCATAGAGCCGCGCGTCATGCGGAGCTGGGCAGACATGCTTTCCCGCCTAATATGCAACAAGCCGGACAGCAGACGGAAGCTCGATGCTACAGATCTTCAACTCCCCTGGCAGCCCCTATGGCGTGTACTCCAGAAAGAGCTCTGGCCGAAGAAGAGGATGCACGACTCCTCGTATGTTGTTCTCACGCATGTTGCAATGTCGATCTAACACTGGACTAGACGCAACGTTGTGAACATCCTCCTCTTCGTGGCGGAGCAGTGTAGACGCTACTTTCCCCCTAGCGAGATCCCTGAGATGCTCTCGACCTTCTTGCCTCGACTCACAAAGGATGTGCGTGCGCATTGCGCCCAATTATATGGGATATGGTCGCTCATGTCGGATATTCCTGCAGACGGTCTTGACCATGGTCCCCGTCCTGACGTCATTCTTACCGCCGTCACACAGCCATACCTACATGCCTGTTGTGTTCAAGCTTTGGGAGGCCTTCAACTCTTCCGTCATAGATGACAGATTCATTGAGCTGTGCGGCGAACTCTCGGAGGAACATGTTGCTGGCCAGTTCAGCGAGTACGGCCCCGAGGGTACTGCCGAGTGGAAGGCCGTGGGTATCTGGAGCGAAGCTGAGTGGACGTTCCTGATCGGCAAGACGTTGGGTTCTATGAGTAGGTGGACTGTCGACGCTTGAAACATTCAGAGACTCATGCTACTTTGAATAGATGTCCCAGTCGGAGCTACGAGGGTATGCTGCTTCCTAATCGTATCAGTCAGAATACTGAGACTGGGCTTCCAGGGTGCCAGTACAACTGCAGGCCACGCCGACAGCATGGCCGACAAGCAGTCCCTGCGGATCAAGAAGCTAATCAACCGGAGTAGTGAGCATCTCCGTTACGTAGCTTACAGGAAGCATGCCCCTAAGCATAGCCTCACAGGCGCACTCGCGAAGTTGATTGTATATTCGTTGTCCCTGGACGGGCCAGTCCGTGACAACGGGAAGAACGATGGTGCACCCTCGTCTGAAGGGTTCGTCGCCGGCTCAAGGGCACTTGACTCGCTCGACAAGCTCATTACGAGTGTCGAGTCGTTCTTCCATCCTTCTAACTATGGCATCTGGAGCTTGAACGTAAGCCTAGTTGGGTGTACCAGGGGTAATCGCGCTGACTGACTCCTCGCAGCTTACGCACTTCGTACAACGGCTGATGGCCGAGTTCTCGAAGAGGTGGAAGGAAGAGCAGCAGCAACACTGCAAGACGCCAGTGGTAGGTATTTCCTTGACATCGACCTAGGTCATGATCTCATGCCTACACAGACGCGGCGTTTGACACCCGAGATCCGGCGGAACTTCATCCTCATCCTGAGGACGCCTGTGCTACTCTCCATGTTCTCGAAAGACCCGTTTACGATCAGCTACTCGCAGGCGGCCATACGTTCCATGGCCTTGCTCGAGCCCGCACTGGTGATGCCAGAGATCCTCGAGCGTGCCTACAGTGGGCTCGAAGTAGTGAACGAGACCCACCGGACGACTTCCGTCATGACTATGCTTTCTGCCGTTGCGCTTCCACTCGTAAGCGAGAAGATCTATCTGGGTGGGCAGAAGCACATCGTCCCGCTGCTGGAACTATGCATCCCCGGCATTGACCTCGTAAGCATGGACGAAAAGGGGAGACCACAACACAACTTGATTGAACTTGTTCTTCCATAGAATGATCCCGTGAAGACGATCTGCGCCACGATGTTCATCACCTCCGTGGTACAGCACATGAAGATCGCCGACGTCTCGATGCACCAAGTTGGCGTAGACCTATCGAGCGATGCACCTTCCGAGGACGTCATGGACGTCGACCCTGCCAACGAGCAGTACCTCCCCTCTGGCGTCGACACGCCCGGCATGCCCACTCTCAGCCGCGAAGAGGAACGCGCCCTGGCTCGCGAGAGCACCGCGGCCTGGGCCGACTGGGTCACGTCCCTTTTCCGCCGTGTACTGGCGCTCTTCGAGAACCTGCCCGAGGAGGGTGGCAAGAAGGGTACGACCGGCGGCAAGATGGAGGAGGCGGTCCTGAAAGCCATCAAGGGCGCTCTCGATGCCGTGTGCCTGCACCTGTCCGACCCGCTGTTCGACCTGGTCCTCAAGCTCGTCTTCGAGTACGCGAGTACGAACGCGAAGTCCAACGCCGTGCGCGCCTTCGGTCAGCTCGTGTCGTGCCTTGCGCGTGCGCATCCGGAGAAGACGGTCGACCGTTTCCTCCCGTTCTGCATCGCGCAGATCCAGGAGGAGCTCAAGCATGGTGCATCAAGCATCCGGACGACGTCAACACACGAGGCCGTGCCGTCCGATACGACCCTGCACTGGAGTACGTGTGCAGATGCCCTACCGATACGTCGGGCCGCTGACTTGATTTTCAGACATGTCTATCCTCCGCGGCTGCTTTGGTTACGGCGGTGCGAAGGTGAGATAATGGTAAGTCTGCTGCTGCGCCGATTGCTAACAGCTTCCGCTGCAGATCCTGAAATACAAGGATCAGCTGCTCGGCCTCATGGCTCTCCTGGTGGAGAAGACGAAGAGCGAGCGCGGGTACACTGGCACCGGCCGCCTAATCAACCGCATCCTGCACTCGGCTGCGACGATCTATACCCTCAACTCGCGCTACGTCAACCCAGACGAGTGGAACTCGCCAGGTTCGGCGCACGTCTGCGGCATCAGTACGGTTGTCATAGTTCTTACGCGAATGTATTGTTCTCCCTCGCAGAGTTCAACCGGAACCTCACCAGCCAATGGGGCAAGATGTACGACGCGGACGACGTAGAAGTGGTGTGGCACGGTACGTAACGTCTACCCCCGGCGCGTGCAGGGGAGCTGACGGCCGGCTTGCAGTGCCGACGCGGGACGAGATCGAGTTTGTTCTCGAGATCATGGACAAGATTGCGGCACCCGCGCTCGACAAAGTCGAGGCGCTCCTCGAGACGGTCGGGAAATGGGATAGCGTTGCCCGCAACGACTTCTGCCGGTACGTATAGCGCTTAGACTGAATGCCCAGATATTCATGTTTCTTTTGTTCCGTTAGGTACCTTCACGCGGCACGCTCGGTGTGGGGCGGCTTGCCGACGTTCCTTCTCCAGGGCGCGAAGGAGGTCGTGAACCCGTGCCTGAATGCAGATATCGAAGTGCCTGAGCTGCTCGTCACGCCGCTCGATGTGAAGGCTGGTTTCGTGCTCACGGACCCGAGCGACCCGCAGTACCAGCGGGCGATGGCCCACCGGACCCGGTTCGGCAAGATCATCCACCGTGCCTCGAACGTCCTGCGCAAGGAGAGCGAGGGCGAGGACCACATCGACGCCGTCATCGGCGTGTCGCGTGCCATCGACGTGTACTTGCTCGAGTATGCGATCACCCGAAGCAACTTCGAGAGCCTGACGAAGGCCTACCGGCAGGCTCGCGAGTATGTCGCGTTCCCCGCACATTGGCATGGTTGCTGACGCGATACGCTGCAGTTCCAACCGTGTCTGGCCGAAGCAGAAGGAGAATTCGCGCGTGGTTTTCCTCAAGCGCGCACAGGTATACAACGCTGGCCGGCTGTACATGCATGCGTTGTACCGCAGGCGCGATGCGCTTGATGATCTACTGCTCGAGGACCTCATCGAGATGTCGCTGTCTCCCTACACGAGGGTCCGGAGGTATGCATCTCCGGGTCTGTGCTATGGCTTCTAGCCGCTGACCGACACGCTGGCGGCAGACACGCTCAAGCGGTTCTCCACAATGCTTGCGGAGTAAGTCGAGCCCGTCGATGTGTGCTGTGCTCGTCTAATCTTTGCGCAGTACTTCGTGCGGTCGACGAGGTTCACGCTGCCTTATCTATTCCGAGCGCTGGAGAAGAAGAACGACCCTGACTGCATGAAGGGCGCCCTGTACATTCTCTGGAACAAGGGAACGGCGGCATACGCGCTCGCAGGTAGGGTACACTACTTCTCTCTTTCCTTCTTTCATTTAGAGGAGCGCCACAGATATCAACTTCCACGGCCAGTATTTGGTCTCTCTGTTGAGTTGTCAGCACGAGGAGAAGGTACTTCACCGGCTCTCTCACGCCGGACACCGTCCTAACGTCGCAATGGCAGCCCTCTGTTCAGAAGCTCGTCGGTAGTGTTGCACAGGACGCCCTCGTGTACTTGAACGAGGAGTCGTTCCATACGGACGCGTTTGTCGAAGACGTTCCGGGCGTGTTGCGAGCGTTGGCTGACTTGCAGCAGGAGTTCTCGGCGCCTATCGTCGAGACGCACCTGTTGGAGCAGGCGAGAGCAAAGGTCGTGGCCAAAGCATCCCTCAAGGACCAGCGTTATGTGGAAACGGTACGTATATCCATTGAGAACGGGTACGAGTGATAACGACTCTCCGCTAGGTCAATGCTGTCTTGGAATTGGCTGAACGACCAGCTACACATGTAAGCCCGGTAAACATGAAATGCAATGTTTCAAGCTGCTAACCCTTCAGCTAGTGGCGATATGTGCAATTCGCCATCCGTTTCCTATATGGACTCCTTCGAAGAGACCGTGCTCCCCCGGCTGCCCTAGCTGCCTTTTTCCTGAAGCAGAGCATCAGCCCCCATACCTCCATCCGGGTTACCGCACAGAAGTGGGCATCCCCAGAGATCATATACAATGCCGAAACTGACCATGTATGTCTAGGGCCGTTGTCAAGGTTTGCGCCCATGTCAAGATACGGACTTTCTCCAAGTCAGGCGACCAATTATGGTTGGATGAGTGGGAGAATCCGCTGAGAGTGGATATACCCCTCACCGATCCGGCGGTGTTCCTGCAGCAGCATGGGCAACCTGGCTATCCTGCGGGGCAAGAGGGGTGCGTTTCACATACGCATGTCATCGTTGATGACTAGCCTTCCTGATGAATACACTCAGGGACCTCCGCGTTGACAAGGTCGAGACAGGCTTCTTGGTCTGGACACCCACTGTCAAGGGCTATCGAGCGGTTCCCGAAGGTCCATCACCATTCACATGGGAAGAAGCCTCGCGGCCTGTTCTCCGCGCCATGAGCGAAGTCATGAATCAGGAGAACTTCTTCACGGTGTTGGCACTCCTGTGGGGTCAGGAGTCAATGAAGAACTCCACGACCCCGGAGCTACGGGCGGAGAACGTCACGTTCATGAAGTCGATCGGTATGTGACCGTTTCCGTTAGACGTTCTCGACGACTAACCGAAGACATAGCCAAGATGTTCGAGCACGAGAAACTGCAAGCGGTACTAGACACAATCGACCCACTCCTTGCCGACGGCGACCGCTACAAACAGCGCTCTGGTGCCGAATTACTGGCTGGCCTCTCGCGAGGTGGGTTACCCGCTTCCATGAGTGATGTCATGTTTATCCTCTCCTAGGCTCCAAACATTGGCCCAAGCAACACGCGGACCAATTGTGGTCATGGATCGCCGCTCGTCTCGATCGAATTTATGCCCAGATGAAGCCCGACACCGTCTCCTTCTGGGAGAACTTGCTAAGTGTTCGTCTTCGTCACCTCATTGTTTTTGTCACACTAAACCTACATATCGCTCCGCAGGAACAACTGGTCGACCGCGATCCCCGCCGTACCGCCCCGCTGGTGAAGTGGGTTCTCTCCCTTCCCCTAGACTTCCACGGAGACTCCGCATTCGCGAGTACGTCATGCAGCTCCTATTCACGATAGAGTGTCGCTGATAGCGGCCGAAGTGAGCAAGTCGTTGTCCATTTTCAACATCTTGGTTGACTGCCTGGATCTGCGTTTCCTTCCTTTGGCTGACCAATACATCAACCTATTCTTGGATAATGCGAATACCGGTTACGCGGAGGTATGTGCCATGGCATGAGACTCCTTGGCCCTAGCACGTAGTTCTGACAACCGTGGTGATAGATCCGTTCGCAAATCGCACAGAACATATACGCAATCATCAGTATCCAATGGAGACCCATATACCCCACTGCGCAGGCATTCATCACCGCATGCGCGACAGAACCAGACCCGTTCCGCATCCGGTGAGTGATATCATGTCTGACGCGTGGATATGCGCTCATTTCATCACAGGGAGGCGAGGTACCTAGAGCGCATCTCGCAGATCGTCAGCCAGTTGCCAGCTTGGAGGGAGGAGCGCCTGCCACCTCCAAGGGTGAGCCAATCCCAGTACGACAAAGTCGGGTTGACGCGTACGTCTCAGCCGCTACGGGCCATGATGCCTCGCTGACACTTGCCCTAGTCTTGCAATGGGTCTGGGACTTCGCTCATGGCCCTCAAGCGCCGCTGATTTTCCCCTACATCGTCGTCCTACTGTACGTCTTGATGTTCCCGTTGCTTTTCGCGTCGCTAACGTAATGTCCAGCCCCGAAATCATTCGGATGTCAGAGCTCAACGATAGCTCCGAACTACAGACGTACAGCTCAGCAGTGCTATACGTCCTATCTGCAGTGACCCCGCCGCCGGAGTTCATCGAAGTCATCGCGGATAACTTCATCAACGCGATCAAGTCTTCCACCGTGAGCTTCCCGTTAGCGAGGCATTTAGCTTTTATCTGATCCACGCTGCTTAGTCCTGGCGCATCCGAGTGAATGCGTTGCCCACGCTGATCGTGTTCTTCTATCGGAACCTACTGAGCATGTCTGGCGACCTCGTTTCGAGGTTAATGACCGTTCTGCTCGAATGCCTGTCTGACGAGAACATCGAGGTCCGGGAGATGGCTTCCAAGATGCTCTCGGGTGTCGTAAGATGCTCCCAACGCCAGAGCATCGTGCCTCTCAAGGTAAAGATGACCTGTAACACTAATACTTGACTACTGCTGAGGCCTGTTTTCTCAGGACCGCTTCGTCAACACGCTTCGACGGACAAGGTTGCCCAAACGAGGTGATCCCGCATTCCAGGACTCCTTGCGCTCGCTGCATTCCGCTATTCTCGGCATCTGCGCTCTGATCGAGAGTTTCCCGTACTCGGTGGAGCCTTGGATGCCGCCGCTCACGGAAGGTCGGTCGTCCTCCCTAACGGCGTTGTTGCTGCTGATGGTAGAATTCAGTGCTGGCTAACCACGCCACGGACCCGCTGCCCATTTCGAAGACGATCCGCAAGTGCGCTTCAGAGTTCAAGAAGGTCTGTCGTCGCAGCTTTCCTGGTGATCTAAATCTATTTACTGACATCTCGTTTGCCCATGCCACAGACGCACCAGGTATTGAGAGACGGTTGCTTGCGTGTTTGGACAGCCACTAACTGCACCTTCAGGACACATGGCACAAGGACCAACTGGCGTTCAACGAGGACCAGCTACAGAGCCTGTCCACCATGCTCGTCGGCACCTCCTACTGTACGCCCAGTCCACCGCCCCGCAGACCTCTCCCTCTACTGACACATTTCATCATCTAGATGCGTAATCTCCGAATGTTGTCGTTTTGCATCTGCATCCACTCGAGGCTCTGTATCACCTGCTTTCCATCGCCATTTCTGCATGTATCACTACCCGCGCGCCTCAAATACATTTCCTGCATCCAATCCGTGATATGCGTGCTATTCGAGTACACTCATGATGATTCCTATTCTCTTACAGCCTCAAGATATCCTCAGGCACAGTGCGATTTTTCGCCACACCGCACCACACTGCAGTTCTAGGTACACCACGAGCAGCGTAGTCGGCGCGCGGGTCCGACTCACCCGCCATATGAAGGATTTGATATCCCCGGAACGCAGTCGCATGCCGTACACCACTCCGGAGTGGGCGCCGCGTCCGAGATCGACACCCATAAGCACACTGTGGGTTTGTACTCGTTCTCACGGATGAAGGCACTAGTCCCGCCCCTTCATTTAGAGTGCGGTTGACTAGGATTCGCATGTACGGCTATTTGTCACATTCCAAAGTGAAAAGTGAAGGGGCTCCCAGATGGAAAAGCTGCGGCCATGTTCTCGTTTGGTGTTCTTAGCCCTGCGCGGAGACACCACTGAAATCCGACGGCACTATCGCCGCACCCATACACCCGTCCTCCTTGAACCGAGGTCTTGGTATCTTTCGGGGGTGCGACATGACATCTAGACGTCCGCTGGCGCACACAACCTCGAGAGTCACTGGGCTAGTGGCGCAGTGGGAGTCACATGTGGTTTATGACCGTTCCAATCGACACTTCGACGATTAGCCCGTGGCTCGAGCTCCGAGGATGTGACAGAGGCACGTATCGCATCCTGTCCAGTCAGAAACCCCGGCAGTACTTTCTAGCAGAGTTTGACGGGCTCGGGCTCGGGCTCGAAGAGTGTGTTGGTTCTGGGAGTCCACGAAGCGGCCGAGGCTCAGAAGTGGCGGGGAACCGCTCAGGTTAACGTCACCACAGCCTGGGAAAGGCGGCGCCTTGGCTCTGTCTGCACATATGGAGCAGTGCAGCACTCTAGCGTTGGCGGATCTGCGGGACGCAACGTTCAAGCCGCTGGCGGAGCAATTGAGCCCGAAGAGCAGACATGAGCTCGAGCCGTGAACACGGGCACTGGGACGGGCTCGGCGGGGCTCTCACCAGGACCCTTCGACTCTTGACACAGGACTCTGACTCGATAGCATTCGCTACTCAGTACCACATTCGACGCCCCAATCACGCACACGGTCTAACCTCCTGCTCGCCAGCGCGCCAAAGGCACGGGAGGCCCAGGACGCCTGCAATACAACGGTCCCGTACAGGGGCGACATACGGAAGGCAGGGCGGTGGCAGATATTGACGGAGCTCGACAAGCTTCCGCCGCTTCCGCAGAACTTCGACTTCGAGCGGCCCTGGCGCGCACGACTCGCTGCCAGCGGGGGGGGGGGGGCGCTCGAAGCCGGGACGAGTGACTAGAGTAGTGAGCACCGACCGCGTCCGTATCCGCATCGAGCGGGAAGGCGGAACACGTGCATGCAGAGCGTCTCCCTGATCAGATGCAGAAAGAAGCCCAGCATGCGGCGGACTCGAGGCTGTCATCTGGGAGGGCGTGTCCCGTCGGCGCAGATCGAGGCAGCTCGGAAATTGCACTCTGTACATACTCAGCTGGCGTGAGGGCCAGGGCTCGGCAGGACCGACACACTTGGCCTTGGGTATGAGAGGCCAGGCTGAGCATGAACCTTGCTCGCAGGTAGACTGCGGCAAGGACGAACCCCACGAGCGCCTTGCGACAGAGTCATATTATATTTTGCGAGAGACGGCAGCGAGCTCGTGGATATTTGAGGGGACACAGCAGCCCGGGGGATCGGCGGTGGGGACCCGCGATGGTGCCGCGCGTATCACGCAAGAGGACGCGGAGCGACAGGGAGCAGCGAACATGCCCCCGCAATTACAAAATTGATGAACGTCTTGGGAGAGCGGGTGCCCGTTCCGAGCGAGAGCAGAGCGAAAGTCATCCCGAGTCGGCGATGGCGATGGGTGCTGACGTCTTCGGGACCTCCGCTGGGCTACCGAGCGGACGTAAGAGATGCTGAGCATACACTAGGGCTGCGGCTCTGCGACTTACTACTGTACTACGATCCCCGGAGGGTGCATCATCGGTCTCGGACTATTTTGATTCCAAGGTATAACGCGGCAGAAGCGCGGCTCCTCGAGGTCGAACCCCCAGAAAAAAAACCGCCCAACGGTCAACGCATGGCACAATCGCTCACTCTGTGTCAAAGTGGCTCATGTCGGGCGCTGGGCGTGGTTGGAGAGTATGGAGAGCAGTACGAGGGCAGTTACGTCCGCAGACGAGGAGGGGGTTGTGAAGATGCCCGAAAGAGGAAACGCCGCCTTCCGACAGTGTAATGAGAAGCGCGCGGGGCTGGTCCGAGCAGTGCGGCCACTTTGTCGGGCGCACCAGCGTCCGTCCGCGACCGCCGTAAACACATCTGCTGCGTTTCCGACTCGGGCTCCGAGCCGTGCCGGAGCATGGTGGCATGTTGTGGGCTGGATCGAGCGGAGAGAGGGGAGCTGCTGGCTCGGGGCGGGACCGCAGACGGGCGCTCGATGTTTATTAGCGTGTGCAGCGCCGCCGCACGTGGCAAACGGTGGGACGGAGCAATGCACGGTCGGTGTCTCAGCCTCGGCGGTGGGTGCTGGTGCGGCGTCGGCTGGGATCGATGTGTGCCGGGGTGTGTGGATCGATGTGCGACGATACACGAGTGTTGTGCGTGGGTTGTGCAGGAGGAAAAGGAGTGAGGAGTGAGGAGTGCGCAGACTGGGGGAGGAGTTGGCAATCGCCGCCGCAAGACGGGCACGTTGCAATCAGACCCTGAGCTTCTTCCGTAAGGCAGGCGCAAGGCTCGCCCCATCCCCTCCGCCGTCTCTCTCCCTCCTTCTCCCTCCTCGCCGCACGTCCACGACGTCCCCGTCGTCCCTCAACCACACGCACACGAAACGAGCCATCGGTCCATCCTATCTATCCTGCATCTTCCCTCTCGCATTGCATCACGACCCCAAGCCGCGCCCTTCTTCCAGCTGTTTATACCATTCCCCCCTTCGCACTCTAGATACCTAGTCCACTTGGTTCTACTCCGGTTCGTCACCTACCGCAGCGTCGAAGCCATCGACAGAGCCAGGGCTGGTCGCCTCCTTTTGCATCCTCCGCCGCGCGCACGACTCTCGCATCCTGCTCCGCCCCAGGCCTCTTTGCCTAGCAAGCATCTCCTCTTTTTATCCATCAAGTACTAAGGACGTGGTATCGGCAACTTATTGCTAATTCGTAAGCAGCCACGCTGCGGCCTCCATATAACTGCCTGCCCACGAACACGCGCACTCACCAGATCCCCGACATGCTTCACACAGTTACGACCCCCTTCACCGACGCGACGAACGTACTCATTCACGACTCTTACCGCCCGCCACCTTCAAAAAACTCTCTGCGCATCAGTCCGGTGTACATGTTACCCTCCACCATGACTACTAGACGTACCCCCACCTCCGCCCTTGGCAAGAGTACGCGTTTTTCCGTCTCGTGCTACGCTTCTGACTGACGCGTCGCAGGCGATCTTTCCGACAGAAATCTCGTCACCCCGCCCAACGGCGCAGGTCACTGGCGCCTCAACTCGAGCGGACAATTGGACTCATCCGACTGGGATTTGGCCGATGAGATCGTCAAGCTGCAGATCGGCGGAGACAGCACTGAAACTCAGGTTCGCACTCCCCCGAAGTCAAAAATATCTCTTCCTGGACCGGTGTCTGTGCAGGAATCATCTCCGCTAGACACTGCGTCGCAGACGAGCATCGACTCAACCTCAACTGATCCCTTGAATCAGAGCGTGAACCTCGCCTCCCACTCGCGCGAGTCGTCAGCCGACACCACTGGTTCTCAGGGCTCCGCCTTGTCGTCTAACAGCCAGACCCTGCGCGCTCCGCCTGTCACGCCTCTCAAAGTAGGCGCCGTAGGCGAAGCGAGGAACCGCCCGCATTCCTACAGTGGTGGCCTCTCCAGCACCGACCTCATCCGGCTGCAACAAGCTGGAGGCAGCCCCGGCAATGGCGATACGTGGACGTCTCCCAACGGCACACCTGAACGTCAGCAACAGCAGGCAGAGCAGTTGACCTACCCATCTCTGATGGGCTCGCACAACGGTCCTACTTCGCGTCTATCGGAGCAGTCGTTGCCGCCACAGAGTGCTCTGTCCCGCCCTCAGGAGGAGATCCAGGTCGACTTCCAGGTTCAGCCATCGCGTCAGTTCAACCACATCCCCCATGGCGTTCCCCCGCCGCCCGCAGCGGGCCCGGCTCCCTTCGTCCACGGCAGGCCGCCCAACGTCGCCACGAACATCCCTTACCGCCAGCCCCCACCTAGGGCGTTCAACCCGGCTATACCGCCTGTGGTACCCACTCCTACAAACTTTGGTGGCTACCCTGCGCCTGTGCACCCTGGGGCGATGCCCGTCGGCGGCCCGCAGCAAGAGCTGTACAACATGATGTTGCCTACGCCTCCGCTCGAGAATCCCACGATGGCACGTCTTCAACAGCAATCTGGCGTCTTCCAGCGTACTCACCAGCATTCTGCCTCCGATCCTGCCTCTCTCCGCGACCCTGCTACGCTTGCCTTGCTAAACAACGCCTTTGCTGCCGGTCAGATGTACGCTCCTGCTATGGGTCCTCCAACACTGTCCATGTTCGCGAACCAGTTCTACGGCGCGCCCAACGACCCTTACCCGTCTCCCGAGCTCGCGGCTGCCCAGATGATGGCCCAGCTTCAGGCTCAGTACACCGGTGGCTACGGCGTGCCCCTGCCCACGCCCGGTGTGCCGCTGACGAACACAGGGTCGTCGATTGCCACGAACTCGACGGGCAACGGCCCGAGCGCGAACAACCGCAAGCTGGGTCTGTACAAGACGGAATTGTGCCGGAGCTGGGAGGAGAAGGGAAGCTGTCGTTACGGAGCAAAGTGCCAGTTCGCGCACGGCGAAGAGGAGTTGCGGAAGGTCCAGAGGCACCCCAAGGTTCGTACCTCCATCGACCCTCACCTATAAGGTTTCCCCGACTGACGTCTCGGTGTTTTTTTCGCGCTCACGTTATCCAGTACAAGACGGAAATCTGCAGGGTACGCGTGTTCCCACCGCGATACGACCCTTACTGGCGCTTGCGGCTGACCATGTCATTTTCCAGACGTTCTGGGTATCCGGGTCCTGTCCGTACGGCAAGCGTTGCTGCTTCATCCACACGGAGCTCCCTGCGAACGGAGCCGCTCCCGGAGCCGACGGCACTCCGCCGCCGAGCCATCCTGACGGCCGTGCGCGGTCGTCGAGCACCAACAGCGATCCGAACGACGTCTCTTCCAGCTCGATCCTCGCGCGCATCTCTGCGAAACGTTCGCAGGACAACCAGAACGCGATGAACTCCGGGTCAGGAAGCCTGAGCACGACGCCGCCCTCCGCTGGGTTCCAAGTAAACGGGCGCCCTGACCACCTCCGCATCAACACGACGGTGGCGGACACGACGACGGTCACGAAACAAAACAAGTCCGCGTACCCGACGTTCGCGCACAACGGCGTCTTGATCCCAGCTGCAGAGGAGCCGACCGCAAGATCGCCTGGTCCGGTGACCGCTGGCCCCGACTTCGGCAGACACGCGAGTTCCAGGCTGGACATCGTAGGCTCTCAGGTATGCACACGATGCCGTGACATAGAGTTTGCGATAACACCTCACTCACCACATATCCCCCTTCTCTCCTGCAGCGTGGCGGCCCGAAGACGGCAGTAAACCCGAACGTCCGCCACTCGTTCAACGGGAGCGAGATCCCGCTCGACCTCAGCAGCGTCGTCACTCCCACTGCAGCCACGCCGACCGCACAGCAGCAGCTCAACACGTCCTCGACCGAGGGGCCGAAGGTCTCCCGCATCCACGGCCACGTCCGCTCCGGCAGCGCGGGCAACTGGGGGAGCGCGACCGCGCGCGGCGGCCACCTCACCGCCTACCCGCTCTCCTCCATCCCCGGCGGCGAGCTCAAGGGGAACTCGCCCTGGGCGGACTACGGCGTCAACTCCCGCCTGGCCGAGAAAAACTGGGCGTAAGTGTGAGTAGGCGGCTGGCTGGCTGGCCATAGCGGGTGTCGTGCTGGGGCCCCCAGCGACGTCGCCGGTCGGGCACACACCCGTGCCTGCGGTGTGCGCTCCCATGCGCTGGCCGGGTTGGTGCCGCCCATCGCTATAGGACCGCTAGATGTGACCCGCTGGACACGCTACCCCCCGTCTCCGTCTCCCTACACGCACACCCTGCCTCTCTTTTCGTACCGCCCCTTCTCCATGCCCCGTCTTCGCTGCTGCTGCTGCTGATGTTTTCCGTAGTTTTTGTTCTGCCCTTCCGCTCCTCCCAATATCTCTCTCTCCCAATCTCTCTCTCTCGTTCGTGTCGCGCAGCTCTTCTCCGTCCGCTCATCTCGTCGAAGCAAGTCTGACTTATTCTCTTGACAATCCGGATAGCTCACCCCCACATCTCACATCTCTCTCTCTCCGCCCCCTCTCGATATCGCCCGCCCCGTATACGTCTCGTGCTCCCCGGCTCCGGCTCTCCCTCACATCATCACTGACACCCATCGTCGACGCCCACACATGTTATCTTATGACATTAATACATCACGTTTACGCTCGCTCTCGGCGCTCGCTAGAACGCCAGGCTGCACGAGGAAGCTGAAGCACGAATCGCGCGAACGATTCAGACCCGAGAAGAAGGCGCACATAGTGTGAAGTTCTCCGCGTTAGAATACCGGTACGTATATACAGCGACGGCGCACTACGCGCCACGCTTGGGCAGCAAGTATGTAAGGTACGGCAGTTTTCCATCTACTCTACTACGCGTCTTAATTATACGGCGTACGCGCGCACGCGGGGGGACATCGTCTGCGGTTCGAAGCAAGAAGAGATACTGTACTGTAGCCTGTAGGTATATACCGAGCGGCGCGCTAAGCCACAAACGATGTACGGTCTCGCTCCAGACTCTCCGCCTCCCGTCCCCGCGGCTCGGCTCGGCTCGGGGGGAATGGAGCGGTATGAAGGACCTGGTTGTGCCCGAGCCTAGTTCCGGGGAAAGGGATAAGAAAGGCAGGGGGACGGGAAGGTATCCCAACAGCCAGCAACCAAGAAGGACGCACGGGTGCGACGGGGAAGAAAAAAAGCAAGGTTACAAGGGAAGGACGCGACGGAGAAGCGGGCGCGCGCGGGGCACGGTTTACGACACGGCGGGGCCCAGGACGCCGAGGGCGCGTATCTCCCTGCGGAAGCCGTCCATGCGGCACTGCGCGTACCCGAGGTAGTCGAACTCGGGCTCGCCGTCCGTGCCCTCGACGAGCTCGCGCGCCTGCACGACGCCCCAGACGGCCCACACCGCGTGCGACGCGGGGCTCCACGCGCGCACGTGCCGCTCGAGCGTGCGCATCTCCCGCTCGAGCACGTCCGCGGGCAGGTCCGGGGCGATGGCGGGCGCGGGCGCGTCGAGCGCGCACTGGGTGTGCGTGAGGTATGCGCGGTAGAAGTTCTCGCGCTGGGTGCGGGTCGGGTACCGGCTGGGGTCGAGCAGGTGCGGCGTGGGCCCGTGGTAGTCGGCCGTCCACTCGTGGAAGTGGTTCGCGATGTCGTACGCGGCAGGGTTGGGAGACGCGTATTCGAAGTCGACGACGATGATCTACGATGTCCACAATTATCGTGATACAAGGGTTTGTGAGCGCCGGGGGCATGCGATAGAGAGAAGGAGCGGTAGCAAGCGGACAGGTGGACGGACAGGCAGGCGCGGTTAGAGGCAGCGAAGAGGGGAAGACGTGAGTAAGCCACAGTTCTGCGGGAGTTCCGTGGAGATTGGCTGTGACCCACCTGACGATGTGCGGGCTGGCCTTCCTTGAGCGTCCGCAGGCGGAGCAGGTTGCCGTACTGGGCGTCATTGTGCGAGAACACCCTGGGGCTGCTGCCCTCGGTCTTCTCCATCTGATGCAACCATTGCAGGTAGAGGTCCCATTCCTGCTGGAATCGGTCGAGGTCGAGGGCCTCGCGGACGTCGGCTGGCGCACCCGGAAGCGCGAGCACGTCGCGGGCGCCCGGGAGCCAGGACTTGATGCTCTTCTTTGCGCCGAGCTGAATCCCTCTTTCCGGTCCATCAGGCGAGCCCGCCTCGTAATCGACGGCCTCGATGTCCACGCCGTGCAGCTCGGCCATTCGAGCTCCAATCCATCCGCTGATTTCAGGGTCGCGCAAGTCGGCCGCGGTCAATGCAGTGGAGTCGAAGTACTCTTCGACGCGCCCGTTCTCGAACGTCCCATACACACGCGGACCGATGTGGTAACGCGAGGAGAGCACGTGGAGAGTGTGCAGCTCGCGCGGACGCGAGATGAGGGAGCCCGAGGAGGGGCCGTAGATGCGGAGAAGCACTGTTCGTGTCGCTGGCATCGAGGGGTAGGTTACGAAGAATACGGCATTCGTCATTGAGCCGGACACCTTCTGGATGCTGATGCGGTCTGGTGCAATCTCCGGCTCAGACCACGAAGGGGTGTGTATGGTGCGGAGGATCTGCAGGAGCTTTTCTGCGAAGGGCAGGGCCTTGTAACGTCTATAAGGGACCGGGGTCAGCATAGCTGGCAAGGGCGGAAGCATACGGACACCAGACCAGGATAGAGTACTCCGTCCTGTCCCACAAGTGGTTAGCTTGCCGGAGGGCGTCCGTGCGGAGCCGCGAGGAAAGCTGCGCTCAGATACTCACCGTGCTTCAAGTTTGATGTTGGCATGGCGGAGCCCCTCTACTCTAACGACGTCGACTTCGACGCTCTCGAACGGGATTGACAGGGACGAGGACGAGTATGCTGGGGAGGTACCGATCGATGTGTTGTCTGGAAGGGACTTGGAGGAGGACGTGGACGATCGCCTGTTGAGGGCGATGCCCGGCGGCCTGTACTGAGCGAGAGAGGACGGGGCGCGGTCAGGGCCGACTGTGGGCGACATGGTGGCGTTGCTGGACTGGGGCACGATGCCCGCTTCGCGAAGGAGGGCGAGAAGTTTGGTGAATAGGGAAGGGGTGGTGCGGTGTTTCGACGGTAACCTTGCCATTCACGGGAGCTACGGAGGTATATTATCTGTGCGTTCTGACACTACTGGCGCAAACTACAGCTTGCGGGTGCGGCGGACGGGGAGGGGATGTCACACGAGCGGGAGAGGAGGGAGGAGGAGGCAAGGAGCAGATGCGTCGTGCGAATTTTGGTCGGCCCACTTGACTATCACGAGCCCCGACGTTATCGGCCGGGTTATCTCGCCAAATTCGTGTTATCTATCAGATAATCCCCAGTTAGATGACCGGTCCTCTGAGCTCGATCGACGTCTCCAATGACCGCACAGCGCAGGATTCAGAGTCTGCACCCGCGCCCTGGCCAGGGGCTGCAGGCCTCGGCAGGTACGCGCGTGACGGTAAGCATCTGTGCACACGTGTATGGGACGTCGCAGCCCCCAGCTCCCAGCAGCAGCCAGCTCGCCTCCGCGGTGGGAAGCTGGACACTGCAGCTGGGGGCCAATGTCCGCCAATCTCTCTAACGCCGCATTCTGCGTCATCCTCATCTTCCAGACTGCAACATGACCGCCTCGTGCGCAGCGAACCGTCCCCGTTCGCTTGCCACCTCCGTTCCTTGCGCCGGATGTGTGTTGTGCGGTCCTCTCGCCCATCCTTCCAGTATCATTTAGGCGGCTATTGTCCCCGCTGTCAATCTCCTGCACCCGCCCTCTTCTCGAACGCTGTACCTTCGTCCTCATTCATTTCCACCTCCTCGCTACCTCTCAGCGCTCACCTCCCTCGCTGCCCACTGACATCGCCCGAGCCTGCCTCCTTCGGGCCTTGCCCCGGATCCGTACGTCCCAAGACTCCGATGTCAGTTTGTCTGGTGCCATGTGTTCTAACGGAGTGATGCTGCCGCATAGTCGATCCCGATCCTCATTCCCCCTTTCGAATGGCCGGATCCTCCTATACGCCTACCGGCCACAGGTCCAGGCGCAGCTCACCCGCGGCTGTCAATGTCGTAACACTTCGCCCCACCGTCCCGTACCATCCGCTCCAACTCGCCGACATTGATTCGTCGCGCACCGTCCAAGCTTTGCCCGAGCCTAGAAGGCCTCGCCAACGCGGCGAGCCAAGTGCAGTAAGTAGTCCCAGCTGCCAGCTGCCAACTGCACAGTTCACCACCCGCTTCCTACGCGGACTTCGGCTGCGGGCCCATGATGCGCCGTTCGCAAGCCCGGTCAGCTATGGCAATTCCGGGGAACCGTGCTGTGAAAACACCGCGTCATGCGCCTCGTCCTGGTCTTCGCCTACCATCAATGTCTATCCGCCTTCACAGACTACGCGCGACCCGCCGTGCGGTTCAGAACCTTCCAAATCCCGCCCGGGTTCGTATGCGTTTCTCTCCAACGCCCTTCCCCAGCTTCTCAATGCCCCCGAACGAGGGTCGCGACCGCACGGTCGAATCACGTCCCAGCACGGGCCTGAGCCTGCCTGCGTGCAGCCCCCAGGTGCCGGCTGCTCGTAACGCTATGTCGTCTTCGAGGTCTGCATGTGCGACCCCGCCCGCCTTACCCTTGTTCGAACCTTATCTGACCGTGTATCTGGAGAAGCCCTGCCCGGCCCCAATCGCCCCGCCGCAACCCCTCAGCTGGGTTCCCGTGGTCCAGGCTCGTACGCGCACGCCCTGCCCTCTCCTCTGCTCCGCGGCCGTCGACAATCGACTCGCCAAACCGAGCGGCGTCTCCTCCCTCACACGTCACACCGTTACTAATGCTCGCCTTCCCCGACGAGTATCCGGCAGACCGGGGGTGCCTCCTGGGCGCCGAGCGCCGACCACATAGTGCACTAATTACTGGGCGCCTGCCCCGCGGCGGCCCACTCTCGCGGAAGCGCATCCGAATGCAACATGCATTATGCTTAAAGCTTCGCAAGCGATAATCACTGCACCCAGGCTCCGTCTCCCGTTCCCCTTTATGAGCTCTACATACCAGCCCGACGGACGGGCTAGCGAGCCATAGAGCGGCTGCGCCCTCGTGGGGATTATGCGACGCCCCAGGCCCGCCCGCGAGCCTCGAGGACCGCACGCACGTACTCGCGCGGGATGGTGGTCGCGACTTCGCCCGCGCTCGGGTGTGTGGCTCGAAGCCGTGCCGCCATCAGGGGGGAGGGGGGCTCGCAGCCCGA
Source organism: Trametes polyzona (assembly GCA_022606195.1). Classification (NCBI taxonomy): domain Eukaryota; kingdom Fungi; phylum Basidiomycota; class Agaricomycetes; order Polyporales; family Polyporaceae; genus Trametes; species Trametes polyzona. The sequence continues at coordinate 1,248,721 of JABYQF010000001.1, read as the reverse complement.
GCCTCCTCCCCGGGTGCGGTGGATCGGCGGGTCGGGATCGATAGCAGCTGCAGTGATCTGCGCGCGAGGGCCGCAGGGTGCGTACCGTAAGTACGATGTATGTATGTATGTCATTTATGACTACGACTCCTCGCTCGAGGCTCGACGTGGATCGGGCCCCCGCCTTCTCGATCGATCTCACGTATGTACTATACTGCGAGAGCTCCCTGGGAACCCGCGCATAGGGGAGAGGCAGGAAGGAAAAGGAGGTGAGGGTAATAAGGGGGCGCGCAAGACGGCCCACGGGTCCCCGTCTGCCTGGCTTGACGTGGTGGTACCGACTGGGGCGAGGAGGCTCGGGAGAGAGAGGGGGGTGGGCCTTCGCCATTCAGATTACAACAACAGTCCGAATCTATTGCGACCAAACTCTACAGTGCGTGCGTGCGTGCGTGTGAGCGAGCGTTCCCAAATGCATGAAGTGTGCGTCAAAGCCGGTGAGAGCGAGGGGCGGTAGAGAGCGGGGAGGGGGAGGCAATAAGGATACCGAGACAGTCAGACACAGACAGAGGCGGAGACGGCGGAAAGCACGAACGAAAGGGGAGAAGGAGAGGAACGCGAGAAGCGCAGGAAGGGAGGGGAGGGGAGGGGTCGTGCGGAAGAAGGTCGAGATTGCGAGAACGCGGCGACTGAATGCGCGGAAGCCCACGAGGCGTGCTAACCCGTTGCGAGCGCGAGAGGCTCACACTCCCTCCAGCGCCGCACCCGCAGGCGCGTGCGCGTGCGCGACCGCGACTGCTCGCCCGCCCGCCGGTTTCTCGTCCTCGACCCGAGCCGCCGCGCCGTCGTCGACCGAGATTTTACGTGTAAACATCGAGATCTGTGCGGCACAGCGTGATGGGTGGTCAGCCACATTGCACATCCTGCGTCCCTGCCGCCCGCACCCTCTACCCTCCACGAAGAGAGAGAGGGTGCGCGGGCGGAGTGGGAAAAGAAAGACACCGACCAGCAGAGCCACGCCAAGGCATGGGCAACAGACCGCCCAGATCGCCTGCAAGCGTAAATTGCCATTCAGTCCGCGGAAGCCCTCAGAGAGGCGCGACGCGACCGTAACGCACCTTGATTGCGAGCGCCATCGCGTGCAGGATGTCCCCCCAGTTGCTCTGCGTCCGGAGCACGTCGACCGATTCCAGAACGACAGAGCCGTCCACGCCGGGCGGCAGCGTGCTCGACAGCTGTCCGAGGAACACCGCGCCCGCGACGGCCTGGAAGGCGAGAGCGGGGATAGGCAAAGCCAAAGTCAAACGTGCGGGGAAAGAGAGAGGCGGCCGCGGTCAGCGTCTGTACGAACACGAACAAGAAGGCGGACGCGGACACGCGCATGCTGTGCGCAGCAACAGCAGCAGAGAAAACGAGACTCGAGACTCACCAGGCCCACTGTCGCGCCCGTGAAGCGGACGAGGAAGAACGCGCTCGTGCCTGACGCGACCTCCTGGCGCCGCAGCGCGCGCGTGAAGACCTGATAGGGCGCATGGAAGAGCATCCCAAGGCCTACGCCGGCGATTAGGGGGAACAGTGTCTGTTGGAGGCGGGTGCTTCGCTCAGACATTAGCATCATGAGCCCTGGGTGGACGACGTGAGCTGACATTGCCTAACGCGCGGAAAGAGACGAGCGCGCGGGGGTAAACGCACCGAATCCGAGTGAGGATATCGCGAGCCCGGTGCAAATGAGATACTTTTGACAAGCCGTATCATTTCGGCGTTTGGACCAGTAGCCGATGAGCCAGGCCGCTGCGGAGGGTGCGTTCGGTGAGGACAGGCGCACATCAGAATGCGAGCGACGGCGAGAGCTCACTCGGCATGGACGCAAGCGACGAGCCTAACGAGTACGGCAGCATTGTGATTCCAGCTTGTATGGGCGAGAGGCCATTTACGGCCTGGCGACAGATCAGCGATCAGACGTCCACGGCGAGAGCGATAAAACCGCGGCTGGCTGACCTGGAAGTACAGGGCGAGATAGAACGTGCCGGCGTTGAACGCAAAATTGTGCAGGAAGGTGGTCGCAAGGGTAATCACTGAGACTATGTTTAGTAAGGTTTCACGCGTGCGCTGATGGGCACTCACCGATCGTACGGTCCTTGAACGCGATCGGGGGGAAGAGCGCGTCGCGTTTCGTCCGGACTTCGTAGAAGGCGGCCGCGACGAGGACGGCTACGCCAGCAACAATGAGGGTGAGTGTCGAAGCGCACGCCCCTGGGTCTCATGTTCAGCGGAGGGGTATGACGCAGCCGGGCAGGAGGGGGACGTACATCCGAGCTGGGTTGCGAAATTGAAGCCGATCACGATGCAGCTGCTTCCTCCCATGAAGAGGAACCTATTGCACAAGACCGGGTCAGCTGCGACGGGGCCGACAGGGAGCGGGTGCGCTCACAGTCCTACAAAGTCGAACGTTCGACTGAAAGTTCTCCACGTAACGTCAGAAGGGCGGCCGACGAAGACATGCCGGAGCGATAGCCACAGCGTCACGAACGCGACGGCGCATATGGGGATGTTGATGTAGACTGTGGACGGGGCGGTCGTCAGACATTGCGTACGCGGTCGGGGAGAACATGACGGGCACGCACATGCCCATCTCCAGGTCAGGGGCCCGTTGCGCTCTGGAGGGGAGGTGAGTGTCTGTGCTGGGCGGTAGGTTGTTGCAGCATTGACTGACCGCTGAAGACTCCGCCGAGGAGGGGCCCCGCGACGGCAGAGCAGGCCCAGGTGACGCTAAGCGCCTGGGACCACTTTGCCTGGTTGCGGACGTCCACGATCTCTGACGTAATCGTCCATACGAGCGAGACGATCCCGCCGCCGCCGACTCCAGCGATCGCTCTCGCAATGATCAGCCACTCTATGCTCTGCCCACCACGATCGCCGAGCACAGCGAGCACGAGCACGAGCACGAGCAAGCACCGTGAGATGACGACCCCAGAGAACAAACGTCACCAGCACTCACCTGTGCAGACCCACAGAGCACAGAGCCCGCGGCAAAAATGAAGATACTGCCGTACAACACCGCCTGTGATAGCGCTCATCAGAACGAAGCGCACACTAGAGGGGCCGCCGGCGAAAACACAGACCGTCCGTCCAATCAGGTCCGAGAGCTTCCCGTACAGAGGTTGGAACGCGGTCTGGGTGAGCATGTACGTCACGGACACCCAAGTGTACTCGGCCTGGTTCGCGTGGAACTCGCTCGTAATTGTCGGCAGACAGGTCGACACAATCGTCTGCGCTCGGCCCGCGTCAGCCGATCGAACGCGCACAGTTAGTCTGGAATGCAGATCGCACCGCGTCTGTCGTCGCAAGGAATAGAGTTAACGCAGCGCTGGGTGGAGGGAGGGGCAGATTTCGGGTCAGCGAACTCCGTCATGTCCTGCGCTCAGGGTCCTCCACGCTCGGTACTCACCCCGCGTGCGCGATCACCAGCCGCGTCGTCGACAGCTGCGGGGCCGCTTTTTGGGTATCGTACGCGACGAGCAGCGTTGAGCTCGACGCGGTTTGTGGCGAGGGGGGTATCCTGGGGCCCGAATACTGGCTCGAGTGCCCCGAGTCGTAGGAGAGACGCGTCGAGGACGCGTCTCGTGCCGCGGGAGGGGGGACGGCGGGTGCCACTGCGGGCTTTTCGCGAAGGGTGGGCGAGGGCGAGGATGAGTCGGGTGTGCGGTTCGCCATGGGTGTGCGGGGTATGCGGACGCGTTGGCTGGCCCGGAGTGCTGAAGAATGTGAGGTCGGGGCGGCGTACATTTACGCGCTCCAACTTTATACGGGGCGCGAGTTCCATGCTTGACGTGTGGACTGCGTAATGTGCATGCAGCCTGGGGGGAATACCCTGACACGCTGCGAAAATCGGTGAGGAAATGCTAGGAGGTGCATACCGAAAAATCCGGACTAGGAAGCTGGGGACAGGACGCTGGTTAATTGTGCGAGAACTGCAGATCTCGGAGAGGCTTTGGACCCTCTTTGTCGGAGATTTGAGCCAGGCTGGAGGAGAAGATCCAGCGCGGTTCTCAGAGGGCACCCGGGGGTCGGGAGGCGAAGGCTGCTTTGTCCGGCAGAGTGGATCTGGGCTCGGCGTGAGCTCCAGGAACCGTCATGAGCTGGACGGATATGATGATTCTGAGTGCGCGCGGCCGCGGCGACTGGGACGGGCAGAGGCAGTCAGCAGTGACTAGTGACCGCTCACGGTCCCCGCGCCTGCCATATCCATCGCTGCACGAAGCTCGGAGGGGAATAGGGAATATGCACACTCCACCCGCGCCCCGGCGCATACCTTTACGTAGCCCAGCCCGATCGCCATCTCCCGCGCAGAGTCTCGAATCCCGCCGCGCGAGCTAGCGTCGCCCCTGCACCTCGCCCTCTTCCCGCGTGTGCTCAGCCCACTCTCGGATCCGGCAGCGGCAGATCAGAACGGACGGCGAGGACGCACTCACAGAACACGGCCCACGCCCGCCAGCACCTGCCTGAGCGTGCATGTGAGCACCACCGCGTCTCCTGCCACTCGCCAGCCCTCCTTCCAAGTTCCCTGGGTCCCGGCACACGGCCAACCGTCACGGCCGTCGACGCCATAACGCCCTCCCATTGCCAGCGCGCTTCCCCTTATCGGCCCCTGTCGCGATCTCGTGGGGCTCGCGCCGCTCGCTCTGCCTCTCGCTTGCTATGGCGAGCGAAGCCGAAGTCGAAGCAGCCCACAAGCTCATCGCGCGCGCTCACGCAGAACCCACGAAGCCACAGACACGATGCGCACGTCTGCCGCCAGCCCGCGCCGCCGAATTTCACTCGGGCTTGGAAATCAGAAGGCTGCAAGTGTATCAAATCGCGGAGCGCCTTCGCAGCATCGACCAGGAATGTTCTCCGGCTCGAGTCTAGTCGAGTCGATGTGCCCTGGCCGAGTATGGGCACTCGCCCGGATCGGGGCGCGCTCTCTATAGGGCAAGCACCCCACCGGCTCAGCGGTCGACGCTCGCGGAGAACACTCGACGTGCCCAACCGAAGCCGCCGGAGTGACACTCGAGACATGCACATGGTCGCCCTCGGGCGGCTCGTGTCCTGATCAGCAAAATACGTACTAATTAGTTCGAGAGAGATGTAGCCTAGTAGATACTGACAGCCTGGGGGGCCCAACCGTAACCGGAGTGCGGCCATCCTCGGGGGTGATCCAGGTAATAGCGTGTTCTATGCCGTCGCCTTCTTGCGCTCCCGGTCGCGTTTCCGTGAATCAGCGTCGCCCTCATCTGACGGGTCGGATGCGTCTGCAAAGTCCGAGTGTGAACAGCCCAGCGACGTAGATCCAATTTAACGACACATGGAAAAATCAAAATCCGATGAGTCTCCTAAGCCCATTCAACGTACGAGACAGCCAGCCATCAGAGGCTGGAGGGGAAGAAGAGGCCGTACCGTTTACAGTGCTATCCGATTCGCTCGCAGAACGTCCGTCTGATGACGATGTCCCGTCGGTAGAAGCTTTGGATGGACGCTCCTGACGTGAGGAAGCAGAAACCCGACCCTCCACGTCATCGGCGAATTGCTGTAGGATCTCCCGCTGGCGAGGGGTCAAGGACCTGCAAGAGGCGGTTGAACACCAGAAATAACCTCGGAGGTGCGGCTAACGCACCTTGGCAGCTGTACGTTGAAGGTGACGAAAAGGTCGCCCTTTCCGCCTCGTGAGGCAGCCGCTACGCCATGACCCTTCAAGACCATCTGCTCGCCGGGCTGCGTCCCAGAAGGGACGCGAACGTCGACTTCGCCGTCCAGTGTGGGAACTCGGAGGCGTCCTCCAAGAAGAGCAGTCTGCACCGGGATGCGGGCTTCATGATAGAGATTTGCGCCCTGGCGCTTGAAGACTTTCGAGGGTGCGACGTGGACACGAACCAGAAGATCGCCTGGACGACCGGTCCCGCCTAATGGTGCGTCGCCTTCCCCTACGATCTTCAGAGCCATGCCGTCTTCCACGCCTATAGAACGTGAGACCCATCAGTGAGTACGGCACGGCATGCTAGATAGCACTTTCTACTTACCGGCAGGGATGTCAACTTTGATTGTCTTCTTCGTCCGGACCTGGCCAATCCCACCGCAGGTATGGCAATCGCCATTGGGCGGGACGACAGTACCGGTCCCTTGGCAGTTGGCGCATGTTGACTGCATGTGGAAGCCGCTCTGGATCACATAAGTCTGCACTCCGGACCCGCCGCAGCTGCCGCACGTCGTCCGCTTTACCCCGGGCTTCAAGCCTGAGCCCGAGCACGTGCTACATTGCACCACCGGGTGCACCGTGACGGTACGGGAGGTGCCCTTGCAGGCTTCCATGAAGCTGACGTTGATAGAGGTCTCCAGGTTGTCTCCGCGAGCCTTCTGAGCAGCTTGCCCGGCCGAAGCCCCGAATCTGAACAGTTGCTCGAAGAGGTCTCCCCCAGATCCTCGCCTTCCGCCGAATCCTCCAGCGAAGCCCCCGGCTGCAAAGCCTTCGAAGGGATTGTACCCAAAGCCGCCGGCACCACCACCGAATGCGGAACGAGCATTCTCGTACGCGTTCGCGTCGAAGCCAGGCTGTTGGGAGGCGGCTCCGTACTTGTCGTACTCAGCACGCTTCTTCTCATCCTTCAGGATCTACGGAAATGCGTTCAGCAGGGCCACAAGTTACTGATCGAATATGAACACACATCGTAAGCTTCTTGGATCTCTACGAACTTCTCCTGGGCGTTCTTGTCCGGGTTGGTATCGGGATGATATTTCCTGGCGAGCTATAAGTTGTTCAATGTCTGCAGCAGTATGCACGGAACAAGCACACGCACCGCAAAGTACGTCTTCTTGATGTCGGCAGCGGACGCGTCCCTCTTCACGCCGAGGACCTGGTACGGGTCTTTCGGCGCAGAATGAACGCCAGACGCATGGAAACCCCTCTGGTAATGTGAATATGCATACATTCGCAGGCTCAGAGTCGATGCGCACCGAAGGCCCTGCTCTACCGAGCGAACATGACTTTGACCTGCAAGCTGGGGCGGATCGCGTATTGACGCAAGTCACGAATGTGCGCGGCCGCGCGACAGCGGCGCGGTGCGAGGAATTGCTGAACGAGTTGAACGATAGAACCCTCTTCGTGGACAGTCTAGGAGGCATTAACGGACGTAGTCTAGAAGCGTAAGCAGAACGAGTGGGAAAAGCAGAACCGTGGACCGTGGACTGAAGCAAGCAACAGCGCTGCTCTGACGTCGGGATGCCCGGGAATTTTGAGACGGCACGTGCGATCCCGGGAACGGCCACGTGGGAGGCGCTTTCCAGACACTTCGTGAACGCGACGCATTTGGCAAGTCTCGTCGTTCAGACCCAGTCGCGGACTCATGCCCAGCCACTAGCCCCGGCCCCCCGCCCGAGGTTCCGAGGGTGTCGTCGGGTTTTGACCTCTCGCGGAAGAAGCGTCGGTAGCATTTGTGCAATGTTGTAGCCCGTGATTGACTCGGGGGCCTAGACACCCCACCTCCCGTGAGCTCGCTATCGGGCACATTCCAGGGCGAAGATTGGTGCAAGCGAGGGACGGGGAGGCCCGTCTTCGTGAGCTTGATCGTATTAATGACAGTGCATAGACATGCCGGCCATCGTGGGTAAGCACGCTCTCGAGTTTGACTTCTGCGGCGGGCAAAGGAAGGTGACCATACCCGGATTGGTAAAACGGTACGACGAATGCACACGACCGACGTCTCGACCTTCATATCAATGCATGGCGGAGCCTCACGCGTAGAACAAAAGCGGCTTAGAGCGGGCAGCTCGCAACAGACTTTCGTACGCCTTCTTACTGGTACTGAACTTCCTATATGCATATAGGCCGAGGAGGTGAGTACTCGCCGGGATGAACACAATACCCATGACGATAGCCGCCACGCCTCTCCATGTATGATACCGAACCACGTAACGGTAGGGCCTACCCTCCAGGTGTACCCTCGCGTACCGCGATAGAGCCCGAGCATTTGATGCGCAGGCGGCACCCCCAATACAAAATTTAGACTTGCGGATGGACACGGGGCCCCGCCTGCCATAACCTCAGCAGACAAGTTCAGGTTCCCGCACGTCTGCATTCAATCGGCTACGCAACTTCATGGACATACGTAAGGGGTGGGAACAAGAACGGCGGGCCTCAAGGCCTCCAGCGTTCCGTGAAAACCTATCCGTCAGTCGAGACTATTCTACATTGAGAATAGCCGACTCACAGCGGCGCAGCGGTCTATACGATACGCCCGCAGTACCAGTGAGCGCCTGGGCTTCTTCGCTACGTACACTTCGCTACCGGGAAGTTGGCGAAAGCTGCAGGGTCGCGATATCAAACTGCACCTACCGTCGTCGCGGTCCAGGTAGCGGTGGAGATAGGTGGGCGAATAGACCTCGAAGGCCGCATACCGATTGTCGTACCACCATGGATGAGAAGCTGGAGCGTTGTCGGCAATAGTACCGAATCCACGGTGGTAGCATACCAGAGCAGGTTGAACGTTACCCCTCCTATGGAAATGAAGGCTGAGCCACGTCAACATGTGGTGTGCGGAGATGTATTCTACCTCCGAGGGCGAAGCAGCCGTTCTGCAGGACACATTAACCGCTGACAGAGACCCTCGATCTCGAAGGATTTACTCACTGCGCGTCACATGCACTCTGACCTCGTCGTTCCTTCCACCACGACTTCCCGTAGGAGATCAGGAGCTCGTCCCCTTTCTTGATAGCCTCCGAGCCGCTCCAGACACTCATTCTGAGCTCCCCGGTGTCGGTACGGCGTTCCTGGAAGAGGGCATTTGGTTTCGCCTGCACGCCTCGGTAGTCGTTGATGAACCTGGCCTCGTTCCCAGCGCGCTGCGCATCTACACCAACGCTGACGTAGTCCGGTGTGCGGTAGAGAGACAGGTCATAGTCAGAGTCGGGCCTGTCATCACAATGGACCTCTCCGATGTAGTCCAGGATTAGTGTGCGAGGAGGAATCTTCTTCGTCGCGAATAAGCCGCGTTGACCGTAAGCGGGATGAGATGGCGTAGTTATCAGCTGTATAGATACAAAAGACTGTGGGGCATGCGATTTATGTGATGCACGAGATGAGTCGGTCCCTATGAAACTGCGGATGTGTGCGGGCACAGAAGCGTGGTATTGCGGCTGGGTAATATATCGGACATTGTCTGGCCAGCGAGCGGGTATCCGCTCCGTTCCTTTCCGACCCATGTTGTGTCCGCAGGGGCGTTCGCGGACGTGCAGAGCAGGAGCCTGAGCCGACCAAACGGGACGGTGGTGGCGCGGAGGAGAGCAAGAACAGAGGCGCGCGTGCGAAGATTGGGAGAAGTCCGATAGCCATGCGCAGAACGCACGGCTGATCGCCACTCGCCTCCAAGTGGCAGCACAGGCCTGACTCTTCATCTCCACTCCTCGCTGCCCACCTCCCCCTTCTCATATATCTTTCTCTATCATGGGCCGAGCGGCGACAAAATCCGTCGCGCGCATCTATGCGGATGTCAACAGCAAGCTCGGGCCCTCGTGGTATGAATATGGTCGGCTCAGATTCCGGTGTACTCTCCCTGTGCTGTCCTCTAAAACGCGGACGCAGACAACCTGCAGGTGCAATGGGGCACACAGGACCACTATGAGATCGTGCGGAAAGTAGGCCGGGGCAAGTACTCAGAGGTGCGCGTCTGCCGTCCTGCTTAGCCGTACTTGTCTAATCTCTGCGGCGCCGGGAAGGTCTTCGAGGGCATAAACATCTCGAACGACGAAAAGTGTATTATCAAGGTCCTGAAGCCCGTGAAGAAGAAGAAGATCAAGCGTGAGATCAAGATCCTCCAAAACCTGGCCGGAGGGCCCAACATCGTTGCACTCCTTGATGTTGTCCGCGACCCTTCGTCGAAAATACCCAGTCTCATCACAGAATACGTGCATAATGTCGACTTCAAGGTCCTCTATCCTCGCTTTACGGACTACGACGTCCGCTTCTATATGTTTGAACTGCTGAAGGTGCGTGCTCGCATCCTTGACCTTGGCGGTACCACCTTACCGGGCGGATGCTAGGCATTGGACTACTGCCATTCCAAGGGCATCATGCACCGCGACGTGAAGCCCCACAATGTTATGATAGACCACGAACGGCGAAAGGTACGCTTCGCTTGGCGGCTGGTGACAGAGGAACATATTCGAACCCCTCCTCTAGCTCCGTCTGATCGACTGGGGTTTGGCTGAGTTCTACCACCCGCGGACGGCATACAACGTTCGCGTTGCGTCACGCTACTTCAAAGGTCCGGAGCTACTGGTAGACTTCCAGGAATACGACTACAGCCTGGATATGTGGAGCTTCGGATGCATGTTCGCTTCCATGGTGCGTATTTGGGTCCAGATATCGGCGTATGCAGAAATAGTTCACAGACCCCCCTGCAGATCTTCCGGAAGGAGCCCTTCTTCCACGGACACGACAATTACGACCAGTTGGTCAAGATTACCAAGGTGCTGGGCACCGATGGTTTGTACCAGTACATAGACAAGTACGAGATTGCACTCGACCCGCAGTACGACGAGCTGCTCGGGAAGTAAGTGGTGTACTATCCTGATTTTTGCGCTAGATCTCAGCATTTTGCAGTTACCCCAAGAAGGCGTGGGCGCGGTTCACGACGTCGGAGAACCAGAGGTACATCTCGAACGAGGCGATCGACCTGTTGGACAGACTCCTCCGGTACGACCACCAAGACCGCCTGACTGCCCGAGAAGCGCAGGCACACCCCTACTTCGGTAAGACAGTTGTTTTTTTGAATCCTGTGCTGTCCATCATGACCCCTGGACAGACCCCGTCAGGAATGCCGCTGTGCACGAGGCCGAGAAGGGTGGTCCGGCACCGTGAAGCACGTTGGCTTGGGACGGAGCAGGTGTGCGTGAGGGACGACGAGGCAGGTGGTGGCCGGAGAGGAGAGGGCGTATGGAGAGCATGTGGACGTCGGCTATACTACTGTGTACTAAGGACAGGCCCGAGTGGTGTGTCGGTATCTAACTATATTCTTATCTCGATGTCTGCGCGGGGACGGCACGTGTCCGGCTCGGACGTCAAACTGTGAGTGTGCAGCCGCCGCGCGAAGGCTGGCAGGATCAGACGGTCCATATGTTTTTGCCTGTTCTATCGCGAACGCAACTTTTTTATGTCGCCCGCCCGACCAATGCACACTGCTTCGCCCGTGCGCCGCGTGTCTGCCGCCATGCCCGCCTGCCCCGTGATGGTCGCTGCAGGTGCTCGGCCCTTCCCAGAGCAATTTGCCTTCTGGATATCCCGGCCAGCGCGACAATATAAGCCGCCCCAGGTGCGCTGGCGGCGGTCTGGCACGCCCGGCAGTCCTCCCTCCTCGCATCTACATCGCGCGCAATGTCCTGGTCCAGCGCCTTCCGTGCGTCCCGCGCTTTCGCCGTCCTTGCCGCAGGCCTCGCGGCGGCAGGCGTTGTGGCGTTCGACAACTCTAGATTCGATAATGTACGTACCCCGCCGCCCAATCTGATCGCGGGGCCGTTCCTGACTTCTCTTCTTGCCCACCAGGTTGCGATGTGAGGCTGCCTTGTACGGCTGCACGGTGGTCACGTCGCATGCTGACACTTCTGACGCATCAGTTACTGGGGCCAGAATTCGTATGGTGCCACTCACAGCGACGTTGCGAACTTCCAGAAGCCGCTGTCGTTCTACTGCCAGGTGAGGACAAAGACTACTGACGCGTTCCTTCGTGCCTGTACTGAGCCTTTGTGTTGCTACGACAAACTACAGGATGATACCATTGATGTGATACCCATTGCCTTCATCAACAAGTTCTTCGGACCGGGGAATGCCCCCGTGCTAGACCTCGCCAACGTGGGTGCTATAGCAGTCCCCAGGCACTATAGCCGATCCTAACGGAATGGCGACTCGCAGACCTGCAACACTACTGGGTCCCCCACCTTCCCGGGCACGGGGCTTCTCGATTGCTCGTTTATGGCTTCGGATATACAGACCTGTCAGTCGAAGGGCAAGATCCTCACCCTTAGTCTTGGGGGAGGCGGGGCCAGTGTTGGGTTCCAATCTGACAGCCAGGCCGAGTCCTATGCGGACACCATCTGGAACGACTTCCTGGGAGGCTCGAGTTCCACACGACCCTTCGGAAACGCAGTACTTGATGGGTAAGCCCGTTGTCCTCCGGTAAGGTTCACAACCAGTGCTGATCCACTATCTTCAGCGTCGACCTCGATATAGAGGGTGGGCCAACCACCGGTTATGCAGCGTTTGTGACCCGTTTACGTTCACACTTCAACGGCGCCAGCAAAAAGTACGCCCAATTACGTCTCGCATTCATCGTCACCTGCGGTCCTGATCGTCAACGTACAGATACTACATAACCGGCGCGCCCCAATGCGTGTACCCTGATGCTTCTCTGGGATCGACTATCAACTCGGTGGCTTTCGACGCCATATACGTCCAGTTCTGTACGTTCTTCCGAGGGACTTCAGCCGCACAACGCTCACAACCCCACCCCGTTAGACAACAACCCTTGTGGCCTGCAGGTGTTCAATTCAGCCTCGGTAAGTCGCTCGGGATGCTGTAACAAGAACCCGTCCCTGATGAGCTGCGCCATGCACCCTTGTTGCTCCGGGATGCATTCCTACTGTGTAGGGGTTCAACTTCGGCATCTGGTCAGTTGTCTTCCCATCCCACTCGCCTCAGCTGCTGACGAACGTCCGAAACCAGGGACATCTGGGCACGCACTATCAGTCCGAATCCTAACGTCAAGGTGTACGTCGGCGCGCCCGCGTCCAGTACCGCGGCGGGGTCTGGCTACCAGGACCCTGCCACTCTCGCCAACATTCTGAAGACGACCCGCAACCGATTCCCGTCCTTCGGAGGTGAGCCATACGCACTCCGTTGTGCCGCAAATGGCTAAATGCGATGGACAGGCGTCATGATGTGGGATGCCTCGCAAGCGTACCGTAAGTACACATTTCGAATGTGGCGCTGGGACGCTCGCGAACCCTTTTTCGTATAACGATAGAGAACAACCGTTATGACGCTGCGGCAAAGAAGGCTCTCGTCGCCGCCGGCGGAACCGGGTTCACGTTCCCTGCCTGCACTGCGCCCGCGTTCGTAGCAGGGAACAACTACCCCGGTAGCAGTCAAGTCACGTTCAACGGGTACGTCTCTTGCGTCCCTTCGTCCCGCTTTACGTGACGTTCTGATTCTGTGGCGTGCACGCAGGTATATTTGGGAGGTTCGTCTAGTAATCCCGCCCAGTCAGGCGCATGGAGGCTTACGGTAGCATTGCAGTCCAAGTGGTTCTCTTCGAACAAGCCCAGTGGCGACCCCAACGGGGACTGGATGCCCAGTAAGCTCGCCTCCGACACCTGTCTCCGATCGACTCTGACAGTCCGTACAGTCAGCGCGTGTGCTGGAGATGCACCCTCGGGCCCATCAGGGCCGTCATCCACGACCACGACGAGTGGAGGCAGCGCCCCCACCGGGGGCAGCTGCGGTGGCGTAGCTCCTTGGAGCTCGGGCACTGTGTACACTGGCGGGCAACAAGTCTCGTACAAGTGCGTCTTGGTCCCCCGTCCACGCTCCGCGAGCCCGTGTTGATGCCGTCTACGCACGCAGCGGTCATCTCTGGACTGCCAAGTGGTGGACCGAGGGGGACACCCCCGGAGGTACGTGATCTCATCGTCTTCTGCTTCCATTTTCCATCTACTTGATGCTCACGGCTGGTGTCGCTTCCAGGAGCCGCCGGCGTCTGGACGGACAACGGAGCGTGCGCGAGCAAGAAGCGCGAGGCTCCCGCATACGCAGAGCCCACCGCGGCACCCGGCACCCGCCCCCGTTCCTCCTCTCGCTTCTTCCGCCTCTGAGGGGGAACAGCGCCCCCGAACGGCACGGGCCCCTTCTGCCGTCCACCCGGCCCAATCTGTCAATTTGGCTGGGTGGCGCGCATCCGGCGAGCTCAGCGTTTCTATCTATTCCTTTCTTTATTGACGTATTTCACGACTATCCGGATGATGATGACGACCACGGCCGCGACCACGAGGATCGTGGGCCTTTGATGACGCGCGTTCTGTATTCGCTTTCTCTTACGAGACTTGTGCTTCTAGCCACCGCCCGCGGTGCTCTGCCGGGCTTGGCGGTGTATGTTTAGACTACTGGGTTGAGAGGATGCACATGTATGGGTGTACAATATCATTGTCGATGTCACACATTGCTGGGAGAGAACTCTAGCCCGGCGTCTCTCCTTACACATTGGGTGGATCCGCGAGCGGACGTAAGTATCTAAGGGTCGCGCCTAACAAGGCTTGGAACCGACGGCGTTGTTCATGGCGCCCTCGGTGTACGCGATGGGGGGGGAGTATGGAAAATCCGTCGATGGCCTCAGATGATCTAGAAGCCTTCATCGACCCGAGTGCCTCCAATGCTATGGGTGCTATTGGGTAGTGAGCAGCCTGAGGGCCATCCAGAAGGGCGAGCTTGCTAGTGCGCCAGCCTAGCACGCGTTCATTTCTTTCGAACGCTTCTCGCCCCGAGCAATGATTGTCACGTCGGCCAAGTCGTGGATAGTATTCCTTGTGGTACAGCACGGCCTCCGCTATGGTACCAAAATGCCATGATGCAGCGGTATCATAGCACGCGACAGGCCTTCTCTATACCCGGTCTCTCCTCAATACTGATGTAGTATCTCTCGTGCGACTTAAGCGACGTCCCACCGACAGGACTGCCACGGACCACTTTACCGATGCACCCCCGAGGACGTGTTCGAACGCCACCGCGGCCACCGACCAGTAATGTCACAGCAAAGCTGCGGTGACTTGGCCCGGCGTGTGTGTCCATGATCCCTCGCCGAACAATCAGTCTCTTCACGGTATGATTCCGCCATGGTCGCGTCAGACCACAACAACCGGAGTGTCTTCGGGTTCACCTCACTTCGATCCCCGAAGCCCGAGCACGAGGTGGCTCGTCCCGCAGGAGTCCAACTGGAAGATTGCGCAGCGGCCGGGATAGAGTCGACGGAGATGTGAAACGCGGTCCCGAGGTGGTACGGCGCAGCACATGCCTGACCACCTTTCAGCTCATAACAACACACGGATGCCTGTGTATGCTGCGCATATGCTGAGGAGAAGGACAAAACTGCGCACATATGCGGCCGTTTCGACTGCGCAGCGACCTGGTTGGTGATATATTCCTTCTTACGGTGGAAGAGGGCGTCCAGGTAGCCAGTGGCTGCTTTGCATCCCGGATGGCCAGAGTCTAGAGATGCAACGCAGCGCGCTGCCACTGGCACTGCTCGTCGTGTCGCTGAGGTGCCATGGCTGCGGCGCGGGCCTCACCCTTCTTTGACACCAAGGCGAATCACCGAACCTCGCGGTACGGAAACACTTTCGTACTCACCTAGCGGTATACAAGTTCTTGCTGGGATATGTCGACCGAATGGATTGAAGAGGTGCCAGCATTGGTTCTTTTCACGATTCCCGGCCTGGATTGAGGAGACCGGCCCGAATGTGACCGCCCTTGTCGGGTCTCGTCCCTTCGGGACATCATTGGGTTCCTGGTCCTGCTAAGTCAAGCCCGAATGTGACCCGTCGACCTGTTTGCTTTCTGACGCCGGCACTCGGGCTGCGCTGCAATCAGAGGTGAGTCAACGATTTTCGGTCAATCTCAGACCAGGTGTGTGGACAGATGAGATTGGGCTACCTGGTCATGCCACACTACTACTCCCGATACCGTACTGAGTAGTAGTATCAAGCATCCAAGTCGCACGACTGGCAGATGCCTAGGCAAACCGCACAAACATGCTCCTGCTGAACATAACCTACACCAGCGCAGTGAGCACTGAGCGCTGAGCTACGATAGACGCAAATAGCACCCCACAGCCGCTCACCTCGCGCCTGCCAGCCTTCCTGCCTTCCTGCCACCGTACTCCAAACGCGTTACGGCAGTGCGTGTGGGGCGCAACGAGCTCCGCCACCCGCGGACTGTCAAACGCAGACTGTGCGGACGGAGCCAGATCGACCCACGCGCGCCCGGGCCCAGCTGTACACTATGCATCCGGGTCCCAGCCTGAGAGCACACAGCCCGTCGGGCTAGGGGTTCTGTCGATGCTCGACGGCGCAGCGGATTCTCCGAGGCTATTGCTGGACCTTCGAGTCCAAGTTCTACCGTAGCGCCAGCGAGCGTCACGGTTGCGCCGTCGTCGTGGGGCATCTGAACATCGGGGCAACATGGCTCCCTAGGCGTGTATATTGCGTCGTGCAGTCGATACAGCCCTTGCCTGGGGCTGTCCGCGGTCACGCTCTACCGCCAGATCGATAGCTCAAAATAGCATTGCTCCGCTGGGCAGGGCGACGGGACGCACCGTGACTACTGTACGCAGTCCACGTAACCGCACGGACGCCGATGGGTCCTCCTCGGGCGTTCTGCCAGCCACCGGCGCGCGGGGGCGGACCATGGCCACATGTCTGAGTTGCATACTTACAAGTACGCCTTGGCGCTGCGGAGGATGGCCAAGTGGCAGGGATAACTTTGGATCTCTGGAGCCTTCGGGGCTTGAGCAGATGCCCCTGACATTGTGGACGCTTGGGGGCCGCATCGATGCGCTGGCGTGTCACTTGTGCCGCCGAAGGGCCGCGCGTACGTGACTGTGTACACTTTATGCGATGCGCGTATCCGACACGTCTCTTGGAAGGCGGAAGGACATGGACATTGCGTCCGCTGACTCCAGGTCTGAGGGTCTGGGCCGCTGGTGAGTGTGGTGATCTCTTACGCCGGAGAGTCGGTCCGTTTGACGTACATTGTGGACGGCTTCTGGGTACGCCGGAATACGGGGATGCCCGTGTATGCGACCGCCAAGGACATCCCTGCGCGCGCACATTAAGGCCCGGTGATAGAGAACGCGAGTCATATTACCATGCGTGTTCTAGTACAACAGTGTGCACGGCTTGTAATACATGCGAAGACAGCGGAGAGAGAGAGGCAGAGGAACGCAAACGACAGCGAAAGCCCAGGATATTACAACCTACACACAGGCCGATCACCACACCGACAGTGCCGCTGGGGGCGTAAGGTATATCATACACGAAACCGAACCGAAAGCGAAGGAAATAAGATTAGTCCGACGAACGACGACGGCGGTTTATCGGTCGCGCGAGGTCGTCGTGCTCCGTTCGGAGCTGGTATTCCGTTTCGGCGTCTCGTCCGTCCGGTCCGCATGTGAGTTGAGCAGGAGGGAGTTGATCGCCATCGACTCGCGCGAGCGAGGCGAGCCGCCACTACTTTGGGCGGAGGACGCGGAGGAGTACGGGGAGAGAGGCAGGTCGTGCGCCGAGGTAGCGTCTTGGGAGGACGCCCCGTGTATGCGCGACTCGTATGGCGCAGGAGGCGAGCGCGAGGTGCGGCGCCTTTTGCGCGGCTGCTCGCCCGAAGATGGTGATACCAATGCCCTGTCCCGCAGGTCGGAGGTTGACGACGTGGACTCGGTGCGGTGGCGTCCCTGATGGGGTTGATCGTGATGAAGCTGCTGTGGGACGTGCGGGTGTGGCGAATGGTGGTACGAGGCGGGCGGCGAGGGGAAGTGGTGGGCGTGCGCATATGGATGCGAATGGTGCACGTCCGGGACATGGAGCGGGATCACAGGCTGGGCGGGTTGTGAATGCGGCGCCTGGTACATGTCAAGCATTGTGCGATGTAATGTCGCTATAGACGCGAGGCGCTGTGGGAGTAATGCTGTCAGCACAGAGGGCCAGGTACGCTTCGCACGGCAAGCAGACTAACTTGGTCTTCGGAGCTCTTGGCGTTCAGCATGGCGAGGAGCATTTCTCTGTCGCCGTCGCCTCTGGCCTTGTAGGCCTCGAGAATCTCGCGCAAAGTAGGCGGTGGCGGCTGTGTGGCAATCGGGAGTGAGCCGGTGTGCATACTTGGCGTGGCGGAGTACCGACCTGTTCCAAGAGACGCCAAGAAGAGGCAAGCAGAGACTTCATGTTCGAGTCGAGCTGGCGGGGGTGGTAGTGGTGGGGAAAGGCGGGCTCGGGGGAGAAGGGGATGCGGGGCGGGGATGGGAGGATGCTCATGAGGCGAGGCGGGGGCTTGGACGGGACGGCGAGGAGGTGTAGACTGGAGGGCTGCGTATTTGAGCAAAGCCAAGTCAAAGGACTATCTTTGACTCTCTCCGTCCTCTCTCCAGTGAGTAATTTTAGCGTGCCAAGCCTTGCTCGGAACCCATCCCACCGCAGGCCTTCCGCCGTTCAGCCCCGCTCTCGTCGGTCCCTCGCTCTGCCCCGGCGCATCGTGTGCGACTCGGGAAGCACACAGCGGTCGTCAGCCACGCACAAGCGAGGCTAGCAGCGGCCGGGCGGGGGGACGGACGAGGGGGCGGGACGAGGAGGAGGAAGAGGATGGTGGCGTCTGCCGAAAATAAGCATCGGCGTTGGTCCTATTCTTGCACCTCTTTGGCTTGGCATTCCCAAAACAGCAACCGATAACTTGTCATGGCACTATCAGCAATATAATCCACGCCTATTTTTGTGGTGCTTCGCCTTCGCGCTCCTGTCCGACGCGCCCTCCTCTCCTCCTCCTCACCCTCCTCGCCCGCTTCGCCAGCCCTGTCCGCCGACTTATCCGAACTCGCGGCCTGCATGTGCTCCTCCCATCTCCCCCTCCGTGTCCCATGATGCCAATCGCATCATACGTGGCCACCGTCGACCATCAGCCCCGGGTGTGGTCCAGAATTAGTGCTGTTACTGCCAAGGCTAGCCAAGTCCTCTCAGCCTCCGCCATATCCTCCGCGTTTCCCCGTAACAGGTCATTCATATCGTGTGCTCCCAGTGGCTCCCACGCATTCGTTTGACTCGTGGAACGTATGCCCTGCATTCAGTTCCCGCGCACGCTATGTCCATACATATCACATGGCCAGAATAGACATGTCGCCGGTGTCCTACATAGTCTCGATGATAATGCGAATATATCGCGCTGTGCTCTCGCCCAGCGACCTAGGGCGCAGTTCCCCCGAGAGTAATGGATGCTGCATGCTTCGCTGCGTTGTCCTGCTGGCAACCACCCGTGCGCGTTCAGTCTCTGTCTGATCTCCCAATCGCACTCGCGACCGTGCTTGCGATCGAGAATGAGCTCATCGACGCTCATCTCGCTTCTCGATCGAGTCCATAACAGTCTCCGCCAGTCACCGGCCAATCGCCATCCTTCCCACCACGTGATCGACGCGACGCGTGCATCTGGTTCCGCGCGTTGCACAGCCCCACTAAACGCGGTCCTTGAGGTTGACTCCCATCTTCGCCACACTCACGCATATAGCTGCGACTCCGACGGGGCCTCTCCTCCACACAACTACCAAAATGCCTCTATCTGTCGGTGCAGGACTTGCACTTCCTACGGACGTCATCCACGAGGTATTAGCCTCACTATGCGACTTCCGCACCTTGTCTGCCGCAATCATGGTCTCCAAGGCCTTCTACGACGTCTTCCAGGCGCACCCCAAGGTCATTGCCCACAGCGTTGCGGCCAACCTTATTGGACCGGCTTTGCCCCAAGCCGCCCGGGCAGCGCACTACGTACACCAGTGCGCCTACCCAAACCTAGGTCGTGCTGCAGACGTTCCGGATGAGTCTCGCTTCGAGGGCTACGCGTGGGATCTAACACGAGATATGGGGGAAACTTTGGAGCAGTATGCGCATGCAATACTGTTGCTGGAAGACTTCTATAGCCTCAGGTATGTTGCCCGGTGACATTGAGCGCCACAGTGGGAGTTTACGCCATGGTGCCCGTGCAGACATAAGGATCGTGCATCCCGAACCAGTGTTCTTGACGCGGTGGAGTCGCATCGATTCCGGCGAGCAATATACCGACATATCCTCTGCCATGATATCTGCAAGCGCGGTGGCTTTGACCCGGAAGACAGCGATTCTGGTGATACCGACACGGATGATGATGGTGACGACGGCGACGACAACGACGATGCAAATGCGCTCAAAACACAGATCGCGATCAGCGAATTCCTCCAGAGCGTGCCTTCATCGGAGCTGTTCGAGTTCGTGGAAGTGTGTGCCTTTGTTATTGATACCAAGGCGTGGCAACTTAGAGCTTGGTGTCGCGTGAGCCATTGGAACGGTACGTTCCTCCGCCGAATCACACCTACGTAGGAGGCTCAATCCGTTTACTAGCTGGTCGCGATTTGGTGCCCGTGAATGTCCTGCCCCTAGCCGAAAGACTCGAGAGGAGGGAACTGAGATCGGTCGAGGTCCCAGAAGACATCGACCTCTACTCATACAAAGTGCTCAGCGACGCCGCGAAGGACGTTTTGCGACATCGACATGTATCTGAAGACCAGCTGAACGATGTCTCCACAAAGCATATCCTCGAATCCGTTCATGGCGAGCAAGATACTTGTAAGCTGCCGCTAATTCCAGCGAATGACAATACTCATGTACGAGTCAGGCTCGCGCTGCGGAGCCGTCGGTGGCGTCCAACTTCTTGGACCGACAAGTGCGAATTTCCCATTGATCACTGTCATTCACGCGTCGCTCAACCGTCTCCTATCAGATATAGACCTCCTAGATGGACTCGTGACGATTCACGAACAAGCTCAGTTGCTTCCGGGCCTGCTCCCGAGGAACAGGGACGTTACGCAAGAAATCAACCGACATCTCACACACCTCCAGAATGTCAACCATGGTACGGATAAGATCGTAGTGGAACAGATGATGGATATGGAGCTCGAAGGCGAAGACGACGACGGCGAGCAGTGGTCCAAGGATAGGTGCTACTGTTTGGAGTGCATCAAGCATCTGTTCCGACAACGCCTTATGCTGTGGTGGCGCCAAGAGAGGCTGACCCGTAAGTAACCCTCTCCCCGAAAAAGACTGCGACCTTTGACTCACCCTCATTCTATCTTAGTCGGCAAGCCTCTTCTCGAGGATTGCTGGTACGATGCAACACTCACCATCCGATGATTGCCGCAGCGCGCTGATACATTGCTGTACAGGTACGGGTACAACTGCCGCACGATGACGCACCGCGCCAGCCATGCGACGAAGCTTAACGTGAGTGGGGTCGTCTTCCGCCGCTGCGTGCGCGAAAGGCTAATGTTAGCCTGCTCGGCAGCACCTCTGCAAGCCCACGCGGGGCGATGCGCCTGCGACCGCTCCCGGACAGGGCAATGTCAACTAGGCTCCGACGGTATCCAGAGCCTATGTTTAGTGTGATTCTTCGACGAAGATGCAGTGCCAGCCGCCTCGGAACCATTCACGGTCATATTTGATCCCTATGACTCGGCTACGCCCTCTCCCTTGTTTTCTCTTTTTTTCGAAGTTACAAAGCTATCATACGCCGAATGATGATCAGCTGTTGTCAGAGTGCCATCGGAGTCACTGTACATATACGCTCACATCTCGATAGTTTTGTGCTGGACTCGGTTGGTGGAAAGGGACTATGGGACTTTGTACGATGACTATCGACTACTGAAGTAGCATGACGATATCTTCGTGGTCCGATTCACTCGTTATGCAAGGACCGCGCGAACACAATCTGCACGTTTCATATCAGACGGAATACAAGACAGAGCGGTGTGCAACGTCCGTCGTACCTAGCGAACTTGGTCGGTTAGCCGGGCCGTCTAGCCGAGAAGGAATGACGGAGACACAAGTAGCGCGCGGATTCACGATCTGCTTTCTCGAGTGCTGTTCAGCGCAACTCTCGACCACCAGCTGTATTCTCGTGCTTCTGTCTGTCTAGTGAACATCGCATACGACATCGGAGAGGTCGCCTCTAACGAATGCAATAGCCACAAACTATGATACACGCCGTACTCATCTGTCCGTATCCCTCCCTCCGCTCATCCCACCCCACACCCGCTCACAGTCACGCTCACCGAATGCGCACGCACAGTCAACACCTCGGGCGTGCCGCGGCTCACGAAGTTCTACTCGCCGATCGAGCAGTCCGCGCAGACCCTCGTCGAGCGCATCTACGCGCTCGTGTCCTCGCGCCCGCCCGGGCTCTGCAACTTCCTCGACGCGCCCGAGCTCGAGGCGTTCCTCAAGCCCAAGGGCGTCGACGCGAGCGGCGAGAAGCTGCGGGTTGTGTACCGGAGCTACGCGACGCTCCATTTCGTGTTCGTCGTTGACGTGGCGGAGAGCGAGCTCGGGATCTTGGACCTCATTCAGGTGCGTGTACTTGCGTCTATCTGAGAAACGCGGAGGTACTTAGACTGGTGCGGGCGTACAGGTGTTCGTAGAGTCACTTGATAGCGCGTTTGAGAACGTATGCGAACTCGATCTGGTATTCCACTTCGACGAGGTACGCTATCAGTCCTACCGATAGGCGTATTGCCGTTGTACTGGGGGCACGCTCACCACCTCACTCACAGGCACACCACATCCTCTCTGAAATCATCCAGGGCGGACTGGTCCTGGAGACGAACGTAAACGAGATCGACCGCGCCGGTACGCATCCTCCCCCTCCCCCTCCCATCTCCCACCTCCCACCACCAGACCCACGCACGCATCTCACTCCTACTCCGCAGTACAAGAAGCCGCCCGGGCGCGCAAAGAGTCCTTCGCCTCCGCGAACCCGCTCTCCCTCGGCGGCGGCGGCACAGTCGGCTCACGCAGCGCCGGGCTGCAAACGCCCCTCGGCTGGCTCGCGGGCAGGCTCACCGGCGTCGGCGCGCGCTAGCCAGCCACAGCTGTCACCAGCTGTCGACGCGTACCGCGTACCGCGACGGCGCCGTGGGAGGCTGCAGTCCGGCATGGGCGGACAACACGAGCCCGGGTCACAGGTGGGGGCGGGAGCGAGAGGGGATGGTGCACCGCGATCTCGGGCCTCCCCCGCTCGCGCGAGTGCCTGGCTCCGAGTCCGAGGAACTGATCAGCCCGCTCCCGTGGCCCGATAAGGGCATGGCGGGGCCAAACCCGGGGATTGTGGATGGGAGGGCGCGCCCGCGGTCGTGAGCACCCCTCAGTCCTTGGCGAGGGAGCCGTGCGCTGTGCGTGGCTGCCGGCGGTGGGTGCGTAACAGACTTCGACTGGCTAAGGATACGTGGACTCGGGGCGTTGCGCTCGTGGCGGGAAGGATCGGTGCTATGCTACGATACACACACATACATGTAGGATATATTGGGATGTGGACACACGCACGCCGCGTACGCGACGGTTGCGGTACGGCATGGAGCTCGTCCGTCGACTTGGCAATGTGCGGATTATAGACCTGCAGCGGGCGCGGCGTTCCGCACGGCAGGTGCTCCTTACCAGGGTGCGATGGAAGAACTTTTCGAACGATCGAGCTCATGAGAGTGCACGCCGGATGCTCACGGCGCAGGCGTTGGCATAGTCAGCGTTCCTTGTAAGTGAATACGGATCGAATGAGCACCTGAACGGACGGTGTGTGGCCTGTTTGCACGACTTACTCTTCTTTTTCTTCTTACCGCCACCGGGCGGACCTCTGGCTGGTGGGTCTTGAGGCGTAGGTGCGTTCGAGGGACCTTTCGGGGTCGTGCCCCTCGGAACGGGGGCCGGAGTCATTGACGATCGACCAGCGGTCGCAGTCACAGGTGTCTCCGGTACAGGTTCCTCGGGAGGGGCAGCCGGGAGCTGGAAGGACTCGTGCGCGTGCAGGGCCGTGGTGCGCATGGCGTTTAGGAGCAGCAGGGTGTTCTGCTGCCGCTTCGAGTCGGCGGCAGTATCAGCAGTCGCGCTGGCCGCGAGCCCACGCTCCGACGACGACAGCTCCTCGGGCTCTTCTGCGGCAGGCACAGACTCGCCCTCGGCAGTGCGCTTCTTGCCTGCCGCGGCGGCGTCAGTCGCTGGCGGTTCTGCGATCGGCCAGACGAAGCCTGTGCGGGGCGTGTACGCTGGCCTGTGCGACCGGAGCGTGTCGAGGGACTTTTGGAGCGAGTGCAGAGAGGTGAGCTGGAAAGGCGGTCATGACCTGGTAATGAAGTTCGGACGATCGGCCGAAGGAGAGCACGCGCACGTACGAGCCTGTTGGAAATCAAGGTGTACACGTCCGGTGATTGGTAGATGCGGTTGTTGAGAATGAAGTATACGGCGAGGGGGCGGACTGCACCGTCGACGCTCTCAGAACGGTGGGAGAGGGCGACTCACCTGGCGACTCACCTTCGTCTGGTGAGAGACGGTCTCGCTTGTGTATTATAAACAGCGAAGGGGGCTCGGCATGCACGAGAGCAAACTCGATGCCGGTGAAGCGTCTGAGAAGAGACATGACGCGTGAGGGCCGCAGCACGAGAGCGGGTGCTTCCTGCATACCTGAGTTCCTCCGCTTCATTGACGAGCGGGAGGCCGGTGTGCATTGTCTGCATGCGCAGGACCTGGTTGTTGCTCTGCTTGTCGTAGAACATGGACGTGGTGAAGTAATCAAACGCGTTCTCGGCGGTGAGGGGTCCATGTGCCTACGACATACGGTGTGAATATGTGCGCGACTGGGGAGACTGGGTGGGACAGAGACCTGGATCCACTCGTGCCAGATGAAAAAGCGGTGGCTGTAGTCGTCAGGCGGGTGGAGGTCGACGTCCATGTCGTGATGGGGAGCTAGTGCTGGGCGGTGCGTGCGGGGAGGTGGTGGTAGGAGGCGAGCCGGGTGTGTGGCTGGGCCGGGCGCGGGACGCGATTGGCGGGGAGGCGCGCGAGGGGTCCCACAGTGCAGGCAGCGTTCCCAGAGGGCCCGACCGGGATCGCCATAGAAAGCAGGGCGTTCTCAATAATCCGCCCGTACCAGTCCTCTGTTTCTACCACTCCCCTGGTCCGCTCGTCTTCAAGTACTCCCAGCGCCGCCCATGGCGTCCCTACCATTCCCCGCCCGCAGTCCCGCATCGCCCGATGTCCCTCCTCGACCACCCAGACCGTGCGGCCGTGTACGCCACGCCCGCGATCGCCGACCCCCGCTCCTGGAGGGCCCGCCTCAGACATAGCTGCCGCACAGTCGTCCGCCATGTCTCCAAGCATGTCGGCGTCGGCATCATCTGCTCAGTCGCGTACTTTGATCCGTAAGCGCGCGCACTGCAAGTACCGGGCACGGCTGTAGAACATCGCGGGCTGACATGGTGCACAGAGGAAACTGGAGCGTGGATCTCCAGGCCGGGTCCCTCTTTGGCTACAGGCCGATGCTATTTGTCGTGCTCATGGCCGGACTTGGTGCAATGGTTCTCCAGGTCAATATCCACTCGCACGGTTCCGCGAGCCCAGTCTGACGTTCGGACCCAGTCCCTAGCCTTCAAGCTGGGCTGCGTTACTGGCCTAGGTACGCCTGCTGGGAAGCCCGCCCCCGCTGGCACAACGCTAATCGTAGCCTTTCCAGATTTGGCCTCGCACTGTCGCATCCTCCTCCACGACCGCCCGAGGCACAAACGGCTCGTCCGTTTCGCCGTGCTTTACCCGCTATACGTTCTCTCCGAGATTGCGATAGTGAGCACTGACCTTGCAGAGCTCCTTGGTTCGGCCATCGGCCTCTGCCTCATCTTCCCGTCAATTCCCCTTTGGGCTGCGGTTCTCATCACTGCGTCCGACGTTTTGATATTCCTGATACTCGGTGATCCTTCTCGGGGCCATGGTCGTCCTGTGAAGATCTTCGAATACACTGTCATGGCATTGGTGAGTTTGACTACTCAGCAATCATCGACCGGGATTGACGGTCGCACACTTTGCAGGTTGCCGCCGTCTTCGTCTGCTTCCTTGTCCTCCTCGCGAGGGTCAGTCCTGATTGGGGCCAGACGTTTTTGGGGTTCATCCCCTCCAAGAAGCTATTCGAGACGAAACCCGATGCCCTCTATACTGGTCAGCAGCGTTCACGAGGTTTCTACCACCGGCCCCCGTATCTCACCAGAGCGCTTCTATCTACTAGCTGTTGGTATTCTCGGTGCTACCGTGATGCCTCATGCGCTCTTCTTAGGCTCGTACCTTGCGACTCAAGACCGCATTGCCCCAGCACCCGTCCTACCTTCTCCTGCATCCTCCGGCCCCACCGGACTGAGAAGCAGGATCAGGAACTGGCTCAAGTCTCTATTCACCATCTCACGTGCCGAACGTATTGCAGCCTCGCGAGACTATCGCGACAAGTACGGCCGCCAAAACAACGAGCTCGGCTTCGTCCGTGCCCACCTCACCCACGGACTGGTAGACGTGATCGTGAGCCTGTTGGCCGTTGCTGTGCCAATAAATTCCGCGTACGCAAGCATCCACTTCTCGCGCCTCGCACTGCCCGCCGCCACGTCCTGACTATCTCCCCTTTCTCACTTCCGCTTCGCACGCAGCATTCTCGTCATCGCTGCCACCGTGTTCTTCAACAAAGATGGGGGTGCCTCATCATCCGCATCCGCATCCTCCGCCCCTGCCGGGCTGTTCGACGCGCACGATCTGATCAAGGCGAATATTGGGACAGGTATCGCCCGTTTCCCCATGGCTCCCCCGCTGTCTATCGCATCCGCCCTTTTTGACTGATTGGATCACGCACCCCCTTGCCAGCCGCCGCGTTCATTTTCGCACTCGCACTGCTCTGCGCAGGGCAGACCGCGAGCATCACCGCCACGCTCGCAGGCCAGATCGTCTCCGAGGGCTTCATCGAATGGCGCGTCTCGGTGAGTGCTCGCCATTCCTCCCGCTGCTGCCGTTGCTGTGTCTGCTGCTCGTCCGCATGCTCACATCCACATCCGCATCCGCATTCACAATGTCAATCTTGTGTGCCCAACCTGCGCACCGTCTGCGCCGTTTCGTGTGTGGGTGGTGGTCCAACCGTGCCTGCAGCCGTTCCTGCGGCGGATCATCACGCGCCTCATCGGCCTCATCCCCTCCGTCGTCGTCGCCATCGCCGTCGGCCGGCGGGGGATCGACACGCTGCTCGTCGCGTCGCAGGTCGCGCTCGCGATCGTGCTTCCCTTCGTCGCCGCGCCCCTCATCCTCCTCACCTCCTCCAAGGCCGTCATGTCCGTCCGGAAGCCCCCTCCGTCTCTTCCGGCCGTGCGAACCCCCGCGGCTGACAGCGTGAGTGCGGTAGCAGTGGGGTCGCTGCCGGAGCTCGACATGCCGGATCACATCGCGGAGACACGGATCCCGCCCGATCCCGCCTCCAGCTCCGAGTCCCTCGCCAGGAGCGAGAAGATGGGGGCCTTCGATGCGGAGATGGAAACGGAGATGGAGAAGGAAAGGGAGGACGATGCCGACAAGGGCGGGGCGCGCCGCTGCCAGGCGGAGGAGGAGGAGACGTCCGTCGCCGCGCTCGAGCGGGACGAGCCGTGCGCGGTGTCGTACGCGAACCACTGGGCGGTCACCGCCGTCTCGTCCGTCATCTTCCTCATCATGCTCGCCGCGAACGTGTACGCGATCGTGATGCTCGCCTTGGGCCGGGGCGGGTGACCGGCCTTGCCTCGCCCGACGCGCGACCTGGATCTCTACTGTACCGCCGCGACTAGGCGTTCCCTTGTTGGTAGTAGCGTAGCCGCTACGACGCTGCTACTCCTGTTGCTTCTGCGGCTACTGCTTCCGGCGGTGGCGGTGGTCGCGGCGCGCTGCCGCCTGCGAGGGCGCCAGGACGCCGGCATCTCAACTGTAGAACAAGACGTTCGGTGTCACTGTAGGTTTACGATCGAGATGGGACCCCGGCGCGTAATGTATAACACCCACGCTGCCTGCTACCACATTATACTACCCATCTCCCCATTGGCGGCGACCGATGGCCAGCGGCCAGAGTGTATTAGTGGTAGTGGTAGCATCCTCCGATCCAAGGCGGCAGAATACTGATCGGGAGCCGTTTAAACGGCGACGGAACGTTCCCAGCAGCAGCAGCAGCAGCAGTGTCATGATCAGTTGAAGAAGTTAGACAATGGAAGTGCGGTTGCCGATACACTTCCAGTCGAGACGACGGAAGGAATTGCCTTCGGACGATGAATGAGTTAACGTTAGCGTTTCGTTGGCGGGGCGACGGGCTGAATTTGAACGAACTTTGACGTCGACGACGCCATCCGCCATCCGAGCCGGGCCTCTACCGCGCAACTGCGAGCCTGAGGGGACTAGCCAGTGTGAGTTGAGAGTTGACCGTCGAGAGGCTGCGCGCCCGATGAACAGAGAAGACACCGTCGGCGCTCGAGTACGCACGTCGCAGGCCCAAGGCAAAGGCCGAGCGGACCTAGGCCGCACCGTGACGGACTGCGCCCGCGACCGCCGGCGTCGATGGATCGTGCACGATTCAGCAGCAGCAATCCATCCATCGGATAATCTGCGGTAGCGGAGTAGAGTGTGTCCGACAGGAACGACGGGAAGCGACATGCACGGGGAAGGGAGTATACTGTATGTACTGTACAATGAGCGGTATGTATGGTGTGCCGTGCCTCAGGCAGGGATCATGGCCGCTATAATCGCGGCGGCTAGAACAGTCCATGGAAGAGAGCCCGAGAGGAGGAGCGGCGAGGAGTTAGGCTGGGTCGTTGTGGGGTCAGCCGCAGACGACCCCGGGGAAGCTGAGGGCGAGCCAGACGAGGACGAATTGCTGTTTGGAGTAAACACGGCCTGGACGGTTCCAGCGGAGAGGGACTTGTTGCTCATGATCTGTGAGAACATCAAGAACGCCGCCTCGCCTACGGCGAGCGGGCCGTGCTTGTATGCGGGCACCTCGTGGCCCCTTCATACAAGGCGGGTGAGCACGGCTGGGTAAACGTCCTCCCGAAAAAAAAAGATGTTGGGCGGGGGAGAGGGTACTCACGCGCCGAAGATGCGGACGTAGGAGAAGGTGCCCGCGTTCTTGTACAACCCTGCAGGCTCGCCGTTGACGGTGAAGTTCGCAAACTTCTGTTTGGCGTACTCGCTACTGAACTTCGTGTCCAGCGCATCGACCTGCAAGTACGCGCATGCAACGGTCGCTTGCGGTCAGCGTGCGCCCCGGCCGCCACGACGCCCGATCGGAAAAACATAAAGACTGCGCACCATGGCCTCCACGCCGTGAAAGTTGAGGATGTAATCCTGCATGATACGCGCAACCACAAATCAGCCCCGGCGCACACGCGACAGTCCCACAGGAAGGCCGCCGTACCGCGTCGCCGTCGTAGATGATAGTCCGCACGCCGGCATCGATCACCTTCTCGAGCAGCGGGCGCGAGTTCCGCATCCAGTCGCCCGTGTCGGCAAAATTGAAGTAGACGTCCTCGCTGCTCACGACCCACTTGGACTCCGCGCCGATCGTGCGCATGAGCGACGGCTGGGTCAGGTACGGCGCGAGGTCGGGCGGGTAGAAGTCCAGGGTCCCGCTCAGGACGTAGTACGGGTCGTGGGGGCCGAGCACGGCGGACAGAATTTGTGCGTTGCAAAATTCCTGCGCGTTCGAGCACACCTCGTTCGAGCCCCCGTTGTTGCACTTCGTGATCTGCGACGCCAAACTGAGCTATCGACGGTGGTCGGCAGGGCGCGGTCTGTGCTCAAGGCCCACCTGGTCCTTGCACCCTCCCGTGCGGTTCCACGCTTGGGTGGCCTCCTTGATCTTTGCGTCGGGAACCAGCGGGCGATACCTGCGCGACTGGAATGAGCGGCGGAAACGCCTCCCAGCTGCGATAGCACGTACGGGTTCGACGCTGCATAGGACAGGTATCCAGGGTACTGGACCAAAGGATCCTGCGATTCGAACGGATGCGTCAGCTGGCGGGTATTTTTGCGACAATTTGGCGTACAGTGAGGCCGTCGCCGATGCCCAAGAACTTGAGGTTGATGGCGGTGCCGTTAACGGTACCGTTGGCGACGCCTGTGTTCTGGTCTAGGATGTAGCTATTGAACGGGAATGTGTTGGCTCCGCGGTCGGATGCGGTCTAAGCGAATTGATCAGGCTTACGCAGCAATTGTAGGACCATAATGGCCTCCGTAACTGCATCGACGCTCGTCAGCGATGCTGTGCACTGATGATCACGGCGGGAGAAACGCCGCGCACGACTCTGTCCAGAGAGCAAACTCAGACGTGCGGTACTTGGAGAACTTTGGGTCCGCCAGGAACATTTGGAGGAACTAAGGTTCGGGGGCGTCAGTGGCTGGACGGTACACGAGGCCACTGGTGAGGAGCATGCGGACTTGGAACGGATGTGTACCTTCCAAACGTCTTCGGCCGCCTGGCGAGACGTGCCGACCTTGGTGTCTCCATGGGAAAACCCTGTGCCCACAGGCTGGTCGAGGTACAACCTGTGAAGGATCGGGCCGTGTCAGCGTTTCCGCCGCGAGGGCACAGGGCGAGGCGAGGGCGGCGGGTGGAGTTGGCGCACATGTTGGAGACATTGTTCCACGAGTAAGGGTTGTAGGTGACGGCAGTGCTGTCGTTCGTGATTCTACAAGGGCCGTTCTCCTGGAACAAGCCTATCATGGACGAGCTGCCCGGCTGTCGGACGAAGGAGGGTCGTTCAGTCGGGCTTCTGGTCGGGTGAGGGCTCGAGTACCGAGCGTGATACGCACACCACCATTGAGCCATAATGTCAGAGGGGCTGATTCTGAGTTGTTCCGAGCGGCAAAGAACCAGAACCTAGATCGGGAGAAGCAGTGCGCCGGAAGGCGTGGGTGCGGCCAGTCAGCACAGTAAAAAATACGACGGACGTGCGAGCGTGTCAAACAGAGGATTAGCGTGAAACGCGGGTCTGATTGAGCTTACCAGAGGCTCTCGGTTTCGGACAGGTCGCCATAGCCCGAGGCCTGGTATACATCAGGCGTGGTCTCGCAGACGCCGCTGTTTTCGACGAGGCGGAGTTTGCCTGGGGTGGGTTTGACGGGAGCACTGCTACCGTCTGTAGCGGCTAGAACGGCGCCCTGGAGCTGTGCACGAGTGGAGGGGTCGGCAGTCCCCCCAATCACGCCATTGTACGCAGGAACCTGGCCGGCAAGAACCTGGGGGAGGATGGCTGTCAGAATGCCAAGAAGGACGGCCCCGCGACGGGCGCGAGGAGCCATGTGCGCGGACAGGACGGAGAAGAAGTACAGAGGAAGGGGCGAGTACAGTGCGTGCGCTATGTGCGCCGTGCGAGCGTCCACGGCTGTCGAACTTGAACTTGGCTGCTCGGTGTGGCCAAAATCGAACCTAGTCCGCGTGGGGAGTCGGGGGTCGGACGAGGGGGCCCAGGGGGCCTCGCGCCATCACACAGCTCTGATGGCTATGCTGTTGATACAACCTGCCTAACCCGGCCCCCGATCGATCACCGCCCCTGCCCCATCCCCGATAAGGGCATCTGCTTCTGACCTCCGCCTGCATGATATCCAGACTCCGCGCCCACTCACTCTATTCGCCGCTCTGTCTCGCCGCCTCGGGGCTCGGGCTGAGCTCGGTGTGCGGCCACGCCCAAACGCTGCACCTCGGCCGGCGAGTGCAGACGGTGCGAACGCGTCGCTCGCCGCCACCACTCACGCGCACGTTCGCCCGCGCTTCTGATCCAGTTTCCTCCCACCCATTGAGCAGGCCATCACGCGCCTCTCTATGTCCGCCTAGCCCATGACTTGCCCCATCAAGCATTGCAGAACCAGGGCCCGTTGCCAGCCAGGCCCCTTCGACGCTTCCGCCCGTGGGCGCACCCGCTCTCCCGCCTGACTCCACCCTTCTGCCCGCAGCGCCCGCCGCCGGCAGTGGCACTCGCTGCCACCACCTCCCCTCTCGACTGTCAATGTCATTGTCATGCAGTGCCCGATTCCCCCCGCAGCAACGCATGGCCCAAACCCAGCGGCGTCCCAGCTCGCTGGGCGTACATGTGCTGCGCCCGCCACGCGACCGCTCTCCGACGTATGCTCGCTGGATCGTTGTTGTCGGAGATCACCCGCCTGAGTGTTATGTGTGTATGTGCGACGAGCGGGCCCACACTTATCCGTACCCGCCGACCCACATCGGATGCTCGCCAGCCAAGGCATCGCAACACCCTCGATGGGGACGTACGGTCGCCGTCGATGGTTTCATAGTCATGTATTCCAGCTGAGCGCCGCCGGCGAGCCAAGTAGATACCTAGACGGTCACAGAGGCACGGCCTGACACGGCCCTCCAAACTTTGCCCAATACCGTGGAGCGGACGGTGTAATAGTGATCATGTTGCATCGCTCTCGCACCCTGCTCGTGCCGCCGCACCGCACGCACGCACGACGTACCTGAAAAGCTTCGTACGGCTCGGACCACGGGATGGCCCACGTCAGGGGCTCTTCCGGAAACACCACGCCCCGGCGAGTTCGGAAGGTCCGATGCGTCTCGGACCTTGGGCCGTGACGAGGAGCGAGCGAGCGAGTGCGCGACGTGTTGTGGCTCAGGCTCTATGAATGTGCTGACGGCTCAGCGCGATTCCCGCGAGGCTCGAGGGTGTACGTACATCCGTGCCGCCCTCGTCCCAGTGCGGGCGGCCTCCATTGGAGGACGCACCGCACGGGGGCCATGCGTTGGTGGCATGGAGACGCGCTGGCTGGCTGCAATGGCGGGCCAGTGGCCCATGGCCACTGACGTCGGTGGGAGAGTCCGCATCTCCCGGACTGCCTGCCCAACGTTCGCGCTGTTGGCGAACAGTGCCGAACACTGGCCTGGGTCGGGGCTGGTGATCCCATGGTAACGAGCTGCCCAACTGGACGCGCGGGCCATCGCAGAACGGGGGTTCCTGCGACGACCGATGAAGCATATCGGCGTGCGTGCCTGCCCTATTCGGACGGAATAGGCAAGCAGCGATGGAACGCCTATGCAGATCCGGCAGAACGCTCACCGGGTGCAGGCAGGCGCATGAGAACCACGATGCGTGCGCCTGGCGCATCTTCAACCGTCACTGCTCCCCGAACGAGCACGCAGCGCGCTCGGGACGCCACGCCTCTGGGCCCGTGTGTTGCGCCCATATGACTGCAGAGCGTCACCATCGAGCATCCTTGACAGATTCCGGCTCCAGGCGGGCAACGCCCAGACGCAGAGCAGAAGAAAAAAAGAAAGCACGCCAGGCCCGTTGGGGCCAGCCCGCTTCCGTACGTGCCACCAGAAGGAACAGCGTACGGCATGTGCGTGTGATTCCTCGTTATTCCATCCGGATGGGAGCAATGCGCCAGGACGCACCTGCCATTCCACGGATCCAGGCAACGCCTCGACGAATATCGGGGGCGCACCGCGTTTCACGCGATGACGACGGCCTGCCAATCCGGACCGCAGGAGGAAGAAGTACATCCGTACGGGTTCGCGTTCGCGTTCGCGCCAGGGCCCGAGCACCCCAAAGCGGAAGCGGACGACAGACAGTCAATGGGCGAGGACGGGATTGGGCCCGGTGCGGGGCGCATAGAAATCTCCGCATCTCGAGTGGTTCGTCGATGGGAATTTTCTGCCCGGCCGGAGTCCTGTATTGCAACATACCAACGTAACGGCTGTGATGCGGGGCAGAGAGCATCACCACCCGCATGCCTTCTTGGGACCCTGTTGTTCACATGCGTTCTCGTGCTCCTTACCTCTTACCTGTGGGTATTTCTTCCGGGGGCGTCGCGCACGAGGGGCCGTCGACTGTCACTGGTACGAAGGGGAGATGGCGCCGGCGAGCATAACGGCTATATCCGCAGCAGGCGACGCGAGGCCGCCAGCATACATATAACCTCGCTGCTAAACTGCGCGCTGCGGCTTGTGTGCGGGCGCAGCTGCAGCACGCCCTGGCCGCAGGACGTCGAAGAGCGCGCTGCGGAGTGGGGGACGGAGTCCGGAGCCCGCACTACGCGGGCACACTAGTGGGGAAGAGGAAGCCGGCCTACGACGTCGACGTCGACGTCGATATTGATCTTCCTAGATTGCCGGCGGAGGGCGTGGCCCCCGCCATCAGCAGAGTGGCTGGCTGCGCGAGCAAAAGTGGTAAAGGGGGCGAGCAGGCCGACATTGCATCCGTGTGTCCGTGCGTGCGCTTGCTAGGAATAAGCTCAGTGTTCATCGCGATGCGGCAGATGATGGCCCAACGCAGTTCGACCCCGGCAGCCCTGGACTACCGGACAGCGTAGCACGAGGTCCTGCTGCTTCATCTGTGGGTTGCGCTAGAAGAGGAAGGCCGGAAGGTGATGGAACGCACGAACCGTCGGTGGTACATTGTGCCCAGCGTGATGGCGGCATAGTCACAGGTGTGGCTGGGGCGGATGCCTTGGAGATATCGTAGAGTATTTTGACAGATGGGCGATGGTGCTGTGTGATCAGTCTGCATACCTGCGCACGAGATAGGAATGAGATCAGGAGAGGATCCGCGGTGAAGGCTGTCCGGGCATGATGCAGCTCCCAGATCGAGCCTGCTGCTGTGTCACGCAACATGAGCGCAGCACACGGAAGGCGTGTGCAGTGGTAGCACGCGGATACAATACTGGGTGCTGCAGGTCGAACACAAACGGTTGTTGTACGGATAGGATCCGGTGACACGCGGTGGGTGGTCTCGGAGATGAGCCCCGTTTCCCATTTGAGTATGATCCTCCCTTCGCTGGCGAAGAAGAAGCCCGAGCGACCCCTGTTGCTCGACCGCAAGTGAATTGGGCCGTGAAGTGGCGAGTAGGTGGCCGCGCAGAACGACATAGCCGCAGAGGCGTGCGAAGTCCGCGTGATTACGAAACGAAACGTCGGGTGGAGGAGAGTGGGATATAACCGCGGTAGTGCCCGGTCGCGAACTCCAGGTGGTGGCAAAAAGGTTCAAGGATATTGAGTCTCGAGACGAACATCCGAGTCCGATCATTCGCGGAGCTTGGGGAACGCAGGTGTGGTAAGGGCGAAGGCTGGGATGAGTAAGTTGATGAGGGGGAGATAGAGGAATCTCGGTTGGAGGACAACGATCACAATTAGGTCGAATCCAGCGAGGGAATGTTGGAGGCGGCGGGAAAAAGCGTTTGGATCGCACCTTTCAGGAAGGCGCGGGGGACCGGCACGGCAAGGGGCTGTGCTCGCCGCGGGCGGATGGAGTGCACGGGCGGAGGTGGGTGCCATTGCCATTGTCGCATTCGTGCAAGGCGCGGCCTGGTGATTTGGGAAAGCAGGGCCTGGCAGAGAAGCTGATGGCGGTGATTTGGTATGATGATTCGCGGAGAGTGCGCACAGGCAACCTTCAGTCTGATGCACCCCTATGGCGGCATCGGGCACGCGATCTGGCTCGCCCTTCCGCTCCCAGACGGACTCGCCGGACGCGTGATGGAACCCTCAAACTCTGGCGCGGGCTGTCACTCGCTCACGGGGATGGCGAGCGTCTGGAGCGTGAGTCACCGCCAGGCCAGGGCCGGGCTGATAGCGTTGTTGGCTTGCGTCACCGGGGCATTCCTGGCCGAGGCGTGCTCGGGAATGTGGACAGGGAGCGGATTGGCCGTCGGAGGCGGGCTGCAGTAGTGGCCTGAATGTGTTGCGCTGTTTCCCGGGCGGAATCAACGCGAGCAGCACCGCGCTGGGTGGCAGAGGGAGACCGCAGGGATGGGGGACGGATGCCGCGTTGGCGAGACGGCCGGGAAAGGAAGTCGTATTGGTTGGGACTCGGGAGCGGGCGGCAAGACTCGGCAAGGGCGGCACAGCATTGGCGGGGTGCCAGGTGGGAACGAAGACGACGTGTGCCTATTGCGCAGCACCTCCTCCCTTTTCCTCTCCACCACCTCCTTGTCTCCCTTTCGCTGCCTTGCCCTCCGCGCATTCATATACAACCCTCCGCAGTTATAAACACCCCTCATTCCTGCCATGGCCGACCCAACTTTCGCCCAGTTCTATCCCCAGTCCGCTGCTTTCGAGCCTGCCGCATACCACAAGGCCGACGCCGCAGCTCCTCCCACCATCGCCCTCGACAACGGCGAAAACCACAAGCAATCCTTCGACTTCTTCAACTACTCCCAGGCCGGCCTAGACGTCGTCGCCCCTCACCCGGACCAGTTCGAACTTGAACTCGACAACTCTCTCGCCGCCTTCGACGCAGAGCTGAGCATCCTCCCTGTCGACACCGCCGACTTTACCTTCTATCGCGCGGCGACGCCTGTCTTCGGCCCTCCCTCCTCCTTCACCGTCTCTTCTGAGTCGGTGTCGGGTTATGATTCTGTCTACAACGACAGTATCTCCAGTCGTTCTGAAAGCTTCTACAACTTCAACGCCCAGTCTCCCACGAACAACTACCCCTCCAGCGTCTACTCTCTCACCCAAGAGCAACTCGACATGGACTTCCAGCGCATGGGCATGCCCACCCACGACGACCCCACTTCTTTCGGGGCCCTCCCGTCTTCCCCCTCCATCAGAAGCTCGCCGGGCAGCGTCCCCAACATCTCCCAGTACTCGCCGCCGTACTCCTCGCCCCGCGGCTCCTTTTCAGACTATGAGCCTGCGCAGCCGCAGCAGGTCCGCATCGGTACATCTGCTGCGTCCGACTACTACCCGCAGGCGCAGGTGCAGATCAACAAGTACACCGGCGCTCGCATGGTCCAGCAGCAGCAGCATGCCCGCTCGAACAGCAGCGTCTCGCCGCAGCTGTCCGGCATGTCGCACCCGTCCCTCGTCTCGCAGCGGGCCAAGCTCGACTCCATGCACGAGGACCCGAAGCGGAAGTACCAGTGTCCTACCTGTCCGAGAGGTAAATCCTGACTCGCGTCTCAAGGTTCGTTGCCGTTGCTAAGCAATCTTCTGTAGCCTTTGCCCGCGCCTACAATCTCAAGACCCACATTCAGACCCACGACCCCAACAGACTCAAGCCCTACGCTTGTCACCACAAGTCTTGCGGGCGGTCGTTCAGCCGCAAGCACGATCTCACCCGACACATGGTGTCCATCCACCGCACTGAGTCCGTCGCATCTCTGACGTCCAACTCGGCCCGCCCTATCGGCGTCGATAACGGTCATCGTTCCTGGTGCGAGCAGTGCGGCCGTAGCTGGGTTGGCAAGGGCAAGGAGAAGGGTTGCGACTGCGACGACGTCAAGTAAACCACTGTCGACGTGTATGCGTGTCTCGCTCCACATGGTTTGCGTACGTACAGTTTGATATCTATTTATTTCACCCACTTATCCCCATTACAGCGCTGGGCAACAATCACGTCCGTCTAGCGGTGTAGAGATTCCGTGCCTTGTCCCCCAACTTCGTTTGGTCTTGGTTTGCTCTACATCGTGACGACGATGATGTTCGGCGCGCGCTTGTGTATCGTCGGCTGGGTCTCAGTTCCGTTCCTTGTCCCGTTGCTAGGTATAGAGCGCCGTCGAATGTCCCCCCTACCCCTTTTGCCTTACCATCGAGCTTCGTGATTGATTGTCTGGCATCCCTATGCAACCCTCCCCTCCGTCTCTTCCTCCGCCTATCGCTCCTCTCACGCTCTCCGTCCATACGTACCGTCTCTCCTTAGTCTCCCTTGTATACTTCGTCCGCTACTTTAAATGTATGCTTCCTGCGCCTACCCGACTCCTGTTCTCTTCGCTAGCTGATTGAATACGGCTACGAGTGGATGATACATATGTTTACGAACACGTTGCTGCCTGAGTTATTTATGCAGTGTTACACGACGCACGAATACATAGACATTTATTGTTGCGTCCATAACATTATGTCCGACGTTGGTTGCCAGGACGCCGAAGACGGTTGACACCTTCGCGTCGTCCGCACACCCCGTGGATGGACTGGCTCGTGCTTCCAAGCCCGAGGCCCCCACTGGAGTACACAAGGTACTCATTGGATCGACCGTCAGGTACGACACAGCTGGTGAGCCGACAACTACAGTACCTCTCCATCGACGAATCCGTTGATCCGTCTCAAGTGCACGTCCCGCCCTAACAGCATCCCTCCAAGACATACTCTTCTTCCTCACTCCACCACATCACTGCGGGCGCGTCCAGTTGCCAAAAGCCGGTCTCTTACAGTGTGAGCGACGACCCCGACATGCCCAATGCCCACTTGTCGAGATTGCCTACGACCGGCGCCGCCCCGACCGACCACGAGAGCCGCGTACGCGTGTACAGTGTACGAAGCTCTCCGACCGGGGCCCCTCGCCTAATAAGACGACGCTGGTCAGCCCTCCGGTTACTGCTGTACCCGGAGAGCCTACCGACGACCGTACAGCGGATCTGCAGGAACCTGGAACACCCGGGCCCGCCGCAGCCCGCGTGTGTCGCCTCCCCCCCTTCCCCGCCGCCCGATCCCCAGGCTCGGTTGCGCGCTGCCCCTTCGATCCCTGCGATGCGGGGAGATCAGGAGAGATCACTGCTGCCAGGTACCTCAGGTACCTGCGCGGGGAGGACTTGTGGGTCCATGTGGACGGCGGTATCGATGATGCCGTCCGCTTTGGAGGCGCCCGCCCCCAGGGGCGAACGCAAGTTCGACCTTCCTTAACACCGCGGTCGCCGTCGCGGAGACGGAGATGGACATCGACAGCAGTTACGGTGGATACGCCGGCCGCGGCGGAGCCGACGGGGAAGCCTTCGAATCGGTCTCTCGGCGGAGACGTGTGCACACAGAGCTACACATGTGGACGCCGCCGACTCCGCGGCGGCGTTCGTCGGACGTGGCACGCAGTTACGCAGATCCCTGCTGATTGTTCTTCGACGTTCCCTCGAACTTCCCCGCCCTCCAAGGTTGGGCCCGCGATCCTTTGCTGATCGCGTTGCAGTGCACGCGCGCGCGGGAGTCGTGCGCGTTGGACTCGGACGCCGGGTGCGCAGGGGTGGGAATGCACCCGAGTTGATCGCCGGGGCGTGTCCATCCACTCGCTGCGGGTGGCAGGCTTGCGTACCGGACGTCCTCTGCCTGCAACCTTCGCAGTGTGTTTGCGCCGCCTGCGATGCGAGGCGCAGGACTCCTATGAAGGTGCTGTTGGTGGACGAAGGATGGACTGCGGCGGGAAGCTCAAAGCAAAGCGGGCGTGCGTAAGCGAGGTAGCCTCGAGGCGTGCTTAGTTGGATGCTTCGATCGGGCGCAGGGTCGCGGTGTGGAAGAAGTGCTGTTTGGCAGGCTTCCCTGCTCTGCGCTGCGGTAGTAGTCCGCGGTACTTGTGGATGGCGGCTGCACTGGACGCTGCGGTGGAGTAGGGCCTTCGCACCTCGCTGCGAGCGGCCTGCTGCAGACCTATTAAGCAAGTTATGGATCGAGCATCAGCACTATTGCTGAGACCGGGCGCCGAGACAGAAGACTCGTAGAAGGTGTGAGGCGAACAGCGTGCTTTGGTATCTTGCCGCTGACACATTGCTGTTCGACAAAGCATGGAATATCCGTTGGCCGAACATTCAATACTCGCTGGCCACGCGAACATCTCGTTGGAAACATGCGTACCGCAGAAGTCACGTAGAAGTGCAAGAGGATTGCCATGTACGACAGTCCGACCTACAGATGCGCATACGCACCCCTGCACTTCTCTTCGGCTCCTGAAGGCTTGATTTGTCACAATCTTGCCACTCCGAAAAATAAACACCAGGTCAGCTAGGCCAGGCACCGTTGGGTTTACTGCCAATGCATCGTTGTAGATCTCCCCGAACGGTCTGGTTCGATATCTCACTCTGCGTTAGGCGGATAGCCATTGCTATTCAGGTGCCTAGAGACGCGTTATACTACAGAGAGATGGCCCGGGGCCGGCGTACACCAAGAGGTGTTACCGACGGCGCCGCTACCACACAACTACCGTTGGGGCCACTGAGCGACGCCACTTTCGCGCAAATACAGGCGGTATGTTCATCCAGCTCACCAGGAGTTCGCGGCGGTTCTGGACGAGTGTGCCATTAATGCCTTGAACGGCACTCAGGCTTTGTCAACGCGGTCACGACCTCGTATGTTGGTGCACGTGACTCGCGTAGTAATTGGCGCCACCCCGTCTTCGCGTCTTTCTTCCGTACACTCTGCGCTGCGCCGTCGAAGGCCGACTGCACGGAAGTCTGGCGTCATTCTAGCTGCAAGCGGTTGAGATTATTGTTGCCTGATCCTGGCTCGACTCTTGCCGAGCCCGGGCATTGCTCAGTCGCGTGCACGTAGTCCATTGCAACTACAGCACAGGCGCGTCTGTCTTGGCTTACACCTGTGCTCACGCTGAGGAAGCTTTGCAATACCGGTTATAACTATTCTCTGTTGACGACATGCGAATGGTAAGCCTGCTGATCTGCGTGGACCGAGCCAGACTCTGGAGCTCTGCGATCTGTTGCGGTCGACGCCTGCAGACGAGGCGAGACTTGTACCTTTTCCCTGTGGCTGCCGCCGTTCTCGCGGGCCCGGCGGGGGAGGGATGACGCGACCTGGCCAATGGGGAGCAGCGTAAATGATGATGAGCTCGGTGGAATGTGCGTGTCATCATAGGCAGCGGGCTCGAGTGGCTCCAAGCATTGGTCGCGAACAACCTCGCCTGCCAAATCGGGGACGCACTTCGTCAGAGTGATCGAGCGGTGACGTCGCGTCTGCTCTCCTGCGTCCGACTCTCCTTCGCCGCTCCCCGTATATAACACGCCCGCAGCCATGGACAGCAGCCGCATTACCTCGCTCCCAGTTGTTTTGCACCATGTCTTCCGCCATCGGGTCCGTAAAGCAGGCCTTCACCTCCGTGACCGGCCACACCGCCAAAGCAGCCGACCTCCAGAAGGATACTGTCGATCCCGCGAAGTCCTCCGCAAAGGGCCTGACCACTGACCATGGCGTCCTCGTCTCCGACACCGATAACTGGTAAGTCTTTGGTCTTCACGATAGTCGTCCGGACGCTCACCGCGTTTACCTTCTAGGCTCAAAGCCTCCGACGGTGCTCGACCCGGACCGTCGCTTCTCGAGGACCAGGTTCGTTGATTGATTGGGTTATATGAAGATGCATGGAGCTAACGCGTCACCTCGAAGATCGCTCGTGAGAAAATCATGCGTTTCGACCATGAACGCATTCCGGAGGTACGCAGTGTGCCGCTGGCTGGCGCGAGCTCTGATTTGCTCACATTTCCATCCATTAGCGTGTCGTACACGCGCGTGGAGCGGGCGCCCATGGATACTTTAAGGTTTGTGGTGACCTCCGTGCAACTGGTGACCCCTACTCAACGGGTACTAGGTCTATGACGATAGGGCATCCAAGTATACATACGCACCTGTTCTGACGGACCCGTCTCGCATCACGCCTACTTTCGTACGGTTCAGTACGGTTCAAGGCTCCCGTGGAAGCGCCGTGAGTCCAATACGTTCAACATATCATGGTATCCCTGCTCAAGGTACATCACCTAGGACACCGTTCGTGACGTCCGTGGGTTCGCGACGAAGTTCTACACGCAAGAAGGCAACTGGGACATTGTCGGCAACAACATCCCCGTCTTCTTCATCCAGGATGCAATCAAGTTCCCTGACTTCGTGCATGCCGTCAAGCCTGAGCCCCACAACGAGGTTCCTCAGGGCCAATCCGCTCACAATAATTTTTGGGATTTCGTCGGTTTGCAGCCCGAGTGTACGTGTTCCTAGCGCTAATGGAGGCTGGATCTGACTCCCTCCGAAGCTGCGCACATGGTCATGTGGGCCATGTCCGATCGTGCCGTGCCCCGCTCCTACCGCATGATGCAGGGCTTCGGTGTGAACACCTGTAAATCACTTCTGCACCTCATCCTCAGTTGAAATGCTCACAACCGCGGCGCAGTCACCCTCGTGAACGCGAAATCGGAGAGGTTCTTCGTGAAGTTCCACTGGATACCTGAGCTGGGCGTCCACAGTTTGATGTGGGACGAAGCCTTGAAGGTCTGCGGCCAAGATCCTGGTATGTACTACTGCATGGTTACGCTACTCTCTACTAACGGGTTATCAGACTTCCACCGCAAGGATCTCGAGGAGGCTATCACAACCGGTGCCTACCCCAAGTGGTTCTTCGGCATCCAAGTCATTCCCGAGGCCAAGGAGAATGACTTTGACTTCGACATCCTGGACGCTACGAAGATTTGGCCCGAGGAGCTCGTCCCCGTCGAGATCATCGGCGAGATGGTACTCAACCGTACTGTCGACGAGTATTTCCCAGAGACGGAGCAGGTCGCGTTCTGCACTTCGCACGTTGTGCCGGGCATCGGGTTCAGCGATGATCCTTTACTCCAAGGCCGGAACTTCTCGTACTTCGACACACAGCTTTCGCGCCTCGGAGTGAACTGGCAACAACTCCCCATCAACCGTCCGGTGTGCCCCGTATTGAACCACAACCGCGACGGTGCTATGCAACATCGCATCACGAAGGATCTCAACTACTGGCCAAACCGCCGCTCCATTGCACCTCCCGTGCCGCCTTCTGAGGGCGGTTTCGCTGAGTACGCAGTGTCTTTCCCCATGTACACTGAGATTCCTAACCACCTTGGACAGGTACCCGCAGAAGATTCAGGCTATCAAGCAGCGCGTCCGGAGTGCGAAGTTCCAAGAGCACTACAAGCAGGCGCAGCTGTTCTACAACTCGCTCACCGACTTTGAGAAGGCCCACGTTGTCTCTGCCCTCTCCTTCGAGCTCAGCCACTGCGACGATCCGGTGGTGTATGAAACCTACACTAAACTGCTCAACAACATCGACTTCGACCTCGCAAAACAAGTCGCCATCAACGTAGGCGGCGTGGTACCAGACAAGCCCGTGCGCGAAAACCCTGGCCACAGTTCGTCGAGGTTGTCTCAGCTAGCCTTCGTGCCAAAGGAGCCGACGATCAAGTCGCGTAGGATCGCCATCCTCCTGGCAGACGGATTCGACTTGGGCGAAGTCGAGGCGCTCCGTGCCGCACTCAAGGCCGGAATGGCCACGACCTGGATCATTGGTCCTCGTCGTGGCCCCGTCTACCCCGCTGGAGAGGAGGTTGGCTCTGGGAAGGGTTACAGCTCGGACCACCACTACGAGGGGCAGCGAAGCACGATGTTCGATGCGATCCTCATCCCAAGTGGCGCGAAGCACGCTCAGGCCTTGGCGGATTCGGGTCGCACCATCCACTGGGTCCGCGAGGCGTTCGGCCACTGCAAGCCCATCG
Source organism: Trametes polyzona (assembly GCA_022606195.1). Lineage (NCBI taxonomy): Eukaryota > Fungi > Basidiomycota > Agaricomycetes > Polyporales > Polyporaceae > Trametes > Trametes polyzona. The sequence continues at coordinate 1,205,860 of JABYQF010000001.1, read as the reverse complement.
GCGCTATTGGTGAGGGTAAGTTGACTGCCTGGAACGACACGACACGATCGCGTGCTCATGCCATTCACAGCCGTTGCGTTCCTGCGCGAGGCCGTTCAGCTTCCGGGCGTAAAGCTCGCGACCGACCTGAACAGCAACAACGTCACCACCTCTTACGGTGTGGTCACCGCAGGCAAGTACGACGCCGGGTCCGCCATCGCGGACACCCTTACCATCAAGCAAGACGAGAAAGGCTTCATCTCCAGCTTCGCCTACGAGGTCAGCAAGCATCGTAACTGGGAGCGCGAACTCGATGGGCTGGTCTCGAAGGTCGCTTTCTGAGCTAGTGTGGCTTGGTTTATTCTCGCAGCAGTATCATGAAGGACGAATCCGTGTTGTACGATAGTGTAGGATACGACCGTGTACGCTAGTTTGATTTTGTTCTCCTCCGAATAGCGAAATAAGCTCTGTCAATCTCGTGAACGTTTGCACTGTCGCTGCTCGCGTTGCTGTTTCAATGGTAACGAGGCATAGTCAAACTGGCGGGGATGCTGTAGGTTGTAGCATGCGCTACAAGTTGGATCTTGCAAATTTACCAACGGGAGAAACAAAACACTAGCCCACCGCGAGGGTCGAACTCGCAGCCTTCAGATCACCCACTAGTAAGAGTCTGACGCTCTATCCGATTGAGCTAGGCGGGCGATATTTATTCACAAGTAATTAACATTGTTGTTACGTGGAAGAGTGAAGGGCTAGGTGTCCAGGTTCCGCATGCCGCTCTCCCTTGTTCCACTTGTACTGAAGGTATCAGGGTAAACACCACATCTGTCTAGGTATACGCTAGGCCTGCCGAGCTGAGGTTCAGCAAGATATGTCGAAAGAAGATGCGGTGAACCCGGAACTCGTCCGCCAGGAGGAAGAGTACCTGCGCAAGGTGCACCCCACCCCGGAGGACATCCCGGGCTGCATGAAGCTCTTCGACGACTTCCTCCTCTGCAACGGTCCGTCCTCCCTCCCCTCTCCTTCCCCCACCTCTCCTCTTCTCTGGGCTGACGGAGGCGGCGCGGCAGTGATCAGCGCGCAGGCGCGGTCGCTGTACCGGTACGGCGAGATGGCGACGTGCGCGCCGAAGCTGGAGGACTTCAAGTTCTGCATGAGCCTCAAGGGCGTGCACCCCGAGGAGAAGCGCGAGCTGTGGATCCGCCGCCGCGCGGAGTGGTGGGCGCGCCGCCGGGCGGGGAAGTGCAGCGAGGACGTGTGGGACGTCAGGACGTGAGTGTTTCGCTTGCCTCCCGCCGTGCGCTGTGGTAGCGGGGTGCTGAAAGATGTTGGGGTGTGCTTGTGTGCGCGTCCGCGTATAGGGAGCCGTTGCAGAACTTCCCGTCGAGGACGTTGGATCCGAACCTGCAAACGCCGCGCACTTACGAGTAGTGTGGCCCGTCAATCTACGTTGGCGACACCGCACTGGGACATATCCTGGGTCCGTCACCGCCAGCAAGGAACACTGTTCCACCCAACTGTCCGTGGAATATGTGTGGTTCGGACGGCAAGACAGAACCGAACCCTTCGCCGGGTCATCGTTCCTGTGATCGTCCACGGACGAACTAGATACACCGCTCTACCGTCTCACCGACCCTTGGACAGCAGGGGGACTATTGCCCGACCGCTACAGAGCCGCTAGCGTATACCAGGTACAACATACATTATGCATAGAGCCAATATACTGCTACATAATAGTCTACACCACGAGGAGAGCGAAAGTGACAACCAAGACAACAACACGGGAGCAATCGACATGCCAAGATGCATCACACGCCAACCCTTTACAAGAACCAGGTCAGCCACGATCGCAAACACAAGAATACAACAGTGACATACCGATGGACGACCTTCTTCTGGCCAGAGAAACGGATGATCTCGCGCTTCTCGAGCACGAACAGCGTGCGCTCGAGCGCATGGCTCGAGTACCCCTGCTGGTTCACGAACTCGCGCACGAGGCTCTGGTAGCTCGTGCTCCAGCCGATGGGCAGCCGCCTGCGGATCTCCTTCTCGATCTTCGTCATCTCCTCGTTCAGCGCGCCGCGCGAGAGGCCGTCCGCGGACCCGGCGGAGACGGCGTCCATGGTGGAGAACTTGAAGAGGCGGATCGCTTCTTCGACGTGGTGATTCTGCACCACGGGCGAGAGCGTGAGCTTCGCGAGGGATTCGGAGATGCGGATAATGGCTTCGAGTTGACTGTGGGGGAAGGGTAAGTGAGTACATGAAGACGATGCGGGGATGGAGGGACAGCATACCGGATGGTGATGGGGATTGAGCTCCGCTCGTCGTTGTCCTGCTCGACTTGCTGTACCTGCTTCCGGAGCGAGACAAAGTGGCTGCTGAGCATCTCCTGAGCCTCTGCGGACAACCGGGGTGCACATTTGCTGAGCGTTATAGTTAGTATGACGCTTGCAGGACGAATGGTTTTAGATCCGGACTGACGCTTTGCAGAACGCGATGAACCGCTTCATCTTGTCGATATCAATCTCGCCAACGGCTTCTCCGTGCTCGTCAGCACTCTGATTTGGCCGGTTCATGTGGATGTTCATGACGTGCTTGGCAATCATCTGGACAACTAGTTGTTAGAGAGAGCGAAGTCATCGCGATGCAACTTCGACTCACTCGGTCGCGTTGCTCGTTATGCTCATCCTTGACGATGAAGATCATATCGAAACGCGACAGGATAGTAGTCTGGAAGTCAATGTTCTGGGGTTCGCGCTATGTTAGCGATGTTCCTCTAGCCAGCCGTCGGGTGTTCATCACACACCTCTCCAGGGCTTCGACCTTCATCATACCGACCCCATACAGGATTCGCGGCAGCAAGAACACTCGTGCGCGAGTTCAGTACCGTGGTAATACCGGCCTTAGCGATAGAGATGGTCTGCTGTTCCATAGCTTCGTGGATCGCGACGCGGTCCTCGTCGCGCATTTTATCGAACTCGTCGATGCAAACAACGCCAGTGTCTGCAAGGACCATAGCACCACCTTCGAGGTAGAACTCTCGCTGCACAGGATCATCAGTGGCATGTTCGTCATGAGAAGTAGACATGCGCATACCGAGACTGAGTCGCGCTGAACGGATGCCGTCAAACCAGCAGCACTCGATCCCTTTCCGGACGTGTACACTGCGATAGGTGCGACCTGCACAAGGATAAGCACGCCGGCACATATCGTGGGTTGAAGTAGTCTCACCTTCTCGACGAACTTGAGCAGTTGACTCTTCGCGGTACCGGGATCACCCAGCAACAGTACATTGATATCCCCACGTAGACGCATACCATCTGGCAGGATTTTCTTTGAGCCACCAAGGAGGAGGCATGTTATGGCCTTCTTGATATCTGCAAGACAACGCTCAGCATCCGTGTCACCCACGGGACTGGACAAGAGCACCTACCTAGACTGCCGTAGATACTGGGAGCGACACTCTTCGCGAACCGCTCGTAGAAGCCCTCGCTTCGCGCCATCTCGCCGAACTCTTCCTCCTCTTCAGGTGTAAACTGCGCGCCGAAGGGGTTCGCACCTCCTGCACCCCCGGCCGCAGGGGAAGAAACTTCCAGGTGAACAACACGGAGGTAAGGGTCACGCAGGGCCGCTGCACCTTTGGTGCGCTACTTGGATGTTCAGCATATCAATGTGGGAGAGATCGCCTCGAAGGCACTTACGTTCTTCGCAGACTGGAATGTAGAATAGATTCCTGTTGCAATCACTCGCGACCCCGGGACTACTTGCCCCGTCAAGTACCTATCAGCGGACAGAAGCATATGCCGGGGCAGTTCACCGACAGGGACCATGTCGGGAGCTTCCTGAAGCTTCAGCGTCTGGTGATCGGTGAATGCGGACTTGGAGTGGATGATGAGATACGGATCCAGCGGACAGTCTTTCTTCTGGTTCTCCAACTCGGGGGCGTCGCAAACACGAGGCAAGCCTCTGTCCGATCCGCCACCCAAACCACCAAGGCCGCTCGGAGGGTATATGATCTTCGTTGACCGACATGCACGACATTGGAGGTGGAGCTTGGTCGCGCGTGAAGAGAGAACGGATGCGGAGATGACGATACCGGGTATGCGGACAAGTTTGTTCATGGTATCGGCTGTGAGGTCGCGAAATTGCTGCAGATTGAGACCGGACTTGAGGAGTACTTGGACGTAGGGGATGGACTGCTGAGCGGCCTCGGATCCACTCGCCAGAGGGAAGAGGATAGATCGTGCGGCTTTCGCGGCTGCAGACTCAAACTACCACGCGTCTTAGTCGTCACTCACGTAGTCGGTCGACACGCATCATACCAGTGGGAGGATCTCTCCAGGCCGTTCTTGTATCGCATGCGCAAGTTCATCATTATACAGTCCAACATGGCGTAGATCGACCTCGACCTGGTGCTGCTTAAGCAAGAGGTTGGCTCGTAGCTTATCGCTGCAGTAAATGTCACAGTTTGTCGATGGAGGGCGCGTCAGAAGCTGGCGCACCGATAGATGTAGTCGCCGCCGACGCGGTACTGTAGCAAGAAGTCGAGAAGAAGCTTTTCGGTCTGTGAGGGTAGTTCAGGAGCGGTAGGCTCCGCCACGTCGTGGACGGCAACAGAGTACACGCGGTCTGCGTCAAAGCCAGACATGGTGGTAGGAGTAGAAGGAGGAAAGACAAGAGCGGACGACAGACGCGTGAAGGCCGGCAACGAATCCGAGACGCGTCCTAGTCGCGAGCCACAAATGAGATTTAGGGCGGGTCCGTTCGCGTCGTTGCTTTACCCCATTCGGACATGGGTTGTGTTTTTGGTTACGGCAAAGGTCAACAACTCCCGTTTAGCTCAGTTGGTAGAGCGCGTCACTAGTACCTAATAAGTGGGCTATGACGAGGTCAGTCGTTCGAGTCGGCTAATGGGAATCATTTTTGCTCCTTTTACCACCACGCGTGCTACTAAGTACCTGGGTCACCTTTCGACAGATCGAGGGCGGCTCTCAGCTAGCTTCCTCTTTGCACCCACCACCGGTACCCTCCATCCGCAATGAGCTCTATGGATACCGACGAGCTTCCTGTTGTCCTGCCCTCGAGCACAACGTCTGGCTTATCTATTGCGCTGTTCGTACACCTATCTACACGCTTTGCCGCCACTGACGCGTATGCTTCAGCCACCCGCTACCCATCCTCAACATCTCTGAGCATCTTACACGGCTGCGGCTGCAGACACGCTCTCACGTTCCATTCGGTACATTTGCTTGCGTGAACGAGGCCCTTTGAACTCATCCGCGGTTCCATAGTTATCGGCGCCCTCCTGGGAACGCAGAATGGCCGGGATGTCGAGATCGTCAATACCTTTGAACTTGCCATGGCGGAAGACGGCGAGACAGTTGACCACGAGTTCCTGATTACTCGCAGAGACCAATGTACGTACTCGATATCGCTGCAATTCTGCATAACACCAATCGCCCACGGCTACTCTAGACAAACAAGTATTCCCTTCTCTAGAGTTCATTGGATGGTATACCGTAGCGGAAAGACCGACTGCTCGTCATATTGCGCTACATGAGCAGGTGCGTACCTTCAATATGTATACCATGAATCATGTTCGAAGCTGAAGTGCTCTCAGTTCACACCATACAGCTCTACGCCATTGCTCCTTGTCATGCAGCCGTCGACCATCTTCGCCGCATCGGCAGATGCGTCGGGCCAATCATTGCCTCTGAAAGCATATGAGCCTACGCTCGAAATCCGAGACCGCAAGTCGAGATCCGTGTTCATCGAGGCACCGTACAATGTCGAGACGGGTGAAGCGGAGCGCATTGCGGTGGATTGGACAGCCAAGGGTGGCTCGGGAGGGACGAGTTGTATGTATTCAATGCTTCGCTTTTTCCGCTTGCATTCAGGCTGATATGGCCATCCAGTGGAATCCCACCTCCAGACTCAACGCGCGGCTGTGAAGATGCTCCACGACCGGATATTGCTTCTTGTGAAATACGTAACGGACGTGATTGCAGGTGAGTGAAGTCATCATGTTTGCGGGTAGCACCGTCTCAGACAATCCGGTACAGGCTCTGCGAAGAAGGACCACGCCACTTTGCGTGCGTTATCTGCGTTGATAGCCTCCTTGCCTGCGAGCGAGAACTCGGAGTTCAGGGAAGAGTTCGATACGGTATGTTCTACCGCAGCATATCACCCCCCAATCGCAGCTCACCATAAATCCAGGAATATGAGGACGTACAACTTACTGCGTACCTTGCGACTCTCACGAAATCCGCAAACCTACTGAACGATGTGGGCATCACACCCACTACCTCAGTGCCACACTCACTTACGCTTCGCTATGTAGCTCGTCGACAAACACGTAGTCCTGACCGCGTCGCGAGAGGACCGCCCTGCCATGGGCATCCGGCGAAGAGGGATGATGGGCCGACCCACCGATTTCGATCGTTTCCACTAACCCCGCTGCAGCCCAACTCCATGCACAACCCATGCTGTCTGTGTATCGATTCATGCGACCATCCATGCGGCGGCCCCATCGTAACCTCCTGCACTTGTCCACTGTATCATGTTCTGTGTATTAGCAATCGTTGTCGCGCATATCTGAACGTACCGGATGTTCCTGCTCCTCCCCTTGCGTGATAATGTGTATGCCCGTATACGTATGTATGCAACGCATCTTGTCAGATCTTGTACGCGTCGTCCACTCATCCAGCTCGACCGGGATCGCAAAGGCCGCACACGTGAGCGTGATTTCGATCGCGCGCGGGAGCAACGCGTCGGGCTCGCATGCTCTCACAGGCAACAGGCTGTAGGCCAACCTCGGCGCCCCGGCTGTCTGGACTCTTGCTCCCAGGCTTCACCACAGGACTCAGCCTGCTTGCGTGTCTCTTCTCCCAGCGCACATATAAGACCTTTGAGGAAGCTGACCCTTGCCCCGCATTGTCTGGACTCTGGATCTGAGCAGTAACTGTGTACTGTAACTGTAACTCGTCTCCGATATGGCTAAGGTCTCGACACTCTCGTGGTCCTCGTTCCTCTCTCTCTTCAACGCGCAGGGCTTATACCAAGTTGGATATGCGTGGCTGTTTGGGATGAGTAAGTCCGGCAGCCCAAAGGTCAAGAGTTGGGCTGGAGACTAATGGAACCCGGATACGTCTTGTAGCCCTTTGGGTCACTTTCATAGGAGGTACGACATCGCAAGAGCTCTTCCTGGGCATACCTCGCTCGAGTGCTCATGGACATATGTGTAGGAACCATCGCCTTTAAGACGCTCCCCCGCCAGCAGTTCGGGACGCTCCAGCACCGGACGTTCCCCATCTACTTCGTCATCAGCATCGCGCTCTCCTCGGGCCTCCTCGGGCTCTGGACCTACAGCCACCCCAAGGTGCTCACGCACTACTTGGACGCTACCGACGGCGATGTCGCCCAGGCGTACGCCCTCGTGGCGGTCGTACTCAGCCAGGCTGCGAACCACTTCGTGATCGGGCCGCTGACGAGCAAGTGAGTGACGGCCGATACCCAGAAGCCGTCGGATGGACTAACGGGACCGGTGTGCAGGACGATGTTCAAGCGCCACAGGCTGGAGAAGGAGGAGGGCAAGGCGTACAACGAGCCGGGGGTATGTCTTGCAACTGGTGCAAACTTTTGTCTGTACTAACCATTGTTCTATGCAGGTCTCTGAGCAGATGAAGGCCCTGAACAAGACCTTCGCGCAGCTGCACGGTGTCAGCTCCCTCGCGAACCTCACCGCCTTCCTGGCTCTGCTCTTCCATGGTCTGTGGATTGGAAATACTGGGGCGGGTATAAAGAGCGTTCTGTGATTATGGCCACTCATCCTTGTACACGTACCTCTGTCTGTCTGCTTTCACGTCACTTTCACGATCAGTCTGGATACGGAGCTATGCAACGCTTTCTCGTAGTAGCATCGCAATATAGGAACAGGAGGAAAGCGAGGGAAAATCGATACCAGTGATACATTCATCGTACAGTGTGCGGACGCGCTCACGCGCCGACAGAATCCATGCCTGGGAGGAAACCCTCCCTGAGCATCCGCTCCAGCCTCCGGATCTCCTCCACCGACGTCGCGCGCGCGATCGCCTCGCGGACCTTGTCCGCCTCCTCCTTGGACATCAGCCTGCCCGCCTTCCCGGCCTGCACGAGCGGCTTCGGCTCGTCCGACGTCACGGGCGGTTTTGACGAGTGCGTCGAGACGGTCTGCGAGAGCGTCGTCGCGAGCTGCGTGGGCAGGTTGTCGGCGGTCAGGAAGAGTGCGCGTGCGGCTTGTCGCTCCTTTTGCAGCGAGAGGAGAGTTGTCAGTGGCATGTTACGCGGGGTATCGACGTGCAAACGCACCTTTTCCCGGATCCGCTGGAAGTCAAGTACTCTCAGGTTGGGAATGCGCCATGCTAGCCATTCCCGGTACCACTTCTTCTCGCGTACGGGGTTCCCGAGTAGGGAGAGATATTGCAGGGACTTGACATCCTTTAGCGGCTCGAGGTCGCCGAGCTCAGCGATGTTATTGTTGGTTAGGACAAGGGTAGTGAGGTTCGGGACGGAGAGGTGCAGGGAAGGCGAGATGGATGATATTCGGTTGTTTGCGAGGAGGAGAGTGCGGAGGCGGCGGAGGAGGGGGATGTTCCCGAGCACGATGATCGAGTTGTCAGTGAAGTCTATGCAGTCATTTTGGTCCTACAAAACGACCCAAGTCAATTCGACCCTTTGTGAGCCGACAGTACGCGTAACAGACGCACCTTGGTGATACCAAGATTTTCGATCGCAGGGATGGTGTAGCCTGCAGGCGAGTTCAACACGGCGCTGCACGGCGCGCGGCAAAAAGGGACGTACCTCTGAGGTCGAGCTGCCGCTCCTTGATCGGGTTGAGGTGGGAGGGCACGGACTCGATGAGCTCGGGCGTGAGCTTGACCATGGTCAGTGCTCGTGGTCGGACGCGAAGCTGGACTGGATCCTCGCAGGGGCAGCCCGGCGCGTGTGGCGCGAAATCACGACGCGGCGCGCGCTGCCTTGCCTGCGCTCCCCCGCGCGTTGGCGGTCCGCATCATCACCTCTCTGCTTCCGCCCACCACCATGAAGTCCCTGCACCAGAGACTGACGCTGTGCGTGCGCTGCCGACCTCGCTGGCTTGTGCTCTAGACTCACGCTTGCGTGTTCAGTTACAGCGATGGGAACGAGACGTACACGTTCGTTCCCGCCGAGCCCGTCGGGGCACGCTCCTTGACCATCTACCGCAACTCAGGAGATATTGTACTCAATGGTATGTTTTATGCTAGGCTTGCTGCAGTCTCAACTGACTTCAGGATAGCTCCTAATACACCACTTCCCGTTACTTCTGAACGTTCGCCAAAGACAATATATGGCATATACGGAATGATATCATTGGCCATGTGTATGTCGTACCCTCACTCTTCCTCCCCAGTACGCTGACCGAAAACATAGCGGACTACATCATTGTTATCACCGGACGCGAGCTCCGCGGTCACCTCATGAGACAGAACATCTACCGGGCTACGGAGTACGATATCCTGCCACTAAACCCGGACGTGTCCGTACAGACCCCACCTAATGCGGTTGAGACCCACCTCTTGGCACTCGTGCGCTCGCATCTGCGGGGAGGCAATTTCTTCTTCAGCTATGCCTGGGACATCACCCGCAGATTGCAAGCTCAGTGGACGACCATCCAGCAAGACGGGGACAAGCCGCTCTGGGAAATTGTGGGTTAAAGTGGACCTCTTACGCCCACGTACTGCTACAATGCTGACGGTCACGCAGGCGGACGACAGGTTCTTCTGGAACAAGTAATATCAACCGATTCGTGCCATGAACCATGCTCACAATGCCACGCACAGGTTCCTGCACGGCAGATTCATAGATATCACAACTATGAACCCAGACCAGAACGTAAGTAGTTGCGTCACTGCGACCGCCGTTGTTGGAATATATCGTAACAATTTGTTCATTCCACAGCTCAGCGCATATATCCTCCCCGTCATCTATGGCAGTACGTCTGAAGGAGCGTGCCTATCTCGTGGTGGCATCTGCTTACGACTGCGGAACCCGCAACCTGCACAGCGTTCGACATCCGCCCTGTCAGCGTTGGCATCCACCAACTACGATTGTGCCTCATCAGCCGGCGCTCGCGGTATCGTGCGGGCACGCGGTACTTCCGCCGTGGCGTTGATTCCGAGGGGCACGTCGCGAACTTCAACGAGACTGAACAGATCGTGCTGGTGGGCGGCGATGATTCTAGCACACAACTCAGCTTCGTCCAGATTCGAGGCAGTATCCCAGTCTACTGGGCAGAAATCAACACTCTGCGGTACAAGCCTGATGTGCAGATCATGGAGCTCCAAGATACGGTAAACGCTGCTCACGATTGTCTCTGGATGCCGTGTTGACAATATGTAGGTGGACGCGATGCGTGCGCACCTCCAAGAGAACGAGACCTTGTATGGGAAGCAGGCACTAGTGAACCTAGTCAATCACAAGGGTCATGAAAAGCCCGTCAAAGAGGCGTTCGAGAAGTACTTTGAACAGGTTCGAGAAGACGACCGGCGGAGATGGCAATGACGCTAACGCTCTCCATAGGTGAAGTCGCCGAAGTCAAGATACGAGTACTTCGACTTCCACAGCGAGTGCAAGAATATGCGGTGGGACCGGATAAGCGTGCTCATCTCCAAACTCGAGCCTGAGCTGGAGGAGTACGGGTTAGTATCGCTGTCGACGTCGGCTATACATAGTGAAGCTAAGCATACCGGGATCCAGGTACTTCCACCTCGATTCGAACAAGTCGGAGCCCATGCGACTCCAGACAGGTGTCATTCGAACCAACTGCATGGATAACCTGGACCGCACGAACGTCGCACAGGCTGCCATCGCCAAATGGACCCTGAACCGGCAATTGAGGGCGCTCGGGGTTATCCAACAGAATGATTCAGTGGACAACTACGACGACCTCATCCGAGACTTCCGTGAGAGTACGTGCCGAATGTGCCGTTCTGACGGAGGGGAAGGGCCGCTACGCTGACAGCTTGTTCCGCGCTCTAGTGTGGACGGATCATGCGAACTTCATCTCATTAGCCTACAGTGGCACAGGGGCATTGAAGACCGACTTCACGCGCACGGGGAAGCGGACCCGAAAGGGGTTACTGGAGGACGGCTACAACTCCGTGATGCGGTATCTCAAAAATAACTTCCTCGATGGGGCTCGGCAGGTGAGGATTCAGTTCAAGCCTTGACGTCCGGATATCGCGTTGAGCGGTCGTGTTCGTTGTCGTCATAGGATGCATTCGACTTGATGACAGGAGCATGGTTCCCTCGCAGGGGATGGAACCCGGCCACGCTTGTTATCGACAGCAGGCCGCTCATTATCCGCGCGGTGCGTACCTTCAGGTCCCGGCATCGTGGCCCGTACTGACCACACGCAAACCGCGCCAGCCCCCCTACGTCCTCTTCTTCTCGCTATTTATGATCTGTGCCGGCCTGACCCTGCCGCGCACCTCCGGTATGTCTATCTTCTCGCGCCTCGGCGAAACAAGCCTCGGGCACGGCACCTGACCCACCCGTATACAGATTACTCGCTCTTCTACTACTTCCTGCTGTGGTTCACCCTCGCCGCGGTCTCGCTCGCGTTCATCTTCATGCACGGCATCGACTACGTGAACTGGCCACGCCTCCAGCCGCTCACGGACATCATCTACTACGACGGCCCCGGCTTCCGCTCCGGGCGCAAGGGCACCGGCCTCGGGCTCCCCGCGATCGAGAAGGTCAAGGAGAGCGCGACGGCGCGGGCGAAGGCCATCGCGGAGCAGCACCGGCGGGTGAAGAGCAAGCGGCTCGAGGAGATCGAGATGGGCACGAAGCGGGTCGACTGAGGGCGTGCATGCCAGTGGCTGGCCTGCCGGGCATTGGATTCTCTGGACGGTTTTGACCGACGGCTCGCTTGCTTGTGAATCTGGACATCTGGGCTGCGCTGTCTCTCGGCTGTGGCCGTCGCGTCGATACACATGGATTGGTACTCTATGTATTTATGATAATGCACGACATGTTCATGATCATAACCCGCCACCAAGTACTGGAAGTAGTGTTGTAGTCGACTCCTAATCCCACGGACGCGTCACGATGAACGTTCGAGTACTCGGTGGGCGCCTATACGGGCGCTTTGCCACAGCGGAGTTTGAATGGGCGAGCGTGACAACTCCGACAGCAATCTGTGCGAGAGTGGAGAACGCGCTCGCGAAGGCGACGAAATTTACCCATCACTCAACTCACGACGACCGCCATGAGCAACAAGGGTGTAAAACGCGCGTCCCCCGGCGCCGAGAGCGAGAAGAACCCCCTCGGGGACGTCGAGCTCACCGATGAGGACGCCGTGAAGCTGCAGGCGATCCAGAAGGACATCGCCCGCGTCGAGCTCGCGCTCGGTACGTGCCCCTTTCACCCCGCCCCGCCCCGCCGCCCCCGCCCCGTTCCGCCCTTTCCGCCCCTCTTCACGCGTGAAGATGGATACTGACGAGTCGGGACGCGTCGACAGAGCGCCGCGCGCAGGAGAAGATGGTGCCGGTGTACGAGAAGCGGCGCGCGGTCGTGAAGGCGATCCCCAAGTTCTGGCCGGTCGCGATCATGAACCACGGGATGCTCGCGCTGCACGCGCAGCACAGCTCGGACCAGGCCGCGCTGAGCTACCTCGAGGACGTCTGGATCGTCCGGGACCCGAAGGAGTCGCGCTGCTTCACGCTCGAGTTTGTGAGTGTCATTGTTCTTTCCGAACCGGAGAGGGCTGCAGGCTACGCACCGTGTATTCCTTGTGCTAGCTCGTAGACTTCTCTGGGAGTGTGTTGGACGCGTCGAATGGCGAGAGCTGACGAGAATGTCTTTTGGGGTGACAGTATTTCAAGGAGAACCCGTACTTCTCGAACACGGTGTTGAAGAAGGAGTACAAGTACCTTCCGCCGCCGGTCGAGGGCGACGACAAGCCGGACGCTGATGGGATCACCGAGACCATGCTCGAGTTCTCTTGGGAACGCGACGTCCAGCCCCAGGTACGTTTTTAGCACTGCGAGGCACGCGAGCCGCCGCTACTGCACGGCAGACAAAGGCATGGTGTGGAGAAAGACAGACGCTGACAGAAGGCTGCAGGCGACGAAGATCGACTGGAAGGACGACTCCAAGAACCTGACGAAGCTGCACCCGCGGGTGAAGGACGAGGACGACGATGACCTGCCGTCCGAGGGCGGGAGCTTCTTCAACTTTTTCGAGGTCGCGGAGGACCCGTTCGACGTGAGTGATGGCTTTGGACGCCGATGCTGTTTTTAATTGCCGGTGCTGATACGCGGCTACGCGGGCACAGATTGGGGTGACGATCGCCAACGACGTGTTCCCGGAGGCGGTGGACTACTTCCTCGGGCACGCGGGCGGGGACGACGTGGACAGCGACGAGGACGAGGAGGACAGCGACGACGAGAACGAGGAGGAGATCGACCTGGAGAAGCCGCGCCCCAAAAAGCAGAAGAAGGCGTAAGCGGCGTCGGCGTGCGACGGGGAGCGGGGATGCCGAGGCGCATTTGCATTTGCATTCTATGAGCGGTGGATGATGAGCGCATGCGGTGCGGGGGACGCGGCATGTGCGCGCGCGCCAGACGCGTTCCGCGCAAAAGGAGAATGGATTATGGATTTGGAGATGATGTATGCCTAAATATACCGGGGGGAGCATTGGCTGCTATTCTTGTGGAGTGCTGCCATCACGGCCTGGGTGGCGCGTGTGTTTGGCCGTGTTGTCGTGCTCGGCCTATAACGTCCAGGGCGCGTGCGGTTCGTCGCCTGCCCCGACTCCGACTCGTCCTCTGCCAAGTACTTAACCCGCCCGTCGAGTGTCCGACTCCTCGACGGTGTCCCTCCTCCTGCCCCCGACCATCCCCCGCCGTTCTTTACTGCCCCTCATGAAGCTCGCCGCCGTCTCCGCCATCGCCCTCCCGGCACTCGTCTCCGCACACGGCATCCAGAACGCCCATCACGCACGCCAAGCCCCCGCCGCTTCCGCCTCGGCCAGTGCCCCGGCCTCCGCTAGCGTCGCTGCCCCTGCTGCTTCGTCCTCCGCCCCCGCAGCCGCATCCGCATCTGCGGCCGCGGCAGGCAGCAGTGCTGTCCCTTCCGTTGCCGCCCCTGCCGGTGCTACCTCCCTCACCTTCTCTTTGGCCTCCACGAACCCTAGCGCGGTCCCGCTTTCGCAGATCGTCGCCAACGCCCCCTCGCAGGCTACCGTCGCCGCCACCACCACTTTTGCCGGCGGAACGACGCCCACGTTCCTCCCCAACGCTCCCGCGCTCCCGGACAGTGAGTCTCTCAATTTTTCACACATGTCTATCAGCGCTCAGTGGCGTTGTTTTCTGCCGATCAGTCTCAAAGCTTGTCCCGGCCAACTACCCGCCCCTCGACAAGGTCCCTCCTACGGACTCCCCCGAGGTCCAGCAATGGATCAAGGAGGTCCAAGCATCTGGCATTGAAATCCCCAACTTTGCGCCCACCACCGCCGATGGCAGCTGCGCCTCGAATCCCGAGGCCGCTGCGGATACCAGCCGCTGCTGGTGGACTTGCGGGGGTTGCAAGGGTGACGAGGATATTGAGCAGTGCCCGGACAAGATGACCTGGGGTCTGACCTACGACGATGGTCCCGCGCTGTACACCGGTAACCTTCTCCACTTCCTCGACACCGCCAACCTCAAGGCGACGTTCTTCGTGGTCGGTTCCCGTGTCATCTCGTACCCCGCCCTCCTCCAGGAGGAGTACATGGCGCAGCACCAGATCGCCGTACACACTTGGAGTCACCACCCCATGACCACCCTCACGAACGAGCAGATCATCGCCGAGTTCGGTTGGTCAAAGAAGGTCATCAAGGACGTCCTCGGTGTCACTCCCGTCTACTGGCGTCCCCCGTATGGCGATGTTGACAACCGTGTTCGCGCCATCGCGAAGGCTATGGGCCTCCAGACTTCCATCTGGACGCGTATCAGCCCCACCGCGACCTTCGACACTGGAGGTTCGTGCATTATCATGACCCCAAAATTTGTGACGCCCTAACATTGTTCTCCCGTCAGACTTCGATATCAATGGCGGCACCATCACGTCTGAACAGGTCCTTAACAACTGGGAGAGCATCATCGGCAACGCGACCACTATTGACCACGGCTTCATCGTCTTGGAGCACGATCTGTTCCAGCAGACCGTGGATATTGCCACGGGCTACATCCTGCCTGATGCGCTCGCACACCAGCCGCCGTTCAGCATCAAGCCTATGGTGGAGTGTCTGAACAAGCCTCTCCGTGACTCGTACGTCGAGACCAACGACAACTCGTCTAACCCGCTTGGTATGTCGTCAATAGGCCTGTCCGTCACCTCCACAAGTGGCGCTTATACAGCCTCAATCACGACAGGTTCTGCCAACCCCACTGGCACCGGTAGCAGCGCAGAGGCGACCGGTGGTGGCAACTCCTCTGGTGCCGCGGCAAACGGAAAGAACAGCGCTATGGGCGTTGCCAGCCCGAGCTCGCTGACCGCGATCGCCCTCGCGCTCGTGTCCGGTGCTTTCGCGCTCCTGCTCTAGAGTGCGGAGGGATTACTTGGATCCTGGGTCAATACGTGACTCTTACTTTATGACGAAGAGGCATAGTAGCTAGTACTTACCCGCGTATATGCGCAACGCGCATACAGCATCGCTCTCATCGCAGCCAGTCTCCGCCAGAGACCATTTGTCGGACTCATCTCTATCTCACGACCCACGTCTCTCTTCCATCATCTACGTCTAGTCCTAGTCTTCGCTTTGCACTGCTCGAACACCACCATCGTACTTAATCATCCTCTCTCGCTGTTTGTCACTGGACTATGACAACTCATTTACCACTGTCTCGCCTCCTCGGTGTTGTTCGCAGCCCTCCCACCCTTGTCGCTCGTTGTGCAAGCTAAGCATCTGGATTTGTTGTGCTCCTGTCTGTCTTACAGCAGTCCGACCGACCGACGTGTGACAGAGTCTTTCAGCGGTGTCGTCGGAGGGTGAGCCGGTGGACCCTGAATATGATGACGCATACTCACTGTGCGACCTGAGGCGCAGGACAGCCAGGAGCACTTTCCTGCGCGCACAGTGTGCCACATAGCAGCGGGCACCGCCCAGATCGTCTAGGTTGCCGTCGACTGCCCGCGATAGGCCCGGGCCGGACGCGCACCCTGTTCGTGAATGAATCGCGACATGTCCACACGTCGACATGTCGCGACTCGCGAACGTCCCGATCGGGACCGGGGCGCCGCCGCACAACGTTCGCAGGGTTCGTGCGCAGCGCGTTGACACGACACGGTGCCCAGGAGTATCCCCGGATGGGCACCTGGCATTGAAGGGAACCTCCTGATCAGGACCTGCGGCGCGAGCCACGATACAGGATATTCAATGAACGGAATGCGACCGCTGGGATTTGTAGCGAGCCGTACGGGCCTGGCCATGCGGTACTGTATTGTATGCGTTCGAGGCTCGATGGCAATGTCATGGCTACGCGCGCGCCGGGATCCGATGGCAGATGCGCCCGAACATGCATGTATGCATGCACGCGTATACAGGACCATGTGCACGCCGGACCTTCCACAACGATGAGAAGAACACGATATTCGGTAGGACACACATTGCACGATGCGATACAGGTACAACAACAACAACAACAACAGTCCGACGTACGGGAGATCTGTCGCGCCCCTCAGCAGATGAAGAGCAAGTTCACGTCCTGCGAAAAAAATGGCATGGCGTGAGCGCCGCATCACCCCACGGTGATCGCTGAAGCGAACAAAGAACTCACCATCGGGTGCGAGCTCGACAGCTGCGGCTTTTGGCTGTACTTCGCCTTGAGGATCGCACTGGCAACCGGGGCGCGATCAGCCTCTCGCATATCACGACAAACCAGCGAAGGTATGTACCGAATGTTGACGAGGAGCTGCTGGTAGCTCTGCTGCCGGTTCTCGCCTGCATGCGCGGACATAATCAGTGAATTCTCGCTCTGCGGCGTTTATGCGGCGCGCGGGGATGGAGAAGGCACTTACGTAGGCAGGATATGAACGCCTGAAGCGAGATTGTCAGCATGGGAAGCGGAAGCGCGCGAAGCACCCAGAAAGCGAGGTTTGGAAAACGTACGAAGCTCATCGCGCCTGTAGATTGTCCGGCTTCGACGGTGTCCGCACTCGTCTGGGAGTCCTTGCAGCCACTCCAAGAGATCTGGCAAGGGGAGGAATGAGCGACAGATGGCGCTAATGTCAGGACTCTGGGTACGCACGACGTCGGCCGGCGACGTTTTCGTGGCTTTGGAGACCTTGTCGGCGCGCTGGTTGCCGCCCGTGGCCGTCTTCAGTAGACCAGACACCGAGGAGAACACCCCACCCTGAGCCGAGGAACAGGTCAGTACCTCACCGCAACCTCCCGTCTTGGACTAACTGACCATGTCACCGCGTGCATACGAGGTCACGGCCGACAGGAGACCTTGACCCGCTTCAGCGACCAGGTTGGGCTCCTTCAGCTTTCCCTCTGTGGAGTATATGTACGGCAAGTCTGCAGACCCAGTGAGCCATGGGCTTGGCAGACGCAGTTTGCTGACACGTACCTAACGCGGAACCCGAGTGGCAAGACTAACACCGCAGATCGTCAGATCTCAACCTCATACTGGAACTAAGTGGCGAGTGCTCACATCGAAAATCGCGGTCAGACGACAGCCAGCCGGCAAAGGCTTGACCATGATATCATGCATAGTCTACGGGACGGTCAACTCGACGTTTTTGATAGGCCACTGACAAGCACTCACATCGTCCACAATGTGGCCGGCCTGCTCGAAATCAACAGGGTAGATGACTTCGTCGTAGCCGTCCGCCTCGTCCCCATCCAAATCTTTCGTCTGGCCACCGTGACCGGAGTCTGTTGGGCAAGTGTGAGTGCGAACGCTCTTGAGCTGGGAAAATATACTGTACAATGGAAGAAGAGGGAGTCGTTCGGTTGTGCACCACGCACCAGCCATTGCATGGCAGCGAGCTAGCAGTATGATCCCGGTTAGGAGTGAGAGTCCCGTCTGATTGCACGCCAGACATACGATGTTGTCTCTAGTGGGGATTTGACGAGGGTTGGTAGAATCGTCTGTCAAAACAACGATGTCGTCCTCTTGGTATCCCCACAGGTCTGCAGGATGGTCCAGCGGGATTAATAACGATGCACGATTGAGGCTAGAATTTGTTCCCCACCTTTCAAAAACTGCACGACATTGCGTGCATCATTGATGCATCCCCTGAGCTCAGCAGACTGCCCAAAGTAATTGATACCGATCTAGTGGCAACGGAGGACTGTTCAAGATCTTGCGACAATTGCCCAAGAATATGTCACGTACGCAAAGCGCCTTCTTCTTCCCAGTACACTGGGAGTACTGGAAGTAGAGCTGGTGCTGCTGATGGTCCGCGCCCTCGAACATTGGTCCATAGTTCTGCGCTTGACTAGGAGGAGGGGGCGGAGGTCCGGCTATTCAAGGTAGTTGGCACGCCGTCCATACTCAAGCATCATACCACTGAGAAGAAACATACGAGGAGGTTGGTATGAGCCGTATTGCCCGGGAGGGGGACCCGAAGGTGGCAGGTACCGGCTGCCAGAGCCGGGCCTTGCGGGGATGGGTGGCGGCGGGCCGTACCCCGGAGGTGGAGGCCCAGGCGGGGGCGCATACCCCCCGCTCTGGTGGTGTTGATGGTGTTGCTGTCCCGGGAAACCTGGAGGCCCTGGAGGTCCCGGCGGTGGGGGGTAACTGAGACATTATGAATACCGTGTTTCGATTGATTGCAAGGCGACGGTTGGACATACCCTCCTGGAGGTGGGCCCGGCGGAGGTGTGCTGTATGCTGGCATATACCCTGGGCCGTATCCGGGACTGTACCCGGGGTTATATCCTGGAGCGGGGGAGGGCGCATTGCTGTGTACGGTCAGGTTGGGTATGAGGGATCCGCGTGCACGTCCACCTCATGTACAAGTGACTACTCACGGACTCGGGAAGCCAAACCTGAAGTTGAGGCAGAGATATATCAATGTCCATGAACCATACTGATTGGACTGTAGAGGTGATCGAGCTCACGGAGGTGGTCCCGAGGGCGGCGGAGGACCTGGGGGCGGAGGGCCCCGATATCCACCCTGTTGGCCGGGGTAGCTGCTCCACATTCTGCGTTGCTAGTTGACGATCTTCCAGATGGGTTCGTAGAGGCGATCGAATCGAGCTGAGCGAGATGAGAGTCGAATGCAGAGCGGTGAACTGCCGACTGCCCAGGAGACTCGGCATGAGACTGCGCGCGTTCCCGTCGAGGCACGTGATCCCATTGCACGCGTCGCGGTGGTAGACGCGTTTTCGAAGCACGCCCTTTCGACGACCACCGTCATCATGTGAGTACGTACGTGCTCTCTATAGCTGAAAAACATCTACATATAACACTAGATTTCTATGCATGACGCATGAAACTCGCAGATCACCGTGCAATCTCGGTCGATGCCTCTGTCCACGGTTCCGGAGGTCAAGCACCCGTATTCGCAGCGTTTCATGATGTTCCGCGACGTACGCTCCTGAGAGAAGACTAGGGCTGTGCAGAAAGCTGAGATGCACATAACCGCGCAAAGAAGAAGCGCATGCTGTGCTTATGTGCAGATGTGCCACCGCCGCAACAGACCAGTTGGCGCATCGAGGTCGCAACAGCCTCGATAGCGACGATTCGTGGCAGAAGACACCTGGCATGACCCCCAGCGCATCAGCTCGGAGGCTTTTTCCCACCACCATGGTCTCACCCCCTCAGGCCCTGGAGGCGGCATAAAACTTCACGGCGCCATGGAGCTTCCAGACGCAAGCAGCGCTCCGACTCGGCCGTGCCAGCGTTCATGCCAATTGCACAAGGACCAAGGTATACGCTGACTCGACAGACCTCGGGGGCACTACACAGATCGCGGAACCGCAGCGTCCACAGTCCACAGTCCGGCGAGCGCTATGAGTCATGCCCCAGACGATCTGGACTGAACTCGTCGCCCGGCCCCCGGGTCTCCGACGAAGCTACGAGGAAAGAGGTAGTACTCATCTATCTTTAACAGTCGCCAGATGGCTGCCACGTATGCCACGCCATCGACCTCGACCCGGGAGCAGTACTGGTCAGCCAGGCTAGGGAAAGCTCGACCGCGCCGTGCCGCTCTCCGGGAGGCAAACGTGGAGACAATATAGACATGTATGACTGAGTCCGACCCCTCCCTGCCAGCGCGATGTGGAAAATGTGGTGCGCGCGATGTCGTGCGGGTGGTACACAAAGGTACACGTGCCGCCTCCCACAAGATATCACAGCATCTGCGCACAACAGTCGATGCCCTTGCGGTGTTTGTACATACGTTCATCCATTCATGTACGCACGCCATATACTGCAGTGCACCGCGTACGCAACACCGCCACAGCCGTACGATGACATAGTGTGCAATGCAATGCAATCCACACACCAAACACAACGACACCTAGGACGGTCAGTCAGGGTGCACGCGCATGCCACACCGATACGGAGAGAACAGGCGGAAGCCAGAGAATAGGGAAAAAATGCAAAGGAGTAGTCGCGGGTAGGTAAGAGTATACTAGGGTATGGAGGTACTATCATCATGACGCGGTCCGACTCCGACATATCGATGGAGCACACACATACGAGAGAGGAGAAAGAATGGGGGGAGCGCGTACGTAGTAGGAGAGTACCAAAAGACCCACGAAAACACCGCCGCCAAGGGATACGTGAGTCCGTAGCTGCGTGAAAGGGGCCGAGGGAGGGGGGGATAGCTGCGATGTACGAAATGACATGTGCCGAGCGAGCGAATGCGCCCAGTGAATATGGGTCCGTCTCGTCCCGCCACCCTCTGCATAACCAAGTCTGCTGCGCATACCACCCAGCCGCCCGCCACCGACCTCACACCCGCTGACCGTTCACCGCTCGCCACGACCGCTCAGGCAAGGGTGAGCGCCGAGCCGAGCACGCTGAGTACAAACGCGACGCCGAGCCCGACGAGTGCACTCTGGCTGCCGCCCAAGAGGGACGCCGCGCCGTTGTTGCCGCCGCTCCCGCTCCCGCTGCCGTTTCCGCTGTTTCCGCTGCCGTTCCCGCTGCTGCCTGAGCTGCCGTTCGAGTCGCCGCTGGGGGCGCTCGGCGTGAACGTCGCGGAGGGGTTCGAGAGGCAGGAGCTCGCGGCGGCGTTTGCGCCCGACACGGACGAGGGCGCGTTCTTGTTCACGGTCGCGTTCCCGGAGAAGTCGCACGAGGTCGCGGCGCGGTTCGTGAGCTCGTAGTACTCGCTCATGACGAACGAGAGCTGGGTCTCTGCAAACGCGACGCATATATTTAAGCATTGGCTGGAGCTACGACGTGGGAGAGGACATACCGGGGTCACAGAACGCAACGCGGCCGTACTTGCCGGCAGCGCCGTCAGCAGAGAGGTCGTCACAGTTCCCACCGTTCTGGCCGAGGAGCGAGCAGCCGGTGTCAAGGAGGGAACCGACAATCTTGCTCGGGTCGCTCGTCTTCGGCGTGAATTGGCAGCTGACGATACTCTCGAGGCAGTTGCACGCCGCCTCGTTCGGGGTGGGGGGCAGCGTCGTCGACGCAAGGAACGTCGAGTTCTGCGCGGGGCACTCTGGGAACGCGGTCGAGCCCGCGTCGGACTTGCTCGGCACGGTCGGGAACGTCACGTTCGTGTACTGCGCCTTGAGCCGGTCAAAGTCATCGCTCGTCGTGACCGTGCTGCCGTCGATGGTGACCATCCCGAACTGGCCGTCGTCCGCCTGGGCGGGGAAGTAGCTGAACGCGACCGCGCCGGACCAGATGTCCGACATCGGCTGGCTGAAGATGATCGGGACGTCCGTCCAGAGACGCGGCTGGATGCGCACGCATCCGAACTCGCTGAAATACGCGGGGAGCGGGAAGCCGGCGAAGTCGCCGTTCTTGCCGTTGTACGCGGTCGGGCTGCCCTCGCCGCAGTACTCGCTGTGGCGCGCGGCAGACGTGGCGTGAGGGGAAACGGACAGAAAAGTAGCAGCATACGTCAGGGAGATGTGGCAGGGAAGCGCGGAGTGGCGGACGTACTAGTTGTTCAGGCCGAAGATATCAATAGCAGCAGACCCGGAGCCCCCGCTCGAGGGGTCGCACGCCAGGTAGTTTGCCAGCGGGACGACCCAGTTGTCGTTGCCGTCAATGGCGGCGTATCCAACGAGTGCCGACGAGGAGATGGATTGGCTGCGGACAGGTAATAAGCTCCACGGTCAGCACGCCGATGGGTGGGAAATCGGACGGGGATGGTTACTGACAGGTATGCCTTGGTATCACGGGCAGCGGCCTTGATGAACGCCGCCGTGCCAGTGTGCTCAGTGTCGTTCACGACTTCGTTACCGACGTTGTACGCCAGAACGTTGTCGTACTTCTTGAACGCATCAATAGTCTTGATGTACTGGTCAAGGAGGTTCGTCGTCCATTTCGGGGCGTTGCGGTCAATCGAACCGTTGACGGGGAGGGCGAGATCGATGCTATAGGGGCGCGGTCAGCTTTGCTGGGCAACCGGAAGATGTGAGACATACATGGTGTAGATGCCCGCCTGGCTGAGCGCGCTCATGCAGTCATCGTGGTTGAGAGTCGAGTCGACGCTGTAGATCCGGACAGCGTTCACGCCGAGCTGCTGGAGGAAGGGGAGATCGCGGGAGCATGCAGCGCTGTCCGCGAGGGGGTCGATGAAGGTCGACGGCTCGGAGAAGGGACTGTTCGGGTCGGCAACGACGGTCCCTGGGTGGCAGACGGGCGGGTGAGCGCAAGCGGAGGCGGGATGAGGGAGAAGCGAACGCACCCTGCTCCTGGTAGGCGACACCCTTGATGAAGAAACGGTTACCGTCCTCGGTGTAGAGGTACCTCCCCTGCCTGGACACCTTTTGAAGGGCGCCGACGCCTGCGGCGAGAGTGAGGAATCCGGTTGCGAAGCCGGCGAGCCGGGCGATGGCTTTGTGCATTAGGACCCCTGCGGTGGAGGCGTCAAGGATAGTAGCTGGGTGTCGTGAAAGGGACCGAAGGGGGGACGAGGACGGGAAGGAAGAGGGCGGAAAGGAGAGAAGGGGTAGGAGGATGGGGGAATGCTCTTGGCGGGGCTCGCGGGGGGTTTTGAGACGAGGCGTGGGTCACACCCGAGTCGGACTCGAGCCGCAAGCGCGGCCTCTCTTCTCCGTGCCTAGCGCTCTCACGTGCGCCCTCTCCGTCTCCCCTCTCGAATCTCGCCCAGACGGTCGCTGTAGGTCCCAGGCGGCGTACCCAGCTATGCTGCCCCTCTGTTCAACCGACATCCTCAACCGCTCATAGCGCACTTGCCGTCTGTCCTAAGGCTTGGGAACATCCTGCCATCCCGGTGTCTGCATGCGCTGGAAGGTTCAAATTCGTCTATCACTTCTTCATATACATAGCGTGCATTACATAAAGAGTCGTAAGCGTTCGTGGATGGGTGGGCAGCGTGTCGGCCTCGCTGCGAACGAGGCCATGCGTTACGAATAAAAGTTACAACGGGACGGCCAGCATCGAGGCAAACATCATCCCCGGTAAGTGCAGCAACTGGGGGTGTCACAGGTGAGCACATGGAATGAAGAAAGTCAACTGGAATGTTGCATACCTGATCATGTAAGGCAGTATAGATACAAGCAGGCATGCCCAGGCAGCCCACAGCAGGAATATAGCGTTACCAGTCTCGACCGTAATGCCCAGAGGGACGGGTGAGGCCGAGGGTCCGACGATGAAGTCGTTTATGGACTCGGACTTTTTGATCATGACCGTCCATATCGTCGCCCCGATGAGCAGCGTGAGCGAGCCCAACACAGCGAACACCGTAGAGAGGAAGAAGAGCACTGTGTGCTTTAGCAGGCCTCTGGTCGAGCACGGGTCAGTACGCTGTATGCGCGGACAAGCGAGGCAGCGCGACTGACGTGAGCAGGGCCATTGCCGTGCAGACGGAGCCGATGATGATGAGGTAGTACGCGCCCCGTGTGAAGTCGCCGAGGTAGTTCGAGTCGATGAACGTGCCCTGGGTGATGAGGGCGGTCGTGAAGCCCGAGTAGTTTGAGAGCATGTCCGAGGTAATGACATTGAACGGCTCCCAGCGGGTCGCCGCGGAGGTGTTCGAGCAAATGCCGGACCCGTTCACGTAGCCGCAATACGAGTAGAGGCCAAACTTGTAGAGCTCGCGTACGCCCTGCATCGCCTGAAGGGGCGCGGACGCGTTGTCCGTGTAGAGCCCGCTGATGGGGTCACCGAGTGCGGCCGCGAGGCCGGTCCTGCACCAGAATTAGCTTACCCGGTAGCCAAGGTTTAGGTTGGCGAGCAGACACGCACCCGTAGCCAGAGGTGTTGACATTGACCTGCGCGACTCATTGCGTCAACCCACTGCCCGCGCTGCGTTTGGAAGTGCGGTCTCGATTCACCATGGAAATGCCTCGCGGGACGGTCGAGGTGTTGATTTGCCCGACCTGAGAAGCCGGTTATCTATTAGCGAGAGATAGCAGTTATCAAGAAGACCGCTCTGTGACGCACATGCATGAAGATGAGCAGGACGAGGGAGATGAGACTGCCGCCATGCGCCGAACGGAACGCGTTGTGTCAGTTGGACAGCGTCAGTACTTACGTAGAGATATCGCTACGCACGAGAGGACGGAAGCACTGCCGATGCATACTTCGCCGCGCATGGTATGTCGTTAAGCAGGAGACAAAGGAGAAGAGGGAAGGGGGTATCCGGGCGAACTGCGGAGAGCAGGTTGAGCGCAAGAGCCTCGAGGAATCCTGACGCGACGGGCGAGACACACAGGCGCCAGAAAGTCGCGCCGTGCCAAAGTCACATGCCCCGGAGTGCTGGGCTTCCCGATCGGGACGTTCGCACGGGTCGCGTAAGTATGGGCGTCTGCGATCGCCCGCAATGTGCGCCTGTCGCGCCCCAGCTCTGGCAGGAGCGGGTCGCGCGTCCCTCTCGTCCCGCACGCCATGTCCTCTGCCTAGTCTCGGTCCGAGCTCGCTGTCTGCCCCGTCCCCGACGTCCTGTTACTCATCTACCTCGTATAAGCCTCAAAGCATACATATACCATGGCGCACGTACCGAGCTCTGGCTCACCGCCCCCGACTCCAGGAAGCCCGCCTGATCCAGCGGCTTCGCACACGTCCGAATCCTCTGACTCTGCGCAAACACCCACCGCAGCCCCTGGCAGCGGAATTGCACAGCGCGCACTAGAGAAGACTCGCAACACCTCCCTCCTTTCCCAGAGTCAGCCGGCCCTCCCCCATTCAGGCCACGGACGCATGTTCAGTATCGGCAGGAAGGGCAAGGAGAAGCAGACTCTCGATGGTGCGTCACTTCGTATCACGCCTGGAACCAAAACGATAGACCATGTCAAAACTCGCGTGTCGGGGAGGATATGATCCAAGCCTCCTCGTTCACCCTGCTATGATGGGGCAGAGTGTGATGCCACAGTGCGCCTTTTGCCCCAAAAGGCGCCGTATGCACTCTGACCTCCGTGCCATGAGACCTTCGATACCGGTGGGAGTAACTGGCCGGATAGCCAGTATAGCCTTCGACAGCCCTCGTTGACGGGTCCAATGCGTGGCCATTGACCTCCAGCCTTGGGTGGGGCCCACGCTCGGAATGAGAGCTGGTTGCTGCCGCGAGCGTCCGAGCCTCCTAGTCCCTTCTTTGGTCCGCATGGGGTATCGGAACTTCCGTCGATTTGACGTGTTTGCTCTGCGTTAGGCCTCGGACATCTGAGCCATTTCGAGATGAGTTTTGTCCGCACCAGTATCGGACATACTGGGGCACAGACATGGGTCCTCTTCTGCCGTGGTCTATCGTTTGGGTTCTAGCTTATCCTACACCCGAATCACGATCTGAACAGAGTATATCCCATTTCAGGCGACCACCTACCGAGTTCGCAATCTCAGACCCTCTCGCCCCCGGCCAAGTCCCCATCCCGCCACCCCTCCAAGCAACGCCGCAGGCACGGAACAGGCGGAGAGGACGACTCACCTTTCATCACCCCTAGCTCCCCGTCCTTGGGCCCGACACAACCCGAGAACGCGATATGGCGCGGGTTCCGATCGGTGCGTGCCCAGACGAAGGACTACCGACATGTGCTATCCGTGCGAACTCGACTTTACTGACCCTTTGCGTCGCAGGTGCATGCGGGCACGCAGACGTTCATCCAGGCGCTCCAGGCAGTACCATGGGCTGAGGACCAGGATAACGACGATGACCTCCTGAACCACGACGCGACGCCCATCGAGGCAGAGAGTGACGAGGACGATAGATTAGGTGCGTGTCGGAATGCCACCTGCGAAGCACGGATGTGTGGGCGGCTGTGGACTGACTGACTATGCCGCAGTCAACCGCCTGACGTCCTCGATCCATGCCATATACCGCCCCTTGGCGCGTTTCAGGCGGGGAGAACCCTCGCACTCGCCTCACCCATCGGCGAAGACTCAACCGCTGCCCACGGTGTCGGATACCGAGGACAGCACACCCCGACACCCACTATCCGACGAGGATCCCGAAGGGGACTTTGAGCCTGCTGCTCCAGGACAGATCATGGGCTCCAGCCACACTGGCCGCGCGTCGCCAGAGCCCATTCCTGGGTTGGACGCCTCCACGTCATCCAGCGCGGAGCTCAACGCTAGGGAACGCGGGTCGAGCAGGTCTGCGACTATGGCCACTGTACGGCAGAACCGCAGGACCCAGTTGGCGGAGAAGCTACGGGAGGTATTCGAACTGGACGACATTCACGAGGTCGTAGCTGGTGAGTACAACATGCTGTTGGAGGGGCTGTTAATCGCTCATACTGACGACGTGCGAAGAAATGCCCTGCTGGCTTCTCCGCTCAGTTCGTACGTCATATCACCCGATTCGCTGCTCGGCTCGGGTTCGCTGACGGCGCTCAACGCCTCATCAGTGCTACAGGGTTATATGTATCTGACAGATGCATATATCTGCTTCTTCGCCCATCTTCCCTCAAGAGAGGTTTGTTACTACCCGTAATCTCGCGCGTTCTCGACTCACAAGTTTACAGGATCAAGTGTTGAAATCAGGCTCGCTCCTGAAGAGAGCTCAACGTACTAAGCGCTGGATACGGCATTGGTTCATCTTGAAGAACGACGTTCTGTCGTGGTACCAGTCCGCTTCGGTAAGCAGGAACGCACGGTATGCAGCTGACAGTCACTCAGAACTGCTACTGTAGGATCCGTACTTTCCGCACGGTGTAGTAGACCTCCGATACGCCATCAGCTGCGAGCCTGTGAACCAGAAGGACATCCGCCTACGGACGAACCAGAAATCCATTAGGCTCTCTGCGGACTCGGCGGCCAGCCGAGATGAATGGGTGAAGGCGATCCGCAAGGTTATCCTCAAAGTGACCAATATGGGCGACAGCATCAAGGTGGGTAACCTCTCCAGGGAGGGCCGGAGTGCAACTGACATGCTGGTTTTGTAGATCGCTATTCCCTACCCCGCGGTGGTGGATGTGGATAGGTCGAACACGATGGAATTCAGCGAAACGATCGAGATCAAGGTGCAGGACAGGAGCTCGGACCTCGCGCTCGACTCCTACTTCTTCGCATACTTCAACGACCTGCCCGCCGCACTAGAGCAGATACGCGATGCTGTACGCGCGTACCGTACGATGCCCTCTTTCCAGCATGCGCCGACGGTCGTCGACACCACCACCGCGCGGTCGCCTGCCCCGAAGTCGAGCGAACGCACCCTGAGCACACCGACCGCTGAGCCGCGCCCACGGTCGCCGTCCGGCTTCAAGCTGGCCTCCATCCTGCGACCACTCCAGGACACGCTGCCTATCGGGCGCTCAGCGAGCACCCCGAGCGCGTCAACGGGCGAGACGAACAACGAGGACTTTACGCACATCATCAAGCGGAGCGGCTCCTCCTTCGTCCCCATCGCCACGTCCGCCGAGACGACGCCCCCCAGCGAAGGTGAGCCCGCAAGGCGGCCCGACCTGCTCCGCGCGTCCTCGTCCAGTCTGACTCCAACCCCCTCCGTCGCTGACCACACCTACCCACCCTCCGTGTCCAACTCGAGCACAGACGTCCACTCTGCCGCTCACCCTCGTTCCGCGCACTCCTTGCCCGCATCGGCAAGCGCTAGCAGCGGCTGGTCTGTCGGTATGCCGTCTATGCCGTCGTGGTTCCGGGTACCGTCCCGGAGCCTGTTCAGCACTGCGGCGACCGCGACGGGCGTGCGCCCCGTCCTGGAGCACGCGATGACGCTGCCCGCCGCGCACGCTGTGCCGAGCGTGACGGAGGTCGTGTCGTCGCACTCGCGGGCGTCATCGCGGAGCCGGACTGGCATGCCGAGTGGAAGCGTGAGCGCGAGCACGAGCGGCGACTTTGGGTTCTTCAGCATGCTCGAGACGCCCGAGACGGTCGTTGACCCGGAGACGGTGGAGAAGTTCCGGCAGGCGTTCGCGTTTGACGATAAGGAGAACCTGCTTGGGAGTGAGTGGCACCCCGTCTCGCTGTCAGTGGGACAAGGGCTGATCATGAGCTTGTGCAGTATTCCCTGGGCACTTGTACAGGCTGCTACCCGTATATGGCCGCCTCTATATCTCAACAAACTACTTCTGCTTCAAGTCCAGCGGACCTCTGACCCGAACAAGAGTAGGTCACCCCTCCTGTGTTCACTGCATCATGCTGATAGACCCCATCCCCATAGATGATGCTCCCACTGAAGGACGTCCTCGCGACCGAGAAGCAGAAGTCGTTCCACTTCGGGCGGCACGGGCTCGTCGTCATTGTACGAGGGCACGAAGAGCTCTTCTTCGACTTCTACGACGAGGAACGGCGGGATGCGTTCGCAAACGCGCTCCAGCGCCAGCTGGACGACGTCCGTCAGCGCCTAGCCTCTGGGGACTCACGAAGCAACGCAAGCACGGTTCACGACGCGCTAATTCTCGAGGAGTTTGGGCCGCGAGACCCACTGCAGCGGAGCGCGTCGCAGGGAAGCATGTCTGAGTCCGCAGCGCCGCCGGCGTATATGTTCACGTCGCAGTCGTCGACGTTCTTGTCGTTCAAGCCGGATCACTCCCTGCACTTTACGTTCCTTACGATCGGGTCGAGGGGAGATGTCCAGCCGTATATCGCGCTTGCGAAGGGTCTGATGGCAGACGGGCACCGGGTGCGGATCGCAACCCACGGCGAGTTCAAGGAGTGGGTCGAGTCGGTATGCGGATAATTCCCTTTCCTGCGGCTCGCAAGAGAACTGACTGGTATACTCACCTTCAGCATGGCATCGAGTTCGGATACGTCGGAGGTGATCCGGCGGAACTCATGCGTATATGCGTCGAGAACGGCACGTTCACCGTTGCGTTCTTGAAGGAGGGTGTGCAGAAGGTCGGTTACTCTCATTCGGATTACCTCAATGCTTACCTGAGCAATCGCTGCTGTAGTTCCGCGGGTGGATCGACGACCTGCTCAAGACCTCTTGGGAGGCGTGTCAGGGCACAGATGTTTTGATTGAGAGCCCGAGTGCCATGGGTGGCTATCACATAGCTGAGGCGCTCAAGATCCCATATTTCAGAGCATTCACGATGACTTGGACACGAACCAGGTAAGCCCGGCCATCTTTTCTAGAAATACTCTTCCTCATGTACATCAGAGCATACCCGCACGCATTTGCGGTGCCTGAGCATAAGATGGGCGGTAACTACAACTACATGGTGAGCCCCACAAGTATGCGCTACCATGTGATGTCGCCGTGGCTGACCGGTATGTGCAGACCTACGTGCTCTTCGACCAGGTCTTCTGGAGGGGTACTGCCAGCCAGATCAATCGCTGGCGAAGGAACACCCTCGGCCTGCCTAGTACAAGCCTCGACAAGATGGAGCCGCACAAGATCCCGTTCCTCTACAACTTCAGTCCCATCGTCGTGCCACCCCCACTGGACTGGCCGGAGTGGATCAGAGTGACCGGTTACTGGTTCCTCGACGACGCCGACGTCGGTTCGAAGAAGTGGGAGCCGCCGCAGACGCTGCTAGACTTCATGGCCGAGGCGCGCAAGGCCAACAAGAAGATCGTCTACATCGGCTTTGGCAGCATCGTCGTCCCTGACCCCAAGGCGATGACGCGCTGCGTCATTGACGCGATCGTCGAGAGCGGCGTGTATGCCATTCTGTCCAAGGGCTGGTCGGACCGGCTTGTGAAGAATGCGCCTGCGCAGACGGAACCCGAGGAGCCGCTGCCGAAGCAGATATACCCAATCTCGTCTATTCCCCATGACTGGCTGTTCAAGCAGATCGATGCTGCCTGCCACCATGGTGGTGCTGGTACCACTGGTGCTAGCCTGCGAGGTATGTCGTCTAATTCCATGTTGTAACGTTGGTAGAGGCTGACGTGTTGTGTAGCTGGCATACCGACCATCATCAAACCGTTCTTCGGTGATCAGTTCTTCTGGGCTGACCGAGTGGAGGCGCTTGGTGTCGGTACGGCGGTACGCAAACTCACCGTCGAGACGCTGGCGCACGCTCTGCGCGATGCTACTACCAACCAGAAGCAGATTGAGCGTGCGAGGGTTGTCGGAGAACAGATTCGCGCGGTACGGTGTGATATCCTATCCTTGAGGCGCCATATACTGATAAGATGATCCGCTGCAGGAGAACGGTGTCGCTGTAGCCATCGAAGCAATCTACCGCGACCTCGAGTATGCGCGCTCTCTGATCAAGGGCGCTGCGCACCGTGATCACCGTGACCTCCGTGAAGAGCTGTTCGACGCAGAGCATGCTACCATCCGTGATTACCCTTCCTTCTCGCCGCCCGAACATCCTAGTCCCAGCGGATCGGCGACTGGACCTGCCAGTGACTGGAGCGTCATATCGGATTCGGACGAACCCATGAACGATTCGCACGAACGCTGACAATGTTACGCCCCCTTCTTAGACGAGCGCGCCCCACCGCATCGTTATGCGCTATTTCATGACCTGTTCTTCCATACGCTGTGCATGCACCTCACCCACTATGTGCCCTTGATTCATGTGTCCGTCCGTCATCTCGCTCACTAGACCTCCTCTCTTGTATTCATACTGTATCACTATATGTGCCTTGTCCATCCTTGTGCCCGTGCCACCTACGCTGTTCATACGTGTATACATTCATTGCGCCGCTGGCGCGCTCACAGCCGACTCGTCCTTGTAGTGCTCGTCAAAGATGCGCTTGCTGAACTGCCCGAAGTTCTCCGTCGCCGACAGCTGCTGGTCGACGTTCGGCTGCATGAACAGCGCGAACGTCTCGCGCGAGATCTGCGCCGCGTCGCCCGCCACTCCGGCACCCACGCGCACGCAGTGCGGCGTCGCGCGGAGCCGGCCGGCTGTCGCCAACTCGAGGGCTTCGCCGGTTTGGAAGGCAAGGCAGTCGGCGGGGATGGAGACCTTGGTGAGTGCGCCGCCGCGCGTGCGGATGTAGAGCCCGGAATCGGGGGAGGGCGACTGGACCACGCTAGGTTCGCCTGTTGGGTTCTTGCGGAGGTACAGAGCCTGATTAAGGACGTTATAACTTCGTGTGAAAGCGCATTATGTACTGCATGAACTTACAGAACACAACCCGGTCAGCAGGGAGTGGTCGAGGTGAAAGCCGCACCAGCTGTCGATGGCTTCGTCCTCTGCAGGGAGCGGGCTCTCTGGAGAAGGCGGGAAGTAGTGCAAGAGGCGGGCCTTGACCGTCTGGGAGGAGCTGATCAGGTCCGCAAGAGACAGGGAAGAGTCTGTGAAGTAGGAAGACGCTACGAATTGGGAGCGAGTCAGTGCCCTAGCATCATACTGAGTAGCAGATTAGGTATACCGAATGGCTGGCAGGCAACAGCCAGTTGGCAGCCGACGCCGAATACGAATCTATTCCGCAGATCGTCAACAAATTGAAGCTGCCGCGGAGTAGTCCCCCGCCTACCGTCCCAGATCTTTGAACGCCTGCTCGAAGTCTTTGACCTCCGCCACATCAGATGGCCCTGTACGCACCCTCGTTAAGGCCATTCCGATTGCAAAGAGAAAAGGAGGACCTACATATGTTCTTCCCGTAGTACTCGGGGTAGGCTTCGCGCAACGCAGGCGAGACGTTCGGTTCATCGATGACTGGGTTCGCATAGTACGACCCTTTCATCGTATCTACGCATAGTCAAGTGTTTCTCGTGAGAGGTTGCAGATGCAGGTGCATCATATCATGTTTACCCGGCTTTCCGTTCATAATCTCCTACGGACACAAGTTGGTCAGCTCCATCTGCCAATGAATTCGTTGCACACGTGCCGATTTGGACAGACCTTGCCATGGGACCACCCAAAACTGCATCACGCGTAGTGAGTATCCCTGTAATAGAAGATAAGTGCATGTGCCACTCACCTGTATCGGCTCTTCGGGTCGGCATAATGCTCTCGGACGTTGGGGTCGAGGTTGGCAAACCGGTATGCCAAACGCAGTAGTCTTTCCCGAGCCGGAGCGTAAGTGGAGGGGAGATCTCGAACTATGATGATGCCCAGGCTATCGGGCTGCGATCCAAAGGCCTTTTCTACGATACACAGTGTTGTCAACGCTTTGCGCCGCTGAGAACGGCGTATCCGCGACTTACCGATAGAGGAGGTCAGGGATAGAGGGGAGGACACCAGCGTGTTGTACGAGATCGAAACAACACCCTCGGCCGTCAATGTGATGTTTGAGTTATTTGCCACTGTGGCCATGGTTCTTCTGACTGTATTCCTCGCCAAGGAGAGCATATACGATGTTTGGTGAGTGATGGTGTCAGTAGGACGACGGTAGGGGCGATTAGAACTCGCTCTGAGGATACGATCCTGTCGCTGGAAGAAAAGCTGTGCTGTCACGGCAGTTTGATTGTTTTGGCCCCTGGATAAGCACACGATACCTGGATCATGTGTATCGCTCTGTCCATGTGCTCATTCAAGAATTGGCCAGGGCCTGATGCGTGCTGCATACTACATACGCTATTCACTAGCATCCAGCCGCTGGTGCCAGTAACTGGCAAGTCTTGCAGGTCCCAGCGATCGTCCTTTTTTCGAATGGTGTTGAGCCCCGCGGCGCCTGCAGGAACCCCCAACATACAGCAGGCTGAATACGAAGTCTGACTTGCCGGACGCGAATTACTCTGAACGCTTCGATTCGAACCAGACCTGGGATACTTGCGAAAGATACATGGCTACAAAAGGAATCGACGAACGCAATAAGTTATCCGAGATAGCAGTCCATGTACTCATGTGAGTTGATATACATCAGATCCCGCCGCGTTACCAGTGCGCGTTCCCGTTCCCCTGGCCCAGCTGAGAGTCCGTCGAAGGTACAATCTGAGTCTCCACAAGAGCACTTTGCAGCGCGGCGCCGGTATCGTCAATGGAGTGCAGGAAGCGCAGGATTTCCCTGCAGAGCTGCCAGTCTTGCGCCGCACTAGCGCTTCGGAGTAGTCGTATGGCGTCGCCGTTCATCCCGTCTAATTGTTCCAAGCCATGCAGCACTAGGAGGTACGAGCCGGCCGTCTTGAGGCGACCGGAAGACAGGCAGGACTGATAGGGACCTTCAGAGGGCAGTCAGGAACGGCTGTGACATTACAGGCTTACCTCGAACAGTATCTTGGGGTTACCGACAATGTCGAACAACCGTGGCCAACGCGTCATCTCGATCTTCCGCGCACAGCCGACAACGACGTCTAGTGCGTCATCAAAGTGGTCAAGGAACTCGATGGCAGCCGGTAGCAGGCCGATTTCCTTCGGGTCGTTTAATTCCTTTGCGTGGTCGGCGGCGCTCAACATCTCGGCGTCCTCTTCGACGACCGTATGGAGCAGAATCTCCAGAGCGTGGGCAAAGTAAACGAGATGCTGGTAGTGCGAGGCGAAGGTGACGGCTTCTTTGCACTGAGAGTTCTGCAGGTGGAAAAGCAGGATGTGGTGCAGGAATAGATGGGACTGGGGTCAGGATATGTGAGTAAAAGACAGCCACACCAGATGAACGCAAGCAGCACATACGCTAGTGACATGCCGGAACATAGTGAAGGTCAGATTGGTGCGCGTCGCAGCCTCGACCTCCACTCCGATGATGATACCCTTGTCCATCAATACCGCTGTTTGACTGTCAGGAACGGCGTAGCTTTGAGCAGTTGGGAGATCAGGCTTACACAAGGGGTAGAAATCGAGCGGAATGTTGACGCTCTCCTTGACGCGGTCCGGTACCGTACTCCCATCGTCGGCTTCTGGTGAAGGCGACGTAGACTCGATCGCCAATGCGTTCAGCCATACCCGTATTCCTTGTCCATCATAGCCCCACAAGGAGTTCTCCAGGGTGCCAATGCCGCGCAGATGAATCCAACAGAACTCGATACGATCCGCGAGTATTTGCATGTCATACTTGACCTCGCCTTCCTCCGACTGTAACGATCACAATGCATGTGTTATCTTTCGGCAGCCTGAGCGAGCGACATACATACCTTGCGTGGTCTCAGCAGCACCAGTTTGCCGCCAACGATCATCAACACGGTCGCAACAGCGAGATCATCGGCAGGGTCTCCCAGCTCTGTTGCCCTGAGGTTAACCAAATTCAAGTGTCCCGAAGCCGCTATACTCACGTTTCTGCGCACTGGGAATCATCCAACTCAGGGCTCTGACTGCATTCGGCGCAGCGATGACCCCGTCAAAGGTGATGCTGCCGCACAGGTGGAGTTTGATGGTGTCGGCGGTGGGTATAATGAGGTAGTGGTATAGGGTGTTGTCTGCCGTGTATACGAGAAGGGAGTTGTCCACAAGCGAGAGAATAACGACGGGCGAAGGAACCATCTCGCGATGTAAGACGTTCTGATTGCTCAGCTCCAAGTCGCGCGAATATAAACGGATCTAGTGGGATGCGTTAGCAAGGCCACATCCAGGGTTCCGGTAATGAGCCGTTGGCGTACTTGGTATGCTCCCGCGACCTCGACAGCAGCAATGAGTACGTGGTGGAACCACAGGAGCCCTCCCTTGACTGTGAACGCCTGCTCCTGTAGCTCGTCCGCGAACATCTTCCACCTGCCGGACGTCGAGCTGTAATGCACAAGTCCTCGTCGACCGGCGATGGCAATGAGCCTTCCATCGGAACTTAGCGACGAGTACCGTATAGGCCAGTTCGCGGACATGTAGGACTGCGGGACTTTGACGTGTTGCCACACATCTGCCTCTGGGTTGATAACACTCATGTCCGGCTGATCAGCTCCGCGGTATACGAGCACGCGGTCGTCCATCTGCAGGAAGGCATATTGTGTATTGTCCTGGAATACCACGGTTATTATGTCTACTCGTATGACTTCAACATGCCGACTTACTGGGGACTGTTGTCCAGTCGTCGCGCTCTTCGCAAATGGAAGAACAAAGAGTTGACCGTCAGCCACTACGGAGGGTCATGAGAGGTATATCGGTCGCATGGGTTCGACACGCACTGTTGGGTGACGATCGTGCAAGCATCACGAGTTCGAAATTGCCTGGTGCCCAGAACTGTGGAGGATGAGCGTTCGGGGACAGAGTTCGAGGGTGAGTATATGCGCACCAAACTCCTTACGCCGTACATGAAAGCGTCTTGGAATCTGCCAGCATATCTCAGCAGTTGCACTCCAATGCACGATACCATCCACGCACCTCTCCTCGTCGACTTCATACTCGACGCCAAACCCCCACGCGAGACATCGTCCGCCAACGCTCCACACGGCCCAGCCCTTCTCCCACCCAACGGCGAGCACATACCCATCCGAGCTCCATTCCATCGCACATACGGAGCCCGTCCCCCCGCGCGCATACATATTTGGCACTTGAAGCACCTGCGGGCGCGGCACAGCGCCATCCACGGACGGGTAGCTCGCGAACTCGACCGTGCCGCTGTACGTGCCTATGGCAAGCAGGGAGAACTTCGGGTTTGGGGCGACGGCCATCGCGCGTCGCGGTTCCGCATACGTGTATCGCGCGACGTCGCCTGGATCGACGTGCTTCCGCTTCTGCACCCAGCGCGGCGGGTCGACTTGGTGGATGCATGTACCGTGCCATTGCAAAGGCCGGGCGGAGTGAGTGCTGTCTGACGAAGGTCGGCTTCGTGGAAGGTGCCCAAGCTGTATGTGGTGTGAGACTGTAATTCTGGAAAGGGATGTTCACCGAACCAACCTGGGCACGCTCGTCGTCCACTGCGCTGCCCTCTGACGCGCTGTGGCCCATAGTGGGCGTTTCATAAAGCTGAACGAGATACGCTCGTCCGTCGGAGGTGATCCAGGTTTCGTACCCGGTCTGGCGGTGGTACGAAATCTGACACACGGTCACTACCAACGACGTTCAGTCTTACCAAGTTGGCGTGAGGGGGGCAAAACGCACCGTCGGAGTCGACCAGCCACGGAAGCTCGTCCTCGTTCACCTCCCAGGTATCGTAGCCTTCTCTGCCGCTCGCGCCTTCACCGCCCGTGTTGGGCCACGGCACACGTTGGACGGCCGGCGGGTTGCACGTGGAGAACAGGATATACTCCTTGCGAGGCGAAACGCTATCACGCCGCGCATATAGCTTCCCATGCATTTCTGTAACACTACTGTGCTCACCTGAGCAAAGTACCCTCAATGCGGATCACACCCTCCAGATGCAAGCTGAGCGACTGCAGCGGGAGAGCCTCGCCCGCCCCGGGGAGGAAATGTCGCGCCGCGTTCGCAGCGAGCGGCGGTGTCTGATACGGCACCTCCTCCGCATTGTACTCGACCGTGATGAGGACGAGGTAGGACTCCGTCGTCTGTGCGCCCGCCGCTCTGTAAGTCCGCGCATCCGGCCGCTCGACCGCATATAGGCAACCCCGCGCACCTGAATGACGATCCGCTGCCCGTCGGGGGACCAATGCAGATGCAAGTTCTCTCCATGTTCCTGCAACGACGTCTCTGTACGGGACAGATGTGCCAGTACCGCGGACGGCTGTATATGTCGGTCGCGCGAACAAGTGCAATCAGCTGAGTTCCCTCCAAGCCGCTCCGGGCCCGAGGCGTCGCGGTAAGGGGAACTACACGTACGCGTACGCGCCAGAGCGACAAACCGCTCCTTGTTACGGTCGCGAAGAGCGTCTTGCGTGGGCTCGGGGCGAGCGCGAGGACGAGCTCGCTTGGGAGGGGCAGCGCGGGCGCGCTCGAGAGCTGCCTTGCGGCCGATGTGGGGAAGTACATGTTGCCGGTGCTGCCAGACTCGTAAGGACAAGACCGCCAAGCAGCTCAAGACACGCTTGCGCGGAAGAGGTGACGGTGGGATGGGCGTCGTCCAGGTATGAGAAGTGGCATGAAGTCAGTGACGGCGAAACGCTGAATTCATCCGACTCCGACTCGAGAATGATGCAAATAGCCGTACGACTAAGCGACTCATCCGGCGTTCAAACACACACAGGTCGATGCACGACTCATTTGGTTCAGGATTAAAAGGAAAGGTGAATATGTGCGACGACGTTGACTGCGGAAGATGGTACTAATGGCTACAAATACACAGATGGTACAGCTCAAAACATGCACGACCGACGGGACTAACGAGACTGACGCGACTGAGCAGGGAGGAGACACGAATAAACCGTACGGGAGGAACCGTTCAATAATACGCTAACAATGGTCCGCCTTGACTGTGTGCTCATCCCAAACGCAACCAGGACTTTACCCTGGTCCACGCGCTTCCGCTAGCAGTAGGCCCAGTGGTGATCTCGGGTGTGCCGTTTCCTGCGTCGCTGGGCGCGGGGATGGCCTGAGGCGTATGGGTTTTGGCATCAGGGTCGTTGAGGATGCGGTGGGAGGCGAGGAAGGAGTTCGGTGCGCCCAGGGTCATGGGTTGACGCCGTGACTGACGAATGAGGTCAAGGATGATGAAGAAGCCCTCCCGAGACTGCAAGTGCGTCAACGATATGCTCATGTGGAACTAGGTGGCCGCGGAACATACCCGCTGGAGATTAGCCTTGAACTTAGCCAGCCCGTAGTTCTCAATCTTCTTCGTCAGCCCCCAGCCGAAGCCGGAGATGAACATAGCCTCAGTGGTCTGCAGTGTTTTACTGGAGGCGACAAGGGCCAAGTTGGTGAGCGCATGTGAGGACTCGGAAGTAGTTGTGACATACCCATCTTCCGCTTGACGGATGTGGATGTGCTCCTCCACCCGCATGACTTTGACATGGTCGAGGTTTTTCGTCGTGCAGCGCATCACCTTCCCGAGGGGATCAACCTCGCTCTCCTCCAAGACCCAAGACTCGGCCCTCGAGATCATGCCCTTCGGTGCCCATCTTGGGAGCGAACCGGTCTTGAGGATGAGGCGAGTCGTCCGAAGGGTGCCGGCGGGGGTGATGTCGCGCGAGATGACGTCGCAGGAGAGGATGTGCGACGCATAG
This sequence comes from Trametes polyzona, assembly GCA_022606195.1. Taxonomy (NCBI): domain Eukaryota; kingdom Fungi; phylum Basidiomycota; class Agaricomycetes; order Polyporales; family Polyporaceae; genus Trametes; species Trametes polyzona. The sequence goes on along the minus strand of JABYQF010000001.1, from coordinate 1,167,430 downwards.
GGGTTGGGGTATCTTAAGAGATAGGCAAGAGAGACAATGGACCAGGGATCGCTGCGAGGACGCGTCTCAGTCGGTGTGTGGGAGTGAGTGCGGGGCAGGCTCGTGCGCCAACTCACTCATACAAGAAGGACTGCGAGTAGAACTTCATTGCAAACGATCCCGGTGTGCGACGTCGTGGGTGCTGGTGCTGCCAAGATGGATTACTGGGGACGAGAGAACTAGAGACGGGAACTAAAATACGGAGCGGCAAGCGTGATGGAGGGAGAGTACGAGGACGAGCTCGCTTCTCGACGCGGCGAGCCCCTCTCGGTGGATATTCCGCGCACGTGAGTGCACCCACCGCCCCGCGCCGAGGCTCCGCGTTCCCCGCCTGGCCCGCTTGCTGTTGTCCATCGACCTCGTATGGGCCTCGGTGACCTGCTCAGCACTGACCGTTGCCCGCGAGGACGGCGTCCACCGAATGGAACACAAAGGCAACAATGCACAGGGTACACTTTGAAGTCGCTCACCGGCGTGAGCTAGTCCCTCCCGGATATCTCCCCTCCGCAACTGCTCGCACGACGACCTACTAGTGTGGCTGACGGTCCAGGCGGGCCCTGAGATACTCTTTGCGCGGCGCGAACAAGTCTACAGCCTGCTTCCGCCGATCATAGCCAGGCGGCACCCGGCGATGACGCCAATTCATCTCGGTTAGTACGTATATGCAGCATATAGCCGTCGAGTACGGTCGAAATATCGAGAGGCACGTACATACACTGCTACTTTCAATCTGGAGCTCGCGTACTGATACATTTGAGTAACTCTAGAACAACAGCAATGATTAACATCTACATACACCGAGTGATCACCCCAACCGGATACCCATACGCACCCAACAACTACAATCGCTACGCCAAAAGAAACGCGTCATCAAATACTGGTGTATTACTAGTACATGTCTATGCAAGAGAGGAGAATATGATACGCAAAATAAGGAACTACTAGATCAGAAGATACAACGCGGAAGAGCCTACAAGGTTTCCGGACGGCCGTGTTTCTCTTTCCTCCGTCTCCCCCTGGGTATCTGCATAGGCCTCAGTCATGGTATTCCGAGTCCCAGACGTCCTTTCCGTTCGGAGATACGAAGACCCGCAGGCCGTCGAACGCGGGGCGTACCCACACCGGCGAACCCTCCTCGAGCGTCTCCAACCCGCGCCGAACCATCTCGGTGCGCTCCGCCTGCGGGGGCGTCCGACCGCCGACCGCCTCCAATATCGTGCGGTACTCCTCGTGCGCGACCTCGTGGCTGAACCCGGTGAGATACGTCTTGCGCGCGCCCATCCGGCGCGCGATGTCGACCGCCTGCGCGAGGCTGAGGTGGGACGTGTGCGGCTCGAGCCGCAGGCAGTCCAGCACGAGCACCGGCATGCGCCCCGCGGGCGCGTACGACGCGCGGATGTGCTCCCACACGTCCTCGGGGATGTGCGAGACGTCTGAGATGTACGTCACCGCGTGCTGGATCGTGAACCCAAAGCAGAAGTACGGGAAGATCTCCTTGACGGGCTCGCTCGACGGCGTGAGCGCGCCCGCGCGCACCGGCGTGCCTGGCTGGCCTGGCGTGGGTGGGTTTGTGGACGCGGGCGATACCGAGTTCGGGCTCGGCGTGAAGTCGACAGGGGGTGCGACCGAGAAGACGCGGCCGTGGTGGACTGCGGGTGTGCGTGCCGTGGCGCCGACATGTGCAGGAGCAGCAATAGCCGTATTAGCACGTCCGAGGATCAGAGGGACCAGGTCAGTTTTAGTCGCGGGGCACGCTTGAATTTTCACACATGCGCACCTTTGAACGGGTCGACGACAATGCCGGTGTCGCCGATGGTGAACGGCTTCCGGTCTTCAATGATATGCCAATTGAACTCTGGGACCTGTGGCGGCGGCATTCAGCGGGCTTGCCCTGGCTGGGAAACGATCCGCGTGCAGCACACTCACGTCCCCTCCGCCGGACGCGAATTCCTTCGAGATGAGGTATGGAAACGCCCGGCCGACCTCTTGGAAAGTCTCAAGAGAGACGTAGAGATCCACATGCGGCTGAATGGCCCCATGCAGCGTCCAGCCTGGGAGGAGCGGCGATGTCAGCGCATCATGTAGAATGACACCTCGCCGCGCCACGCGCCACAAAAAAGCCGGCGCGCACCTCTGAGGTCGTCTAGTCCATTCATAGCTTCGGGGCGGCGATGTGAGCGCTCCCGCGAAGATAATAGACATGGAAGCCGGACATACCGTCCGCATGCGCGTGGGTGATGAGCACGGCATCTATCTTGCGCAGGCCGTACTTGGGAAACCACTCAACCGCGGCCTGTTGAAAGCTCTTTCCGACATCGATCACTATCGTCCTGAGCACGTCCGAGTCGCGTCAGCATTGGACACACGGTACAAAGCCGGTGAGCAATTATCGCGCGGCCGCGGCGAGGGCGGCGGGCGGTGCGGGACGGAGGGCGAGTGCGCACTCACACGAGCTCGCCGTTTTGCGCGCGGACTCTGGCCACCGCGGAGGTATTGCGCTATCATGATGAGATCCGGACGGAGTCAGCCACAGGCCGGTGCGACGGGGCGGACGAGGAGAAAAAAAGTGGGTACGGACGCGTATGTTCTTCTTGCCATCGGGATGCAGCGTCGAGAGACACGTCCGACACCTTTTGGCACCGGGGGGAGCGGTGAGGCAGTCTACATGCGGGATGGTGGAGGAAGTGCCGGTGCCAAGGAGGATGAACTCGACATCGTCGCTAGACGAGGGCGCAAAGGCGTCAATAGAACCCATGTTGTGGCGGTGGGACGTCTGGGAGGATGTGCAGGGGGATGAGGGCGAAGTACAGAGCATATCGTGCGGGACGGAGGTGCTTATATGTTACGGCGGAAGAGGCGGCTGGCGATCTTGTCGGACAGACCGGCGGGGGACGCTGGTGCGATTTGGGTCGGATTCGGTATCACCGTCAGCTCCCGCACGTGTATGGCGCGTCTCCGCCGCGGTCGAGGGGGACATCTAGGATCACGGCGGCATGGCCAATTTCTGGTTAGAGCATGGACGATAGACGACATGTACACGCCCGAGAGGTAGAGCGGAGTTACAGAGCAAATAGCCACACCTCCCGCGCCGGCCTCTGCTCATTCCCTCACCCTCGTCCCCACGTGGTCATCGAGATCCTCCGTGCTCGGCGTGCCTGCATTCTCGCCTCGTGCCCACTACATCTACATACAGTAGTAGTGTACCGGCACTGAGCATGCCCAGATATTGCCTACGATCCTGCGAGTTCTTGAAACGTGAAGTCCTGCAGGCGCCTACCCGGTCTATTCGTATTATACTACCTTGGTTTTCATGCAATCTCGAGCATACCACCGGACTTCAAGGTGACGAATCACACGAGCACCTCTGGTGCAGCCTTGTGGAGGCATGCAAGCATAGCATATATACCGAGATATACCACCTTGGGACGATCATACAGTCGGCCCCCTCGGCCGCTAGATGAGAGTACTCTTACGGACCTCTTCGGTTAGCAAGTCTACCTCGGTGGTCCATGTAACTGGGCAACCTACTCCTAGCTCGGTAGGTCCTTGCAGTGGGCATACCGTCTTTGTGGCCAGCTACCTAGGGAAGGGGTAGGACAGGATCATCCGGGGCCGCTCGGCACCAGGTCAGGGTACTTTCACAGCAATGCATTCACTTATCACGTAGAGCATTCCGAATATCATACACATACCGGCCTCCCACCCACTACCACAGCCGCCTAGCCGAGTACATTCTGCGATCATACAACGCGCTCGAAATACTTCGCGCGCCCACTCTCCGTCATTTCGTGAAGACTGTCAAACGGCGCCCATTAGTCTGAGAACACCCACGCCACGCGCGGCTGGTATAACGTACTTGACACGACGTCCTCGTCCAGGACGTGATGATTGAGGCCCACTTTCTGCGCATGCGGATTGAACTTCGATGACTTGCCCTGTGCCGCTGTCAGCCCTTCTGCATCCGCCCGCGCCCGCAAAAGTCGTCACTGCGCGCTTACCCTGCCGGAACGGTCAGCTGGCGGCACACAAACCGTTTGTGGCGTCTGCACTCACCAAACCAGTGCGTATCGGAAGTTCGTCGCCAGCGACCGATGAATGCCGTTGCAGACGCTCTGGTGCGGATGAACTCCAGAAACGCCCATCTCGGTAGCCGAACACCGGTGCTAGGACGGTACGCACCTCGACCGTGGCCCCCTTTCTTAGGCAAACCGGGTCGTCGAGATCGGGATGTGCGCCCCGTTTCTTGGTGTACACCTTTACAAGGTCAAGCTCCTCCCAGATCCTGTCGATGAGATAGTCCAGGCTGCGGGTTGCGATCCTCGTGAGCACCCTGGCAAACTCCGGTGCGCGCGCAGCAGCACTCACTTGAGTCCTAGTTCGCAACTGATTACGACCGTGTGGTCTTCTCGGGCGAGCTTGTCCATCTGCTCGAGGCTGATAGCGTCAATCTTGTTATAGACATCTGCCCAGGAACATAAGTGGAGTACGCCAACACGATGCAGGGTGCCGCTTACACAGGCATGGAATATATTTGCGCGTTCCTGCGGCAAGATATCAGCACTGCGAACGGCCTCGTGGCCGCCCTACACGACACACACCTATCAATACATCGATGAATTCGTCGGTCGTGATCTTGCCCGCTGTCAGCTGCGGCTAGTATCGACGACAAACGGGACAGAACCTACGTCTTCCCGGATCATTACGTCGCAGTTGTGCAGTTTGTCTGTCCCGACGTAGCGCGCGAACTCAATGAGAACACAACGTATCGTCGCCATTGAGGATACCGCTTACAGCTAGCCAAGATTGTCCGGATGGTCTTCTCGTCTGTCTTGGTCAATGGCACGGTTTTGTTGATCTGATACATGGCTGTCAGCGGCCGCGAGGGGCCCGCAGCAGACGAGCCAATCTCACCGTAATCTGTGCATGACGGAACTCCTCAGCCAAGGGGGGAGGTTACGACATGGCCGTGGCACTCACCCCTCCGGTCGTCTTGCGCTTGAAGACCACATCGGGCCTCTTCTTGTTCAGCCGGATACCGACCGCGTCGAGCTCGATCTCGAGCAGGCGCCGCTGCTCCTCTGACTTTGTCGCGTCAAGCATGATCAGGATGAGATCGGCGGTTTTGGCCGTCGCCACGACCTGCCGCCCGCGCCCGCGCCCTCGCTAGCACCCTCAACGATTCCCTGGCAGATCGAGCAGCTGTATGCGCGCGCCTTGGTACTCCAGCACCCCGGGAATTGCCTGACAGGAACGTGAGCGGGAAACGTAAGATGGCCCTGTGGCGGCGCACGCACGGTGAGCGTCGTGAACTCGTACGCGGCGGACTCGGACTGTGTGTGCGTGCACTTGCTGAGCAGCGTCGACTGGAATTTATTGTCGGTCAGTGATAAGAGGGCGAGACGCAGGCAAAGCGAGAGGCCTACCTTGCCCACTGAGGGAAAGCCAATGAGCGCGACTCTGGCGTCTCCCGACTTCTGGACGTCAAAGCCAGTGCCCGCGCCGCCGGACTTTGAGGTTGGCTCGAGGAGCTGCGCGCGGCGGCGGCGTCAGGCGAGCACGCGGCGGGGCACGAGCGGGCGAGCGCGGGCCGCTCGAGATGTACCGGAGAGAGAGAAAAAGTAAGTACACAGTGTGGGCTGTATATGGTGCGGGCTGGCATAGCGTGGGCCGTCTATCCTGTGGACGGGTGTCTGGTGCGCATGGACTCGGATAACGCGCGCGCGACCGTGTCCGGCGTCGGCGTCTATTTCTCGCGTCTCGCATCTCGCGTCTCGCATCTCGCGTCTCGCGTCTCGCCAAGTCGCGTCTTTGCCTTCCACCACCACCTCCGCGCGCCCGGGCTCTGTCTAGGTACCGTATATCCGCTGTTTACTCTACGCCTTGTGCACTACGAGGTGAGTGCACTCCGGCACGGGCTCGTCCTACGCGCCCCGTTTGACAAGGTGAGCACGCCGCCTCAGAGTCTCTCCAAGTCCACGACCGCGCGTCCCGGCCAGCCTCCAGGGCGTCTCTTTCCCTGCCTCACACCCCTTCCGTCGCGCCCGGAAACGTCGTCGTTGCATTACCGGAAGAATCAACGCGTGTCTTGAGTGCATACAGCGACTCTGCACGCGCGCGGTGCGAACCCTCGTCGTGAGTCGCTAGCGCCTAGCCCGCGGCTCCGGCGCTTCAGCTCTCGTCCTCCGTCGTGTCCGTACCTAACACTGTCCCTAGGGGAGGATGGTGGGTGAGCGCTGCGCGCAACGGGACACAAAGTAGGTGCCCTGTCGGAGCACGAGCACGTACCGTTACGACAGCCAAGAGCACGGGCACCGCTCTGCGCACGCGGCCGTCGAGAGCATTTCGACCCTGTCCGAATGCCCTTGATCCGCCGCAGGTCGGTGTCCACGCTCGTCGCCCGATGCTCGTTTCCACAATGTCCAGCCACTCGCCTATCTTGTACCGGACACAGCCGCCGTGGTGTCTTGTGTGTCCGTCCGCCGCACACAAGCACGACGACCCCGGCCGAGCCCGCGTTGTGCTGACTCGCGTGTCTCCTCCCCGGCACTCTGCAGCCCGTGTGCAGTTAGCCAGCATGCGGGTTCGAAGGATGAAACCTCGGAAAGTACGCGCCGTCATGCACGCAGACGCACGCCGCCTCCCAGCCGGCGTGTCTGTCCGGTTAAGGCCCCGGATGTTCAACCCGCCGTGCCACGCTCCGAGCTCATAATCCACGCTCGGTGCCGCTCCTCCGCTCCATGCAGCGTCGGGCCGTCGGATATGCATGTCTGTTTTTGCGCTATCGAGCACCGGTGTGCCGCGGTCGCAAGCCACACGCAAGCCGGGCTCCTGCCGCACAGCTCGATGTCCCAGGGCGACTGCTAAGTACCGGACCCAGGAGCGAGCAGCGCTCACCGCTATCGTGTCAGCGTGGGCAGACAGAGGTGCGCTCGACGTACCATCTCGGGCCCTCGCGTATTCCCTGCTGCACCATCGACGCCTGTGTGCTCCACGATTGTTCGGCCTTGGACCCGAGCCCACACCGAGCTTTGCTCGTCGCTGACCGTGCATCGCAGGTACGTCGCTATCAGGCGTGCAGCCCACTGCCGTTCACGCGTGCTGAGCAGCGAGGACGACGAATCTGTGTGAGGCGGCAGAGCGGCAGAGCAGAGTGCAGAGTCGTAAGATGAGGGGGAGGTCGTTGTAGGTGGACATGCGCAGAGCCACGTTCATGGAACACTCCAGTACGTACACAGATTCCACGGCGACCGGCTGCCGAGCGTAAGGGTCCCTGCGTGTGTACGTTCCACCGCTGCTGCGCTGGAATGCCCTCCCGTGTTTCGCTCGTTTCGCTAAGCGACCGTGAGTGCATACTATCTCGACGACCACTCTCAATGCGCTCCATGCTAAACCTTGGAATATCTGCACATGCTCACCGACTGGCCTGGACAGGGAGTGGAGTATCTATCATCATGAGCTGCAGTCGTCTGCACCTTGTAAGGTCATCCCATCTCCAGACCCTCCGGCTGATGCCGGATTTCCTCGCAAATCAGTACGCAGTGCCTCGTTCGCTACCCTGCCAGCTTCTCACAGACACCGCCTGCTGTCTGCCAGCGTACTCTGCCCAGAGCGAGTCCAGATTGTCCCCAGTGGAGGGTGGACGGTGGCCGCTGCTTCCGGCGACATACTTCTAATTCATAGATTCCTGCGGTGTTTCTCCGAGGAGGCAGGGTACCTATGCTGGACTCAGACCCGGGAGTGGTGGAGAGAAGAAGCTCGGGAAGTTGAGGACTAGGTATGGCCGACTGATTGCTGCACACATTGGAACAAGTTCCTAGATTGATGCCAGAACAGAGGGCCGGCGCGCAGTGCTCATTCGGCGGCTACACCGCTGTTACTACCTGCAACAGCTCAGAAGTTGCGCACATGCAGCATTCCGGGACGACTCCCCAACCCCATGTAGGGCCTCCCGCCCCTGAACAGCTCGTTAGGGCGCTCCGCCTCCTCCGCCCTGGCCTCTGCCTCCGGTGTCACCCACTTTGATGACTTTGGCCCGTTCCGCATGTACCGCGGTGGACGCTTCGTCGCTGCATCGTGTTTTCGCTGCTGCCCTGGCCGACGTTTCTTCACGTCATCACGGCCGAGGCAGGGTGTAAGCCCGAGGTTGATCTTCCCAGGCGACGCACACAGCGGGTCTGCTCGCGCCGCCTCACGCTCGGTCTCCGTGTTCGGCACAAACCTCAGCCTCCCCGCACGCAGCTCTTCAACGAGCCGCGACACCCGCTCCCTCCCCGTTACCCTGCTCAGGTCGGCAAAGAGAATATCATCCGGCCAGCCTTCGAGCTTGAGCCCGTGCCGGAGGTAAATGTCCTTGCAGAACCTGCTCACGGTCCAGTGCATGGTTACCCGTACGTCTGGGCTTACGTAGGATGCTGCAAGCGAAGTGTGCATCAGCGCTGAGCCCTGCCCCAAGGTCAAGGATGGATACACCAGTACACGTACCTAATTGCCCAGTCAGGGTCTGTCGGATCTCTCCCCGCAGCCGCATCTCCATCCTGGCATAGTCGTCCCGGAGGGTGTCGCCGAGGTTGCGGAAGGTGGACATGACAAACAGCAAGGGGTGACTATGACTCTGAAGCCAAGACGTGAGCACTGGCAGCACCATTGTGAACGCACATGAACACTCACGCTGGGTAATGGGATATCGGGGACTGTGAGCGGCCAATGATAGAACTTGCTGTCAGCTCCGCCGCCTTTTAAGTCTACTGCTGCAACTTTGACCACAGGCCCCCGAGACAAATTGAACATTTGAGTTGCAATCATGCAAACATTATGCTGCCGCTCTTTGTCCCTTTGACCGTGTGGCCGGCTAGCTTGGCGTGCTTGCCGGGTGAGCCGTTCCTCAGGTCGGGGATCCTTAGTCGAGTTGAACAGCACGTTGCGGCACCACTGCCGAGTACGGAGCTGACAGGACTGGGCAGGTGTTACTACAGGCTCACTCTCGAGCGATCGACGTCCAGCATTGCCTGTTTCATCGGCTGCCAGGAGTCACATTTCTCAGCCGACTAGGAGGTGTGTCCCTGACGGGCCGGATGAGTCGTACGGCACCGTACACAGTAGCGCTTCCCGGCATGCTGCCAAAGACGTCTGTATTCCTAGACATATCACATTGGGACTGCAAGGCCCATGGCCGTCCGCTCGCTGCCAGTCGTTTTGCTGAAGTGATTCCACAGAGGGTGCAACAGCTGATTGTTAGGGTCGACCTCGATCACCGGTCTCGGTTGCAAGCTAGTGTCATGCTACCCACCCGCAACGAGCATCAGATGACAGACAACGACGAGAGCCAGCGGGAGCAGGCACACACCGCTGCATCTCCGTAGCCCGGCCAGAAGGATTTCATTGAATTGCGGGGCAGCAGCCTGCGGGTGCATGGTACGACACCTGCTGTTCGTCTGCGTCTGCCACGTGTTGGAGAGGTGTGCAGCCGTGAGCCGCAGGCCGAGTGAGCTGTCAGTCGTCCTCAATCAAAGAAGCACACCACGAGATGCGGAGCGGTTGCTCACCGTCCATCGCGACGGTCGATATGAGCGAACAGTTCTTGGGCCCGTGTCCTGGGCCAGGGACGTTGCGGACCCAGTTGCTGAGCGAGCGAGCGAGCGGCGCTGACAAAAGGATGTGATCGATCAGCACGGTGGGCCGATGCGAGATATAGCATGCTCATGCGAGGTCGGCGGGACATATGGCACGAGGCAGAGTAGATCCAGACATTGAAACACCGCCCCGAAAGCGAGAGCCTGCCGTGTGCGGTCGTCATCTTGCCGGGATTCCCGCAGCTTCGCTCGCGGAGCCTTCTGCACGAGTGCATGCATGGTGTAGGTTGATGTGCGGCCATGACCCCACGACGAGTCATAATACCACAGCGGCGGAGTGCAGGCACTCTAGATGTGACTCCGCCTGCTTATCCTTCGGCGCAAACATCAAAAAGAGCTTCTCAATTTGCTCCACGACGGCCGCATGGCCGCCATCGAGCATGTCGGTGTGCAGAGCACCAACGTACAGAGGCTAAATGATCAACACCGTGAGACCGAGGGTGAGCAAGGCGAGGACACATAGTGTAGCGGCGGTAAACTCAGAGCTTACGCATCCGGGCCACGGTGGCCTGTGGCAAATGGGCCGCTGCGTCCAGCGGCCCTGTAATGCATGCAGAGCGGTGCACGTTCTAGTGCACGTACTGGAAGGCGGTCTCGCGCAGAGGTTCGTGACGTCAGAGGGCAACATCGTCTACGCTTGTGATGGCACCAAACGCATCGGTGATTTCCCGTAGGTGCAGGGTCCTCTCCGCGCGCGGGGGGCTTGGTGACCTGACGAGACGCCATGAGCACATGGCGACGAGGGCTTGTACAGAGCCAACGAACCAAGGCACTACATTTCCGAGGCTCTGCAGGAACACACCGCTGCGGGCCACAGGTGTGGTGCATGGTTGGATTCCACGTGTTTCCGCTGCGGCCTGGAGCCGGGAGCAGGCTGCGCAAGCCGATACGAGTGAGTCTATGCGTTGGACGTAAAGGCATTCGCGCATTCATAGCAGGGCGGTCCGTGGACAAGAACTCCGTTCTGGATAGACGCACCGTGCGGATACCTGTTGCTAAAGGTTGAACACACGTGTTCGAACGAAAGGGAGACATACTCACACTTATGCTACGTGGCCAGGACGCCCTTCCGGCTCTACGACGGTAGAGGCTCCGTGCGGCCCCCGGTCCGTGGCCCCTTTGCCGAATGGATCGCTGAACGAGGGGCATGCACATGTGCGCTCGCCGGGGCGCTGCGACTGTACGGTCGAATCGTGCAGCTTCAGCCCATGCGTGCAGACGAGGACCCGCAGGAGACAACAACTCACGGTACTGCATCCTGGAGCCCAGCCGAGACGCTGGATCCGATCCGAGTCGAACGCATGACCCGCGACCGACCCCACCGATCAAGGGAGAGCCGTTGTAGCGACGCCCCCGCTGCCCCTGCGGGCAGCAAAACGCGCGAGCGCGGATGTGCCGTGCACACTCACTCGAGTCTGAATCCACCATGATTTCGGTACCACGGTGCATCTGCGACCGCCTGCAGCTGCCCGCAGGAGGGACACGGTGAGCATGCGATCTCCACCAGCGGTTAGGAACCGAACGCACTCGTCAATCCGTGGCAGGCACACTCCCCCGCGAGCGTAGAAACATACGCTGGGTGCTAACGATCGTGTGAACCGTGGCCTGGCGGTGGTATCCTGCAGACGTCCAAATGAAGGTGTACGTTTGTGCCCCCGCTGCGGTGCTGCAACAGCAATCACACATCAGCGTGTTGCTTTGTACGATCGTGCACCCCGAACTCACATCCGCCATAATGCGTGTGCCTCGGCGAGACTGGCCGCACGGTGCCGTCGTCGCGCGCAAGCGTCCATGTGTGAAGCTTCAGGAGGAGGAGATGTACGCGTCCTGCGGTACCTCGAAAACAGCGCCTCTCATGTGTCCACATCTTGACCGATGGCGGATAACGCAGCAGGCTACTTCCGGGAGTTCTGTCGCGTGCGTGCAGAGTGCGCTACGAGACACCTCGGGGCAGTCTCCACCATGCTACGGCCTGCACGGCCTGCACGGCCTGCACGCGGCCGCGCTGCCGTCGATGGCCCCGAGTCCTTCGCGCGCGATGTGGTTCGCATGGCCTACCGCCATGCGTTCCGGAGACAGTCGCGCTAGGCTGTACGGGATCAGGGAGAGATCAATGTATTGGCCCGAAAGACTCGAGCGTTGAGCAGTGGTGTATACAAGTACAGTACAGCACATCCATCCCAGTCGCCCCCCATTCAAGTGGCGAATGAGGCCGCGTGATGCATCGTCTACGACCTTCGTCGAGGTCTATACGTGCGACGGCGGAGGGAGAGGCGGTTACGGCGAGCGTCGTTGCCCGCTCGTGGCATGCAGTACCGTCATACCAACGCAGCTCAGAAACACGAGCAGCGACCCGAGGGATACGCTCGTCGTGCTGAGCGCACCAACCGTTCGCCCCGGACGCGTGCTTGGCACAGACGGGGGTTTCACCTGATGTTCGCAAACGGCAGCGAGCGGCCGCGGGCCATCCATGTGCTTTCTGGTTCCCCTGCTCCCGCGATATTGCCCGCAATGCGGAGCGGCGGATGGCCCTGAGCGGCGGGCGGCGTCTTGAGCGTCGTAGCTCTCGGCCATCCGGGTGCCAACCCCGTCCGTGGCGAGAAGGTCGCGTGCGCCGCAGTCCAGACCTGATATCGGGTCACCGACGGTACACGCAACTCTAACGACTTGTGTGCACCGCCGCGCCGTCGTGTCTTTCTGCCGAACGCGAGCCGCGTTACGGGGTTACGGGCAGCTCACGAGACGAGTACGCGTGCACCGGGGACGTGCTGTCCTTCGTGTGCCTTGTAACGCCGCCGACGGGCACGGCGTGGCGGAAAAGGGCACAACGCCCAGCTGTTGCAGACTCGACGCAGGCGGTCGTACCGCCGCTCTCCTCGCTCTGAAACGCCTCGCTGCGGCGCGCATTGCACCATAGGACGAGAGCAATGATTACGTACCTGGCCATCGGGGCAAAACCCACCGTGCCCCGGGCGTAGCGACCGATCGAACAGGCGACGGCGCGCCATTCATTCCGACGTCGTGTGGCAGATCGGTCGCAGGGGAGTGCGAGCGAGCGGGGTCGGGACACGATTGCGCTACCCTGAACGCCGCAGTTCGGTGTGAGTGCGCGTGTCAGCAAAAATCTCGGCCATAGTGCCATGAGCCTCCCGTCGTGCCCGAGTTTGCGGTGCCTGAATGGGGTGGGGGGAGCCTGCCCGGAACGGACAGGGTATAAGAGATGTGTGGCTGGTGAAACGACGGGGCATACCTAATAGTTGCCCTCTCCCTTCACCACTGGTGAGGGAGCCGCGGCGCGGTGCGGTCCGTCAGAGATCCTCTTCGATCGTGAGGTGCGCGATGCTGACCACTGGCTCGCGCACGGGGCCGGGCTCACGTTACATGCGTAGAACCTGTTCGTGGGGGTATGCGCAACGCACGCAGGTCGAAAGGAGTGCGGTCGTTGTCTTTCCCGTCGTTTCGCGACGTTCCTGAGCCGCGAGCAGGGCTCTGAGCGGCGTGGTGTGCGAGGGTCTGCGATGCGTCGTAACGGCGTGCACAGAAGCGGTAGCGCTAGCAGGGCCACTGACCACACATGGGTAGCGCTGGACTGCACGTTGCAGCGGGTGGTCGCGCAGAACTGTGCGAGCCTGTCGCCGAGAGCAGAGCTGCGACGAGATCGTGGGCGAGCGATTAGAGTGAGAGATGAGCAGGGCACTCGAGCAGCACACGCGCGGTTGCGTGCGCGACGAGGACGGCTGGGGCGGCTGTTGTGGGGGGGCGTACACGACGCCGTCCGAGGGGGTGCACAAAACGCTGCGGCTGAACAGTTGAGGTGCACAGATAGGAGTGTAGAGTTGAGCGGGCGGTGCTGAGGGGCGAGAGAGCGTGAGTTTGTGGGTCAGACGATGGTAAACGACACATACACACGAGTGTACGGAGCGGGGCAGTCGAGAACGACGAGGTGCGGACGCAGTATGACGGGCGAGCGAGGAGCGTTTTGGCGGCGGACGAGAGAGCGTCTTGGCGGAGGAAAGCGAGATTACGGGGCAAGCGAGTGTCGAAAGGCCGGCAGAACGCCCATGAAGCAGCGTTCGAGCGGTCGCCAAGAGGCCGGCGAGCTGTGTTTGAGTGGTCGTCAAGGCCGTCGAGGGCTCTCCAAGGGGCTGTTTAAGGGGCTGTTCAACGGGCCGTCCAAGGGGCTCCCCAGCTCGCGCTCACGCTGGGCGCTTGCTCTTGACGTCACCCGCCCGACTTCTACTCGGCTCCGAGCACGCATATCGTGCGGGACGGAGGTCATCGAGATCCTCCGTGCTCGGCGTGCCTACATTCTCGCCTCGTGCCCACTACATCTACATGCAATAGTAGTGTACCGGCACTGAGCATGCCCGGATATTGCCTACGATCCTGTGAGTTCTTGAAACGTGAAGTCGTGCAGGCGCCTACCCGGTCTATTCGTATTATACTACCTTGGATTTCATGCGATCTCGAGATACCACCGTACTCTGAGGTGACGAACCACTCGAGTACTTCTGGTGCAGCCCTGTGGAGGCATGCGAGTATGGCGTAGATACCGGGATCTACCACCTTGGGATCATCATACAGTCGGCCCCCTCGCCCGCTACTTACCTGCGGTGGGTCCGCTAGTTGGGAGTACTCTTATGGACCTCTTCGGTTAGCAAGTCTACCTCGGTGGTCCATGTAACTGGGCGACCTACTCCTAGCTCGGTAGGTCCTTGCAGCGGGCATACCGTCTTTGTGGCCAGCTACCTAGGGAAGGGGTAGGACAGGATCACCCGGGGCCCGCTCGGCACCAGGTCAGGGTACTTTCACAGCAATGCATTCACTTATCGCATAGGGCATTCCGAATATCATACACATACCGGCCTCCCACCCACCACCACAGCCGCCCGGCCGAGTACATTCTGCAATCATACAACGCGCTCGAAATACTTCGCGCGCCCACTCTCCGTCATTTCGTGAAGACTGTCAAACGGCGCCCATTAGTCTGAGAACACCCAACGCCACGCGCGGCTGGTATAACGTACTTGACACGACGTCCTCGTCCAGGACGTGATGATTGAGGCCCACTTTCTGCGCATGCGGATTGAACTTCGATGACTTGCCCTGTGCCGCTGTCAGCCCTTCTGCATCCGCCCGCGCCCGCAAAAGTCGTCACTGCGCGCTTACCCTGCCGGAACGGTCAGCTGGCGGCACACAAACCGTTTGTGGCGTCTGCACTCACCAAACCAGTGCGTATCGGAAGTTCGTCGCCAGCGACCGATGAATGCCGTTGCAGACGCTCTGGTGCGGGTGAACTCAGGAACGCCCATCTCGGTGGCCGAACACCGGTGCTAGGACGGTACGCACCTCGACCGTGGCCCCCTTTCTTAGGCAAACCGGGTCGTCGAGATCGGGATGTGCGCCCCGTTTCTTGGTGTACACCTTTACGAGGTCAAGCTCCTCCCAGATCCTGTCGATGAGATAGTCCAGGCTGCGGGTTGCGAAACCTCGTGAGCACCCTGGCAAACTCCGGTGCGCGCGCAGCAGCACTCACTTGAGTCCTAGTTCGCAACTGATTACGACCGTGTGGTCTTCTCGGGCGAGCTTGTCCATCTGCTCGAGGCTGATAGCGTCAATCTTGTTATAGACATCTGCCCAGGAACATAAGTGGAGTACGCCAACACGATGCAGGGTGCCGCTTACACAGGCATGGAATATATTTGCGCGTTCCTGCGGCGAGATATCAGCACTGCGAACGGCCTCGTGGCCGCCCTACACGACACACACCTATCAATACATCGATGAATTCGTCGGTCGTGATCTTGCCCGCTGTCAGCTGCGGCTAGTATCGACGACAAACGGGACAGAACCTACGTCTTCCCGGATCATTACGTCGCAGTTGTGCAGTTTGTCTGTCCCGACGTAGCGCGCGAACTCAATGAGAACACAACTTATCGTCGCCATTGAGGATACCGCTTACAGCTAGCCAAGATTGTCCGGATGGTCTTCTCGTCTGTCTTGGTCAATGGCACGGTTTTGTTGATCTGATACATGGCTGTCAGCGGCCGGGAGGGGCCCGCAGCAGACGAGCCAATCTCACCGTAATCTGTGCATGACGGGAACTCCTCAGACAGGGGGGGAGGTTACGACATGGCCGTGGCACTCACCCCTCCGGTCGTCTTGCGCTTGAAGACCACATCGGGCCTCTTCTTGTTCAGTCGGATACCGACCGCGTCGAGCTCGATCTCGAGCAGGCGCCGCTGCTCCTCTGACTTTGTCGCGTCAAGCATGATCAGGATGAGATCGGCGGTTTTGGCCGTCGCCACGACCTGCCGCCCGCGCCCGCGGCCCTCGCTAGCACCCTCAACGATTCCTGGCAGATCGAGCAGCTGTATGCGCGCGCCTTGGTACTCCAGCACCCCGGGAATTGCCTGACAGGAACGTGAGCGGGAAACGTAAGATGGCCCTGTGGCGGCGCACGCACGGTGAGCGTCGTGAACTCGTACGCGGCGGACTCGGACTGTGTGTGCGTGCACTTGCTGAGCAGCGTCGACTGGGAATTTATTGTCGGTCAGTGATAAGAGGGCGAGACGCAGGAAAAGCGAGAGGCCTACCTTGCCCACTGAGGGAAAGCCGATGAGCGCGACTCTGGCGTCTCCCGACTTCTGGACGTCAAAGCCAGTGCCCGCGCCGCCGGACTTCGAGGTTGGCTCGAGGAGCTGCGCGCGGTATCGGGCGAGCTTCGCCTTCAGGAGACCAAGATGATATTCCGTCGCCTACTTCGTGCCCCGCTCAGCAGCTCGATCCGCCGATGGCTCGCGGGGCATGCTCACCTTGTTCTTCTGCGCTATTTAGAGCGTTCGAGGGTCAGCATCAAGAACCCCTGGGGTATATGCGCGGCGTGCTCACTCCTCGCCATCTCCTCTAAATGCGATCATAGCTCCTGTCATTTATGCTCTGCACCTGGTGTAAGCGTGCGGGGTGCTTACCCTCAATTTCCTTGATCTGTAGAGGGCAGCTCCTCAGCCACAGACGTGTGCGCGAAGCCCTGCCGCGCAGCTTACCTTCTCCACTATTCCCATCTTTGCGTATCTTCACAGTGTCCCCGTAACAAATTTACGCCAGTTCTGACGACGCAGCGGTGAGCAGCGCGGGATGTGCGTGGTGGATGAAAGTCAAGGAGCGGACCTTCGCAGACGCCCGCGACGGCGCGGACGGTCAGCGCAGGGCCGGAAGACATCATCTTCTCCTCCCCCTCCCTCCTCTCTTTTCCCTCTTCCCCCCCTCCTGCCCCCCGTATGCCTAACAAGCGACATCTGCCGACTTTGCCCACCCATATTGAAGGCGACGCCGACGACGAGAACGAGGAGTCCTGGCAGTCCTCGCGGTCGTACGCCTCCGGCACGGGTGTGCACTCGGGTAGTCTGAAGACGAGGATGAAGACTCGACAAAGGAACGCGTTCTCGCCAAACGCATCGAATACGGGCTCATTGCCAATATCTGCTGCGACGCCCCCTCCGCCGTTGCGCTCGAATTACACGAACATATACAACCAGTTCGTGCGGCGGTATCGGAACGGCCAGACGATCGACGACGACCCGCGCAACGACCCCGAGTCCCACTACTACCACCGCGGCTTTGGACAGCTGCTCGATGGTGGGGACAGCGATGACGAGGACACCCGAGTGACGTCCGGTATGGGCGAGCCACACGACCGCATGTCCGCTCTCATGCTCGACGCGGAGCCCATCGAGCCACAGAACCTCGAGGACAGAGAGCGCCTGGAATGGCAGACGATGCTCGCGTCCGTGCTCGCCGGCGACGTGCTTAAGGCTGAGAACACGCGCATCGCCGTCGCGCTTAACTCTTCCTCGGAGGAGGAGAACAACCCCCGCGCGGGCATCTGGCTCGGCATCCGCGCTCGCTTCCACGGGCGGACCGTCGAGGAAGAGCGCAAGAAGCTCGAGGAGCGGCGGTTGCGCACAGTCGACTCGGTCATCAAAGAGATTCTCAACTTCCGCGTGCAGGATCCACCGCCAGGCTCGACGGAGAATCGCGAGACGTACGCGCTGCAGCAAGTGAACGCGGTCCTGCGCCGGCTAGAAATTGCACACTCTCTATACCCCAGTCTGCGCGCGTTCTACCTAGACTACCCCTCCGCCACTGACGTCGAGTTCCAGTCGCGCTGCGACACGCTGAACACCTGGTCTACCGTGCTCACGTCCCTACGACAGCTCCTTGGCACTCTGCGGAAATGGACAGGGAGCGAGAACATGGACGTTACTCAGCCAGCGTCCCACCCACCAACGCCGGGCTCCGCTCCGAACGGCGAGGGCGGGAGTGCGAACGGTACAACGTTTGTGGAGCGGTTACTCAAGGAGGAGGGCGTGCAGAGGCAGTTCGAGAAGGGCTCAATGACCACGATCCACGCTCTGGTCGGGACCACTCGCGATGCCCACGTCAACCTCGCGCCCATGTTCCGGAAGATGAATCTCCCGTCGTTCGAGCAAGAGTTGGTCCCTCTGGTCTCCTTCCTGACCAATCTCGCGCAGGCGGTCTTGCGCGTCCGTCTCTCGTACGCACAGAACCTGAAGAACCCGGACGTGCTCATCATCGACCAGATGACAGACGACCTGAAGGTCAAGATCGGGTTCGCGTGTACGCTGAAGCGGCAGTACGAGGCGTTTCTGGTGCCTGACCCTGGCGGGAACTGGAAACTCCCACCCTGCATTAGCGACGACTACGACTCGACCATCCTCGAGGCCCTCACGTTCTTCTTCAAGCTCATTCACTGGAAGTTGAAGAGTGGCACGAAGGGCATTTACTTCAAGGAGACCGACGTCATCGAAGCGCAGTGGGCGACTTTCAGCGATGTGAGCCTAACCATCCCCGGAGGCGCGTCTCTCGTCGCCGAGCAGCTCTGGTATGCCCCGCGGGTACTCGTGGACCCGAACGGTATTAATTCGTTTTCCGCCCTAGCGCGCTCACGAACAAGCTCATTGTCCGGGTGACAAACTACTTCGACACCTCCATCCGCGTCCCCGGCATGTCCGACGGCACCCTGCCCGCCAACCTCTCGGAGCGCGCACGGAAGACGCTGAAGACTAATGGACTCAACGGCGCGCCCATGATGCAGCCATCTTTGACCACCGGTGCACAACCCACCGGAGTGAGCGTCCCCAAGGAGCGCCTCGTTGGTTGGTATTCGAAGATCCTTGACGGCGTCAGGCAGCGGTCGCGTAAGCTACAACGATTGGCACGGTGCGTTCTGACCTTTCCAGTCTGGCTTCGCCTCTTCTGACCCGTGTGCCATCCTCCAGGGTACTCTCGCACAGGTTCAGTGACTCAGCAGAGTACAACCTAGAAGACGTCGACATTGATGCCTTCATTGCGACACTGGTGGATTCCGATCATTTCCTCGTCTATACGCAGAGTTTCGAGGAGGAAGGCACCTACATTATTGCGCCCCCTGGCCTCCGCGACCACCCGGATGTCATTCGTCGCTTACTCGTTGACGCGTTCCACGTGAGCGAGATTGACGAGAGCAGTTGGCTGATGGAGAGCGGCGACGTAGACGCAGAAGACGAGGAGGTGGCGTCATACCTCCTGATTCTCTCCCCCCGCACGCGGTTCCTATGGAACGGTCTCGTCCTAATGCTTCAGATACCCAAGATTGACTTGCAACTAGAGGACAACCGCGTGCGGCTCGTGGCTGACGGCTCGCAGCACAGGCTAGCGCTCGCCAAACGTCAATTCGCCGAGCTGTTCGAGCCAATGGAGGACGAGGAAACTGGCGAGCCCATAGAACCCTCCATGCCCCCACCAACGTGCCTCGTCGAGCAACAGGCCCACCTGCCGTCGGTGAACCGCGAGCTGCGCAAGATTGGGCGCGCGACAAACCGGCTTGCCGACTCGATTGTCGAAGCCGTACACGTTGTGCGGCATGCGCTCAAGGACACTGACAACTACCAGGAGCTGCTCGAGAATTGGTACATCTTTGCGTCGGACCATGCCTCACACGTGCAGAAGTACATGGACCGCCAGACGCTGCTCAAGTACAACCAGTCGCTCATCAAGCTTGCTATCTCGTGGGTGTCTTTCATCTGCGACGACTGCGACCCGAACGACCGTAAGACGTTCCGATGGGCAGTCACCGCGCTCGAGTTTACGCTGCACCGGACGCGGCGGAATAACATCCTCCACTTACCCGATGACCAGTTCGAGATGCTCAGGCAGAAGGTCGCGAGCTGCATGACACTTCTCATCAGTCACTTCGACATCCTCGGCGCGCGTTCCACTCTGGAGGCCAAGCGCGAGAAGGAACGCCAGGAGGAGCTCTTGCGGCAACAGGCATCGAACCGGCGTTCGGACGAGGATGAGGAGGAAGCCGCTTTCCAAGCGGGCCCGGAGGACCAGGACTCGGTGTTTGCATACGCCGACCCAGCTTTGCGGGCGTTCTGGGAGAAGGCGTCGCAGGCCGCGCGCGACATTGAAGAGCACCGCGCGCAGATCGGTGCAGAGCGGCACATCATCGGGCGAGTGCTGGACGAGAAGATCCTCGTCGACCGCTCCGTCGTCTTCCTCGCCGGCTCGAGCTCTAACATCTCCATCCGTTGGCAACAGCGGCGCTTCATCGGCGCGGGTTCGTTTGGCTCGGTCTATCTTGCGATCAACCTCGACTCGAACACACTCATGGCGGTCAAGGAGATCAAGTTCCAGGAGACGGCGGGCCTCACGAACCTGTACTCGCACATCCGCGATGAGCTGCAGGTCATGGAGATGCTCCACCACCCGAACGTGGTCGAGTACTACGGCATCGAGGTGCATCGAGACAAAGTCTACATCTTCGAGGAGTACTGTCAAGGCGGAAGTCTCGCTGCCCTCCTCGAGCACGGCCGAATAGAGGACGAGAATATCCTGCAAGTGTACACGCTGCAGATGCTCGAGGGTCTAGCCTACTTGCACTCTCAGGGCGTCGTCCACCGCGATATCAAGCCCGACAGTAAGCACGGTCCCTCCTTTGTTCCTCGACGTGTCTGACATTCGTACGCCGTGCAGATATCCTCCTTGACCACATGGGTGTCATCAAGTACGTCGATTTCGGCGCCGCCAAGATCCTGGCCAAGAACCACCGCACTCTGCAACGGACACGACGCATCCCTGAGACGCCAGGTACAAGCAGCGGCTCTTTCGGAAATGGTCTCAACAACAGCTTAACTGGCACGCCGATGTACATGTCACCGGAGGTCATCCGGAACAACAAACGTGGCCGCCACGGTGCAATGGACATCTGGTCCCTAGGGTGCGTCGTGTTGGAGTGTGCGACTGGCCGGAAGCCCTGGAGCAACCTCGACAACGAATGGTGAGTGCACATCCGCCCGGATGGGTATACGAAGTGACAAACCCCGCTTCTAGGGCGATCATGTTCCACATCGGTGTCGCAACACAGCATCCGCCCCTGCCTGACCCAGGGCAGCTGAGCGAGATGGGCATCGACTTCATCCGCCAGTGCCTCACGATCGATCCCGTCCAGCGGCCGACCGCGGTCGAGCTCATGAACCACCCGTGGATGCTCGACTTCCGCGAGAAGCTCCGGAGCTACGAGGAGTCAGAGAACGCCGCCTCAAGCCCGCCGCCCGACTTGTCCGGCGAGGCCGGCACGTTCGAGGCCGCGACCGTCGCCCGCCAGGCGGCCATCCTCCAGGAGAAGGAGGTGGAGTTCATCCAGGCGCAGTCCCCGAGCCTGTCCCCGCTCGAGACGCCCGAGGGCTCGTCCGGCTCGTCCCCCGGCCTACGCGAGAGCCCGCCCGACCCACTATCGAGTGCGTCCGAGCGCGGTTCGTCGAGCTCACCGGAGGGAGCAAGCAGCAGCAGCGGTGGCGGCAGCTCATAGCGCCGCGCCCCCCGAGGCGGCCCCTCCTCGCTTCGCCTGGAGCTCGCCTCGCCCGCGCGCACGCCTCCCCATGCACGCGCGCATTCCCCCCGAGATTGTATACGATAATACGAACGTTGCCGTGTAGCTTACTACTACCACTACGATATCGCCCCCCCTTTCCACCCTGTTGTCATATTGTTTGCACGCATAGCTCTCCCTCTCTCTCTCCTGTCCCCGTTACCGTTACCGTTGCTTCACTCACGCCTGTCTGATATCTGTCGTCGACCCACGTTGTAGTATCCTCCCCGCCCACCCCATTCTTTTCTCCGTCTCCGCCGCAGCTCTCACCTCGCCTTACCCCCCCATTTCTCTTACCACGCCACGCCCCGTTGCCACTAATCGTGTCCGCGCCGCATGCAACATGTACAGTAGCACGCAAAGCAAAGAGCTGAATTGGAATCTACAGTAATACACGCAGCAGCAGCACGGCAGGCGGCGGATTCAGGCAGGCCCTGCGCACCCCCGGCGGCCGGACCTCGGTCGCCGGGCGGGTAGGGGGGAGAACGGTGAAGTGTACACTCCGGAGGTATCATCCGCGGGACAATATGAGAAGCAACAAAGGGATACAGGGACCATGAAAGCAAAGCAGAAAACAAGAAAAAAATGTCAAAAAGTAACGAGAAAGGTCGGTGAGGGTGGTGATGCGGGGTGGGGTGATGATGATTGGTTGTGTGTTGCGGGTGCGGGGGAATGATTGCAATCGGGGGTGGTGGTGGGTGTCTTGCAAAAGGGGGCTGTATAAAGCAAAGGCGGTGATGGCAGAGGTACAGGCTACAGTGCAGTTGCGAGGACAGAGGGGCGGGCATGCGTGCAAGGGGATGTCGCGTCCAGTTAGCTCTACGCCTACGCGCAGCGCCAGCTTACTCGATCACCCAGCGCTTGCTCTTCTGCGAGCCCGCGCTCTGGACGGACGACTGGCTGTGCTGGCTGCTCCTGCTGCTCTGGCGGTAGAGCGTCGGGGAGACGGACCTGTCTGACCCTGTCGGCGTCTCGAACGGGTCGGACGAGCCCGAGTAGAAGCGCGGGCCCATCTGGCGCGGCGCGAAGCGCATCTGTGACGGCGGGGGCACTTCCTGTCCGGACCCAAACGCGACAGAGAACGTCGGGATGGGCATATCGTTCGATGGGAACGCGACCTTCTCGGTGTCGCCCTTCTCACCGGGGGTAGTGTAGTCGTCGTCGGGCAGCTCCTCCTGTGCGTTGACTGTGGATGCAAGGGACTGAATTAGCACTAAAGAAACTCAACAGCAAAGAGGACGTACGGTAGCGCGGGAGGCCCTTGCCGAAGTTGAAGCGGCACACAATACCGAGTACGAGCGTCACTACGCCGAGGAGGACCGCAGCGGTCGTCATCAAGCTGAAGAAGAGCCAGGTCGCGTACGTCCAGCGGAACGTCGCCGCGATGAACATGGACGCCCAGCCTGCGAGCAGAAGGACGGCGGCACCGAGGAAGACCATCATCGGGATCCTCAGCTCCCTGCGGACGGCGAGCCATCCGATAGAGAGCCACGGTACGAGCAACTGTACGAACTAATGATTAGGGGAGCCCGAGTCAACCGGGGGATGTGATACATACGACAAGGACGGTAATCATGACGGCCTTGAAGAACGTCGGCTTCAGCGTGAGACGGCCGATGTTCCCGTTGTAGACTTGGTCAAGCCAGAGCGCCGCAGAGGCGCCGACGAAGAACAGCGCGAGCTGGATCGCGATGGAGAGCATGAGGACGAGGTTGTAAACGCGGTTGATCACGCGAGACGCGCCGACGCGCTTGAACGTCTGCCACCCGAACGACTGCGGAACGCGAGCTCAGGTGAGGAAAAAACCCGGCATTGCCCAAAAAATGCAGACGCACCTTCATGAGCCGCCAGCTGAGGAAGCCAGAGACGACCAGCGCAAAGCAGTTGAGCGCCAAGCTCGGGATCTCCGCGTTCGAGCGCGTCCTCCAGTAGTCGGGAAGGAGGTTGATGCCGCACGCACCATCCGTCGTCAACGTCGTGAACTTGCGGTGGAAGACCTCCGTGTTAAACTACGAACGCCCAGTCAGCGCTCATACAGGTCGATACAGGTGCATATACTCACAATTTGGAAGCCACCCCACGCAGTGGCGAGGATGTGGGTGAGCAACGACGCAACACTGCATGGGGCACGTCAGCGCCCATCACAACGCGACTACTAATGCCGGACTTACACGTGAGGGATGGACTCGTTGAGCAGCGCGACGAGCGACATGCCGAGCAACCAGATCTGGAAGGCAATGAATGCGATGTCCTCTCGCTTCGTGTTTTCCACGCTACATATACTCCATTAGCCACCGCGGGTTGCTATGCGCGACCTGCGACTCACTTGTCGACAGGCCAGTTGAGCGTGTACAAGCACTTCCTCGGGAGCTCAACCTCATTCAGTCCGTTGAGGCCGTTGAGGTTGACCTTCGCGGTGCCGTTGAGCGCGAGGCGGATCTGCATCGCCCGGAAGTCGATGTCCGCGCCCCGGCGATGCAACGGCTGCGTACCGCCATCAATGCTCATCCTCACTAACTTGATAGCATAGACTATATGCGTACCTTAGCATCGCTATCGCCGTCACCGTCCTCGTCACTGAAGCTGACAAGGTTGAGTTTGGGCACAGCCTGGTCGAAAGCCTGGCCCTTCTTGACATCCTCCTTTTCCTCTTCTTCCTCTTCCTCCTCCTCCTCATCATCATCGGAGTCGGAGTCAGAGTCAGAGTCGGAATCAGAATCGTCGTCTTCGTCTTCATCGTCGCTCTCCTCGTCATCAGAATCATCCGCCGCCTTCGCAGCGTTATCTTGCGCCTTGGCAGACGCAGTGGGGGACGCAACACGGACGGTGACAGTGGTAGTGCGAGTAGCGCTGCCGGTAACAGAGAGACTGGTAGCAGACTCCCGGGGAAGAGTCGCAATGGAGAAGTCGGACCCAGACGCAGACAATGTAGAAGAGGCCGAGGAAGAGCGGGAAGCAGACACAGAGGATGTCGCAGAACGAGTGGACGAGGCGGAGGCCTCAACAGAGGAGGACGTGGCGTTCACAGAGCTGGAGACGACCACCGAGGAAGAGGGCACAACACTGCTGGAGGACGCAGAAGCTACCGAGGACATCGAGGCAGCGTAGTTCGAGCCCGTCGAGAGAGTGACGTTCGCCTTTGTGCGCCCGTCCCAGACGACAGTACATGAACTTGCGTCCAGCGTGCGGGGGACCGTGTCGCACATGCGGAGGTCCTTGTTGTAGACTGCAAAGCCAGGGTCTGTCGCGTTGCCCTGCTGCACAAGCCCGTAGAGAAAGGTCGCGGCCTCGGCATTAGCGACGAAGGCCTGCACCTGGAAGATCACCTGGACTATGCAATGAAGAACGGAGAAAACAAAGTAGATCTTCGTGAGCCGGGAGAAAGTAACACGTTCCCACTGTAGGCGGCATCAGTATTGTTCAGTGCGAAACTGCGGGGAGCTTGTGGCTGGAGTCGGGCTGTGTGCCACGGGTGTGTCAATTGGTTGAGCATCGTTCTGCGATGCAGTCTAAACAAGTGCGAGAATACCACGGCCTGCACCACTGGGACATTCGCTCCTCCCGCGAATCCGAGCGCGGGTGGCCCACTATCCCTCGGGCGCTCAGGCGGCCATCGCGTTTCAAGGAACGCGCACATATATATGTGAATATCGATGATGCGTACGTTCTGGCGGAGACTCACAATGACGAACCACTTAGCTTACAGGCCCAGGAGTCGCGCTTACCCTCCCTTTGTCCAGCACTCACCGCTCTGACCGCATGTGCACACACCCAACCTATCGCTCCAGCCACAGGCAAGACAGGCTACTCACGAATAGCTTCACGCCAGCGACGCCCGGAATATGAGGGACCATGCTGGGCAGAATCTGCGCGCAACGCGTTGAGTGGCGTCATAGGCTGGGAGACGAGGCGGGGGACCTCACCAGGCTTGGTCGGGAGGGGAAACCTTGGCAGAAGATCGAGATGCCGCTAGGGCAGGAAAAACGACGTGAAGGCCGGCCAGTGCAACTTCAACGAGCTCGGAAAGAGAAGCGTGAACGGTTGCAACGACGGTCCTGCCCGCCGGCTGCAATCCTCAAAGGTTTTTGGGAGAAGGGAGGGAGGGTGGTGGTAGGAACGAAGAGTCCTATCGCGAGACTCGCGGCGGCGCGGGCAGCGGCCTCATAACCCTCCTGGTCCGCTTCCCCCGCCCGGCGCCAGCCGTCCATCACGATCTCCCCTCATTCCGTAGCAACGCCCTCCACTCTCCCACAATTATTACCGACCCCCTTTTCGCAAAATATTCTCGCCGTCTACACAGCTTCATGACGTCCTCGTCGACCGTGCGTGTGTGCACGGAGTACACGAAATCCAGCAGACTACATCGGCCTACACATGCCACGACTGGCGTCGTCTGTGGGTCGCCCCGCACAAATCGCTCAGTGCTCGCAGCGATCGCACGGACGAGATAGCGGTCGTAGCGTTGGTGATGAACCCGGACTTGGCTCGGGAAGGTATTGTCGCATTCCGTCGATCTAGTCCAGTCCATCCGTCCAGCTGCAGGCTGCAGAACTCGGAGATCTTCTGCTCCGTCCAAGGCACGAGCTCAAAGTCATGCTTTGACGTCCTTCTCACACCGCCCTGATGCGCAGTATCGATACCGTTGGTACCTTTGACAGTCGTGCGCGTACGCATGAAGCCGACCGCGGGAGCTTGCGGACTGATTCCTATGTCCTCGAACTGACTAGGACCGTAGGCGGTGCGCATGCAAGGGCCACATCGACTAGACATCCGGTCAGTTCTTCCTCTCCATGATCATCGCGTCTGATATTGACCATCTGCGCACACAGCGTAGGGCGTGCATCTCCTTGATGCTTGATTCCAGCCCCTTCTACCCAGCGCAGCGCGGTCGCATCCACGAGGCACGTATGCGCGACTTACGCCCTCCGAGTTCTTGGCGCGCTCGCGACCGATGAAGGCCTCATGACAGAAGTCGTCCTGCCGCAGTGATGTGTTGCCGCATCGGTAGCATCATCCACAAAGGCAGGCCTACTACCGAGCAGAGTCATATCCTACGCGGTGATGTGCATCAAGGCGGTTTGGTAAAGCTCGCTTACCATCGCGACTGCCGCCCAAACCAAAGTGCGAGTGACTTTCCATACACAGAAGACTCCCTTCTAACGTATACCCCTCGGGGAGGGGCCAACCTGTGGGTTGTTGGGAGTGACGAGATATATGAAGGCGCTAAACTTATGGGCTATCGCGGATCACAGGAAATGTCGAGTATGGGATACAAGGGGAGTCTACCGCCCTCCGCTTTCCACAAAGTTGCGTCAGTCGCTCGAGAGCAAGGCTACCTTCGACACCAGATCTTCGCTCTTAGGACGAAGAGGCTTCATGGCCTCGTCACAACCGTAGCTACTGCGTTGCCGCTACAGTACCATCAGCTCTTCGCCGAAGCTGTTGGCGGATTGCTAGGGCCTTGACGAGGTCTACGGGGCTCTCTAGAGTCCTTTTTCGAGCTTTCAGGACCTCCGCGAAAGACTTCGTTGCCCCGGATCTTCACGTGCGGGTCAGGTGGAAGTTGCAACTTGAACGTGTAGACCTGAGCACTTTCCAAGGAATGACACAAGACAGCTATGCCAGCGTAGAGGCACCAAGTTACGGAAATGACATACGGAGCTGTAGTGAATAAATGCTTAGATGATGTGTGTCAAGCAAAGACAGTAACATGCACTCTGAGTTATACAGGACATGGACACGAATACACGCGTAGCAGAAATACACCTCAAATATAAGACAAAAGGTATAGTACATATTCACTCACACTTGATACCATCGCCTACCACCTCCGCCCGTCAAGAACCAAAATGTGGTGCGCTCCTCCCCATCGTCCGCGGGACCGATGTCCATCGCATACCGAAGCGCGACCCCTCGCGGCGAGATGTACCCTTCCTCCTGCAACGTCTGCAAGATTTCGCCGACCTCCTGACGGTCGTACGCGACCCGCAGTCGCCATCGGATCTCGGCCTACGTAGAAAGAAGCAAGGATTTGCGCGAATGCATCAGCACCTCGCTTGCACCGTACCGGCACACCCACGGGGGGAACGTGCAAGCACCGGCACACAGATCAACGACGTACCTGTGAGATCCCGGGGCGGAGGAGGACGAGCGCGAGCACCGCCCGCAGCGCGGCATCCCAGACCTCGTGGAGCTTCCGCCCGTAGATGTCCAGCCACCTCCGCGGGAAAATCATCCGCGTTGGACGCAATTCGTCCGCGTCCGCGTCTACGTCTTGGTTCACTGGTGCGGGCACGGCGACCGTCCAGGGCTTGATGTGCGTCGCGGACACGAGGACGACCGCAACGTACCCGGTCCAGTATGCGAGCGGCACCGGTCCATCCGTCAGTCGCTCGACGACAGCTCGCGCTGTTGCGGCCGGGACGGCGGACAGCTGGTCCTGCGCATATGCCACGGTATGAGCACCCCGCACAACGGCGCAGTGATGGAGTATGGGCAAAGGCCCTCAGACTTACGAGAAGGTGCTGTTTCGGTACGCCGGCGGGGCCCGCGTCGCGCAGCATGGCAAGTACACGCTCGGCGGCGGCACGTCCATCTGGCGCGAGCTCCTGCAGGAGGGAGGCTTCTGCTTCGGAGAGGCAGGCTTGGCAGTCGACGATGTCCTCTGTGGAGCGGCGGCAGAAGGCAGTCTTCCCGTCCACTCGTTTCCCATGCGCGGACGTAAATGGCGCGTCCATCTGCATACTGACATCAGCATCCGCTTCTTCTGCGGGGACCTCGGGCGGCTCGGGGGCTGGTTGAGGAACTGCGATGTCGACGTAGCGCACACGAATGTCTGTCTCGATATCGTCATCGTCTGACGAAAATGCGGTGAGTTCGACGATGAACGCTTGATATCCCGACTGCAGCTGTGACATACCTGCTTTCTTGCTGTTCCAGTCGATGGCAGCACGCATCGACCGCGGATGGGAGGTGTCCACGTCGAACCGCACCTGGCAACGGATGTCACTTAGACATGCGCGATGCCCGACGAAGCCACAAGCTGTGTCGCCGGGAGGGGTTGCTCTTACCTTGTTTTCAGAGGCGAGCTCAATGAGCAGGGCTGTGTCGCCATCACTGGCGAGAAGCGACCATTCCTGCCACTGCGATGAATCCTCCTGTTGCAATAGCGATTCTTCGAGAGCGGATGCGTCTTGGAAGACTTCAGGAGGCAGTTGTCCGCTTAGTGCGTTCAGGTTGCTTCACGTTGTGCATCTAAGAGTCAGTCTCACAACGTAAAACGGTAGCGGCTAGATGGGACTGACTTGTCAGATATCTTCAGTGTGCGTCCGGGCTTCGACTTCGTTGGGTCTCGCACGATCTTCGCGAGCACACCACGGCTGAGAAGCTCGGTCGTCGCTACCCTTACCGCGTCCTCGCCCACGCCCTTGAGCAATTGAGACGCTGCATGAGAATTGTAAGTCTCATTGGGGCAACCGAGCGTCATCTATTCGTGGATGAAGTCAATGCCCATTCGTGAACCGTGGTGACAGGCAGACGACCCCACCTTGACTGCGGCGTCGGCAACGTGGATCCATTCGGATTCGTATGTGCTGGTGGGCGGCATATCTCCTACATCCGCTGTGAATACATGGTGTGCGAACTGCTTCTCTCGACCCTCTTCTGCTATGACGCTCCACATGAAGTCCCATGGGGGAGCAGAAGGGGCTTTCTCTACCACATCGTAGTCGCGCTCGAGTTCCTCGACGGACGCCGGCAACACGGTCTTCTGCCCGTCCTGGATCTCCACAAAGCCGACGCGTCTGATTCGGACCGTGAGCAATCAGCGAGATGCAATAGTGCTGATCCACTCACATCGCATTCTTGTCGATGTGCTTCCGCAGGAACTTGACGTGCGTCGCAAGGTCGAAGTTGGTCGCGCTCGTCGGGTCCGGGTCGGGCAGGACGTCGGTCCCGCGGTGTTGCAGCCACAACTCGCGCCACTTCTCTTCGAGCCGCGCGAGGTACGTGTCCGTCCCGGGTACCTCCCTCAAGTGCACAAGCCGCTGGCGCACCGAGTTCCGAGGCACTGCAGGGAAGACCTGCTCGAGCGCACCCCAGTCGAGGCGCGTTCCATTTCGACAGCGCGCCTTGATAATCGCCGACGCGTCCCGGACGAGCTCGTCGTAGTCCCGGTTCCAGAGGAAGCGGTGCCGACGAGGGGTGTGCCCGGAGGATCCATCCTTCTCCTTGCCCTTCTTCGACTTCTTGACGCGAGCCTCCTGCTGTGCACGGGGGCCTTGTGCTGCAATGAGCTCGTCCACATCTCTCTCTTGGGTTGCGGTGACCACCGGTGCCGGGAGGACGGGCTTCGCGACCTGTAGCGGGGGGAGCCCCGACGCTTGAGCCGCGGGCAACAGTTTCTCAGCCACCATGTCGGCCTCTCGGATAGCCTCAGCAATTCGCGCCTCCCACTTCTCGCTCGGCTTCGCCGCGCCCTGCATGTACTTCGTCTTGAGACGCTGTATGCGCTGCGCTGCGCCCGAACGAAGCTCCTCAGGGTGCACACGATGCACCATATCCTCCCAGTCGCGCTCGCGCTGCTCCTTCGCCTCTGCCGCGCGACGCGCGAGCACTACACCCGCATCCTCGCTCGTCTTCTTCTTCCCTTTCGCTGATCGGGCCTCGACCTTCCTCAAGTCGCGTAGGTGCTTCTTGTGGGCTTTGGCATAATAGCCCTCGATGACATCCCGATTCGCGCTGATAACCCAAGAGAGTCGATTGAGCTGCGCCTCCCCGCTGTTGGCGTCATCTAAAGGCGTGCGGCCGGTTGCGGGGTCAATGTAACGGCGGAGGTACTCGGTCTGATACCAAGAGAGGTTGTAGGCAGCGTTCCACGAAATTGAGCGCCGCAAAGTCTTCGCGGCGATATTGACTTCCTCGGGGGAGAATTCAGGCGCAGGCGGATCGGGACCGAGCATCCCCTCAGCGAAGGACACATCGAGGCATGCCTTCTCCAGGTCACTCCAGTACGCAGCAGCTTGCTCACTGTTGGCGATCGCAGCAACCTTCCAGATCGGAGGGAGGCCGTTTTGGAGAGCCCATAAGCGGATAGGAGCGGAGTCGTTGAAGCGCCAGTACATGGGTGCGGTGGAAGGCGTGTATGGACCCGGAGGTCCGACGTCGAAGGTGGCAGGGTGGTCGGAGGCGGGAATGCATGTGACGGCGGGATTTGGCCGGTTCGAAGGGACCAGTGGTGTGACTAACCCAAGCACACGCAGAAGATCGAGGAGCGAGAGTATGCGACTGCGGGACTTGGAATGTGAAGGAGCAAGCGCGCTCCGCAGGCCTTCGGGCAGCTCTTGAACCGGGGTGGCTTGGCCCTCCGGAGACTGCAGCAGCACTCTGAGCTCATCGTTGGGCTGCGTGACGGCGACGAGAGAGCAGTATGCAGAGGTTGAGATATCCGTGTAGTAGTAGGAAAGGTTGACGATCCGGCTCTCCTGCGACACAATCTGGGTAGATGATGCGCCGTTCTCCAGAACGCCGACGTTGAGCATGTGCAAGGCTCGAGCTCGCGCGACTTTGCCGGTGATATAGCCATACAACTGAGCGACGGTGTTCTTCTCTGTGAGGAGGGCCTCGCGGACGGCCTGGTCGTCCTTCTGGAAGAGTTCGGTCGCGTTCGCCTCGAGTAGCTCTTGAGGCTCATTCTGCTTCAACGTCACCGCCGATGCACGTGGCTTAGCTTGAGACTTGACCCTCACCCCACCGTACGCTATGGGCTCCTCTAAGGTCTTGAGGGTAGGAACATACACCGGTTGTACGTTCTCGCTGAGACCCGCAAGGAAGCCGTTCAATGTGTCGGCAGGCGTCTCCGGCAGATACACCACACGGACAGGCCGAACGCTCCCTGTGGGATTGGGCACCATCGTACTGACAACCTTGAGCTTGCCTTTGGTTTCCAGAGCGTTCAGTGTTGCCTCGAGCGTACGCTTGTCAATCCTCGTCCCAGGTAGCGTACTCGCGATCTCCCCGGCCTGCGTGATGGTCTCCACGAGGGCGGCGTGCGCTTCGTAGAACTCCTTGCAGCTTGCGTTCATAATGCCCCCCGCTTCCGTGAGCAGCCGCAATATCTCGTTTTCGCGACGAGACTGCGACAGGTTAGTCTTGGACCGGAACTTGCTGCCGTCGCTCTGGCTTGACCTAGTCCTCTTGGACCGTGGCTGAGAGGCAGGAGTCTCCAGCTGTCCCCTCTTCTTTGAAGGACCTTGGCTGATACTATCGAACGCCTCGGGCTCCGGTGTCTATTCAAGCGTGAGCGCAGCAATTTTTGATGAATACATGTACCCGCACCATAGCGATTAAGGAGTGGCCATGAGAGTCCAGGAACGAAACATGGTCACCCTTGAGGGCGTCAGCTCTCGAGGCACCATGAGGGCTCTTGGGAGAGGCCGCTGAGTCCCCCTTGGAAGTGTGAGATTGGACCCCTTGTGCAGGGGCGAATGAGGCCACAACTGCGGGAGGACGAGTTGCAGTTGGGTCGTGGGCAGAGGCGTCAGGGGATTGCACCACAGGACGCGCTGATGTGCGAGGAGATAACGAGTCACCTCTTATTCGCACCTTGGGGGCACGAGCGGAGCGACGAAGGGAGATATTCGGACTGTTGGAAGCGGCGGAGGAAGGCGGCTGCTCGATCGCTTGTGATGCGGTATCTTCTGGTGCGTCAGCAGGAGGCTGAGGAGCAGAGGGCTCTTCAGCGCCTTCCGTGAAGGGCCCAGGGAGAGCGAATCCGCCCGCAGGGGTAGGCGAGGAGGCGTGCATGGGAGAGGTGAACATAGAAGGCAACGGCGATGATGGGGCAACATCCATCCGGGGTAGGTTATCCAAAGGTTCCGCTGTGCCTTCGCCTAGGTTGGCCGTAGCATCCGTCGAAGTCGCGGTCGGCCCAAAGACATCGTCGTCTACCTGTTGTAACGACTTCTTTGGTGGGCGACCACGTCGCTTCGGAGCGGGGGTCTGTGTAGATGGCCCCGCAACGCTCGCTGCAGCGTCATCTTGCTCGGTGGATTCTGCGACCTGCTTGGGCGGGCGGCCCCTCTTGCGCTTGACTGCCGATGTTGTAGCAGACTCCTCGCCGGTAGCAGACGGCGCTGCGTCTCCTGCCGCAACGGGAGTCTTGGGTGGGCGTCCCCTCTTCCTTTTAGGTGGTGGCTCATCGGTCCCCTCTCCAGCGACGACCCCGGCGTCCTTCCCTCCTTCACCTTGCACCCCGTTCTCTCTTTTCCGTTTCTTCCCCTTCGCCGGGGCAGGTGTCCCATCCGGAAGAGGGTACTTACGCGGCCTCCCCTTCTTGACAGACCCATCCGGCAGAATCGGGTTCACCCGCTTCTTCTGCTTCCCCTTCCCCGTCCCCTCGCGCTTCGTCGCCGTCAACGCACTCACATGCCTCCCGAACTCCTCCTCCCCATCATAGAACACCGCGGGGTCGACGTCCATGAACCCGCCGACGGCGCCGAGGTCGACGTCCGCGTACGCGCCGCGCTCGAGGCCCTCGCGCGCGGCGATCGCGCGGAAGTGCGCGACGGTGTAGTACTTGTACCGCCGCTCGCGCCCATGCGTCTCCGCGAGCTGCGCGACGCCGAGGTCGGCGAGGTGCGCGGGCGGCGGGTCCTTCTCGAGCCGGTTGAGGAGGAGGTCGACGGTGCGCCGGTCGAAGTCGCCGAGCGCCTTCGAGATCTCGTTGAGCGTCATACCGCGCTCGCCGGCCTCGGCGAGGAGGTCGATCATCTGGCGGTGTAGAGAGATGTTGGCTTTCATTCCCGTTTCGTTCGCGGCTTCGACCTCTAGAGGGAGCAGATGTCGATTTTCAGCGGTGCGTCTGAAGCCATGATATGACAAATCACACCTTCGAAGTCATCATCTGCGACAGGCTCAACCTCGCCCGGTGTCTGCGAGGCATTGTCTTCTTGGTCGGTGATAAGCCGTATGCACTGGACCTTCCTGTCGGGGAACTTGCTCCTGTCCGCATGGGGTACCTGCACTTTCTCAATGACACCCTGCTCCATGAGCTCGCGGAGCCTCGTGCGGAAGAACCTGCGGTCTGTCCTCGTCGGATTCACGAATCCCTAGCATTCCCGAGCGCGTCAGCTAGCCGCGCCATAGACAGAGATCGACAACACGCACGATCTTGAGCATGATGTTGCTCGACGTATGCATATAATGAGGGCAGTTCTTCAGGAGCTTCGTCAGCCGCGACTTCAGCAACGGCATGCTAGATAAATGGCGCGAGTCGATGGGGTCAAAGTGCACGGGCGCGAACGGCTTCGTCTCGTCCTCGTCCTCGTCCTGGTCAATCGCGTCGTCTGACATGGCGTCCTGGTCCTGCGCATTCTCTTCCGACACCGCTTTCTTCTCCTCTTCGGCGACCTGCTGCCATATCGGACTGCGCTCGTAGAAGTACTTGTGCACGCAGAGGTTCGTGCTAATTCCCGGGCGGCGGAGTTTCACTCTGCATGGTGCGTTGCAAGCGATTGTCAGAATGACCACAAGGCGCGTATTAGGGTGACACAGGACGCACACAAGGCCGAGCTCGACGAGTTGCTTGATGATGTAGAAGCACGTCTTCTGGTCGTACCCCGACTTCTTACCGAGGTCGAGCACGCTCACGCCTTGCTCTCTCCCTCTCGTGATGATCTGCAAGCCGGTATATATCATCGGAGTCAACTTCGACGGCTGAATGCACCCAAATAAGCAATTAGTGAAAACATGGTAGATGGTCACAGCCGCATATCCTTACCCGAATATGCGACCCCGTAATGGCCGCAAACGTCGTCTCAGGATCAACAGCGATCCTCAGCCGGTCCCCATACTGGTTCCTCAAATCCTCAAGCGGTCGAATAGTCGCGTCCGGAATAATCTCGAGCCCGCCAGCAGCGGGTGCATCGTCGCCCTCGGTTTGTGCCGCCGCTTTCCCCTTGCCCTTGCGCACGGCGCTCGCCTGCGGGGCGATGTACACCTCCGCGGACGCCCCGGCGGGCACGGTCCCGATGCGCACGCCCGGCTGCTGGACGACGACGGACCAGACGAAGGCGCAGAAGGCGTCGTCTACCGTTTGCGTCCGTGTCTGCGCCGGCGCTGCGGACGTCGCCGGGTGGGCGTAGAAGTCGGTGATGAAGTCCCGCAGACGGGTGACGTCGCATCCTACGGAACACGAATAGATGTTCAGCTCACCGAACACCGCCACTGGAAGATGTGGATGCAAAGATATAGAGACCGCAGGGCCGCGGGAACACAACCAGAGAAAAGTGCACGGCAGCGCTGGGTTCGAACCCCTGAACGAGCGTGTCGCGGGAGCACAAAGGTTCTCTCGCCAAAGTCTTGCGACACGACGATCACATGAGCCGCAGAACGCGTCGACACTCACCGAGGTCACCGTCGAAGGAGAGCTCGCGGAGGCAGTGACGCACGAGCTCGTCCATCGTGCTCTCCACGGACCGCGTGGGTATGTGTAAGAAGCGTCGTTATGGTCAAGGCGAGCCGTTGAATGTGTGGTTTGGTTGTTGTCGTCAAAAGTTCGGTCGCTGCTCACTCTATCTCTCCAGTTGTATGAACGAGCCGGGCGGCTGAAGAGGTCGTGCGAGACTCGAGAAGATAGTCAAGGTGGATGAGCGCGTCGCCTCAGCGATCCCACACCGGGGTCGGGATTTTGCCATTTAGGGTAAGAGGCATGCTGTATGACCTTCGGCATCGGCCGGCCGAGAGGACACCGTCAGCGACAGCGTCAGAGGCACGGCTGCGCTGCTCACGCGAGTGGAATTTACTGCAAAGACATCCGTTCACGGTTGAGCGCGAGATATGACACATATTTGGGATTTAGGAAGCGAGCGACAGCAATGCATATAAAAGAGGGATGCGAAAGCTGCAGCAGGTCGAACACGGGCGAGGTATCTAAGGAGCCCGTGCGTGGGGAGAGGGAGGTGGATGGGTGAGGAGGTCATAAACAGTATGCGGGGGGATAGTACAGTGAATGTATCGTAAAGGGGGTCATCATGAACGAACGCCTGCAAGACGCTTTTTGGATCTACTATAAACGTCCTCGAACCCATCTAAGGCCGCGAAACCGGGGAGCACGGTCTCCACCCAAACGAAACCAAGGAAGAAACCGAAGCGAGGGGAACCGGTGCGGCCTCCGCTCATGACTGCTGCGCCGTCTGCTGCTGCCGTGCCTCCCAGAGCTGGCGGAGGACGTCGGAGAAGCCCATCTTCCCTAGCTGTGCGTTCTGCTCGAAACGCTGGACGAGCCAGTGTTCGAGCTTGTCCGCCGCGCTGCGCCAGAGGGTCATCCGAGCCTGGATCTCCGCCGTCTGTGCGAACGTCGTCCGGCCGTCAGGCGATGGTGTGTAGCGGATGCTCTCGTAGCACGTCGCGAACTGGGACAGCGAGAGGTTGACGGACGTGATCGTCGCCGTCTGTGTCGCGGGGTCGATGAACGAGACTTCCCGGACGTAGGCATCCTCAGAACCGCCGAAGAACTAGAGATGAGGAGTTACGGTGGTCAGTTCATTCGCTGTGCCAGCTGTCACGACCTCGAATGGGCTTACCCTGACTATCCAACCCGGAGCCTTCTGCTTGCATCCCAGTATCCGCTCTGTGCGAATGACACCCGTTTGTGGGTCTACAGAGCGGTCGACGACATCGATGCTGAGGACGTGACTGCAGTGCGGGTTGGGGTATTTGTGCCACATGCCGATAACGACGTGCGACCAGGGATGACTGTGAACGAGCAGGGAGAAGGAGGAGGGAGTCATGAGCACCCAGGCTGCTTTCCAATCACACGACGGGGAATTACTCACTCGTAGTTGAACAGCTGCGAGAAGTAGTGCATTTTGAGAGGGTGCGTCTATCAGAGCAAGAGAGGTGTATGCGTGCGATTTGGAGAGTAGTCGACGAGGGGAGGATCTAGGAGAGGTCTAGTAGTAGAACGCAGAGAGGAGTCTTGAGGGTACGGAGGTGAGAGAGGGAGACGCTTGTGCACACGACGGGCGGCAGCCAAAGGCGGGGACGGTGGCGATGGAACCAATCAGGTGGAGCCCGGGGCGCAGGAACGTGATAAACAAGCGCAATTTTTGGAGTTCCCAGACAATCCCGGGCTCTTCCGATCTCCCGCCCGATGCACATCTCCACTGCTCCGGTGACGTCCTCCGTCGGCCCGTCGGTCCTCCTCCCTCCGACTCGTCGACCGCAGTGCTGTACCGTAGTGGTGCTGCTCAGAACGACGATCCATCGCTATACAGCCCCAGCTCTCCGTATGTCTACGTAAACGCGGCGGTTCTCCGGTGCTACACCTGCTCGTCCGTGCCTTCTGTCTCCGGGCAGACACCGCATCGCCCACCGGCCTCGCCACCGCTCGTCCTGTCAGAATGAGTTCGACCGACGCATGGCTCGCCCAAATCGAGCACGCCCTGTACGTATCCGGAACGTGCTTCACCGAGGTCACATCTGCCCCGAGTGTATTATATATAGCGCTTCATCTGTGCGCTACGCCCGGTATGAATGACTTACGAGGCGCAGGAGCCCCTTATCTGGATATCCGGATAGACCAAGGTTACACTTCATTGAAGTAGTCTAGGCTAAGCAATATGCATCAGTGCACTCATCCAGCTCACGGATCCGTGCAGCCTCACTTACGACTCTATTGTAATTGGGAGATTGCGCTACGACTATGTCCACTAGCGCAATAGAAGCAAGCGCACTATCCCCGAGCCCGCCTCAGACCGACTTTCCGGCGGACTGTGCCGTAATACATACGATCCCGGATATCCCATCTTTCTCGACTTTGACCTTAGAAGCTCAAAAGGGCCGAGCTGAGGTGATCCGTACGTATGCACCCGGGACCATCGATATGAGAGAAGCCTACGCTCGATTCTCGCCGACGCTAGCGACATCGTAAGTGAGAGCTTTAAGTTACGCATATCCGCGCCAACCACTAGCGATTGTACGGTAGAAGTGTCCTGGGCGTACTGTACATGGCGCCGCGTGCGGCAGGCGTGTGGTCAACAAACTCACGCTAGGCGGGACCCGTCTCCACCTTCTCGCAAGCTCCGTGGAGACCCCGCACTCGGTCGACGCGGCGTTGGAGTCATATACACGGCATCGGGCAAACCGCGCCTATTAATGAGGGGGGTAATCTTCCCTATACGCGAGTCCGCTCCGCGGCGAGCTCCTGCAGCTCGGCCAGGCGTGCTTTCATCTTGGGCCTAAATCGCGCAACGTGGTGAGCGTGAGATCCAGGAGCGCGCAGTCACAGCAGTAAGACTTACACTTCGAGCAGCTTGATGTCGAGGGCTTCCTTCTCTTGCTGCAGCGCGAGCCGCTTCTCCGCGTCCAGCTTCGTGCTGCAGACGCGGGGGGTGAGCCGCGGGAGAACCGCAGGTGACAGGGAGGCTGGAGCTTACAAGACGTATCCGCCCTGGCCGTCGTACTGCAGGATCATCGAGTGGTACTTCCACAGCGACGGACGATGGGACACCGTGAGGAGGGTGATGCCGAGGCGCGTCGCGTGCTCCATCATCATGCCCTCCATGTCCGGCGGGACGAGCGACGTCGCCTCGTCCAGCACCGCGTACTACACGCATGATCAATACTACGTCCCACCAATGAAGATAGAGATACGAACCTTGGGCTTGTGGTAGAACAGCCGCGCCCACGCGATCTTCTGCTGGTCGCCGCCGCTGAGCGCCTCGCGCCACTCGCGCGCAGCGTCCCAGCCGCCCTCGCGTTCGATGATGTTCTCCATCTGCACAACCTCGAGCACCGCGCGGAGGTCGTCGTCCGTGATGCCGCCTACACCCCCATCGACGCTCTGATTAGGCTCCCTGAGGCTCGCACGAGAGATACGGGGAGGACGTACGCGCTTCCATGTCCTCTTTGCTGTGCGGGTAGATGACCTGGTCGCGGAGCGTTCCGAGGGAAAGGTATGGCCGTTGCGGGATGAGGATGAACTGCGACGCTGGGGGCTTGCGCACGATGCCGCCGTACACGGGCCACAGGCCGCCGAGGATGCGGAAGAGCGATGACTTTCCGCAACCTACGATCAACTGTGAGTATATGCGCTTGACGAGGGTAGGTGGGTGTGACTGACCGTTGGGCCCGACGATGAGTAGGTGTTGCTATATGCTCATGCGTCAGACATGTTGTCGGATCCTGGAATAGGAAGACTCACTCCGGGCTTGACGTAGAAACTCAAGCTTCGGACGAGAATATCGCCGTTGGGCGTCACGATCGGGACGTTCTCAAACTGGATCTCCTCCGACTCAATGACAACTCCACGGCCTCGGAGGACTGGGATCCAACGGCCGTCAATGACCACACATATAACAACGATCAACAGAGCACGCACTCTTCGCATTCTCCTCGATGCTAGCGCTGCTAACAAGGGCCTTCTCAAACTTGCCCTTGCGCACATCGGCCATCGTCTCGAGCAGCGTGGCTACACGGGTTGTGTACCCTGCGAGCTCGGACAGGTCCTTGTACGAATACATCACGCGACCAAACGCGTCTGATAGTACGTGAGCTTTCGTTCCACTCCCTCAAGGAGTAACTTACCCGAAGCAGACAACAGCAGCCGACGGTTGGTCACAAAGCCTGCAAGGCGTATCAGCAACTCTTCATAGTAGTGGGATGAATGCGGCATACCCTCCGTTCGGCCGCCCATATCGAGCGCAGCTACACCAGGTAGCTTGAAGAATGTCGGAATTGCGCATATACACAGCTGCAACAGTGCAATCAGCATTCGTACCAACTGTCGCCAATAAGACCGCACGCACACCGAAGCTTCCCCAAAGCCACTTGACGATGCCCTCCTCCACGCAGCCGTGCCACCAGCGCTTGGTGAGCACCCGGTTCTCGTGCTTCACCAGCCCGGCGTACTCGCGCTCGACAAGCATCTTCTCCGCCTCCTCGCCGCCAAAGAACGCGACCTCCTCCGCGAACTCGGCCAGGCGCGAGTGCGTGTGCCGCAGGTTGCCCGCGAGCTGCGCCGAGAGCGCGGTGTACTGCCCGAACGCGGGCGTCAGCGCGCGCACTGCCCCGCCGCGGCGCGAGCACGGATTCGAAACGCAGGGTCAGCATGCGGTGGGACGCGGGTAGCGAGGGGCGGCTGCGGGGCTTACGTAGCGCGGCGGAGGCTTGGACGAGAACGGTTAGGAGGACGAGCCCCTCGGCTCCGACGTTCTGCGAGAGCTGATAGTTGTAGAGGATGACGTCCAGCACGGGCTTCGCGACGTTTGCGTAGATCGCCGCCAGGTGCGTGGAGAACCGCTGTATGTCGTGCGTGATCATCCTAGGTACCTACCGTGAGCATTCGGTATGTGCGTGTAAAGTACCCGCTTACTGGTCCGGGTTCTTTATCCGGTCGTCCAGGTTCGCTATGACGGCATGTAAGCACGTATGCTATTTGATGGGGTTGCGCGACTACGCACCAAGCTTGTAAAACACCTTCAAGTCCTGGGGGTCCGATTGATCCCCAAGATATTGTTTCATGACTTCCTGTGTTAGCCGTGTTCGGTACGCGAGCGCCAGCTTGTTCTGGACGTAGCTGAGCCAGCTGTTCGTCCATGTCGCGGGTATGGCGACCAGCAGCCACTTGAGGATGTTAAGCAGGAATGGGATGGGTTGCGCGCGCACTAAGGACGCAACAATCCTAGATGCATGGGAGCTCAGTACGGAGTGTGCGAGAGCGCGGGGGCGGAGCGGGCTTTTCTCACTTTCCGTCGAGGGCGGCGACGTATAGTGAGATGACCGTCCGGAAGATGAGCAAGCTCGAGTGCATGAACAGCAGCAGCGCCTCCTTGGAGCGGATACTCGGAATGACAATCCGAAGTATCCTGGATAGCCTCTGGTAGAACACTGCATCGACCTAAGAAGTGCATGAGCATCCAACGGCCACTCGCTAACACAGGTAGGGTACTCACCGCGACGCGTGGTTTGGACGATGCCTCTGTCTCCTTTCCCTTCCCCTTGCGCTTCGACGACGAACTTGAGGCTCCTGCAGGGCGCGCGGAGAAGCCTTTGTATGTAGACGCGACCGCATAGAACACGAACGCGACGGTCAGTCCGCGCTGGATGAGAGGGCGATGTCGCGCATAGGCACTGGCAAGCTGCGTAATCTGCTCCTTCGTCGGCTTGAGCCTCGACTGGACGGCCATGTAGTCGACGACAGGGAACAGTGGGCGCTGTGTGCGACGGCGGGGAAGCGAGTGGATGTGGGGGAGCTGGAGAAGGCAGAGTGGGAGGATGTTCTGCCTGGGGTTTTGCATGTGATAGACGCGTCGCGCGGGGGGCTTCCGATCATATCGCCCGATCGCGCGTACTTATTACTGACGTCGTCCTATGCGCGACCACAGGCGCCCGTCTGTTGCTCTCGTCCGTCCACTACCTGTCGTACCATTGCATCTGTCTGACGGGCTTAGATACTCGCCCATCAAATATACTACACTCTCCTGTACGTGCTTTCAACGGCCACTGAGCACCCTGCGTATCTCGTACTCAGGCACCGCGAGATCTGCATAGACAAGGTGCGTACCATGTGCATTGGATCATCTGCAGGCCGATCGAGCGTAGCATGGCGCGCACGCGGTGATGCAATCGCTGAAAGGCTGGCTCGTATATGCTGATGATTGAGGCGACAAGGCACAGCGTGTACTGAGTTATACGTACTTAACATCGTATGAGTGTACTTGCGTATACAAATACCCGTCCGTCGAGGAGGCAAGGATCTCAGGGGATCACAAGACAACAGGGATCGTACCGGGAAACGATAGCCATGATAAGCCTACAAGTACTAATACATTCAATGGGCCTCGCATACGGTCGAACCATACCGTCCGGACCCTTGGAACTAACTGCCAACTCAGACTGCGTAGGAATTTGCAGCTCAGTCCTAGAGTGACGACGCCATAGATCGTACATAGGCATGGTATATGGTACACTACCCAAAGATACAAGTCTAACAGGCCCTACAAACAAAACAACCGACAGCAAAAAACACACAACACAGCGCGAGACGCAGGCAGCCGAGGGAGAGAAAAAGAGACACAAGCGACCGACCGAAGCGGTCTAGATCTTGTACACGATCCCGTCGCTCAGCATGATCTCGTTCGCGTCCGTCATGACGTTGCAAGCCGCGGTCGCCTCCGCCGTGCCGAACAGCTCCTGCGTCGGGAGGCCCTCGTTGACCATCTCCACGAGGTCGTGCAGGTACGCCTGGTCCTCGTCCACGAGCTTCGTCGCGAACACGCTCGCGAGCCGCGTCCGGAACAGCTTCAGGCTGCGTCCCGAGCAGAAGCGCGTTAGCTTGCGCCCCAACCGCACGGAATGAATGGGTAGGGTGGGTACTCACCGATCCGGTCGGATGCCCTGCTCTTGACCGGCCGCACCGTCCGCGCCCGCGCCGTCGGCCATCTGGACGTCGTCGTTGTCCCAGCCCGCGCTCGGCGACGGCTTCTCGACGGGTTTTGGCTTCGGCTTGGGGGTCTCCATGCGTTGTGGTGCTTCCTCCTCATCGCTCTCCTCGTCACTCTCGCCCTCGCCCTCACCCTCCTCGTCGTCATCGTCGAGAGCCTCGACCGCGCCGTTGTTCAGCTTGCGCTTCTTGCGGCGGGTGCGACGGAGGACCTCCTTGAACAAAGCGAAGCGCAGTATCTCCTCGGCCACCTTCGCGTCTTGCCGCTGTACTTTTGGCGAGAGTCGTGCCTTTGCGTGTGCGGTGGCCAGACGGATAAGCGTCTCGAGCGTACGTGCGGTGAGTGGGGATGTCTACGTTATGGCCGGTCAATGAGGGCACACGTATATCGTGCAGTACCAGCGCACTTACCCGCTTCTTACGCGTACCGTCCAGGTCCTCGTTGCGCAAGGTCGCATACACATTCACGATGTGATCCGCAGCGCCCTTCGTAAGTACCGGCGAAGGTTTGCTCTTCGCATACTGAATGTACTTCTTCACGAACGCGATGCTCAGCACCTCATGCTTCTTCTGCTTGCCCCTCCTCGTACTACTACTGCTGGGCCCGCCAATGCCCACATGCAGCAGCGGGTCGTACTTTTCGAACGGACTCGGCTCGCCCTCGTCCGCGTCCTCGCCCGCGACGTTCGGGCCGTCGACGGAGAGCTGCTGCGTGAGGCTGTCGACGACGGGCGTGCCCTCCTCGACGCCGGGCGGGAGGTAGCGGTGCATGCGCAGGACGTGGTCCGCGATGGCGCGGTCCCGGTTCTCGTCCACGTCATCGGTGACGACGAACAGCAGGTCGAAACGGGACAGGAGCGAGTCCGGGAGCGCGATGTTCTTGTGCGGGTCCTTGTGCACGTCATACTGCACGGCGACGCGTCAGAGAACCGCAACGCGCGCACGAGAGAACGGAGGGAGGGGCAGCTCGGCGCTCACCTGGCCGTAAATCGGGTTCGCCGCAGCGACAACGCTGCAGCGGGCATTGAGCGTCGTGTGGATGCCGGCCTTGGCGATGGTCACCGTCTGCTGTTCCATGACTTCGTGGATAGCGACACGGTCAATGTCCGACATCTTGTCAAACTCGTCGATGCAGACCACGCCCCGGTCGGCGAGGACCATCGCGCCGGCTTCCAGTCTTCGCTCACCGGTGTCCTTGTCGCTGGTCACAGCCGCGGTGAGACCGACGCCGGAGCTCCCACGCCCAGTGGTGGCGATGGCGAGCGGCGCAGTGCCGAGCACGAAGCGGAGCATTTGGGACTTCGCCGTCGACGGGTCGCCGACCATGAGGATATTGATGTCCCCACGAATGTGCGTTCCGTTCGGGAGGTTCTTCTCGGCACCCCCGAGCAGGAGTAATAGGATGGCCTCTTTGATCTTGTCGTGCCCGAAGATTGACGGCGCGAGCGACTGTGAGAGCAGGCGGAAAATGTCCGAACGCTTCGAGAGCTGGTTGATTTGCCGGATGTCAAAGTCTGTCAACGGCGTCTGCG
The DNA here is from genome assembly GCA_022606195.1 of Trametes polyzona. Classification (NCBI taxonomy): domain Eukaryota; kingdom Fungi; phylum Basidiomycota; class Agaricomycetes; order Polyporales; family Polyporaceae; genus Trametes; species Trametes polyzona. The sequence continues at coordinate 1,123,852 of JABYQF010000001.1, read as the reverse complement.
CAATTCCGCCCCCGATCTTGGAGGACAGGAGGTTGATGTTGTTTGCGAGAATTAATGACCTGTCGCCGCAATATAGCGTCAGCGCAAAGTCGCCTAAGGTGCACCACAGTTCTGAGAAACAAGCCACGGCCTTTCCGACGTGCGAAGAAGCCATGCACTAGAAGGACGTCGGATGCGTGGTGTATCGCGGCTTCCATGCATCATAGTGAATGCCATCTGGACCGAGAGGAATGTCCAACCCGGCGAGGTAGGTAGTACAAGGACTACTTCAGGCTCTTCGCCGGACATAGACGCCGGACATGCATGGGACACAGGGTCAAACTGAGGCGAAGTGGCTCCGCCACAAAGTCCCCGACAAGCGACACGGACTATCGCAAGCCAAACTGACACGAATACGGACGCGAAGCATCTCGGAACAACACAAATGGGAATAATACTCACTTGAAAGAACCATTGGCGCCGCCGCCCACGCTGCGGTACACGCCCACGAGCTGAATACGGTCGCCGGGCTTGCACTTGTCCACAAGGTCGCCGTCAAGGATGACGTCCGTGCTCCGAGGGAGCTGCCCGGCCGGCGCCCGCTCCGGCATCTCCTGGATGCTAATCCGCTGGTTGTCCCGGAACTCGCAGTAGCCGTACTCCATCTGCAGCGGGTGGCCCTCGTCGTCCGTCTGGGGCGTGACCGAGGACGTGGGCGGGAGGTTCGACGTCGACGTCGTCGCGTCGCGATACTCGCGCGCGTGGAACATGCCCGTGTCCGGGCAGTAGTGTACCGACTTGAGCATCTTCGGGCGCACGAGCGAGCACCGAGTCACGATGCCCTCGAGCGAGATCATCTTCCCGAGGTACATCGCCCGGAGGTGGCGCGGGCTGACATGGTGGTCGCCGAACGAGCCGCTGAAGCCGACGCGATAGGTCTTGCCCTCGATCTCGTGCTTCTCGCGGTCGTGCACGCGTTCGACGACCTTGGCGAGCGCGTCTTCTAGTGCGGGAAGGTAGTCCACAGGTTGTTTGAGTAGTCCATCGGCAAAATCACGTCTGTAGTCGCGTAAGTCGTCGATGTTGATGATGAAACGTCGTTGGTCCTGTCGGAGCATGCGAGCAATGTCATCGCGATAGTTGTAGAACTCGGTCTCCGCGTCGAGGAACTCCTCAAAGACGCGGGACCGGTCCTGCATCAGGTCATCAAGAGCAACGGGGTCGTCGAGAAGAGACATCGCGAGGCCGTGGTCGGGGTCGTGGACGATGTCGTGGATGGGTTCAAGAGCGAGACACGCGACGAGCACACATTAACGCGTCCTGCCGCGAAAAGACCTGCCCTAAGCCATACACGTGACAGAGGGTTGCACGGTCAGGCTTGGCGCGTCCGCGGAGATCTAGTGGTGGCCCGATTCCGCTGCGTTCGGTTCACGCGGCGGTGAAACATTCTACCCTCCGCAGCTCCTGACAACGACACACTCGGCCAGCACGTCGGATGGACGCCAATCCGTATTTCATCCGGGCGTTTTCGGCGGCAGCCAATCGTACAGGTATAATACAAAACGTAGGTTATTCGACCAGAATAAATCAACAAATGGACAAGGAGTGGACGCGACAAGGATAGCAACAAATTACATCGAGTCGCCCGCGTGTAGGGAAAAGAGAGTCGCCAGACCGTGGAAGGTATAAGCTAGTGCGCAATCATGCAAGGCAGGACTGGGGTCGATGGTCAGCGCATGGCGGGTGCCGTGAGCGGGTCCATCTACCCACAGAAGCAGAGACCATGGGGAGAGCGAAGAGCTCCCATCCTACCACTCAGTGTATACACTGACAACATGGCTGGTGAAACATCAGAACATGATGTACGGCGGGCGACAGGATGAGCCTTACCTCTGCTATAATATGGGTACACATCAGAGAGGACCCTCGCCACAGCCGGCAGAGCCATTGGGACAACTGCGCGCATCCTATACGACCATTGAGACCAAGCCCAGATGACCTCACGGGAGGGGACTCACAACTTCAGCACGCTTCCAGTCCGGGCTGTGTCCGGGCCATGCGCGGTCAACCTGACGGCCGTCAGTCTCGAGCCTTCATTGACGAGCTGTACAGCGAAAGCACTCACAACTTCGGCACGCTTCCAGTCGGCGACACGGCCGGGCCATGCACGGTCAACCTATAATCAGTTAGCGTCTAGCTTGGTTTGCGCGCTGTGGAAAGACTCACAATCTCTTCACGCTTGTAGCCGGGGATGCGGCGGCCACCGGGGGACGTGCTGCGCTCAACCTATAGGAATCTTGAGCGCACTGGGCAGGGTGTATCATGCTCGAAGACACTCACGAGTTCTTCGCGCTTGAAATCAGCAATCTGGTGTCCGCCGGGACCGAGTGCGCGATCAACCTAACAAGAAGGAGCATGCATGAGGTGAGGGTCGCGAAGACGCAAAAGACATGTACTCACGACTTCGGCACGCTTGTAGTCAGGGGTGTGGCGACCTCCGGGGTCGCTGCGCGCAACCTGCGAAAAAGGACGGGGTGAGGAGGGTGCGAGGGTTGCGAGCGGGCATGTGAGACATACAGCGTCGGGGGAGGCGGCCTGACGGGGACGTTAGTTAGCGTGCGCGCGTTGTACGGGCGAAAAAGACATACGGGTGCGGCAAGGGCAGCGCCGGCGAGGAGGACGAGGGAGAGGATGGAGAAGCGCATGATGGTTCGCGAGTGCGGTGGCGGTTGGCGGCGGGGAAGGGGACGGTGAAGAATCGGTGGAGCGCAGCGGGAACATTTATGACAGTCTGGTTTGGCAGGGGTACGCAGCACGTGGACGGCCGGAATGCGATCAGAGAGGGATTGTCACCCCATCAAGATTACCGCCGCATGCCAGGCACAGTTTGCGGTCCGGCCTCGACCGGCACCGTCTCAGCTTGTCGGCTGTCCCTGCCCCAGCCTGCATGCAGCCTCTCCCTCGGGCTGCTCAGATCGCTCATCCGAATCGCCCAGCGTGCCGTGCCGCTCGCTCCAAGCTGCGAAGGAAACTCTGAATGAATGGGCAATCATCCGCCATCCGCCGCGCCCTGATTCTCGAGTCTTGTCTCCTCCGGCGACAAAACGCGCATGCTGCTCGGAATCTGCTCGAAGCCGAAGCGGGGCCAGGCGAGAAACTTTATCTTGCTCGGAATGGTTTAGTGCCCGCGTCACGTCCCAGGCCGGTATCGCAGTCACGCTCGTCCGCGGAGGAGAGCCACCGTGACGTGCTCGAGATGCGAGTCCTCGTCCGATTCGCAGGTCCCTGGCCGCCCAAGCGCTACTGCGCCCCTGCCACGCTTCTCCCTCCAATTCTCCCGCCAGGGCCTTCTTAGTTGCCCCTCATCGCACACCGCTGTCAGATCCTTCCTACGCGCGTTCATCGTATTCCGAAGCCGACCATGATGGACGTCACTCGATCGTTTGCCTCTTCGTGCGCAAGGGCCCGGCGCCGACGGCCACTATTGTACACCGACCCGATACTTACGCTCGCTCGCGCACGCCGAGGCCGCATTGGGCATAACCGTACGCGTCGGCCGGCGCCCAGTCGCCGTACGGTCAGTACCACCGCCGCCCACAACCTCGCGCCGAATCCGGGCCCGGAGCATGCTGTCTGAGTTTCACCCCGCCGTCGTCCGATCCCCAGCGGCCTGCATTTCGCGACCCGGCAGTCAAACCGCGACGCCCAGCTATCAGTCCCGCAACCGCCCATTCGCAGCGACCCTCCGTGCTCCGTGCCGCTGCCCCCCGCGCGACGTTCCTCGCGCCCCCCGCGGAGCGGAATGCAGAGCGAGGCCGTCGCGCTCAGGTGACCGGTGACGAAATGCTGTTGTCGATCGCCCGTCGGCGGGCTGGCGGAGGACCCCTGATAGTGTGGCCGCAATGTAAAGGTGTCGTGAAGCAAGGCGTACCTTGCCTTGAGCGGCATCTCGGCAGATCCGTTCAAGGTAGGTCCAAGGGCGCCTTGCAGCCGTGCAATTCAAGGTGGCTCAAGGCAGAAACATCCGCCAGCGTGCAAGCGGGCCACTCACGTGACCTGGCGCGACGCGGCGGATTGACGCGCCCGACGTCTGCACCTTGTCTGCAACGCTGCACAGCGATGGAGAAAGCACGAATTCGACGGGTGGCCATCTTTGATCAGCGTGGCTTTTCATCCCCCAAGTGTATATACAGGCCTCATAGTACACTATCCAACATCTGGCATCGCACCGCTCGTGCGACCTCTCTGAAGGATTTGTCACGTGCAGACTCCAAGGTCACCTTGCCTCGCCTCGGAGCGGTGCAAGATATCAACTCCGACGCCGTGGTATCACCTTCACCTTGCATTGCGGCCACACTAACCCCTGACAATGTACCCAGATGCCTGATCCAATTTCCAGAAATATTGACTTGTCCGTCCGAGAGATCAGGCCTCATAAGCGCCCACAAAAGTCCGGATTGCATGAGGCATTTCGGGCTCCGAGAGAGAATTGTCCGGGTATGGATCAGGCATGGTGGGCGTAGGACTGGGCGCCTATGCTTCCACGAGCCGCTCTCGTGTCCCCGGTGGGGATTTGTCCGCAAGTGGATCAGGCATGGCGGCCTGCGTGCGCGATTTGTCCGGACTATGGCACCAGGCCTAGGACCGGCCCGAGGCCCATTTGTCCGGATTGTACCAGGCATAGGGCCCTCGAAAACACCAAAAACGTCCGGATTAGGCATCAGGCATTTGGGTACATTGTCAGGGGTCCTGCTGGCGGGCCCACATTCCAGGGCGCCTTGCCAACCCCGACGTCCCGTTTCTAGGCACGCCCGAGGGCAGCCAAGGCCAAGGCTCGCGCCCTGCCGACTGCTGCTCGATACAGTACACAAAAGATCTGTTATTGCAGGTTTGTAATTGTCGCCGCCACCACCACCACCGACACCGTGATCTGCAGAGTAGAGACTACAGCAGTTAACGTTCATGGTTGATCATCGTGTCCACGACGTGAGCCAAACGCCTCTCGGACGCTGAGGGGCCTGGCCGGAGGGGCGGAGCCTCCTTTTCCGCATCGCGCACCGCGGCAAATTCGTCGAGAACCGAGCCCTTGCCGCAAGCGGACCGCGGCGGTGGCAGTGGCACCCGCTCGGCACGCCGCCGTGCACCTATCGTGACATCCGCAAAAACGCCCGTCGCCCAATTGCAAGCTGGCTGCCGTGGACCGTGGTCACGGACTCGCAGCAGCCACTCGCCCGCCGGGGCCTGGAGACCTGATGGCCACCGTTGCGGAAACGCACAGCGAATCAGCGTGCGCGGGCCTGCGCTGCCGCTGCCGCTGCCCAGTGCCAGGCCCCGACAAGCAAGGTGCAGAGGGCAAAGGTGCGGCGTGCCCGAGAGGCTCAACGTTCAGACGTCCATTTACGCCTCAACGTTGAGACGCTCGCGGTTCCTTGACCTCGACTCGCTTGGCAATCTGGCGGATGGCAATGACCGTCAGGGCGCGGTGGGGCCCGACGGAAGCAACTGACGGGGGATCGGGAGATGCGCCTCGGCTTCGGTTGTGCGTTGTGGTCTTCGGTCGCGGAAGACTCGACAAGGGTACATGCGGTGCTGGGTGGCTCGGTGGAGCGAGCTCTGCGAGCCGGGGGCTCAGAAAGGGAGTGACGGGCGTGGGTCACAGGTACATGTGCGTAGATGCGCATCCCCTGGTGAGGCAGGTGAGCCCTGGTGAGCCTCGAGGCGTGCGCTGGGACCTGGCCAGCACGCACGTACGTACGTATGCACATGAAAGTCAGGAGGCTGGCTGACAGTGACCCAGGGGCACACTGACAAGAGATCAATATCAGGTATCGTATCAATGAAAGTGTATTAGGCCCGAACAGAAATTCCATCCGGCCTTGCTGCACCTGCTGCCATGAAGCACTCGAGGCTAGGAGATGGAGCTCGATCCGGGCCACAAGAATACGTCGGATGCGCTGCGGCCCCCTACGGCAAGTTCTACTTGTTTTGTTCGACGGCTCGACCGGCCTCGGGATCGGGCGCACCGCGTATGACAGCTTCCGGGGCCCGATGCAGATGAACGAACACGAAGCCTGCGTCGTTCTCGAGACACCATCGCCCCCGCTTCCAGTCGCCGTGGAGCCCAGCTTTGCATGCCTCATCGCCCGGCCTGCGAGCGTGCCGCCTACCATGCTGCCGCCTATTCCTGCTCTTGCTCGCGTCTGCCGCATCCTGCATGGGTCCTCCGAGCGCTGGAGACTCCGCCGACCCATCGGACGTCCACCTTCGATGTAGAGGATTGCCCAGCACGGAACGTCAACGTCCGACAGCACGCATGGTGTACAAATGACTCGAGTCACTGGGTGCGTCAGGTCCCAACCTAGATACACATCTGTTCGCGGTGAGGTAAGTCGGCCATGCATGTGTACTGTGGGTAAGGTACAAGGCTACAAGCTTCGTTCAGGGCTCTGGTACCGTGTACGCACCCCCTGCAGTGTCGTTTTCGCAGAAGAACTCGGAGGGCGTATGACCTGGTCCTGAGCCTCGGTGGACTCCACGAGTCGCCCATCTCGCTAGCGCATTCGCACTTGCACTTGTCACCCGACGATCCGAGGAAGCCCCCGAAGCCTCCGTCACGTCGGGCACCAGTCCCTAGCAGTCCGCTGCGAGTCCTCGGCAGCGACTAGAACTGCAAAGGAAAGTCACCGGCCGGACCCTGCACTGGCGCGCGCGCGCGTGCTATCGCTAAGTACTCAGTACTCATCCCGCGGGACGATGACGCAACGTCACCTCGAGCCTCGCGTTATCGCCTCGAATTCCGCGCACGGAGATGTGACCCCCCGTTCGCAATAATAAGTGAGTGGGTTCTGGCCCAGAGTTCTGTTGCGCCTCCTCGGATTCGCCCGCGCCCGCGCCCAAGCCCGAAGCTGCCGCTCATCTGACACTGCGCCTTCTGATCCACACCCGGAGGCCTGGGAGTGTGCGTGTTACATCCCCCGACGCGCCGAGCTCCGTGGCACCCGCGTGTCGAGGAGACGACAAGACGGACGCCCCGGCTGCGAATGGGCGTCGCTCGACTTCGAGTCTTCGACCGCTGCGCAGCGTCACACACTCCGTGGGGGTGTGAGACGCGCAGCGCACCGGGCACAGTTTCGAGTACGTCACTCGACTCGCACTATATCCGCGAGATAGGATCTGCGCGCGCGGGGTTTAACGTGCGAGCGACGAGGATGCCCGTGCGTGGCAGTTTGTTTTTTTTGCTCGCGCGAATGTGGGCATGACGCGTTGTTGCGTTCGCGCCAGCCTGTCCGCCCGCAGACATTGTTGAGAACGCGCGCCGATCAGAAACCGTGTGGACCCGGGCGTTTTCGAGAAGGCGAATTTCCAGAGATCTCTGGGACGCACCTGCTGCAACGGACGAAACGGGAGCGCGTGAGCCCGCACGCCGCGGAGAAATGCCGCCCTCGTGCGCTTGCAGGAACGCGCCCCGCACCTTCACCCTGTAGGGGCGTGGCTACATGGTTTCCACCAGAAGACGAGTACGCATGGAGCTGCCAGAGGCGATAACGCACAACGTGAGACTGCGACATGTCTTGTACAGAGCGTATATGGTACACGTCTACGAGAGTTAGATAGGGTACAGCAGAGCACGGCGTTGCATCAATCCTGCATACGGACACAGTCAGCACCGCCCATGCACCAGTTAATGTGGTCAGGGGATGACGTACCCAGAGTTTGATCAAGCCGTCCCAGGATCCTGTAACGACCTTGGACTGAAGATCGCAGCATGTTAGGACGGAACACTAGGACGCCGAGTGATCCAACCAATGACATACCGTTTCATGCGGCAGCCATTCGTGCGCAATGACCACCTTCGAATGCGCCCTGAGCCGCGATTTGATACGTCCGGTCTTCCACTCCCAGAACACCACGTTGCCCTCCCCGTCTCCGCTGCTGATCCACTTGCCGTCGGGCGAGAAACCCACCTGGCACGCGTACCCAGCGACGGAATGGCCTGCAAACCGCTTGTTGCGGGCCTGGCGGAAGTTGTCTGTGCTGTACACGAGGATTTGGTTATCCAGGCTCTGAGCGGCAAAGTATTTCTCTGTCCACGCCATAGAATGTTAGCGCTGGCACGCACAAGAATAGCGCGATGCCACGACTTACTGCTCGGATGCAGAGTGACAGCAGGCATCGAGTGCATGTGAGGCTCTGCGATGTACTTGATAACGACAGGGATATCGAAGTCCCATGCTCGGATGGTCTTGTCGTCCGAGGTTGTGACAAACCGCCTATTCTCGTCGACGAAGGTGATGGTGTTCACAGGTCCGAGGTGCTGGTCGTATTCTTGCGTGATTTCTCCCGAGTTTATGTCGTACTAGCAGATGGTCAGTGCATCGCCCCTTGAAAGCCGGAGCGGCAGGGACGGACCTGGATGATCTTCTTGTCGGACATTCCCGCCAGGAAGATGTGCTGTTTATCCTCGTCGGGATGGAACCGCACCACGTATGGTATTTTGCCGTTACTGAATCGTTTCAGGCACTGACCGGTTTCTGTATCCCAGAGCTTCATCTGCCGGTCATAGCCACACGATAGGAACCTGCGCCCATCGTTGGAGAACGTGACGTCCTTGACGGCCTTCATGTGCCCATGGAAGGTACGTAAGCAGTTGCCGTGGGTGTATACATCCCATAGCTGAGTTGTGTCAGTCACAGAATCGCGTGGTCAGACTAAATATAGGACGCACCTTGATCTTCGTGTCCATCGACCCGCTCAGGAGCAGATGACCGGTATTGGGGAATGTACGGACAACCGAAACGCCGCCTGTATGCCCTGTCCAGGTGTGTATGCAAACCTTGGGAATGAAGCATTCCTGCGACCCTGGCTCGTGCTGCAACTGGGGGGCCTCCGACAGTGGCGGGTGCATGTACGTCCGTCCCTGGTAGTCGTACATCGACTTGCCGTGGAAGACGGACGACTCGAGGCCGGGTGCACCGCGCTTTGGCTTGGCTTTCTTCGGCTGGACCTCCTCCTCGGACTCCTCCTCAGATTCCTCCACCTCCGCCTCAGCTTCAGGCACGGTTGTATCGGGCTTGTCGGTATCCCACGTCGCCCAAGGACCTTCATAGGCACCCTCCCCGTCCACCACCTCCAGATCGCCCTTCGGTTTCCGCTTCCGCTTGAGCTCGTTCTTCTTCGCTCTGGGAGCCTTCATCATCCCAATGGTCGCGAAGCCGTTCTCCTGGGCTTTCTCCACGGAACCAAGAATCGCGGGCGCGTTAGGGTCAACGGACGGGTTGGCAGAGTATCCGAGGATAGCATGAGTGAGGTGTTGCTGTCGGAACGCGTGTTCTGTCATAGACTGTTCTTCTACGTGTCCCGCGAGCGCGTTCTGGTTGAGGAACCGGTTCCGATCGCCGAACGGGTTCTCCGGCCCCTGCAGAGGGAGCATCATGTCTTGGTAGGGGATGTTGACATGGATCTGGGTGTCCGTCGGACGAGTCACCAGAGTAGTTTGGTGCAATGGGTCCTGCGCGACATTTCGTTTGCATTGCAGGCCATGACGCGTGAACAGGTTCACACTCACCTCTGAAAGCACATCGGGCGCTGATGTTGGGACAAGGGACGTGGACGGCTGCGCGGACTCCTCTACGCGTGGCTTTTTCGCGGCGGGTAGGTTCGAGAGGCCGAACGCGTCGGTCGTGGGCGAGCGTGGGCCGTCGTCTTCTTCGGAGGAGTAGCCCTGGACGAGAGACATGGCTGCAGGAGCGAGAGCAAGGTGCCATTACGTAATCGACCCCAGGTCTGTTCGAGCGGTGCGGGCGTCTACTGCACAATGTAGGATGTCTCTCCAGACTGTGCACCACCGCCCGAGCCTGGCCTAACCTCCACCATACGGCAGCCATAGACGTACGACGCCTCTTGACGAGGGGTAGATGAGCGAAAGGGCCGTAGGAAAGCCATGGACATCCTACGAAGATAATCTCCTCATCCAGGCCGTAGCCGTACACGGCGAAAATGACAATTGGAAGGCGGTCGCCCTCTCCGTTCCGGGCAGGACGAACAAGGCGTGCAGGAAGGTGCGCTGGTGTGGTAGTATAGCGGAGCAATCAACGCTCACAAGATAGTTATAGCGCTGGCTCCATTCATTGTCCCCGAACGTGAAGAAGACTGCATGGACACCAGAAGAAGACCAGCTGCTCCTCTCTCTGTATGCCATCCACGGAACCAAGTGGTCAGTCATAGCGCGCAACATCCCAGGGAGGACGGACGATGCTTGCTCCAAACGCTATAGAGAGGCGCTGGATCCGTCCCTCAAGCGCGACGACTGGACGTCAGACGAGGACGCCAAGTTGCTCGAGGCTTACTCGCGCCTAGGCGGCAAATGGGGACTTATCGGACAGGAGCTCAGCCGCAGTGGTCTGGGGTGTAGAAACAGGCGAGTCGATCAACGTGCAAGACCGAGTGCGTGTGCTGACTGCTCTCTGCGCAGATGGCGGATGCTCGAGCGCAAGAAAGCTGCGGCAAATCGAGGCGGTGTTGCTCAAGGAGATCCCTCCTCATCTACGCCCGCTATCTCATCCCAAGCAACCGCCAGCGGCGTCTCTGTGCAAGATTCCCCTCCTTGGGACGGGCGTAGCCCACAATATGTCACCCCATCCATGTTATTCAGCAGCTCTCCCAATCATACTCAAGAGCCACACACCACTGCATATAGACCGGATCAGATTCTTTCCGGCGCACATCTGGCTGGCGCATCTTCAACTCCTCCGCATTCGCAACAGTTCCAATACGGATCCTCGTCACTTAGCGGGGCATTATCGCACCCTTCGTCTGTAGCCCATTCCCCTAATCCCCACGCTTACTATCCTGTTACTGCTGATCTATCCTCTACGCCTAACGATTCTCTGACGCTAGACGCTCGCAACCCACTCCCTAGCTCGGAATGTCGACAGTACACCCCGGAGGACTTTGGTACCGTGGCGCAACTTGAGCCTATAGACACGCAATCAACGCTAGGCGCGACTCGGCCGGAGAATGCCAGCAGCAACTCTGCGTTCATGTCGGGAGACCAGCGCACGAGGACTGCTCTTCCTGTTCACCTGCTCAGTGATGCCGGACCTTCTGTGATATCAGATTCTCCAGCTTCGCCATCTCCTGTTGGGTCTCCCATACCACTTGACACTCCCCCTGGCTCTCCTCCCATCCAATCCTCGCAGCCCTCTGGCGCAGACGCTCCCACCGACGGTGCACATGCTCACAAATCTTACTACCGCACTGACGCAGAGAAGGCGCGACAAGCCTCGGCGCCGCGGAAGCAACATGGTTCGCAGCGCCCAACGCGTTTGTCGTCACTTCTCCCGGCTACCGCAGAGTAAGTGTTGACAGAAAGCCTTTTCGTGGGATGGTACGGCTTATCCCCCTGCCCACCTGACGTTCCGTGGTGATAGTGCAAGCGTTCGGGCATATGCGTGCGGTCATCGCGATTGTTGGCCGGCGGAAGCCGAGAGCAGCAAGAGCGCGTTCACGACGTCGAAGGAGTTGTCGGACCACAGCAAGCTCGTCCACAACGGGGACCTCGGCGGCCCCAAACCCTTCAGGTGCGGACTGGGGGGCTGTGAGAAGAGCTGGAAGGTACGCAGACCTCCTGTTACGACACCCTCCCAACTCTCCGAAATCACTGACCGCCCGGGCGTCGCCGCGACTGCTGTAGAGTATCAACGGCCTACAATACCATCTACAAATGTACGTCCGATATCCGTTTGAGTTGCACGGGCGCCGCAGGCACACTGCGCCTGTCGCCCTGCTGTCCATGTGTGCCACACGGCGCCTCCGTGCCCCCTGTCTCCCGCACGCGCTCCTCCCACCGGCAACTTACCCTGCTCTTCAGATCGAAGGTGCACTTCCAACAAGCCCTCGCGACCATCCGCGAGCCCCCAGTTTCCCAGCTTGGCACCGCGCCCGTGCACCAGCACCAGGACGGGTCGCAGGGCGGCCGTGCCCGTACCTCCGCCGATGGGGCCGCTCCCGATTCTGCGAGCGCTGCCCCTGCCCCGGCGCCCGAAATCCGCTCAAGCGTGGTTGCGGAGGAGGACGCGCGCGCGCCGAAGCCGAAGCGCAAGTTGCACCCCTGCCCCCGCCCGGGATGCGGCAAGCAGTACAAGCAGCTCAGCGGGCTGCGCTATCACCTGTCCCACGTGCGTCCCACCCTGCGTGTGGTCGGGCATGCCGCAGTGTGCTGAACAATTCGTCCTCTGTTACAGGGCCACGTAGAAGAGCTCCCGATGCAGCTGGACGTCGTGCCCCCGGTCCTGGCGCGTATGGTCGCAGAGAAGGGCCGTGTCGCGCACGAGTGATCGTAGATGTGCGTGGGTAGCGATATAGACGCGTTAGGTCTGGCCATCTTGATTCTTTACTCCCTTCTCTGGACGGCGAGGCGCTGGGGAGAGTTTTGCATGCAGTTCTTGGAACGCGCGACGCGTCCAATTTGAGCAAGCTTCGGGAACTGCATTGACGAGCGGTCGCTCGTGCAAGCGTCACGGCCTTGCGGACTTCGCAGGCTTCGATAAAACCGGTTGGCAGATGGTAAGATTGACCGTAGCTGATCTCGCCTTACAACGATGCAGTCGAGCTACCGCTTTAACGATTCGAAGGAAGCCGAGGCGAAAACGTGCAAGTGCACTGCCCCGCAGAGGCATATACTCAGGGCAACATCATGAATGTGGGACTCGAATTGCACGCCACGCAACATCGGGCATTTGAACTGGGGTGTAATTAGCAGAATATACACAACAAGCCCGCCGACAACTATCGCGTCGGCGCATACCGTACTGTAATCCCAGCCCACGCATCACAGCTCCGCCCAGCCGCCATCGCCCTCGTCCGGGCTCCCGACGAGCGCGAGCACAAACACGAGCACGCTCGCGCCTATGCGCATGCCCAAGCCGCGATAGAGCTGGCCGATGCCAGTATGCTTCAGCCAGCTCTCGCTCTCCTCGGGCACGTTCTCCTCAACCGGGGCGCCCTCCCTCGCCTTGCCCTTCGCCTTCGTGCTCTCCCTCCGCCTGTGCCGCCTCCGATGCGGCTTGAGCGGCAGGTCCGAGCGCTCCTCCGTGAGGATATGCCAGAACGCGTCGACCAGGCCGTTGTACGGCGCCGGGCGGAGCTCGACACACGCCTTGAGCGGACGCGCGCTGCCGCGCGGCTGGACCTGCAGCCTCCTGCGCACGGTCTCGAAGGGCAGGAGGACGAGGGAGCCGGCGACGCCGCCGAGGAGCTCGGCGATGTTCCACTGCACGGGGTGCGTCTCAGGCGATATGTGCGCGCCGAGCCCGACGTGCGCGGCGACGAGACCCGGGAGCGTGAGCGGGACGAGCGCGCGGAGCGTGCACTCGAGCAGCGTGGGCACGAGCAGGTGCGGGTGCAGGTATACGCCGCGCACGCCGCCTTCCTGAGCGAGGATCTGCCGGAGCGCGTCGATCGGCCCCGAGTAGGTGCGGTGCCGGGCGACGGAGGACTGGACGATGAGGCGCGTGCGCACGAGGTCGAGGGGGGAGAGGAGGAAGCCTGTGAGGACTTGCGATGCGACGGGGAGGAGAACGGAGGTAGAGCCCAGTTCGGGCCCGTACGGCGAAGAAAGTGAAGGTATGATGGAGGAGAAGATGGACTGCAAAAGCGAGTAGATGAGGGGTTGGAGCGCAGACACGAGCGCGTTTTGCACGGCAGTAGTCAACAAACCTGACGAGGACGATCTTGGTCAGTACCCTAAAGGAGCGGATAGCATGGACTGCACGGCGCACCCTTCCATAGCGCGAGCCATCCTTCCGCCCTGAATCCTGCCACCTTCTTCATCATCCCCCATGTCCCATCTGCACTCCCAACAGGAATCACATAATCCGGCTGCGTTCCCTCTTCGAGAACAGACTGTCGGATGATGTACCCGTGCTCGTCTGCAGGACGAGGGGGCTTGGGTGGCTTCTCGGCCGTCGGATCGGCAAAGTACGAGTCGTCGTTCGACGAGTCGCTCAGCTACCGTTCAAATTCTACGCGTCAATGAAACTATGCCGACACAGCAGTATGCCACTCGCGCTGAATCACATACTTCGGCATCATCGTCGACCGCACCCTCCGCGCCGTCGGCATGGTAGTGGTGCGCAGCGTCAGATTCGGGCTCGCGCGGGACCCACTGCACTTGGAGGAGCGTCTTCCCGACCTCCCATGGCTGGGCGATCGCGTTGGTGGCATACTGCAGCAGTGCGGCCGCCAGGAGCTCCTTGGCAAGCGACGTAATGTCTAGGCCAGAGTCATCGCCCGAGAGGGACGAGGACAACTCAAATAGCGGATTGGGGGCCGTGCGTGTTGACCATTGATTCGAGGAGGATGGCCCGGAGACTGGGGGGTTAGCGGGAGCGGAAGCGTTCTCTTGCAGAGAGGGCGGGACGAATGACCAGGCGTTGGAGGGAGGAACATAGAGACCACGTAGCGAAGCAGAGCTCGGCGCAGACATGGTGTTGCTCAGCCTTTACCAGTACCGCAAGCAGCTGACTGAGATTCAGAGGGATGTGGGGGAGGGAGACATGCTCAGCGGCGGCCAAGCAGCAGAACCCGGCGGATGAAGTCAGAGCGCCCGGCGCGCACGCGGCAGGACGGCGACGGCTGTTTGCCCCTGTTGACGCGTCGGTGTCCCAGTATGTGCCATGACGTCTGCTCCTTCGCACTCGACCGCCACCAGGATAGCATATTCAGAAATGAATCCTGCGTTGGCCGAGTGTCGTGTACCATGAAAGCCCAAACCACCACCAAATCCAAGCGTAAAGTGCGTGGAACACTACTGTCGCGGCTACCATTTTTGCTGTCTGCTGACACCACATGCGAGCACAGAACGTGAAGGCGAAAGGCCCGTACGATAGCCTCAAACGTACCAAACGCGTCATAAGCGCGCGTGCCAGCAAGACTTCTGGAAAAATCGCCAAGCCATGTTGCTCCATGACCACCCCCACGTCGCAAACGGCGGCATGCCCATGCGCGACGTCTATCTTGATGCCCCCCACCGCAATTACCCAGGATTTGAGCCACGGAACGACTTCGACATTTTGACTCCGTAGAGCACGAGCGGCCGTCAAGGCACTCACGAGGAACACTATGCGCGGTTGGCTGAGCAGCCCGCCGACCTCGTTCAATCGTTGCCTTCCTACGAAGCGGCGCTGGAGTCCATCATGGCAGTGCTCGATACGTACGTGGAGCCCACTGGAGTATGTCCCACTACGCATCATTTGCAGTGGTTGACCGACTTACCTCTTGCGAACAGATGAAGCCCAAGCCTGGGGACAAGTTCGTCTTCGTGCGCCCCATCCCCGACTCCGACTACTCCATCCGCCTCTTCCCCGGGTCCGTCTCTGCAACGGAGTATTGCATGGACTTCGTCGAGACTGCAACGGGCGAGGCAGTCAACTCACCGCCTGAGTTGGAACTGTGGGACGTCTCGAACCCCGATATGCCGCACATCACAATGGCCATGACCGAACGGCTCAAATCGATCGAACGAGCGCACGGCATCAAGCAAGATTTCAAGAAGATATACCCCTTGGAGAGGAAAAGTTTGTTCGTCGGGATGGACAGACGTGTGCTTTGCACCGCCCGGGAACGGTTCCGATACTCTTCGCTGTGGCTTTTCGGCAACGCGCCGTGCAGGTTGAAGACTCGGAAGAGTTCCACGTGCTTAACCTACCGAAAGTCCTGGTCTGTGCGTGTTCATCGCTCCGACACAGCGCCTGCGACACCGCTCACGCCATATAAAGGGATTACATCGAGCGCCATACCTTGTCATGCCATCGTCACAAACACCTGTGAGGTGTGTAATGTGGGGGGTTTCCACAACGTATCGACACCTGTGTATGCTGCAGAGACCATACCCATCGTACATTTCAAGCACTTTGAACTTAAGGACGTAGGACAATCGTTATCCAGGTTCACATGATACTGTATCCACGATGAGTGCTCGCCCTCTACTGCGATAGTGCCTATTACCGTGATCGACATTCGTTCTCGGCTTCACAATGTACAGCCCTCGCAAGCATCCGAGCTCGATGACGAGCCCAGTAAGTACACACCAGCACATGCACATCCAGCCTACGGATCACAATGCTACAAGTGTCTCAGGTCCTGCTGCAGATCCGTTCGCACAGTCCCAGCATGACTTCTTCTCACTCCGTATCTAAAATTGTCTCAAGCATGACCTCGACAGCCCTATAGGTTCCCGGCGAGCGACCGCGCCACCTACGCGCAGGTAAGCAAGCCACAGAGCCTCGATGCGACCACGTTCGGCCTTGAGCGGCGTTGATGCTACTTTACTGTTTCCTACCCGAATTCGCGCATACATGGCGCGCCTCTCGACATGAGACATTGCATTCAGCGTGGGGGACGTCGGGCCGGCACGACTGGCGCCATGCTCATTCGGCTATCATTGTCTGGTGGATACCTATATAAGGGAACGTCTAGTCAGGAACTTGAAGTGACACCGATCGTGTTGCTTTCAACCAACACCACCTTCATCATATCACCGCGCTCATCTTCTCCCTACATACACTCTTACTCGGAGCGCCGGGCATATATTGCTTGACAAAACGCGCCGTATAACATGAAGACTAAACCCACGACCAAAACTGCGCGCGAGGTTCGTGAGTTGTGGCTAACAGTACTCCTCTCAAAGGGCAGAGACTAACTTAGGCATTGCGCGCAAAGGCGAAGCGTCCTTACACCTCCTCAAAGCGTAAGAGAGCCAACCCTGATAAGCCTGAGGCAAAGACGTCCGAGGCTTCGGCCACATCCGCCTCCGTACCCCGTTTGGAGCCCGTCCCAGACATTGCCAACGGGGCAAGACCCACTCGGGAGATCTTCCTCGAGGCTCTTCGCTCCAATTACCCCGGTCTCGAACCGCGGAACAACTTCGACATTGCTATGTTGGGGACCACGAGACGCGAGGGGACCCACGAAGAGCTTTACGCGTGGTTGGACGGAGAGCTCGCCGCCTACATCCAGTCGTGGCCCTCGTATGAGAAGGCTATGGAGTCCATCGATAGGCTGCTCGATACTTATGTGGAACCTACAGGGGTATGTTATCTTGTAAGCACACCATGCCTCGGATGACTGACCTCTCGTGTAGATCAAGCCCAAACCCGGAGACAAGTTCGTCTTCGTACGCCCGATTCCCGACTCCGACTACTCCATCCGCCTCTTTCCCGGGTCTATCTCCGCCGCGGAGTACTGCATGGACTTCGTCGAGACCGCCACGGGCAAGGCGGTCAACTCTCCGTTCGAATACGAGCTCTGGGGCGTGCCGAACCCGGACATGGCGCACATCACGATGACGATGACTGGGAAGCTCAGGTCGATCGAGCGGGCGCACGGCATCAAGCAGGAGGACATCCTCCCCGGAGCGGAGCGCTTCGTCCTGCGAGACGGGCAGTCGTGCCTCTTGAAGCGTCCAGGGAAGGATCCTGTGATGTTCACCGTTCCTCTTCGGCGTCGCCAACAACCTCCCAGCACGGCCCCGCTGCATGTTCTTGACTTTCCGAAGGTCCTGGACTGTGGATCCTATCCATAGCCTTCTCGCGTCATCCTTCTGCGTTATGTATCTCCAGCGCCCGCAGTATCACATCTAGTCACGGCTTTGCATCTGCTTTGTCGTTTTGCTACAGCTCTTCTTACGGCTCCGGTATATCATGGACTGACTGTAGAGCGAGTGCGTGGAACGGAACAATGTATATATCCATATTAATGTCATCAATACACTCTAACCGCATGAACCTGGGCACAAGGAGACGCTGACCGAATCGCGTCGACGCGTCGGTGGCTGAGAAGGATAGGACCAGCACGTGAACGCGACTGGAGTGCGTCGTAGACCTGGACCGTTATCTTAGTCTTCAAGCTTCACGAGCACTAGCCCTGCCCTACATCGCGACCTCGCATCGCGGTCCATCGCCTCCGTCCATCGGCGCGTATATCGAAGTATTACGTGCCAACTGGATATACCCCCGTCGAGATCGACGTTCGTTCTGGACCTAGCAAAACACAGCCATAGCGAATGGCATCCGGACTCGATAGCGGGTATAGATATATACACAAACAGTACACATCCATCTCACCGATCGCAATCCTCTCGCCGCCTCAGAACCTGCTGCACCTCCTCTCGCGGGAGCTCGCACAAGCCCACGCTCTCCAGCATAACCTCCTCCCACTCCGTATCTGCCATCGTCCCAAACGTCGCCTCGACGACCCTATCCCACTCCTTACCCTCCCCCGCGAGCAACCGCGCAGCCTGCAAGTACGCGCGCCACGGCGCCTCGACGCGACCACGCTCGGTCTTGAGCGCCGCGCGCGCCGTCTCGACCCACAGCTCCGCCTCGGCGAGCACGGCTTTGCCCTCGGACACGCTCGCGCGGGAGCGTCCGCGGAAGAGCACCTGCCGCTGGAGGAGGTGGGTCGAGAGCTGCGAGGCGATCCGCCGGTAGAGCGATGTGGTGGTCGTGCGCGGGAGCGTGCCCCGCAGGAAGGTGAGGTGCGAGGAGACCAGGGCCAGTGGTGCTAGGAGCGTCTGGGCGAGAGCGATGTCGTCTGATCCGTCGACTCCTGACTCCGGGGATGATTGCCTAGGCGGAAGGTGAGCCGACGCCGAAGAAGAGAAAGGGAAGCCAACGTACGCAGAGGCACCCTGCAGATGAGGTTTAAGGCCGGATTCGATCTCCCCAGTCACGCATTGCACGATCATATCCTCGGCGCGACCGACGAGGGCTTGGTAGTGCCGAACGAGCTCCTCGAATATCGTGCCCTCGAGAGGCTCGTCTTCGCTCGCATTGGGATTTGGAAGCGACGGGACCGACTCGGCCTTCGTCCGCAGGTTGGCGCGGCGGTTGATTTCTGCCCAAAGCTCCAGGAAGAACTAGATTCCGAAACAGCTCGTGATGAGTTTCAGCCGGAACTTCTAGCAGTGATTATACTCACCAGGTCTTCTCCCCACACCTCCATCGCGTTCGCTACATACTGCGCGCTAACCAAGGCCTTGCATAGGCGTTGCACACCTTCCACGCCCGCTGTCAGCCTCCGAGAGTCGCCCGAACGCCCATCGCCTGCGCCGAGAGCCCCCGGGACAGCTCGCATGAGGGTTGATGAGAGCGTCTCAAAAGCGTCAAGGGAGGACGATATCCGCGCGTGGTACGACTCAAGCAGGGGTAGCTGTACCCCAATGAGGAACCGCGTGCGCTGCGAGTACTGCGGCAGAGGAGAGTAGCGATCTGCATAGGACACAAGAGTCAGAGAGGGGTCGGGGTCGGAGAAGTGCAGTACGCACCAGTTACTTGCTCAACCAGCGCCTTGACCCGCCGTGCCGAGTTCGTAGGCTTGAGCTCGCGCTCGGCTACACGCACGTCGCCGTCCGCGTCCTCTTCCTCGTCCGCGATGAGCCACGCGTCCGGGGCGCTGATTATCTCAAAGTACTGGTCCATCGCAACTGTGGCTGCCGTCAGCGTAGTGCCCGGGAAGAGATATCATTGAGAGACACATACACTTGCGCTCTCCCTCCACCCACGCCTCGAACCATTCTTTCTTCCCGAGTATGACCTCACTGACACCGTCCCAGTGTTTCTCCGTGTCTTCTGCGGATACCGCGGTAGTACCGGGGAGGTCGAAACCCTCGTCCTTGAGCGCGGTATCGAACGCGAGCGCCTGGTAGATGGTGTGCCACGCGAGAATGGGCGAGTGCGCGAGCAGTGCAGGGATCGTCCGACGGAGCTTGCGCTCGAGCACGGGCAAGAGCTGGAGCGTGAACTCACGCTGACCGGGGGGTTCGTCAGCGTGAGCTGCCGAACGCGACACGGAGGAAGATGCACAACATATCAATATTGCTGAAGTGCGGTGCGACGGGAGTTCCTACCACACCGACTTAGGTAATGCACGGCGTACCTCTTGGCATGAGACATTGCATGTAAGAGTTGGCGCAAGTGCGACCATGTTCGCCCATTGTCCAGTAGGGTGACTATATTGTACCTCCATGATCACGTAGCACGTAGTATGACGAGCCTGAGGAACATTGAGACCGTGTCACATAGTATTTGTACAAGCAAGATACATGATCATCAGGGAAACATCTAGTCAGCGACGGTGGCTTATCTACTGTGCCTCCAGGATGCGGTTCTCCCGACCGACGCCGCAGAACTCGGGTCTCTTGGGGACACGGAAGTAGACGGCCTCTGAGCCGCCGTCACGAGAATCGGGGTCCTTGTAAGTGAGGTAGCAAAGCATCCCGTCTCTCAGGATGAACTTCTCCGCGCCCGACCGTATCTTCTCAGGGGGTATCCCATGGATTTTCTCGATGGACTTGAGTTCCATACCCTCCGAGATGGGCAATATCCATGGCGTCTCCGGGTCATTAGTCGCCCAGAACTGGTAACCCGCGGGAACGTTGACTGGCATGCGCGTATCGGTCAGCACGAAGTCCATGCAGTATTCCGCCGCGGACAGGGACCCTGGCCAGAACCGGAGGGAGTACTTCGACCAGGGTAGGGAGATGTACTTCAGGTCAGGGTCCCCCGGGGAAGGCTTGATCTGAATGCCAACCAGCGCGAAGTTAGCAAACCAAGTCCCCATCATATGTCGGGGTTGACGTACGCCGGTAGGTTCAACGTATCTGTTCAATATCTCTGCACAGTCCGAGAGCACTTTCGTCGCAGAGCCGGCCTCCTCCACGGCTTCTTGCCATGCAGTGCGCAGCCACGCGAGCTTCGCTTCACTCGTAGGGATGTCCTCGAGTGGGTATGACCCGAGCATCAAGATCTCGAAGTCGTTCGCGGGGGAAAGGTCAGGGTGATGCTTTCGAGCCTGTGCAAGGTAAAAGTCCCGAGTAAGGACACGTGCGGCTAGGAGCGAGGCCCGCGTGGGGGTGTTTGGGATCGAGCGGGGGTGCACCAGGCGCGTGGGACCACCAGGAGTGTTGGGTGGTGTTGGGATCATCTGGTATGAGCCCTTGCTGCCCAGCGTGGAAGATTGCTTCTTCGAGGACATTTGCCCGGTCTACCTGTAAGTTGTCACAGAAACACGGTGTTATGTACTCCATGCAAGGTGCCAGAAGGAGGGGCACGTACAAGGGAAATCTGAGGGGAAGAGTATCGGCCACCACTATAGTGAGCAACGAATCCATGGTCAGCCGACCTGTTATATAGTGATGTATGCTGGCCACATCACAGGGTTGACATGAGGGCGTGTTGCTGCTGCATGCGTGAGCCATGGCTGCGGAACAATGGTGTATGAACAATGTCTCCGTGGCCGGTGAATCGTATCACATTGTAGTGGGTAGCATCCAGATCATCGCGTTCATGTGACAGAGGGACACGAGGTCCCGCCCTAGCGAATGGCATTGCCTCGCCATTGTGGAGAAGAGTGACTCGCCTCTAGCGGTGGGCATGTGCCCGGCGACCTGAGCCCTGTCATTGGCCACTAAGTCATCTAGGGCTCGCATTGTTCCGGATATGGAGCGTCGCCGAGGCACCTGGCCGCGGTCGACTCATGCCGTTATAGGACAATGGGATCATTATACAAAGAATACCTAAGAGGGACGTAGAGGACAATGCTGTCAGAGAGCGGACTTATTGTCCTATTCATCCGTGTGGTGACTCACCGTGGCCCACCATCCCCCCCTCCCCCCATAGGCTGGGTACCTACATAAACCCCTAAAGGTGCCACGGAGGTCGCGATCCAGTCTGTCTCTCCATCCCTCCATCCGCCCTGTTCGAAGGGTCGCTTCAGGTGCGTGAAGTTGCGCTATGTTTCAAATCACGATCCGCTGAACCATCAATCCGCTCGCACACAGAATACGACCACTTACCGATACCAGCAGTCAACCTCAACAACCTGTAGCTCTGTACCCTCTCGGTGAGCCTTGCTACATGCATGTGAACGTTGTATCATGCGTTAATGTTGCGGAACCGCCAGACGATGCCCGACGATCATCAGCCCGTGCAGCGCAACAATTGGGTGGGTCCCCGCGGACGATTCATTGGTGCCTCCGGGATGGTCTTCACCGACCAGACCGCTGTCGATCTCTACTTCGAGAACTACTGGCTCACGGCTCCCGAACCCAACGACCGGGTGGCGGTGATATGCATAGCCTGGGGCATGGCCATGGCCTACCTCCAACGAGGCAGCGGGGAGGGCATCTGGCCGGTCAATCCCCTCGGGCCAAACCAAATCGTTGTGGAGGATCTTGGAACCTATCCGGAGCGTGGGGAGCAGATGCTTCCTCCGCATGTCCGCTTGGCCGGTGCGGGTACGCAGGCGATACATATGATCAACAGAGTCCCGGTCCTAGGCCTGCGGCTTCCCTGGCACCGTCGTATCGCGCTCACCCGCCGCAAGGGCGAACCTTTGCACTACCACAGACACGAGGAACGTGTGGGCCACGAAGCGCACGTATCGCCACGGATCAGGGATCTGAACGATGAGAAGAGTGTCCACTTGACGTTCGACGTACTCACTCTCGGGACGCAAATCCAAAACTATAGGCGTATCAAGTCCAAGAAGAAGAGGGATTAGCCATTGCAGCCCAGCCCGCATTGTACAGTACTTACAGTCGTCCTTGTATATCATGTTGTCCGATACAAGCCAATGCTGCAAAGCAGTCAGCTTCGTCTTCCAGCTGGGAAGGGCTTCTATAAATTCAAGGAGGCACTGCTTCTAATTGTCACTACACATGTGGAGTTGTGCAGGTGCATGATATATATAGAGCGGCAATAAGTGCTTCCATCCCGCGTGCCGCTGGCAGTGCCCGAGGTGTAGATTCCGAAGCGCCGAGAGAATCCGGACAAGAATGCGATGGATCAGAGGTCGGTGTGGCACGGTTGGCTGAGTATTCAGACTCGGAGAAGTACACCGTCGGGCCGTTTTGTGTCGCATTGTGCGCACGACGCTGCGGTTAGTGAACGCGCTCGGCGCTTCGGAATCGGTGCGTACTGCCCCGGCCCGGCACTGCCGGACCATTCCCCTCGCCAATCAACCGATCACGGGGCCCATAAGCAATGCTTGCAATGAGCGCTACGATCGTGTTGACTTCTACCACCCCACCACCACCATACCGTCGTGCCCGTCTGCTTCTCACTCATATTCCCTTCACTCTACCACTCTCTATCGAGTGTCAAACGTTGCTTCAACAACGCGTTGTGCAAAATGAAAGCCAAATCCACTGTGAAACCTGCGCGCGAGGTTCGTGGCTAACCGTCCCCTCAGTGGCTAAAGACTAACTTGGGCGTCGCGCGCAAAGGCGAAGCGTCCTTACACTACCCCGAAACGCAAGAGAGCCAACCCTGACCAGTCTGAGGCGAAAACTTCCAAGGCTGCTGCACCTCCGCCTGTACCCCGTGTGGAGCCCATCCCAGACGTCGCCAACGGGGCAAGACCCACTCGGGAGATCTTCCTCGAGGCTCTTCGCTTCAATTACCCCGGTCTCGAACCGCGGAACAACTTCGACATCGCTATGTTGGGGACCACGAGACGCGAGGGGACCCACGAAGAGCTTTACGCGTGGTTGGACGGAGAGCTCGCCGCCTACATCCAGTCGTGGCCCTCGTATGAGAAGGCTATGGAGTCCATCGATAGGCTGCTCGATACTTATGTGGAACCTACAGGAGTATGTTATCTTGCAAGCACACTATGCCTCGGATGACTGACCTCTCGTGTAGATCAAACCCAAACCCGGAGACAAGTTCGTCTTCGTACGCCCGATTCCCGACTCCGACTACTCCATCCGCCTCTTTCCCGGGTCTATCTCCGCCGCGGAGTACTGCATGGACTTCGTCGAGACCGCGACGGGCAAGCCGGTCAACTCTCCGTTCGAATACGAGCTCTTGGGCGTGCCGAACCCGGACATGGCGCACATCACGATGTCGATGACCGGGAAGCTCAGGTCGATCGAGCGGGCGCACGGCATC
Source organism: Trametes polyzona (assembly GCA_022606195.1). NCBI lineage: Eukaryota > Fungi > Basidiomycota > Agaricomycetes > Polyporales > Polyporaceae > Trametes > Trametes polyzona. Next base: position 1,099,922 of record JABYQF010000001.1, on the reverse strand, counting down.
AAACAGGAGGATATCCTCCCCGGAGAGGAGCGCTTCGTCCTGCGAGACGGGCAGTCGTGCCTCTTGAAGCGTCCAGGGAAGGATCCCGTGATGTTCACCGTTCCTCTTCGACGTCGCCAGCAAGCTCCCAGCACGGCCCCGCTGCATGTTCTTGACTTTCCGAAGGTCCTGGACTGTGGATCCTATCCATAGCCTTCTCGCGTCATCCTTCTGCGTTATGTATCTCCAGCGCCCGCAGTATCACATCTAGTCACGGCTTTGCATCTGCTTTGTCGTTTTGCTACAGCTCTTGTTACGGCTCCGGTATATCATGGACTGACTGTAGAGCGAGTGCGTGGAACGGAACAATGTATATATCCGTATTTATATCATCAATACACTCTAACCGTGGCATGAAGCGTGGACCTGGGCTCAAGGAGACGCGTCGACGCGTCTGTGGCTGAGAGGGTAGGGCCAGCACGTGAACGCGACTGGAGTGCGCCGTAGATCTTGACCGTGATCCTAGAGGCTAGACTTCAAGCTTCACTAGCCTACATCGCGACCTCGCATCGCGGTCCATCGCCTCCGTCCGCCGGCGCGTATATCGAAGTATAAAATGTCAACTGGATATACCCCCGTCGAGATCGACGTTCGTTCTGGACCTGGCAAATACAGCCATAGCGAATAGCATCCGGACTCGATAGCGGGTACAGATATTTACACAAACAGTACACATCCATCTCACCGATCGCAATCCTCTCGCCGCCTCAGAACCTGCTGCACCTCCTCCCGCGGGAGCTCGCACAAGCCCACGCTCTCCAGCATAACCTCCTCCCACTCCGTATCCGCCATCGTCCCAAACGTCGCCTCGATGACCTTATCCCACTCCTTACCCTCCCCCGCGAGCAGCCGCGCAGCCTGCAAGTACGCGCGCCAGGGCGCCTCGACGCGACCACGCTCCGTCTTGAGCGCCGCGCGCGCCGTCTCGACCCACAGCTCCGCCTCGGCGAGGACGGCCTTGCCCTCGGACACGCTCGCGCGGGAGCGTCCGCGGAAGAGCACCTGCCGCTGGAGGAGGTGCGTCGAGAGCTGCGAGGCGATCCGCCGGTAGAGCGATGTGGTGGTCGTGCGCGGGAGCGTGCCCCGCAGGAAGGTGAGGTGCGAGGAGAGCAGGGCCAGTGGTGCTAGGAGCGTCTGGGCGAGAGCGATGTCGTCCGAGCCGTCGACTCCTGACTCGGGGGACGATTGCCTAGGAGGAAGGTGAGCCGATGCTGAAGGAGAGAAGGGGAAGCCAACGTACGCAGAGGCACCCTGCAGATGAGGCTTGAGGCCGGATTCGATCTCCCCAGTCACGCATTGCACGATCATATCCTCAGCGCGACCGACGAGGGCCCGGTAGTGTCGAACGAGCTCCTCGAATATCGTGCCCTCGGGAGGCTCGTCTTCGCTCGCGTTGGGATTTGGAAGCGACGCGACCGACTCGGCCTTCGTCCGCAGGTTGGCGCGGCGGTTGATTTCTGCCCAAAGCTCCAGGAAGAACTAGATTCCGAAACAGCTCGTGATGAGTTTCAGCCGGAACTTCTAGCAGTGATTAAACTCACCAGGTCCTCTCCCCACACCTCCATCGCGTTCGCTACATACTGCGCGCTGACCAAGGCCTTGCATAGGCGTTGCACACCTTCCACGCCCGCTGTCAGCCTCCGAGAGTCGCCCGAACGCCCATCGCCTGCGCCGAGAGCCCCCGGAACAGCCCGCATGAGCGTCGATGACAGCGTCTCGAAGGCGTCAAGGGAGGACGATATCCGTGCATGATACGACTCAAGCAGGGGTAGCTGTACCCCAATGAGGAACCGCGTGCGCTGCGAGTACTGCGGCAGAGGAGAGTAGCGATCTGTATGGAACAAACGACTCAGAGAGCGTTGGGGACGTGAAAGCAAAGTACGCACCGGTTACTTGCTCAACCAGCGCCTTGACCCGCCGTGCCGAGTTCGTAGGCTTGAGCTCGCGTTCGGCTATACGCACGTCGCTGTCCGCGTCTTCTTCCTCGTCCGCGATGAGCCACGCGTCCGGGGCGCTGATGATCTCGAAGTACTGATCCATCGCAACTGTGGCTGCCGTCAACGTAGTGCCCGGGAAGAGATAATATTGAGAGACACATACACTTGCGCTCTCCCTCCACCCACGCCTCGAACCATTCTTTCTTCCCGAGTATGACCTCACTGACACCGTCCCAGTGTTTCTCCGTGTCTTCTGTAGACACCGCGGTAGTACCGGGGAGGTCGAAACCCTCATCCTTGAGTGCGGTATCAAACGCGAGCGCCTGGTAGATGGTGTGCGCGAGGATGGGCGGGTGGGCAAGCAGTGCTGGGATCGTCCGACGGAGCTTGCGCTCGAGCACGGGTAAGAGCTGGAGCGTGAACTCGCGCTACACGGGGATCGGTCAGAGTGAGCTGCCGAACGCGACACGGAGGAAGATGATACACTAACCCACGCGTTGACGGTGCGGTAGTCTGTTGACGCCAGGAGGCTTTGAATGATAGACTCCATGAACGGCCGATGCTCATGCGACTCATTGACGATGTGCGTGAAATACCACTCGGGCTATACCTCGCTGATGAGCTCAAATGCAAAAAGACTGAGAGAAAGGGCGTACCTTGTCTAGCCTATTCGTCTGTCGCGTACCCTCAAAGTGATACTTGAACCTCAGAGCAATCGGCTGCACGAGCGCCTGGATTGCACAGAGCCCTTCCCTAGTCGAGCCCTTGCGCTTACGGATCTGTATTCCGCTACGCAGATACTCAGTACATCGGCGACTCCAAGCAATCAGCGGAAAGAGGAACGTACATGGTCTGAAGTTGCAGCAAATGACCGAATGCTGTCTCGAACGCTCGCCTATCCCCCGGCGCTGCAGCAGCATAGTCGACCTTCAGCGGCCACTTGATCTTCTCCGCAACTTCGAGCAGTTTCCTAGCATAAAGTCGTTGGCACGGCACATATAGCAAGTGTTGAGCGGCACTCACGATGAGAAGACGCCCTTGATATCTCGCCATGTCCGCTCTACGATGCCCTCTAGGAACGCTATGACGTGCAAGTCTGGCTGACTGGCGACCGCCTCGACCTTCGCACACGCAGCAGTGACTGAATCGACGAATGTTTGGAGATTCTGGTACTCTGATACGACCACTGTCTCAGCGCCGCGAACTTGCTCGACTGCCGCTTCACTGTTATTAATCGACCCATGTTAGCAGTTGCCAACTTGTGACAGATTAATCAGGACTTACCTGAGCTTCAGTGCATGCTCAATCACTTGCACATATCCCTTCACACTCTCCAACTCCTTCAGGCTCCGGTGCAAGGCCTCGAGGTCCTCCAGCAGGGTGGGCGCACCCTCAGGTCCATCGAGAGATGATACGAGCTCACTTGAAAGGAAGCTCAGTTCGTCCGCGAGAGAGTGCCTTAGCAAAGAGAGTTCCTGCGCGGTGTGGAGATGCTCTGCGGCCTTCTCGCGCGTGTCCGCTATGACTGTGTCCACAGAGGACTGCGAGTGCGCGAGCTGAGCTGAGGCGATGGGTGGTCAACAATGCTCGCGGCCGAGATTATTACATAAGTAAGGGGCGCACCTTAGCATCCAAGTCGTCAAGCTGCTTCCTAACTTGTTCCACGAGCTCGTCGAGGTCAGGACCCTGCTCGAGGTCGTCGAGAGTGTGGTATGTGGCATTGAGGTGCGCGAGGGCGCGCGCGTCGGCCTCGTGTACGTTCGGGGGCTGAAGGAGACTCCTTATCTCGACAGAGCTCATTCCGGGCTAGCAGTGTAGTGTAGCTCTCAGCGCAGATCTCGAACGATGTGTATCCGGTTGGCACAGACGGCGGATGGGACAAGTGGTAGTAGTATAACGATGAGCGCAGGTCCTGAGGTCATACGTATGTGTTGAAGCGCCCGTGCGTGCCCATTCACCAACCGTGCCGGCGTCTCCGAAGCGTCTCTCCTCGGCATTCAAGTGTTCAACTGGACTTGGTCTAGCTAGCTCTCTAATTGATGACTGACGACGCATTCACAGGGTGCGACGGCGCAACGTCCTTACGACAGCTCGAGGCGCACGTCAAGGGCGATGTCCCCCACTCCGCGATATCGCCAATGGGGAGATGCTCACCCGCGAAATCCTCCTGGACGTGGTCCGCCGCAACTACCCAGGACTAGAGCCGCGCAACGACTTTGACATTGTAGAGCTGGCAACGGAGAGGCACGAGGGAACCCCTGTAGAAGTGTATGCGTGGTTGGACAACCATTTCGCTGAGGAAGTGCAGTCCATGGGGTCGTACGAAAAGGTGATGTATAACGCTGCGAAGCTACTCGATACTTACGTGGAACCTACTGGGGTACGTGTATCCTGAGCCAGTCGTAGTCATCAGGGCTAACATACAAGGCAGATTAAGCCAGCTCCCGGTGATCTTCATTCGCCCCATACCCGACTCGGAGTACTCCATCCGCCTTTTCCCTGACTCCATCTCCGCTGCGGAGTATCGCATGGACTTCGTCGAAACCGCGACCGGCAAGGCCGTGAACTCGCCGTTTGAGTTCGAGCTCTGGGGCGTCCCGAATCCCGACACGCCGCACATCACGATGGCTATGACGGGCCAGTTGCGGTCGATCGAGCGGGCACATAGCATAAAGCAGAAGTATATTGATCCCGGAGAGGAGCGCTTCATCCTGCGGGGCGGGCAGTCCTGCCTCTCGCAGCGCCCGGGGAAGATCCCAGTCCTCTTCACAGTACCGTCTCGAAAGCATGAGGAGGTCACCGCCTCGCACGAGCTACGCCTCCTGGATCTACCTAAGGTTGTGTCCTGTTGAGGCTGCAAGCCAAGGCTTGTCGTACACTCACAACTGACGGGACCTTACTAATATTTTTGTCCCAGAACTCGTCCTGAAGGCGGTGATTCTTCATCCGTTACGAAGGTCTTTGGCAGTATGGACTCGTGACGTGGAGGGTGTAAATTGGTACTTGTATCAATGTCTGCTTTTGTGGAATCGCATGCTATGTTTATGCTTAACGTGGGTATAAAATTACTTACGATGGGCAGACGCTGCTGGCATGCACGCGTGACCGCGTCGCAGAGTGAGACGCGACAGTCGCGTGGACGCGTGTGTGGCTGGGCGCTTGAGACCTATTCAGCCTTGAACTGACACCTACACTACTCGTACAACCCTAGTCAGGGCCCCCTCGCCTCGTGAATAGGGCCTTTGTACAACCGTATCGCACAGCTTGCATGCGCCCCCTATTATAGTATGAAGACCCCATCCACTAACAAGCCTGCGCGTGAGGTACGTCGGGTGGCTAGGAGTCCTCTTCCGGTTGAATGCTCATCTACACGTCTACGTGAAGGCGAAACGCCCCTATACCACTCCCAAGCGAAAGAGGGCCGATCCCGACAAGCCCAAGGTGAAGCGGACCGAGGCGCCGCCCGTCACCGACGTTCCTCCTCCTGCACCCATTCCGGATATCGAAAACGGTGCAAGACTCACCCGCGATATTTATCTCGACGTTATTCGCTCGAGGTATCCAGGTCTCGAACCGCGAAGCGACTTTGACATCGTGACGTTGGCGACTACGCCGCGGCGCGAAGGGACTCGTGAAGAGCTCTACGCCTGGCTGGATGAAGAGCTCGCAGAGTACTTGCAGTCGAGCGACTCGGATGAGGAGGCGATGGATTCTATCGAGACCTTACTCGATACCTATGTGGAGCCTACAGGCGTACGTCTCTCAATGTCAACGCCCTCGTATGATGACTGACCTCTCGCGTACAGATAAAGCCCAAACCCGGGGACAAGTTCGTTTTCGTGCGCCCAATCCCCGACTCCGACTACTCCATCCGTCTCTTCCCCGGGTCGATTACCTGGGCCGAATACTGCATGGACTTCGTCGAGACGGCTACCGGCAAGGCGGTCAATTCCCCATTCGAATACGAGCTTTGGGGCGTCCCGAATCCGGATATGTCGCACATGACGATGACAATGACCGGGAAGCTCCAGTCGATCGAACGCTCGCACGGCATTAAGCAAGAGGATATCCTTCCCGGCGCGGAGCGTTTCGTCCTCCGGGACGGGCAGACATGCGTCTTGCAGCGTCCAGGGAAGCTCCCGGTAATGTTCACGGTTCCCCTTCGGCGGCGGCGTCAGCCAGACGCTCCTCTCGATATGCATGTCCTGGACCTGCCGAAGATTTTGGACTGTTGAAGCCGCGCGTGTACTGGCTCGAGTCCGCAATGTATAGTATACCTATCCAGCGATTGGGATACCGTACATCCATGGCTTAGGAGCAGATGCAGCTCGAGCTCTTTGACTCACACTGTTGTAGGCGCGGACTCGTATCGTACACACAGGAAAGCGTGTATATGAACACACCACTCTCGTACACTGGCACCTCGGACCCGTGATCGTGCACTACCAACGTCGTGACCGTGTCGCGCGACGCGGCACCAATTAGAGTAATCAGTATACCACTGGCTTCACACAGTCGCCAATCCCAACTTCGGGTGGGATAGGTCTCGTTCTTTACCCTCGTTGTCCCACGAACGGTTGCTGGTATCCAGAGCCTCTGGCTTCGTGGACGTCGTTGTCGTACTGACCTCTCCCGACGAGAACTGCGTGTGCGAGCTCGGTTGTTCGGCGAACATCAGCTGTCCAAGCATGCGTGGTGAGCCTCATGGGGACATCTTCAACGCTTCAGCCCGCAGGACTCACTGATGTCATCGGCGGATTTGCCTGTGCGGCGGGACGAGAGCCGCCCTCGCCGAATACGAATCCTGCGGCTCCGCCGATATCTGTGTCGCCGAGCTCGCCCCGGCTGCGCACGAATCGGCGCGTGTTGAGCCTGCAGTTCACAATGTTAGTCGAGCACATCATACAAACGGGAGGACTCACGCCACGATGAACGAGCCGGTATAGACTACATGAGTGTTGGGGGTACGACACTCGGTCAACCCTCTACCACAAGATCTCAGAAAGGCGATACGTACCACTCTGGAGCACGATCGAGATTGCAGCGTAGATGATGTTGTGGGGCATCGTCGCCACCGCCTGAATGTGGTCGTGAGCATCGACACTGGCATGAGTCCTTCCCATGTCGAGACTGACCACGATGAGGGTCGCAAGGTTCAGGATGCTGAGGTCCGGATGGCCAGTCCATCGTCTGATTTCAGTACAGCCCAGGGTGCGCAGCGTACCAGATGATAGCACCTACGGTAGTGCAGTTCAGTAGGAAATCATTAATTGAACGGCAATATCACGACGTACCGGTGCTGATTGTACAAGCGATCAATATGTCCACCATGGAATTCGTTCTGGGGCCGTCCGCGAGTGAGCACAAGCCCATTGAAAGTGAGAGGGGTGAGAGGGACGCACTGCCGTATGCCGGACCGGCATTGGTAGAAGAAGTATACCAGAACGGCGGTCAGTTGTAGGTCGCCCGCTAGCAGCAGCGCCACGCCAACGGCCGGCGGCCACTTCGATGGGTCAGGAGTTGTCAGCTCTCTCAAGGATCCCAAGATCGGCGGGCTGTATGCATACGCACGCTGCCGAATTTGCCTTCGCTTTGCACCTCTGGCGAGGTGAAGCTAAAGACTGGTGGTGAGCCGACCCCGATAGAGATCAAGTGCAGGGGTCTGCAATCAGCGAGAACACGTACTCGTCTATAGAAACCGCTGCGGAAAGCAGCGAGATATATCCTTATCAGCGCTCAATATCCATACATGCATAGGAAGCGGACGTACTGATGAAGAACGCTAACAGGATAAGGCATGAGCTTCGCAGTCACCGAGCACGCGTCCGAGCCTGCTCACCACAGCCGCCAAGAACAGTCAGCATCTGCAGGAGGGTGGGTCAAGCTATGTCGAGCGCTTCAACTCATTGACGAACGTACGCCCGAGGCGGCCACCAGCTTGTAGCGTAGCGGTCCGACTGCGTGAATGCTCGTTAGCTGGCTCGGACTACGGCATTTGGGCGGCAACCCCTTCCACGTCGAGACATACTCAAGTAAACGCGGCGAGCAAAGAAGCTTGAGATCCGCATCGTACGTTGCGTATCGCGGAGTGAGCGATCTCTCGTGAGTGACAATGACTTCTGGGATGTACCTTTCAGAGATCAGGGCATTGATCGCCTGCCGCCGCTTTTCATCAGCACTGGCATACATAGGAGCTAGAACCGTAGCGGAAAGAACTTACACCAAAAACTGGTATGATCTGCCATTGTCGACGATGAGTAGTTTCTGCAGGCAGCGGGATGTAATTTCGGGCATACCGCCGTGCTCCTATTGGTGTATGCATGTTCAGCATGGTACCGAAGGGGGTGCGAATTCGAATTGGATCACTCACCAGACGTCTTTTACAATGAAGACACCAACATTGAACGCGTTTGAGACTAGGAAGAAATAGCTAAACAGACGGTAAGCATGTAATCCACCGGCTGTACCGATGAGGCCCGTTGACGGGGCTGACTCACCATGTGCGGATTATCACCACAAGGGTGACCGCCTGCAGCGTACTATTGGTGCAATCAGCCGGTCAGTTGCCACCTACGGCATGTGCCTACTTACACCGGGATGGTAACCTATAGGTACCGCACACTGTGAGCAACCTTTGCTCATATATTGGAATACGAAGATATACTCACCCAAAGCTTCATGTACAACGGGTCTGAAGGATAGAGACGAAAGTAGCTGAAGGTCAGCAGTAGGGTCATGCCGAAGACACTGTCGTGCAAGCCTGTGAGTCGTACAAAACCTCATTGAACGACGACCCATGCTGAGCGCGACTCACAGCGCGGTGACGAAGGAGCCGATAAGCCATGCGCCGATGCCGACCTCGTACCTATGGATGATAGACGGAAGGGACTCGAGAGTAGATGCCATAGAGGTTATCGCCGAGATGGATCGCTTGAAATATCCCGTCAGTACTTATAAGGCCCCCTCAGACTCGAAGCGAACCTACTTGGACGTCAGACGCTAGCCGCGGCGGAGGCATCTGTCTCACCGTGACGCAGGGGCAGCGAAGAATCGCGGATGAAGGACAAGGGCTTGACGTTGATAGCCGCCGATGATCGGTAGTACCAGCATTGGGAGAGAAGGTCACAATAGCTGCTAGACAATCCACCTCTTCGAAAAACCCATGAGGCCCCAGAAACGTTAGGTGACTCGGAGTCGCCGAGACCTCGCGATATATGCCTCTGGTCACTATTTAGGTGCGGCCAGTCAGCCGGCTTCTTCGCACTACAATGGTACGGAGGTTTTCGTACCTGTGCATCACTGGCGGCTTCGCACGAGCATCCTTCTCTCCGATCGCAGAAGATGACCATGCCCCTGGGATGCCATGAACGACGGACATGGGTTCAAGCCGCCAGGGGCACATATACGACTGCGAATATAGCTGTGAGCCATAGGACAGTCAGTCACGAAACATTAATAGGAGCTGGAACGGGCTTACATGTGGACAGCCTGTGCATCATTGGGTGGTAAGACTGACGAGTGTGCGCTAGTCAAATACCATACTTACCGCTCTAACCGAAAACCATCAGAACTTGAGGAGGGTAGTAAACGTGCCGCTGATTATGCGACGAATCTGTTTAGGCTTGAGGGTTCGAACTGGGGAGCTGCAGTGCCTTATTTGACAACCACTACTGCATACTACCGTGCTCCCAAAAATCACCAAAGTCTACCGAGAAGCGGGGAACCTGTTTGGCTCGGGTCCCGTACGAACTGGTGCTCGCTCGCCACTGCATCGCGTAACATCAGACGGTCGCCGTTCCCAGCTCCCCCCGCTTGAACTCATCGCGCTGCGTATTCCCCTTGTAGGTCAAGTCCTCGAGATCGAGGGTATCCTGCGCCGTTGTTGTGCTCCTGTGGCTGGTGAAACCAGTTTGTGGAGCACCGACAGTGAAATGGATTTGAATAGCCCGGGCGGGGCAACACAAGTTAGCTTGGACTCGTGCGGGACCACCGTACGACGATAATGCTTACAGGCGTTGCCGCTGTGTTCACGCGGCCTCTCTGCGACCTTTCTCGACGAGGACTGTGCCACCGAGGTTAGGACCGCTGAGCTCTCCGCGAGTGCGCACAATGTGGCGCGTATTGAGCCTGTTCGGTTATGAACTCGAGAGAGGCGAGCACAGATACATAGTATACTGTACTGTAGGCGTCAGCGCTAGGCTGGAGTTGGATATCGTGAGAGTGGTAGCGCTCTCAACTTGTCTCTGTACGCCCACTGTGACTTCGGGTGGCGCACTCCCGTTTTCCATAACTCTAACCCAATTACCTCCTAATCGCTCTCATAGTCGACATGAAGAAGAAGTCCACTCATAGCCAGAAGGTTTGTAGCGTGCGCCACCTCCGACGACCGACAGACGTGCAGTGTACTACTATTCCTACAGGTTACGACAGCGAAGCAAGTGCGCCACCGTGTTGCTCGGCGTGCTGGGGCGAGCTCGACTGGTCGAGTGGCTCGGCCTTCTAAGAGACGTGCTGAAACTACGACGCCATCCTCTCTGACGGTCGTCGGACTCGAAACAGCCGCCACCGGCACACACTCTGCAGGAGGCTCCAACGTGCACATGGTGGAGGGCACTCCCTCCTCCGCTGCTCTGGCCATCCCAGATCCTCCAGGTCTTGATACCACCCGCCCCAAACCTGCCCGCCACTACTGCCTTCGTGTGATCCGCGACAAACACCCCGACTTTGAACCGCGTAACGACTGGGATATCTTGAAGCTTGCATGTACGCACAAGGATCGCAGCCTGAGTCAAGTCGAGTTGTACGCATGGTTGGACGAGACACTGGCTGAAAAAGTCAAGGTGGAGCGCTCGACTTACGAGCGGGTGTTGGAGAGCGTGTCTATGCAGCTCGACGAGGAAGCGGAACCCACCGGGGTGAGCATCCATAGCCCAGTCGACGTCCATACGGTCTGTTCTCACCAGCGCGCTCGCAAACGCAGATAAAGCCTGTTCCCGGAGACGAGAATGTCTTCATCCGCCCCATCCCAGAATCCGAGTACTCCATCCGCCTCTTCCCAGGTTCGGTCTCGGCCGCCGAATACTGCATGGACTTCGTCGAGACCGCCACGGGAAAGGCGGTCAATTCGCCATTCGAGTACGAACTGTATGGTGTGGAGAACCCTGAGATGTGGTGGCTTACGTCCACGATGGTGGGGCGCATCCAGTCTATCGAAGCGGCGCATGGAATCAAGCAGGAGGACATCCTGCCGGGCGAGGAGCGCTTTGTCCTGCGAGATGGGCAGTCGTGTATGCTGGTGCGTCCCCGGGAGAAGCCCGTTTTCTTCACGGTCCCTATGCGAGGTCGCCCAGGCGTCGTGGATATGTCCAACCTCCATGTGCTCGACCTGCCCAAGTTCGTAGAGTGATCGATTCGCAAATATTATGGCATATACTGTACCTTGTCCCTGCTCCTGCCGTATACTGTGATCCAGCTATAGCGCATCATGTTGCTATGTTTTTCCCCACTCTACTGTACCGTATGATGTACACTATCCGGGTTCCGACCCGTGGATGATTCAGCCATGTATTTTTCTAGGGCACAACGTCACAGTCCTCACAGTCGCGCCTCATGAGCATCGCCGTCATATGTAGTATAGTATGTCTCACCGCATCCAGCTGGAGACTCGACCGCCTGCACGTATCCACACCGCCCTCACGACTGTACGCGGCCACAACCCAAGAATGCTCTCGCACCTACTCGAGTCCCGGGCCGGGCACGAACCCGAGTCCACGGACTCCATTCGTCAAGACGCCGTGCCGCATCAAACCGTCACTGCTCCGCGCCCGTCCCGCTTGTACTCGTCGCGCCCGGTGTCGCCCTTCGCACTCAAGTTCTCGAGGTCGAGGGTGTCCTGCGCCGTAGTTGTGCTCCCACCGCTCGTCAACTGTGACTGAGGGTGCGCGGTGGCGAACACAATCTGTATATCAGACGGCACAAGGTCAGCCCGGGATTATCAGCCCATCCGAGCCGTCACTCGGGGGCTATCTGGGACGGAGGAGGGGGCTTACCGGCGTGACCATCGCGTTCACGCCGGCCTTGCGGAGGCCCTTCTCGCCGAGGACCGTGCCGCCGAGATTGGTCCCGTCGAGCTCGCCCCGAGCGCGCACGAGGTGGCGCGTGTTCAGCCTGTTCAGCAACGAGCTTGAGGGGAGACGAGCACAGCTGTACAGGTAGGGAGACGCACGCTACGATGAACGAACTGGTGTACGCTGAAGAGGGCGGGGTGAGCTGCACGAAGTCGAGAATACCGAGCGATCGGCGTACCGGTCTCAAGGACCATCGAAGAAGCCGCCAAGATCGAGTTGTGCGCAAATACGAGGGACTGTGAACCGGTTCAGCTCCCGCTTGTTGGCCGTCTTAAGACAAGACATGTATACTCACTAGTACCAAAGTCACCACGTTGAGAGCACTATGAGACTATCAGCCCGCCGGACACCACAAGCAAGGACAACGATAAATACCAGATGAGTGAACCTATAGGTCATGAACAACTAGTTCTGGAAGGACAGCTGACGGAGTGTACGCACCACTGCTGATGGCATAGACAATTAAAGTGTCGATCATGGAGTTCGTGCTACAACGAACCGTCATGCCGCTCAGTACCAATGAGACGGTGAGCGAACAAGAACGTACCGCTTGATACCCGACCGGTTCTCGCGGAGGAAGTAGATGAGCACGGCGGTCAGCTGCAAGTCCCCTGCGAGAAGGAGGGCACTGCCAACGGTAGGCTCCCACTACGAGGGACATCAGATTGTCAGCCACCCAGAGCAGGCAGGGTCACGATCTTGCCGTACTTACGCCGCCGGCGGTGTTTTGAACTTCAGTTGTGGAGCTATCCTTGATGCTAGGGAGATCGAAGTATGCATCAGAAACACGAACGGTGATGTCAACGGACGGTGGACGTACGTGCTGATAGGGATTCCTGTCATGATGCGAACACGCCGATAAGTCCTGTCAGGCCATATCCTGACCAAGGATACGATATCGATACATACGGATGAAGAAACCTATGATGCAGTGCGTAACGGGTCAGGATCGTCGCGACGTCACGGACGGTGGAGGACTAGCTTACCCAATGACGCCGTTATTAGGGCCATCTACACAGCCAGGATACCAGTCAAGTTCGTGAGCATAATGCAACATAGAAGCGGAAGGAAACGTACCGAGAACAAAGCAATCACCCGGTAGAAGCGCCCCACTGCGTGTCACAATACTATTAGCAAGTTGCTAAGGGCCCCACGTCTTCGTGACCTACGCGTGTACACCCGACGCACAAAGAACCTACCAGGAGATGTGTCAGATGACCGGTGCCCGCTACGGACAGAAGAGACTTACGCTTCCGCCAGGATGTAGTTTACAGGCTGGGGAGGGGGGGGGAGGGGAAGTAGACTGTCAGATATGTCCGAGGAGATTGACGAAGGCTGTTGTAGTAACTCACGGCCATGATAGGTATTACCTAGGAGTAAGGCTAGGGTGTTATGCCGTCGCTGTACGATGACACTCGCTAGCACAACAACGCACCGTAGCTGGCCTGTAAGCGCAGTTCCATCGTAAGCACCAGAGGAGGTGTAAGCAGGTTCAACGCTTACCAGTAGGCTTTCTGCAAGAAGATGGAGGGGTTGGCATAATTTGTCACGAGTTCGTCGTAGCTCGAATTCGATTAGTTGTGGTGGTGGCGCCGTGGGTGGCTATGGTGTTGGCCTTACCAGCTGTACATATACAGTGCGCACGAGAACATCTGCACCGTGCTGGGAACAAGCGACGATCAGTCGAGCGAGTGAGTGCCCACGAAGAGCCACTTACACCACAGTCACGACCTAAAACCGAGGCGAAATCGGGTAAGACGGTGAATAGCGCCATCACACTGCGACCGTACCCATATTTTGATGTATACCGGATCGTCCGGGAAGAGCCGGAAGTACCGCAACGTATGTTGTAGGATCATGCCAGCGACCCTGCGTGCCGGCGGACATTTGGTCAGCATATACCGACGGACATAGAGAACGGATACTCGCAGAGTCGACATGAAGGTTCCGACAACGAACGCTCCCATGTCGATCTTGAAGAGAGCCAGAGCGGTGGACAGCTCTGATTGCAGACTTGGTATGCCGAGTGAAGAAGCCATGAGGGTGGATGGGCTGGAGCTGTGGTCGGACGCGGCAGGGGCAGACGCAGGCCACGGGCCTTATAACCGCTAAGGCCTCACCGGCGACTTGTCAGAGTAGATTGAACGTGAGGGGAGCAATCCGTCGGAGGATCCTGTACCTGAGCGGGAGAATCAGGACCGTGGCTTCACGGCCATCCGTGTTGCCATCGGATGAGCTCAACATGGGGATGCTCGTGGGACCCTTGTTCTGTGCTTGGACTAGGGGTGCATCGTGCGGCCGAAGAGAGGCTTCGTCGACGTGATCTGTCGGACTCGGACCTACCGATGCACAGAGGTCTTTGAGAGCCGTCGATGTCTATGGAGTATCATGAGTTTCGGATCCATCTACGCAGGTTGAGCATGAGGCGAACATGGGCGAGTCTAAGTTCAACTCGTACCTGTATGACGAGTTCGGCGAATGCAAGCTGAACAGCGCCGGACTTCTTGCCGGTGATGTATGACAGACCGAGAGGTTCTTCGGAAAGTAAATAGACGCACGGTGCCTGTAGGAGTTGAATGCGGGCCATGGCTTCACAGCCTGGCAGGATTCGCTGCCATATAGTGCGCATCATGCTCGACAGGGCCGCAGCGCTCCGAGGCCTCGGAATCTTCGTGGCAGCAGGCGAACGAGACCCAGTGCGGCTACCTATGGATGCGGAAACTGGATGTATTCAGTGGTTCTTCTCCCTCACTATGTTTATGGTATATCATGATGCGCCACACATGGGGCCAATCTTAGGTGTTTCTTCGCGACAACATGTTTCATCCAGGTTCTGCACGTCGAGACGGAGGTAGCGCCTGAACGTTGGTCTCGTCCCATAATATCTGACTAGCAGCCATGAGCTCAACGACCATGCAGTAGAGCCCATCCAATGCGCTATCACAAGACGCGCCATGGTGGGCGCCGCCATCCCCTCGGGCGGTCAAGGTGATAGTCCTGGAAGCCAAAATGAATTGGGAGCTGCCCGATAGGTAGGCCGTCGGTCCGTGACTATTAGTACACACCGTGGTATACTTACAACTGGCTCCATGAACACGTTACTCGAGGAACTCTGCTCCTTGCTGGTCTACGCATCCACGTTAGCTTTCGCAAGCGCGATAGCCCCCGGGTTGTTGATGACGGTGAATGTCACCCCATCGTGCGTCTCTTTGCTCGCGCCCACCTCCGCCGGGAGGCCCTGGGAGCCAAGTATGCCCGCCCTTGCGATCGACTTGGCCAGAGTTGCGATCTGCGAGGTACTCGCTCGTTAGCACTCTTCAGCGAGATTGTGAACTCCGTGGACGCACGTTTATCTCCAGCCTGTCGGTCACCTTGCTGAGCACTCCCGTAAAGACGCTATGCAGACAATGTCACTGCCGCGGGCTAGATCGTAAAGGGGGGCACGTACGAGAAAATGGCCTCTGCGGGGCGGAATTCGCTGCGGTGCGTGCCGGCGAGCAGAGCAGGGCGGAAGATGATGGTGTCGTCGTAGCCGAGCTTGGCGAGCGCAATCTCAGTGAGACCTTTGCTCCTAGGGTACAAGAAGGAAGAGTTCGCGTCGGCGCCGGTAGACTGCCACGGTGTTAGGGACTACGGCGTAAGTAAGGGACACTGGAACAGGCGCACGGATAGGTATACGACGCGCTGTTGGTGGCCCTGGACGCGTGCTTCGCTCGCAGCGTTCACGACGTACCTGCCCAACTATGAGCTCGAGCGGCCTGGCGCGATGCGCTCACTCACTCGCGGTCGATCTTCTCGAACCTCTCCGCGCTGCCTGCATTCTTGCGTGTGGTGCCCAGTCTGCGTACTGGTGAGAATGGGAGAACGTTGAGGATGCCGATAAACGTACGTGATATACACCACATCCCACTTGCCGTCCTTCAGCCCTGCCGCGGAGAGGTTCTCGAAGTCAATAACCTTCTGCTCAAGCTTGCCCTTCCCTGACTCCGGGAGTGTGTCCACGGCAGTAACGCGGCGTCCGTATTCGCCAACCTTGGAGAAATGCGGGGACGCGAGGAGCTCCTTGAGGAGATGGCTGCCGGTCTGGCCAGTGGCACCAATGATGAGAGCGGACTTGGTGGCCATAGGTAGTGGACGTGAATTGGTGGGTGAGTGTCGAAGAGTGTAGTGTGCAAGATGGACAATAAGTGCTCGGGCTTATGTCGCCATTCGGCAGCGGTGACGTTTCTTGCCGAGCACGACCCCGGATGGCACATATAATGTAGAGCGCGGGCGTCGTTGCTTGCGCGAGGACGGGCCCAACGACATTGGACTGTTGACTGGAATGGCCACACGATATGAGGCGAAACCCGATAGTATTGAGATGAAGGTCGAGTTGTTGAGCTGCTGCTGGCCTACATACGATGTCCAGTGTTCAGCCACCCGGCGGCGGCGCCATGCTGCTATTACATCTTATCTATCTGATAATATTTCTTTCCAGATCGTGTTGCTTCCTACTGCGGCCAGTTCCTCATGATGTTGTATGAGTTCCTTGAAACGCGAAACATGTAGCGCAGCAATGTTATTCGATAGGATCACCGCACCGCATACAACGGGCGCGGTAGGCTCCTCAGGGCTGCGCGTAAACCAGCTGAGAGCCACAAGGAATGGTCACAGACGAACCCTCCTAGTAGGCTCTCAGCAGCCCGGCCTTGGTGTTGGCTGGGAACCGCTCCTTGTGCTCAGTGGAATCGCGATTCCGTGAGCCTCCCCTAGCACCTGCATCCGCCGTCGTTGCACTGTCCTCGCTGGTGGAGAGTTCGGTGAGCGAAGTAGGCTGTTCAGCGAACATGAGCTATTGAAACAGTCAGCAACCCAGGATCTTCCGCCATGCAGTTCATCCAGGCTCACAGATGTCCTCGGTATGTCGGCCTGGGCGGGACGAGCGGTAGCCTCTCCGAGGACAAATCCACCGGCCCCTCCAATGCCCGTGTCTTCAAGCTCTCCTCGACTGCGCACGAGTCGACGCGTATTGAGTCTGTGCGTGGCGCGTCAAGTTGCCAGGCGGAAGATACAGTATGTCAACCCGAGGATGGCACAGAGGCGTAGTATGAAGAGCGTACGCTATGATGAATGACGCCGTATATACTGTGATAGCAGGCGATGAGTAAAAGGTCCCCGTGCGACCGCACCCTGGACGATACGCGGAACGAGGAACGCACCGCCTTGGAGGATGATTGATATACCAGTGTAGGCGATATTGTGGGGCATTGTTGCCACTGCCTGAGCACGATCATCCTCTGTGTAATTCTGGGAGAAAGCAGTCAAGACGATTGGGACTTACGTACCACGATGAGTGTAGCCAGACTGAGGGCGCTGAAGTCATCACGCCTCATCAGGGAGGCTCCTTAGAACAGTTCATGGAGATATGGCGTACCACACGACCGCCCCTAGGATAGATCATCTCAGCCACCTTGTACTGGGATATAATTCAGCAAAACGGAGACGTGCCTGTGCTGACAGTACACGCAATCAGGAAATCCAGCATCGAGTTGGTTCTGTAGATCAGGGGTTGACTCGGCTTTTCTTCAGGGGAGGCAGCGAATATTGACAAGTTGACGTACTCTCGTACACTTGATCGACATTGGTATAGGAAATACACTAGCACAGCAGTTAATTGCAGATCGCCCGCTAAAAGCAGGGCGAAGCCAACGGCTGGAGACCACTACGCGGAGAGTTCATAGTGGGCGAATCGGTAAAGGTTATGACCCAAGTACGTACGCTGC
Organism: Trametes polyzona; assembly: GCA_022606195.1. Lineage (NCBI taxonomy): Eukaryota > Fungi > Basidiomycota > Agaricomycetes > Polyporales > Polyporaceae > Trametes > Trametes polyzona. Next base: position 1,082,054 of record JABYQF010000001.1, on the reverse strand, counting down.
CGAAAACGACTTTTGTGGTGTCTTGTGTCGGCTCAAAAGTGAATCTGAGTGAATACACTGTTTCAGCAACATAGAAGCAATAAGACACTTGGCCGAGACACTTGCCCATTCACAGCGATCGCTGTGCACGGCGGGGTAGTGTTACTCCTATATAAGAGCTCAAATACAGCAGAATGCGGCGTACCAACGAAAACACCTGACTCGTCGTCGCAGCATGAGCATTTATCGCGAGCAGTGCATCTGTGTTCACTGTACTCACAGGAAGACGCGATGATCATCAGCATCTGGACGTGGGATCATGTCAGTGCTTGCAACGGGCCCTTTGTTCAGCTCATGGAGGTCTGCTTACCGCCGACGCAACCACGACTTTGTATCGGCGGGGGCCGACTATTGGCTTGACGTTAGCCCGGAACAAATTCCATCTCCTCGTCGAGACCTACTTAGGTATACACGTCGAGCAAAGAAACTGGAGTACAGCATCAGTCGTCACGAATCGGGCACCAGCCATGCTCCTATCATACCTCTCCGATAAGAGGTTGTTGAAAGACTTGATCGAGTAAACGTCTCTCTGGGAGGAATAGAGCGGGGGATCTGAAGGCTCACCCCTAGCACAGGAATGATCTGACAATGTCGGACGAAGTGAGTTCACTTGAGCAAGCGGGGAGCAGCCGACGAGCATCGAGCTTACCGCCACACTCCTATCCGCGTACTCGTAGTAAGTCATTTTATTGGATACCCCCTGGCGCGGTACTCTCACCAAACATCCTTTTCAGCAAGTACAGCGAGGTTGAACGCGTTTGTGACCAGATAATGGTAACTAATAACTTAGCTGTCAACAGACATGGATACGGGAGAAATGGCATGGGATAGTTCTTACGAGGTGAATATGACCATGGCGGTAGTGGCTGCTTGTAGAGTGCTGATACTACGTTGAGTTGTGAGATGGTGGTCATAGGAGTTCCGGCTTACACCGCAACGATGACCTAAAAGTTATCGGGCATGTTAAGATGTTCATGTTCTGCTTGAGACGGCGACGCTTACGTACCCATAGTTTCATGTACAAGGGGTCCGAGGGGTACAGACGAAAGTAGCCAAGGGTCAGTAACAAAGTCATTCCGAGAAGGCTGTCGCCGGGAAAGATGATATCAGTATCACGGGAATGATCGCTAAGAATTGAGCACGACTTACAGAGTTGTGACGAAAGACCCGATAAGCCATGTACCGACGCCTAATTTATACCTGTCAAGTATAGACGGAAGGGATTCGAGAGTGGATATCATTAGTCGACTAGGGGAGCTGCGGATGACTGTCGAGTCGGGAGCCGCCTCGCCAGTACTTGTAGTATAAGATAGCCGCCAAAGCACCGAACGTGCAGCTGTCCTACTTGACGGATAGAACCATTCGTCGGGAACGCGGCCTGCAGAGTAGACCATCGAACAGCGGTACGGTGGCTTTGACGGTGGCCGAACTGAGGATTGGGGACGTCCACCCAGGCACAAGTGAGACCTCCCCTCCCCTCCGGCGCGTGGGAGTAGCACCCGAATGCAAACCCGCGGGACCCAATATGGTACGGCGTTCGCCGCCATATGCAATGAAGTAGCGTCCTGCGGTCATCAAGCTCGTTCAACGTGTCAAGGACTGCCGTGACCTCACCTATACCAATCCACTAGACCCACGGAACAACATTCGAGTCTTGACGAATGCGCAGCTTCGGTCTTAACCGCGACTTCCCCTATGATGCGACGCACCTTGTTAGGCTCTACGAGGTGCCGCATAATACTTTGACCGTTCTGCCAAGGGCTACGAGCATCGATGTTCGTTGTGCACGCTGGTGTATTTAAATATACATATTGGATGAGTGCGGTGAGAAGTAGAAGCACGACATCATCAGAGTCGAGGGCCTGGGATGGATCGTGTCACTATGAATATCGGCCTTGCGATTCTGTGTGTACCTGGATGACGCTGGTCTCAACTCCGACTCGCTCACGATATCAAAGACATACCATTTCATTGCATGGGGTAGACACGCTGGTGTTCAACAGTCCCGCAGCCTTGGGCGGTCCCACCACCGTCACCGTGATGGGCGTCAGACCGTCGTTACCCCTGGCTTCGGCGGGCCTTGCTCCTTGCCGTCGTCAGCCCATGAGCCCATGCTCTCATGCTCCGGCTTCGTAACCGTATCGGGCGTTCCTGTCGAGTACTGCGTGTGCGAACTAGGCTGTTCGGCGAAATGGAGCTGTCGACGGAATCTCAGCAACCTGATCACTGTGCAGGGCGCCGCCGCTCTGGAAGACTCACGGAAGTCATCACCGGCCGGTTGTCATGCGCAGGACGTGGACCGCCCTGACCCAATACGAGTCCCCCGGCCCCCCCGATATCCGTGTCTCCGAGCTCCCCTCGACTGCGAACGAACCGCCGGGTGTTCAGTCTACGGAACCCGGTAATGAGACAGGGGCTCGCGGCAGATAGGCAACTTTGGAAGTAAGGCTCACGCTACGATGAACGAGCCGGTGTACACTGAACGGCATTGAGCTCGTATCGGGAGGCTAAACAGATGGGTTGTGACACGTACCACCCTGCAGCACAATCGAGATTGAGGCGTAAATGATGTTATGGGGCATCGTCGCCACTGCCTGAAGGTGGAAATGCACGTCGGTTCGAGCAGCATAACGCCCTTGACCATGGAGACAGATACGCACCACGATCAACGTAGCGAGATTGAGGATGCTTATATCCAGTAATCAGTGGATTATACCGACAGCTCCGGACGCCGAACACCCACCAGATGATTGCTCCTGTTATCCAGGTCGTCAGGCTGGAGTTAGGAATCGCGCCTTGAGCGGTACCACGGCGACGTACCAGTGCTGATTGTACAGGCAATCAATATGTCCACCATGGAGTTCGTTCTGAACACGTCTGAGCTCTCTCCCCGACTCCAAAGCGAACAAGAGATGACGCACTGCCGTATACCAGATCGGCATTGGTAGAAAAAGTACACCAAGACGGACGTCAGCTGTAGGTCGCCCGCCAGCAGTAGTGCCGCGGCAACTGCGGGCGGCCACTACAACCCATAACGTCAGCTATATAGCGGTCTAGCAAGTAGCGAGTGGAAGAGGACACACGCTGCCGAACCTGCCTGTACTTTGCAAATCAGGCAAGGTGAAACTATGGACCGAAAGTTGTGAGAGCGCGCTTCAGGCGTCACTTATGGCACGCACTCGTTGATGGTGACCGCTGTGAAAGCAGTGCGCAGCGCAATCAGCATCGCGGACGTATATGCGGATAGAGGACAGGCGTACTGATGAAGAAGGCTGCCCAAATACTGCATGAGTATCGCATATCGGGCATGTGGCTATCAGGCTACTCACCACAGCCGCCTAAAACCGTCAGCATCTACGGCAGTGAAACATGGCATGAGTAAGACTGAGAGTATGTACTGTAACGGCATTGAACGCCTACACCCGAAGCGGCCACGAGCTTGTATCGGAGGGGGCCAACTAGGCGTCGAGACTGTCGTGAGCGGACTAGAGGTATTGCTTCAATCTCGTCGAGACTCACTCAAATATACGCGTCGAGCGAAGAAGCTTGAGCATCGCATCGTTCAGCGGGCATCAGAGACTGAGCACGACTCGCGCTGGTAGAATGGTCATTTCAGGCTCACCTCTCGGCAAGGATGGCATTGATCGACTGTCGCTGCTAGTCACCACAGACCCATCGCAAACGCATAATGAGAGGTGCGTACCCCGAAAATCGGTACTACCTGGTGTAGACGGTGAGATGATTCATGCGCGGGCGGCCTGCTCCGGACGTACCGCGGTGCTCCTATACCGTACCCATGGTGAGCACAAGGGGGGATGTCATTTGACGGTGGTTGATGGGCAGAGCACCCACCAGACATCCTTCTGGATCAGTACGGCGAGATTGAACGCATTCGAGACTAGGAAGGAGTAGCTGTATAGACAGTAAGCACGAGCCATGCGGGACGGGCATTTGTAGCATCGGTTGTTACCAGGTTCGGATGATCGCGACAGTGCTGAATGCTTGCAACACCCTATCCGTGTTCGTTCAGCTAGTCAAACTCAATTCGTACCGCAGTGCGCCTTACACCGACGCAATGACCTCAAGATATCGTAGGTAAATAGTGATCTCGCGCATATTTCCCTGGAAATGAAGCTCACCCAGAGTTTCATATACAACGGGTCAGAAGGATAGAGGCGAAAGTAGCTGAAGGTCAGCAGCAGTATCATCCCATAAAGGCTGTCATACGAGGATAACACGGTGAGCGACGATAATGGAGTGTTGGCGCAATTTGAGGACTACTCACAGCGTGGTAACGAAAGAGCCGATGAGCCACGCGCCGGAGCTGGCCTCGAACCTGTGAATGATAGACGGGAGGGGCTCGAGGGTGGATGCCATGATCAGCGGTAGAGATTGTGGCATGGAACCCGGAGGGACAGGCCTCGCCTGTGCTTATATTGACTACCCGTATTCAAATGGAACCCCTAACACGTTCGTCTTATGGCATTGCTGCGCCCTGTCGCGCAGGAAGATCGCATGTATGGTACCCCTTACGCGGAGAACTGACCATCACGGTTCCGGGAGAAGCATGCAGGCATGTCTGTGCAAGGCCGAGGGGAGCTGGACTTCTGGAGCTGGTGCTGGAACCACCAATGCCTCTAGGATATGTTCGCCTAATCATTACTATCGACTGAGCAACATGTCAGCCAACTTCTGTAGATTCGCGCGAGCACGATCGTACCTGTGTCCGGCTGTGCTCAAGCCCTTTTGCACGAGCATCCTCCGCCGGCGATGGGGGAATACAGCGGGTTTCGAACATGTCACGATCGACGGCCGTGGGTGTGCAGCACTCAAACGACCAAAGGCACTGTTCTCCAGTCGGCGAGAAGGTCGGGCAGAACCTCAGCCAGGAAGCTGCGGCGTACGGTCCCACTCACACCCATGAAAGTCCGGAGCCATAGCCATCCGCCTTGATTCCACTCCCGCCGCGTTCGCGAACCCAGTCCATGCAATAGACACGTTTCATGCGCGTCAGCGGCTGTTCGTATGGATGCGGTTCCCATGTTCTGACAGTTGAGCGCCCTGTTCCTGACAGTATGTAGCTCGAATGGCGAACTCACCATGGTCCATGTATATACGGGCCCATGGTCCGATCGCTTTCGGAGGGCGTGGCGTATCTCCCACCTTCCAAAGGTACCACACGCTGAGGACCATGATTCTGTACGAAGATCACCTTGGCAATGTATGGGTTTATCATCCCCCGGTCGTAGCGGCGAAACGGGCACGATGTTTCAATCGGGCTGCTCGGAAGAGCAAGCTGTAAGTTACAAACAGTACGAGACACAAGCAACAGCGGAAAAATGGAGTATACGTATCAGAACACGGCACGCGTCAGCTCGCGCCCTTCGAGCGTCAGGCCGCCGCGCCCCAGATCCGGACCTCCCTGCCTGTCGCGCCCCATATCTCCTTCCCGTCCGCGGAGAACGCAAAGTCGGCAACCTCGCCGCCCTCCTCGAAGCGGACAAGCTCCTCCCACGTCTTGTGCGCGAAAACGCGCAGGCCCTCGTTGCCCGCGACACCGAGGAAGCCTGCACTGGTGTCGTACGCGACGCGGTTCACCTTGAATGCGTCACCAAGCGCGATCGACTTCGCAATCTTCGGCTTCCGGAGGTCCCACACTGCGACGGAGGCAAGCGAGTCGGGCGCGGCGAGGTGGTACCCATTCTCCGAGAACGAGAGCGTGTTGACTGTGAAGGGGGCTGAGCTCTCCGATTGCAGCGACGCAGCGACGGCGCCGCTCCGGATGTCGAACACCTGGATAGCGCCGCCAGGCGTGCCGACAGCGACGAGAGTACCGTCGGGGTGGATGCTGAGAGAGGTGAGAGGCTCATCGGTTTCAGGAGAACGGAACACTTGATTGAAGTTGGTGAGGTCGTGGAGAGACCATGTGCGGTCCGCCGAGCCGAGAGCGAGGAGAGTCGATGTGGGGTGAACCGCGAGGCCAGTGAGCTCGCCTTTGTGGGTTCGGATGGTCGCTTTCGGGATGTACTCGCCAGACGCGGAGTCGTGTGCCCAAGCTTTCGCAATCTTGTCCGCGCTTGCCGAGAGTACAAGCGTAGGTTCGTCCTGGCGCTCGCGGAAGGCGACGTGCGTGACCTTTTTGGTGTGACCCTTGAGTTGCGCAAGGACCTTGTCCGTGCTCCTGTCGTAGAGTTGTACGACCTTGTCGTTACCACCGGTGAGGAACTGGTCGGGGTTCGCGGAGGATACAGCGAGAGCTGTGATACCAGCAGGGGATGGTGAGTGAAGAGAGGGGATGGTGTGCTTGCTCGCGTAGCCCTTGACATCAGCAGCGGTGGGGTAGCCGTCAGGAGCCTTGCGCTTCTTGCGTGCAGCGGAGAGCTTCTGGTGGGTCTCGTCAATTTGTTGTAGTACGTCGGCAGGAAGGCCGCCAGCTTCCTGCGCGGCCTCCGTCATGTCCACATCGCCGCCTTGCGCGGGAACCTCGACATTCATAGTAGCAGCGACACTGCTGAGTGCCCTGTGAGCCAGCCAGAGAGTCAGTCACTGAGTCGCGCATGTGAACGGAGATGACGCACTCCCGGGCAGCGTCGCGCTCCTTGATGAGGCGCGCCACGACGCGTTGCGCCGCGTCCTGCGCGTAGAGCGCGTAACTCAGTTCCTGACGCAACGAGTTATATTGCTGCCTGAGCGCGAATGTCTCGAGCATGGCCGCATCCCACTCGTTTTGCAGAGTCTGCAGCAGTGCAGGAATGGAAGTCGCACTTGGCGGCCGGGGAGGTGCAGCTTTGGGGTCTTGAATGGGTGCATATATATCAGCTGTCCGAGTCTTTTGAGCATGGACATTCGCTATACGCACTCGCTTTCACGCTGACGAGGTCTGCCTCCTCCAGCTTGTCTCCAGTTATGGGGTCCGTGCCATTCTCGTTGATGTACTTGAGAATCAGCCGCCTCTCGTATACATGGCCAGACTTGGAAGAAACAACAGGGTCCTGGGGGGGCTCCCCGGAGATAGAGCAAAAGAAAGACATCCTGGCAGCAGGGAGAGGCAGAGACAGCGAGCACGGGCGCGAGCGAGGTGAACCACCGAAACGACGAAGCGCCCGTCGCTCCAGCGCGCAGATTGTTGGCATAGGCGCCCACGCCTGTTTGCGGTTGTTGGTGCGAGCGCCTGCGCGCGGCCGTGCTCAGACTCTACGCCGACCGCCATGTCGAACAAACAGCGACTCGTTCTTTCCATTATCGACTTTCTCAACCAGTCCATCCAGGATGGCACGGTTAAGCAGGACGACAAGGAGAGTCTTGAGGTAGCCAGTGCGTTCCGGGGTTTCTTACTGGATTAAATCGGGCGCATACTGAATTGATTGCTCGCGCAGTCCAATGTATTGGCGAGGCCTTCGGCGTCGACCCCACCGACCAGGCGCAGGTTGACCGCCTCTCCGTCAAGCCCGCGAACCTCCTCTCCATCTTTGATGTCTTCCTGAAGACCAAGGACAAGCTTGCGTCCCCCGCAGGTGCGGCCGCACCCGCCTCTGCGACCCCCTCCAAATCCAGCACTCCTTCGGCCTCGGACAAGGCTGCGGCAGAGAAGCACAAGGCGACCGGGAACGCGCACATGTCTGCGAAAAAGTACGACGATGCGATCAAGGCGTATACCGAGGCGATCGCGCTCGATGCCACGAACCCCGTCTACTACTCGAACCGCGCTGCTGCCTACTCCAGCAAGGGTGAGCACAGCTCCGCGGTCCTGGACGCGGAGAAGGCCATTGAGGTCGACTCCTCGTTCGTCAAGGCATACCACCGGCTAGGGTGCGTCTTTCCTGACCTGCATTGACCTTATTCTCTGACATCTCGTCCTGTCTATAGGCACGCTCACTACTCGCTCGGCGACTTCAAGGAGGCTGCGGCAGCCTTCCGTCGCGGCCTCGAGGTCGACCCGAACAACGCGTCTCTCAAGAGCGGCCTGCAAAACGCCGAGGCGCGTATCGTCCCCGATGACGACACCTACGACGACATGCCCCCTCTCGACCCCGCCCCTGCGCGGGGTGCTGGTGCGGGGGGCAACGCCGATGCCGGCGCAGGTGCAGGAGGCATGGCAGGCATGGCGGAGATGCTCCGCAACATGGGCATGGGCGGCGGAGGCGGCGGTGGCGCGGGCGGGATGCCCGACCTCGCGTCGCTCATGAACAACCCGATGATGATGCAGATGGCCCAGCAGATGATGCAGAACGGCGGCCTCGAGCGCCTCATGCAGAACCCCTCCGTCGCGAACATGGTATGTGCCTCACCTCCATCTTGTTTTTTTAGCAGTGTGCTGATCGGCATCTGTGGATCGTGTAGATGAACCGGATGCAGTCGGGCGGTGGAATGCCCTCCATGTCTGAGCTGATGTCTGACCCCACTCTGCGGGATCTGTGAGTACCGCTTGCTCCCATTCATACAAGACACTGTGCTCATATTCGATGTAACAGGGCTGGTCAGTTCGGTGCCGGTGGTGCGGGCGGTGGTGCTGGTGGGCGGTAGTACATACATGGGATCGGTTGGTATACCTTCTATGTCGCACGACGGTTTTCTGTTTTGGATTCCCAAGCAACGATGGTACACGTGAAATCACAAATATGGCGGCGGTCAGGGGGGGCTACGAACGGGCATGACGCAAACGCATACATCTGGAAACGTGTAGGAACGGCAGGCCCACAAAACCAAACGAAGTACAACATGGGGTATACATAAGTATACAAGATCACTGCTCATACATCTCCGTGGCCTCAATACACGCATCCAAGAGGCACCCATGGCTGTCCGCAGGCGTAACCTGGGAGAGCCGCCCACCAATTGCCGTCGAAATCATATCAGGTCTACACAAATCGCTCCTCGTCAACTCAAAACTCAATAGAGCTATGAGGAATCGGCGACGTACTGTATTGACCCGTACGCGTACTGCACGTCCCACTTCAGGTCACGGATCGATAACGGCCAGCGGGAGTACGTTTCTCTATCCCACAGGAAAGAGATGAACGCCTTACCGCGCGCGGGCGGGAACATCACCGTCGCCTTCGCGCGGAGGACGGGCGAGCCCTGATCGTCCACGAGCGACTCGACGGCGAGCGGGTACTTAATCGCGAGGAAGGAGAGTTGCGACCGGAGCTGCGCGCACGACGACCAGAAGTCTCCCAGTCTTTGGACGACCTGGAGCGCTGTGTCTAGCCGTCGTTCCATTGAAAGAGAGCTGTGGGGGGCGACGCACCTCCTTGATCTGAGATTTCTCACTGCACTCTCTGACGAGGCTGTTGGCGGTCTTCACAACGAGGTCCGTGAACTGCGGGAACGCGTCGCGCTCCTTGACCCTAGACTGTTTCGTCCGCGAAACGGTGGCTTGCTGAAGGAGTGGCGCGAAGTTCTTGCACGGCAGCGAGACGTGATACTTGGACGCATATGTGAGCTCAACCAAGCTCGGCGTGTACCTCGTCGCGCGCCACAGGTGCAGATCTTGCAGTGCCTCCAGTTCGTCTGCAATGGAGCGAAGGCACATATTGTGAGTTCAAAGCTCTCGATTAGGGAGAAAGGACTGACCCTTGAGTCGGAAGATCTCGGCACTTGTGCTCTCCTTCTGGATGTGTATGACATGCTTCGCCTCTGAGATGGCGGCTGTTGCCTCCTCCTTCTGCGCGTTGATCTCGGCCAGTTTCTCGTCCAGCCGTTCAAGCTTCGCCTTGGCCTCGGAGACATCGGCTCGGAACGCCTCGATCTCCGTGCTGCAGAAATAAGTGTTCTCAGTATGGTCATCACAACACCACCCAGTTGACGCTCCAAGCCGTACCTCTGTTCGGCGATGGTCGCCTTGAGCTCGTTAAGGAAATCCTTGTCCGAGTTCTCGATCTCGTCGATGTCCGCCTGCTCCTGTTCCAGCAGACGGGTCACCTCCGCGTATTCCTCGCGAAGCGCCGGCAGAATGTCCTGAGCCTCCTTGATGACTCCGGCGAGATATGTCGCATCCTGCAGGTGAAGTCAGTCAGCAGTGTCCCCGCCCAACTCGGGCAGGCATGACTTACGGATTCCAGGTTGGTGAACCCTTGGGCTGCGGATTCGTACAGCTGCTCGACCCACTGTAGCTTCCAGTCGTACCACTGGGACTTCGCGGTTCCCATGTTGTTCGCCTTGATGAGCTTCAATTGGTGCTACGACGGCCAGCGCGTCAGGGACAACATCTTCATGATCATTCATGAGCACTCACGATGAGCATAGACTGCTCCGCCTCATCTACACTGGCGAACTCCTTGAACAGGCTCGGGGTGACCTTTAGCGCCTCTTCCTCCGCCTCGCGGTAGATCTTCTTGCACTCCTGGATATACGCGGTGAGATCGCGCGCGACCGCACCATAGAGGTCGAGCCGCGGCATGTCCACTGCCATTGCGACCGCGAACTCTGCTAGCGGGATTGCCTCCTCGTCCTCCCCAGCCCCAGTACTGCCGGGACCGAGAGATGTGGCGGGGTCACGCGCAGTAGACGAGGACCGCCGACGCGCGCGAGGGCGTAGTTGCCCGGGAAGGACCGTCGAGCGACGCGGGTGGGGCAGCGTCAGTTCGTCCATGAACCGCACCCCGGTCATCTGGAAGAACTGCTCGATGGAGATAGTGGGCTGATGATGGAATGCGTGAGCATGTTATACGCAAAGCGATGTCGACAAGACTTACCCCGTCGTCGTCCTGCGGTGGGTCGTCGGGCACGCTACCTCTCCATGCTTGCGATACGCCCGCGGAGCCTTCTGCAACAGATGCGTCCTGATCGCCCTCCATGGCCATCGACACATCGATGATCTGCGGCTGGGAACCTGAAGGCTTCTGAATATGTGTTACAGGTCGTTCTCTCGGACGAGCGACCAGGGCGGGAGCAGGAGCAACGGGTGTTGGTGCAATTTCAGGTGCGGGAGCGGGAGATGCTCCCCGCTGGGTAGGAACTGGTGATGCTACCCGTTGAGGTGGTGCTGGAGATCCGATTCTAGGAGGAGCTGGTACGGGAGAACCCCGAGATGGGCTAGGAGCCGCGATTGCCTGACGTGCTGCTTCCCGTTCGCACTCCTTACCGTTGCCCTTCGCAACAGTAGGACTAGCGGCGCGCTGAGCCTGTGCCTCACTCGCGAGTTGCGATAGGTCAGGATACAAGGAGGCACCCTCTGCGGTGCCACGGTTCGCGGGACCAGGATCACTGTTCGTCCTCGAGAGCGGTAAGCCGAGCCCGGCGCTGGACGGTTGCCCACCCATACTCGCGCGCGACTTGAGGCCCGTTCCTGCCACCGCCTTCGCAGAGCTAGCCGCAGTGGTTCCGCCGACCGTCGGTAATACGCCTCCCCCAAGACTCTTGCGTTGGGCAAAGTACCCCGCAGGCCGGCGGATGGTACTCGTGCTCGTGCGCCGGTTCCCACCGGCTGTAGCCATGGGGTGTGAAGTCAGCCCTTTGGGATCAGTATCACCAGAGGACGCGGATGGTTCGGGGATACGAGGTTCGAATGCAGCAGTCCGTGCAGTGGATAGCCGGCCGACGGCAGGACGCTTCGCCGGACTGGGTTCACCCGCATCGCTGCCTGGGAGATCCGTGGCAAGCCTCTTCGGAGATTTGGGTACCGTAGGTGGGGCGAAAGCAGCTGTACCGCGATGAGGTGGCTGTGTACCCGTCTTAGGAGCCGGAATCTTCGATGGTGAACCCGCCCTCGGGAGGCTGAATGCGAATGGCTTTGGAATTGTTGCTGGGCCTGGGGACTTCGACGGTGATTTAGGAGGGTTGGTAGGTGTCTGATGCGGCACGGATGGAGAAGGGGCGTTAGGAGTGGAAATGTTTGGGCCTGCTGAAACAGGTGCACTGAATACGCTAGAACCGAATCCCCCAGGTTGAGGTGCACTAAAAACACTAGAGCCGAAACCCCCGGATGTAGGTGCGTCGAAGACCCTCGAGTCCAAGTCGTCAGCGGAGCGTTCGCTCGACGCGGCACCGGATATTGAACGAGCCAGAGTGACCTGCTCAGACCCCGCCGTGGGTACCTCTGCGGCAGGCTCGGCCGGAGGGGAGACTCCTCGTTCTGCCACTGGAGTGAGGGGAAGTCGGAGGATGCCGCCGTGTACGTCCGTTTCATCCATTGACGAGTCAAGAGTGCCCAGACTTGTGCGTTGAGTCAGGTTGATAGTGCGGTTGTCCAAGTCTGCAGTGTCCTCGCCGAAGCTATCTTCGGTGGTGAACGTGTCGTCCAAAATTTCCTGCTCTTCGTCCTGGGGCGGATTCTCTTGGTTCGTGCTGGAGGCGGCTAGATCCTGGCTGAGCTGTCCTAGTCCAAGTGAAGCCCGAGCTTGCCGTAGACGAGACATTGCAGAAGTCAGGTCCATGTCCATCTCTCCCTCACCGTCCCCATCGGATTGACCTTGACCTTGTTGAGAGTAGGGGGATTGGTCGGGCGAAGGTTGGATCATAACAGCATCGTCGTCGGACTCCGGTGGGGGAGGTTCGTATGGTTCGTTACCTGCGTGAGTCATGGCACGAAGCTGCAGCCAAACGGGATCTGGCTCCTTCGGTTGTCGCATGGATGGCAATACGGGAATGGTGTACTCCATGAGCTCGCCAGACGAACCCTCTGATGCGAAGGATGATCCCGTATGTGCGGAGGATGTGGTCGGTTCTTCGTCAGCCTCATGCTGGAAAGACTCTTCCTGAATAGTGTCTTGATTCTGGGGTGGCACATTCTCACTACGATGTTGTGTAGCAGTGACGATTGAGGACCGCCGACGACCTTGATTTCTCAAGGATGCCCTGCTGCCTCCGAGGGATAGCGAACGCTTTCGTGCGATGTTGAGGGCGATAGCTTCTGTTATCTCCATATCAGAGCTATTCCCCTCGTCTTCGTCGCCGTCTGAGAATCCTAGGTCATCGATAGCCGAGCCAGCGGATGCCGGGCTCTGATTGAGGAAATCTTCAGGGAGAGGAGCGGTATCGTCCATGTCCATGTCCATCGAGCGTTCACCGAACTCGCTGTAAACCCCAGACGATCTGCGACGAAACGATACGCGACGCTGAGGTTGAGATGATCCAGGGATCGCGTTCTCATCATTGTCGGCGCGAGTCACAAATGGAGGGGGGGCGGGCGGAGGAGCTGGGGAAGAGGAATCGCTCGGGCTTTTATCACCAGGGGTATCCTTGTGGTAGAGGCGAACGTAAGTGCGAGAAGCGAAGCTGACACGTCGAGGGAGACTCTTGCGGGGGCCTTGGCCGTGCACTTGTGTGAACTCCATAGTTTGGGTTATGTTTCCTTCATCTGTAGCCCCAGACGTAGAGGAATTTCCCGCGTCAGACGGTCTGGCATGTTGGGGAGGTAGGTTAATAGAAGCCTTGAGGATGCTCTTGCGAGGGGCCTAAAGAGGTTGAAGTATCAGCTGCACCGCGTACGAAGGATGCTGGGTACGCGCCACAGGCAGCGTCCCCCATAGTCCACGGGTCCTCGTAGCAGAACTGGTCAGGGCTTACCAGAAGTCGCCGCGCCTTCGCTGCGGGGCTCAGTCGCTCTCCTGGCGCGATACTGTATGCGCGCCGCCGGCTGCTTGTCTTAGCCTGGCCATGGCTGGGAACGGCAATGGAGCGCCGCCTGTTTGGCGGAGACTTCTTGGACATATCCAACTGCCCGGGGACGCAAAGCAGAAGAGGCTGGAGAGACGGTGGTGGTTGTGGACAAGACGCGGTGATGGCCAAACGCGTGAACGCCGGGACGCGTCGGACACGTGACCGACGCGTTCCTCGTGGTTGTGCTTGCCGACCTCGCGCATCCGACTCGGACAGACTCTCGACATCGATCCCTGCTCGCCGCCACGACCGTCCCCGACATCGATTGGATCCCACCGCGCTTCCTCACAATTTACCCCTCGACCTCCGAATCAGATCAGTCAACATGGCGAGCAAACCTCGCGTCCCATCGACCCGCTCATCCACTCGGACAAAGACCGCTACCGCCGCACCCGCCGCACCAGCGCGGACCACTCGAACGGCTTCAAAATCTAGCGCGACCGCTCCTGCTGTTAAGAAAACGACCGCCAGGAAGCCCCTGGTGAACCGTGATAATTCGCCAGAGGCTAAAGGAAGCGGACACAATGCATCACCGAAGTCCTCACAAGCCACCAGCTCTGTAGAGCTACCACCGGACACTGACAGGGAGCCTATCAAGGTATGTACAAGTGCTCACATTGCCACTGGACATCTGGTAAGATGGAGTCCCAGGCGTACCTCCGGATACGGCCCCGACTAGATGAAAGCGAGCCTGGCTACGAGCCGTACCTCGAATCACTCTCAGATACCTCCGTCCGGATGACCGATCCCTCGTCCTCCCGCTCTCGGATGTCAACCATCAATCCTTCCTCTATCTATACCTTCTCTCATGTATTCCCGCCCGAGACTCAACAACCAGAGTTCTTCAGCAAGACAACTCTCCCTCTCGTCCGGGACGTCCTGGAGGGCCGGAACGGATTGCTGTTTACCTACGGAGTAACGAACTCAGGCAAGACATATACCATACAGGGAGGTAATACCCAGGGTAGCGCTGGCATTCTCCCAAGGACTTTAGACGTCATCTTCAACAGTATCGAGGGCCTACACGGAGACGATAGAGTAAGTCATTGAAACACGCCCCGGTACTCGACTTTGTCGCGAACCATGAGCTCGCTGTGTTAGTGGAATTTCAAGCTCATATCGCGTAGTACAGACCGGTGCGCCTCCAGGGCATTGAGCTCAGCGCCGAATCGGACGAGCCGACAACCATTCGTCTCCCAAGCAAGAACTCCTCGCCCGCCCTGGCCGACGTCCTAGAAGACGACATTCCTTCTGCCGCATCCTCCGATACAGATCCCACCGTGCTGAAACTTGACCGTAACTATGAGTACACAATCTGGCTCTCGTACGCCGAGGTCTACAACGAGAAAGTATACGACCTTTTCGGCTCGCTGGAATCCGGCGGTGCCCCTACAAGCTCGCAGGGTACTCCTGCACGAGGTGGCTCTGGGATTCCACGGCCGACGTCCTCGTTCCTCAATCTCCCTGTCCCATCTAACAATAAGGCGCATCCGCTACTACTCACGCGCAAGGCACTGATGGTAAAGCCGTGCCCACTGAGCGACGGAGACGTGGATGGGGACGCAACGAGCGCAGGCAAGTACGTTGCGGGCCTGCGCCAGGTTCGCGTCCGGAGCGCGGCGGAGGCAAAGGAACTCCTGCGTCTCGGACAGCTCCACCGGCGTGTCTTCGGCACACTGGCGAACAGCCAGAGTAGTCGTAGTCATGCACTCGTGACAATCAAAGTCTTGCGCGTTCATCGCGGCGAGCGACATGTGCGAAATCTCCCCCATGGCAATGGTCATAGTATACTAACTGCGCACAGGACCCAACATCCATTCAGACGGCGCGCCTGACACTCGTTGACCTTGCTGGTTCGGAGCGCACCAAGCACACCCACACATCGGGTGAACGCCTCCGCGAGGCGGGCAACATCAACAAGTCGCTCATGGTTCTGGGCCAATGTATGGAGACCTTACGTGCGAACCAGCGCGCCCTCGCGCGGAGCCTCCAGCAAGGTGTTGCACCGGGCTCGCGGCTCGACACCCGCGACGTCAAGCGGGGCCTGGCGCTCGTACCCTTCCGGCACAGTAAACTCACCGAGGTCCTCATGGACTACTTCGTCGGTGAAGGCAGAGCGGTAAGCAGCGTGTTTGGGGATGATGCCACACCCCAAGCCTGATCCAGATACAACGCAGGTCATGATTGTGAACGTCAACCCATACGATACAGGGTTTGACGAGAATGTGCACGTCATGAAGTTCGCAGCGCTCGCGCGCGAGGTATGCACAGTCCCGGCGACGAACGCACCGCGCGTGCCTCCCAGTCCCTCGAAGGCGAAGATGAATGGGCTGCGCACGAGTTCGGGCGTACTTGGCCCTCATCGCAGGCAGGTTACATTGTCCTTTGGGGGTGCTGGCCGAAAAGCGAGTGAAGCCCACCTAGAGGTGCTCGAGGGTTCGTACTAGTTTTACGCACAAGCGCGCGCGATTCGAACTAATACCACGACAGAGGACGAGGAGCTCGATGATGGTGAGGAGACTAGCGTCGAGGACGACGAGCCGATCAACCCGCTCGTCAACGCACTCTTCGACGAGATCGAAGAGCTTCGCATGCAGGTATGCATGGGAAACTTGCGCTGCGATGGCATTGCTGACGATACTCGCAGCTCTACGATGCGCATATACGATGTGCACTGATCGAAGCCGAGACCCGAGAGGAGGTCATGGTCGAGATGGAGGAACGCATGCGCAGCATGGAGGATATGTTCGCTCGCCGACTTATGCGTGTGGTGAGTGGTCACACGAGCCTTCGTGAACGAATGGTTGGATTGACGTTTTCCGTAGATGGAACACAACGAGGAGAAGATGGACGCCAAGCTAGACATGATCCAACGCTCACGTATGCTCAGCGGCGGCAGCCACGTTCCCCGCTCAGAGGGCGGATACTCGGACTCCATCGCAGACTCGGTCGATTCAGACGCAATCGGGCAGCTTCGCATGAGCGACACGGGCGAGTATGAAGATGGACAGTCTTCTGTTGCAGGAGTAAGTCCCATACGGTATAATAAACTGATGGACTCTGGGCTCAACGTTAATCCTCCAGCGCGATGCCGACTACGAGAGCAACGACTCCGAAGCGGGCGCTCGTTCCGCAGAAGCTCGAAGCCGCACGCCCTCCCCGCTGGCCGGGAAAGGTCGACCAGCGCCCAAGCGACAATCCACTATTAAGCCACGCACCACGCCGCCGTCCAAAGCGAAGGCCTCCCGCCCAAAGAGTCCTGCCACTGAGAACGAGGGTGAGATGGACGTCGACGAGACGGAAACGGACGACGGCCATACAGCAAGCCCGGCCGAGGACGAGATTGAGGAGGACGAGGACGAAGAGAAGGGAGAGGATGAAGACGATTTCATCGACGACGGGACCGACGAGGCCTCCGCATCGGGGTCCGACTTCGAGCACGACTCGATCGAGCAGTGGTCCGAGTCCGAAGCCTCCGAGGTCGCATCCTCCAAACCTGCGACCAAACGCCAGAGCACTGCGTCGAAAGGCAAGGCCAAGGCCAAGGCCACTGCTGCGACCCCTCTCGCGACGGCCAAGGCGAAGCGCTCCGCCGCACCCTCTGCGGCGCGTGGTAGGCGTTCGACGCGTGCCTCCGCATCCTCGCGCACGGTCACGGAGCTGAGCGAGGACCTGGACGCACTGTCGCTCGGGGCCGGGGCAGGGGGCGACGTCGACCCGGACGACTCGACGGTGATCATCCCCAACCGCAAGGCGCGCGAGGACGCTGCGGGCGGGCTGGAGTACGTCCCGAAGAAGGGCGAGGTGGAGACTGCGAAGAAGAAGAAGCGGTGAGCCCCCCTTCCCTCTTTGCTCTTCCCTATGGCTCGCGCTGATCGATCCTCGCTGGGTCTACAGGCAGCTGGGCAAGGGGCGCATCCTGACGGCCGACGAGATTGAGGAGATCGTGGCGGAGGAAGAGTCGCAGGAGAGCGGGAGGCAGCTCCGACGCAGCACGCGCGGACACCGGTGATTCTGGGGTTGAGTCCCTATCGAAGTGCACCGGTGCTCGATGCTTCATTTCTTCGATTCCGAACGACATAGAGCTCGCTATGGATGATCGCACTCATGTACTGTATCAATGTGACCCTCTGATTGTACTTGCCATTCACGTCCCAAACCCAGCCGTTGAGGGACCCGCTTGACGTTGATTCTTGTTCATACCATTGGCAAGCCACATGCGCGAGACCGCGAAGCTCCAGAGGAAAGAAATGAAATTCATGTCCAGATGCAGTGCGTCATAACATAGATGGTGGGCATAAGATCGTGATACAAATACCAAGAGATATTACAGAGCGGAGACTAAGTCCTGGCGGCGCATATGTTAGTTACGCTGTCGCAAGCGCAAAGACAACACAAGAGCGCTCACGAGAGGTGGATGAATCAGTTGGACAGACAAGCGGCCTTGTGCTCAAGCCCCACGAGCAACAGCGCGAGCGTCTCGCGGTTCGCGCGCACGAAGTCGAGCTCGCTCTCCGCCGTGTCCCGCACCGTGCCCCACGCCGCGCGTGCCTCGCACGCAGCAACCGCGAGCATCGACTTCGCCTGCACCTGGCGCACCTGGAGCGACGCGGCCCGCGCGGCGCTCAGCGCGTCCTCTGCCCGCCGCGCTGCGTCCTTCGCGACGTTGTCCTGCGCCGCCTGCGCATCGCGGAGCATCTCCTCGAGTACGGCGATCTGCTCCGTGCGCTGGCTGTCCACTGCGAGGTTCCCGTGCACCTGCTCCTCGAGCTGCGAGATCTGCTGGGCGAGCTCCGCCGCGTCCCGTAGCCGCGCCTCCTTCGCCGCGTGCAGCTGCTCCTCGAGCGACTGCATCTGAGCGAGGCGTTCCTGCGCGCGGCTCTCGGCAGCCGCTAGCTGTAGACGTAGGAGGGTGACCGTCGCGCCATCGGTGGCCGTAGGCGTCTCAGGCTTCAGGTTGTCGAAGAGGTGGGTTGTGTTGTGAACGGCTGGAGAAGGCGTGACATCGGGTAAGAGTACTTGGGAAATTGAACCGTAACCGGTTGGTGAGGGGAGTGCGCTGAGGCTTGGGCTGTCGGGAATGTCGATCACGCTCAAGCTGGGCGAAACGGCTCCTGGGCGGAAAGGAGCGGGAATCTCAGAGATCATACGCTCAACATCCTCATCGTCCAGTGTCCGGCTATGCTGAGCCAGTTGCTCCCACGACAGAATCGACCCGCGGTCATTCCCTGGCTGCCGAGGCTTTGGACGAAGGAATGGCGAGCCCTCGGCGGACGACGGAGGAGCTGGAGATGCGTATGATAGGTTGGCACGAGTGGGTAGGAAACCGGAGCGGGAAGGCGTTTGGGGGTCTTCACCCCTGTGTCCGCCCGTAGGACGTAATCTCGGCAAGGCTGGGGTGGGAGCAGTCGGCGAGGCTACGGACGAGAGCATGAACTCGACATCGTCCGCCTCGATGCTGTCCATGCTGCTGTCCTGAGTGATGATCTGAGGGGTCGGTGTCGTAGGTCCCGAGAGTCCGCGGCTGTGGCTAGGACCAGCATTCTTACGAGCAGATACCCGACCCAAGGGCGATTCAGGTGCAGCTGGGATGACTCCCCGAAGAGGACTGGCCTGCGCGCTCTTTTGGCGGAGGGAGCCTGAGCTGCCCTTGAGCAGGTTACCGAACAAGTTCGGCGTAGTGGGTGTGCGCGGAGTGCGCGACGAGGCAGAGGCGGACGATGATGCCGACGATGGCGGGCGGGGAAGAGCAGAACGAGCGGATGCCGATGCCGGCGAGGGAGAAGGCGTAGTCTTGCCAGCCTTCGATGCCTTAGTCGACGTCGTGCGGATCGAGGCGGGGGAGCCCTTGGGTGCAAGCTTCCCCGTGTCCTTCTTCTCCGGGGTGGCAGGGCGGACGTTGATAGCGCTGGTCAAGTTCACCTTAAGCGCATTACGGTGAGGTAGAGGTGAGATCGGACGGCCAGTCTTGTTCGCGCTGGCAGATGCGTCGAGGGGTGAGAGGTCCTTAGGGGTCTTCACCTCGTCCGTCTCGTCGTCTGAGCTGCTCAACCGTCGGCGCCTCCCAGCCACATGTGTCGGAGATGGGGGCTTCTTCGTCGGCGGCGCGAGTGCGGACTCGCCCAGCATAGACCGCGGTCGATACTTCGGGAGCCCAGAAGAGACGAGAGAGTTGCGGTTGCGTACCGAGGATGACCGTGTGCTGATCGATGCCTTGGGGCTCGCATTGTCCGACGGCGACGAGGTTGTGTCCTCGGACGCGGCGGCCGCCCTCCTCAGCGCAGACTGCCTCCGCGTGTTGCGGGTGATGGTCTTCGCGTCGGGGGACACCTCCGCGTCCTTCTTCTTCGCGGAGGCCTTCTCGACGGACGCGCGGGGAGGGGCGATGTGAATGGCGCTGGTGCGGCGAGCGGCGGTGTCCTTCGCCTTCTTGGACGACTTGTCCTTGTCGGCGGTGTTCTCCTTCGAGTCCTTGTGCATCACGTCTGCGAGTGCCTTGCCGACGGAGGAGAGGCCGAAGGACTGGCGGATAGAGCTGCGTGTGGTTGGTTTAGTGCGCGGTGCGCCACCGGTGTTGCCTGAAGCGTCGGCGGGCATGGCGGAGGTATATAAGTCAGGGAGCCGGCTTCAGGCCCGAGTAGTGTGCGAGAGGTCGTGGATGGGGTATAGGAATGGATGCTCGAGTCGTTGCGGATTCCGTGTCGTCGTTACAGTCGTCGTGATGGCATCGCGTAAAGTTCAACCTCCCTCCAGTCGCGACTCGCGACCCGCGCGCGGCCCCAACCGCGCTCGCCCCACCCGCGCGTCTTTGTCCACTAGCTAGCAGCGCCAATCCCTTTTCATTCGCCAGTCTGTCTACCACATGAATCGCCCTACGCCCGCCCGCTCCTGGTACAGGAACACCCACATCGTCACAGCGTTGATCGCGCCATACCACAGTCCCTCCAGGACGAGCCCCCACAGAGGAACGTCCTTCACCTGCACCCGTAGCAGTATATATGGGATCAAGAAGTACCGCGGCTCTAGAAGGGGCGTCGGAAGCAACGTTGGTACCACGAACACCGGGAGGAGCAAGTTCTGCAACAGGGTCTGGTCGTGCCCTGCGCAGGCGATCACACCAATGAGCTTCTACCCCGGAGCAGTCGAGAAGCGGGAGGAGCGCACCAATTCGGAGGTACCACGCCCATGCACACGCAATGTACCCCGGAACGAGGATGTACGGCACTACCGGGTGTAAGAGAAAGACGCGTCGCCATATGTAGAACGTATAATGCCGATTGTCCGACAGGAGGAAAGGGTGCTGGATCCTGGAGGTGCAGACGTCAGCGCGGCAGCTGCGTTGGACACAAGGGCGGAACATACGTGAACTCATGTATCGTGAAGCACATGACTGCAGATACTACGCCAGTGACGATCGTGTTCCTGCGGGAGAGTTAGACTCGAGGACAGCGGATCCCAGGTCCAAGGCCAATCACCTCTTGTTCCCAAACATCCTCGCATACACATCGCGGCTAAGGGCGGAGATGCCACCCTTACCACTCAATAACGCGGGCCAACCAAAAGCGGTCGCAAAGCCGACAAAGTAGTATAACTGCGGCACATGGAATGCGGGCACATGATTGGCCTTGTCGCCTGTGAACTCTTGTGAGCAGCCAGGATACAGCAAACGAGCGCGCGCATGCTCACCGAGGACTATACCGCCGTTCCAGACGACGAATGCACCAAAAGCGACGAGCACGAGGGCGTAGGGCACAAAGTTCAGCAGTATGTCAGGAATCACCCTCGGTGCGCTTAGCACAGACCACACCAGGTCCACTATCACGGCCGCAGGGCCTCATGTTAGTCCACAGGTAGACATCTGACCATCGGTGCACCACGAACCTGGGCTTGCTTCCAGGGCCAGAGGGTCGTGTAGCTTCGCAGGGGGCTTCTCGTTCGGTCGCGCGCGCCGGAACCGGAGGTAGAGCACCTGGCTCAGGGCGTACGCATACAGCACCCATATGATGTTGTTCTGGCGGAATGTGCAGCTGACCAGACCTATCTAACACGCTTGTCTTTCGTTATTACAGAGCCGATCGCCCGGACTGGGGAGGGCGTACCAACGCTGCAAGCCAGTGTTTCCCTTGCATAGCGAGCACGACCGTCGAGACCACGGAGACGAGACTGGGGACCTCAGTGTAGTACAAGAATCCGAAGAACCAGGCTACGGGGAAGGATGCGAGGATCACAGCTTCGAGAAGGGGAGTCGCCAAGGACGACGGAGGTCGTTCGCGCTTGTGATAGCTCACGAGGGGCGTCAGGGCAATAGGCAACGCCAAGAGAGATAGCAGAGGACTGAGCCGCAGCATGGACAGGTTACATTTGAGCATGAAGACCTTCTTCAGGACAAGGCTGAGCACATAGCTGACCGCGCATAGTGTCACTTATTGCCAACATAACATGCGAGGATATGCTCACAGTCCGGGCGGGGTCGTAATCTTGGGGTCCCAAGTCCAGTAGTCGCCCTTGCAGTACGCCTGCGCCTGCGGGACATGGAAGGGCTCGTCCTACCGACGATCGCGTCACTCAACGCTGAGCTTTCATCAAGTATGTTAGCTCACCATGTAGGGCTTCGTGACCTCCTCATTCACGGCCTTCAGGACCAACACTGCGATCGTGGCGAATACGACATAGTATGTCGGCGCAGGCTCCGTCGATGACATGGCGGCGCGCTTCAAGAGGGTGGCTGTATGCGCGCCTACGCGTCGCGTCTCGCTTGATGATCTACCACGACCACGCGTGCCGCGCGCGATGATCCCTACTCCCGACCTCTCCCACCTCAAGAGCACGGATTACGAGCATGTATATGAGCCTGCGGGTATGCACATGTTGTGCTCGCGTTGGAGATTTTGCTCACCGCGGTCCCTTGACAGAGGATACGTTCATTTTACTAGACGCGTTAGAAGGGGACGCGGACGCGCTGCGACAGTCTAAGCCTCTCGTTTGCCTCGAAGTTGGGTATGCCTCAGCGCCTGTTTTTCAGTCGTGCATTCTCTAACTTCCCGAAGCTCGGGCTCAGGCTGCGTTAGCGCGTTTGCGGGAGCAGTCCTTGGTCCCACCGCGGCATGTATGCAACACTCTCCCCGCTGTACAACCCCCACCCTGAACACTCCACAGTATATCTCACCACCGATATCAACCCACACGCATGCACAAGCACGAAAGCTACTGGAAGACAGAACAGAGTGGGTGATACGTCGGGCAAGGCCATGCGGAGTATAGGCTGACATGCATTCCAGTAGGTCCCCATTGAGCCGATATGGACATCCTTGACAGGACCGCTACGTTCACGCCTACACCACGGGGTCGACCTCCTGCTATTCAACCCACCTTACGTCCCAACTGACTCGAATGAGGCCGACGACGCTCAACAAGCAGCAAATATCGCTGGAGCTTGGGCAGGAGGTCAGGACGGTATGGAAGTAACGGACATCTTCCTCGATCAAGTAGAGGTGATACGTCTTGGAACATGCTATCACTATCGTTACTGACATGCATCGTAGGACCTTCTGTCGCCCACCGGTCGATTCTACCTTGTAGCAGTAAAGCAAAACGACATTAAAGGCATATGCCGCCGAATGTCTGCGCAATACGGCCTGTACGGCGAGGTTGGTTTCGCGACGGCTAACCGGTCTCCCCGTCCACTGACGAAAACCCAGGTCGCTCTTCAGCGCAGAGCCGGGAGAGAGCATCTATACGTTCTACGGTTCTCTCGACAGCTCCCCGAGACGTGATATATACAGCATAACTACAACATACAGGGATATCTGGTATACATTCCGTTTTCCGGTTTACCTCATACCTGCAGCACTCAGAGCTCGAGGCCGTCAAGAGCGGGGATGGGGCGCTCGGCCTGGGGTGTGATGCGGGCGCCGTGCCGACGCTCGTTAGTCTTCTCAAAGTCGACAATCGCGGACTGTCCGCCCAGTGAGCGACATGCACCGGTCAACAGCTGAATGGCTGAACGTACGTGAGCAGTAACACGGTTGTCCCAGATGACGACGGTGTTGGGCTCCCACTTGACGCGAGCCTGGTTATCGACGCTCTTGTCGATATGATCGTAGAGGAAGTTCAAGATAGCGTCTGCAGGTACGTAGCGCCGTCAGCTCGTCATGCACGATGCCGGTTATTCGGGAGTTTACTGACCTGACTCCTCGCGTTTCAGGCCCACGATGCGCCTCGTGAACTGCCTGTTGACGTACAGGGCCTCGTCGCCAGTGACGGGGTGCTTGCGGATGACAGGGTGGACGTTCTGCACGGGTTCCCGACGGACGACACCACCGCGACGGCCGGAACGAGAGTACTCGGCTTGCTCGAATCCGGAGTGGACCGCCTTGAGCGTCTTGAGGAACGCAACGAACTGGGGCGACAACCGCGAGAGGGTCGACACCTGCGACGTGAAGATCGTGTCTCCGCCCGTCTTGGGCTGCGAGAGCAGGAAGAAGGTGGTGAGGCCGGGCGGCTGGAGCTCGTACGAGACGTCCGAGTGCCAGGTCGTGGACGTGATCCGCTCGTCCTGCTCAAAGTTGTACGTCGTATTCGCGTCGCGGTATACGAGATGCAGCTCGGGCACACCCTCGGGATGGCCGGACGTGGGGTGAATGTGGAGACGGCCGAAGTAGCGGCCCCATTCGCGGTAGAACTCAGGGCCCCTGTCAATGAAGTCCTGCTGGTCGCGGAAGACTACCAAACCCCTCCTGGCGACCTGTGGTTTCAGCCATCGTAGGCGAACACCAAGGGGTCGGACAATGAGCACGGTGCGTCATCGCTTTGCTGGGAATCTCGGCGACATGCGTACCTCGAGGGCCAACTGATCGCGTCCGTCGTTGTCCAGCTCCGCGAGATTGACGCCGCGAACTTCGGTGCCCAGCCGGGGCGTAATGTCGATCACGCTCGTGGCATTGTCCAGGAATGCACGGGGGTTCGGGTGAGACAGGGCACGGTGGCCAGGGTCGACGTGCTCGAACGGCGTCAAGGGCGGATAGTGCTCGTCCTTCGGGAAGACGGGCAAGAGGTGAGCATACTTGTACGGTTCCTCTTGCTGCTTGGTCGATTCTGCCTCGTCGCTCTTGTTGCGAAGCGTCAAGGACGGAATCGACTGAGTAATTGTCTCGACGGTAGACATGGCGATCGCGGAAGCTAGGGGAGGTTTTGCCGTATCGGTTCTAGGGGAGCGTACGGGGCCGACTCATTCGCTCCTCTCGAAGCGGGCATATAAGTGTGGGTTTAGCGTCATCTGCTGAGGGGAACACGCCATCGTGGCGAGTGGTGAGCACTCCCACAGTGGGCCCGGACTGTTCAATACGGCGGTCCGCCATGGTCACTCGACACGATTGCGGCATGACCGAGCGAGCTGGTGGCGATAAGACGTGCTGTTTATATATGTGCCCGAGATAAGATTAGATGCGCGCGCTAATCTCATCTCCTGGGGGCGCTCGCGGATCGCCGGGCGGGCGTCTAGACGGGGACAGGGCGGCGGCCTCGGGGACGCTTGTGATCTCCTCCTGATCGTCCTTATTGTGTTCGTCGCTTGCGGCCCTTTCCCTGGAACGGCGTCGGCGCGACCCCCTGCAGCTTCACAATAAGAGAGAGACGCCTGTCGCACGCACCCTCGCACTGATAGGCACGTCGCTTAGCCTTTCATGCGCCGCCGTTCGCTTGTGGGGTCCTTCAGAGACGGTAGTACGTCCCAGCAGGACGCGGCCTATATCGTTCAGCAACATGCGACGGTATCTAGGAGTGACCAGTGCTCAGGAGTCGAGCGGACGAGACCAGATGCTGAACTCAGGGTCCTCGGTCCAACAGATACAAGCACCGTTCCAGAGTGTATGTGGGCGCGCGGAATCAAGTTTAGACTCCGCGGTCTTATGCCGATCTCAAGATCTCACGTCTTATTGTCTTGTTCACCTGCACGCACGATGACCCGGCGGACATGGCACACGTCCAGTCATATCGAACGGATGCATACCGCCAGCCTAGAGCCGACATGCGAAACAATTGGACGCGACGTCCAAGCACAAGCTTCTTCCACGAGGGAGAGGATATGAAAAGGGATGCGCCCCCGACCAGGACACTCCCCATCCTCCCCCCTTTCCCACTCCTTCTCGCCTACGCGTTTGCTACGACTTCGTAGTCTGGGACTGCCACCATGGAGGCGAAGACTTCTTCCTATACCCTCAACATCCCCACGCTGCTCCGTCGGCGCAACTCCTCGCCCGATGTGCCCGAAGATGTCGACTATATCATGAGCCACTTGAACGACCCCAACTGGGACCTCTCTCAACCTCCTACCGCGAGCACTGAGACGTTCGCAGAGAAGGCCCAGACGTCATCATGGACTGACCACTCCTACCACGAAACCGAGACCGAGACTGCCTCGCAGTTCGACTCAACGCGCATCGGTTCTTCGAAGGTTGACTTGCGCGAAGCTAAGGTCGAGGAGGTCAACGAGTAAGTTGTCAACTCTTGAAGGCCTTCAAGCCACCGCTAAAGGTATCGCAGCGAGTCGCCCTACGCAGAAGTCAGGGCTGCGGTCCCGAATACGGATGATCCTTCGATTCCTGTAAATACCTTCCGAGTGTAAGTGTTGAGTTGCGCAGTGAATCCTGAATTGCAACGCTAACATTCCTGCGCTACAGATGGTTCCTGGGCATCATCGTCTCGGTTGTACTCTCTGGCTTGAACCACTTCTTCCTTCCACGCTGTGAGTACAGCAACGCACGGACTGCATGGATTGGTCTAATACACTGTCCTTAGGGCCTTCTGTTGCAATCAGCGCGCTCATCGCCCAGCTGATCGCCCTCCCAGCGGGCAAGTTCCTCGAATGGTTGCTTCCTACACGGCAATTCAACACGCTCGGCTTCCGCTGGTCGCTGAACCCCGGCCCCTTCAGCGTCAAGGAGCACGCGGTCATCACCATCATGGCCAACGCTGTCTATACCGACGTGTACTCGACCTCTATCTTCGCAGCACAGCGAGTGTGGTACAACGAGCGCCCAACCGTCGGCTACGAGATCCTCCTCACGCTCTCTTCGCAACTCATCGGATACGCGTGGGCCGGCATTGCTCGTCAGCTCCTCGTCTGGCCGTCGAGCATGATCTGGCCGTCGGCGCTTGTGAGCTGCGCGCTGCTCAACACGCTCAACCGGAACTGGGGCAAGGTCGAGACGAAGCACATCTCCCGGGAGAAGTTCTTCCTCCTCGTCGCGGTTGGCAGCACTCTGTACTACTTCATCCCCGGCTTCCTCTTCACCGGCCTCAGCGTGTTCAGCTGGGTGTGCTGGATCGCGCCCCAGAACCAGACGATCAACACCTTGTTCGGGTACAACACCGGCCTTGGTCTTGGTTTCCTGACGTTCGACTGGTCGATGATCTCCTGGCTTGGAAGCCCGTTGGTGTCTCCCGTACGTATTTACTACATCGTGACCCTCTACCACTACTAACGCATGCCTCACAGTGGTGGACTGAAGCCAACGTTTTCGTTGCGTTCGTCATCATCTACTGGATCATCGCCCCGATCATGTACTGTGAGTAGCCCGACGCCGCCCTGTGAGATCCTCACTAATTGCTTGATGCCTGTAGTCCGTAATGTGCTCTTCTCGAAGTACTTCCCCATCTCGACCTCCAGCGCCTTCGACAACATGGGTATGCCCTATGATATCACCGCCGTGGTCGATGACAACGGCCTCTTCGACGTGGAGAAGTACAAGGCCTACTCTCCGCTCTTCATGCCGACGAACCTTCAGCTCGCGTACGGCACCCAGTTTGCCATGATCACTGCCGTCGTCGTTCACACCTTCTGTGAGTCATTCGATCTACGCCGCGCGTGAATACAATATTGACTATTGTTTGACAGTGTGGTATCGCCACGACATTGTGCGGCAGTTCCGCCGCTCTCTGCGTGACGAGAAGGACATCCATTCCCGCCTCATGCAGGCCTACCCCGAGGTCCCTGCGTGGTGGTACGGTGCACTCTTCATCATCGCCTTCGTGTTCGGCGTGGTCGCGATCGAGGTCTACCCGTCCCAGTTCCCGATCTGGGCACTCATCCTCTCGCTCGTTCTTGGCTTCGTCTTCGTCATCCCCGTGGGCATCATCCGTGCCATCACCAACCAGCTCCCCGCGATCAACGTGCTGGCGGAGTTCGTGGGTGGATACGCGCTCCCCGGTCGCCCCGTCGGCGTGATGATGTTCAAGACGTTCGGCTTCGTCTCGATGTACCAGTCGCTGTTCTTCTTGAACGACCTCAAGATCGGCCACTACATGAAGATCCCGCCCCGCATGATGTTCATGGCCCAGGTCGTTGCCTCGACTCTCGCGTGCTTCGTCTGCGTCGGCGTGCAGGAGTGGCAATTCTCCCATATCGAGGACTTCTGCCTTCCGACCCAGAAGGACGGCTTCATCTGCAACGACATCCAGACCTTCGCGACTGCGTCAATCATCTGGGGCGGTATCGGCCCTCAGCGTCTCTTCTCGCCCGGCGCCATGTAAGTCCTCGTTCTGCTCTTGTTCTACTCACAGCTGTACTGACATTACTGCTCATCTCAGGTACAACTACGTGCTCTACTTCTTCCTCATCGGCGCCATCCTGCCCATCCCCTTCTACCTCCTCGCCGTTCGCTACCCGACCTCGTTCTGGCGGTACGTCAACATCCCCGTCTGCTTCTCCGGGCTTGCGCAGCTCCCGCCCGCGACGGGCATCAGCTACTCCTCATTCGCAATGGTCGGCGCGTTCTTCCAGTGGTTCATGCGTCGTTACCACTTCCGCTGGTGGCTCCGCTTCAACTACATCCTCTCCGCCGGGCTCGACATCGGCGTCTCCGTCGGCATGCTCCTCGTCTTCTTCTGCCTGCAGTACCCCAAGGGCGGCGTGCAGCTCAACTGGTGGGGCAATACTGTCTGGCAGAACACGTTTGACGCGATGGGCATGCCCGCGCTCGTCGCGTCCGAGCCGTTTGGCCCCCAGGTGTGGGCGTAGACGCGGCACCCGGTCTTGATGGCTCCTTGCCCCTCCTTCTCGTTCCCGTTCAGCTTCACCGACACGCGCGCCTGCGCCTGTAGCATTATCGAAAGGCCCGCCCAGGGCCCCTGGTTGTATTATCCTTATGTACTATCTTCCGGCACACATCGGCACGCTCCCACCCTCCCGGCCACCCCCTCCCCCCCTTCCCCACCCCTTACACGCAACAATTCCGCAATTCACGATCCACGGCTCTCCGCCCACGAACACTTTTTCTCTCGACCTTCCTCTCCTTCTCCTTGTCTTCATAGGGTTCCCCGGGCACTCCGTTCGCGCGTTTCACTTCGCCACGACGTACAGGTCATACGCATCCCCCCCTTGTATTCGTTCTTACGGCTCTTTACGGCTCACGACTCCTTTTGTATCCCGTACCATCTGAATGAGATTGACGTCCGTCACGGCTTGACACGTACCACTCCTGGGGCCTCTGCGCCGCAGCGCTGCTATTGAATGTGCGAGGTTGGCGTGAGTCACTACAGACCTGCATCTGCACTGCACCGTGATATGAGGGCGTGCCGAACGACGATTGCGCGAGGATGAGTGCTCGGACGGTGACGTGAACGAGCCCGTCGGCGGCTTTGCCTGAACTATTCTTGCCCCGGCGGCCGGCTCCAGAGTCCAGCCTTCGCCTGGACGCACCACAGGTTTGTGTACCTTGCACTCGAAAGACGACGATACGGGCGCGTCTTCGGGGGTGTATGGCTGACGCGACAAAGCATTTAAAGCTGCATACACAGGGAATAAGTCGCGTGTAAGGGGAGTAGTAAGTCGTACATTGCAGAAGAAAAGCGTGCTAGAGTGAGAGCTAGATGTAAGTAAGTAAAGGGAGGTAGTGATGATTAGAACCGTCCGTATTCCGGAGCATTCACTATCGTATCGTTACGTCGTCGTGAGGGTTACGCGATTCGGTGGTAATGAGAAGAATCAGAGTGTCAAGTCGAGTGATGTGCGCGCTTCCCCTCAATGTTCTCCTCAATCGTCGCGTTCAGCCCCCCTCCGCCTGCTGAGGGAGAACCGCGATGGCGAGATCGGTGGCGCGCGGTCAGCGGATAGAGAGTGTAGGGATGAGCGAGAGCCCTTCGTGGACAGAGGGGTATCGGGATCATACTCCAGGCGCAGGTGTAGGAGACCCTGCCCTTCGCGCAATTCGACGGTCAGGTCCTTCGAGGGAACGGCCTCGCCTGGCTGCAAGTATTGCCAGATCTATGACAAGGGTATGAGTCTCGCGAACCAGCAGAAGAATATGAGGATATGGGCGTACGTCGATGTCCGCAGAACCGAGGAGCTTGTCCTTCCCCAGCGTTTTGTGGTCGTACACCCAGACGAAGAGCTTCGGCTGAGTAGCAGGTGCGGCCGCGTACGCAAACGACTCATTCCTGCGAATCTCCAAGTCAGGAAAGGCACTTCTGATATGATTGTCTATGACACTCACCACTCCGGGGTCGCCGTCTTGTGTGCATGCTTCGTCTTGTGCTCCTTGTCGCCAACGCGGACAACAACATACGGCTTAATGTCCGACGTAGACAGGTCCTTCGCATCCTTCACGACAACACGGAGCGTGCCCGGGTCCCTGCTGTTCGCCCCGCCCTCGTTGACAGAGGGGAACGCAGCCGGAGCCGCACCGCCCTCCGCCGCATAGTCGACCGACTTCGCGACCACACCGGCAGGGGGATCGGGCCGCTCGTCATCCGAGTCCGAGTCGGAGCTGCCTCCGTGCTTCTTGAACACGCCAGTGACGCCGTGGAGGACGCCCTTGCCCGCGCCGACGGGGATGTGTCCGATCTGGGTCATCGCGCGGCCCGCGGTGCTGAACGTGGACGTGTTCTTGCGCGTCTTCACGATGATCTCGGGCGTGAAGAGCAGCCGGACGCGGACCTCGCCCTTGTCGCCGTGCTTTGCGTGCGAGAGCGAGAGCGTGCGCTCGGTCGCGGTGAACGGCTCGAGGCTCTCGAGGTCGATCTTGGCAGAGCCCAAACTCTTCGCCTGCTCGATCTGGTTCCAGTCGAACACTTCGAGCTGGAAGTCTGCACCCGCGCGTGAGGGCTATAAGTCGATACGTCAGCAACTCTTTCGCGTCTGTCTTCGGACAACGAAGCACGGACCACTTGGACCGCAAAGTTCTCGTTCCATTCTGGCGTGAGCGTCTTCTTCTTGGTCTGGGACTTGTACACCTTCTGGCCGTTGAGCGTGAACACGACGAAGGGATCGGATTTCCCTATCACAACAATCAATCCCGCTGCTCGATCCCGGAAACTGATGACACATACCTCCGCGGTCTGCAGCGTGGATGCTGTGGCCGTCGAGCAAGTCGACACGCAGGACACCCTGGTCTACAGAGATGGAAGCGGTCAACCCACTGCGCTCATGGTCGGACGCTTTCACGTACTGTTCACGCTCTCCCTGGGCTCGAGCTTGATCGGGACCGGGAGGTATCGCGCCTCGATCTTGACCACAGACGTCTTATCCTCGTCGTCCGGGTCGGTAAGAGTGAACTCCGTCGGACCGTCCTGTCAACCAAAAACCATCAACACGCAATTCTTCACGACCCTGTAGACCGAGACCGACCAGCGTGCGCTCCAAGAACGCCTTCGCGTCGCCCTTCCACTCCGCGACGACGTCGTCCTTGTCGCCCTCGTCCGCCTCGTTCAGGCGGAGCCAGACGCGCGAGAAGTCGAGCTCCTTCACGACGCCCTCGCCGATGTACTCCCACTGCGCGTGCGTGCTCCGCGGGCGGATCGTGCTGAACGCGGGCCAGTACGCGTCGTCGAGCAGCACCTCCAGCCGCGCCTTCTTGTGCAGCCGGCCGGAGATGACGTTGAAGATGATGATGCCGGCCTCTGCAAACTAATCAGCTCCGTGCTCCGATGACGCGGGTGGGTGTGTAGCGCGATGAACTCACGGTGCTTGAGAAGCTCCTCCTTGCTCATCTCGATGCCTTGCTCCTCCGGGCGCTTCTCGTCGCCGCTGCCATCGACAGCCGTAGTGCCCGACGTCCTGACCGACGCCGCACTGAACGCCGTGTCCGTCGACGTCGCCCGACGATGGGCTTTGTCGGCCTCCGGCTGCTCGTTCTCGTCCACGGGGCTTGCAGAGGTGATACCCTCAGGAACGGCCCCGTTCTCTTCCTCCTCGTCGGTATCATGCACGGTCTCGCCCGCATCCGTGTCCGCGTCCGAATGCGCGCCGTCAGCGTGCTGCGCGGCCTGCTCGAGCTCGCTCGGGCCGGCGTCGAAGCGGATCCCGCGCACGGCGTACGCGGGCACGAACTCGGCGACGTAGTGCAGCCGGCCCTTGAACGCGCCATTGCCCAGCTTGAGCGGCTCTTGCGCCTCGCGCTTGCCAGTGGACTCGTACAGGAACTCGCCCGTCTCCGCTGCGGACGGCCGCGCGAGGTCGGAGACCTTCAGCTCCGTGTAGCCCAGCGAGCGGTCCTGTCGGGCCGGAACGCGCGTCAGCGATCGCACGAGCGGGACCGAATCGGGGAAGGAGCGGCGGAGGCAGGGAAGGCGAACTGACCTTGGTGAGGTGCTGATAATCCATGCACTCGAGCAGCATCGTCTATACA
Source organism: Trametes polyzona (assembly GCA_022606195.1). NCBI lineage: Eukaryota > Fungi > Basidiomycota > Agaricomycetes > Polyporales > Polyporaceae > Trametes > Trametes polyzona. Next base: position 1,049,793 of record JABYQF010000001.1, on the reverse strand, counting down.
GTCGGTCAGCATCCGCGTCGCTTCCCAAACGAGAGTTCCGTCAGCGGTACGCACTTCCTTCAGCGAATGCACTGAATCACGTCCACCACGTGAGTTTGAGTTTCATAGCGCGTCGACGCGCGAGACGGACTTACCCGGAATGTATATAATCTGGTCCCATTCGGGGTTGAGGTCTGCCACCGCAGCGGGTGAGCGACACATGAAGCGCTTCTGTGGTTCAGAACGTACTGTTGTTGACAACCTCCGTGCGTCCCTGCGTGATGTTGTTGATCTGCACGCGGACGTACGGGTCGCTCTGTACGAAGCGCACGGTTCGTCAGCCAGATATAACCCCCGTCCCCACACGAACACTCGCGGTCGTACCTTGCCACCCAGCGTCGCTTCGACGTTCCTGGCGGTGGACGCAATCTTCGTCAGTGTCCGAGATGAGAGGTAAGCGTATTCGTTCCACTCACTTGACGTCCGTCGCCCTCTGCAACCACAGCCGCACGACGCCGATTGGAGGCACATACTGGTCGGCGCCGTGCAGACTGCCGGCCATGTTGAGCGGCTTCCAGTCCGCGGTGATCCTGAGCTTGCCCGACCGCGCGCCGCTGAGTCGCCACCAGTCCTTGCCGGTCTCCTTTGCCTTGAGCAGGTCCGTGAGACGCACGCTCATGTACCCCACGACTGGGTCCTTGAGGAAGTCGCGGTCGTCGATCACCTTCGCGACGACGACGCTCGACGCCTTGTCCGTGCAAAGGAACTCGGTGCTGTCCTCCCACACGGGGCTATTCGTGTGCTTGAGCTTGCGCGTCACGTGGAACGGATGCTTGGCCGCGCCCGTGAACAGTTTCACGAACGGGTTCAGGTCGCCCGTCATGGACTTGGTGGAGTCGAGGTCCTTCGCCTGGTGCACGGTGAGACGCACAATGCCGACCTCTGCGCCAATGAGAATGCGAAGTCAGTCACTGTATGCGCTGATCTAACAGGGTGGATGCACTCACTCGAATCAGGAAGCGTCTCCTTCCCTCCGGCATCGACCTCAGGCTTGAGGACGGGGTAGAAGTTTACGTCAAAGCGAATGGTCCCGCGTTCCTTCCCGTCCTTCAGGATTGGAACCTCGATGTTCTCCCGAGTCGCATCCTGCTCGAGGACGCTGAGGTCGAACGTCGCGAACCCAAGGTCGGTGTTCGCCCGGTGGTCGTTGTAGTCCCAGAGCTTGAGAATGAGGTTCTCCGACAGCGAGTTGACCAGGAGGAACTTCGTCTCCATCCACGTGGGGTTCGTCCTGTTCCATCAGGCGCACATCAAATTGGGTGTCAGCGCCAAACCACAATGACAGAACCACGACCACACGACGTCATGGCAAGGAGGATAGTCGAGATGACGTACGTGTTGTGCTTGAACTTCGTCTTCGCGAGCTCGACACGCTCGTTGATGCTGAGGGTGACGAAGGGGTCGGGGCGGCCGCCTCCGAGCTTCGAGCCCTTGAGATCGCGAGCGCCCTGGATGGTGACTTGCAACACGCCGATGGCAGTGTCGATGGGCTCGCCAGACAACATTTGCTCGAGATTGAGCGTGAACACATTGGGCTCGTACATCATCGGTCCAAGCACCCCATGGACGGTGTCGCGGATGAACGCGGACAAACCGGGAACCTACAACAGGGTCAATACGGCAAGCTACGATATCGCAAGAGGCGCGCCTTACGTTGGCGATATCGAAGCCGAAAGTCTCGCCGCCGAGAGGCTTCAGCACGTAGTCGAATACAGGCTTCTCCAAAAAGGACAAGTCCACCAGCTGCACATGCGGGAAGTTCGTCATCAACTTCAGGCGGATCTTCAAGTGGCCTCTGAACGACATGTCCTCGAGCAGAATGGGCATCGCCGCGCTCGCCAGACCCTTTCCGACGCGGACACTCAGGATGATCTTCGGGTTGACCTTGCTCTGCTTCTGTCTCTCCGTCAACTCAGACGTTTCGTTCGGCGTGAATGAGAGCCACCACTCCATAACCACGACATCGTCTTCAGTGCGCGCATACGTCTTCACCTTGTCTATCCGGGGCGCCTTGGTGCCGAGTGTGAACGTGCTGAGGCGCAGCGAATCCAGGAACGGCGGGCAATTCTGCGAGAGGACCTGGTCGACGGACGCCACGACTGTTCGGGAGAGGACAGGCTCGTAGATAAGCCAGAACCGGTCTAGGAAGTTGTTGATCCATTCGGCGGACTCAATCCCGGTCTCGCCTGTTAGACGAGTCTTGACGAGCTCTCGCTGTATGTCATCCCGAGCCCGGGCCCTGACGCGTTTCATAGACGTCGAGTAGTAAGTGTTGCAGAACGCGAGGAGGATAAATAGCCAGCCCCAGCCAAAGTGGAAGCGGGTGAGGAAGTGGGTGACAATCACGGTCTATTGCAGGTGAGCGCCGCGTCCTCGCATTCGGGCAATCCACTTACTGCAATGATGAGGCCAGCGTTATGGTACCATTCACCATAGAACTGCTCCTTCAGGAAGAGAGTGAGGATTTCCTTGTCCTTCTCCTCCCCCTCCGGAAGTGGCGGTTTGTCTATGCCGGAGACGTCACGCCATCCAAGCCTGTACCAGTCGGGTATCGCGGGAGCAGGACCATTAGGCATCGCTCCAGGTACTTCGGGGTCGGTGGGGTCGGTTGGGGCGGTAGGTGCGGTAGGTGAGGTAGGCGAGGTGGGCCAAGTAGGGGAAGTGGGGGATGCGGCGCTGTCCGCAGCGGAGTGGCCGTTCCCGTTCGCAGGTCGACTCCGGTCAACGTCCTCAATGGTGATGGTAGGTAGTATAGTGGGCTTTCCGCCACCCGTGTCCACAGCCAACTCTGCGGACGGATATGTGTGAGCGGCATGCACGGCCATGCTGCGGGCGTGAGGTAAGTGAAGGGTACGGGCGGCAGACATACCTTTCGCGCCTGTCTTTACATCGTCATTGTCCAGGCCGAGCTTTCCCTGGCCCTTGCCGGCCGCGGCGGCCTTGGCCTCGGGACTGGCATCCGGGTCGAAGGTGTGTACGGGGACGCGCCCTTTGGCGGCGTCGCTTTCGACTATGCCGTTAAGTTTCGCTTGTGCCTGCGGGGGCACGGGTGCGCCGTCGACGGAGGCGGAGGCCATGGGGTCGCCGGGAAAAGAGGGAGGAGGAGGGAGACTGGGGCGAGCGAGCGGTGGTAGTAGTAGAGAATAGAAGGAGGGGAGGAGGGAGCGTGTGGGAGAGGTGCGGGCGAGTCCTGTGCTTGGTGCGCAGATGAAGGAACGCTGCTGCTGTCCCTCGATGACGTCCCGCCGCTCTCGCACGCGCCCCTGGCTCCCCGGTCACTCCGGAACCTCGCCTGCGACCGTCGTCCTCCACGTCTCTATTCTCTCGCCCACTCCGTCTCTCGCGACGCGCTGGCTGTCCAGCTGGCAGCGGCATCCAAGAATAGCGGGTTGCTGTTCGATGCCAATGATCGCATTTCTAATTACAGCCGGAGAATGGACGCGGCAGGGGATGGCACCCAACTGGGACGCCCGCTGCTTCCGGGGTCCAGGGGCGCGCGACGCGTCGGTGGAGCCACGTGAGGGCGTCCCCGACTCCTCCTTGGCCTCTCTTCTCTGCCGCCACCTACTCAACACGCCCCACTCGCATTGATGGCCCTACAATTATAGCGCGCCCGCACCGACCCCTCACCCTCTGCTCGAGGACGCGGAGATGTACCTCGTCTCCCAGCTTCCAGCTGCACATGTGGCCTCGAGCCTGCTGTCTGGAGGTGGCGAGCTCGTTCGCGCCGAAACTGCACAGGCACAGATATTACGATCGGAAGCTGAGTGTGCACGCGTCCGTGCATCCACCGGACCGACGCAAAACCTTCAAGCCGCCTACCGTATGCCCGAAGCCGTCGATGCCATGTCCAATTGTGCCGATTAACACGATGCTAGTGCGGTCCTCGTTGACGTGGGGCGCAGTCCGGGGAAGGGGCGCTAGCGTCCGCAGTTCCCGCATGCTCATCGCTTCTGCGCGGTGCAGTGCAGTGGAGCGTATGCGACTGTGTGGCTGCGTCCAAGGCGTTGTCCCAGGACAATGCACAGCGCCGGGCAACCCCACTGGAGAACAAGGAGGTAGCGTCCGAATGCCCTACTTGCATCTGCATGCACATGTGCACGTTTGATGGCAAAATCTCAGTCTTTCGCACTAGTCACGAAGTTCGATCCATTCTTGTGTCAATCTTACCTGCATAGAACGCGCATCAGTCCGTGACAACATGCATTCAAGTTGCTGTCTTGCAAAGAGACTGGTGCATCGCCGGTCTTCCCATCGCCGGTCTTCCCGTGCGACTTGCCTTTAGTACTACGTACTTGGACGATCGTAGTTTCATACAAGGGGTCAGGTCGTCTGCTAGCATACATCTATCAACTTATCTCAGAATTCAATTGCCTTCGCTCATGCCTCTAGCTATGGTTTCTGAGTTTTCCGAACGAGTCCCCCTCATATGCGATATTTTGCCCGCTTGGGGTAGATCTTCGCAAAAACTGTTGTGTCCGAGTGCCTCGACCATATTGCCGGAGGCGCCCATTAGCGTCCTTTCGATGACGTCGTTCGTTCGCAAACCAAAGGCCGAAGACAGCGTGGGAAACGATCCCGACGAGTCACTTCACTCGAATTTTGTGGGGAACGCGCAGGGCGGTCTGCAGCTTGACCAGCGCACACGACATCCGCACGTCCGGCGCGACCCCGACGGCGACGAGCTCGATGCAACTTCTCCTCCGCAGGCTGTACAATGGCGGCTTCAACCATCTCAAGAGAACGTCGTCTCTCCTCTGCAAGGCGCCCCGCGCGGTCGGCCACCCCTCACTCACCCGCTCCTGCTCAGTCGCTGCTGCGAAGCTCTCGGCTGAAGATGCCAACGTGCGTAACGTTTTGCTCAGAGCTTATCTCGGTGTGAACAGAGCGTGCTGTATAATATCGCGCGGGTGACCCGTGTCACGCGTCCCGGATGCCACCTTGGCTGAGAACTTCGATGTGCTCCTCTCCCCACAAGCAGCCTAGCATCTGCCACCCATCGTGGGGTGTGATTGGCCGCCCTGCACGTCATTCTCTCGCCATATCGCATTCCTCTACGAGCTGCTTACTCTGTATACTCGGTCGACTCGGTGCGCGCGCTGACACCTCCCTTCGCGCCCCGACGCGTCTCTAGAAAAGCCCCGAGTTAACGGACGCGCACCACAAGCCGAGCCCCGCGCACTCTCCGCTGCAGAACAGCCAACACCAGCATCATCACCACCACTTCTATCACACTAGCTCGCAGGACTCGCACATGTCCGCGTACAAGGACTTTGCGAAGGCGAACGAGGAGTATGTCGCGAACTTTGGCGACAAGGGCAACCTCCCGCTGCCTCCGTCGAAGAAGCTCCTGATCGTGACCTGCATGGACGCGCGCATCAAGTGAGGAGCATATCTTGTCCTATGCGTCTTTCGGCGACTGACCGGTGGGCGTTACACAGCCCGTATGCGCACCTCGGCATTAAGGAGGGTGAGGCGCACATCGTCCGCAACGCAGGCGGCGCCGCGTACGTGTTCTTCTTGCAGTTTGAAGTCCGAACCACTCACTGACGATCGCTGGTCATACAGCAAGGAAGCACTCCGGTCGATCATCATCTCGCAGCGCCTGCTCGGCACGCGCGAGATCGCCGTCTTCCACCACACGGGCTGCGGCATGGTCACGTTCAACACGCCCCAGCTCCGTGCGCTCGTAAGGGAGAGCGCGCCGGAGGATCAAGCGATCGCGCAGGCGGTCGAGGGCATCGACTTCCTCGAGTTCACCGACCTCGAGGGAAGCGTGAAGGAGGACGTCAAGTTCCTCCAGGAGAACCCGCTCGTGCTCCCTGGGACGAAGGTTACCGGGTGGGTGTACGAGGTCGAGACCGGCAAGGTGAGTGGAAGGTGTGAGCTTTGCGCCCGTCGAGACTGCTTGCTAAACGCGCCGGAACGAACTCGGTAGATCCGTCGAATTGTGTGAAGTCGGTCATCGACCCAGGACGTATCGTTTGCGAGTCGCTCTCGGCGGGTGAGTGTATACCGTTGCGGTGTTGATTTCATACTGACACCGCTATCGTAGCTCCGCCGAGGATACGCTTTGTATATGCCGTATCTCTTGCTCTATCTAGTCATCATATAGTGTCCACAAAATAACTCATCACGAGTCCGAACTCACGCGCGCCATGTCCAAGTCGCGCACGGCATGTCGTTCCCTCGTTTTGAGAGGAGCCTCCGGATCCGGCTCCCCCGGGCACGCCATTGGTATGTCTGTCATGCAACGCTCGCTCTGTGACGGACGTCCGCGAAGGCAGCTCCGTTCTATGCGGACGCATCGACCAGGAAAACTAGCTACCCGCCTGCAAAGCTGGACGGGTAGATGACCGGTGCCGGATACCTGCCTGTTCATTACGTCGCCGCGGCACACCACTTGACCGTGACAGCGATTTTCCAACGAGACCCGGCCCCGGTGGCACATCCGCCGGGACTGCGAACTTCTTCAGAGTTACGAGATGCCGATCGACGCACACTGACAGCCTGGAGCCGAGGAACTCGGGGCTGAGATCGTTGGGCGCTGGCGCCCGCATGTAACCTACGGGCGCTCTGCGTTGTTTGCGCATCAAGAGCGAAGACAGACTACCGGCAACTCTACAATCCCGGAACGCGAGGTCTGCGTGCTTTTTGCGCACATCCTTACCTTCTCACCTGTATACACTGGAGTAAATGAGACAACGTGGTACAGCAGAAGGGAGTAGGGACTGCAACACCAGGGAAGGCGGCGACGATCATGCACCTGCGAGCTGATCCAATAAACAGGTGAGCATCTATCTCCTCCGGGCACAGCACTGGCTGTTCGGTTTTGACGATCTGTCCCAACAGTTCGAACGCGCGCCTGGCAGCTGCATCACGGACGGTAGCCGGGCGGACGCGCCGCACTCGAGTGTCGACGCCGCTCGCCAGTCAGCCTGAGACCAGAGGGCCGGGGCGGAACAGATGGACGAGCACGGAGGCGGGCTACCTCCGGCGCAGTTGGAGTCTTTGACACGCTACGAGGCCCCCAGGGGGCACGGGCGTGTGTGAGTGTTCCTCGCAGGATCAGGCAGAGCGAACTCCGTGGCGCTGTACGTCTTGTTCGAACCCTGACTGCGAGCGCGTGCGCGCATGGGCGATGGGCGGTGGGCGATTCAGATGGCGCAGGGGGGTATAAGTAGCACGGTGCCCAGGTGCCCTCGCGCCCACGAACCTTTGGACTCTTTTGACACTGACAGTGCGATTCGCCCCACGCGTCTTCTTGGGTTTTTGGACGCTACTTCTCCCCGGCAGCCTGTTTCTTGACGCTTCTTGTCTCTCGGCTGCGATTGCACCTTTCGAGCACGCCATCTAGGATACGCGGCCGAGCCGCCCGTGCATAGAAACATGTCTCTCATTGCGAACCTCACCATATCTCAGGCCGCGCTCGGGGTGCTCGCCCTGTACATCGGGTGGACGCTGATAATCCGGCCCCTGGTCACCAAGAACGCCCTCCGCAACATCGCCGGCCCTCCATCGGAATCCTATCTAACGGGTGCGTTATCTCCCGCACGGTCCCACGACCGCCACCGCTGAATACACACCGCTGACACGCGCGCCGCCGGCAGGTAACATTCACCAGTTCTTGTCGCGCCACAGCTGGGAATGGCGCGCGGACCTCGCGAGCAAGTACGGGCCGACGTCTGTCATCCATGGGCTTTTCAATGTGCGCGCGCTGTCTCCTGAATTTGCGTTGACGCGAGCGCGCGCGTCTCGTTTGTATTTTGTCGTGACTGACGCACAGATATGGTGCGGTGTGCAGAAAAAGTGGCTGGTCACTCGTGATCCTCGGGCTATGCACCAGATATTCATCAAGGAACAAGACATCTACGAAGAGCCCGTAGTGTACGTCTTCTTCTATGACTTTACTGCCTCGGACATGGACTTACTCTATGGTATTTGCGAGACAGGAGTCTGCAAGTCTTGCTAGGACCCGGTCTTCTCGGAACGCAGGGTACGCCACACCCGCCGCGCTCCTGTCTCTCGGACAGACTGTCGATCAGGCGCTGACACTGACACTGACGCGGGCGCGCAGGCGAGCAGCACCGGCGGCAGCGGAAGATGCTCAACCCGGTCTTCTCGACGAAGCACCTGCGCGACATGACGCCGCTCTTCTACGACATCATCCACAAGGTGCGCTGCGTGTCCGCCCTGTCCGCCTAGCGCTGACAGATGAAGCCGGCCGCTGATCCTCTGTGGGGGTGTGCAGACGCGCGATGCGATGATGACTCGCGTGCGCGCCGGGGCTGGCGGCGAGAAGGCGGGGGCGGGCGTTGAGCTCGACATGCTCTCGTGGATGGGCCGCACGACGCTCGAGGTCCTCGGTCAGGCCGGGCTCGGGTACTCCTTCGACCCACTCACGGAGGACGTCCCGGACGAGTTCGCCAACGCCGTCAAAGCATTCTTGTACGTCCCCTCTGACCGCCCGTATCTTTCGGCGGCAGCAGCGAGCTCACGCGCTGGTCCGACGATGCGTCGCCTAGCCCGCAACTGCTCAAGTCCGTCGTACCGCGTATCTTGCTCCCATTCCTTGTGAAGATCGGCACGCCTGCGTTCCGGCGGCGGATGGTCGAACTCGTCCCGAGCGCGAACGTGCAGCGGATGAAAGAGATCTCGGACACGCTCCATGCACGCTCGGTGGCTATCTTTGACGAGAAGAAGGCCGCGCTTGCGCGGGGGGACGACGCGGTGAAGCACCAGATCGGCGAGGGCAGGGATATCATGAGCATCCTCTGTGAGTTGCTGGAGCGCTCAATGTACAGAACGCGGGCTAATTGTATGAGCAGTGAAAGCGAACATGATGGCGTCTGCGGAGGATAGGCTACCGGATGACGAGCTCATCGGTCAAGTCTCGTGCGTAGTCCCCTGGATGAGCTATACAACTCTCCTGCAGCTCACGCGCTATTCTCAGCACGATGATTCTCGCTGGTATGGACACCACGGCGAACTCGCTCGCGCGCATCTTGCAGCTTCTCGCGGAGAACCCAAGCGTGCAGGAACGCCTCCGCACGGAGATCATCGCGGCGGTAGAGGCCGAAGGTAACGGCGATACGCTCGACTTCGACCGGCTTCTAGACCTGCCGTACTTGGACGCTGTCTGTCGCGAGACGATGAGAGTGTAAGTACCTTGTTTCGTCTAACAGACTCCGTTTTCTAATCAATCACCCCAGACATCCTGGCGTCGCTTTCCTGCTACGCGAGTAAGCAGACGGTTTCTCTGCGTGAAACAACCTGTTACTGACCGCTCCGTCATTGTCAACGCTAGCACTGTCAAGGACGCCGTGCTCCCTCTCTCGACACCCATCCGAGGGCTCGATGGCCAGCTACTCTCGGAGCTCCCCCTCCCGGCAGGTACGCGTGTCGCTGCTGATGTTCACGCGTGCAACCGAGATCCTACTATCTGGGGACCCGACGCGGACCAATGGCGGCCGGAGCGCTGGCTGGAGGGCCTCCCGAAAGAGGTCGACGATGCACGCGTACCTGGGGTATACTCGCATCTGTGAGTCTCTCTGTACCGATACGGTACTGAAGGGTTTATTGACAAGTCCCTCGGGGTAACAGGATGACATTCTCTGGAGGCGGCAGAGCTTGCATGTGGGTTTCTGTACCGGTGGGCGCTTCCCAAAGGCTGACATTCGTTCCCCTCGCCCTCCAGTGGCTTCAAGTTTGCGCAAGTCGAGATCAGTCAGTATCACCTAATATTTTGTATGCACTGTGTTCGGCTTGCTGATGTTCGAGTCGTTCACTCGCGCAGAAACGGTGCTGCTCATCATGCTGCAGTGCTTCAAGTTCGAGCCGACGGACAAGCCCATTGCGTGGAACTTTGCGTCGGTGCAGTACCCGACTGTGGGCAAGGAGAGCACGGTCCCGGAGATGCCGCTGAAGGTGTCGTTGATTCATGCCTGAGCAGTCGCCCACAGTACATTGGAATTTGGTCATACTGCAAGTTGAATATCACGCTCACACACTACCCTAAATTATTTCAACCTCCCTCTAGACACTGTACCGTTGTTATATCATGCAGTCTTTGTATCCTTTTCGCTCATACCCTCACATCGAGGCCGGCGGCACGCGACGCGTCGCGTCTATGACGCCACAGACGACGCGCCTCACGTGTGCGCGTCTCGGCACGGATTATCGCACCCGCCACCCGGCGCGGCCAAAATTATCAGCCTCGATCGAGTCTGCACATCCGCTCTTCGCACTCCCTATTATCGGGGACTGCATCTATACACCGCCCTGGGCCTGGATTGTATTATATCTCTGCTTGTCGCAAACTACACAGCGCAAAGACATGGCCTCTACACAAGGACAAGGGCCGGGAGGATACAGCTCTTACAACCCCAAGGAGCACATCACGCCCTCCGGACATGCTACGCCCAGGACCGCTGCCCCTGCGGGGTCCGCTCTCGAGGACTTTGTGCACGACAATGACCGGCCCGTCATTGCGGTCGACATGGACGACGTTCTGTCGGAGACGAACCTGGCTGTCGCGCAATGTGAGTGCTCTCTGCAATGGTCCATGAGGGCAGGTACATCGTCGGTCCCGGAGTGCGCTGATGGGGGGACATCGAAGGGCATAACGACACATACGGGACAAACATGACGCTGGACGACTTCTACTGTGAGTAGCATCCTCTGAATGAAAGCGGGGGAAGGCGACATTGATCCTTACAACCATAAACAGACTATTATTACTGGATGGTCAGACCCATCTTCGCAAACCAGCTCTCACTTAACTCATCCATTCCCCCGCGTCGCACAGAACCCATACTGGGGTAACCCGACTGAGACAGTAGAGAAAGTCGAGAAGATCTGGAAGTCGGACTACCTCGACAAGGCCCCGCCCGTGCCAGGCGCGTACGAGGGCGTCCTGCAGCTCAAGAACCTCGGCTTCCGGCTCGTCGTCGTCACCGCGCGGCAGCCGCGCGAGCTCGACCGCTCGCTCGCCTGGGTCGAGCGGCACTTCCCCGGCCTCTTCGACACGATGATCTGCACGGGCCAGTCGCAGGAGACGCTGACGGACGAGCGCGAGCTCGTCACGAAGCTCTCCAAGGCGGACGTCTGCCGCAAGATCGGCGCGGTCGTGCTCATCGACGACTCGGCCGAGAACGCGCTCAAGTGCGCGTGCGCGGACCCGCCCGTGCCCGTGCTCCTGTTCGGGGACTACGCGTGGAACAGGCACGCGGCGCACTACGACGACGTGTCGAAGGAGGTCAGCTTCGAGGAGAAGTTCAAGCGTGAGGGCGGTCGCGAGTTCTGGAAGGAGGACACGCTCGAGGTCCCGCCCGGGGCGCCGCTCACTCGGGTCAAGAATTGGGAAGAAGTTGTACAGTGGGTCGAGAAACAAAAGGCAGAGGGCAAGTTGTGAACAGACGACGGGATGGATGCATACCGTGTTGTACGAGCGCAGGCGGCAATAGATCGCAGGACCACTGTTCTGCTGACATCACGGTGGTGTCGCATCGAAACCAGTACTCGAGTGCATCGGCACACGCATGCGAGAGTCCATAAGCCATACAGTGCACAGCGATCCATCTGCTGCCAGCGTATGAGGCCGATAGTGATGCATGGGAAAACTCGGTACGAAAAGCACATCATCGGAGGAAAGGAAACGGTTCGTCCTGTAGTCCGCGAGCAATAAATCCAATATGGTAGCGCAAGGGGAGGATATCCATCCATTATCAGCAATACAATGTCGGCAGAGGTTCATGAAAGCAATCGAAAACAAAAGACACCGCTGCAGAAACGATCCGCCCTGTAGTCCATGAGGTGTGATATGGTACAGTAGAGCAGGGAAAGGCACCGGATGCGCGGTAAGTGGAATAGAAGTACACGAGAGGAGCGAGTGATATCAATTAATCTATGAACTTGGGCAGGTCGACCACGTCCAGGTTGGATGTGTCCATAACGCCTGGTCGGCTTCGAATGGGGACGGTGAAGAATAGCGACCTCTTCCCGGGACGCACCAGCATGCACGACTGCCCGTCCCGCAGCACGAAGCGCTCCTCGCCGGGCAGGATGTCCTCCTGCTTGATGCCATGCGCCACCTCGGCGGACTGGATGCGTCCGACCATCGTGGAGGTTAGCCACCAAATCTCGGGGTTCTCCACACCCCAGAGCTCATACTCGAACGGTGAGTTGACCGCCTTGCCTGTCGCAGTCTCGACGAAATCCAGACAGAACTCGGCGTCTGTCAACGAGCCGGGGAAGAGACGGATGGAGTACTCGGAGTCCGGGATGGGGCGGATGAAGACATTCTTGTCGCCAGGGATCGGTTTATCCTGAGCATCCATCGCGCTAATAAGAAAACAAGTAACCACAATGCGCCATGGACACTCACTCCGGTGGGTTCCACTTCCTCGTCAAGTTCCTCAGCTATGTCCTTCATCGTCTGCTCGTAGGAGCTGCCCTCCATCTTGAGTTGGTTCTCGAGTTCTTCGTCCAGCCACGTGTATAACTCCGCTTGACTAGGGTTACCCTCCCGCCGAGTACAGGCAAGCTTCAAGATGTCCCAATCGTTTCGCGGTTGAAAGTCAGGGTGGTCCTTGCGGATACAACGAAGGCAGTACTCGCGGCTTGTCATAAGACGGGCATGATGAGTACTGACGGTCGGGGGAGGAGATGGCTGTTTGTGGATAGGAACAAGGGCGCGACTAGACCCGTTAAATCTAGCTTTCGCCCGGTTTGATTTTCCATATGGCTGTTTCGCTTTCGCACTCTGTGGGACGTCAGAGGAGCACTCCGACCTGGTCGTTTTGCGAACCTTGCGAGCAGACTTTGACTTCATGTCCAGAGAAGGAAGATATAAGATGGTAGAAGATGTGACTATGCAGTGGAGAACGCTGCTTTGACTACTGAAGCGGTCGTCAGGTCGCGATCGGTGGCGGAGAGTGGCGGAGAGTGTCAAGCACGGCTCACGGAGAGTGCCCGACTTTTTGACTGTGTCACACGCAAGTCACAGGTACGGTGCAGCAGCCCTCCGCGCTATGGCCGCGCGCGGGATTTCGACACACCGTATCTATCCTCCACCAAACCCTCCCCGTCGACCACAGCCCATACTTCTAATGAGGAGACATTTTTGTTACATGAGAATGGACGGCGCCGTTGCGATACCCACGATGTTGCCGTAGCGCCAAGCACCCCGCCCGACGGATGCGTCCCATTCAATCAAGCACCGACTTTGGGCTCGTTCAGCAAACAATGTAAGCATGTCTATTCTTTCGCAACCTCCGGTATACAAGCAGACCCATAGGAACGAGCGCAGTCTGGACACAACGCCTCCGTCTCTCGTCCGAAGTTTGTTGGGCGCCCCTCGATCCCTCACAGAGCCCTGGCGCGCCTGAAGCTTTGGGCTTGAGGGCCGACCGTGAGGATGTGAAAGGTCCAGTGGTTCCCCACAGCCTCACTCTTGATGGGCGGGATCACCTGTGGCTGGCGCTCCCCGCGTGGCTCGTGCTCGTGGTAATGGAGCGGCCCACGGTCTTCCCGGCGGATGACGACACGACGGTTCCATGGGAGTCGAAATCCACGGACTGGCTGGCCATTGATCGTGTACCACGCGCGCCTTCCCGCGCGGACGTGGCGGATGCTTGCTGGGAGGATGGCCGCAGTCGGGTTGGAGTAGATGCCGTAGTCCTGCACCCTGATGGCGCGAACGGCGGGGTAAACGGGCCACATGCCTGGCCCGGAGCCCATTTGCAGGTACGCTAGCGACATACCCCAAGACATGCAAACGACGGTGAGGCGTCGATTGGCTTGCGTCGAATGCCAGTAGTTCTCGAAGTAGATGTCTCCGGCGGTTTGATCGGCATGCATCATCGCAATTGAGCCGATGAACTGCCCTCCACGGCTGACCCAGCGGTCAATGGGTCGTGGTTGTGCCATTCCTTGGGCGACGTTGAACTACACCATCAGCGTTGTTTCTGACAACGCGAAGGATATCACTCACGATTGCTCGGTAGTCAAACAAGATCTAGGGATACAATCTTGATGAGGCTGAATGTATAGGCGGCGGCGACTGCTGCACACAGATGGTGAGTACTATATCACAGCGCTGGCAATTCAACTGTCGATGTACTTACCTGCAGATGCCGTGCGTGCCACTACGTCAGAGGGAACGTTCGTCGCTCAAGTGCTGAATGTCGACTCAAGGGATTTATAAGATCGCGAACTTGTCATGTATGGTGAGTCGTCTGGTCCCCGCGTCATCATGATCACTCTGTTGATGCACATGCCGCATTTTCCAGCAGCAGGAGATGCCATACTCTATCTTTCGGTGTGTTCTCCGGGAAGCCATAACTGATGGCCATCTTGCTTCTATCCTCAGTGGCCGTGTGCTTTATCACCCTTTCCACTGGTCGAGGCACTACATTCCCATGTTATCATGCCAGGTTCCCAGCCTTACAGCTCACCTGATGAGCTCACATGCCATTGAACGATTTGTTCTCTCACAAGGAGTCCCCGAAATATGTGCGATTGTCAAAGGAACCCCCGCTCCGCATGGAAACATAGCTTCCTCTTCATTACAAGGGCCGAGACTTCGCCTCGTGGTATATCATGATGAGCTTCATCACCACGACACGGGGCGATGACAACATTCACGCGCAGCATGGGCAGGGCGAGGGGTTCGTCCGCCTGACTAGCCATCAGTTAGATTTCTCGGGGTCTCTACTGTACGGGCGGCGATGGGATGCTGCCTTGATTTGTGGCATGTCGAGTCATCGCCTACAGAGCGCACCAGCTATGGATATGATATAATAGTTGAACAGAAGTTTGAGTCCTCACCTCGTCGTCGACAGCGCCGCTGCTGCTGCACTCCACGTCCCACCGGCACGTTCCCCACGGACACGCCGCATCCTATATCAATCGGCGAGTCCTTTCTCTCTACACTATTGGGTATGTTATGACTTGACTAACAAGCCGCTCCTCACAGATGTCTGGAACGAAGAGACCGCAGGGCGACACACCATCATGGGAAAGGGAGAGGGACAGAGTGTTACGGCGCCAACTTCCGACGCCTGCACCAAGCTCCCCTGCACTCTCAGCTGTCGCACCAAACTCTCCTACGCCTGCCCCTCCTACACCTGTCGTGGGACCACCGTCCCCTCCTGCACCTACCTCAGGATCGTGGATCCCATTGACACCACCGATGCCCCGGCCGGCATGGCCAGCGGGCTCCTCGACCTCCACCGCGTTGCGGGGTGCAACGTTCTGGGCCCCCACCGATGGCCCGCCTGTCCACGCCCCCGCTCCTGCCACATCCTCAACCCCGATGAGGGCTCGCGAGCTCTGCCTTGACTACATTCGCGGACGTTTCCCCGACATACAAACCAGCTCCCTCAGCGGCTTCGAAATCATCACCCTCGCTACAGCCACGCCCGAGGGTTTGAATCTTCGGGTCACACGCGAGTGGGTGAAGGAAGCGTGGAAGATGACCGTTCAGGACTGCCACGGCTCTGAGGAAGAGGCTCTTGCCGAGGTGGAGAAGGTCCTTGATGAGATGATAGTGCCGACCGGGGTATGTCACGGTCGTCATACTCTGCCGTGCGAGTCCACTCACGTTTGCCCCGACAGCGCAAGCCATCCCCTAAAGACCCTGAAGTGAAGTACCTCCCGCTTGATGGGATGGAGCACTCTCTTCGCTTCTGGCCGGGAGACATCGACGATGCAGAGTACTGCATGGACTTCGTGGTAACGGCGACGGGGGAGCCCATCAACGTGCCTCCTGGCTACGAGCTCTGGGCCATGCCAGATCCCCGAACGCCTTGGCTCACAGTTGCGAGCCAACAGATCCTGTCAGCGGAGGAGGTCATGGGAATCCCGCGGAATAAGATCAAGCCGGGTGAGGAGAAGTTCATTTTGAGGGATGGGATGACTTGTGCTCTGAGGCGCACAGACAGCACGTTTCAGGACATCGTCTTTCGTGTTCCCATGCGCCCGGAGGTTCGCCAGCTTGGCGAATACGAGGTTCTCGAGCCGTCATGAACATTCATGCCGGTGATGCATGGGTGGTTTGCTCGCAATGACACCTTGTAGTATACTCCGAGTTCGATTTTTGACACAGCCATGAGCGACGCATACTATTCACCTACTGCTGCTACTGCCAGCAGTCTCAACGGGGTTGTTTGTCGTTGCGTATGTCGTAGTGCCGAGGCCCGATTCCGGGAGTCCATCTCGAACGTTCAGTGCTTAGCACTGGCTCGCGGCACCTCTACGTGACGTCGCGTACACACAGGCTCAACTCGCGCATACTCGAGCTCGTCCGCAGTCGCAGAGAGCTCGATGATACAGATCCCAACGCCAGCAGCGCCGTCATCCTCAAGGGCAAAGCGCACGCCCCGCGCGCCGTGCATCCGCTGGCGAGCGTCATCGTCGCCCCGGTGGAAGTCTCGTACGTGCGTCGGGGCGGTCGACTCGGAGACCCGCATATATACACGCGCATGCGCACACGCCCGGGGGCTGACTGGTGAGCACCGCTGGGGCTGCTTGTGTGCATGCATATCGCATTGCAGTCTACCCCCACAACATCATATACAGCGCGTTCCTCCTCGTTGTGCAAGCGGGTACGTCTCGCTCTACTCCTGGTCTCCTGATCCGGTTTCCTGACACGACCATGACCAACCCATTCTCCTGCTACTGCTACTGCCGACAGTCTACACCGGGTCGTCCATCGTTGCGTGCGTCGTCGTGCTTCGGCTTGATACCGGGTTTCACTCACCGATACAACACTTCCACCTACACGGCGCCCACACACAGGCTCAACGCGCGCAGACTCGTTCGCAGCCGCGGAGAGCTCGATGACACAGACCTCAATGCCAGCGGCGCCGTCATTCTCGGGGGAAAAGCGCACGCCCCGGACCCGCGCCCCGCGAACGCCGCCCCGGTGGAAGTCTCGCAGGTGCGCCGGCGCGGTCGACTTTGACCGTTGCCTCACTGTGGTCGACATTGTAGCTGCCGGGTACGCACAGCCGGGAAACGTATAGCAGGATATTCTCGGTTTAGATGATTCGGGGGGCTTGAAGGACAATCCCAGGCACGCCAACGAGCGCAAGATTGCAGAAGGACGTGCTCGAAGCAGTGACCGTCTGATGCAGCTCGGTGCTATGGCGAAGGGATGTCGGTTCGTCCGGGGCCCGAGTGCGAAGGGCCTCTTGGTCCTGGTCGGCGGTAAGTACGTGTACGGCTGTAAGCGCAGCATCAATACACACGGGCACCCACAAAGTTGCCATGCAGACTGTTAACCGACGTGACGGCATGCCACGCGCTCTCGGGGAACTGCTCGCCTGCCGGAGGCCATTCGCTCTGCATTTGCGTGCTCGTTCCTGCTCGGGGTGGTATATGCGACTCGAAGCAGATACATACGTTCGTTGTTGCAGCGGGTCAGCGCATACAGCGCTGAATGGAGATTGAGAGCGATCCGCGTCGGAGTCGGCGGATCGCGCGCGGGGCGCTTGGGTAGATCTAATCGGAGTCTCAAACTCGCGAGTCTGAAGTAACCTTGTGTGTTAATACGCATAATAGGTTCTAATTAGTGATACAGACGTTCCTCAGCTGGCTGCATGGGCATCAAGACTCGGCTAGACTGGGAAACTGGGTAGGAGGGACAATATTAAAGATTGTCACTTGAGACACAGAGGTACAATTTAACTTATCGCTCGCCGGCATCAGTACAGGGATTTACCGAACCTCTGTACTTCTACGAACCCCTCCAGGAAAGGCCTCGTAATACAAGCAGGAAAGGGGGCCAGGCCTCTCCACACCCTCACCTTCCAATGAACAGTGCCATACGGTCCCTAGTCCAGCTTCTCCGCTGCACAGTGCACATAAGCCCTGTGGAGAAGCGCCCTGGCGCCCTAAGCGACAATGATGGAAGCGAGCTTTGAGATGCTTCGCCCACCGTGGGGAGATGGCCGCCTGGTAAGGAATTTGCAACTTGGCAATTTTCATCCTGACCGTGCAGGTATGACAGTCCACAGTACTGTGGCGTAGCCTGTGGCGGACGCGATTCAACAGCGTCCAACGCAGCTCATCGGACACAGCTCAGGGTCCCCAATGCGGTACCGCCCGTCATCTCCCCGCTCAAGATCTCTGTTTGCCGTTTCCGCGACGGCGTAACGAACGGTCTCGAGCAGATGATTATGGCCGGCTCGCTTGCCGAACCTCTCGGGCGCGGGCAGCGGCTTCCCCGGGGCTTCATGAAGCGAGTTCCCACCCCGACAGGGCGGTCGACTGACGCGGACCGCGCTTCAATCCATTCATCTCCTTTCCCCCATGGTGGCGTGAGGGTGGTATATTTGAGCTGTGGGCCACATTCTCGGCTTATCGACCCGTCGGTCTCGTCCAGGATCGCTCTCGAGCCTCAACTATGCCATCCCCTCCCCTCGTCCTGTCCCTACTCGCTGTCGGCTGGCTCCTCTACCTCGCGTCCCACAGACGTAGGCGCGGCGCGACGCCTCCCGGCCCCAAGCCGCTGCCGCTTGTCGGGAACCTATTCGATCTTACCCTAGATCAGCTCTGGTTGCGCGCATCAAAGTGGGCGCAGAAGTATGGTGCGTCGTGCCCACAATTTTCCGATACGAGCACAAGTTGATACCTTGTCCAGGGGAGGTCGTATATGTCTCGATTTTCAACCACGGGATTCTCTTCCTCAACACATACGATGTCGCGTCCGATCTCCTCGACAAGCGAGGGGCGACGTATGCAGACAGACCACCCATGATCATGTGTACCGACCTGTACGTTCCGCTTGCCCTTGTGTCTGCCTTGCAGCGACTGACGGCTTCAATCGGATTGCTCAGGTGTGGCTGCGAGAGCATAGTACGTTACACAAGTTCTCGATTGACCTAATTTGCAGGAGAACTGACATTTGGCATACCGGTCCTTTTCCTAGATCGCGTTCGCGCGCTACGGCGACGGCTTCCGGCGTCAGCGGCGGCTGATGCAATTCGCTCTGAGCGCGAGCAACGTCCCGAACTACCGCCCGCTCCTCCTCGGCGAGACTTACGCTCTCTTACAGCGCATGATCGAGTCCCCGACAGAGTACATGAGCCACATCCGCAGGTTCGTCTCCGCGGGCGTACGGTTGTGGTGGCGAGAGTGGCGGTGGCTGATCATGATGCATCCGCGGTGATTGGGCCGTAACGTTAGATTCACGGGCGGTCAGACATTGTCAATCGTGTACGGATACCGAGCTACGGCGGCAGACGACCCGCTTCTCAAGATGGTGGACGAGACTCTCGACCTTCTCTCGAACCACATCGCATCGGTGGGCGCGGGGATCTGGCTTGTAGACGTCCTGCCCTTCCGTGAGTGCCGCATTGAATATGGCATACATGGCGTATGAAGAATTGATGTCACCCGTTTCATGATCCAGTGAAGCACGTACCGTCGTGGATGCCGGGTGCGAGCTTCAAGCGGAAGGCTGCAATCTGGAAAGCCGTGATCGAGCGAGGCGCTAATGCGCCGTTTCAGCTCGTCAAATCCAGCATGGTCAGTGCCGACCCGACACCGAATCCCCGCATAACGACGTAACGTATGTCGTCGGACGGGTGCACTGACCATCTCGCCGTGTATGTTGCAGAAGGCGGGGAACGCCACTACGTGCTATTGCACATTGTTGATGGGCAAGGAGGCCGAGGCGACCGGTACCGTCGACAAGAAATGCGAGTCCGACATCAAGTGGACGGCGAATACAATGTTCATCGGTGCGTTTTACCGCTCCCGGCTACCTGCTGACCACCCAACTCAAGCCTTATCTCCCCTCGCTACGCAATTGGCGTTGTAGCCAGTATAGACACCGTGAGTGCCCACCGCTATACCGCCGGATATCACCACACTCTCACCGCCGCGGAATATATGTTGTCCGTGCTGACCGGACCCGCAGGTGGTGACGGCTCTCAGCCACTTCATCCTCGCGATGGTGACACATCCTGCCGTGATGCGCAGGGCACAGGCAGAGATTGACGCCCTCACGGGCGGGCGCCGTCTCCCAACGCCCGACGACCGTCCCGCACTGCCGTACCTTGAGGCGGTCATGCAGGAGTGCATGCGATGGACCGCGCCGGTGCCGCTCGGTAGGCCCCGCCGCCCTCTGCGAGGAGCCTAACGGACAGATACTGACGGGGTTCACGTGGTACGATAGGTCTTCCGCATCGCCTGATGGAGGACGATGTGTACCAAGGCAAAACCATTCCGAGGGGTACACTGGTGTTCGCAAACATATGGTATCTACCACGCTCCCAGTCGTCACTTGTAAGCCAAAATTTACTGATTCGTGTCGCGTGCCTTGTAGGAATATGTCCCGGAACCCAGACTTGTTCGTAGAGCCTGATCGGTTCATGCCAGAGCGTTACCTGGAGGTCGTCGACGAAGCGACCGCGAAGAAGCGCGACCCGTGGAATTACGTTTTCGGCTTCGGACGAAGGTGAGTCTATCGGGCCACTGATTTTAACAGGTAGTGATTCATATCCGCTTCTTCTGCAGGAGGTGCCCCGGCGCCCATCTCGCCGACGCTTCCCTGTGGCTCGCAATGGCCTGCATGCTCGCGACGCTCGACTTCGGGAAAGCTTTGGACACCGAGGGGAACGCCATCGAGCCTCGCCCGGTGTATAAGAATCCTACTTTCAGGTGCGTATTCCCCCACCCGCTGTCCAACGCAGACCCGCGGGGGCGAATGCCGAAAACTCAATGCTTCATGATCCTGCAGGATACCCGAACCGTTCCCGTGCAAAATCGCCCCGCGCCACGAGCGGGCGATACAGATGGTTCAGGAAGCATTATCCGAACATTCGTAGGCCCCGGAAACTGAACCAGACGCCGGTGCGTTGCGATTGCGACTTTATGCGGTGTTGGCGCCCTGGGGAGTCCCGTCCCCCTTTGGCCCAAAAGATTCGTTACAATACAATCCCCCGCGCTTCCTCTGGTACCTTATCGGACACTCCGCTCTTTACATAGCCACTCCTTACATTCGCTCTTGCTACCCGCTCCTTCCGTTTGACCATACAGTACTATATTCAAGCATAACTCCAATAGCTATAACTGAGTGGGCCGACAGATCCGCCACGAGCCGAACTCAGCCCTTTTCGTCCGCTCTCATGCACCGTGACATGCTCGAGGCTCAATGCTCGCTGTACGACGCCGCAATGGGAGACATAGCGGGCTGAAAGCAGTGTCGAAGGGAGTGCATGGCTGCACTTTACAGAGCATGCGTGGTGGTCGTGACGCCCTCGGGGCCCAATCACCTCGTAGCCGGTCTCCAGCTCACAGTGTTGACCTGCACTTGAGCCGCTTCACTGACCGAGATAGGATTTCCACCTCCCTCTCTTCCCCTACAACACCGCGATCGTGCTACTAGCACGCATGCGACTTACAGAACTCTCTAATCTCATCACGAGCACCGCACCCTCGCCTCAGATATCTACAGTAGTATCGTTCCAGCACCACACGAGCCGATACGAGGGGACCCTCCGGGGCGGTCTCGGAGGGAATCCTGCACCAGCAGTGCTCCTTCACGCCTTGGTGTGGGGTGTCGTCTGCCAACTGGCGTAGTACCTGCGAGTGTCTGCAACGTGGAAAGCCAGTGAGAGGCCCGCCGGCGACAGGACGCGTGTCCACGACGCACCGTGGTACACGCCATACGTAGTGAAGTCGCCGAGAGACATGGGCGGGACCGACGGCGGCTCGTCGGCGATGGGCTGCGGGCCGCCGTCCTCGCCGATCTCCCACCCGCCGGCGATGTGGACGAAGGGGAAGTCGCTCGTCGGGAAGCATTCGTCCAGCGGCGGGCCCGGCGGGGGCAGTGTTGGGATCGGGTCGTGCCTGTTCGCGATGCGGAAGGCGTTCCTGCCGAGCGCGCCGAGCGCGACCTTGCGGAACTCGGCCGCGTACGGTTCGTAGCACGTGCGGGGAGCGGCGAAGCTGTATAGGTCTCCGAAGTTGAAGTTCAGGAAGGGCAGCTCCGAGGCTTCGCGGCGGCGGAGGAATTCGCCGTAGGCCAGGGTGCATAGCGCTCCTCCGAGAGAATGGCCCTTTGGAGGAGGGGATGAGTATATGTGCACTGCGGGACAAAACATGTCGACTCACGGTAGCATGCAACAAGGCGCCATCGACGTAGGCGTTAGAGAGTTGGTTTGACAAGACGTCTGTGCGATGGAACACATGTGAACCCCGGGGCCCTCGGTCGCGCGATCGTGCTGCGACAAGTCCTCACCAAATGGCACCTGGACCTTATCTTCGACTGTGAACTCGCCGAAGAGATTGATGTAGAAGCCCCCGTGAATAAGGGCACCCCACACAATCTCCGGGCGCGGGGGTGGAATCGGCAGGAATGCGATGTCCGTCCAGATATCGGTGCGGTTGGACCCCTGTACATACGGGTCAGGATACATATTATCAACGGAAAGGACAGATGAAGAGCAAGCTCTCGACATGCCTTGAAAGCGACGCCCATGAACGGACCTTCTTGGTTGTATACGAAGAGCCCGCAGAAGGCACCGCTCACGGGCAGGCCATCGGGCGACTTGTCAGCGAAGTCTGGTCATTAGATCAGTATGGAAGGAGTTCTGATGTGTTGGCCGAGGCACCCACCGCAAAGCTGAATGAAGGTGCAGTCTAGAGCTTTGGCCTGTTGGAATTGACGGGAGCATCAAATACTCCAGCCCTCCGGTAGATGATCTTCCTGCACTTACCACGACGTGTATGAGCTCCTCTGACGCTTGCAAATGAGCTATCGCGCCGTCGATATCGCCTTCACGCGCCGCCAAGACAGCCTTGTTAGCATCTTCCGGCTTGCTGTACGTATTGAGATGCGGCTCAGCCTGACGCTTATATTGGCAGCTAATGCGCCAAGATCTTTCTTACCGGAGATACATAGTAACACTCTCAATGAGAGTGAGAAGAACGACGTCCCAGTCCGGCGACTTCGCCGCCGTACCGCTGTTGCAGCCTAATGGAAGTACGTAGACAACACGGGAGTCGTCAACGCGAGCTCAGCTATTCGACCCTTGACAAATGATTATAACGTACGGGCTTTCTTTGCAGCCGCGATAGAACGAGGATTGTCGCTGATCCAACCGAGAATCACCGGGAGCAGCTCGTCGGGCGGAGGGGGCGGGGAGTCCCCAGGTTTGTCTGGGACCGTAGGATCATCGCAGGGAGAGCCCACGCTGAAGCATGCGAGCTGCTTTACGTGGGCACGTCGGATTTCGTGTTCAGTGTCGCGAGAGAGGAGCGCCATGACTTGTCAAGTGACGATTGCAGCTGCGGTTCAAACTGGCTGAGTAGGAGAGTATGTGGTGAGGCTCTGGGGGCACGGTACACCATACGATCACCGTATTTATACTTGCAGTAGATAGGCAGACAACCGCGTTCCAGTACTACAAGCCCTGTCTTCAGCACGACAGCCGCAATGGAACGACGCGGCATAGTCACACTCAGCGTCATGTATGGCAAGAGAACGCTTTCGAATGTAGCGAGGCATGACTTGGAAGCGGGCCATGAAGGTCAAAGACAATTAGGCTCGAGAAGTAAATACACTCACAAAACCTTGACCTTTCGCACATAAACCGCTTTCCTGCCTGGGTCGTAAAGCGCTACGCAGTGACATGAAGGATGTGAACGTGGCTATCCGGAAGCCTTTATGGGCAGGTGCATGTATTGCTGACCTGTTCACGTGAGGGCAAGAAGTGAGCAAACTAGGACATCGGCCTGTCGAACTTGTCGGCAAAGTGCAGGTTTACTGTACCAGCGCCGCCGTACTACCGAGCAGTTGTGAGGGCACATCGAGCACGAACGGGCCGAGACCAACCTGACAGCAACCTGCTCAATTGGCTTCCGGCCTGAGGCTGTGGATATCGGATGATGCCAGCAACGCCGATGCTTGAGGGTAGCATGACCATCCATCAAGCGGCAATCTAGGCTATAGGGAATGTCACTCTTCACACTCGACCAGGCTTCACTAGAACTACTTTGGGACACTTGCCTTAATTCTCGGACCATGTAACACGCTCGCGAAAGTACTCTTACCGCAGCGTTGCATCGAGCTTGGGGAAGGGTTGGTATGGTCAATATTACAGTATGATCTTCGCGATGAGTCGCGATCATTGGCAAGTAGGACGTTTTGTGACCTAAAGGCTGGACCAATAACTGGGCCGCGGTATATCGCTGGCCGGAGAGAGCCAGCGAATCGACTGAATACTGTACCGGTATGCATCTGCTCAATGAAAGCGGTGGCCTCGACGGTCGAGTCGCGGATGAATGGGCCAAACACGCTGATGTCATCGGGGCGCGGGTATGGCGCCCTGCCAAAATCGATGGGCGCCCCGCGTCGCCCACCCGCCCACGATCGCGTGGCCATCAGCGATCGGGCCTTCGATACCCGATTCGCCTCCGCATCAGTGCAGTACGCATCCGCCATGCACGGCTTCGGCCTTCCATTTTCTTCAGGAGTCCCTGTACAGGAGGAATGCGCGAGCTCAGCTCCGTCGAGGAATGAGGGACAGCTCGCACTATCGCGTCTCTGGGCCAGACTCCAGAGGGCGATGTGTCTGGGTGTCGCCTGGGGCGCCCGACCTTTGGTCCTTTGCCAATGGGGTTGGACTGGAGCTGATCCCGATGGGCCACCCGCCGACGCGTTACTCCGCGTTCAGCCGCTGGAGGACACGGGAGCTGCGTGCTTGACTCAGCACCTCACCGGCACCAGTGCGTACTGTACGATGCCGCCTGCTGCACGCTGGCCATGGATGGTTGCGATTGCAAGCCGCCGGCTCAGCTACTCCAAAACATACAAACCGTGCGTGTCCGCGCGTGCCGCTCCTTCAATCTTCCTCCCTCTCTCCTCGACCATCTGTCTGCCCCTCCTTCTGCCTCTTTGCCCCGGGGCGTCGATATCCATACAACGCAGCGATACCCTTAGGATCCAGCATACCCCGCTTAGGAACCTGCTAACTGGCCCCGCACCTCCTGGACGCTGAACACAGCAAAGGCGACGCCTATCCCCGAATCCGCGCCAAGGTTCCATAGCTATCAACTTTCAGCGTCAAGCTCAGAGTTCCATACGCCAGACTCCAGCTGTTAGCGTCTACGCTTCGCGGCCGCTGCGTCCTTGTGCTCCAGGCCCCGAGCAGCCAGCTCCCCTCCCTCACGAGGCACCACCCCATGCCTCTTCTTTCTCTCCCTCCCTTTCCCCTTTGCCCGGCCTCATCCTCGCGACGATGGAAGACGGCGTGCGCGGCCCTCACAATTCTTGCGGCCCTCGCCTCCTCCGCGCGCGCGGAGGACAGGACGCCCCCGCCGTGGGCGTTCACGGACCCCAAGCACGACCCGTTCAACCCGCTGCAGTACATCGCGAGCAACACCCTGTCCGCGATCGCGATATGTGAGTGCTCTCCCTTTGTTTTTATGATTTGGGCGGGGACGCGCGTGGCGCACGGGGCGTGGGTGCTGTGTATACTGGGCTTGCCTTTCCGGGCGCTGGACGCTCGGCTACACGGAGAAGCATCGCGGTCACCGGTGCCGGGCGTCGTTCGGGGTTTGTGCGCGGTTCGCACCCCTCGTGTCTTCCGTGTATTCAGTCCGTTGCTTCGCTCCACTACCTCCGCCCGCATGCGCTTTGTGTGCTTGTATGTATATATGCGTGCGGTACTGACTGGTCGGGCGCGATGCCGCCACTCTAGCCCTCGTGCTGTTCGTCGCGTTGGTGCAATCGTGGATGATGTGGACGCAAGGAGGGCATTGTATGTTGGCGATGCTCATTGGCGAGTTCAGTGCGTGTATCCTGTCCCTTTGTTTTGTGCGCGCGGGCTGATGGTGTTGTGTAGCATGGGCGGTCGGGTTCGGTACGCGGTTCGGGCTGCACACGCAGCCGGATAGCCAGTCGATATACATCGCGTACTATCTATTCATCGTCCTCTCGGTGCGTACTCAAGTCTCGCTTGGGACTGCTTTTGCGGATGTGCAGTATGCTGACATGTTCTCACAATAGCCATGCGCGTTCATCGCGTCCGAGTATATGCTCCTAGGACGTCTTGCGCGATACCTCAAGTCGCACAGGCACCTGCTTATACCCCCGCAACGGATCACCGTTGTGTTCGTTGCATCCGACATCAGCACGTTCCTTATTCAGGTGTGTAACACGGCGAAGTAGGCCGGACCCA
Organism: Trametes polyzona; assembly: GCA_022606195.1. Classification (NCBI taxonomy): domain Eukaryota; kingdom Fungi; phylum Basidiomycota; class Agaricomycetes; order Polyporales; family Polyporaceae; genus Trametes; species Trametes polyzona. The sequence continues at coordinate 1,023,559 of JABYQF010000001.1, read as the reverse complement.
GGCTTACGTTCGCATTTCCAGGCCGCCGGCGCTCTCCTATCCATTTCGAAGAACCAAAAACTCTCGAAGACCGGAGAGCATGTGAGCCGTCCCTCCATTCTCTCGAAGCCCGCGCATGAGCTCACGTCTGACGCGCGCCTCGCAGATATTCTTGGCCGGGCTCGTGCTGCAGCTGTTCTCGTTCGCGGTGTTCGTCATCCTTGCGCTGCGGTTCCTGTACCGCATCAAGACGATGGACCCGCACGTGTGGACGGTCGACGCAGACAAGCCGTGGCACCGCGACTGGCGCACGCTCGGGTTCGTGCTCATCGTCAGCTCCGTCGGCATCCTCGTACGTCCCGCCCTCCCTGCGCTGGGCGTCTCTCCTTCCTTACTAGTTACTGATGCTCGAGCGCCGCGCAGATTCGATGCGTGTACCGTGTGATCGAGCTGTCGCAGGGGTACCGCGGGCACCTCGCGACGACGGAGGCGTTCTTCTACGGGTTGGACTCGCTCCCGCTGTTCATCGCTGTCGCGGTGTACACGCCGTTCTGGCCGGGGCGGATGATTCCGACGATTGACCAGCTTGCGAAGCTGTACAAGGCGTCCGCTGCGGCGGAGGGCGACGCGCGGAGTAGTGGAGATGCGGAGGTGAAGGCATGAAGTCCACTCTGCGCCCGAGACCCGAGATTCGCCCTTTATTCCCTGACATTTGGCTCTGGATTATCTTCTTGGGACATACACCGCGGTTCATACGATATTACAGTACGATAGTACGTACATACAGCTGAGACGCCTCACGGACGGACAGACATGTCTGGGATAATGGCTACCAATATATGCGCGTATATACATACGATTTGTCTTTCGTTCATTCCCTGAACGACGATGGCTGCCAAACAGGGCCGTTGGGGGAGGCGGGGTTAGGGTCAGCGCGGGGACGTCACCTCCCGAACCCCAACGGAATGGACTCGTGTGCCAAAAACAGGCGGGCGATCGAGGCTGTTGGGAGTTGCCGGAGACCCGCGCCCAGCGTCGTCTGAGTTCCAGTCCGAGTCTGTGGGGAACGCACTCTCCTCGACGCCTCGCCCCTCTTCCCCACACTCCTCCTCTCTTCCTCCCCCCACATACTCCCAGCGCCGCCGCCAACCATGGCAGCGAACAAAGGTCCGTGCTCGTTCTCAAGTTCCATGTCGCGAGAGAGACTGACGACGCGCGACTGCTGCCTATAGAGCCGAGCTCTATCGTACCGCTGCTCTCGCGTGCCCTCCACCGCATCCGCTCGACCCCGCCGCGAATTATCGCCTCCCCCGCAACCCGTACGTACCACCCACAAAAAAGCTCCCTACACCACCCTACTCACCACGCCTCCATGCCCTGGTGCAGAACCGCGCCGCGCGGCCGTCGCGATCATCCTCCGCGTCTCGCCCCCGCCCACGCACGTCTTCCCGCCCGCGCCGCAACCCATGGCGGACGGCGGCTCGCCCGCGAACGTGCCCCCGCCGTCGCTGACGGAGTTCTTCCAGCTCGACTGGGTGAACGCGCCCGGCGCGCGGCCGGAGATCCTTTTTCTCAGGCGGGAGCGCCCGGACGGGCAGGACGGCGGGCGGATGAGCGGGAGCGGGCCGAATTCGCGCGAGGCGCACGTCGCGTTCCCCGGTGGGAAGACGGAGGAGGGGGACGAGGGCGGGCTGTATACTGGTGAGTGCGTTCGTTCGTGCTGGCGGGCGGGTCGTGTGGTATGGGACTGCGGTTCGGGCTCGCGCTGTCCATTTTTGCCAGCATTATACCCCTTCCATCGGACTCTTCGTGTCATTTCGACTGGTCTGAATATTGAGCTGACGAGATCATGGCTAGCTATGCGGCAGACGTGGGAGGAGATTGGCCTTGACCTGGCAGAGTCCTCGTATACCCCCATTGGCCAGCTGGACGACCGCGAGATTACGACCTCGCTCGGCAAGCGCCTCCTCATGATCCTCTCCCCCTTCGTCTTCCTCCAGTTGACCCCGCAAACGACTGCGGTCGACCCCTCACCTGGCACCACGCTCCACTGGGTCCCACTCTCCGTACTCCTCCCAAGGCCAGTCGGGGATGGCCCCCGGTGGTCTAGCGTGTCCGTGGACGCGTCCTCGCGTCTCGCGCCCCGGCATTCGACGGTCCTCCGCCTCCTTGTGCGCCTGCTCGTCGGCAGCATGAAGTTCCCTGCGATCCTCATCCCCGCTTCGCCATACCCCGCGCCCTCGCTCGACGAAAAAGCGATCGACGAGAAGCGCGCGCACGTCGAGGCCGCGGGTGCAGCGCCCGGCCCGCTGAAGCGCGAGCACTCCCTCCAGTTCCGCGTGCGGCGCGGACAGGACGGCGAGACACTGAAGCTTTGGGGTCTCTCGCTCGGGATGACGCTCGACCTCCTCGCGCATATGGCGCCGCCCGAGGCGCGAAGGGGAACTGGCGGGAGCACGGCGCTGCTCCCGCCGGACGCGGAGGCGGAGCTGCTGCGCGTGCCCGTCATGGCGCCGAGCCTGGCGAGCGTGTTCCCGCGGTTCGGGTACCCGGATGTGAACTTCTGGATATGGGTGTTTGGAAAGCGGTATCGTGCTGTTATTCGCGGATGGGAGGCGAGTGTGCGCGCAGGCGGGACGAACGACAGGAGGTGAGTGGTGCTTGTACACAAGCGTGTTAGTGAAGAGAGGGTACTGATCGCGTGCGTTTGCATTGTAGGATAAACTGGACGGGGTCCGCTCTGACGACGTTCTACGCGGCGGTGCGCAAGGCACTCGTCGTCGTCATCGTCGTCCGCGCCATCTTCGTCCTCCTGGGCCTTCTCCTTGGCGGCTGGTTGCTCTTCTTGAGGTGATCACTGCGCCAGGTAGGGTGGGCGAGAGCATCCGACCTTGTGGCATATCACAATTGAGCGACTGAAAAAAATCTCAGCGATACCTCTCACCGTCCCTGCCTCGCCTTGTTTATACGTGTTGTACACTCCCCGCACAGGCTTGTTGTGCTATGCGCTCAACCGTTGTACGCCTCTGATCCTGAACAGTATCCACAACCCATCTCCCCCTTTTTCCTCTCCCCTCAACCGGCCTCTCGGATCACCCTTATATGTACGCTGCGCGCCAGCCTCCCGAGCCTCTCTCACGACATCGCTACTCCCCACAAACACACAGACTAGTACTACTACAGCTCCTCTTGACTCAGACCCCTCTCCTCTCCTCTTCTCTCTACACCCGCTCCCCTCCTCCCCTCTCACATTTCCCTCCCATCCGTCACGGCGTGTCCCTCGATTCTCCCTCTGTTTCCGCCTCGTTCCGGGTTCCGGGTTCGGGTTTCACATCTACTTACGGGAAGCCGCAGGACTGTGGCGTAGGGCGCATCCGTGCGCGGGCCAGGCGTTTGGGGGGCCTCGGGGTGGTTGTTCTCTCTGACCTGGCAGTGGTACCAGCTAGCTAGCTAGATACGCTTTTTTAGAAGGTCGGAAGGTCGTTTGGGCTCTTGCTGTTGTTGGTGTTGACGAATTAATGAGATCTTACGGACTTGCGTGTGTGCGCGAGGGTGGTCGTTCGCGTGGTTGCGTTTGTGTGAGCGGTTGTTGAGTGGTTTGGGTGGTAGGTGTACAAAGGTATCATATATAAAGTCTGGCAACACTATGGATGGTACTTCAGGCCGGTAGGTATCACATTACAGCGGACGTCCACGATCGCAGTCCAGGTTGGTCCAGGCGTAAGGAACATACACACATACAACATAACGTACATCCAGGGTATGTGCACCCATATGTACTTATCAGCTATCATCAACTATCACACCCTACTGCTGCTGCTGTGGTACTGGTGGTAGTTGCTGCTGCTATGGTACTGGTGGTGGTTGCTGCTGCTGGCTCTGCTCGAGCAACCGCGCCATCATCTCCCGGATCTGCTCCATCTGGCCTTGCAGCTCGTTCAGCCGCTCGTCCACCGACCGGCTCGGGGACGCGAGTCCCCCGGGGGAGACCGCGTCTTGCCGGCCTGGGCCGGGCGTCGTAGTATTGGGGTGAGGGTGAGGGTAACTAGGGTGTTGGAGGAGGGACGGGGGCGGAGGCGGGGACGGGGACGGCGGCGGGGAGGCGTGGGCGGACGGGTCGGGCTTGCAGAGGACGAGGGGGTGCGTGTGGACGTGCGTCGAGAGCCCGCTGGCTTCGCGGCGGAACGCGCAGCAGACGTCGCACCGGTAGTCGTCCACTGGGAGGGAGCGGCAGCGGCATATTCACGTCAGCTCTGGAGGAAGACATGCGGAGGGTAGAGGGAGGGGGGTACGCACGCGGGCCGCTGCCGTAATACCATTCTGGCTGGGGGAACTTGCCGTCGCAGGCGAGGCACCGGATGAGGCGCCCTGCGTCGCAGTCGTGGCAGAGGAAGTCTGTGGGAGGGGGTAGGTAAGCGTGCATGTAATGGGAGGTGCCCCCCGATGAGACGGATGCAGACGTACCACGGCAGTAGAGGCAAAACCAGCAGCCCATGTAGACGGGCACCGAGCAGACCATACATGCAGGGCGGGACGGCGGGATGGGCTCCCACCCGTTGGGACTGATGATCGAGGGTGCCGCTGTTTCGTATACGGTTTCCACGTCGCTCGCGGCGTCGTTGGCTTCGGGCGTAGCCTCGGGCCCAGTGTCCGCGTTCGCGGCGCCTTCCGCATCCGCAGATGGCTCTTCCTTCACCGCACTGTGCTCATCGTGGGACGCTGCATCGACGTCAGTTGTCCCCTTGGACTGGTTCGCGTCATGAGCCGCCTGTTGCTCCAAGACGTTCGACCATCCCGCAGTGTCTGTCCCAACAGCGCCCTCGGGGCCGTGCTCGGCAAAGTGGCTCGGGGCTAGGGTGCTGCTGCCGTCGGCCGCCGAGGCTGTACGTCGGTGGGCTTCCACCCTCCACATACTAGGCAAGAAAGAACGGAGGCTCCATCTCGAGGCCGCGCCCTCGCCCTGGGGCACTATAACAGAAGCATGGGACTCCGGCTCCTCCTTCGGATCGCCTTCGTCGTGCGTTGCGTCTGGCTGCTCCGCCGGGTTTGAATCTTCATGCTCTTCTGCGTTGTCTCCGGAATCTAAGCCGTCTTCACTCTTGGGATCGTCCGCAGGACCCTCGATAGAATGGACACTTGGGGAATGTTCCTGTGGTTGGTCGGCCTCGACATTGGCAAGGAGGTCCCTGGCCCGCTGGAGAGAGTACTGGGCCCCTTCGATGATAGAGGGCCAGTAAAGAATCAGCATGAACGTCCGGTACTTCACCATATCGTGCGTTGGCGTGTGGTCGCGCCCGTGCGACATATGGCGACTGAGTACCTCGTTCGAAGAGTAGCACTCCGGATCGTCGCAGAAGCCGAGGACGTATCGGAAGTCGTCCGAGAGGCACTCTATGCAGACCACCATGGTGATGCTCAAGTGTCTCCCGCAGCCCGGACGTTCGCAGACCCAGTTACTGGCAGCGCGGTTAGCCTCGGCAGATTATCATATGCAGAGGACGCACTCGTAACGGTCGCGCATGCGGTTGTAGTGCTCTGTGAGGCCGTAGTATACCCTCGCGTCGGCAGTCGTGGTGAGTCGGTTGACCTCCTGGAGCTCGTAGTCGTTCCGGGGGCCCGCTTCGTGTCCGCGTTTGGTGATCCACAGCTTGCGCACCCGGCGTCGCTCCTCAAAGTAAGACCACGTCCACCACCTCCGGCGAATGTCGTGACGCACGGCGTTGATAGCATAACGCCAGTATGCTTGGGCCCTGAATTGCGGTGTAACGATGGGGCCGTACAAAGACGTATTCGGCGGATCGTGCAGCTCGTACGGCGCGGGCCGGAAGCACAAGTACTCCGGGGGCGCCCTCTTCAGAATGAGGTATGCGCTCCCGGGGATATCCTTGACGTATCGTTGGTCGCCAGAAAGAGTGAACTCGTCCAGGATACGGCCAAAGAAGAAGAGCGTGACGTCGCCGTCGTACTCCATACACCATTCGACGTCGATCCCCTCCTCTGTCATGGAACACGTGCCCGACACGGTGTACTCGGAGCCCTCAAAGTCTGTGCCTTCACCGACAAATCGGCAGGCACCCGGAGGTATAGCGTCTTCGCCGTCTTCCGATGGCGGGGAAGTTGCCGGAGGTGCAACGTGGAAGTTCAGCGTTGTCATTGGCCTGGATGGATACAGATTGGGTTCATAAAGGAACCCGTTCCAAGTGCCGACTCTGCGCGAACAATGATTGTTGTAAGTCCGCGCGCCTTGCCGTTGGAGCTCACTTACATGGCCCTGAGCGCTGGGTCACTGGTGAGATCATCCTCTGTTTCCTCCTCGGTCACGTCGTAGACGGAGGTGTCTGGGGGGTACTCGCTGAGGGTTGTGATCCCTGTTGTATCGAGGTCGTCGTCCGGGTAAGGGTTCCTCCACGAGCAAGTCGCATTGCTAAAGTCGATCTTGGCCCCGGAGGTCGTGTACCATTCTCCGGGTATGTACGGTCCCATTCGATCGAAATACGTCAACTGCGTTCGGGTGAGTGCGTGACGTGTGATGAAGGGAGTTCGAGCGTACCAGGCCTGAGGCGAACTTCGGTATTTCTGCCAACGGGTCCAGCTTTCGCTGGACGAATGTCTCTGCGACAACAGGTTAGCTCAGGTATACCGCAAGCATTCATGCCAGTGCGGACTCACCACGCAGCTCCGTACACCGGCTCAGCATGGCCATGTCAATGTTTGACATGGATAACTCGGAGCCGCGGAACTCTTCCTTTGGTAAGATGAACGACTGGGCCACGCGAACTTTCCTGAGGTCGTTCCGGAGAAGCAAGCATAGCAAGGGGACGATACACTAGCTCAATTTGCATGAGACATGGGTACTATGGGCGGAAACCATCTCGCAACTCACCCTCTCGATCCGATGGGATCCTACGACGAGCTTGAGCGTATCCAGAGCGTCGATGCGGTAGTTGAACTTCTCCAAGTTGGCCTTGATACGCGCCTCCTCCATGTCTATGTACTGCCGAAATCGCTCGACGATCATGTAGTCGTAATGCCGATCCATCGCTGCCATCAAACACCAGGCCGGTGTGAGGAAGTTGAGGTACGAGTCAATGGAGGGCCGATTTACGGCGAGGACGTAGGGGAGGGCCACATGGAATTGTAGTATGAGAAATTGGATCTCATCGAGGTACATCGAGGTTGCACATCGCCATCCTAGAGACAGACAAAGTAAGGGTCAGGCACGGGAGGTGGGAAGGTAAGACGTGATACGGACCTACAGCCCAGTATGCCAGCCAGTGTGGTAGGCTGCAAACGAGGTCATGGCGGTCTGTTGATTCGACACTATACGACGAATGGATGGCCGAGCACGTACCTCCACCCGAGCTCGGCCGGCAAGCGCTGCATGAATTTGTTCACTTCGGAGACGGATATATAGCCAGAGGTGTCGTCGTCAATTGCCTCCATGATCGGGTGGAGCCAGGTGATGTTCAAATAGTCCAACGCCCATTTGTCAGTCATCACTACCTCTGTGGCGTCGGAGGATAACAGTACATCGTCTTGGCTGTAGTGTTCGCGGAGCGCGTGCACCAGGATGCGGCCCTTGACAACGCCTGTCCAGTTCTAGCACGAATGCGTGTGAGACAGTCGACATCAGAAGAGCCACTAAGCGGGCGTACCATCTCCTTCCATAGCTTCTGAAGATCCTAGAGACCGACGGTTGAGACATGCGTGCACGACTGCGAATGTTAGGACTCACGGCATTCTTGATCTTCGAGTGTGATCCGTTTCCGACAGCAGCCTCAACGGCGTGAATAATACGATCACTCATGACCTGCGCCTGGAATTCGTACTTCCTCAAGAAAACCGCAAAGTTCCGCTCGATGGTGTCGTCAAGATCCTCCCGCAGCTCCCTCTTGAGGTCTGCTAGACCGAAGGACCTATCCGGGCCAAGAGCACCATCTGGTCCCTTGACCTGTGTGCGTTTCCTTCCTAGAGCAGCAGTATCCGGCTGCGCCGCCAAGCGTCGGTCTGCAGCAAGCGTCAGCAGAGGAATACAACTAACAAGAGATGCGAGGCACGACCTTCTGCAGGCATCTTGCCGCCACCCAGTGGGTCTTTCGCGGTAGTAGACTCTAACAACCTCCTGAGTGTAGCGTCGTCCCTGCGAACTTTGGTAGCACCACCCTCCTTCTCGACTTCCTGGGCGAGGCTCTTCTCGGTAGCGCTCATGTACTTCTCAAACAGTTCGTGCATGAGTTGCATCCTGCGAAAGGTCAGCGCGTGCAGTCCGATGAGAACAGTAGTTAGAGCCTAGCGCACTTGTAATTGATGCTCTCGATGTCGATCGCCATCTTCGTCACCGTGCTGGCGGTGTGCATCGCGAGCGCTCGGTTGTACTCCTCCTTACGGCGCGCGAATCTTTCCATGGACGCCGCGAACCTCTCCGCCCATAGGGGGCCCTTTAGGACCCTGAGGAGGAGCCGGCTCTTGAGGAAGGCGTCGCACAAGTTGGCGCACTGTTTGATATCTTCCGCAGTGTTCTCGGCGAGTTCGCGTAGTCGGGCGCTGAGCATAACTCCGTCCTCCCCGATATCGTTGCCCCGTAGATCCTTGAAACTGACGCACAGCTTTGTCAGCGAGAAGAAGGACCGCGTGGATGCGCACCATACTCACTGTGTGATGACGGTCATGACTTCCTTCATCTCGACGAACAAGACTGTCACACGCCGGTCGTTCTCTCTCCGCGTGAGTTCCAGCTCGATAACTGCTTCAAACGCTAGTACGGCAACTAATAATTCTTCAGTGAGCGCGAATCCAGGTGCACATACGGACATCTTATCGTACCTGTCACGACCGGATGTATCTTAGAGATATCGCTGAGAGCCTTCTTCAACAATGGGATACTGTCCGAGAAGCGTTCGACGCCGCTCTCAATAGCCTGCTTAATGTCAATCTGCTTGAGCGCGGGGTCGACGCGAATATGTGCAAGTTCCTCGATATGGTCCTCGGAGTTGACCATCTCACGAGGTTTGTCTATCATCTCACGGTAAGTACATGCAACACAAGCCGCGAGTTCGTGCGCACTATAGCGACGTTCCAGCTCTTGTCCGAGCTGAGCGAGTTCTTCGAACGGCTCCTCCACCGAAGCCCTTTCAGCCGAGGTTTGTCGTTCATCCACCACTTCCGTATCAATCACCAGCTCGGGTGCTTGAGGAGTAACCAGGAGCGGTACTGGCATCTGGATGGGAGTGCTCTGAGGGGGACTGACCGGGACCGGCGGCTCAGGCTGCGCATTGTGGGCGTCGCTAGGTGGGTCCGCCTGGGGTGTGTTACATGTAGTAGACCCTCTATCCTGAGAATCAAGATGCGACTCGGAACGGTGCTTTCCATGTGAGCGGCGGAATCGTTTAGTAATACTTCCCAAGGGCATGATGATAGACGGAAGGATACTACGGGCTCATTCGAGAGGAGATGGGGGATTTCCGACGTCGGGCGAGCCAGGGGAAGGGTATATGAAGGCGAGCGGTTAACTTTGCTGCCCCCGTAACGTGGCTGTATCGAAGATCCGCCTGCCTAGTTCCAGGGCCATCTTAGCATCGCATTGTTGTCAATGAGGTAAAAGGCAATGACGAGAGCTCGGGAACAGTCCGGGGAGAAGCTTGCCGAGGGACAGCGGAGGAGCAAGCGGTGCGCTGCGCCTTCCTTCCTGAACAATTCCAGGCATAGCATGGGAATGCAGAGACATACTGTAGCTCAGTGATGGCGAGTAGGGGCATAGTGTCGACTGTGATTTGTCGACCCTAGGCGCTTTACACGTACCTAGATGATCACTCATAGCCACGGTTGATCGCGCTGCATCAAGAGAATATCGCACGACCCGCGCCGCACGGCATCCCAAGCATCAGAGCTAGCGATGCCTTTGAACCACAAGCTGTGTGAGACATACTCAGCGTCTGAGGAACATGCGGTCACCTCGTGTGAGCTTGAAGACCTGACTACCAGACCAGGCCGCCTTCAACCTTCATACGGCTTCTCAGGCTTCTCACCATCGCCTGTAGCATGCCAGAGAGTAGATAGATATTCGCGGTCCAGGACAAAGAATACGGGGCTGAGTCCACCGAGTTGGTTGTCGAGCACAAGGTCAGGAATTGACGGGCGCCTGTAATGCGTCTATCATCCAGTTTGAGCGCGCGTAATAACAGCACGTGACACTCGACGCGACGCGTCGGTGGCCCAGAAAAGAGGCGCCCGTCTTAGCCGCAGGCCCGCAGCAGCGCGCCCTCCTTGAGGCGCCTGCTGCAGCTTGGCTCTCGACACCCATCTAGCTGTGCTCTCGCTCTCAAGAATACCCTCTTGATTCTGGTACTGCGTGTAGGTTGATACGGGCTATGACAAAGCACAAATACTATGCAGTACATAATGGCCGTGAGGGCACCAAGATATATACGACCTGGGAGGAAGTGCGTCAACAGCAGTACTATGCAGTAGTCACTGCCGCTCACTGACGCCTACCCTCCTTGCGATATGGAAGACCAAGGCGAACGTATGTTCCTGACTGTAGACGCCTGTGAAGATCAGGCTCACGCTCATTCATCATCTCCCCCGCTAATAGACCTCACGCTTCTCTGGCGCGATTCACAAGAGTTTCCGAAGCTTGCCGGAGGCTCGTGCATGGCTCTTAGGCGTTGCGGATGCCGCCGCCGCGGATGCCTCGCCATCATACACATGTACGCCCGCCAGTCCTACGGCGTATGTGCATGTCCTCAAATGACAACGTAGATCCCGGCACACAGTCCGGCCTCCCACTAGCCAGCCAACCTGAACCCATGACGCAAGAGGGTGCTAGTCAAATACCTGTTCCGCCAATACTCGTCAAAGAGGAACAAGTCGACGAGTGGCCCGACGAGGAGTTCTTCCACGATAACATGGAGGTTGACGACCGCACGTTAGTGGATATTCCACGACCAGCCCCCCAGTCGCAACGTGACGTCCCGATGTCCGAGCCAACACAGCCAACAGCTAAACCTCCTATACCCATTCCTGTGCCGCCTTCTGTACCCGGTCCTGCGCCGGAAATAAAGCTTTCCGCCGACCAACAAAGAGTCCTCGACATGGTGAAGCGTGGAGACAGTGTCTTCTTCACCGGGTCTGCGGGTATGCAACTCAAGCTGTATCCGACGAGCTAGTGCTCATGGCTGCTGCAGGCACTGGAAAATCCGTCCTTCTACGAGAGATCATCAAGCTCCGTGGCGGGCGCCCGAGCATTAAGTTAGGTGTGACCGCCTCGACGGGCATTGCTTCTGTCAACATTGGCGGCTGCACCTTGCATTCGTGGGCCGGTATCGGACTTGGCAAGGAAGATAAGGATGCTCTTGTCGGCAAGATTCTGGGCATATCCATGAAGGCGTATAAGCTCGACAAAAAGAGACGTGACGAGCTCAAGAGGAGGCAGGGACAGGGTGAAATTTTGACTGGAGCAGAATTGGCATTTCTGAATGCCCCTCCGGAGGAACGCAAGAACAAGGTCCTTGACCGATGGAGGGAGTGCAAAACTCTGATTATCGACGAGAGTGAGTATATGTTTGCGCAACAGGCGAAGTATTGGCTAAATTCTTCCGGCTAGTCTCTATGATAGACGGGAAGCTGTTTGACAAACTGGTGCGTGCAACTAGGTACTCTTTTGAGTTATGACTCAGGAGATGTCCTACAGGAATATGTTGGGCGACAACTCAGGCAGAATGAGCTACCCTTCGGTGGCATACAGGTCAGCACGGCCACTCTTACCTTCTCATCGGTGATCGATACCACGTACCCCAACAGCTCGTTCTGTCTGGCGATTTCTGCCAGCTTCCCCCCGTTCCTGACAAAAGCGGGACGGGGGCGCAAATTCCGGCAACCTTCGCGTTCGATGCCGAATCTTGGTCGCGCTGTGTGGGACCTCCCGTCATTCTCACGCAAGTCTTTCGACAAAAGGATCAGAGTAAGTGTGCAGCTCTGATCCCTTGTGCGGCTCCTTGTAACATATGGCTGTAGCTTTCGTCAACATGCTCAACGCCATGCGATACGGGCGTCTGGACGAGAAGACCACGCGTGCGTTCCACAAACTCTCCCGGACGGTGCGGTATGACGACGGTATCGAGCCCACCGAACTGTAAGCGCCTTTCCCTATTAAGCAGAGCATCATGCATCATACCTAACGCCGCGCAAGTTACCCTACCCGTGCAGAAGTTGAGAGCGCCAACAGCTCTCGGCTGCGCAAACTGGCGGGATCGGTCATGGTCTTCGACTCTAGGGACCTCCCGGGCCGAGATGAGAACGGAAAGGAGTACCCTCCTGAGCGTGTCGAGCGTGCCTTCAGAGACGTCATTGTGCCCAAGAAGTTGCCGCTGAAGGTCGGCGCACAGGTGATGCTCGTCAAGGTGAGTTCCAGGTCCGCTTTACCCGAACCCCCGCATGCCGTTGCCAACGCTGCCTGCTCCCAGAACATCATACAAGGGCTTCTCGTCAACGGTTCCGTCGGGCGCGTCGTTGATTTCCTCAGGCCGAGAGAGGCGCTTGCGAAGGGGATTGAGATCGCCTTGCCGGACTCCCGGGAGCGCGAAGAGCCTGCCGTACAGGGCGTTCCTGGTGCCCCGCATGTCGAGGTCCCTCGGAGCCAAGCCGCTGACCAGCGCGAGGAGAGGATCAAGCAGATCCTCCAGATGAACCATGTCTGGCCTGCGGTGAAGTTCCAGTGCGGGGTTACGCAGCTCTGCGTGCCCCTCACGTTCGAGGTCGTTAGTGCGGAGGGTACAGTCGAAGCTATCCGTCACCAGGTATGTGCACCTCTGCACAACCCGTATAACGTTCAAATCTTCTGTAGCGCTTATGGTGATAATCCTATGTGCGTAGGTGCCGCTCATCCTGGCGTGGGCCCTGAGTATCCATAAGTCCCAAGGCCAGACCTTGGAGCGTGTGCGAGTAGACCTGAACCGGATCTTCGAGAAGGGACAAGGTACGGTCATCATCTCCCTCAACGTCATGGACCCTTGCTGAAGCTCTGACTTCCGTAGCATACGTCGCGCTGTCGCGAGCAACGCGGATGGAGACCCTGCAGGTCATTAACTTTGACCCTACTAAGTGCGTCGAGCCCGTTCCATCGGACCTATTCCCTTCCAGCTGACCTGCCTGCTGTACTCAGGGTCCGCGCCCATCCACGCGTATTGGAGTGGATGCTGGAGCAGACGGGGAAGTACGTCGGCCCAGCGTATCAACACCATCAAGACTTGGACGACGAGCTCGAGTACTGGAAAGACCTCCTTTAGAGACGACACCATCCCCTCCACTCCACTAGATTACGGACTTTACACACATCTCACCTCATCTTAGCGTGGCATCATCTATTGGGCGAGCATATACGAGCGGTAGCCTCCTGTAGCATATACGGTAGTATTTACGATACGTCATTCTTGCTTGACGTTTCCGATACGCCCATCCACTATCACCCCTCGCCGGCACCCCTTGATTCTCTTGTCAGGTATGATATATGCTTCCCCGCGTTCTCTCCGAATCCCGTTCGCCCTGCTGACCGTGCAGAGCTGGAGTCGACAAGAAGGTACGGAGCTACACAGCGGCTTTGACAGGTACGCCCGTCATTGCCTTGCCGCTTTGTTCCCGCATGGGCTCATAAGTCGTCCACGCGCCTCATCTTCGCAGCTTCACTGAAACCGATCTCCATGCATGGTGTCATCTGGACCTTCGTGCCGGACGCTGAGAAGCCTGTGTGGAAGGTAGGGCGGGCGACAGCCTGCGAGCAAGTCGTCCAGAGACCCACTCGCATGGGTGATGGTATTACCTTGAGCTTAGTGCAAGTCTTGGAGTCTATCACCGCGCACCAAGGTGCTCTCACCGCTGGTTAGTCATGCGCTGCGTAGGCCCTGGGGGCACCGAACTCAACCGTTGGCTTAGGTTTGCGACCCGGAGATACTCACGTTCCCCTCCCACCTCGGAGCATAAATATAGCTTGAGCGGCCTGGTGTACTCTACGACTCTAGGTTACCTCTCCCCCTCGAGAACAATCACAGCACAGCGTCCCTTTCGAATATGCCTCCTCCTTCCGCAGAAACAGCACATGCTATACGTCGTGCGCACGTTCAGCAGCTCGCGCATCTGAACGTGGATGCACGCCGAGACGTCCCCAAGGAGCCAAAGGACGACTCCGACGGCTCGAACGACCTCCCATCTCTCCCTCCGGATCAGCTGCTGCCCGTCATCCTCGGTTGGATCAACGACAATCCCAACGCTATCAAGGCTGCGAAGGACGCCCGTAGGTGTGTCTCGCTTGGTCAACCTGGCACCAGGGCTGATCATGACATTGTGGATAGAGTGCAGTAGTGCCTCACCAACCACGCCGAATTGGGATTCCGTGTTCCTTGCCTTCGTCGAAAGCATCGCCATGTATCTTCGGTGATGTCGCTATCTCTCTCTTGAATGGAAGAACTCGAACTGACAAGCGGCACTCCGCCACACAGCAAAGACGACGAGATTAGCAAGGCCGCTCAGGCTGCGCGTGAGGGCGACCACGACCGCGCTTTAAGCCACCTTGAAGCATCCGAAGCGCTAATTCACGTCGTAGTGAGTATGAGAGGACACTGTCCGTGCATTTGGTAGATATCGACGCGTACCAAATCGCACCTGTCGCAGGCCAAGGCCTTGGATTGTACTTTCGTGCAGCTCTGCGGTACATATATCCTCGTTGATTCCGTCTCGCCGCTTCCCTGCTGATGTCTTGGGCCTGAGAAGACTTTGCTCAGAAAAGCCCCGACGCGAAGGCCGGGAGCAGCGGAGCCTACTGCGGGCTGTTTGTCAGCAACGACCATACAAAGCCGTTTGCGGGCATAGCGTTCAAGGTATCGTAGATATCCCCTCGCCAACTCGACCCGTGTACTAACCTTGCGTCGGTGGCACCACAAAGGGCTCCAATTCAGATGCAGACATAGCCACGGACGAGGACTGGCAGCCGATAACACCCCTTCTACCGGACATTGCATGGGGTGCAAAGATCCATGAAGGATTCTATTACAACCTGTTCGGAGACTTCACGGCCAACAACGAAGTCCAGACCCCATTCGGTGCGTGGCCGGCCACTTGAGCTGACGAGGCGTCGGACTCTACTCACATATACACCTGATGGTAGGCGTACTTCTCAAGCAGCTCTCCTCGGCTTACGATGGTCAGGCTAAGCTCCATATCACTGTAAATTTGCTTCTCTTATAACCCCGACGAGGACATTATTGACTTCTTTATCACGGTAACAGGGCCATTCGCTCGGCGGCGGCCTCTGCACCCTCGCATACGGCGAATTCCTCCGCCGCGATGCCGAGCCGGCATTCTCTAGCTTCAAATTTGGGGACGTATACAGCTTCGCCGCACCCCGCACCTGCTTCGAGCCTTTCGCGCAGGAGTTCAACGCTCGCACTCGAGCCGGCGGGGGCAGGTACTCGTTCCGCATCGTGAACAAACTGGACCCCGTGCCGACGATGCCTCCTCCGGGGCCGCCTCTCGACATCTTCTTTCCGACGGCGAATTTCCCATTCATACATGTTGCCGGTGGATGGGAGATCACAGAGGACAGGCCTCCGCAGAAGATGGCCGACGAGCCCCCGCCGGTGGCGCCTATGTCTGTCGACGACGCTTTGAATAAGTATGCGTTCCATCACGGTACGTCCCAAGATCTACATGTATTCAAGACGGGCCTGTCTGTACTCACTAAGTGCGCAGATCCTCGTAAGTACTACGAAAGCTGGCAAAACACACCCCATTCGTGAAAGGGAGGTTGGATGGGCTGGTATTACAGTACCATTGTGTTGTCAAGGGATCCATTGAACGACATCGCCGGGATAGCTCAGCTGGGAGAGCAGCAGACTGAAGCGCCTATTTGAGGAGGTTGTGTTCTGAAGGTCGCGTGTTCAATCCACGCTCCTGGCATTTGTTTTTACTCCTTACGACGCTCGGAGTTTGGTTTGCGTAGGAGTCGTCCATTGCCACGAGGTCCCGCTGATAAATGCATAGCAAACAGTCTACGAACCAGCCGTGTCAGGTTGTCGCCTTGGGTGCCTTCAAATATTGAGTAATGAGGGCGCAATGATTGAGGATTACAGTAGTATATATGTATATCATCGTTCAGTGATATGCTGTGTACGCATCATACTGTTACATCTGCAAGCGGCAGCTAATGGAACGTCTTCCCCTCCTTCGCAAACTTCTTCTCTACCTCGATATACGAATCCACTGCGTCAAGCACCGCCGTCTTCCAGTCGATAGGCTCGAGCCCCAGAATTCGGAGTGTCTTCGTGTTGTCCACAGGGTTCGGCGGCGCCGGATGCGGGTACTGCCCGGACAGCGCAGCCTTCGAGATACGGTCCTTAAGCTCTGGACGGGCGGCGACGACGTACTCCGCCACGTCCTTCCAGCTGACGGCGTGCGGGAAGAGCAGAAGGCGCTTGCGCTCGCCGGGGGCCGCGCTGCGTGCCGGGGCGGTAAGCGACAGAACGGTCGCGCGAGCGACGTCGCGGACGTCGACGGAGAGCAGGGCAGGGCTGGGGAACGTGCCGTCGGATTTGAGGAGTTCGTAGAAGAGCAAGTTCGTGCTGAGCTCCTTGATGAGCGCGTCCGAGAACCGGAAGTTGGGCGCGAAGGGTCCGATGAAGAACGGAGGGTTGACTGGAATATACCGTGCCCGCGCAATGAGCATGGTTGCGATGGCTTCGAGTGAGCGAGACGAAGGAAAACATACCGGTGGTGACATCAACGTGGGGGTGCTTCTCCGCTAACTCCCAGACGGCCCGTTCGGCGAGTGTCTTCTCAGTAACGTAGACGACGTTCGGATCCTTGCTCGTCAACGCCTCTTCTCTGCTAACCGCCACCCAGTCTGTCCGTGGGGGCGACGCCGTCAATGCCCTCAATCTTGAGCTTATGATGATGTTGTAGACATACCATTGTCCGTCCACGGGCGCGTAATATTATTCGCACTCCCAACAGTGACAATACTGCTGACCAAGGTGAACCGTTTGATTCCGGCCTTCTCGACTTGTCGGAGAATATTGAGGGCCCCTTCGATTGCGGCCTACAGTCAGACATCGTCAGTACATATTCACACAAAAGACTGGTGTCGTTCTCACAGTGAGCGCATTCTCGGGAGAGTCCCTGCCGACTAGGGGTGCCGCTGCATGGATCACCCCGTGCACGCCTGCGCGTGTGTCGTATGTGAGGGAATTGTGAATAAGGAAGAGGTGACAAGATCCACACCTTTCAAGGCATCCGTGAAGTCCCCATAAGCGAGGTCGTCAGCGGCGATGACCTCGACATCCGTTCCGTAGGAAGCGTTGCTCTGCCGAGCAGTGTCGAGCTTCGCGGAACGAACAGTCCTGGATGTATTTATTGAGCGGAACGCACGACCGATACTCTGAACTCGACGTACCCGCGAACACGGTAGCCGGCCTTGACGAGTTGGTCTACGATATGGGCGCCAAGAAAGCCATTGATACCGGTAACCTGGGGTGAGTCGGACGTCAGTGTTTAATCACGCCACGGACTCCGGACCATGAAGTAACTGACCAGAATCAGCTGTTTAGAGGACATCTTCAGTGAGGCGACAGCGATGGAAGAGACCGTGCGGTATGAGATGAGCGTGTCTTTGTTTTTTTCTCCTCATTCCTCGAAGTCTGCTCGAATTTATACCTATCGCCTCCCTACACTTCTAGAGCTGGAAGAATTGGGAACGCGGCGAGTGGGCTCGGGTATCCTTCGGGCAGTATTAGTCCCGGACCCGGCTGCGATTCTCCGAGCCCGGAGACAAGGTCAGATTGATACTTTTTGAGCGATACTTACACAAGCCCGACGGGCAGCTTTGAGATCTGGCGTACTGTATGATGCAATGGATCGTCGTGTACATGTAGGGAGGCACAGACCCGCCCCGTTTCCGCATTTCCGAGGTCTCGGGAGGTCTCGATCGCCAGGCTGTTACCCTTCGGCGTGTTGACCGTGATAACAACTCACGGGCTACAGTAGTACCGCAGGTTGAGGCCACGCTAGATTTGCACAAGGTAGTGTATATTGCTCCGATTTTGCCGGGAATGGCTGAGCAGTGTTCATGTCAGCGCAACTCTTGGCCTATAAGCGCTTTGTCACTCATGGAGAAACTTCCTTTGCCGGCTTTGAACCAATAGAATGGTCCCAAACATGATAAAATTGACTCTTACCTATGTGATCATCCTGTGTTGGTACAGCGAGAAGAAGCAGGGATGATTTTCGAGTTGTAGGCGTCTGGTCAGCAGTGGGTTGTACCGTGAGGCCCTACGAGTCGGCATGTTGACCACTCGCTCTGGTATTGAATAGCGGGGCTAGAGACATTTTCTTATAAAGAACATCTTAATTATAGTGAAATGTCTTCCAGTGTGAAGTGAGGCGAGGCGAGTCGTCGATGGAGCAGGCTCAGCGTGCAGAAGGTAGTACTGTACCTGGATGCCCAAAAGTGGACGCTGCTCAGCACGTGGAACACAAGCGCTCGGCGAATTTCAACAAGCGCCCAGTAGCGGTGGCTGAGAGTTTGGATTCATACGGCCATGCGTCTCCCTCGACGCGTTCCCTGGCAAGACCTCAACGAGCTCGAGCAGGTCTGTGGGTGGATATACGCGGAAGAGAATGACTTAGACGCGAAACGACGCGCGGTGAATAGGGTACGTCGCGCACGCCTCATTTCAGCCGAGAGCGTCCCTGCTCAGCGGACTAGTTAGCAGTTTGGAAAGCGGCCGTACCGCTGCCGCACGCCCTCGAATCGGCTCATGCGATACTCTCCGTGATACTTCAAGATGGCCCGAACTCGTCAGCGGCTTCCTCTTCCTCGTTCCTCTCGCTACGCATGAGCTATGCCGCAGCGCTCATCCGACTTGTGAACGGGCTTGTAGACCCCCTGCAGCTCGGCGCATACGCGCGGTCGATCAACAGCATCGCACAGCAGTTGGGCCTCCCCGCCTGGTTTGTCGAACTCCGGCACGCTGCTACCCACGAAGACCTACCGAGTTTGGAAGTTCTGAGAGATGCTGCCCGGGAGGTACGATGGCCTCTCTATAGACGTATCGATCGTGAACTTAGCCTATCGTCTCAGGGAATGGCATGGCTCCTTCACAACTACTTCTTGCCCACTCTGAATCCATCGTCTCCTGGAACAGCGCCATCACAGCCCCTGCGCCCGCTGGCTCCGCTCTTGAAACAGTATAAAACCTTGTTGAAGGCGACGACGCGTGACGCGACACTTCGCGTGCAATTGCGGGGCGATATCACAAAGGCGACTCGAGAGGTCGAACGCTGGATTGCGGAGGCGAAGGTTGCGTCTGCTGCCGCCTCGGGGGCCGTTGGTTGGGAGGATGCGTACCCCGACGGCGACGAAGAGGACGCCAGGGAGCGGTGGGCTCTGGACCGTTTAGCAGAAGCGCTCATCCAGAGAGGAGCGCTCGTACCCCTCTCGAAAAAGTCAGTGACGGTCGGATACTGCACGATACGAAAGAGGCGGTTGCTGATAGTATGGCTGCTTACAGAAAACGCCTGTCTTCAGGGCCTGATACCCTCGCCCTCCCGCGCTCTTCGCTGCTCATCTGGTCTCCTCTCCTGACCCACCTCCAGTCCCTACACCCAACGCTGTCGTTGCACCTCGTGTCCGCGATAACCGCCCACCTCGCGCAACCCACACCTAGTCCCAGTGTGAACACGAGCGGAAGCTTCGACGGTCCGGAGATCGTCTCGCTCTCTGCGCCTACACCTGCCGACGAACCAAGGGCAGATCCTTCGTACGACCTCTGCCTCGCCAGCTGGGCCAAATGGCTCGTCGACAATTCCCCGAGCGCGTCTTCCTCAGATGACCTGGAAGACCTCCGCGACGCCGCGCTCGTTCGCATCGTCTCTGCTCTCGGGCCCGACCGTGCCTCGCCAGGCAACGCCAAGTCGTACGTGTGCACCGTAAGGAATCACCGAATACCCGCGTGCTGAGATCCCCCTGATATATCGGCAGAGCCAGCGCGTTGCTGCTACACGCCTTGAGCGCTGAACGCCCGAAACTGGCCACTGCGCTTTCGGTGCTCAGCCAGCCCCCCGCGCAGGCGTCCGCATCTGGCACGGTGCGCACGTCGTCTCCTCGCCATCTCCACAACGTACTTACGCACACCGCCGACCGTGTAGGATTGGGACGAGAGTACGATCGACGTGATGGACCGCCGTCTGAGTACGCTCCTGGCGCTCTCCGCTTCTGCGGGCAACGCCCAAAGTACAGCGGGCGACGACGATGCGGAGATGGGCGACGCTGAGGCCCCGGACGCGGCGCTGCCCGCAGGCTGGAGGAAGCTGGGTGCGCGCAACGGCTGGCGGCCCGCGCCGATCGGCGTGTACGTAGCGTGCGCATAGCGCACAAAGGTTGTTTGAACACCATTTCATAGAGAGGGCTACGGCGTTCTGAATGACGCTGCCGTCCGAGACGCACGAAACACTTTTCCGGGGGCAACGTAGGTAAGCGCCAGGCAGCACTGGGTAAGTAGGGTATGGCGTATGTGACGATAGAATAGACGACCTGAGCGAAGGAATGTCGAAGGAAGGCGCACAGAGGAGAGAGGGCGAGAGCGAGAGGCAGGGCAGGGGCAGGGGCAGGGAGGGGGGACTGTGAACATGAGCAGTAGTACGTTACAGGGCATGATGAAGCGTCGCGAGACTCGCACGCGCGATACACACAAACAACCAAAGAAAGAACTGTCCGTCCCGGGCGGGTGCATACACGCACGCCCGGTGACCACGGCGCACGCACGCACGCACGCCGTACCGCCCACCTACGACGGCGAATTTGAATCGGAGGACGCATCCGCGTTCGTCGCGACCATCGACGGTTTCTGCGGCAAACTGCGCGGCGCGCGGCGCTGGTCTCCCCCGAGGAGGGGCGGAGACGCGGGGAGCGGTCTCGGGCCCGCGAGCGCGTGTGCCTCGCCCGAGGGAGGGTCCCGCTGCGCGGCGCTCTCGTACTGCGGCGGGAGCTCGACGACCTCCGTCCCGTCCGACGTGAACACGGTCACGGGCGGCGGGCGGCCGGCGTCGTGGTGCACGACGTACACGTGCGAGCCCATGCCCTGCCCGAGCCCGCGGGGCGCGGAGTTCGTGGGGGACACGGTGCTGCTGCCCGTGCTTTGCGAGTGCTGGTGCGTGGGCGACCGGGGTATGTCTCCCCGGTCGGACGAGGATGCGGTTGCGGACGGCATTCGGGAGAAGGTGGCGGACTGCGCCGGGGTCGTCGGGCTGAGGGTCATCATCCCGTGTTCATCGGCGCCATGAGGTGTGCCCGGGCTTGAAGACATGAGGTGAGATGAAGCGCCGAATGTGGTGGATGCGCTTGATGCTGGGGGGTGCAGACCGAGTGTTGGTACTTCAGAGTCTGATAATTTGTGCCCATACGTGAAGGCCCGGGAAGGCGGGTAACGCTTGTACTTCCAACGCGCGAGGAAGAACGAGCCCAGTAGACCTATGAATGCACCTAGGACGAGCGTCCCGATGGCGAGCCCCGCAGCGCCTCCAGGAGATAAGCCTTTGGATTGGTTAGATCTACAATATGTCAATTGAGAACGACAGTTATGGAGTTACATAGCGACTCACGATTGCCCGCTGAGCACGGCATTGAGATCAAGACAAGACGTAGATCCAGCATTGTTGGCATGTAAGGGTCCATTCGTCCAACCCACGCCGTTGGCATCCGTTACAGTCACGAAGAACGGCATACCATACATCTATATTGATCAGCCCATGAAAATCACGACCTGGACGAGACAAGGAGCTTACCAGTGATACCGTCCAGTTTACAGCGTCCGTCGTATCAGACGTGATGTTGAATGGTGGATGGAGGGCCGGTGCGATCTGGGTGCATATCCATTACGATCGTTCACAGGTTGATAGCACGAGCCACCCACAGTATACGTATATGGCGGAGTGCCATTTGTTGGCTTCAAGGATATGTCGGAGCACTAGAACAGCAGTGTCACGTCTTAGGCACATTAGAGGCGGAGGCGGAGGCGGAGGGGTCACCTACCTGGTCGATCCATCCAAATTGGGACCATGACCCATCATCGAGCTTGGCCTCTACACTTAGAGGCGCGTGGGGGTAGGTTAGGTTGAAACAGGTCGGTGGGTTGTCCAGAGTCGTGTTTGGTCTCTGGTATACCGTGTAGATGTTCTGGCATCCTCCTGTCACCCCATTGCTAGCGACCTAGAAGGGGGCCTCAGATGTGCCCATATAGCAAACAGATACCCTGAATAGACATACCATGCACATTTGGAACTGTGGGAAGCGAGTGTCAATGGGAGCAATCACGCGCGTGTCTGATAGACACGCACCATAGTTCCTGGGACGAATGGGACCACCCAGTCCTACAAGCATACACAAGGCGTGCGTGAGAAATCGTCCCATATGGAAGGATGCAAGTCGCACTTACGAACGAGGTTGCCAGATCATCTCCGGCAGGAATGACGAACGGGACAATGAACGTACTTCACGCGTAGATGGGAAAGTCGGTCTCCTCTCCCAGCAGAGCACCTCCACAGCAGCACTCACGATGTATAGATTTGGAGGTAATAGGGAGCAGCGGGGTTGGGCCTGAGTAGCAGGATAAGCTTTGGACGATACAGATTACGCAGGAGACGCGCTTACCCTGTGGCGGAGCGTCTACCCCATGTAATGTGGAGGGTGTCGCATTGCGCTAGACACACGGCATGCCATCAGCCTCAAGCATACTGGGAAGCGATACAATGACGGGAAGCTTCGAGGACGCGTACCTGCCGTCGGAACTGGAGGGCTTTGATCACCGTACCAGTCGAAGAGGAAGCCCTATGGAGGCACGGCGTTGAGCGGTGAGACCAGCCTTGATTGGAAGCGTGCATTTCCCCGCATGCACGCAAGGGATTTGCTATGTCCAGGGTCGAGGTACTCACCTGCTCCAGATAGTCTACAACCTTGGCCGAGACTCTAGGAAACAATACGTGCGACCACAGCAGTGCACCGGCTAGTGCATGCAGGATGCCGGGAAGACGCGACCTATGGTGTGGCATAGCCCCGCTGCCCGTGTGCGCGGTGGTCGAGGCACTGTTGAATTTCAAGGTAGAGCCTGGTGAGAAAAAGAAAGAGCGAGGGGAGAACGAAAGGAGACGGACGGACGGGAGATGGGGCGGGATGGCAGCGCGGCCGGAGGGAGAAGAGGGACTTGGGCTGGCGAGTTGGCCGACGGCCTGCGGAGAACACTCACGCGTAGCCGCTGGACTAGCAGCCTCAGGCGGTGGCGTCCAGGCCCAGAATCAAGATCCCCATCTCTGCACTCGACTCCCACGTCCCCACAACTCGCATATCGTCAATTCGACGGCCAGATGCGCTCGTATCATCGGTCGACTCTGAGTTAGCGATAGCATGCCCCCCGCTGCGTTGTGCTTCGTGGTTCATCAACCAAATCCGAGGACGCCAGCTGCGACCTGCTTAACTTCGAACAGACTGGCTGGGTCGCGGTGCCGACCTTCGTCCAGACCGGGGCCAACATGTCGCCATCGTGCCCGATTTGCGGGCGCGTTGAATGCTATACTCGGGGTAGAAACGACATGGGCCGTTTCTTCTAAGAAGGGTGATTGACAGTTCACCTGCAGAATGATTATACTTCGCGGCCGGTTTGAATAGGATCCATAGCACGAACACATAGGGAGGTTTCGTTACTTATCAGTGTTCCTTGACTGCGATATTTGGGGAGTTAGAAGGCATCCAATTTTGGCCAGCAGATATCGATAACAAGCGCAAGGTCATACAGAACCTAACTATAGGTGAACTGTACTCGCAAGATCGATCATGCACATAGTTGCGTGACTACAGACGCAGACCTGCTGCACAGAAGTATCACCCCATGACTAGCGACTACTCGCGATGCTGACTATGGTCCTCTAGCAACTCCAGAGAATGTGCCGAGCGTGGTCGAATATCACACTCGAACGGCAACGGAAACCTACTCAACGGTTGTGGCAGTCAGTACCAGCTGTGCCATCCAGGGGGACGGTGGTTCCTGTGGTCCGAAACGTACGCACACTATGCCTCCTTCGCTGTAGTCGCCAGGGGGTATGATTGGCTCCCCGTTTGACCCGTGCGCGTTGGAAACGCGGAAGAGCGCCAGCGTTCGTGCCATCACCGTGAACACCAGCCGTTGCGCCAAGTGCCGACCTGGGCATATCCTGTGCTCACAAAGACTGTCAACGCGCAAACGCCCGCGGGACCTGACCGCACCGCGGGAGACGGCCTTTGACAGCGCAGCGCCCGCGGGGGTGTACGCACCGGCGTCCGAAGCCGAATACGACGTCCAGCGGGGACAGGTTCTCGTCGACGTCTTGCCGGAGCTTCCCCCCCTTTGCGAGCCATCGCTCTGGCTTGAACGCGAGCGGATCCGGATAGAGCTCTTCGTCGTGCAGCATCGCCCTGTGGTGCATGCGCCCGAGCCAAGGCAAGACTGTGAGCGAGTTAGGGAGTATCGGCGACAAGGACGGAACCTGCCAGAAATTGATGATCACAACGGTGTCTTTCGCGATGGCATAGCCTTCGTGCACGTCGTCCTGGGATGGTGTCCGCGTTACTGCAATGCTCGGGTCAGCCAGAGGACGTCGAGTCCAAGACACCGGGGCCAAGACGTCTTCGGCCGAGAGACGTGCGCGTCCCGCTGCCACATACCTGCGTTGATAGGAGGGCGGAGACGCAGCACCTCGGTCATGACGGCCCAGAGGTAGGGGAGGCTTTCGCGGTCCTCCCAGCCAGGGAGACGATCTGTTCCTATCACGCGGTCTATTTCTTCCTGGGCGCGCAGTTGCACGTCCGGGTGTTCCAGCATGAGCAAGATGAAGGAAGCGAGCGTTGAGAAACCCTGAAGGAAACGAGGTGAGTTATTGCCTCTAGGGCGCAACCGAGTTTCTGATCACCGTGTCAGCACCGCCTGTGTGCCAGACATAGTGAGCGTGTACGATCTGGCAATGGCACAAGCAGGACGTACCGGTGTATACTTGCGTCGCTGTGAACATGATCACTTCCTCCGTGTAGTTACTGGTCTTCGACTCGACGAGTGCCTTGTACGTCAACGACGGGCTGGCTGTCCCCTGCGCCTGCGTTCTTCCCATGAGCACGTCTTGCATGACATGCCTCAAGGTGGGCCCTCTACTTACGATCTCCTGCTTAACCATCTGGTGACCCTCTTCAGAGAGTGCGGTGTAGTGCGCGTTCCACTGTCGCGCTTTCCTCTTGAAGCCCATGCCCGGCAGGAAGGAAGGCAGCCATGCCACTGCACCAACTGTCAACCGGCGGCCCACAACGCACTCGGCATGTAGAGTCGGCTCTCACAGAAAGGCAGCCAGTCGACGAGCCACTGGCCCGGCAAGCTCGCGGCCGCGAAGTTCTCCACGAACTCGTTCGCCTTCTGCAAGTACGGATCCCGCCCGCCGCCGATCTCGTACCCATGCGAGATCTGCATCGCGATGCCCGCCGTCACGCCCTGCAGGTGCCGCACGAAGTCCTTCGGCGTGTGCAGCAGATTCTGGAGGAGGATGCCGACGTGCCGCTCAATTACCTCAGTCCACGCCTCGAGCTGCCGCGGCTGGAGGACGGTGTGGAGGAGCTTGCGCGCCTCTCGCAGTCGAGCGGGGTCGTGTTCCCAGACTACTCCGCGATCCATGCCGCACCTGGTGCACGGCGAGTGCGTTACACGGGACAAGGATGAGTAAGACGTGTATAGAGCGGACGAGGTACGCACAGCTCTACCATCTTCGGCAGATTCCGGTTCGCGTACATTGCTGACTTATCGTCAAGTAGCCCACGCGCTGCCTCGGCGTCGTTGAGCACGAGGATGGGCGTGCCCAATACGCGAAGCGAGTATATCGGTCCTAGTAATGATTAGGGCCACCATGTCGCCTATGAGCCCAGATCGCGACGACGTGTGCAGGGCAGCCACGTACCGTATGTCTGCGCATACTCTGCCAGCTTCAGCCATACTCTTCGCTGGGGAAGTACGTTGCCGAGGAGAGGCCATGGCTTGGGCCCCGGATAGCCGAGGCGTTCCGGACGTCTGTCACGCGCCAGGAAGAACACAAAGCATACAAGGGGCAAGAGCAGCCAGGAAAGCGAGGATGTCTGCGTTTCCATCGGGGAGCCAGCTTCGGTGGGGCGTGTCGTGGAAGTGCACGAATGGTCGACGAGAAGTACTCTTAGTGGGAGGACAGAATATGACCGCAGGCAATGCGTTTTGGCAGATGCTGACAGCACACAACGACAAAGGCGCTGCTGGGCGTATCAGCGAACGTCTTGTCGGTGATCGGTTGAATGCACTCACCTCGGAACAAGGGGTCGCGCGGGATGCCGCGACCGCGGATGGTGGACGACGGTACTGGCCAATAAGTATGCTGTGGAGTGCACTTGCCCTCGCGCTCACATTCGTAGGGGTAAGCACCACGCCCTGGCCAGTCGCGGGTAACCACCGAGCAGCCGAGGAGATGGCCGGGAAGCGGCTAGCGGGTATTTGACGGTCTCGTTATTGTGTGCGGATCGGAGCCGTGCGCGGTCCCGAAGGAGTAGTCTGATGCCCTTGCGCCTTGTGGCACTGACACCCACTGGCAACGTTCAGTGGCAGCCGTCGTGCACTGAGCTCGGTTCGTTCATATTGCAGGCCCGGGCTCCGCCTGGGTGTGCTCACTTCTCGTAATACCGCCCCTCATCCTGAGCCTGAGTACTGAGGTGAAGATCAACAAGTTTGCAGCGCCGGCGCTGAAGACGGCACATGCGTCGGGCGGTGGATCATCTCATAACGATCACAACGTCAGCTCGTGTGTTTGAGTTTGACCAGTGTTCTCTCGGGTAACCGGACAGCCTGAGCGAAGCGAAACCAATGTACTGTATACATACTATAACTCACAGACTGTCCGGTGAAATCATGTACGAGTCTGTAAAACCGGAACCCGAACTCGTTAGCGGCGCATGCAACTCTACGCCACGGTAGATTTGAACCTGTGGATTGAGAACGCCATGCTATCAGGTCTCCTCAGTTGGACACCAAAGGCCGACGTGACCCGCGCACTGCCAAAGCTGTCCATGGGTCATCAGCACGACGACCCCACATACAACGAGCAAACATCGAAGTACGCACGTTGTATAGCCTGTACGATAGCTGATCTGCGCCGGCGGTAACCCCGGACACAAAACGCAAGCCCACCAATGTACCCGCTGCGCCCAAGATGGTTGTGTACGCCGCGGACGTGTGCCCGTTGTGAGGTCACTAATGTGCCCGAGATACATCGGGCTCCTGCAGCACCTTGACGTCGACCATCTTCGTCATAAACTCAATCAAGACTCTGCCAGCGACCTTCGATTGTTGGACAAGGCAAAGGAGCTACGGGAATACTCGCCGAATGTAACGTATAACCGCGCCATATGCCCCATAGATCAAGGCGTGATGAACGAAACCTATCGCACCTTCACTGGAATGTAGACTCTTGTAGGGTGCAGTACCCAGGACCAGCCCGAGTAGCATTTGCGCACGTCTTCGGTTTTGTATGAACAACACGGACATCCTGATAAAATATGACCTGGCGAAAGCAACGTCGAGTGGTGATGCATGTGGCGCGTGAGTACTGTACATATACACGTAACGAGCCTGCCCTGGCGTCATGTGGGGCACGGGCCGTCCCCCCGTCCGAGCGCAATAAAATAACAGTCGTAGAACCGAGTACGAGACGAAAGAAGACAGCGGACGCCGTGCTACGGGCGCGGCGTTCCCGAGAGGCGGAGTGGTGTGGGATGTGAGGCCGTAGACCAGAGAAGAACATAGGGAAGTGAGATGTAGGCGCCGGAGGCGCCTCGAGAGCGGGAGGATAGCGATAAGTGACATGGTGCGCAACCTGGGAAGATGGCGGTGGCCTCTACCCCGAGACTGCGAAGAACCCTAGCTGAACCGTCTGCCCGCGGCCACGGCCGCGACCCCTCCCACGTCCAGAAGGACTGGGACCCGAGCCTGCGTGAGGGTGAGCTCCGAATCCACCTCCGGCATACGCCTTGGGTTTGCCCTGGAACGCGCGTGGGGCGCGGGAGAAGTATGGTAGTCCATCCGCATCGATGTCCATCAGCGGCGGAGCAGATGTGGTGTTCGGTGGAGGGTATCGTGGGGCGGGAGACCGGGTATAGAGATGTGTCTGGGAAGGAGACGGCATAGCACGAGGGGGCGACGTGAAACTCGACGCGGGAGTGGGTGACGGTGAGGGCGTGTGTGCGCGCGCGCCTGGGACGAACGCAGGGGCGGATGGGGAGAGAGATGCGGGTTGAGCGGTGTGACGGGCGCGGTTGCGTCGAGAGTAGCGGTTAGGGCGGTATGGGATCGGCATGGCACCAGTCTGTCCAGCACCATCGAATACCTTTGGTGGACGGGGGGGAGGAGGAGGGCCTGGGTCGTAGTAGGGATTGAAGGGGTGCCAGACCGTGCCCGACGATGGCTGGTAGAGGAACCCATTGATGGTGTCGAATGTATACCACACTGTCTGTGGTACCGGAGACATGGTCGCTGCCATTGCCGCTAGGCGAGTATACAGCGTCAGACCAGCGTGACAGTCGTTTGCCGCATCTGCCATTTGGGCGGTCACATACGACATATCAGTTGAATACATCTGTCAGTACGTTTGATGAAGGAAACGTACAGTCCTGCTGTCTCGGGTCAAGCGGCTGCTCCCAATTGCTCGTCTGAACCCTGCCCTTCTGCAGAGTCAGCTCTTCATATGTTTCGCAAAGTCGGGCCAGTCCAATGGGGCTCGCGTATTTGCCTTTCCACCGGCGGTTGTCGACCGTTCGTGCGAGGAGAGATAGATCTACACAGTTGCGGGTATCCACGCCGTAATCGGTCCACAGCTTCTTACAATCCTCTGGATGCCCGCACATGAGCGGAGTCTCATGACGCAATGCAAGTGAATTGACTCACTCTGTATTCCTACACCGGCCTTTACCACGCCCTCGTCGGCTAGAAGATCACGGAGTCTCTCCGGAAACGCTAAACCACACGTGAGAAAGACACGGACACGGACAGCGCTGCCACGTACTAGGCATATGGAAGATGTGAATGAGGAGGATGATGTCGGCACTAGCGAGCTGCACGAGCGCAACAGGGTTCTCCGGTCTGCCCTTGACGAAGTTGGGTTTCCACTCGAGGTCAAAGCCGAGGACCTTGGAGTCGAGTTGTGAGATTGCTTCGTTGGTCGCCTTCTCGGTTTGTAGGTAGACAAGGCGGGTCGCCGGGGATATGGTCGACCAAGAATAAAGATCATACACCCGCTCTGGCGCGGGGGGCATATCTTGCTCGTTCAAGTGACTGCCCGAGGCGAAAGAGACGGGGGGCTGCTCCATGGCTAGTGGTGATTCAGAGGAGGTAGACATTGCGAGACAGGGTGGGGGATGTGTTCATATATACGATGCGGAGAATGAAACAAGGTATCCAGCGGGGATGGGGAATCGGCTGTCGAATGCGGGTATCCGAGGGAGGATGCTGCGGCGGGCAGCAACGAGGCTAGCTTCAAGAGCGACGACGACGACGACGGAGAGGGGATAGACAGGGCGATGGATGCCGCAGCAACAGAGAGAGAGGGCCAGGCTTCTAAACTAGCCACAGTTTCCGAGTTTCACGGCGCTTGTCGCAGGCGCGATTTTCGCACACCTCTGCGAGAGCCTCCACCTCCAGTGTCGATACCTCGCTCATTTTCAGACCTCTCGCATCGGACCTGCTCTGGATTCTGGGGGCTTGCGCGCAGGGCACACTACCGTTTTTAGCCCGCAGACACCGACATGACCGAATACCTCCTCGGCAATGTTCTTGTGCACTCGAATCGGAGTACAGCAGCGATTGTCGCGAGGTCGACAGACTCGACAAATCCTCCCAGGCCTGGTGAACCTTTTATATTGTCCCCATTTATTTCCGTCTCCTTGCCTCGTCTCGCTCTTCTCCTTTCCTCTCTTCTCGTCGGAGATATGACCGCCCTTTCGTTCGCGTAATGCGCTCATCATTCATATCAGTATGTTGTCGAGGCCGACATCGGACATGACTGTCTAGGCTGGTCTCATGCCATCTCTCTTTTGCGCCTGTACCTGACTCTCTTTACCGTCAATAAACCGGCGTGATCCCCAGAGGCTGTATAGAATTGCCTATATGTCGGGCATTCATAGTGTAGCGCATCTGTCGTCTTCTCGTCTTACCCTTACTCCCGCGTCGCTCATGGTCCACCCTATGTTTCCACTCCGTCAGTCTTGTATTTACACTACGAATCGAGCAGCACGGTTGTCTACCGTCATGTATGTAACTCGAGTGTGTGATCTCAGATAGTCCAAACGGGCGTCTAGTTCGACGTTGCTATCACGTGTTCGCGCATTGCTTACTTTACGTAAGCCACACGCGACGCGTCAGCTTGAGATTGAGGTCATCGCAGGAATTGGCTGCACTCGAGACGCGCGTATACACCGTGCACCTGCCTCCGGACCACCACTGCCACAGCCATGGTGAGTACTACCACCCAGCCTGGAAATGTATGTTGACACGCCTATGTAGCTTCTCAGACTGAGGTCCAAAGACGGCAACTTCCGTTTCGAGCTCCAACCCACGGCGGACGTCTCGGAACTTCTCACTAAGGTAAGCACGGATGTGGTCGATCAGCGGCGGCTGCCTCTAACAGCTCTACGCAGATACTCGAAACAGCCGTGGATGCGGATCCTTCATCAGTGACGATCTCGAACCAACCGCGAGGAAATGAGGTGCTTGTCTCGACATTGAAAGGGCAGAAACTGCAATCACTGGGGCTGAAGTACGTGCCATTTCTCCATCCGCGTCTAGTGATGGCGTTGAACATGCATGCGATAGGCACGGTGACCTGCTCTTTGTGGGCTATAAATCTCGACCAACTCCGGAGGCACCCTCAGCAGCCCCAAGCTCTTCCGCAGCTACCCAAGATGCACCGGATACTTCCAAACGCCCTTGGGAAGCCGTAGAGGAGGACCCTGTAGACCGGTATTGGCGATCTCAGGAGGGGAAAATTCCGCGTGGACGCGACTCCCGCTTCTGCAAGCATGGAGCAAACGCAATGTGCGACTACTGCATGCCTCTCGAGCCGTACGACGCGGCATACCACACAGAGCACAACATCAAGCATCTCTCGTACCATGCGTACCTCCGCAAAATCACTCCCAAAGCCTCGTCGTCTGCTTCCGTCACGTCCATCCTGCCTCCTCTCAACCCGCCCTCGTACAAAGTTAAGGATCCTTGTCCCACCGGCGGGCATCCGCCATGGCCGGCGGGTATCTGTACAGCCTGTCAACCTTCTGCAATCACGTTGCAGAGCCAGCCTTTCCGCATGGTCGACCATCTAGAGATCGCCACTCCGGACATCATCGACCGCTTCCTGCAGGCCTGGCGCATGACCGGTACGCAGCGTTTCGGGTGGCTTATAGGACACTACGAACCCTATCCGGACGTGCCCATGGGGATCAAAGCTGTTGTCGAAGCCATCCACGAGCCTCCACAAGAAGGCGAGCTTGACGGCCTGTCGCTCGGTATTCCATGGGAGGACGAGCCACGGATCCGCGCCCTTGCCGCCCAGGCTTCGACTCCTCTGCAGATCGTGGGGTACATCTTCACCGACCTCGAGCCGACGGAGGAGGACCGGTCGAAGGTGAAGTACAAGCGCCATCCGCAGTCATTCTACCTGTCCTCGCTGGAAGTCCTCTTTGCCGCACACGTGCAAAACGCCAACCCAACGCCGTCCCGCGCCTCGTTCACGGGCAAGTTCGGTTCCCGGATGGTCACCGCGGTTCTGACCGGTACCGAGGGAGGGGGGATCGATGTGTCTGCGTACCAGGTGTCGGAGCAGGCGTGCGCGATGGTCGACGCGGACATGATCGAAGCGAGCGTGGACCCGAACATCGTCCGCGTGAAGGAGGAGGATCGCGAGGAGGGATCGGCGCGGTACGTTCCGGACGTGTTCTTCAGGTATAAGAACGAATATGGCCTGGACGTGCAGAAGAACGCGAAACCGTGTTTCCCGGTGGAGTATCTTCTCGTGAACGTATGTCGCCCTGTCAGGATGATCACCTGTGGCCCGTCTGTTGAGCCGTCTTCCGTAGGTGTCGCACGGTTTCCCGCAAAATCCAGCGCCTGTCTTCCGGTCGATCAAGTACAAGATCGAGAACAGGCCAGGGTTGGAGGATCAGAGCATCGAGGACGTCCTGCGGCAACTCGCCGAGCTCGAGGCGTACAATGTCACCGAGAGCGGTCAGGGCGGCGATGCGCATAAGCGGCAAGCTTTGGCAAGGTTCATCAGCGACTGGCATCTCATCGCCTTCCTTGGCACCACTGGGCTCATCAACGAGGTGAGTAGTCATTGAATTGGGCCAAGACGTCAGCAAGTTGAATATGGGCGCAGCATGACCTCCGAGTGCTCATCCGGGCCGCGACGGCTCCGAACGAGGAGAGTCCGACTGTGCTGGATGAGCTGCTCCACACAGAAGGGTGGTTGACTCTTATGACGTTCGCCCGAGAGGTAGCTCGTACGTATCGTCTTTTCTGTCCACAACGACTCGACATTGAACGACCGACCGCTGTAGCCAAACGACCGGCCGGCGGACAATTGCCCTCAGGCTCGCACGCACCCATGGACACGGACATCCCGCCCGAGGTGTTCGACCAAATCGCTCGGGAGGAAGAGGCGGCACGTGGCGGCAGCAGCAGTGCGGGCGTGCGCATTTGTCCGCACTGCACGTTTGAGAACGCCCACGGCGGGAGCGATTGCGAGGTGTGCGGGCTCCCGTTGGCATGAGCGGACATGGGGGAGGAATGGCGATGGATTACGACAGCTGTAGTACGAGTACACGATCGGATTGTAGAGATGAGTGCATGTACATGTACAAGACAAACCGCATTGGCTTCCATGTGCTCAGGACGGGCGGAGATGAACGGGCGACTGGGCCGCGTGCGTGTATTGAGGGAGAGACGCGTCGCGACGCGTGTGTGGCGTGGGCGCCTGGGGCACGTGAGGGCGTTGTGTGTCGCGACGCGGGGTTCGAGTGTCGCCATCGTGCGCGGGGATGGCGCGTTCGGCGCGCGAGGCCTATCACGACCCACTCAATGCGAACGCCCACGACAGCTTGCGTTCGCGTTGCGCGTCCGCCGCGGCTATTGGAAATGGCCCTGCGCGTGCCCCCGCGCAGACAGCACCCAGCTCAGAGTCCGGCGCACAGGCACTGCAGCAGCTCTCGCGCGCGGAGGGAATTATTGCGCTATTGCGCCGCGACGGCCCCCGCTGACGTCGACGCTCGACACCCGGATCTCGCGGCTCGCCACCTCCCATCTCGACGCACTCCCCCGCCCGCTCTGCGACGAGCCTGACACCGGCGCCCTGGGTCACAGACCACGCACGACACGCGCTGAAAGCAAGGCGAGACTTCTCTCTCGCCGGCTCGCCATCTGCCCAGTACTTGATACAACACCGCGCTCGCGCTCCGAACGAAATGCAGGCTCTCCTGCTGCACCACGCTCCGCCAACCCCTGCCGGAGATAACGCCAGCCCTGGTCCCAGCCCCAGCCCTGGTCCTGGCCGTGCCCTCCGCCGCTCTGGGCGCATCCGCGCTAGCACTAGCACAGACGCAGACGCAGACAGGAATTCGGACGACTCGAGCGACATGGAGCGCCACCCGCCCGGTAGCGGCGACGGCCCGGGGGCGGGCAAGCAAGGTGCCCAGCGAGGACAGCAGCAGCCCCGACGTGGGCGATCCGCAAGCCAGCCGGTACCACAGCAGCCCATCGCGGGCCCGAGCAGGGTACGTCCACGTCCGTCGTCCGTGTCCGCGTCCGAGTCCATGTCTGCAGCCGCTATCGTCGTCCCCATCTCCCCTCCCCCTGCGCCCGCGCTGTGATGACATCCCCCCCTCCGCTCTAATAGCGCATGTGCTCATACACTTGTGTTCTGACTGCTGCAGGTACCCGAGATTGACTTCGGATTCATGCAACATCAGTTTGGGGCGGGGCCGGGAGGGATACCACAGAGTCCGGCGGGGTACGAGGAGGACGCGATCGCACGCGCGCTGCTCGCGATGCAACAGCAGCAACAGCCACAGCACCAGCAATCCCAGCATTTGCCATCGCAGACACAGCACGGCGCGAGGCATCCGCCAGCCGGAGACCCGCTACAACTTCCCGGGCTGTCGCAGCTCCCCGGCGGACAGAGCCAGATCCCGCCTCAGCTCGCGGGAGCGAACCCGCAGCTGACGGACATGTTCTTCGCGATGCTGCCGTACCTCCAAGCCCTGCAGGTGCAGCAGCAGCAACAGCAACATCTGCACCAGCAGGGCCAGGGTCCACCCCACCACCTCTCCTCCCAGCAACAACAGCAACAGCAACAGCGAGCCGCCCAGGCTCAGGCGCAGGCGCAGTTCTCCTCACATCCACACCAGCAGTCGCATGACCCGCACGGGCACCAACAACACCCGCTCCAGCACTCGCCCTTCGGGCTGCACTCACAGCAGCTCCCGCCCCAGCGGCCGCCTTCACAGCCACAGCAGCAGCAGCAACAGCAGAGTTTCGGCTTCCTCCCGCCATCGGTACCAGGGGCGCACCAGCAGGATGTGCAGATGGGTCACGGTCATACCCATAGCTTCGTGGGCGGGCACTTTGGGACGCTACCGGGCCCGGAGCAGCCCATGCCTGGGCGGGAAGGCATGATGCCGCCGCCGCCACCACCTCAACCTCAGCCAGTGAGCAACACGCCGTCGCCCGAGGCGGCTGCCCACCTCGACCCGGCGGAGGTGGAGGCGATCGTGAGCGCAGAGGACAAACGGCGGAGGAACACCGCTGCATCTGGTACGTACCTTCAGCGTGCCTCTTCTGGGTTCGCGCGTCCGGCGTGCTAACGCGTGCACGCGACGCAGCGCGGTTCCGGATCAAGAAGAAGCAGTGGACGCTCAACCTCGAGCGCACGATCTCGGACCTGTCCGGGCGCGTGGAGGAGCTCGAGCGCGAGGCGGCGGAGCTCCGGCGCGAGAACGGGTGGCTGAAGGAGATCGTGATGCTGAAGAGCAAGCGGTTCGCGGGCGTCGTGCCCGACCTCGAGCCCCCGCCTTCGCCGTCTACCGCGTCGGCGTCGGGCGCGGGCGCGGGTGCGGGTGCGGGCAGCGGGACGGAGGGCGCTGGGAGCAGGGCGGAGTCGCGGCAGGGCAGCAGGGAGAGCTCGACGGAACCGACGGGTCGAAAGCGTGGCGGGGGAGACTCGGCCCAGGATCCCAAGGGGAAGGGCAAGGCAAGGCAGCGGTCGCCACACCAATGAACTCTAGGTGTTCTGTGTGTAACGGACGTTCCTGTGTGTGTGTTTGTGTGAGCGCAGCTATACTAGGAAAGCGCCGTATGTGAGACCTTGCTTTGCGTTGATTGCTCCATCTACAAATGTACTTGTGTGTAGAATTTAGCGTGCGACCTTCTTAATTCCGTCAGAGGACCGCAATCTTGGAGACCCGGTAGTGAGAGGGCGCTTGTTCTCCCACAATCGGTCCATCCAGGTTTTCAGCAACCCAAAGACAGCTCAACGAGAGGGGACCTGGGACGTAGCGGGGGCGTGGGGGCGGGCATGCGAGGGCTGGGGGCGGGCTCTGCTTGTATACATCGGCGCAGACCCGAATTCCGAATTGCAGCTCCTCTTAGCGCCGGAAGGACCTATCGCTGCCCTGCGTAAATTCGGAATTGGCTGCACAGCTGACAGCCCGCCGCGTGCCTGACTATCGTTCTCGCAGGCGTAGTGCACGTGACCGTGCGCTTCCCCACGGCCGGTCCAGCCGAGGCTGCAACCGTCGAGTGTGCTCAGGCTCAGGCTCGGCGGCGCTCGTCATCGTCCTCTTCGTCCGCGACATGTCCTTTGGTCGGCCACCTTCAATCTCTGGCGGGTTCTCGGTCTCGCCCCCGGTGCGTTCGTTTGCCACTCTATAGGCAATGCACGCTGAGCTGTTTGCATGTCTGTGTGTGTAGGACCGGGGTTCCTTCCCGCTCGATCATTATGGTATGTAGCTTCCATGCGGGGTCAGATTACCCCTCTGATCTCAAGGTTTCTACTGTGCAGGGGAGTGCAAGCAGTACATGCAGATGTATCTCGACTGCTTGCGCAAGAACACGAACAACTCCACACCCTGCCGACACCTGAACAAAGAGTATCTCGAGTGTCGAATGTCTCGGTACGTCTCCTCGTCTCCCACGTTCGCTCGGCTTGTGGCCGGTACTGACAGGATCGATAGGGGACTCATGGAGCGAGATGACTGGCGGAATCTTGGCTTGAACGGCGTGGGTGAGGCACCGAGCGCACCGAGCGAGAGCAGTGTAGCGAAAGACAATCCGAAGGATAGGCCGCAGGGCGTCTGACGGCTCTGAGCCTGTCTATCAGTTCGTCTTTTTTGCTCTCGTTACCTGCTGTGTTGTGTTGTCTCTTATAGGATAGGTCCCCACACTAAGAATTGCACTCACCCTACTCACCGCCATCGCATGACCGTTCCTACACGTGTGTGCTAGACGGCGATGTTGTGAGCTGTTACTACAGTACCCCGGGGTGTGTCAGCGCGACATTCGTCATATGCCGGTGAGTGCTTCTGTCCAATCAATTATGCTCAGTGAGCTTAAACCATGCGACAGACTACGTCAATCCGTCTCTATACATATGATGCCGAAGCAACTCCGTTTGCTTCGCTTCTTGCAAGACGAGCACATGTCCCGACTTGCAAACGATGCGGCTATATATGTGCTCTTCCGTCGTTTTCCGAAGTACCTTAGAGCATTCAGCAAAACAAATGGTATGACGACATACATGGGTCGGCCGTGTGTTGCCCTCTGGATCTTTCCCCGTTCCCACCGACGTCCACAACCCTGCATCATCGCAATGCAGGCCTCCTGGCACGTTCCTCCTGTGGCCACTCCTATTCCCCCGGACTCCTCCGGGCTCTCACCTCTTCTAGCGCGTACCCTGCAAGCC
The DNA here is from genome assembly GCA_022606195.1 of Trametes polyzona. Classification (NCBI taxonomy): domain Eukaryota; kingdom Fungi; phylum Basidiomycota; class Agaricomycetes; order Polyporales; family Polyporaceae; genus Trametes; species Trametes polyzona. The sequence continues at coordinate 986,515 of JABYQF010000001.1, read as the reverse complement.
TAACGTGAAGCTCTGCGGGCGCATCGGGAAAATTGTCGTCCGGCCGTACGCGAGTGGCCAGTCCACTTCCAGAAAAGGCGCGGCCGCTGCCATATTGGGCGGATCCTCATGAACGTTCGTACCGCACGCGCGCGCGACGAGCCCTCCCGCCGCGCCCGTCGCGACAGGCTACCGCGCACGAACGTGGAACGTGCCCGGGCCCACTCGCCCCACGCACAGCACCACATCGCATCGCGCCGCGTTCGCTCGCCGACCGGATCGTCGGCGGCTTGTCCCAGCCTCCAGGGTCTGGCAGGTATGTATGCGTATACATGTACGGGGTGGTTGCGAAACCGAGCATCCGCCACAGCCCGAGATCCCCCAGGTCCCCCGTCTCCGCCCCCTGTTATCGTCCGCAGGTAGTTGCAGCCATGTTTGCGCCCCTCGCTGTCCTCGCGAACCTCGCCAGCGAGGCCCTCGTCATATTTGCGTCGCCCGCACAGCAGCAACCACTCAGCGCGACAGCTAGCTACCGTCGGTTCTTTGACGTCCAGGTAAGCACAGATAACCTCGTCGATGGTTTTACGTATTGATTGGTCGTCGTGCGCGCGGTGCAGGCCCACCGAGGCGGGCGAGGAAATACTGTAGAGAACACCTTGCCGAGCTTTGCATGGTGCGTCGTTTGTGTGTGCTCGACGTGCGCTCATCAACAAGGGCTCGGATTGTAGGGGTCTCATCGACGGCGCGACCACGCTCGAGCTCGACAACGGTATCACGAAGGTACTTCTACTCCTGCTCTGTCGCGAGCGTGATGTAGAACAGGGTTTAGGATGGTCACGTCGTTGTGTGGCACGATGAGGAGATCACGCCCGCGAAATGCGTGGACACGCGCCCAGTGGTGAGTGGCGCATTCGTCTCTTTGGGCAACCGCTCATCGTAGGCCGCAGCGAACGAATGACCCAGACTTTCCCTACGTTGGGAAGTACATCGCCAACCTGACGCTCGCCCAGCTCCGTACTCTCGACTGCGGCTCGAAACGCCAGCACGGCTACCGTACGTCCACCCTCTCTCTCCATCTCTCGACACCCAAACCTGATCGTACGCCCTCCTGCTTGTAGCGATGCAGCTGACGTACCCTGGGACGCGCATCTCCACGCTGCAGGAGGTGTTCGACTTTGTAGAGTGCGCGGACCCACAGCACGAGGTGCTCTGGAACATCGAGTCCAAGATCGACGCGCGGCACCCGAACCGCACGCTCGGCGTCGCGGACTTTGTCGAGAAGCAGTACGCGGTCTTCAGGCGAAGCCCGTACAAGTCCTCTATCACCGTGCGTGCTCGTGCGGGTGCCTGATGCGGGCGGGGCAGCTGACGGCGCGGGTGCAGTACCAGAGCTTCGACTGGCGGACGTTGATCGCCATGAAGGTGCGTCGTCTTTGAATTGTACTGCGCTTGTGGCGGGCTTATGGCCGAACGCTAGCAACTGGACACTTCAATCACGACTTCCGCCCTCATTGACGAGTACGACACAATCTCCTTGCATTATATTCATGACTGTACTGACCTGTGCCCTGTAGCGAAACCGCGTTCATGCCGGACAACAGCACAACCCCCTGGCTAGCGGGTCTGCGTCTGGACGCATTCCCAGGGCAAACTGTCGGACTGCAGGTCGCGCAGGCGGCGCACTCCATCGGGGCGGACGTGCTCTCGCCCTCCGCCGCGTCGTTCGAGACCCCCGTCCCGGACCCTGCTATGGAGGGGTACGTGGCGTTTGCTACGAGGGAGATGGTCGAGGAGGCACGAAGACTTGGCATGCTTGTCAAGCCCTGGACCGTAAGTGCAATCCATGTGTGTCGGCAGACGAGCAGCTGACTGTGGTATGCGTAGGTCAATCGAATGAACATCGTCGAGCAGCTCTTGGAGTGGAAGGTGGACGGGATCATCACTGACTGTAAGTGCCATACAACGCCGTCCGCTTGTACCTTCCTGACGTGAACACAGACCCAAACGTGGTGCGGAGGCTTGTAAAGGAGTGGGGCCTCCCAGTCGCACCGAAGTTTCCCAAACAGCGGGTACTGGCGTGTCTCCAGAAGCACCTGGAGATACAACGGGAGCGTTCATGACAGCCGGCAGATCTCTAGGCTTCTCACGACTTTACGATGTATACTATAGACTTGTACAACTACCACCTCGTACGATAGACCCTGAATATAACATAGAGAATATATCGTCGCCCAGTTGCAAAGTGGCCGATAGCATTGGCTAGGTCGAGGCTAGACGCAGACGAGCCTATGGGAGCGCGCGGATTTTGAGCGCCGGGGGCGGAAAAGAACGGGACGAGGACCGCGGGGCGTCTATTTCAGACTCCGCCCGGGTTTGCGGTCGTCACCGCGGACAGCGAGCTCGACTCCCCCTCCACCTCTCCGCCCCCATGGCTGCCGTCCAGCTCTCGAAAAAGGCCGTCACCGTCCCCACCACCGTGCGCACGCTCGCGTCGGGCGTGCCCCTCGCGCCCCACATCAACCTCGCCGCCCGCGCCCCCGCAGGCCACCACGACCACGGGCACGGCGCGGCGGGCCCCCGCTCTGACGTTCCCGCCCGGTGGGCGAACAGCGTCTCGCGGACGTCGACCCTCGGCCTTGTTTCCAAGACCTACGTTTCTGGTGAGTGTTCGTGCAGTTCTGCGACTTGGGCGGGCAGGCGGGCGGGAAGAGTCGGACTGGGCACTCGTCCCTCGTCGGTCGCTGTCATTTTCAGCAGGTCTGTCCAGCACTCGTCCGACGTCGCTGACGTGCTCGTTCTGCGGCTACCACAGCCCCCGTCACCGGCATCCACCAGAAGAGCCTGCTGCACACGTCCGCCATCGCCCGGGACGCACCGCAGGTGCCCGACTTCTCCAAGTACCAGGCGAAGAACGAGAGCACGAACCGCGGCCTGGCGTACCTCATGATCGGCTCGCTCGGCCTCCTCTCTGCGTCCGCGGCCAAGTCGACGGTGACGGAGTTCCTCGCGACGATGGCCGCGTCCGCGGACGTGCTCGCGATGGCCCGTGTCGAGGTCGACCTCGCCGCGATCCCGGAGGGCAAGAACGTGATCATCAAGTGGCGCGGCAAGCCCGTCTTCATCCGCCACCGCACCGCGGACGAGATCGAGGAGGCCCGCAACGCGGACTGGAAGAGCCTCCGCGACCCCGAGTCGGACGAGCAGCGCACGAAGAAGCCCGAGTGGCTCGTCATGCTCGGTGTCTGCACCCACTTGGGTTGCGTGCCCATCGGCGAGGCCGGTGACTACGGAGGCTGGTTCTGCCCGTGCCACGGTTCTCACTACGATATTTGTGAGTGCACTTGTGAGCGTATGGCCGGCTTGGACTTACACCTGGATAGCTGGACGTATTCGCAAGGGCCCTGCTCCTGTAGGTCTTTGGGCGCAACGATGGTCCATACTCATGCTGACCCTACATCCTCCACCAGCTCAACCTCGAAGTTCCCCAGTACGACTTCAACGAAGCCGAGGGCAAGCTCGTCATCGGTTGATAGAGTTCTATTGCATACATGTAGTGCACGCAATAATACACTTACATTGCCGTGGCGGCGTTGGCGGACATTACGCTTCTTCGTTCGTTATACGTAGAATGCGCTGCGTGGGCAGCCACGCCTTTGTGTTTGCTTGGCAGGGCCTCCTGTCACTCGGGTGCGAATTATGGACACAGCGCATTGGTGTCATATTGTATAGGTCACCTCCAAAACACACGAACCACACCCACACACGCCTGCACACCGCACCGCATCGCACCGCACCGCAACCACACCCACACCGCTCCGTCCTACCTACGCTGTCCACAACCGCCAAACACAACACAACGCAAAGGGGGGGAAGCAAGAAAAAACGTCGACAACAGGGAAGATTCGGGGTGTTTAGATGTACACGTCAATCGACGAGGGGGGCACGTCGAGAGACTCGGGATGGATTCGATAGCAGCAAAACGCAAACGATTCGTTCGTGGACGTGGCGGTAGTAGTAGTAGCACAGATCGAGACAGGGAACCGGAAACAGAGGACAGCGGTACACCTCCAGGAGTCTTCTATGAGTGCGGGCTGGCCCCCGCCGCGCACCATGTCAGATGTCCCCTAAAGGCGCACGATCAAAGTCCTCATACATAGTCGAGCCAGGGAGACGAGTATCGGAAATCAGGAGTTACGAGTCGGAGGAGGATAGGGAGAGGAGGAAGGGATCAAAGAACCGCAAAGCATATAGCCGTAGCATTCGTATGTGTGGGTTTTCTCGAGATTTTCTTTCGTTTCGGTGTCTAGTAGTACTTCGAGACAAGACTAGAGAGACAAGAAGAGGCAAGAGCTCCGGACGGAGGCAGTATCCATGCACCCGAATACAGTCGTCGAGCGCGCGGGAGAACGAATAGATTAAAAGAGGAAAGCGGAATGGCCATCTCGCAGAGCGCAGAGCACCCTGTTGGGGCTGGTGAGAGGCCAGAATACGTCCGTTGTGCGGACGAGACTAGGTGCGCCGGTAGCTGCTCGCCGGCTCGGGCTCGCGCGCCGCGCGCGGAGGAGCGTAGTCCCTGGTGCCGCCAGAGCTGCGAGCAGAAGTGGGCGCGCCACCGTTCGTGCTGGCGTAGCCGTTGCCAGCGTAGCTGCTAGAAGTGCCGCCATTGTATGCAGCCCCACCAGAACCAGACTCGTAGCGAGTAGACTCATACGGAGCCCCAGACGCAGAGCGAGACGGAGGGCTCTGAGAGCGACGACTATGGAGGAAGACAGTGTTAGCTTGATGTGCACGAAGACGGCCGGGATGGAGCAGACGTACCGGTAGCGGGTACCTTCCGCACTACCAGAACGAGCGGGATAGTCCGCGTAGCGCGCAGGAGGCGGAGAGACAGGCCTGCCCCTAGTCTCAGTAGCGGGTGGATAGTCACTGAGCAAAGCTGATAAGAACAAGCCTCAGCCGACAAGGAGTCACAGCACATACCGAGCCGGAGGACGGTCGTAGTCGTCACGAGAGCGAGGAGGGGGAGCACCAGGAGGAGTCCTAGGCCTCACAGCGGCGGGAGGGTAAGAGCTGTACCTGTCGGCAGCGGGAGGAGCGCGCCTGTCGTAGCGGTCGTAATAGTCCCGAGGAGGCGGCGGAGGGTAGCCGCGCGGGGGGTACCCGGGCGGCACAGGCTCTCCCTCAGGGTAGTAGGCACGAGACTCGTAACGAGAAGGCGGCGGGGGCGGTCCCCTCATCCTGTAGTCGTCGTAGTCCCGAGTAGACCGAACAGCGACAGGTGGAGGAGGATAGTCGCGCACGTCCCTCGGAGGAGGGGAAGGAGGACGCCCGTAGCGACCGTCGCGCCCAATCGGCGGCGGCGGGTAGTCATAGTAGCGAGGATCGCGGGGAGGGAGGTACCCAGGATAGTCACGGTAGTAGTCGCGGGGAGGGGGCAGATACTCCCTAGGGGGCTGGATACGGTCAATGAGTGGGGCGTCAGTGCCAGGGCGGCGTCTAGACAATCATCGAAGGTGGACTCAGTCATGTTATCCCGGGAGGTCGGTGCCGAGCGACTCACCCAGTAGCGAGATGGTTGGGGCATTCCCTAGATAGAAGCAGGGGTGTGAGCTCCCCATTGTCAGGAGGAATTGAAATGCATGACGTTCTGACCTGGCCCAATGGCCCATCTGGCCGCATTTGAAGCACGCCCCCGGGTCGCCGCTGTACTTCGCAGTCCTGCCGCCACCATGAGATATCTCGACACGTATCTTGTTTCCCATGAAGTAGCCCTCGTGGTACTTGGCTACGCTCTCTTCCGCAGCTTCTCGATTGTCGAATTCCTACAGGGAGCGAAAGAATCGGTCACTTCTCGAACCTGACAGAGCCATCAGGCGCAACGGTCGCACTTACCACGAATCCATAGCCCACTCTGTTCGCACGATGTACAGCCCTCGCTGTGAGCGTGACGTCCAGCGGAAAAAATTGATGAGGCACATACTTCAGCTCGATGTTGACGATGTTTCCGATTTTGCCAAAGCAGCTCTCGAGATCCTCCTTGCGAGTATGTTCAGGGAGCCCACCGATGTAGACCTTGTTCGGCTGGAGTCACAGGGGAGCCAGGTGGTGCCCAGGACAGAAGCGCGGTGGCGGGTGCATGAGAGTAAGCAGATGCCGTCAGCAATCGTGAATCAGCAAGACGGGGGCCGATGCCAGCGAGCAGAGAAGGATGGAGAAAAGCAGAACCCCTCGAGACAGCGAAACTAGAGAGCCCCTAGCCCGCGGAGCAGCCCGTGAACAAGCCCTGTGTGGAGTGACGGATACGACAGCGGCAGAAACCTACACTGCAAGTACCGACGCAGACGGCGGTTGCCATGTCTCACATAGAAGAGCCCTCCAATGTCCCGTAAAATCGGCAGGGCAGGGCAAGGGCGACATGGCAAGCTCCGGCCACGAGTGAAGAGCGTGTGTGTGCGTGCATGCGGGCGTGACGTGTCAAACAGCTCAGCTCAGCTCAGGCAGAGGGCGACAGACAGGCGGACGAGCAGTGCGGCGGGCGGGCGAGCCTACGAGGGGCGAGAGCGGGAAGAGGGGGAGAGGAGAGGAGAGGAGAGGAGACTACAAACGGCACACAAACGAGAGACCGAATAAGCACCTTGATCAGCTTCTCGCCGCGCTGAGCGGCGTCGGTGCGCGCGACGGCGTTGTCAGTGCTGCCCGCGACGGATGCTGGGGCGGGATATTCGGCCGGCTCCTGGCTGGTGGGCCCGCGGTCGCGGTCGCGGTCGTCGGTGTTCATAGAGGCCCCGTTGGTGTCGATATCCCCGCCGGGGCCCATGTGTTCACGGGCAGGCTCGACGTCCATGGGGTCAGCGTTCCACTTGGAGTTGTTGTGCTGCGGAGATGCTTGCTCTTCGCCGTTCGTTGCAGGCACGGGGGAGGCAGCCATGTACAACACGGCCGACGGTGGTGGAAGAGAGAGCTGAGATCTGAGGCGTCTCAGCCGCGCGCTTATGCACTTCCCCACGTCCTCGCAAATTTCCGTAAGCATTCAGGCGCCCGAGGAGATATTTGTCTTCTGAGACAACCACACAATTAGAGCCGATAGAACGAACTTATTGCCGAGCCTCTAGCGTATGTACATGCGGATAGGATGCGTCGAGACGTGATGGAGACGAGACAAAAGAGACAGGCATAGCTACAGCGCGAAAGCAAGCACGGGACGAATACCGCAGACCGCGGCGCCAGACCGACCGTCCAGCAGCGTAAGTAAGGGAGGTAGTTAGCGATAAGTACTAGGCGTGGATACCCTAGCCAGATCCGCGGAACAGGGGACGAGGGGAGGAGACGCGGGGTAAGAGGAGGCCAGAGGCATCGCGGGGGTAGTGGCATGGGGGTACAGAGTCGAGGATGGGGGGATTAGTCGGAGGTGACGCATGTGATAGGTACGCGCAATATGTGCATGAAGAATAAAGAGATGGGAATCAAAATGCGGGCAGATGCGGTCTAGCGTCTAGCGGATTGCGGAGGAAGAGGCAAGCAAGCAGAAAGCGAGGACAGAATGGATGGGGATGGATGTGTGCCGGCCATAACCTAGTCAAACGGTCCAAAAACGGGGAGCACGCGAGCGCATGTGGAAATGGTACAACATGAGAGAGGATGGGAAAGGCGGGACGGGGAGCACGCATGATGGCACAACAACAGGAAACGGAGAACCTCCCGAGACAGGGAAGACGAACGGGAAGGGAGGATGAGGAACAACAGCGGGCCCAAAAACAAATAAGCCAATGGAAAGAAAAGCCGGCACACTGATCCAGAGAAACATAGCAATGTGTGTAGACGCGAGGCGGGTGGCAGTCGAGAGAGGACATGACGCCGAGCGTCACGCCATATCCCGACATCCGCGCAATCGCTCGCCACAGCCGCTCAAGCGGGCGAGCGAACGCCCATATCCCGAGGCATAAGTACCGGTCGCGCAGCAGCGGATGCTCAACGCGCCGGACCCACGTCTCGAGACCTCAGCGACGCGAGGGCACTCACCACCCCCAGAGGTCCTCGCTCAGCGGGTCGACCTCGAGCCACGGGTGGTCGACCATGTCGCGCGCGTGCGCCCGCTTGCGGTGGTCGATGACGAGCATCGGCTCCAGGAACTCGCAGAGCGCCGCTGCGTCCGCCTCCGACCAGAGGTACTTCTCGACCATGACGCGCTTCAGCGGCCACGGTTTCAAGTTCCGGATGTATCGCAGCGCGCCTGTGGGTCATAACGCCGCCGGTGAGTGCACATCGAGTTGTCGAGGACGTGATAAGGCCGAGCAGGGAAGCGAAGGGGCGCAGGAAAGGCAAGGGTACAGTCAGCGATTGCCCATCACACGACGCCACAAAAACGAAGAGCAGGAAGAGGCGGAAACAGGGCACTGCGTCCCGACGGCCCAAGAAAGGCAGGCAAAAGGCCGCGGTATCACTGCGTCGATCCCGTCCTGACCGGTGCGGTCACAGTGACCCTTCCGAAGGCGTGGCACAGTCCACACGCACGCCACCTCCGATGAGGTACCCCAATCGGGCAGAAGGGGCGCAGTAACGCGATGCCCTTGCCCAAGGGGGTACCCACTCTCGCGAAACGCATATATAGGCTCCCTGTTCGAATAGACGCGGACGCTCACCTGTGCTGTCGAACAGCTCCCTGCTGAACCGTCCTCCCCACTTCGTCTCGCCGAAATCGCCCAGCAGCTCGATGATCTGCGCGATGTGGTCGTCGTCCTTGCCGAACAGATCGCCCTGGCCCTGCGGGTCGAAGAGGTACTCCGCGGTGAGGAGCTCGAATATCACGCACGCAACCGACCAGATGTCGGCCGTCGCGCCCCAGTCCGTGCGGCCGACAATAGCCTCGGGCGCGCGGTACTGCCGCGTCTGGATGTCCTCGGTGTAGTGCTTCGTTGTGGGTGTCGCGTTCCCGAGGTCGGCGATCTTGATGTTGATCGGTAATGGTGGGGGAAGGGGCGCGGAGGGCTCAACGTCAGCCGCCGAGAGTTGTGCGAAAGAGGAGTTGGGGGAGTGTGGGTGCTGCGAACAAGTGGAGGCGGCGTGTTGGGAGGCGAGGTTCTGGGGAGCGGTCTGGGAGAGGAGAGACGGCCCAGCCGTGGGGCGGGGTAGATGGGCAATGGGCTTGAAGTCGAGCTCTTGGGTGATCGTCTGGTCGCCACAAGTGCAAGTGCACGGCGCAACCTCCCTGCCCTTGCCCTTCGAGGACGAGTCGCTGAGGACAAGCTTGTTCATGCCGCTCGTCAGACTGTTTACGGAGGTCGGCGGCGTGTCGTTGCTCAATGATGTGGCCAGGCTCGACGAAACCAGAACAGAGTCGTAACCGGACGCGGAGCCTGGACTCCCGCTACTGCCGGACTCGTCGGACCTGTCTGGCGTCGAAGCACCAGACTGGAAGTGGCTGCTCGAAAGCGCGAGCTTGCTCGAGTTCTTTCTCCGGATCGGGTTCAAGCCCTTCAGAGGCGAAGATCCGAGAGCTGCATTCGCGCTCTGAGCAGACGCGACTCGGGAAATGTAACTCAGACGAGCGGGAGAGTTGGGACAGCTGTAGGAGGAAGGGCTGGGGAGGGGCTGCGAGTCGAATATCTGCACCTGTCGTTCGCGACCGCTCTTACGGGTAGGAATGGATATAGTGGCCCTCGAGACCTGCTTTGGAGGTACGGCAACCTTCCTCGAAGTGGGAGAAGGCGAGCGAGAGAGCTCAGCCTGGATATGCGCCTCGACGTCGGGTATCGATATGACTGGAGGGGGACGTGAGATTCTCGAACACCGCACACTGATAGAAAGGCGACTTACGGATATTCTCGGGCTTGATGTCGGTGTGGACAAGGCCACACTCATCATGCAGATACTGGAGCCCGAGCAGCAGCTGCTTGGCGATGACGCGCACAAGGTCGACGGCTACGCCCGTCTTCTTGTGACGCTCAATGAGAGCGAGCAGGTTCTCGCCTAATGGTTCGAACACAAGGCATATGTGACTACCGTCGGGGCCTTTGTGCTCGAAGTGGTCGAGGAACGAAACGATGTGGTTTCGACCAGGATGTAAGGGACTGACGTCCATCACTTGGCGCAATAACTTGATCTCATCCCGCGCGGTCTCAGCATATCGACCGGCGGACTTGACCACCTTGAGCGCAGAATGGCGACCGTTGCTGTAATATAATGTGAGTAAACGGATCAGATGAAGACCGCAATATGATGTAAAGGATAAACAGTATCAAAGCCAGACCGTCTAACTCCATATTCTTAACCGGCCAATCGTTTGCCAGTCCCACAAGCCGCAATTTCCGCAGGGAGGGTGCTGATCACTGCGGCATTTCAGCCTCAGACATTCCGAAACTGTCGTGGTATGCACAACACAGTCGAAGTTGAACGTCTCACGGTACTTTGTCAAATGGGCTTGGGACTTGCGCCAGAACTCTCTCACAGTAGCATCCTGCATGCATACAGCCGGGTAATGCGATGTAGCACGTAGTCGTACCAGATGCGACAACCTCGTATCCATCACCCTGGGCCTCATCATCGTACTCATCTCCGTGCTCGAAAACATGCAGGCCCATGCGCTCAATCTTTTAGACCGTGGCGCCACTGGTGTGTGGTAATGGGGTTCAGAACACCGCTAGGTGTGGCTCACATTTGTGCATCGGACTCGAACCCCTCGACCCCAGTTCTGACCTCCTCGGGTCAGACCAGGGGTCGAGGCCGGTATGGGTCTATGCAATCTAGTACTCAGTCACGAGGTTGGGGATAGCACAGGTAGGGGTATTGAGAATTCTGACCTGCGTCTACCCCATACCCACGGGGTTTCCCAGGGGGTAGCTTGCGTACCGAGACGGTGACAAATAGCATCCCCTAAGGCGTGGTACCCCACGTAAAACGACACGGAAGACGAAACAGAACAGAGAAGAGTAGACACTCACTGGTTATCCTTCACGAGCCATACGGTCGAAAAGTGTCCCCACCTGGTCGTGTGAGGTCAGTACGCGGCCAATTGTAGCACAAACCCAATGATGTAGCGGGAGAAATATGTAGAGGGATGTCGGGAAGACAGGGTAAGACGTACCCAAGCTTCCTGGTGACGAGGTATCTGCCGTCCTTGAAGGAGTCGTTTATCTTGACCTGGAGATAGCCCCCAGAGTTGTAGTCAGCAGGGGACTCCTCGTCCTTGTTGTGTACGTCTGGGACGGGGACGATCTTGGGACCTGATGAGGTGACAACGTATTGGTACTTTGCGCAGGGCTGCTTCGGAGCCATGTACGGATGATGGGAGGAGGAGGAGAGTGCGAGCTGCACCAAACGCGGCGCGAGGTGGCAGGGATATCAACTCGCTCGCCAGAGCCCAAGACCGCGGTCGGCCCTTACGTCAGCCGCCCATATGCGGCCTCTTCGATCCCGGATCTCTTATCGCACCCTTCCTCAGCCAATCCCCGCCCGACGATTAGCGCGGGAATATTCGTCCCTCCTTCCCCATTGGCTCGTTACGTAACTGTGGCTCGGCCGATTCCACCTGCTCCTGCCTTCGCCTCCCCGTTATCTCCTCCTCGTGCCGAGTGCGTCCGACGCTTCCGGCGGGGCGCGCGCGCGCCCTCGTCTCGCCTCCTCCACCGGCGACGCCATTGACATCGCGCACCCGCCGTTGAAATCCCGCCCACTCTCGCCCATGCCCCCAGCGCGCCCTGGACCCCGCCCACAGCTGCCCCACGCGCCCTGCGGCACAGTTTTCTCCGGGCGCGATCGATCCGGCTCCGTCGTCGGTGCTCAATATTCTGCCCTGGTCGCCCGAGCCCGACTCCCGCCGGTTGATTGGCTCGCCCACCCCCTCGCACGGCTGCATTCAATTTTGAAGTGAAGCAAGGCCGCGCATTGGCCGCTCTCGCTCTTACAAAGCCATGGGCTGAGCCAAGGCCTGAACCCTACGAATCATTGTTGTTGCGCTCCTTCTTCCGCGCTGCGCTTCTCCGAGGGGAGGAACGGTTTGTGCGGGATCGATCTTCCGGTGTGGTGGCAGAGCGGTGTTAGCCTGACAGCACATCGATGGGCCTCTGGCCCCCCGCAGACGGGGCCCGTTCGACCTTCGTCCCCCAGGCAGAAGCGAAAGCCACGTTTCGCAAAGTACGGTTCCGTCGGGCCTGCGTCCCCACCTCACGATCGCGCTCCGTGGACGGAATGTGCACGCGACCCGCGAGCTCGGAATTCGACCGTGGTCCCAGAGTCGGTTAGATCATAAGAGCAACCCTCGGAGAGTCGGACCCGTACTCCTGTTGTCTCCCCGGGGCGAAGGTCTTCTCTCACCCGGCCGTCAAGTGAGTGGATGTCCACACCTGTCCATATGGCCCATAAACGACCGTCCTCAAACCGGTAATCCGAAGAATCCAAAATACACTGCCAAGGCCATGCGAGTGCTGAAAAAAGACTGTGAACTCCGATGTCGACAGGTGCCTAGGGCACAAGATTCTGCTGGCGACCGCTCTCGACTTCCCTTATACGATTACAGAGAGTTGTTCGTAGACTGACCAGATGTGGCCGTGTGTTCGAACTACTACTCTTGCCCTATATGTCAAGACACCGATGGCGTTGACAGGGTTCGCGAAGCTTTCCTGGCCTGGCCGGCGCTCCGTCACGGCGCTTCTGCAAGCTTCACGAAGCCTCGTTCTCGTCCTGTGCCAAGTCCCGAAGCATCCCCGGTCACCCGTGGGATGCGTCTTGCCACGGTGTGGTCATTCGGACCCCTGCACGCTGTGGCTGATGACTGCGCTCCGTACTTCCCTACATTGGACGAGGGCGCGCTCTCACGCATACGCACTCCCGTTCGGAATACGGGCCTGAGCTGTCTCAGGCCGCTGGCTGACTGACCTCGTCAAGTTCGCCGAGGGTGCCATCCGCTTACTGAACTGCGTGAGCTCAGGAGTCAGGTCCGACCGGCAGGGAGATGCAGTTCCGCGGCGCGCTGTGCGCCGTCGGCATCAAGTGCACGGCGCGGATGTTCTGCAGCCAATCCCGGTGCCGTGCGAGCGGAAGGGGGCGGGCGTGCGCAACACGTTGCACTCCCGGCCGTTCATCGGACAACGAAGGTGCTCTAAGGTGGTGGTTGCTCCGTCGAGTCTCCACGCGGTGCGCATCGACAGAGCAGCTGATGGGTCTGTGAACAGTTGGAGCTAGTCGGATTTCTATGAGAGTCGCGCAGTGACGATCTGCCCAGTCGAGCTATCGATAAAACGGCTCGATGTCGTCCCTCTGCGCGCCCTGCGTTCCGCATTTACGGAGTCGCAGTCGCGGAGATGACATACACGTAAGAACAAGCCTACGCATGCTCGCGACAAAGACAACAAATACGAGCTTGTTCGACAAGAAGGAGAGTAGGTTCCCGCATATCGCGGTGTTGCCTGCAAAGTGCACCTTGGACCAGGAAGCACGGCGTTGAGTGTTGTAAAAGGCATTGATGGCCCGAGCATTCGTCGACAAAATCACAAGCCGCGCTAAAGTATGCTAAAATTGGTTTGTACCTGCCGAGAAAGGGAGCGCCAGGGAGCATTGTGAATTGTCTATGATGTGGAATCATTCTGCCGGTCCGAATCGCAGTCTGTTGCTGAGACTTGCTTTCGTTCTCTCGCGTTCCTTGACACTCCTTTCAGCCCTCACATTGACGACCACCGTTGCTCGCTCACTCTCATCCGTTCCTGTTGGTGTCATCGCGCTCGGGCAAGGTACGCACGTTCGCCGAACATCAGGCCGTCATCGCCGCGCTCGCCACTCGGCCTCTTGAGGCTAAGCGGCCAACTTTGCCTCGCGCGCGAGCCAGAAAAAGCCACATCCCGAGGTGTGGTGGCTGATCATGACCTATCTTGTTTCCATACTTCCACCATCGCCCTCTCTGCCCACCCAGCCTCGTTGCCTGTCGCTCATTAACCACTTCCTTGAAGCCCTTCCGGGATGAACGTCGTCACCGAACACCTGTCAAGGAAGTTCATCGGGGCAGTCGAGGACGAGTGGCAGTTGTATAGGTACGCTCACGCCGTCAGGCCTGGCTCCCCCTCTATGCTAACATGGACCTCAGCAATAACTCTTCGGACTACACCATTGGCCCACCCATCGGCTTCGGTGCCTCCTCTATCGTCTATGCCGCGCTCTACCAACCCGCGGATGGCGGCGCGCCCATCGCCTGCGCACTCAAGGTGCTCGACCTCGACCGCCTCCCTCCCAGCGCCCTCCGTCTCCTCCAGAACGAGACGCAGCTCATGTCCCTATCCAAACACCCGAACGTTCTCCGTGTCCGTGGAAGCTGGGTCGACGGCCACAAGCTGTACATCGCCATGCGCCTCATGAATGCAGGCAGTGTCGCCGACGTAATGCGATACGCATGGGCCGGCGGGCTCGAGGAGGAAGTTATCCGCTGCATCCTGAAGCAGGCGCTGCAGGGCTTGAAGTGAGTCTCACCCCTCCTCATTCCGCGCGTATCGCACACTGACGTTTCGGCTCGCCTCGCGTTGCCGGTGCCGCCGCGTAGCTATCTGCACATCAATGGCCTCATTCACCGTGATGTCAAGGCCGCAAATCTCCTCATCGATGACGACGGCACCGTCTTGCTAGGCGACCTCGGCGTAGCCGCGTTCCTCTGGGATCATGAAGAGTCGCCCGCCGCGCAGGGCAGCAAGTCCCGTTCGATCAACTTCACCCCAACACGTGCCTCTCATGGACATCGAGCACAGGCAACGAGCCCTGTCTATCGGCCCTCTGTACTTGGCAAGCGCAAGTCTTTTGTGGGCACGCCGTGCTGGATGGCCCCCGAGGTCATCAACGGGAAGCAGTACGATGCCTCTGCGGATATCTGGTCCTTCGGTATCACCGCCATCGAACTCGCGCAGGGACGTGCTCCCCGGTCGCGCATGGACCCTCACAAGGTGCTTGTGATGACAGTCACGGACGAGCCACCGAAGCTGGAGCGAAGCGCAGGCCCGAACCGCTACTCATCCGCGTTCGCGGAGGTCGTGGCTATGTGCCTGCAGAAGGAACCAACGAAGAGGCCGACTGCCGAACAGTTGCTGCAGACAAGCTTCTTCAAGGGCGCGCGCAAGCCGAGCTATCTATGCAGCACGATCTTGAAGGGCCTCCCGCCGCTTACCCAGCGCCAGGAGCGCCGCAAGCAACCTTCAATTCACACGCATGCCACGATGGACAGTTGGGACTTCTCCTCGAGCTTGCCATCGTCTCCCACTACCTCGGTGTACGGGCGTCCGCACCGCCCGAAGAGCACCGTCCCGCCTGAGAGCGTCTTCGAGATCGAGGACGCTGAGGGCAATGCCGGCATTGGCCCCCCTCGGATCGCGCACGGCGAAGACGACGACGATGACCACGCCGAGATCGAAGGGCATAGCAAAGCCGAGGCGTACGTCGTCCGCATCCGTGAGCGGCACCGCACCAGTCATTCGCATTCGAGAAGTCGCTCGGGGTCAAGTCAATCTCTCCACGCCCGCCACCATCTGGACGACAGACAACACCATACGATCGACTCTATCCAGGAAGTCGTCGTGCCTGTCTCGACGAGCAGCGATTCCGATATCGAGTCCGAGTCCGAGGCGGATAATGTCCTGGTCGTTGGCTCCCCCAGGAGCGCCGAGCTGCAGGCTACGCTTCATGTCCCTACAGCACCCGCTCCGTCGACGTCACCCTCCGGATCCTCACGCTCCTCCGTGTCCGCTCTGTCTTCCGCGAGCTCCCCGTCCGGACCCTCTACCCCTCCCTCGTCATTCAAAGGGAACGCGAAGTCGTCTCAGCCTGCGAAGCTGTGGAGAAGGCTGGCGGGGAAGTTCGACTTTGACTCGGAGAAGGAGAAGGATGCGCCGCAGCCCCCTACTCCGACGTTTAAGAAGGCATTCGGCAGCGTCCTCGCACGGACTACTAGTCGCCCCAGTGAGTGCATCTTTCATACCTCTCCCAGCATGAAAGCGTGAGCTGACACTCATGGTGTATGTAGATACCAAATCCTCGCGCTTGTGATTCCGGGCGACACCCCCTTTCTTGTATTATTGTCTTTGATGACTCTGCGGACTGCATCATTATGCTCTCATCCTGACGACGACCGATCGATGTACTCTAGGTAATTAGCCGTCTTGTCTGTATTCATAGGCCGTCCGTAGTACGTAGCGTTTCGCATGCACCGCATTGACTTGTGTACCATGCCTTTCTCACGCGATTAATTAACCACCGTGTTTCCGCCCTCCGATGTGCCTTCCGAAGCAAGTGATCTTGACGTCAGCTCCGCCCAGGACATGAATTGAGGCGACTCCGTGATCCCTCAGGTTGCTTGCTGTACATAGGCTGTCCTTGGCGAAGGTTCGAAGCCTGCCGGCGGTGCGGCGTCGAGGAGACTGAGTGGAGGCGCCGGCTGCGATAACGCGAGACGCGTCGCGTGCAGGCGCGCGCCTGGGCGCATGTGACGTCGGACCACGTGGGCGGGCGAGGGCGCGGTTGATCTCCGAGTCCCCTTCAGGCCTTGGACGCATTCGCACTCTGCACAGACCCACTCTCACCTCCCAGAACTTCCCTCCTGCCCCCTCCCTGAGCGCGATGTCGACAGAGCCCGCGGCGGCGGCCGCAAAGGCCTCCGCTATGGACGCCGCACAGAGCGCGACGAACCTCTTTGAACTGCACCTCAAGGTCCTGACCGAGTCCTACCTCGCCTTCTTCCAGGAAAGGTGCGCTCCCCCCCGCACCCCTCCTTGGGCGCCATGTCGCCCGTCCTGGTCTCTCACGGAACTCATACCATCTGTGCTCGCAGGAAACGGATAGAGGAGCAATAGTGAGTCGTCTCCCGGGTGCGGCGGTCCGCGCGTCCTTCATGAGTGCCGGCGCAGTGTGGCGGCGCTGCTCAAGCTCCACCGCAAGTCCAAGTCCCTCGATGCGTACTTGGACGACCGGATCGAGTTGAGCACGACCCGCGTAGCATGGAATGAGATAACAGACAATGTCGAGCGAGGTGCGTTCTGACTGCTTGGGGTTCTGCTTCCCCGGTTTATGGCTTGCGATCGCAGAGGCGAGTACGCGCACCGCCTTCCTGGAGAACCTCGGCGCACATGTGATAGAGCCCCTCGCGAATTTCAAGGTGCGTAACATGTTTACCGCGGCTGCCCGTGGGTGCATACGAGCTTGGCGGTATGCTAGGAGGAGCAAGATCGCATCCGCAAGCGGGTCCGTGAAGACCTCAAGGAGGCGATAACGGCGCACGCCGACTATGCGGAGAACGTACTTCCTCGACTGAAACGAACATACCTGAAGAAGTGCCAAGAGGCGGAAGTACGTATCCTACCGCCTTGATCGTCCTGAGTACTGCACGTTCATTGTCTGATATAGGAATACCGCAACGCCGCTGCGGCACCCGTCTCTCCAACGTCTCCCCCGGACAATCACAGCAATCTTCCCCCGCTAACCAAGCCGCAATCGCATGGCGCCAACGGAGCGCGGCCGGTGGTCACCGCCCCACAGCCGTTGCGCCCGCTCGACCGCCGCCCATCGTCGAGCGCACATGCGAGCAGGAACCGATCGCCCTCTTCGTCCACTTCTACGGCGAACGCGCTGCAGGATCTGGCGCATCAGGGCAAGAAACAACTGAATCAGCTCATGACCTTCTTGGACAAGGGCGGGAACATCAAGGACGGCGGCCGGTCAGAGAACGCGCTCAGATCCGTCCGCGCCAAGCGGGAAGCAGAGGAGGCGGGTAGGTGCTGCACACACATACAATTCGCCTATGTGCTTAGAGCGATACCTTGCCAGACAAGGAGTACAGGAAGGGGGTCCACTGGCTTGAGACACTGCGTATTCGACGAGTCAAGATCCTCGAATCCGGCTTCAAGGTAATCATCACCATTAGCTTGTGGCGCATATAATCGATGCTGATCGCTTGCAGTCCTTGGAGTCTTTCGTACGAGAATCTGCCGCTACCGTGAAGAAGGTACTGGAGGTATACACAGACAACCTGACGTAGGTTTCCTTGCGTTATCGCTTGGACGCAGATGACCATACTTACTATGGCCACGTTAGCGCTGCATCCGCCACCCAGAGTCAGTTGTGTGAACACGGTCGGCGTATGGTGGAGAAGATCACCCCCGAGAGAGACAGCACCGCGATAGCAGCCGCCATTCCCCGTCTGCTCTCGGCAGCAACACCGAAGCCGGTCTTCTACTACAACTACAACGTGGGAGAATGCAGGGACCTGATCTTCGGCGTCAGTCTCGTGGACTACGCGACCGCGAGGAGTTTGCCAGAGGGAGAGATCCCCAAGATCGTCCGGATATGTATCCAGGACATCGAACAGCGAGGCTTGGATGCAGAGGGTATCTATCGCGTAAGCCATGTTCGATTGCGATAGCGGCATCGTTTGTTGAACCACCGCCCACAGGTATCCGGGAGGCATGCAGCCGTACAAGAGGTAAGCTAATAGATCGAGAGACGGATGCGTGCAACCGACATTCACACCTGGGCCCAGTTACAACACAAGATCGAGCGCAATGAGGCCGCATTCCAGTTCAACCCCACGACGGACGATGTTTACTCGGTATCCTCGTTCCTGAAGGTCAGTAAGCCTATCTCATTCCCACGCAGCGTCTAACGCATGCTGTGTTGCAGTTGTACCTACGGGAACTACCCGAGCCGGTGTTCAAGTTCCCATTGCAAGAGCGCATTCAGCACACCGAGGGTTTCGGTATGTTGTCCCCTCTTTGATGCCAGCTCTATTTCCTGACCGTCTGCTAGACGAGCACGCCGCGAATAACTTTGCGGTTCTGCGGTCGAAGATGCGGAGGCTGCCTGCGATCCACCAGGCCACGCTGCGAGCTCTTGTGGAACATCTTGCAAAGGTCGCGTCACATGCGGAGAAGAACAAGATGGACCCACGCAATCTCGCAATCGTGTTCGGTTCCGTGATATTCGGAGAAGACGAAATGCCGAAGGGCGCGGACTTGCTCAGCGTCCAGTCCTGGAGGGTGCGCCTGCCTCGTCGGTAACACATCCAGGTATTTGTGCTGACCAGAGACCTCCTCAGGACTCGTTGATGGAAGATCTGATAACCAACGCGCATGTCCTCTTCTCGCAAACGGCGTCGCCGCCGCTGCCGCCCGCGCCATTGCACGAGGGTGCCCCTCCACCTGTGTCGTACGGTTCCACCCACACGAAGGTGTCGAACATGCCACCACCACCTGTACCAACGTCGCCTCGCAAACCTCCTACATCGATTTCTTCGCCCCGTTCGTCGAACGATGGCCCCCGTCCCACGCCCCAGGACTTTACCCCCCAATTGCCCCCTCGCCCAACCAACAGCATTCACCCTTCGCTTCGGGCAGGTCAGCACGCAGGATCCCCTGCACGCCAACCGCCCTCCGTGCGCGCTGGCCAGTGGTTCGACGACCAGATTCGCGTGCCGACATACAGCACCTCGGCGGGCTCGAACGAGGGGAACGCCAGCGTCTCTTCTTTCCCTAGTTCCCTTCCGCCACCCCTCTCGGAGGGTGCATCGCTATCGGGCTCGACGTACGCGAACACGACGGAGAGCCACTCGCGCGAACCTTCGTCGAAGCGGTCTTCAAGGCAGATAGACCCGACCCCCGATAGGTTCGGTGATGGGAGCCTCGTCGATTTGTTTACGCCACCGCGCCCGGCGTCGGCCGCAGCATCCTCATCCGCGCACACACACGAGACCGGCATGTCGCTCTCGTCGACCGCGTCCGCGGCGGCGTTCGCGTCTGCGACGCCCTCGCCGAGCTCGTCCGTTCACTCGAGCCATCACTCGAGCCCGAGCAAGCGGTCAAATGGGCACGGGCGACACGCGTCGGATTGAGCCAGACGGGACGCAGCGCCGCGCGGCAGGTGCTGATACTCTTCACGAATGTTACGCGCGACACGAGACGCTTACGAGTGTATTGCATGCCATTAGTTCGACACGCCAGACATTGTAGTGTACTATCGGTGGGCTGGAGCAGCACCGGAGCATCGGTAGTGGTTGCAGTTTGTGTACGGCCGGGCTGGGCGGGACTGTAGCATCGATGACCTTCGAGCCTATGTTTCTTCTTCTTACTATTATGTTCTTCGTGCGCCGCTTGGACGCGGTTCGGTACTCCCCCGTATTATACCATGTACTGTCTTGATTTACCTCTATATCTTACCACATGTTGTACGAAGTTGAGTGTGGCTGGGGACGATCAATCTTGTTTTGTGTACAGTCCCCGCACGGTCTACAGCGCAGTACTCACATCCCCTGCAAATGATGGCCTATATCGCCTAGTTGAGTTTGGGCTACGTGCATGCGCATTGGTATCTGTACGGATCCACACACACACCGTGACTTTGCGCGGGGTTCACTATCGTCTTGTGATACACACCCGATCGGGAATCTTACAGCCAATATTATGGAACGTTGGACCAGGGGAGGAAGCTGGACCTTTCGTATATATAGTGCGTTGTATGGCAGGTGTGGCACTTCGAGCGAATTTGGCACTATGTATCGGATCATGGAATGACACACATTCTAGCATACAATGAGTTCATCCGCCTGCGTGCTACAATCGTCGAGGTACAGATCGAGTCACGGCCTGGAACACTGAACCCTACGCCTTCCAATCTCGTTCAGAACTCCGCCACCGACGCGACACCAAAATGCGTATGTAAGAGTTCATGGACGAAGTGGTTGAACACGGATCGCCCGCCTCGTTCGGATAGGAAGAGCCTGCTCATCTAAGAGTGAGGGGTCATCTGCCAACCCGCGTAGTAATTCTCGGGGCCTACGATGATCGTCAGGACGGCGTCCCTAGCGCTACGATAGGAATACGCACTGTGGTTCCCCTGGAACCTCCATATGTCCTCCACCGACATGGGCGGCACCGGCGGTGGCTCGTATGGCATCGTCTGGGGCGCGCAGCCACCCTCGAGCTGCCACGCCCCGCCAACATGGACGAAGGGGAAGTTCTCAGGAGGGCGCTCCGGGTCCAACCCGAGAGGCGCGGGAGGGATGGTCACCACCGGATCCTGCGCGGTGGCGAACCGGAAGGCGTATCTGCCCGCGCGGGTGCGCTGGTGGACCTCTTGCGCGAACGGGTTGTAGCACGTCCGGGGGGCAGCGAAGCTGTACATGTCGCCGAGGTTGAACTCGACGAAGGGTGGCTCGAGCTCGCGGCGCAAGAACTCGCCGTAAGCCAGGGTGCACAGCGCTCCGCCGAGGGAGTGTCCCTGCCAGTGTCACATGCAAGGTCAATCCAACTACTCGTGCGGTGTGGCACATTGGAACTGACAGTGATGTGGATCCTGGCCTTGTTGTTGTAGGCCTTGTAAAGCTGCGCCAACAGGACGTCTGAATGCGTGATCGTCGTCAAATTGACAAGTGTGAGCAGAGCGCTGGCTCGTTCACCCACCAAATGGCACCTGTGTGTCTGACTCGACGGTAAACTCTCCGAATAGGTTGTGGTAGAATCCCTGGTGAATCTGTGCTCCCCAAGCAACTTCTGGGCGAATGGGAGATATGGGGAACCAATCAAGGTCGGTGACAAAGTCAGATTTGGAGTCAGAACCCTGTCGCATGCGAGTTAGTCACGAGGGTTACCCAGGAGGATTTGGCGGTACAGTACCTTGAACGCGATACCCATGTACGGGGTGTCGGGATCGTTGCTGATGAACAGCCCACAGTAGGCACCACTGTTGTCTTTCTTGCCGTCGGGTTTCTTGCCAGCGAAATCTGCCCGATGTATTCGGCGAGTCATTCCTGGAACTTGCTAGTGGATACATACCGCAAAGTTGTACGAAGTTGCAGTCCATAGCCTCGGCCTGAAATGAAGCGTGAGCATGGCGATTTGCGCGTTACATTATAGGTACGTACTATGATGTGGATCAGCCTCTCAGATTCCTTGATGTGTTCCATGGCACTAGAGTAATCGCCAGCGCGTACGGCTAGAATGGCTTTATCTATCTCTTTCTCATCGCTACGGTGCCCGGAAGTAAGGCTTCTATATGCGACGAGAGAAGCAGGACGCAAAACTTGCCGCAGGTCGACAGCGATGCTCTCGATGAGAGCAACCAGGACCGCATCCCAGTTCGGCAGATCCGGGGAGCTGCTGTTACACTCTGACAGGAGTGGCATGTCTGTGAGTTCGTGCACGAAATAAGATGGAATGGGAGGACACCGACGAGCTTTCTTGGCGGCCTTGATGGCGCCCGGGTTGGACTTGATCCAGTCCAAGATGATAGCAACGTATTCTTCTCGGCTTGGGCGTTTGGGTTGTGGAACGCCAGGGGTTACATGGGGTGCAGCGACGGGACGGTGTCCTGGGTCAAAGCGTGCAAGTTGTCTAGCGTGGACGAGGAGGATTTCCTCAGCGATGTTCGGGAGAGTGAGAGACATATCTCGACTGGTACTGGGGCTCTCTAAAGCGGGATGAGGGAGGAGAGTCTGAGGGTACCACTAGACCACTCGTTCCTGTATTTAAGCCCCAGGAGACTTGAGCGAGCGGAGTACCAGTTGAGATATGCTCAGACGGTCGAAGTAATTGTTGCTCATATGGCACTTGTGTATGCTTTCTGTGTAGCAGAAGTATTGGGCGTCAAATCGCAACGGAAGAGGAGGAAACGTCGTACCTATAGCCGATGCCATGATATCTCGAGACGAGCATTCCGCGTGCTTCCCCGCATGTACTTGAGGCGTGTTGAGGTGTACTTTGCATCAAATCGTTCACCTGGACCCAAAAGTGGCGCTGCGTCTTTTGCTGCATGCATGCGCCCGCTAGATTCAGTCAGCAGGGTGCGTAAGTTGCGAACAGAAGCGGGGAGGCATCTCGGTATGTACGTACCTCAGCCAGACCGGACATTGGTAAGCCGAAGATGTGTTGCAGTTAGACGTAAAGAGTAATTTAGTTCTGTCAAGCTACCGTGGCTCGCATGGCTGAATGAGCAGGGATTATGGCAGCTGCGCACCGTGACCATCCAACTTGGGTCTCAGCGATGAGAACGTAGGCGTGTTCCAAGCACCCCGGCCTTCATCGAGCGTGCAGTCACGTACGCAATGCTGTACGTGGTATGGGTACATGCACACCCGTGCACCGCTGATTAGCGAAGCACCGATGTCGGCGTCCAGTTGGCGGTGACTGGGCCTGGGCCCTATTGAGTTAGGGGTACTCTATTAGTACTTGTAACTTGTTGAACATACTTACGAGACCTGCGGATGGGCGCTTATCTAGATAGGAACCCACGCAACCAGACTACTTTTGACGCTGGCGCTTCGGGACGTTTGTTGTCGCTGAGTATGACTCGATACGCAATGCGCACCGCCCTGAATTGCTCCACACACAGATCCATATATTGACGACTCGGAGTAGACCATCACCTCGGACGGGCGGATATACGGTGGTACCGGCCCGTGCTAGTAGCAGTCAGGTCATGAGACTGGAGGACAGGCCCAGGGATGGCTCTTGCGTATCCAGGAGTCCGTGATGGAATGGAGACGACGCCGGACAATGCATACATTGGGTACAACCGACCGAAGTACATGTCTCGCCGCAGCATATCGTATAGACCCAATCGCCGCCAACACGATACCAAGAAACGTTTCCTTGAAGAAAGACCGATGTGTGCACCACGTCATCGCGCTCCATACTGGGCTCGGGATTATTGCAATCTAAGAGTGAGGAGTCATCTGCCAACCCGCGTAGTAGTTGTCGATCTCTACCGGGATCATGAGTACGGCACATCCGCAACGATGGTCGAAACAGACTTGATCACACGTACTGTGGTTCCTCCAGAACTTGGCGATATCATCCACAGACATCGGAGGGACCGGCGGCGGCTCGTCTGCCAGTTTCTCCGGCTTGCTGCCCACCGCGAACTGCCACCCGCCACCGACGTGTATAAAGGGATACCGCTTGGGAGGGTAGATGATGCTGAGGGGAGGACCCGGCGGAGGGACGGTGACGACCGGGTCCTGTCTGGTCGCGAAGCGGAAGGCGTATCGGTCGGCCCGGGTGCGCGCGTGGACCTCCTTTGCGAAGGTCTCGTAGCAAACGTGGGGAGCCGCGAAACTGTAGAGGTCGCCGAGGCTGAACTCGACGAAGGGCGCCTCGAGCTCGCGGCGCAGGAACTCGCCGTAGGCCAGGGTGCATAGCGCGCCGCCGAGGGAGTGGCCCTGCGACGTGGTAGGTGAGATATCGGACTGATTCATGTAGG
The DNA here is from genome assembly GCA_022606195.1 of Trametes polyzona. Classification (NCBI taxonomy): domain Eukaryota; kingdom Fungi; phylum Basidiomycota; class Agaricomycetes; order Polyporales; family Polyporaceae; genus Trametes; species Trametes polyzona. The sequence goes on along the minus strand of JABYQF010000001.1, from coordinate 962,329 downwards.
CTTCATGTACTTACGGTCATATGGATTCTGGCACTGTTACTGTAGGCCTGGTAGAACTGTGTCAAGAGCACATCTAATGGTGGGGATAAACCGAGTCAGCGCGCAGCATCAACATCAGCATAAGATGGCATTGTCGGGTGTACTTACCGAATGGCACTTGTACATCGGATTCGACCACGAAATCGCCAAAGAGATTGTGGTAAAAGCCCTGATGCACCTGTGTACCCCAGGCAACTTCAGGGCGAAGGGGAGCGATAGGGATCCAGTCGAGATCGGTGATGAAGTCGGCAACGGAATCACTCCCCTATACAACGCTAGCCTCATCACTCACAGCAAGAATATGAATGGCTAAGAGCCTACCTTGAAGGCAATGCCCATGTATGGAAGTTTGGGGTCGTTACTGATGAACAACCCACAATAGGCACCGCTGTTCCTCCTTTTTCCCTCAGGGTTCTTGTCGGCAAAATCTGACCAGTGACCTCAGTCGAGGTCAACTTATAATCGCGGGAAAGGGCGTACCGCAAAGTTGAACAAATGTACAGTCCATAGCCTCGGCCTAACGTACTTAGACATGAGCTTGTGATGCGTGCATCTGAGAGCACACTCACGATGATGCGGATTAGCCTCCCAGATGCCTGAATATGGGCGACCGCACTGGTGTAATCGCCGCTATGCACGGCGAGGATGGCTTTATCGATTTCGTCCTGGTCGCTGAACCACCAACATTAGTCCAGCAGCTATACGTGACGATTACGGAAGAATCCGATACTCGCCGTAGGTACACGGCGTTGCTCTCAATGAGAGCAACCAAGACCGCATCCCAGTTCGGCTCATCCGGGGAGCTGCTAGCACACTCTGAAGGATGGCGATTCCACATTGAGGCCGCGTATGCACCGTAATGAATGCAGATGGCACATACGAGCTTCCTTGGCGGCCCTGATAGCGCCCTGGTTTGAGTGGATCCAGTCCAAGATGACGCGGACAGACTGCTCGGGGTCCGCCGGGAGTTGCGGCTCTGGAGCACCAGGTGGGAGTCGGGGCACAGAGAAAGGCTGGCGTGGGTCGAAACATGCGAGCTGTTGAGCGTGGGCGAGGAGGATCTCCTCGGCAGTGTTACGGGTCGGGGGAGACATGGCGGGTGCGGAACGGTTGATACTGCAATCCTGGTGAGCTGGGGAAGACAATGTGAGGCAGTCTGCAGGTTTCGCTCGACGGCTTGCTGCCGTATTTAAGCCAAGGATGCTCGAGAGCCACGAGGCTTTGCAGCACAGAGATGACCCTGAAGACATCGTCGAAGCGTCCTGGAGCAGACAACGGCTTCCTATCAACGGACGTGTATTGTCTGTAATGAGGCTCGTGAGTAAGGATCGGGATAGGTGCAAGGGAAACTACTGCTTCGAACGTACTACCGAGATGTCCGAGTCGTGAGGCAAGTCTTCCACCCCCGGTGCCTCATTTCTCCGGGTACACCTTGGGGGAGCTGGAGGGGTACTCAGCGCGCAAAAAGTCTCTGATAGTGCTTAAACGAGTACTACGCCCCTGGCTGCACGAGCCTTCTGTTTCTCGTGGAGGTCAGCAGGACTCTGTGTAATGCGAACAGAGCCGGAGAACCGTTGTGGCCTACGTACCATAACGACATCAGTCCTCGACGGCGGCGTGTAAGTTTGGAGGGAGAGACTGGAAAGGGAATCAGTGTAGCGAGGACTACGGAGACTCACAGGTCGGTGTGGGTGGAATTGGGCGGCAGCTGCGTCTCGTGAAAGTGGATGCAACCTGTAAGGCTATAGGGTCGAGCGGCTCGCCGGCGACGTTCCAAGCTCCCTGTCTTCCTTATCGCGCGCGTAACTTGAACGTCCGTGCGTGAATGGAGGACCAGTAGCCGGTAGAGTCTTTCTCCGGAGTTCGTTACAGCATGCTAGTCATCTAGGAGTCATCTAGGACTAAGAAGCTATCCCACTGCCAAAGTCGAGGCCAGCGCATGCAGGCGCCTATTTGCGTCCGGCGACTCGTGAGTTTGAGTGAAACACCTCCGACTGGCCGCTCCCGAGTCAGTCGTGAAGTTTATCCCGCTGAAAGATGACCTTCTTGGATACACTTTCGCACAATACACAGATGTAGGCGCGCGTGCATGCTGATATGAGCTGTTGGGGATAGACGCATCGGTGGGCGTAGAGCAAAGCGGGCGAGCCGATCTACCGAGAACGCATGTGGTTTGCTGCCTTGATAGCCACGAGAATTCAGCGTATGTTATAGGACCTCAGCTATAGTGCACAGATTGAAAACATCGAGGACTTACCGAGGGTGTGGCAACACTGGTGCCGTGTTCTGCAACGTCGAGGTAGTCAGGGACCAGGGTACTGTTGAACCCGGCAGAGTGCCTTCCGTGCACAGCATTTCCGAGTCGCAGCAAACACGGCTGCGCATCGCCGTTGTACTTGCTGGAACGTCGGGGCCGGAAGTACGGCTCGGTATTTGCATGGGCGACTGTGGCGACGACATACCCGAGCGGATGTTAGTGAAAGGACGATCTCAGGCTGGCGGCCTACCGGGAGCCTTGCGTTCCGCAGGCAACTTCGTGTCGAGCGGCCCCGGGCGCGGGGCGCGCAACGACAGCTGGTGTTGCCTGCTGTTACACAGCATCTTCCCCAAGCGCCGCTAGTTTATCTCTGCATACAAGCCGTCAGTACCGTTCTAAGCATTGTTGTATGCGGCTTTACACGTTGCGTACAAAATCTATCATCTTGCTGCGCAATGCGGGTATGTGGGTATCGCGGGTATGTACGATGTGGGTATGTGCGATGGGGCGGTCCGTATGTGACCTGCCTGCTATAAGGTTCAGTCAGAGAAAGCCAGCTCGCGCGCGCCCAAGTCGACGGAATGCGCACTCACCGGACGCAATCATCGCCCGTCATATACTGCGGCGGATTGAAACTATTTAGATTCATTTGCAAGAAGGCAGACGCCCGGGAGGTTGGAGGAGATATACAGGCATGGCTCGCCCGAGTAGAAAGCCAAACTTGCTTCCCTGCAATTTGTGTCCCCGTCGCCCCGCCTCTGCACTTCCTACCCTCCCTACTTGACCGCATCTATCAGGAATCTGCGCGAATCATGAAGCTCGATGCTCGCGGGATCATCTCGATCGCGGTTATCGTGATATACATCCCGATCCTCATCACAGGAGTGGTCCTCTCACTGCGCCATGGTTTCGCGCGCAAAGAGGGCTGGATATACCTGGTGATTCTGTCCCTTAGTGAGTTCACCCAGATTCATCCGCTATGAAGGTGCAACGCACGAAGGGCATGACGTTGAGATTGACGTGCTTGTACTAGTCCGACTCATCGGGTCTATTACACACATTCTGAGCGAGGGGAACCCCACCAACACGACATTGTTTACTATAACCAGCATCTTGGAGGCCGCGGGGACGTCCCCGCTCCTATTAGCAACCCTCGGCTTCCTTCAGACGACGTGAGTACATCGCCTATGCAGTAGTGGCTAACAGCATCACTTACCGATTGCGCCGGCACAGGGCACAGTACGGCATTGACAAGAGCCCAATAATGCAGACAGGACACAGGCTCGCGGGTGTCGTGTCCTTAGTAGGCCTCATCCTCGCCATCGTCGGAGGCACGACGTTGGGGGACGCGAAGTCGCAGAGCTCGCTCAATACAGGAAACACCCTCCGCCACGTTGGCGCCATTCTCTTCGTCGTCGCGTATATCGCGGCGGGGCTCCTTACCTTCTACTGCTGGAACCACAAGAAGATGATCATGAAGTACAGGAAGAGAGTGAGTAACAATCCTCTATCGCATGCATTAACTGTCAGTGCGGGGCTGATCGGTGACAACAGCTACTCACCGGCATCACCATCACTCTTCCCTTCCTCGCCGTCAGAATTCTGGAGGGTGTCCTGAACGCGTTCGCTCCTTTCCCGTTCACAATTCAGGATGGGCAGGCGGTACCCGCGAATAACAGCAACGGCCTCAGCAAATTCAGCTCCCAGTCGTCTGCGTGGGGCATCTACCTCTTCATGCTGGTCATCCCGGAATACCTCGCTGTCCTGACCTACGCGATCGTCGGGATGGTGACCCCTTTGAAGAAGGATACACAGCTGCATGAGACCTTGGCTATGAACGGCGGCTCATCGACATCGGCGTCGAGCACACAAGGCCTGAACGCGACCCCTCCTGCACACTCCAACGGGTGGTCGGCGCACAGCTACCCTCCCTCCAGCTACCCTGCACAATAACCAGTTTACGCACCAGAACCGGCAGCACAGTACGGAGGATATGGTGGACCAGGCCGTATACTTGATGGAGGGAGGCCGTCAAGGCGCTGAGGAGACCCTCCCAATGTGGACGTTATTGTGACTTGCCCTCGATGTTCTTACATAGTGTCATGCCCTTGCTATCCGCACCTCTTAGATGCAATTGACGTGTATTCGGAACCCACAACGTCGGGCGCGTATGAAGCAGGCCTGGTGGCAAAGAAAAGCAAATCTATTGGTGAATGTACGAGCTACATAGTCAAGCACTTTCCACACCGGCTCACGATGATCGTAGAGCGGACTGGAAGGCGCTCCGGCTTAATTGAGCTCGACGGATGATCTGCCCTCGTCCACGGGTACCCCAGGTCACTTGTAGCGAGACAGAGACGGAGAGTGGCCCGACGCATGCGACGCCGAGCGATGGTGAGGGTCGAGATGAAAGGCCCATTAGGCGCCCGACGCGGTTGTTTTGGAGGCCTCCGGGAGTTGCCGGGAGAACGAGGTCGCGCCCGATATGGGAAGCGGTATATAAGTTGGGCCAGGCGGGAGGGCGATGTCGTCATCGATGCTACCACGCTTGAGACAGCTCGTCCACCATCTCAACCACGCAAAGATGTCCACCGTGCACAACACCAACGTTGCCTGCTGCACCATCCCGCCTGCAAAGTCGGACTACGTTCCGAAGGGCACGTACAAGCCCTACGCCGGCTTCAGCAAGGTCAGCCTGCGAAGTACATGGCACTGTGCAGGGCACTCACGCGATCAATCAATCAGGTATACGTGACCGGACCCTCGACTCCCGGAAAGGTCGCGCTTGTCTGCGTCTACGACATCTTTGGGTAGGCGTCTGGTTAGCGATTGCGTACTTGTATGCTGACTAGACACGCTAGCTTCAAGCCGCAGACACAACAGGGCGCGGATATCCTTGCAGAGAAGCTGAACGCCCAAGTTCTCATGCCGGACTTCTTCGAGCCGGCCGAGCCTTGGCCCGCCGACAAGTTCCCTCCCAAGACCGATGAGGAGAAGGGCAAGCTCCAGGCGTTCTTCGGTGGCCCGGCGAAGCCTCAAGATGCCGTCGCCAAATTGATCAATGTCGGCCAGTCGCTCAAGTCAGAAGGTGCCCAGTGGGTTGGCACTTTCGGCTTCTGCTGGGGTAAGCCTCATTATTAGGACCTATTTCTTGCGCATATGCTGAGCACATGCACGTTGTGTAGGCGGCAAGGTTACCATCCTCGCTGGTTCTCAGGCATCCACGCCATTCGATGCCGTGGCTGCCATTCACCCTGCGTATGTATACGTTTTGGCCAATGCTATGCCTATGTGTCTCTTACGCGATTCTTCCTAGGATGTTGAACCATGGTGACGTGACCGAGCTCAAGGTTCCTCTCGGCCTGTACCCGAGCAAAGACGAGCCCGTGGATGAGGTGAGGACGTTCTTGACTTCGCACTCAAATGCAGTCTTAACGCGCTATCATAGTGGAAGCAAATCCTTGAGATAGTATCTAAGAAGCCGTTCGCCGACAAGAGCGACTACAAGCTATACGACTCGTGCGTTGACTTCTACGCAATCCAGAGCAAATCATCAGTAAACTTACCATTCTTCCCAGGTTCCACGGTTTTGCGGCCGCCCGTGCCAACCTCGACGATCCCGAGAACAAGAAGCAGTAAGTGGCGCTGCTACACTTATCGATGTAGAGCGGAATGCTGATGGATGGTTGGCAGCTATGAGGACCTGTATGGCCGTTTGCTCTCCTTCTTTAGCAAGGCGAGCGGCACGCAGGTCAACCAGTGAAGGAGTCTCTCAGCTTGGCCTTGATGCGCGCGCTGGAAGATGAAGGAAGAAGTAATACCGGATTGTTGTACGATGTATACGCGGAAGAATGCTCAATTTCTTTGAACGCAAACGAAGGTGGTGATGATACAATGGCCCGATATACATACATATGCATCCATGTGCATCCGTCCTACCCGTACTTGTACAAGATCATTGTCCCATCGCAGCCTTTGTCTCCAATCAGCTCTCAGTGAAGGGTATTGATGACACCCTCCGGAAGGTTGTCGTCGGCCTTGATCATCCAGAAGGGTCCTGCACCGATCAGTTAGCTACAGCATGGGGGTTTACCGGAATCAACTTACCTGCGGGATCGTCTGCGGATGTAGCATGAGCGATGCGTTCGCGGATGATTCAGTGTGGAACAGATTAACGTACCACGGTCATGGTGGGCTCCCGTCCAGATGCCTGCGATGCCCGCTGCACTACAGACATGTCCAATTTGGATCCCTTCGGCACTACGTATCCATGCTCAGACCAAGAACGACTGGATATTCATGATCGTGCACATACCTCCACTGCATACGCCCGTCGTATGTCGTCACCTAACACCCACACGTCAATCGTCATCCCATCCACCCCCGCGCTGCACGTTCACTCACGAACTGCCACCGGACCGCGCCATCCGCGAGGGTGCTGACCGTGCCCCGGATGGACGCCCTGCTCGCGTGCGGCCCGCGCGAGTGGCCCTCAAAGTACAGCGTCGGGAACCGCGCGTCCTCGGGGTGCGCCGTGCCGATCGAGGGCGGGGCGCGCGGGATCCGGCGCGGGTCCGCGAAGTACTCGGCGGGGGTGATGAGGGAGAGGTGCAGCTCGACGGGGCGGAGCGCCTCGTCGAACGGGTCTTCGAAGAAGGAGGGGTGGTGCGGGCCTGGTGGGAGGTGGCTGTACTGTCGCCGTTCGGGGAGGAGAGTTAGAGTGATTTAGTTGCTGACTGAAGAGTAGGCGGGGATCTCACGTTGAACACTGGGTGTTCCAATCGCGGTGTCAGCGATATGTCCAAGCTGGTCATGACCCTTCACGTGCACTCACTGTATAGGTCGCTACATGAGATGGACGTGGATCAGCCCTCGTCTCGGTTCGCGATCTATGTCGTGCGATGACCTACCGATAATCCATGAAACAGACAAACCGCCTCCACTTGCCCGTCACCCCCGCCCAATCGTGCGGGAGCCGCCCAGCAGGCTCGAGCGCGCCCACGGCCGAGTGCGCACGCAGCGCGTCGAGCGTGAACGGCGGCTTCTTGTAGTACCCCAGGCAGGTGTGCGGGACCTCGCGCAGCTTGAGGCCGACGACGTTGATGATGTGCTCGATGTGCTCCCAGTTGACGACGATGACGCGGCGATGCACCTGCTCCGAGGAGGTGTTCCCCGGCGCGGGTGCTGGGACTGGCGTGTTGTCTTCGGACTCGGTGGCTGAGGTGGTAGAGGCCGAGGACGTCGTCGCGGAGCCTTCGTGCTCGTCTGCCTCACCCTCTGCGTCCTCTGCACTCAGTTCCGCTTCTTCCTCCATCTGTTCATCGTTTCCATCGACTTCCTCGTCCGCCACTTCCTGCCCCTCGATATCCACGTACACATCCGGTTCACCCGCGCTCACCGCAGCGCTCGACGTCGCCCCTAGCCACCCAGTCCCACCGACGCCGAAGCCCGAGCTTGCCTGTGCACTGCCGTCGGAGTAGACGACACGGTAGGGCCCCCAGAGCGTCTCGGGCTGGTACCGGCGCATGTCGTACACGAAACAGCGACTGGCGTTCCGGACCTTGGCCATCCGCGCACGGCTCTCTGCGCTGAAGCTGCTCTCGTGCGAGAGCGCGACGTACGCGCGTAGTCGGCATCGCAGCTGGTGCGCCTCTGCTGCGAGTGCGTCGGCCGGGGACGGCGCTTGGACGGGTATCCTGGTCGAGCGGAGCACGCGCGTGGAAGAGGGCGGCGGAGGTGGGGCGGGGGCCGGAGGCGAGCTGATCGTTGGGCTGGGGGACGACACGGGCACAGATGATGGAGAGGAGAGCGACCCGGCTGTAGTGGTGGCACCCGAGCTGGGTTCGGCTTCGGGCATTGACGGTGGGATGGGGAGGTTGAGGACCTTCGTCCGGCGCAAGACGCGGTCGAGCCAGCGCAGGTTCTCCGACCGTGGAGCAGAAGTCGTCTTCGCTTCCTCGTCCCGGCCGGGCTCGGACTCAGTTTCGGCGTCGGTGGTCTTATCGGCATGAGGAGCGTCGCCCTCTCCTTCGCCATCGGTGACGGGGAGCGCAGTGTCGACGGCCGCAAGGAATGCTTCAAAGGCGCGGACGAGCGCTCCCGCGTCCGCCTTCTCCCCGGACGACGCGATCGCCTCTGCCTCTATGCGACGCTGGAGTTCATATCGCCATCGGAGCGGTGATTCCTCCCCCAAAGTCGTAGTACCAACACGGGGAGCGAGGCGGCACTTTGGGACAGGCACAGCCCTGCGAGGGTCGTCGAACGGACGGCCTAGGTACAGCTCGCGCCAGAGGAAGTGGTCCTTCGGCTCGTACACGAGCTTGCGCGCGAAGCGGCATGTCTGCGCGTACCTCTGTGCAATGATAGAAACCTCGGTCAGCAGATCGCAAAGATACGCGTACACAGGCCGCAAGCACATACCGAGACGTCGCGCGGGTCGCTGAAGATCAGTGCGCGCTCGATGACCTCGACAGGGAGCGAGTGCAGGTGCGTGCGGTGCATAGCGCCCTCAGACTTTGATGGATCTGGCGGTGGGCTCTCCGTGACCGCGGGAGAGGACATCGTGGTACACCGTCAAGAGCTATGGCGTGCGACCGCTCCCCGAATGAGCACGTACGTACGGTTAAGTATAACTGAACGACGGCGGGCCGGCACCCGCCAAGTGCGTACCGCCTCGATAAGGCAAGTGTAGTAATGCTCCGCCGTCGCGAGCGGGCACTCGTAAGCCGACTTACTGAAGATTTACAAAAGTTACAGAAGTCGTATAGACGAAGCGGCGCTGGCGTGATAGCCCGTGCATACTACAGTATATTCATGATTGACGTTGGCCGTAATACATCGCAACCTCGATACCAAACGAAACCCCAGTAAAGCCAAGAAAAACCCAGTAGAGACACGAACAGAGCTAACAGAAGCCATACACACGAGCCAGGAATGCGATGACGACGGAAGTATACAAGATAGCGAAGGCGTCGAAGCAGACCCAGAAGTATGGGAAGACGATTGACCGGCGGACCGGACGGGCCCTGGCAGCAGAAATGCAGGGTGCTACCGAAGTGGACTCTGGGCTGGTTGACCTGAGAGCGCGCTCAGGTGAGGAGGACGCTGGGTGAGATGATCCAGACATGAGAGAAAACACCGGGGTCGCAGAGTCGAGAGAGGATGCCGAGGTTATAGAGTCGTCCGAACGAGTCGCAGAGGCAGAGACCGTAGTGCGCGCCAGAACAGTAGGACCGACAGAGTCCGGCGTGGTGGTAGAGTCGACAGCGTACGCAGGAGCCACAGGCGGCGGGAAAGGGAGGCGGTTACGGCGACGGTTCGTCACTTCCAGAGGGGGTTTGCCGACGTATGCGGAAAGACTCTGTTCGCTGTTCGTAGGATACAGCGTTGTCGGTCGGTTTCGGAGTGAAACGGGAGAGGATGTTGCGGAAACTGCGACCTTGACCTGCCGCATATAGGCTTGATGTCAACATCGACGACTCTGCATGAGTGAGGCCAGTCACTTACAGCTGAGAGAGGCCCATACACCGGGGGCTGGTCTGAGAGAAACTCAAAGTTCTCGGCGCGGCTCGCCCACCGCACCCTGCCAGGCGTGCGGTGAGGACGAGGGACCTTGCTTTTGAGGTCTATCAGAGGAATAGACGTGTGGTGCTGCTTGCCAAAGCTGTTCCCGATGATATTCTTGGGGAGATGCACATCAATCTGGTTAATTTTCGCTGTGCGGTCGGCGAGTATAGCGCGGGCCTTCTCGGTCCTCTCAATGATAAAAACGGTTTTGCGGCGGTGGGCGGGCCGAGAAGCTTTGGCGGTGTGTGTCTTGGACGGAGTGAGGGAGATCGGAGGAGGAACGTTCTCACGCCGGGACCGCGCGCGGGTGCGAACGGGAGACATGGCCTCCGCGACAAAATGTGAGGGCGAGGAGAGCCGTTGGACGTTGATGTCGAGGAAGAGGTTGGATTCGAAGCTTTGGAGGTTGAACGTGGTCGCTGCTTTAAGAACAAGGCCGTCCAAACGACGTCATCGCACCCAGGATCGCTATTCTCAACACGACGACTGTTTGCTTCACATAGACAACTGTTCTGTGACGGTCGACGCTCTCAACTGTACCACCACCATCCTCTCTTCCTACTTATCTTGCAGACCGCTATGGATTCCGGCATGCACGGATGTCCATTGGCGGAGATAGGGAGGCCGACGAGCGACCTATGGGAGCTCGCGCGTTACCGGCACAGCGCGAGTTCGATCAACCCCGCGGAATCACCTGGCCACAGCCGACCCCGGCCCCAGACTGCCAGTCCCGACTTTCCTCCTTTGCCTGCCGCATTCTCAGCGCCAGAAGGCAGGACTCTATAGGACGTCGATAAGGACACCACAAGATCAATGTCCAAGACGCCGTTTGTTTTTTCTAGGTCGTCGCCGAGGGGGAGCGCGACGACGACGACGACGGGCGGAGAGCACGGCGCGGGCGCGGGAGACGGAGAAAGGGGCGGAGAGGGAGGAGCGATAACGAGGACGATCGGCCGGCGGAGGTGCGGCTAGAATATTGTGCTATCTCTCACCTCCCGGTTTTCACGGCCGGGTGGACGGAAACGCATGGAGAGAGTCATCGTTTGCGAGACCGCTGGCCAGGGCCGAACGAGCACAGATACGCTCCAGAACTCCACGGCCTCCCCGCCTTGCCCTCTTCCCCATCCCTCCGATGCGCGTCCCCGCCAGCCTCTCATTCTAATCTCTCCACACTCGTCCTATCGTGCCGCAGGCCAAGGCCATGTCGCAGGTCCCCGATACCCCGCTTTTGAACAGTGCTATACCTCACGCGCCACGGATCGCTCGTGCTCTTCGTGAGTGATCTCTTGGTTTCCACTGGCTGGCCAAGAATTTGTGTTGATGTCATGCGGCCGGACCAGGCGATGCAAACTCGCAGTGAGTCTCTCCTCTCTTCCATTTTGTCTGAGAACACGCAAGATGCGAGCAATATCACGTCCAGGTTCGATGGTGGGGATGTGGGCTTCATCGCGGTCTGCGGCATACTCGTCTTCTTTATGATTCCCGGAGTCGGTAAGTCCTACCCCAGGTTCATCCCCGACCGTGTTTCACCCAAGCCCTATCCTCCTCAGCGTTCTTGTACTCTGGATTATCAAGACGAAAAAGTGCATTATCACTGGTGTGGGCTGTTGCCGCGAGCAATGCCGTGGTCATCTTCCAATGGTGGTTCTGGGGCTACTCGCTCGCCTTCTCGCCGACAGCTACAAACGGGTTCATCGGCAACTTGCGAAGCTTCGCTCTTCGCAAGGTTCTCGGCGATCCCAGTCCAGGATCGCCGCTCATCCCAGACCTGCTCTACAGCTTCTACCAGATGGAGTTTGCGTGCGTTACGGTCGCAATCCTGATGGGCGCGCTCGCGGAGCGCGGACGCGTCTTCCCCGCCATGGTCTTCACGTTCATCTGGATGACCGTGGTCTACTGCCCTATTGCGTGCTGGGCGTGGTCTACGAACGGGTGGGCGTTCAAGTGGGGCGTTCTCGACTACGCGGGCAAGTGTCGCGCATATACACCTGCAAATCCCTGTGCTGAACCTACTTTGCTAATTGGCAGGCGGCGGACCCGTCGAGATCGCGAGCGGCATTTCCGGGCTGGCGTACTCGTGGGCGCTCGGACGACGGAGCGAGCGGGAGCTGCGCAACTTCAGGCCCCATAACGTTTCGCTCGTCGGTCTCGGAACGTTCATCTTGTGGTTCGGCTGGCTCGGATTTAACGGCGGGTCCGCGTTCGGGGCGAACCTGCGCGCGATTATGGCCATATGGAACTCCATGATCGCCGCCGCCATGTCCGGCATCGTCTGGTGTCTGCTTGATTTTCGCATCGAGCGCAAGTGGTCGATGGTTGGCTTCTGCTCGGGTACGATCGCGGGGCTCGTCGTCGCGACGCCTGCGTCGGGATACATACCGCAATGGGCGGCGCTGGTGCTCGGTATCGTGGTTGGCGCTATTTCCAACTACAGCACGAAGCGTACGTCCTGACGCTCCACCTGTCTATGAAGCCAATCTGACGTTTGTTTGACGACCGCAGTCAAGTATATCCTCCGGATAGACGACGCACTGGGTGGGTACACTTCCTATAACGCCCATCCCAGCTCACACGACATCTCTTACAGATCTGTGCGCTGAGCACGCGATCGGCGGGATGGTCGGTCTGATCGGGAACGCCCTCTTTGCGGACCGCGACATCATCGCGCTCGACGGCGTGAACCTCGACGCGAACGGCGGATGGCTGAACGGTCACTGGAAGCAGCTCTACATCCAGTTCGCATATGTATGCGCGTGCACAGCCTACTCGTTCGTCGTCACCGCGGTTATTGCGCGCGGGCTCGACCTCATCCCAACCCTCCACCTCCGCGCGACGCCCGAGGACGAGGTCTTGGGCATGGACGATGCCGAGGTGCGTTTTTCTCCGCCTATATGCGCTGTTATGCATTCTGTCGCATAGATCGATGCTCATTCTGAACCTGCAGATCGGCGAGTTCGCGACGGACTATATCGAAGTCCGCAGGGACTATCTCGACTGGACACCTCCCTACCGCGTCACGGCCCCTGGCAAGGCGGACAGCGACTCGGACTCTCCGATCGGCGCGGGCGACCGCCACGGCGTGCCCGACGTCGAGGTCACGCACGCGCAGGACGAGGTACCCATGCAGCGTCTCGACAGCGTGAACTCGCACGCCCACCCGCACGCGAACGGGAACGGGAATGGAAACGGACACGGGCCGCTCACGCCCATATCGGAGAAGGGCGAGACGAAGAGCGTGGCGTCATAGCATCGCGCTGCGTCCGCGCCGCCCCGGCTGGCCTGACGACCTCCCCTTCCTTCGCCGTTCACGGTTCGTCCGCCCGTCGGGGAAAATGCTGGCTGGTTTGCGGACAGGCCCGCGGACGCTTGGTGGTAGGGCGCACTTCCGCGCTTGCGCATTCGCCCGCCTCACGGTCCGCCGCCGTCGCGGCCACCCTCCCGTATACTAGAGCCCTCGCCGGTCTGACCGCGGGGGCGTACATACATCGGGCAAGCACGCCCCCGTGCGTCGCTGCCCCACCTTTCGTTCCGCCTTGTTGTCGTCGTGCCCGTCCCGGGCTGCTGTGCTTTCGTTCTGTTGATCTCCGGATCGGTACATATCTATAATACTGGCCATGGAAAACGCGCGCGGGCCGCCGCACGCCGCGCTGCACGTACGAACATACATTCGTATGCATATGCGCGCACACACGGACGATAGGGTCTCTCGATACTGATATATCTGCGGATCCTTGGTGTATTATCTAGTAGTGCTTGCTTGGGCTATTTACGCAGCACATTCTACATGTTGTGTTTTGCGTCTCCGATGGGTTGCGGGTGAGACTGTTCCGTTGCGAGAGCGATCAGCCAGTAACTAGTACTAGAGCGTGCACTGCGGCTCTTTCGACAAATTGCATCGCATTAGGATCGTACGAAGCTACTTGGGTCGGGACAGTACACGACTCTACTGCGTATCGATACTACACGGAACACGGACACGAGCTCTCGACAGAACGAAGGCACCAGGTGTCGCGGGAAAAAGAGATCGACAGAAGAAGAGAACAGGAAGGAGGAAAAGCTATTCGACGATATTCGGACGGACGGGCTCCCCATTACGACGCGCTGCAGCTCGCAGACCGCGCCCAGTACTGAGTAACTGACTGTCTACTCTGCTAATATTACACTAATAAAGTACCCCACACCGCATCACACACCTCAGTCCACATCCGCACCGCTCACCGGGTAGCCTGGTAGCCGCCGTAGTACCCCGCATACCCGCCCGGAGCACCCGTGCCCGCAGGAGGCGGCGTCCCAGGCGTCGCAGCGGCAGCGCCCCGCATGTGCGGCGGGAGCGTGGGCGCGTACGCGCCAGGCGCGGTCGGCGCCCCCGTCCACGTCGCGGGCTGGTACGGCTTCGCGGCGGAGGGCATGACGGTGTTCGCGACGGCGCGCTGCGCGGTCGACGCCTGCCCCGCGCTGGCAGCGTAGTACCCGCCGTAGCCCGTGGTGGACGTAGCGGGCTGGGGCGTCGCGCGGCCCGAGGCCGTGCCGGTCTGGTACCCGCCGTACCAGGGCGAGTAGGTGTACCCGCCCGTGGCGGTCTGCGGCTGCTGGCCGGCCGCGGCGGCGGAGTACGCGGCGTTTGGATAGTGCGAGGTCGTGCCCGCCTGGGCGGGGGTGGTGGGGGTCGTTGCTGCGGTGGTCTGCGCGGCGTAGTTGGGGTAGTAGTTCCCCGTGCTCTGCCCGGGGTTGTACGTGCCGTACCCGCCGCGGTACTGCGAGTTCTGGTAGGTGCTCGGGTAGCCATAGGGTGTATAGGTCGTGCTCGGGGCTGCCGCGGGCGTCTTGGGTGCGGGGGTGGTAGGAACGGCGGCTGGGGCCGTCGGTTTGGTGGTGGACGCCGCGGCGGCTGTCGATCTGATATGGACCGTTGTGTCGTCGCGGAACGCGGTGGTTCGGCCTTCGGGGAGTGTCCCGTACCAGCCCTCGGTCGCGTCGACAGGGAGTGTCCGCTGAAGCTTGTGCAACACGGACGGGGGCGGGACAAGGGGTGATTGGTTCGAGTCACCATTGGATGGCCGGGGCCGGAGCGAAGCAAGCAAGGCCAGCGACTCCATGATGCCTTGGGCTAACGAGAAGCGGTAAGTGGCTAGTAGCAAGGCAAAGTGCAATCCACGTACCGACGACCCACTCTTCTGATCCAACTTCCACGATGCTCGATCCGCTTCCTTGCTCCCGCAGCCGTGCAAGCTGGAGCTCCTCCAGTCTCTGCAAAGCCTTCGCATTTCTCTGCAAGAGCTCATCGACGGCCAGCTCCATCTCTAGGGTTCCCAGAGAAGCCTTGATGGCGTCGACTTCTTCCGCGGGTAACAACGCCTCAATGCCCTTCACGATGTCGGCGGGTTTGTCTGATGGTCCGGCCGCATTCTCGCCGGAGGGC
Organism: Trametes polyzona; assembly: GCA_022606195.1. Lineage (NCBI taxonomy): Eukaryota > Fungi > Basidiomycota > Agaricomycetes > Polyporales > Polyporaceae > Trametes > Trametes polyzona. The sequence goes on along the minus strand of JABYQF010000001.1, from coordinate 947,048 downwards.
TCTTGCTCCTGTATATCGACATCCTCCGTCTGCCCCTCACGACTTCCCTCGAAGGCCTTCCGCTTGCCCTTGACGAGCGCGCGGAACCTGCGCTTCATCTCCTGCTGGAATATGACCTCGCCCATAGCGATACGGCCGACCTCGACGCCGTCTTGATCAAAACACGGTGCGAAGCTGGCGTACGGACCGTAGTAGAGGAACTTGCCGCAGCTCACGCGCCGAGGGGGCGCAGGTCGATAGCGAGCCGTCCCTGTGGGCTTCTTCGTCACGTAATCGCCGAGCGTATGCTTCTGTGCGAGTTCAGGGGAGGATGAGGACGGGAAGATGGCGACGAGGTCGGCTTTGGCGGTGTACAGGCTCTTGAGGTCCTTCTCTTGCTCGTCGGCCGCAGGGGAGTCCGAGCTGACCGAGGACCACCAGTCACCTGTGGGCAGATGCTGTACTAGAGCGTACTTGCGTGGTCGGAGGCCTGTCGGGGACGTTGGAGAGGCAGGGGTGACATCATCCGTGCTTTGCGCGCCGCCGTCACTGATCAGGCTTTCGACGTGAAGCGGAATCTGGGCATTGTTCCGAGACGCTTCGTCCAGAAGCGAGGTTGCGAGATCGCAAAAATGGAGTTGTTGAGCGGCTGGCTCTGATGGACGGGAGCGTGGATGGAAAGAGATGGGGTAAAGGTGTTTGACGGCGGACTGTGGTAGAGCTAAGCCCCTGCAGTTATGATTAAAAGAGGCAACGTACTCGGAGCACACTCAAGGGATATTGCGACGCGTTCTTGAGTAGTGAACGGAATGACAGCATCGTGGTCGAGGAACCCGATGATGACTCCGCCGAGGTCGTCTCTCCTGTGGCTATGGGCAGAGGGAATACACGGTCAAGAAGACCCTGCGTGTCCACCCTGGAGTATGGTTGAGAAAAGAGAGGATAATATGCTATATGTAACGCACATCTCGAGCACTTCTAGGATGTTTGCGGCATCGGTGCTTCGGATGGGGATATCGCCGCTACTCGGGAGCTCGACATCGTGCTTCTCCTCCGGCGGGGCTTGAGGCTCGACAGAGCCCTCGTCTTTGGAGTCGGTGCGTGCATGTTTCGAGGGTGGTGAGTCGCCGTTCTCGACGTTGGAGTTGCGCTTGCGCTTCTTGGACGCGCCTTTGCGGGAGGCAGGGGGAGAGGCTGTGGGCTTGTCCTTTTCGGCGGGGGTTGTGGTGGTGGCAGCAGAACGAGTTGCGCGGGCCATGGCCGGCAAGGATGCGGTGAGGAATTGACGCCGCGGTGTAGGAAGACGCGCCGGTGGCTGGTGAGCAGGACCGAGTGCGATCTCAACGCGTCGTCGACTCGCGTCTCGTGCGCCGTGGCGGATTTCGCTGACCTCTCGTCCCTCCCTCCGCCCCCCTCTGGCGCCTGTCGATGTCCAAAACGAAACTCCGATAACACCAATTAGAACCCCGAAAGCCTCTGGCGCCCAAACTAACCACCCTGGCGCTCCCCGCACATTGTTTAGTGCTGTCGAAGACGTCCTGCTCGTCGTCCGCCATGGCCTCCAAGCTCGGTCCCACCCTCAGGCCGTTTCTCCGCGCCCAACAGTCGTCTTTTCCGGCAAACGGTCATGGCGCCTTTGTCCCACAAATCCGCAAGCTAGTCTTCGAGTTCTGTGACAACTGGGCCTCTTCAACCAACCTGCGCACATACATCCACAAGGAGCTCGAGAACCTGGCACGACAAAACCCACATGTCGAGTTCGTCGTCCGCAGGAGGAGCCACCGCGAACCCGTCATACGCGGCTTCTATAGTGCGTCGTTATATGCGCCCCACAAAGCCACAACTCATCCTGGTCACATAGTCAACAACCGGGACAAGGTTATCGGCCTGAAGGGCTTCGAGGTGACCGGTATCGAGCAGAAGGTCCAACTCCTGCTTGACTCCTCTGGCGCCAAGATCAAGCCCCTTAAACGGGAGACGGTCGTCAGCCGGACAGAGGCTGCGAGGGGTATCTGGAGCGGGCTGCACGTGGAGGAGCCGTTCAGGATATGAGCACCCTTGTTGGCCCATTGGTGTGGGTCGGGCGAGAGTACGTGTAGATTTACCTCATCACCGCTTAATTCATCTGGTGCGTCTCATTTCGCGACGTTACCCGGCGAACATCCTCGCCTCCTCTAGTCACCCTCCGCTGATGCGTGTTACGCTCTCAGCTATCGTGTTCCCGTTACGATTCGACTTTGTGCGCATAGTCTGTTTTCGGCCAACCTCAAGGACTGCTATCCCGAGATCCGTTTCTTCAATGCATCCGCCACAGTGCAGGGGGCTTTGCAAACTCGTCCGCAATTTCCTCTGCACACCCTCAAATACCGACTTGATCGCTTCAAACAGGGCACCATATGACAGAGGACTTTGCAGCTGTAATCGACCCCACCTGCATATATCATGTTTGCGTTTCACCTCGTGGCGCTCCCTCGGGCGACCACCTCTGCCTACATACACGCCGCTATCCAGAACAACTTGCAGTCCTGCCGTGCATCGGTCTCGTGCGCATTTCGTGCGTGGCAAGTCAAGCCCCAGGCGGTAGACGAACTCCCAGGAAGTTCGGGCCGCCCGATGAAGCCACACTGCAGGCGCTTCCCCTGACCAATGATCATGCCATGGAATGGAGCTAAAGAGGTCAAGTCCATACCTGCTCTCATGCGAGAATATCTCCTGCGACTCCCCTGCCTGAATCGCGAACCGTTCAGCATTCTGCCCGGGATGAAGCACCCGGAGTTCCCTGGCAATCCGCCCGAAGTGGTAACTTCGGCAGGTCCCACGTGCCTCGTGTGCAGTGATACACGCCTGACACACGCTGCAGTCGAAGCCGCTGACTCGGACTGCCCCCTCTATCTGTACTCAATAGTGACGCCAGGGCAAGCGCAGGGAATGGACACCACGCGCGAGAATGTAGGTAAAGACGCTCCGTGGATTCCGACCTTGGGGTCGCACCTTGCCTCCTACCATATCCCCCTCTGCCCAACGCCTGAGCGAGTCCGAAGGGCGTCTTCCCTTCTTACTCCAGAACGCCATTCATCCAGCGCAAACCAAGCGTTCACCTTCCAGCCATGCAGAATCCCGGCAGCTACTACGCTGTGCCGAAGTGTGACGGCAGACTATGGCCAGGATGGCAGCAATCCGAGCAAAGCGGAAGTGTGAGTGTTAAGCTAGTCGTGCCTTCATACGCCCGATGCTGATGGGTCGACTTGGCAGTCCTCGTGGGCCAGTTCTTCAACGATGACGCTCAAGGAGGCATCGGTATGTCTTTGTGCTCTCAATGCAATGTCGGTCAATACAAACGACACACCCGCGAAACAGTGCCCAAATCCGTTTGACGAACCGTCGCATTGCAGTGCGATCCCCATTTCCTACACCTTGGTGAGCGAAACGATCGCTAGACCACCTACGTTGATACTTAGATCGATAGCAGACGCCGCCTACTCCAGATTCGACGGATAGCGATGTCTCCTCCTCCTCCCAGCTATCGATGGAGTCCATACCAGAGTTCGACGACATGCCGGAGATCCCGTTCGTCTCCGCATCAGTCGCATTCGCCGACGACTGGACAGCATCCGACCGACCCGCCGAACTAGCGCGCACCGACGACCGCTGCGACTCGTCCTCGTTCTGGTCGAGCCTCATGAGCCGGAGCATATCGAAGTCCTCGAGCGCAAGCGTGAGCTCCCCGATCCTCGGCCTGGCTAGCGCGCGCGAACTGTCACCCTCGCGGGCGTCCAGGAAGCGCGCCGGGTCGGTGTCCTCCATCGCGTCCTCGCGGACAAAGCCCGCGCCGGCGAAGTCCATCCTCTCCTCCGGGGACTCCGTCAAGACGCGCCGGCGGAAGGCGCCCTCCGTGAAGTTCCTCGACATGCCTACCATCCATTACAGTGATGATGACGACAACGACAACGACAACGACACGGACGGCCTGCGGTCGCCCATGTCACCACCCCCGAAGAAAAAGGCGAAGGGGCTCAGCGGCTTCCTCTCTTTGAAATGGCTCTTCGGCCCGTCCAAGGTCGAGAACCGCGCGGCTGTGGGCCCAACGGTCCCCGCGCGGCCTGCGATCTCGGGCCCGTATCCGCTCTGGGATGCCCCACCACGGCGAGCCCGTGGTGCGGCTGGTGGCGCAGCAAGTCTGCGCTCCGTCAAGTCCAGCGGTAGCCTCCGGTCGGTGCGTTCATGCGGTAGCAGGCTGCCCACGTACTGGCCGAGGTAGCCCCGTTCAGCCCCCGTCTTGCCTTCGCCTTCGCCTTCGCCTCCCTGCTTGTCCCCGTCTCCACTGCCATCCATGCGCGGCATGTGTGTGCGATACCTCCGCCCTCCCGTGAGTACACTTCCTGTCCCTGACCCGCGCCGGAATCGTCGTCTGACCTGGGCGGTGTCTAGCCTCCGTCACGTTCCTGTCGCCTCGGCTCCCCGCGTTGCGCGCGCGCACGCCTCTCGCACGGTCCCTACCTACCCGTCTGCCCTGTTACCCGATGCTTGCCACGTACCTGCCCTCCACGGGCCACCTGTCCTTTCCGTACCACTGCGTAGGCTAGGCCATCTCTATGCCCCCATGTGTTACGCCGATCTGCGATCGCGGACGATCATCCGATACGCCCACAAACCTCTCTCATTCCCTCAACCCTCTACCGTCATTTGCATACATTTACTATGAGCGCTTCACGTTGTTACTTACTGTAGGAGTAGACCTGGCGAATGACTTCGCGATGTCGGGACAGCGAGAGCGGGGGGCGTCTCGTTGGCGTACTGGGTGCGTCTCGGGACAGACGCGCGCTGTCCGGGTGTTGTGAAGTCGTTTGCTTTGTGCTGCTATGCTGTATTGTACTCGACCTGGAGGTGCTGTAGTGGAGTTTATGCATGTCACTTGCTTTTCCCAATAACCCCCGGGCTTCAAAGAAGACAAGTAGCACACAAAGCCAGGAGTGGCGAACGACGGACAAGGATAAGTTTTCATTCACGACGATCCAGGTGTGGTAATCCACTACAACCACATCGTATGAGATCCGCAATACGATCCCAAAAAGACGAACTGGTCTGTCTGATGCCGTCTAGGCTCTGCATTCCCATCGAGCCTAGGAAGAGAGCTGACTTCCCAACACCAAGGCGTCCCCGTACGGTAGCGCGCCTCACTCTGACACGGCAAACCACCCCCTCGACGGCCTCGGGCGCACGCGCCCTTCCTGAGGGGGAAAGTACCTGATCGCGACCTCGACCGTCGGACAACGATAGAGACCAGCGAGGCAGGATGAGGCGACGTGTCGTGGAGAAAGCAGCGTCGTCGTTCGGCGGTTTTTATGGGCAGGACGCGCGGCGGTTGCCGAGCGTCGTTCTGGAGTCTTCTTTGGGTAAACGTGGTATTCAACGGCCTTTACCAGGCTCCATCCTCTGCGGACTGGAATATTGTCATATTCTTACCTGATTATCAACGGTAGCATACGTAGACAATGTATCATTCCACATGGAGCAAAACATACAAGTGCAAGTGAGCGGAAGAACTAACAATACAGCTGGCGAACCAGTGACCCTACCGACTCGAGCCCCCGAGTCAGCGATACAGATACACATGCCATCAAAGACCAAAAGCTCTGGCAGAGGGAGCGATTACATTTCCGACGGTCCGCGCATGATGGTGAGGGATCTGGTAAGCTTTCCATGCTCGAGACTCGACAACAACTCCTCCCTCCACGTAGCGCACGTCTCAAACGCCCCTTCCCGCAGACAGACGCAGGTCTCCAGAGGTACCTCCCACACCGTCTTCATCTTCGGCATTGCATTGTGCACCTTGTCCAGGATATCCAGGAGGTCTCCAGCCTCTCTCCCCACGTCGAGAGAGATATGGAACGCGCGGTACAGACTCCCTGAACGGTATCGCTCGGTTAGCCCTTACTCTACACTACACAATGTGGAAGGCTTTCTACCCACATATGTGCATTTCGTCGTCTTGTGGGTAGAAACTTGCGGCGTCCTCATATGAGTGGGCGGCGGAGATGTACATATCCGCAACCTCATCGGTGTTGATGCCTCCCGCCGCCTCCTTCATCAGAATCCCGGTCTGATGATAGTAGAAACCTTGGAACCTGGGAAGATGTTTGAATATACAGACAGGAGGGAAATATGAAGGAAAAGCACGAACGCATGTGCTTGGGCCAGAGGATATCGCATATAGGCCAAGAAAAGAGGGTAGCAAGATTCGGAATCCTCTGGAGGTGCATCATGCTCGATTTGAAGCAATTCGTCCAGGAGCTCCTGGGCGCCGTCCCGGATATGCTCCAAGATGCTCTGGGAGCCGGGTCCCGGTCTCTCTTCATATAGCTATTGCCGCGTCAGTGGATCCCATGTATTGATACCAGTGACCAAGACCAACCTGCGTATACACCCGAAGCTGGAGGCATTTGACGACATGGACGACATGCTCTTGGAACAGTGGCCCCAGCGTGTATGGATCTTCATCTTCCCATACCTTCCTAGCCCAATTCAAAACTTCCAATGCGGATGTGTAGTAATCCAACGAGTGTTCGAGCGCGCCCATGTAGGTTTCTTCGAGCCAACCGTTTACGATCCATCCTCTAAGTCAAGCAGGCATTCAGACGATGAATCGGGGGTGTCCGTTTTATCGCACCTGATCGTGATTGTCAGTGAGTATAGGACGTCGTCAAGTGGCTCGCTCTGGCGTCGGAGATCCGCCTCCGAAATGACACGATGGGAGCCGCCGGTATACCAGCCATCGTTGGCGGAGAGTTCCACTCTGACTACGCATTTTGTGTTCTGTATTAGTAGGCGGCGTCTTGTAGAAAGCGGGATACATCTACGTTGGCTCACGAACACTCCCAAGGGGTCGCCCTCCAGCAGGAATTTGAATGCACGATAATCAGTGAGTACAGCGTTGCTGAGGGCCAGGACGGCCTGCAAGGCTCGCGATCAGTAGCCGCGAGTGCATCTGCATCACTACAAACTTACTCCCGGTGGACTCACGACCGTATACTGGTCGTTTTCTCTGTCCTCGGTGGTCCGGAGGTATTGCATGATATCCATGCCCTTCTGCCATTCCTGGACATCGTCTCAAATCAGATCGTTGTAATTCGCTCCTAGATTACTGAGCTCACCTGCCGGGCATGTCGTATGAGCCAAGCCTACGAGCCGTGTAAGTTAACGTACACGCATTGCGTCAATGGGAAAATGCGTACGCTGCTATTCCACCGATCGGGGCCCTTCAAGGTTGGTATCACTTCTGCGGCAAGAGCCCAGGGTAGCCTCGATCGATCTACGCCCATAAGCTCTTGAGCGCATTTCGCTCTGGTGATGACATCTTCGTTGAGCTTCTTTTCCTCTTTCTCGGCGGCGTCGAGCAGCGCGGCGTATTCCGCCCTCTGCCTCTTCTCAAGTGGCGTGGCACTATCTACTGGTGGGAGGATGGATAATGCCTTTTGGAGAGCCTCGATTGCACGCCCTTGACTGGTCAGGGTGCCCTGCCGCCGGGTAGTCAGAAACGCCACCCGAGACGCGCTGCCATATGCAAGGTACTCACCGTATTCGCTGCTGCTAGACGGGCGTAAGCTTTCGCGTATGACGGGTCAAGCGTGATCGCCTATGGTGAGCGATCATGAGCCATCAGTTTGACGGTACATGTGTACAGAAGCACCAACCGTCTGAGCATCGTCTGTAGCCTCCAGACGCCTGGCGAGTTAGTATATCGTGTGAGCTCCACTGGCATGAGCGTGGGCCGGAGCAACGTACCGTCCAAGAGCCCTCGAGCATGCAGAGCGATTGCAGTAGAGGATGGGGTTCTTGCCGCCCGAGTGGCGGATTGCCTCAGTGTACCTCTCGAACGCGCCCTGGTAGTCTTTCGCGCGGAAGAGTGCGTCTGCCTCGGCTTTGAGGCGCTGTGCGGCGCCCGCATCGTTAGTCGTCGGTACGGACATGATGGTCGTGATATGAGATAAGGTGAGTTGAAGTGTCTGCGGGGTAGATTGCCCTTTTGTAGTCCGCGCAGGACCGAGTGGCAACCACGGTGTCGGACAACGCCCACAATGAGAAGACTTCTTGATCATCTAGAAGTCGTCTTTATTGTGCCCTGTTGACCTGGCTGCTGCACGGGTACAACGCCCTCGGACCGGCCTATCAGATGGTCATACGGAGAACAAAACCTCCTATGTGCTCCCACGCGTTTGTGTTTGATGACAGCGCAAAGGATACTATTGATGGGAGAAAGAAAGTGCCTCGGTGGCGTACTGCATATGACAACAAACCCATAGACGCCGGTGGTGGTACAAATGATGAAGGAGCCGGTGGCGTACATTACGTCGTGGAAGTAAGGTGCAGCTCCCTTCAGTCCATGCTCTCTTCTTCGACGTAACACTGCGGATGGTGGCATGAGGACCTCAACGATACAGTATGTACATTCAGGACACGACGTACTCGTACTTCTCGAAGAAATCGGAGCTGTGAGGACGAAAACACGAGTGTCCATGAGGATGGCGTTGGTCAAAACTTCGGTTGCCTGGTGGCGGGCGATGAGCATGAGCGACGGAGGCCCATCTTTATGCAGACGGTACCACTGACGTCTAGACGACCAAAATAACCCATGCCGGCGGGTGAGTGCATCGGTCGCAGCTGGTCCGTGAATGCAAGACCGGTAAGGAGATCCTACCGAAGGGGAGCGATGAGTCGGCGAGCCTCAGTACAAGATACCCAGTCTGACCGCAGAGGCGTGAACAAGGGGCCATGCCTACAATCTCGACCATCAACCTTTGAGTCATGGCACGGCGGCAATGCGATACCCACACTGCTATTCCAGGTGTTGCTCGCGCGTAAACCGGCGAACATCGCGCTGGCGCGGTTCTAGGTGTAGTCTTTCTCTCTGAGCTTCATGCTCACCGGCCCGCGAGTGGGTGTATCCCCCTGCGCGCGCCGCGCGATCGCGGCTTTCAACTCGGAAGTATTCTGTTCCTTTTGCTTCTGATCTGACGCAGAGAGGTTGCCGATGGGCAGCGCAGCAAGAGCACGCTTCTAATTCTCGATCGTTTTCTCAGCATGGCCGAGCCCCTGCGAGCGAGGGTAGGTGAGCCTTTAGGACGAAGTCATCGGAGTACATATACCTCACGGAAAGCGAACTTACAGCGGATGCTGCTACCAGATGAGTCGAAGCCTTTGCATAGGTGGAGTCGAGCTTGGTTGCCTGAGGCACCCGATGTGAGCAATATCGTATATATGGCAGAAGTCAGAAAGTTTAGTACTCGTGAGGCGTTGGCGTATGCCTTAAGGTACCTGCCATAGTTTTCGATCGCTCTCGTGCCAAGCCACCGATTCATCCATTTGAACACATACCTCCTCAAGGTTAGTGAACACGCGAAGCAATTACAAAATGAGACCGCATTCTTGTCGTCGCACTCGATAGTACTTTTGGTATGCATGCGAGAACTTCTTGTTTTCGAAGAGAGCGTTTCCTGCGTTCTTCGACCCGGTGGCCTCCGCAGGGTTGGACATGGGGAAAGGGTGGAGAAATGGCGAAGGACGTGGGCAGCTAGAACCGAGGATATATGGCTAAGAAGGGCGAAGCCTGCTTCGCGCTTTCGTACTTAAACCTGAGGAGCGGGCCCGGCGAGCTGGACCACGACCCTGACTGGACGAGGCTCGGCGAAGGAGAGCGGCAGACGGGATTCCTCACAATACTGTAAGGTGATATGCCGTCTCCTATACAGGATACAGACACCCTGAAGTAGAGGCTCAACGCGTAGACGGCTTGCTAATGTTACCAATTCGCACGCACTCCTCATACTACCCGGAGGGGTTTTTACAAGCGAACAGTGACGTATACGTACAGAGATGGCGTCACGGATTTGAGCTGTACCGCAGGGCTAGTCGACAGCTGTTGTACGCGGCGGCGGATCGGCCAACACAAATGGAGAGGATATAGTTTTGCAGGGGCGTGTCCACAGTGTGCGCAAGCATTCCCTACACGATTATAAATCTTCAGCACGGCTATGTGGTCGTGAAGCATCAAGTCTGGCGGCCGTACACCCCCGAGTCGATAGACGTTGGGAGTTGCTCGAGACGGCTGATTCTTACTGGGACGACCTTTTCTGCTGCTCCGTAGCCCATTGCTGCCGCATGCTTGACCAGCCCTCTGCCCTTGACCTCATGATGGGTGACGCCAGTTGCATGCGCGCAGCCGCCAGATGGGGTGGAAGTTCGCCATCATTTCGGATGACCTACGAGAAGCCTTGAGCTGACCACAAGTGTCACCATAACGTGGACGCCTACCGAGCCGATAGCGAGGAAGAATGAGAACGTCGCCGCGCTACCCAGCATGTACTGGGAAAGGGTTGGGAGAACACCGCGAGGTCCCGCGCCTCCTCTAAACACGAATCAGGCCATACAGACCGAGCAAGGTACGAGGACCACATACCGCAGAATGCTGAAACTGCCGAACAGGAAACCCATCGTGAGTCCTACACCTGCACCCATTGCCGCACCCATCCTGTTCATTCTCAGTCAATCGTGCACGCCCACGGCTGAATGGGGACATACTTCACTACGCATGTGAAAAGCCGCGTCGATCAGCTTGCCCATTGCCACACGCGCAACGCGTTGACTTACGCTTCTGCCACACAGTGAGGCCTGCGGGGTGTCCTTGCTGAGGTACCGGAGGCATTATGAATTACGATTAGAACAACAGGCGTAGAGATAGAGGGGCCGCGTGTGAGGGGCGAAGCGGGAGAGCGTCTGACGTCGTGGAGGTTGTCCGCAAGATGCGTCGGCGTTCGGGGCGCCCAAGGCCCTTGCTTCCGGACACCGAACTCCTTTCCCCACACTGCGCTCGACGGGGGCCCGGTCGTCTGCCTGGTGTTCGACACTGAACAACGCGATGCCGGGCGACCTCCCCACGTTCCCCCAGGCCCAGCAGGCGCAAATCAGTGCGTTCTGGCGCGGTACCAGGCAGGAGCGGTGGCGTTAACGGGGGTGTTCACAGTACGCTCTAACCAGCGAGACCTATTCCAAGTGTCCGCCTTGCGCGAACAGACTGAGAATGTGCTGCGGTCATGGCTTGGTGAGTATCTCGCGCCCCTGCTAGAACTTCTACTGACACAGCAGTCCTAGGAACAAGGTGGCTGACGCGTTGGGACAAGGAGATCGACTTCGCAGCAAACGTCCTATACTACGGATTGACGACTGGACTCGGTGGGTGGCGTTGCGTTCGTCCATGGCAGAGATGTTGAGATGGATGTGCACAGGCTCCCAGACACTTGGGGAGGAGTACACCGACATCTGGCTCAACTCCTCTCGCACGCAGAGACGGCCCTCACCACGCCTGCGAGCCGCCCTCATACTCCTTCCTACCCTCCCGTCATACCTCTTGTCTAGGTGGGGATCCGCGATACCTCAGACGTCTAAGGCCGGCGCGCTCCTTCGGAAGATACCCACAACCCTGGAGGTCTTATCCGAGATCAACTTGGCTATTTTCTACTTGCGGGGCACCTACTATGGCATCGTCAAGCGGGTACTGGGGACCAGATATGTATGCACCGGAACTCTACTCCCTCTCCCTTGCCTGACGTTGTTGCCGTAGATCTCTGCCATGCCGGAAATCCCGAACGCGCGTCCGCCATCATACGCGCTACTAGGCATATTACTGGGCGTCCGGCTCATTCATCGGGCTCTGACGTACCTCCGCGCACGTTCTGCTCAGTCAGACACAGCTTTGCAACAGGAGGGGAAGGGAAGACGCAGCACCGATGGAGACGAAGATATCTTCATCGACGACCGCAGGGTCTCTTCCATGCTCGAAGCCGCGAATCGAGAAGATGCCCCTCCTGTGCCTGCAGAAGAGGACGAAGGGACCATCTTGGACGTCTCCAAAATCCCTCCCGAACTGCGCGCTGGCAGAAATTGTACGCTCTGCCTGGAAGAACGCACAGATAGTTGCGCCACCGAGTGCGGCCATTTGTTTTGCTGGAATTGTATAGTGGGATGGGGCCGAGAGAAGGTGAGCTCGGGATGTGCGGGGCAGTCGTGCGTTTGCTGAAGTTGGTTCCTCAGGCCGAATGTCCGCTTTGTCGTCAGTCTCTGGATCTTACGTCGTTGTTACCCGTGTATAACCTATAACACCGTAATGGGCTCCTCGGATGCTCGATACGAACGCGTGCGTGCGAGCATGAGGTCCGGAATAAGATGGTCGATAGCGTCGAATCAGGAGTAATACCACAGCGAAAACGTACAACATGTGGCCAAACAGTCCACACTTTTACAGGAGCAGGGAGGGCGGTCGGAAAAGGTGGCTCAGACTACTTGCTGGATGAGCGTGATGTTGTCGCCTTTTAGCAGTATGCGACCTGTTCAACGTTTCGGATGAGGATTTGACAACAAGTGTTAGATGATAGCACTCACCAAGCTCCCGCCTTGGTTTCGCATCCTTCACGTAGACCTCCGCCGCGTCATCCATCACAACATTCATGAATTCGTCGAAGCCCTGGTAGACATAGTTAGCCATGTGTCCCGACACGCCCTACAGAAGACCAAAGGGGGAAAGATAGGATGAAACACTCATCGCGTGAGACGAGGAAAGTGCAATGAAGAAGCCGGCGCCTTCGTTCATCCTGGAGTTCAACGCGATGTGTATCCGAGTGCTTCGAGACACGCACAATGATAACTCCCTCGATGCGCATCTCGATGTTGTCGTACAGCCAGATTACAACCTTCGTCCTCTACAAGATAGTGTCAGCTTCGTTTTCTTCCGAAAACAAATGTGCACCGCGCACGAACCTGCTGTAGGTTCTTGAAGATTACGTTCTGAAGGAGATCGTTAGCAATGTCTCCGCTACATCAGACGATAATAGGTACGCACGATGGGCTGAACCATCACCCGCTGCTGACGGCCTGACATGGTGGACTAGTTTCGTGAGGAGACAGGGACGAGAGCTGGTAGATGGCTGAGCGGAGGTCTGAGCAAGAGCAGACTGAGTTCGGCGCGCGAGGAGCGTCGAGCGTTGTCGGCGCTTGCCGAGCGCCTGTGCTCTAGCGACGCGTCGCGTCCTGACAGAGCTTGTCCTCAACCAGTGTGTCAACAACCATGGAGGTATGTATGCGTGCTATATCCCTGGAAATAATGTCTGACAGCACTACGCAGTTGTTGGCACCATCCAACTCCTCTACCGCCGCGGCGGTCACCTTCATCACCTTCGTGCAAGACCTGAAACGCAAGACGAAGACATGGGGTCCTATGATCGAGCTCTGCGCCAGCGGCGAGAAGACCCTCGAGCGATTCCGATACCAGTTCCCGGACGATTGGCTGTACAGCGACCAGCTCAGGGGAGAGTGGAGTGCCTTCAATGAGATTTTGAAGAGAAAGAACGACTCCATCCAGGAGCAGCTGGGTGCGTGTGCATGCCTCAGAGCGTTATTCGCAGCTTGCTGACAGTCTCATAGCTGGACTGCAGCTGAAGATTGTTGCGGAAGACAAGATCGTGGAGAACAAGATCAACGATATCATCCAGGAGTGGGAGCAGACCCGGCCCGTCCAAGGCAACATGCGCGCCGACACTGCGCTGAACACAATCAACGTCTTTGAGGGCAAGCTCACGCGCGTCCAGGAGGAATACGAACTCGTCTGCAAGGCGAAAGAAGCGCTCGACCTTGAGCTCATCAGGCATACGCGATTGGAGCCCGTCTTCGAGGAACTGCGCGATCTAAAGGCCGTCTGGACGGCACTGTCGGGTGTGTGGAGTCAAATTGGGGAGCTTCGTGAGATGCCCTGGGCCACAGTGCAACCGCGGAAGCTCAGGCAACAACTGGACGGACTGCTCTCGTCGACGAAGGAGATGCCGACCCGCATGCGCCAATATGCCGCGTTCGAATACGTCCAGGACGTGCTGCGGGGCCTCTTGAAGTCCAACTCGCTCATCTCTGAGCTCAAGTCGGAAGCGTTGAAGGACAGGCATTGGAAACAGCTCTTCAAGGTGTTGAGGGTACCGTCGCAAGTTAGCCTGCCTCTGTAAGGTCTCCTCCACTCTGGTGAACGCTAGCATCTAACGCACTCGTAGCATGACGTTGGGCCACGTGTACGACATGGACCTACGGAAGAACGAGAATATCATCAAGGAGGTCATCGTCCAAGCCCAGGGAGAGGTACTGTAACTGCGATATTCTCATACGCATCCATTCTCACTTTCCTCTGCAGATGGCGCTCGAAGAGTATATCCGTCAGGTCAAGGAGACCTGGACCAACTATACCCTAGATCTCGTCAACTACCAGAACAAGTGCCGTTTGATCAGGTATGTCAGTTGACCCATTGACCAAACTGCTGTATTGACACCTTCGCAGAGGGTGGGACGATCTCTTCAACAAGTGCAGCGAGAACCTCAACTCGCTGACCGCCATGAAGCTGTCGCCTTATTACAAAGGTGAAGTTGTTCGACTATATACAGAACCATCGCGCACTCATATACACATCAGTCTTCGAGGAGGAGGCCGGTTCATGGGAGGAGAAGCTCAACCGTATTCACGTCCTGTTCGGTAGGTGCTTCTGTACAGATACCTGTTATGCTACTAACCTATCGTCATAGACGTCTGGATCGATGTGCAACGGCAGTGGGTCTATCTCGAAGGCATCTTTTCCGGCAGTGCGGATATCAAGCACCTCCTCCCCGTCGAGAGCGCGCGGTTCCAGAACATCAATACCGAGTTTCTTGCCGTGATGAAGAAGGTGTACAAGTCGCCTTTCGTAATCGACGTCATGAACATTCAGGGTATTCAGAAGTCCCTGGAGCGCCTCGCGGACCTCCTCAACAAGATCCAGAAAGCGCTCGGAGAGTATCTCGAACGAGAGCGCGCTTCGTTCCCGCGGTTCTACTTCGTCGGTGACGAAGACTTGCTGGAGATCATCGGTAACAGCAAGGAAATCCTCCGCATCATGAAGCATCTCAAGAAGATGTTTGCTGGTATCTCCACGATCATGCTCGACGAGGAGTTGACCCAGATACAAGGTATGGCTTCTCGAGAAGGCGAGGAGGTCTACTTCAAGGACCCCATCCTCTTGAAGGACTACCCCAAGATCAACGACTGGCTTACGAAACTGGAAGCGGAGATGCGGGTCTCGCTTGCGCAGTTGCTCTGTGATGCTGTGGCTGAGCTCCAGTCTTTCTACGGCACTGTCTCTCCTCTCCCGCAAGATCAGTTCATGACCTGGCTGGAGAAGTATCCTGCTCAGCTTGTTACTCTTGCCATCCAAGTAGCGTGGACGGCGTCTGTGGAGGCTGCTCTGGAGAGTTCGCAACCTCTGGATGGCCCTCTGGACACCATCCGCCAGGGTCTTGATCTCTTGGCCGACGTCGTATTGACGGAGCTGAAGCCGGTGATGCGTCGCAAGTGCGAACATCTCATCACCGAGCTAGTACACCAGCGCGACGTGACGCGTACCCTGATTCAACAGCACGTCACCGACAATAGGGCCTTCTCCTGGCTCTACCAGATGCGGTTCTACCTGAACCCAACCGGAGAGAACCCCCTCGAGCGACTCGCTATCCGGGTGGCAGACGCCTCGTTCCCGTACGGATGGGAGTACCTCGGTGTTCCAGATCGCCTGGTCCAAACGCCTCTTACCGATAGGTGTTACCTGACCCTCACCCAAGCCCTGGACAACCAGCTTGGAGGGTCTCCCTTCGGTCCGGCCGGAACTGGTAAGTTCGGTAGGTAGGTCATATCACAACGCCCTTTGCTTACGCGGCTATAGGCAAAACCGAGTCCGTCAAGGCCCTCGGTGTGCAACTTGGTCGGTTCGTCCTGGTGTTCTGTTGCGACGAGACATTCGACTTCCAGGCCATGGGTCGTATCTTCATCGGTCTTTGCCAGGTTGGCGCCTGGGGATGCTTCGACGAGTTCAACCGTCTCGAGGAGCGTATTCTCAGTGCCGTCTCCCAGCAGGTACAGAGCATCCAACAGGGTCTCTCTGCTCTCGTGAAGAACCCCAACACCGAGATCGAGCTGGTGGGGAAGAACGTGAAGCTCAACAAGAATATGGGCATCTTCATCACCACCAACCCGAACTACGCCGGTCGTTCGCAGCTCCCTCCCAACTTGACCAAGCTCTTCCGACCCATGGCCATGACGCGGCCCGACCGGGAGCTCATCGCGCAAGTTATGCTGTTCTCCCAGGGTTTCAGGACCGCTGAATCACTTGCGTCGAAGATTGTCCCTTTCTTCAACCTCTGCGACGAGCAGCTCTCACCCCAGCCTCACTACGACTTTGGTCTTCGTGCCCTCAAGGCTGTCTTGGCATCTGCCGGTATCCTCAAGCGTGAACGTCTGCAGGAATCGAGGTCTTCTGGTGAAGCAGCCGATGCCGCGGGTCTCTCGGATGCTGCATCTGAGCAGGTCATCCTCATCCAGAGTGTGACGGAGACCATTGTTCCCAAACTCGTCGCCGATGACGTCCCGCTCTTGACTAGGTATGTCGAACGCGGCCAATTTTCCGTTCATACAGGAGAGGCTGATGCACGAGTAGCCTGCTCGCCGATGTCTTCCCCGGAGTCGACTACGTGCCGGTCAACCTCGACGCGTTGCGCGAGCAGATCAGCAAAGTCTGCGCTGAGCGTCGCCTCGTTGAGGGCGAACGCTGGATCAACAAGATTCTGCAGCTCTACCAGATTCAAAAGATCCAGCACGGTCTCATGATGGTTGGTCCTTCGGGTAGCGGCAAGAGTAACGCTTGGCAAGTCCTCCTCGCCGCTCTAGAGCGCCTGGATGGTATCGAGGGTGTGTCATATGTTATCGATCCCAAGGCCATGCACAAGGACGCCCTCTATGGTACTCTGGACCCGACGACTCGCGAGTGGAACGACGGTTTGTTCACGCACACCCTGCGGAAGATCGTGGACGATGTTCGTGGCGAGAGTGGCAAGCGTCACTGGATCATCTTCGACGGTGATGTTGATCCTGAGTGGGTCGAGAACTTGAACAGGTATGTCGGCGTGTATCCGAAAGCGTTCAATCACTGACCAGTGTATACCAGTGTGCTCGACGACAACAAGCTCCTCACCCTTCCGAACGGTGAACGCCTCAACTTGCCGTCGAACGTGCGCATCATGTTCGAAGTCGAGCATCTGAAGTATGCGACACTCGCTACTGTCAGTCGTTGCGGTATGATCTGGTTCAGTGAGGACGTCGTCGAGCCAGCTATGGTCTTCCGCCACTACTTGGACACTCTTTCTACCGTTCCTCTCGATGCCGAAGACGACGAGGCTGCCGAGATCCCAGGTCGCCGGGCTGATCCAGCTGCCGAGACCCCGGCCTCACCACACCTTGCCACGCAGAAGGAGATTGCCTCTATCCTCGAGCCATTCTTCGCCGATGGCGAGCTCATCATGTCTGCGCTCCAGTACGCGGAAACGATTGAGCACATCATGGACTTCACGACAACGCGCGCCCTGAACACTCTCTTCTCGCTGATCAACAAGACCGTGCGGAACGTCATCGAGTACAACATTCACCACTCCGACTTCCCGCTCACCCATGAGCGCATCGAGCAGTACGTGACGAAGCGCCTCCTCGTCAACCTCATCTGGGCTTTCTCTGGAGATGCTCGCTTGGAGCTTCGCGCGGAGCTCGGCGACTTCCTTAGGAAGCACACTGGTATCGATCTCCCTCCGCTGGGCCAAGGAGGCTCTCTCCTGGACTTTGATGTGCAGGTCGCGAACGGGGAGTGGAGCGGATGGCAGTCTCGCGTTCCCGTCATTGACATCGAGAGTCACGCGGTCACCGCCTCCGACGTCGTCGTGCCTACCGTCGACACTGTCCGCCACGAGGAGGTCCTGTATTCGTGGCTGTCCGAGCACAAGCCATTGATGCTCTGTGGTCCTCCTGGTTCTGGAAAGACCATGACGCTCTTCAGCGCCCTGCGGAAGCTGCCCGACATGGAGGTCGTGGGCCTGAACTTCTCCAGTGCGACGACGCCTGAGCTCATCCTCAAGACGTTCGAACAATACTGCGAGTACCGGAAGACGCCGAACGGCGTCATCTTGGCGCCCGTCCAGATCGGCCGCTGGCTCGTCGTGTTCTGCGATGAGATTAACCTGCCAGCTACGGACAAGTATGGTACACAACGCGTCATCTCGTTCATTCGCCAGCTCGTAGAATGTGGTGGCTATTGGCGCACGACGGACATGGCTTGGGTCAAGCTCGAGCGCATTCAATTCGTCGGCGCTTGCAACCCGCCTACCGATCCTGGTCGTGTGCCGTTGAGCCACCGTTTCCTGCGGCACGCGCCCCTCGTCATGGTCGACTACCCGGGAGAACTCTCGCTCAAGCAGATCTACGGAACGTATAACCGAGCGCTCCTAAAGGTCGTCCCCAACCTCCGCGCGTACGCCGAGCCTCTCACGGATGCCATGGTCGCGCTCTACCTCGCGTCTCAGAAGCGCTTCACCACCGACATCCAGGCCCACTACGTGTACAGTCCTCGTGAGCTCACTCGTTGGGTACGTGGTATCTATGAGGCAATCCGGCCGTTGGAGATCCTTTCCGTGGAAGGACTCGTTCGGGTTTGGGCCCACGAGGCCCTTCGTCTCTTCCAGGATCGTCTTGTCACAGAGGAGGAGAAGCGTTGGACCGACGAGACCATTGACAATGCTGCGATGGAACACTTCCCGACGATCAACCGCGACGAGGCGCTCGCCCGTCCCATCCTGTTCTCCAACTGGACGTCGAAGGATTACATTCCCGTCGACCGGGAGGTCCTCCGCGAGTACACGAAGGCACGTCTCCGCGTGTTCTACGAGGAAGAACTGGACGTCCCGCTCGTGCTGTTCAACGATGTCCTCGACCACGTCTTGCGCATCGATCGTGTCTTCCGGCAAGTCCAGGGTCACTTGCTCCTCATTGGTGTCAGCGGTAGTGGCAAGGTTAGTCCACCTATGCGATGCTTCCCAGACGTATGCTAATTGATTCATCTCCAGACCACGCTTTCGCGCTTTGTTGCGTGGATGAACGGTCTTAGTATCTTCCAGATCAAGGTCCACAACAAGTACACCGGTGAGGACTTCGACGAAGATCTTCGGACTGTCCTTCGTCGGGCTGGTTGCAAGGGCGAGAAGATCTGCTTCATCATGGACGAGTCCAACGTCCTCGACTCCGGTTTCCTGGAACGGATGAATACTCTCCTGGCGAACGCTGAGGTTCCGGGCCTGTTCGAGGGGGACGAGCACTCTGCCCTCATGACGGCATGCAAGGAGGGTTCTCAGCGCGATGGTCTGATGCTCGATTCGCACGAGGAGCTGTACCGTTGGTTCACGCAGCAGGTCGCCAAGAATCTGCACGTCGTCTTCACCATGAACCCGCCCGAGAACGGCTTGGCGTCGCGCGCGGCCACCTCTCCTGCGTTGTTCAACCGTTGCGTGCTCGATTGGTTTGGGGACTGGTCCGATCAAGCCTTCTACCAAGTCGGTATGGAGTTCACGAATACCCTCGACCTCGATCTACCGTCATACAACCCCCCTGCGATGTTCCCTATCGCGTACCGCGACCTCTCTATGCCGCCTACTCACCGTGCTGCGGTCGTCAACGCCCTCGTTCACGTTCACCAGTCTATGCACCAAATCAACCAGCGCCTCAGTCGTCGCCAAGGTCGGTACAACTACGTTACTCCGCGTCACTACTTGGACTTGTGAGTGCTCCTGTCTTTAACTCAACACGTCTCATTACTGACGGACCGATAGTATCAACCACTACGTCCGTCTCCACAATGAGAAGCGCGAAGAGCTCGAGGAGCAGCAACGTCACTTGCACGTTGGTCTCGACAAGCTGCGCGAGACGGTCGAGCAGGTCGAGGAGTTGCGGAAGAGCCTTGCCATCAAGCGTACTCAACTTGAGGCCAAGAACGCAGAGGCCAACGAGAAGCTGAAGCGCATGGTCGCGGACCAGCAGGAAGCCGAACAGAAGAAGGCAGCGTCCATCGAGATCCAAGCAGCGCTCGTCGAGCAGGACAAGAACATCAAGCAGCGCAGGGAGATCGTCATGGCCGACCTGGCAGACGCGGAGCCCGCTGTCTTGGATGCCCAGGCCGCCGTCAGCAGCATCAAGCGGCAGCACCTTCAGGAAGTCCGTACGATGGCCAACCCTCCGGAGGCTGTCAAGCTTGCGATGGAGTCCGTCTGCACCCTCCTTGGACACAAGATCGATAGCTGGAGGACCGTGCAGGGTATCATCCGTCGCGACGACTTCATCCAGCGCATCGTCAACTTCGACACGACGAACCAAATGACGAAGCAGCTCCGCGACATCATGAAGCGGGACTTCCTCAGTCGCCCGTCCTACAACTTCGAAACTGTGCAGCGTGCCAGTAAGGCTTGCGGTCCTCTCGTGAAGTGGGTGATCGCCCAGGTTCGCTTCTCCGAGATCCTGGACAAGGTTGAGCCTCTCCGGAACGAGGTGCAGTCCCTCGAGGACCAGGCCGAGCAGACGAAGCAACAAGCGCAGATGATGGTGACCATGATCTCCGAGCTCGAGGCTAGTATCGAGCGGTACAAGGAGGAGTACGCCGGTCTCATCCGCGAGACTCAAGCCATCAAGACGGAGATGGAGCGCGTCGAGAGCAAGGTCGATCGTAGCATGAAGCTCCTCGAGAGTTTGTCGTCCGAGAAGACTCGTTGGGAAGCTGGAAGTCGTACCTTCGACACCGAGATGGGAACCATCGTGGGCGACGTCCTCTTGTCCGCAGCGTTCCTGGCCTACGCTGGTTTCTTCGACCAGCAATACCGTGAGATGATGTGGCAGGAATGGTCGACCCATCTCTCTGAGGCCGGTATCCAGTTCAAGGCCGAGCTCTCCCTTCCCGAATACCTGTCGACCGCTGATGACCGCCTGAGCTGGCAGTCGAAGTCCCTCCCCTCGGACAACCTATGCACGGAGAACGCTATCATGATCAAGCGTTACAGCCGTTACCCCCTCATCATCGACCCCACGGGACAGGCGACGACCTTCTTGCTGAACGAGTACAAGGATCGCAAGATCACTGTCACTAGCTTCCTCGACGAGGCTTTCCTCAAGGTCTTGGAGAGTGCTCTGCGGTTCGGCAACACATTGCTCATCCAAGATGTCGAGCATCTCGATCCCATCCTCAACCCTGTACTGAACCGCGAGATTCGTCGGACGGGTGGACGTGTCCTCATCCGCCTTGGTAGCCAGGACATTGACTTTTCGCCGTCATTCACAATGTTCCTCTCCACTCGCGATCCTTCCGTCGAGTTCTCCCCTGACATTTGCAGTCGTGTCACCTTCGTCAACTTCACGATGACACGGAGCAGTCTGCAGAGCCAGTCGTTGGACCAAGTCCTCAAGGTCGAGCGCCCTGATACCGAGCGCAAGCGCACCGATCTCATGAAGATGCAAGGCGAGTTCCGTTTGCGCCTCCGCACACTGGAGAAGTTGCTGCTGCAGGCTCTCAATGAGTCTTCGGGCAACATCTTGGACGATGACAAGGTCATCGACACGCTGGAGACCCTCAAGCGAGAGGCTGCCGAGATCACCCGCAAGGTCGAGGAGACCGACCTGGTCATGAAGGAAGTCGAGGAGGTCACCGCCGAGTATCTACCCATCGCTCAAGCGTGCAGTGCTGTCTTCTTCATCCTCGAGCAGCTGAACCTCGTCAACCACTTCTATCAGTTCTCTTTGCGGTTCTTCCTCGACATCTTCGACTACATCCTGCTCCACAACCCCAACCTGCGCGGCGTCACCGACTATGCCAAGCGTAGGGAGATCTTGATGAATGACCTGTTCCTCGTTGTCTACAAGAGGACGTCGCGGGCTCTGCTGCATCGCGACCACGTCATGCTTGCTGTGCTACTCGCTCAGGTCAAGCTTCGTGGCGTTGAAGAGATCGCCGACGAGCTGGAGTTCTTCCTGGAGAGTGGTGATGGGGCGCTCTCTGCCAACACTGAGTCGTTGCAGACAACAATCCTGTCCCCCGACCAAGCGCAGCGCCTCGTCACCTTCGCTAAGCACCCTCTGTTCAAACCCGTGCTCACGCACCTCACGGAGCACGAGGACGAGTGGGTGGGCTTCCTGGAGTCAAGCACCCCCGAAGTTGCCGTTCCCCAGCCATGGGATCCCAGCACGCGTAAGTTAGTCTATATGCTCAATCGTCTCAGTCACTTAATACACATTCAGCCGCCGTTGAGGCCGTCCGCAATATGATTGTGATCAAGTGCCTGCGCCCGGACCGTGTCCTACAGTCTACAGCGACCTTCGTCAAGAACGTCTTCCAGACCGACCTTGGAGCCGTTTCCGCCTACGAGCTCGGCGCCATGGTTGCCGAGGAAGTGCAGCCCGCCACGCCACTTGCCCTCGTCTCGGTTCCTGGTTACGACGCAAGTTACAGGGTGGAGAATCTGGTGCAGAACACTGGCTCGCGGTGCACATCTGTTGCTATGGGTTCGCAGGAAGGCTTCACTCTTGCGGACCAGGCGGTCGCGCTTGCTGCTCGGCAGGGGTCCTGGGTCCTGCTCAAGAACGTTCACCTCGCCCCTTCTTGGCTCGGACAACTGGAGAAGAAGCTACAGACGCTCAACCCGCACAGGAACTTCCGCCTGTTCCTGACGATGGAGGCGAACCCAAGTATCCCCGTGAACATCCTCCGTCAATCTCGCATCCTCATGAACGAGCCTCCTCCGGGTATCAAGGCAAACCTTTCAGACTCGCTGCGCAGCATTTCGTCCGCCCGACTGACCCAAGGCCCTGCCGAGAAGGCTCGTTTGTACTTCCTCCTCGCTTGGTTCCACGCCGTCGTACAGGAGCGTCTACGCTACGTGCCTCTCGGATGGAGCAAGACGTACGACTTCAACGACTCGGATATGGCCGCAGCGTTCAACACTATCGACGCTTGGCTCAACAGTGTCGCCAAGGGCCGTGCCAACGTGGACCCCGCGTCGATCCCCTGGGATGCCATTCGCACGCTCATCAAGCAGTCCGTGTACGGTGGCCGTGTCGACAGCGACTTCGACCAGAAGATCATCGACGCCTTCGTGGACGGGTTGTTCACGCCTTCCGCATACAACGTCGACTTCGATCTTGTCCCCAGCGCGACAGGCTCTCGGGTGCTCGCCGTGCCTGATGGCACGAAGTTGGACCACTTCTTGTCTTGGGTACAGCAACTGCCAGAGCGCGAGCCCCCAGCGTGGCTCAGCCTTCCCCCTACTGCAGAAAGGGTTATCGCGGTTGCTCAAGGTGAGTATATGCGTCATCAACATATGCTCTTATGCTCACACGCCGCATCTAGGCCATGAACTTCTTAGCAAGCTTCGCAAGATGCGTATGCTCGCCGACGATGATGACGAAGCAACACCTAGTGCCGGGCCGTCTCAAGGACAGGCCTCCCAGCAGCCCGCTTGGATGCGGCAATTGCACGAGCGATGCCGCGAGTGGCTCCAGCAACTCCCTGCAGTGAGTGTGGAAGCCACGGAAAATCGTCCTGTGACTGACACGATCACCCCAGAACTTCCACACCTTGCAGAAGCAGAGTGCAGAGCATCAGGATCCGCTCTACCGCCTGTTCTTCCGCGAGGGCTCTATCGGGAGCAAGCTACTTATGCAAGTTCGCAAGGACTTGGCGGACGTCGTCAAGGTCTGCGAGGGCGCTCTCAAGCAGACTAACCACCTCCGCACTCTCATGAGCTCGCTGACCAAGGGTACGTTCTATTCCGGGCCATCGCACTTCTCTCACTCACCCCCGCCTCAGGAACGATCCCCGACCACTGGCGACGCTACAAGGTCCACAAGGCCATGGGTGTCTCAGAATGGATCTCGAACTTCGCACGCCGATTGGCACAGCTAGATCAGATTGCCGGGCTGGACAACCTCAACAACGTCGAGGTCTGGTTGGGCGGCCTGTTCTTCCCCGAGGCGTACATCACGGCTACCCGTCAAGCCGTTGCGCATCGCAAGCGGTGGAGTCTTGAGACGTTGCGTCTGCAACTGGACATCGAGAAAGTGAACGACCCCGGTGCCTTCATTGTGGATGGTGAGCTCTTCCTCCGCATTCACCGCGCATATAGGAGGCTGACATCTGTTCAGGTCTGGTCCTGGAGGGTGCCGCGTGGGCATCCGACAAGCTCGTACTCAACGACGGCGAGACCGTGCGGCTCGGTCCATCCCAGCTGCGGTGGGTTCAGTCGGAAGAGCCAGTGTCGAACGCCGTCAACCTCCCCGTCTACCTCAACGGCGATCGTAACGATGTGATGTTCACCGTCGACCTACCGTTCGACAGTGCCGCCGGGGCCCTCGTCGCGACGCGTGCCGTATGCTTGACTGCTGGCGGTTGAGCCAGGGAATAGGAGCTGGATAGACTGGGTCTCGGAGCACTCTTGATATAACATACCCCGCGCATACACTGTGATATACATACGATACCTTCCTTACCCGTCATGTCTTGTAATGCTTAATGACCTTCATGACGATCACGGAACTCTCGCATTCGATTGTGTGATTTTCAGCCACCACTCACATTTCCCTCAACATTTTCCTGCAACTACCGAACATACTCGCCAGCTACTCAGACACCCCTCCTCATGTTATCAAGTGCTCTGCGGGAACCTTGACCATGCGCATCGCAGCTGTGGTATCGGACGGTCGAGTCATGATCCTGATGGAAAATTCGCACTCCATGAGGACGCGCGGGCGCCACCGAGCACGACGTGCTCAACGATGCGTGCGTTCACCATCCGCGTTCCTGCGACCTCTGCCAACATCGGCCCTGGTTTCGACGTCGTCGGCCTCTCACTTTCACTCCATCTCACGCTTACGGTCACTGTCGATGAAGCATCTTCGGTGCGCGCGCCCAAGATCACATATTCTGGCGAGGGCGCCGACGAAGTCCCGCTCAACGCCTACCAAAACTTGACCACCCGCGTTGCCCTCTACGTCCTCCGCTGCAATGGCATAGCCAAGTTTCCCGCCGGAGTCACCATCCACTGCGACAACGAGATACCGTTTGGGCGCGGTCTTGGGTCGTCCGGCGCGGCAGTCATCGCGGGTGTACACCTCGGGAATGAACTCGGTCAGCTCAATCTCCCTGTCGAGCGACTGCTCGACTTCGCGTTGATGGTCGAGCGTCACCCCGACAACGTTACGGCCGCCCTGGTCGGCGGATTCGTTGGCTCTTACCTGCGCGAGCTAGACCAAGCCGCGACGGAGGCGGCGAGTGTGCCGCTTAGCGAAGTCCTCCCTGAATACCCGCCCGACGCCGGAGAAGAATGGGGACTGGACCCCCCGCAGCCGCCCCTTGGGATAGGTCATTACGTGCGGTTCGGCTGGTCGGAAAGCATCAAGGCTCTCGCAATTATTCCGCGATTCGAGCTCAGCACGGCGAAGGCGCGCGGCGTGCTCCCGCAAGAGTATTCGCGCAAGGATCTGGTGTGTGCGCATGCATATGGTCACCTGCCGCGGTTCTGACCTTACCGTTCCGTCTATCTTAGGTGTTCAATCTGCAGCGTTTGGCAGTGCTCACAACCGCGCTCGCACAGAACCCACCGGATCCGGAGCTGATCTACGAGGCAATGAAGGATCGGGTGCATCAGCCCTACCGCAAAACTCTGGTATGACATTAGTGCCTGTACTACATGAGAGCATTTGGGTTGATTGGATCGTCCTTGGCCACAGATCCCCGGTCTACCCGAGGTTACCTCCAATATCACTCCGTCTACCCACCCAGGGCTGCTCGGAATCTGCCTCTCCGGAGCAGGTCCCACTATCCTTGCATTGGCCACGGGCGGTTTCGAAGCGATCGCGCGAGACGCGGCAGCGATATTCAAGAACCACGGCATAGATGTTGACTGGAAGGTCCTAGAGGTCGCGGGCGGCAGTGTTGTACAACGGAACGCTTGAAGTCGCAGCTGTACTGAATTCTGAAGAAGTGTACTTGTTTGTCACAGTTCCCTAGAGCTTATGCATCGCAGCTCCGCTCGTTACCTCCGGCGACGCATATTTCCTTCACATGGTATGCCTGCCAGAAGCAAGTTCGATGTTTGTGAGTCATGACCCGCTGGCTTCGCATAGCGGTGGCTACTAAGGATACAAAAGGAACTATTAAGGAGCCTCCTTACGGCGCTCCGAATGATCTACCACCCCAATAAATACGCCGAATACCAATACTTATAAACTGGGGGAGAACGCCGACAGATCGTACGACGTTTAGGCGACGGTGAAGCTGGAGGAGCGGTCAGTATTGCGTCGCTTGCAGGTGCGTGAAGGTGCTCACTAGATCATGTCGTCGAGCGCGCCGTGCTGAGCAATCGCGACGAGCGCAGGCTGGTGGTTCGCGGCGGTGTTAATCGATGCGAGACGGTAGGTACCAGCAGGGAGACCGGGAGCAGGGACGTCAGCGCTGAGTACGCCGTTCTTCGCGGGGTCGTTCAAGCCCTTGAAGAAGACGAAGCCGTTGAGAGGGTCGGTGGGCGTGGTCTGGTCGAGCGAGGTGAGCTTGTCGATGACGACGTGCGAGTGGCCCTGGATGTCGCCCTGGGCGTTGACGACCTGGGGCGCGGAGAAGTAGTTCTCGGCGGCGTTGACAAAGTGGCCGGTCTCGAGGTGCGCGATGGCCATCTGGATGGTGAACGGCGTGTTCGCCTTGACGGTGCCGCCGTTCTTGGGGAAGATGAACTTGGACGAGGGCATGTTGTTCGTCGAGGCAATGATACCCATGGGCGCGGGGTTGCATGAGCCAGTCTTGACCTGCTTGCCGTTAGTAATGGGCAAGTTGGGGACGGTCGCGCAGAAGTTTATGAAGTTGTTCGTCGACGTCAAGGAGGGGACCTGACCGGCGGTGGGCCTTCGCGATAACGAAGGTGAGTCTTTTGCACAGAATGACTAGAGGCAAATGATGCTCACTGATCCTGACCGTCGTTCGCGAACCCAGTGGCAATGACGGACTGCACCAATGTCAACGACTTCTGGGGATCGCCGCCGGCTGCAGCATTCCCTGCACCAGCGTTGTTGGTGGCCCCACCAGCAGCCTGTCAAGTACCGTGAGCACCAACAATCAACTCCTAGAGTAACATATCCACTCACAGCACCCGTACCAGCACCTGCACCCTTGCCAGCACCCGCACCTTTACCGGCACCAGCACCAGCGCCTGCAGCTCCCTTACCGGCACCGGCACCAGCGCCGGCACCATTGCCAGCACCGGCCGCTGCACCAGCTGTGGCACCAGTGGCAGCAATGCGAGCGTCACGATCAGCCGCAGTCGTGCAAGTAATGCTTGTTCCCGCTGAATTGACCAGGGGAAGCGCAGCACAACTACGGAGGGGTCCTCGTCAACGAGGCGCCCGGTGTTCAACAGTCGCTTTGGATACTCACACCAAACCATTTGCGCAGGGTGTTGAGACAAACTTGCCGTTCACACATTGCGCGAAGGCATTCTGGATGCAGGCGTTTTCGCCCGCTGTGCAAGGCGAGTTTGCGTTCAGAGTGGCAAACTTTTGGCTGTGGGAAAGGCGGACAAAGTGAGTGCTAAGTTTGGAACAATGGGCGCGTGGGCCGGAAGTTGAACTTACTTCAACGCGATGGCGTCTTTCCCGTTCTGAAGCGTGAACGAGGCGCGGGGGTAGAACCGCGGGCTGGCTGAGGCCGCAAGGGTGAGGGCGAGAGTGACGAAGATGGAGTACTGCATCGTGGGAGTCGTGAAGTATGGGTATGAGGCGATCTACGCGGGGACCGGAAGGAGGGTGGATATCGAGGAGCGGACACCGGGTCGCTTGCCAAAGCTAAGTCGTTAGACTCAGAGAAACGATCCCAGATCGCTGAAGGGGGAGAAGCGTTAAGGGGAGGGGCGGACTGGGGCTCTGGGCTCCCTGATGCTCACTTTTATATTCCTTTCTTCGCGTTGCACCAGTTTGCACGCGGGAGGCCGACATCTCGATACAGATCCGTTGGACAATGGCGGTGCCGAATCGGCGGAAAAGACGCGAACCAAATGCAGACGAAGGAGGGGCTGGTACAGGGGGTTCGGATGCCGACAGAACAGCGCAACATTCCCAGCACGGGCGGTTTCTGCAGGCGACCGTTCCGGCACTGTGTGGCCTTGCCTGGGAGCGTATTCCAGCGTGTGGCGATGCCCGGCGGCACGGTGTGATCGTAGGTAAGTACTGCGTAGATGCTGATAGTCATCCTTTCACTCACCAGCGCCCATTCGGCAGTGCCATTCAATCCCTCAAGATGTTCCGGAGTTGTGTCGCGTCGCACGCGTCAGAGGTCAGCGGCACGCATCGGCATTACGGGGGGCGGGGCGTCCGGCCGTATGCCCCTGCCCTGATGGCCAAGGCCGCAAACCAGCTAGCGTGTGGCGACAAAGCCACCGACGTGCAAGAGCTTCCCGACAGTAACGGGACGCAGAGCACCCCATGACTCGCGAGGACATCCACTCATGCGGACTATTTGCCGAACGCTTCCCATGCAGCTGCCACTGTTGCTTGAACCTGTCGGCGCTGTCAAGATGTTCATCGCTTGACTGAATCTGCCAGGAAGTCCCATGTGAACACTTCGCGCGCCCGCCCATCTACCGTATCCCCACCGCCATACGGCTCAGCGAGAGTGCGTGGACCTGTATACTTGGTACGCCACCGGAGATGTTGCAGGGCCAGTGTTGGACTGCGACTAATTTGGGCTAATGGATCACTCTCCTCCCAGCTGTCCTTCCAAGTCTTGATGCTGTATTCCTTACTCAACCATTAAGCCGGGTTGCTCAGTGGAAGGAGTCAATCTCCTGCCAGTAGGGGCAGAGAGACCGGCGATACAGGTCAGTCAACGATTGATTGGGTTTGTAGGGATGCTAGAAACACGACAGAATACTAAAGGTGACGCCCCGGGTGCGTCTCAAGGCTCCTACACATGGTCATGTCGTTCACCAACCAATAGGCAGCGTCCTCGGTTTCTTCGGAAGTACCGAGTGAGTTTGATCAGCCTGCGCGGAATCGACGTCGTCGACTCGTATGTGCTTTCCATAGGAACGCTGCTCGAAACAGTAATGTTGCTACGAGGACGATGCACCTGACGAGGCAGGTATGCTCGTGCAGCTGACATAGCCTAGTCCGCTTCCTTGGGATTTCACTAGGAAACGCTGCGCGAAGGTATCAGGGCAACCGTGACAGCGCTCGCGACGCCCTCGCCATACCATACATGCTCGTATGCATCACTACTAGGAATGCTCAAACATAGTTCAGTGGGTCAGAGGCTCACTCTGGACGTTGCGGGCATATTTGTCGACTATCGTACTGTTGGGTCCTTCCAGGTGAGCAGTACAGAGCGCGCCCCAGAACATCTGCACTCACTCGGTCCACGACGTAGTCGTAGCAACGGTATTTGGAATATCGCCAACGTGGCTACCATCCCACCCTGACCACAGCAAGGCGCGCACCTAGCGTGTACGATTCGCAGGTGGGCCCGTATGCCCCCTGTGACGTTCAGGATGGATGTTGCTTTCGTTCTTTACGATGCAGGTCGAGTCGTTACCCTTCCACCGTGTCCAAAGCGCTGCGTGTGCATGATCACACTCGCGGCCTCGTTCAACCGTTGCCGATGCGCCCAACGTCAACATCGGTGGCCGCGATGGGATTCCATCAATTGCAGACGCTTCCCATCCGGGGAATGTAGGCGTCGGCATCAAGGTCCGTCGACGCCATCAATCGTCTGACGCGCCGATGCCATGTGCTGTGCTGGCTATGTTTGTCTGAGGCACAGTTCCACAGTCTGGATCGGGGAGGACCGTATCAAGGTACGGAATATCACCTGTGCTGCCTTCAGCGTTGGGATCGTTGCTCACAACCGCTTGGAAGGGGTATGTATGAATGCAAGCACATTGGGGAGTGACGACTGCCGGCTTCTCTACTGAGTCCCCGGCGCATCGTGGGGTAACCATAGCACGTTGAGCTCTCGCATGCTCTCCCTCACCCATCTCCGTCCAGGATCAATATCTGACAGCTCGCGCGCGCCGGAGGCGTAGGCGCAACAAGGTTGCGCCCGTGGCCATCCGGCCGCACCGCTCGTACGATCCTGCAGCCGCCCGGAGCTGTGCGCGTGAGTACGGCTCTTCTGCGCGACGGACTGCCCGAAGGCTACGGCGCGGTTCGTCAATACCCCCCAGTCAAGCTGCGGGCTCTGACTCGATTTGCCGGGCGTCATTGCGTGTCTGCGCGCGCTGCGGCTGAATGGCTCTAAGGAAAGCGCCGCAAGCTGCGGGATGTGGCAACTTTTCGATTCTCGAGCCCTCCCTTTCGATATGGACGACGCTGCTTCAACATTACAAGCACAGGAGTCGAGAGAAGCAGCCCACTTGTCGTTTGCAGCACTTTCCCGCATAGAAGCCATCTTTCTCGGCCACAAGAACATGCCCTCCTGCGCGCGGCGTGTTCTCTTTCATCATGGTCTCATCCACTGCAGCCGCTATACATACGCCTTGTGTTCGCCGACGAGGAAGAGTCGGAATCAAAATATTGGTTGTCTGCGGCGAGATCCCTTCAAGCCCATCGGTACGTCGCATACTTCCGATTGCCTCTCAACGACCGCTATTTCCAACGCTTTACATTTCGAGGATGTCGATCGCTAACGTTAACGTGTATTCAGCAGAAGTCAGCTCTCGGAGGTCAGCACCGACTGTGCGCTTGACTGTGCGCGTCGAATGAGACCGGTATAAAGGGAGCCATCGCTCTTCTCCAGGCTTACCACTGAAGTCGTCAACATTCTAAGCCCCGCGAACGCTCACCATGTCTTCTTCCGTTAACGCGGATACTCTTGGGCCGGACACTGTAGAAGCGCTCACAAAGATGTTTCCCTTCGATGAGAAGCTTTACTCGCTCGAAGGAGAGGAACTCGCGTTCTTTAAAGCGCAAACAGGAATCGAGGACGAGGACGAACTGAGGAAGCACGTAGTTGCGGTCGCTCGTGAGGCCTATGCGGTAAGTCACAATGGATTACGATGGTTGGATCGTAGTATCTGATGTCAGTACGCGGTCGACATACTAGGTCTTCCCATTCCCGTGCATCCAGCGTTATGCGTTCATACAGTAAGACTCAAGCTTGATTCCACCCTCTTTTCGACATATTACGATGGAGCTGACACAGCCGCTATCGTCAGGTTCAAACTTCCTCGTTTGCGAGGATATGACCGGCTGCTCAAGCTTGGGCAGGAACGCGAGGGTGCTATCCTGCTTGACATAGGCTGTTGCTGTGAGTTCAACCCGTCGAAGGAACTTCAGGCCTTCATTGTCCTCGACAGTTGGGAACGACGTCCGGTGTGCTGCTGCAGATGGATTCCCAGCGAAGCAAATCATAGCCTCAGATCTGTTTGGCGGTACGCACCAATTCCTTACCAGTGGTTGAGATGAGTACCGATCATCGTTTCCTTGCAGATTACTGGACGTTGGGCCACAAACTCTTCCGGTCCACGCCGGAGTCTTTTCCAGCAATGTTTATAGCCGGGGACGCCTTTGATGCCGCGCACCTTGACGTGGCTCCTCCCATCTACACCCCGCGATCGGAGCCCACCCCGGGTCTGCAGTCCTTGACTTCACTGAACCCGCTCCACGGGCACATCGCGGCGATCCACGCGTCGTCCTTCTTCCATTTGTTCAACGAGGCGCAGCAGACCCGCCTCGCACACGCGTTGGGCGGGCTTCTCAGCCCTCTGCCCGGTTCGATGATCATTGGGCAGCACGCTGGCGCCCTGGTCAAGGGCTCCCATAATGACAAGCTCAAGGTAAAGGCAGCGCCGGAGGACGCTGAGGGCGATAGCAGCCGCGCTCTGGATCTGTTTTGTCATTCGCCGGAAAGTTGGAAGGAGCTGTGGGACGGGGAGGTATTCCGCAAGGGCTCCGTTAGAGTCGAGGTGGAGGTTGTTGAGCGTTCCGTCGGGGACGCATCTCGTACCGGGGTCAAGCTGCTGTTGCAGTGGACCGTGACGAGGCTTTGAGTGCGATGGTCAGATACTAGGATGCCCCGAGTCTTTTGTACATGCCCGAACGGGAAAGGAACCCGCTGTATAGTATACGCTTGTGGGTGTATATCAGGAGGTCTCAACACCTCTTTTGTTATTCGGTGTACTTCGACGCGCTTTACATCGGTCACACTAGCTCGTGGAGCACAGCTTTATTGGCGTGTGGTACTGTATTTACTTTCGGAGTTCAAATGTGGTGGCCCCGGGCGTGATCGACGAATCCTACTACTAAACCACCATGTTACATCCCCAATCTAAAGACCCATGCAGCCTGTGAACCAATTCAAGAGCCTCATGGCATGCTCATATATTAGATGAGACGCTAGCCCCGAGAATCAAGTGTCGTAGCTAAGCGGTGCTAGTCCATAGCACACACAACTAGCAATGTGCCAGTTCCCGACCACATGCACTTGATCAGGACATCCATGAGCACTGCTCTTTCACTTGTCCACGAACTAATGAAATAGTGCCCTCAGGCTCTCAGTGGGGTCTGGTATGGTGGTGAAGATCAAGATCACATCACTCACACCATCCTCGGAGGGTCTGTCCGAGGTGAACCAGGAAGTCCTTGTACTGGCCCTATCAATAACGCTGACACGTAGGCGTGTCTTCCCAGGTTCTTCCGACCGGGCGGAGGCTCGAAGCGAGCTGTTCGGTCGTCGAAAGCCGATGGCTATTCACGACGGACAGCGGATCCGATCGAACGCGTGAAGTCGAGCTGCTTTTCTCCCACATCCATATATTCTCTTGGGCTCATGGCACGTCCACTAGTGCCCTGTTGACCCATTGCCCAGTGGGATCGTCATCGTTCTCAAGTCAGCCGTCCGAGGCCGACAGCATGGAGTTGCTTTCCCTCCTGCAACTATAAAACAACGTATGGAGGGCGGCCTGTTTTGACAGGATATCCCCCGCACCTCGACATTCCGACCTCGGCATTCACGCGTGCGCCATGCCGGTTGAGCTCGTATCCACTCCCGGTCCTGCCGGACTCAAGGAGGAAGCGCTCTCGAAATGGTATCCGATGGACGAACAGCTGTACGCCCTCGACGGTAAGGAGCTGCTATTCATCAAGGCGCAAACCGGTATCGAGGACGAGGACGAGTTAAAGCGTCATATCATTTCGGTCACCAAAGAGGCGTACAGGGTGATTATCAGTCTGTGACCATCGTCGTTGAATGCCATTAGAGCTAACAAGCGTCGTCGTCGACTCTATAGGTGATCCCCTTCCCGTGCATCCGTCGTTTCAGTTTCCTCAAGTAGGTCGCTCACCCCAGCGGACACTCGCAGTGTTACTGACATTAATTTCTCGCCCAGGCTCCGACTGTCTCAACTACCGAGCTACGATCGCCTTCTCAAAATGGGTAGAGAGCACGAGGATGCCATCCTTCTCGATCTAGGCTGTTGCTGTAGGTTGTTCTGCCGGCATCGGGCCATCACGTGAAAGATTGTACTGAAGTGACCTCGGCTTCTTAGTCGGTAACGACGTCCGTGCCGCAGCGGTGGACGGATTCCCACCGGAGAAGATCGTAGCGTCTGACTTGTACAGTGGTATGTTCTGGACATGAGTGACCGGACAGACTCGGACTGATTTTGCCGCACGCTGGCATCGTGCGCAGACTACTGGTCCTTGAGCCACAAGCTCTTCAACTCGACTCCGGAGTCATTCCCTGCAACGTTCATTGCTGGGGACGCCTTCGACTCAAACCACCTCGCAGTCGCCCCTCCTGTGTTCGCGCCCGTGAAAGGACCTCCGCCGGACTTGTCCGGCCTGACGTCGCTGAACCCGCTGTACAGCCACGTCGCCGCTATCCACGCCTCCTCTTTCTTCAACGAGGAACAGCAAGTGCACCTCGCGCGCGCTCTCGCTAGATTACTCTCACCTCTCCCTGGCTCGATGATCTTCGGCTCTCACGCTGGGGCCCCGCAGAAGGGTTCTCATCTCCATCGTGTCGGTCCCGAGGAGGAGACGGAAGGGTACTTGGTGTTCTGCCACTCGCCGGAGAGCTGGGCGGAGCTGTGGGACAGGCAGGTATTTGATAAGGGCACGGTTAAGGTCGAGGCGAGGATAGCGGAGCATCCGGAAGTGAACAGCGAGCAAGCGGCCTTCTTCATGCAATGGTGCGTTACGAGGCTGTAGCCCGGGGGCGGCGAATAGTGTTCGACAGATGTGGGAAGAATCGGTATGAGTGGTTCAACACCGCGAGACTGACCAACTAGTCTACTTATGTACTTGTTCACTCAACGTAACCGTGTGTACAATTGATCAGTGTGTGTTTCCGAAGCACGTACTATCGAAGAGAGCTTTCGTCTGCGGAGTGGAAGCTGATCATCTGTCCAATAGCGTTTAATGTTTCGTGCTCTTATTCAATCGGCGTCACGACCGTCAGATCAGCAACGGATGTCCTGTATTCTGGACCTGTCAGCGCGTGACCCTTCGGGGACGTAAGGAGGAGAAGTCGATTCATGTATAACTGTACTACCAGAGTCCGACGCATTACAATGAGACACCCACCCCGCTCTTGCTTCCCCTAGCCAGTATCGCAAAACTCTGGGATCGAAAACGTTGGTAATATGTCGACCAGCGTTGGGCAGGGAAACAGCCCGGCACCAGCTGTCAAACCCCAAGACATTGCCAAGTGGTATCCGATCGACGAGAGCTTGTACTCGCTCGGTGAAGATGAGTTGGCTTTCATGAAGAAGCAGACTGGGATCGAAGACGAGGAGGAGCTGAGGAAGCACATCATTTCCGTGACGAAAGAGGCCTATGCGGTGAGCTGACGGTGTACTCGTATCGAGCGTGTTTACGTTACGTTGAAGGGTGAAGTCCCTGACCACGCCACGGCTGTAGGTCTTCCCGTTCCCGTGTATTCGTCGTTTCAACTTCCTCAAGTATGTTATATCTTGGATATTCGGTGTCGCGCGTCTAGTCAACGACTTACTCCAAACAGATTGAAGTTGTCACGCCTGCCGGGCTATGAGCAACTGGTAAACCTTGCGAGAATCCGCGAAAATGCAATCTTCCTTGATATGGGATGCTTTTGTGAGACTTGTAGAGACGTCGGTATTGTATCCTCAAGCTGACGGTTCCGCCCGCCAGTGGGAAACGACGCGCGGGATGCGGCAGCGATAGGCTTCTCCGCGAAGAATATCGTCGCAACCGACTTGCATAGCAGTGCGTAGCACATCAGGCTGACTATATGATCACCTCTCTGACGCGACGTACTCACAGGCTTCTGGGACTTGGGGCACAAGCTATTTCGTTCGACACCCGAGTCGTTCCCAGCTACTTTCGTTAGCGGGGACGCGTTCAATCCCGCACACCTTGCAGTCGTTCCGCCAACGTACGGGGAGGAGCCCGAGCCCGTACCGGTGTTGTCGACTCTCGCGTCGCTCAACCCCCTTCACGGCCGCGTATCGGCCATTCACGCTTCCGCGTTCTTCCACCTCTTCAGCGAAGAGCAGCAGACGCATCTCGCACGCGCTCTCGCCGGCCTACTCAGCCCTCTGCCGGGGTCGGTCATCCTGGGGGCGCACGCCGGCGCAGCCGAGAAACACACGCAGACGCACAATGCGGGACCGGACAAAGGAGGAGTTACTTACTCGGTCTTTCTCCATTCTCCGCAGAGTTGGACCGCCTTGTGGAACGGCGAGGTGTTCGAGAAAGACACCGTGTCTGTTGTGACACGACTGGTAGAGTATCCGCCGGTCGGAGGGAAGGGTGAGATGGCGTACTTCTTGCAGTGGTGTGTCAGAAGGCTGTAGCTTTGTTTGGCGGTGATATGTTTTGTTGCGTACGAGGAGGACAGCGGAACAACGGTAGCGCAGCGGGGAAACTTAACCTCGTCCGCGTTCGGTCTTCAGCCAGCAGCGACGAGGATGCATGCGCGATACCGTGCACATTTTTCGGCAGTCTCCCGCGTAAAGAATCAGTCTGCACAAACTCAACGGAGTTTCCGACGAGTTCGAGCACCTAGCACTAGCACGCGAAATTGGCCACATGGGAGTTCGAGATGAGAGGGTTGATCCTGGTCCCTGGCGCTTACTGGCCCGATGTGGCGCGCCAAGCCACACAAGCCGATCGACGGACCTCGCGATGCGTTGTGGGCTTCTGTAGGACCACCATCCACGATTCCTGATTCCATCGGGTTTCGCACTCGTATTCAATGCCCTGCACATCTTTCAGAGAATAACACCGCCCAGACGGAGGGCATGCGCGACAAGTTGAGCGACACCACCATCAAGTCTCGTGCCGGCTTCTCAGCTGACCCGTTTTTCTCAGGCACGATTGTTTCTACTCCTGGCGTGAGATGACCTTGAGCCCACGGAACAATGTCTTCCGGCAGAGAGACTGAGCTTATAATACATACGTCAGTCCCGACGTAAGTGATAAGAGAACAACACCACCCATCGCCCGGACGGCGCGCTCCCCTGTCATATATACTCCACTCGCGATACACGGCGCTCAGAGAGGAACTCCTAAGCTACGGTGTTGCAATGGGCGACAAAACCACGATTCACAACGAAGCTGCGAACATCGAGGACAGAAACCCGGTTATACCCCAGCCCCGAGCACTCGATGAGAGCCTGTACGCGCTCGACGATGAGGCATCGACGTTCATGAAGTTGCAGACGGGGATCGAGGATCCAGAAGCGCTCAAGAGGCACATACTGTCGGTTCAGGCGGAAGCCTACTCGGTATGCTGAATACTCGACGTGTGATCGACATCGGCGGGCTAAGAACAGCGCAGATCCACCCTTACCCCTGTATTCGGAGGTTCTCTTTCCTCAGGTGAGTGCACTATGCTCTCAACGGCGCCGGTAGATTGGGACTCTGATGGAACTTCCAAGCCTGAAGCTCGGACGGCTCCCGGCGTATAGACAACTTCTTCAACTCGGGACGGAGCGCAAGAATGCTATCTTTCTGGACATCGGTTGCTGCTGTAGGCTCTCTAAACTCGACTCAAGCACGGGTTGCGACTGACGGAAACAACGCTGATAGTCGGCAATGATTTGAGGAAGGCGGCTTACGACGGATACCCTGTCGAGAACTGCGTCGCTTCTGACTTACATCCTGGTACGACAGCCGACACGGCCATCCAGCGCCATGCTGAACTTCTGACGTCTTGTAGAGTTCTGGGAATTGGGACACAAGCTCTTCAACTCCAACCCAGAGACATTTGCGGTCCCCTTTATCCCGGGCGACGTGTTCGACCCGAAGCACCTTGACCCGGTCCCGCCCTTCTACTCACCCGCTGACATCGATATACCAAACCTCTCTATGCTTACCTCCCTGAACCCGCTTCGCGGACACGTCTCCGCCATCCACGCATCAGCCTTCTTCCACCTGTTCGACGAGGAACGGCAGCTCCAGCTCGCAAAGGCCCTAGCCTGCCTGCTCTCCCCCGAGCCGGGCTCGATGATCCTCGGCGCACACGGGGGCCGTCCGGAGAAGGGCTTGCGCCACGAGGCCGGGGTAGTGATAGGTCCGGGCAGGACCTTTGCGATGTTCTGCCACAGCCCTGATAGCTGGAAGGAGATGTGGGACGGACAGGTCTTCCAGAAAGGCACGGTGGAGGTGGAGGCGTATCTGCATGAGACGGTGCGGAAGGACCTGGAGGGACTGGAGGGTATCGCCCCGGGGACGAAGTACTACCTCCTGGTCTGGTCGGTGACCAGGTTGTGATTCTCTATGCACCTCTCACATCGCATATGATATTTTACGAGGGAACAACTCGGACGTCAGCGAAGTCCATGTCGCCCCCTCCGTCTTGAACTTCCTGCGAAAAGATCACCAGGCGTAGTACCCGAGCTCTAGGATGGTCAACATCACTCGCGCCGACCCACTTCTATTTCTGCACCGCGGTGTGCGAACCGGCAATGTCGGCAGTTGGTGGCTTTCCAACACCCGCGTTACCGCAAATGAAGCCGACAATAGCACACCAAGGATAGGCACGTTGCATCTCGCCTCTCTTTATATAGACGGTCCATTATAATCGCTGATCAGGGCGCACTGATAATCGTGCCTTGGACCTCGGCATCTCACCCAGAAACCACGCGGCACCCTCACCATGGCTGACCAGAGCGTTGCGAATGCGAAGGCGGGCGGGCGACCGGTGCCTCGTCCTCTCGACGAGAGCCTGTACTCGATCGACGATACGGCGCTCGAGTTCATGAAGGAGCAGACGGGTATCCAGGACCCTGACGAGCTCAAGAAACATGTCATGGCCGTTCAGGCGGAGGCGTACGCGGTACGTCTGCTGATCGTTCAATTCCGGATTGCTGCCAGTGAAATTAAACCGTCGGCGCACAGATCTACCCATACAATTGCATCCGCAAGTTCGCATTTGTTCAGTGAGTCGTACCATGACATGCTTGGCGAACTCACCGGGTGTCTGATGGTCGATGCGTCGAGCAGGGTGAAGCTCGGACGACTGCCTGGATACGAGCGCCTGCTGGAACTCGGTAAAAAGCGCAAGGGTGCCGTCTTCCTTGACATCGGGTGTTGCTGTGAGCATCGCGATGCGAATGTGCTAGGAAACGACTAACCGAGGGCGTTTCTTGCAGTCGGGAACGATATCAGAAAGGCGGTCCACGACGGCTACCCCATCGAGAACGTCATAGCGTCGGACCTGCACCCGGGTATGTCAACCTGAGAGTGTATACTACATTCCCGGCACACACGGACGTACGCGGCTGATCACCGCACACAT
The DNA here is from genome assembly GCA_022606195.1 of Trametes polyzona. Lineage (NCBI taxonomy): Eukaryota > Fungi > Basidiomycota > Agaricomycetes > Polyporales > Polyporaceae > Trametes > Trametes polyzona. The sequence goes on along the minus strand of JABYQF010000001.1, from coordinate 908,346 downwards.
GACCGTTTCCCCGTAGAGTTTTGGGAATTAGGACACAAGCTGTTCAGGTCCACCCCGGAGACGTTCCCCGTACCCTTCGTCCCTGGAGACGCATTCGACCCAGCGCACCTGGAGCCCGTCGAGCCGTTCTACTCCCCGCCTGACACGCCTGTGCCTCAACTCGCGACGCTCACCTCCCTGAACCCTCTACGCGGGCACGTCTCCGCAATCCACGCGTCGGCGTTCTTCCACCTGTTCGACGAGGACCAACAGCTCTACCTCGCCCGCGCCCTCGGAGGTCTCCTCTCCCCTGAACCAGGCTCGATGATCCTCGGGGTGCACGGCGGGCGCAAGGAGAAAGGCTTCCGCATCGAGACGGGCCTGAACAGCGTATGGCGGGACGGGCCGATGTTCTGCCACAGCCCGGAGAGCTGGACGGAGCTCTGGGACGGGCAGGTGTTCAAGAAGGGGACGGTAAAGGTCGACGCGTTCCTGCACGAGACGGAGCGGAAGGACTTGGTGGGCATGCCGGGCGCTGTGCCTGGCGCGAAGTACTACGTCCTTGTCTGGTCGGTGACCCGGCTGTGAGGCTGGGGCGTGTATGAAGAGGTGTGTATGTTTAGGATGCTGCGAATGGAACCCGGGTCACTTCCACGAGTGTGTGCGCGCGAGATGCTGCGGATGATTGCTGCCTGTATGTTGGACCCTTCTGGCGATACAGACGCGTCCCCCTGGGGCCTCGACTATAAATGAGACGAACTAACTGTGTGCTGTTCATGTAGAACTTATAGGGGGCCATACTCGCGGAACCTCGTTCTATATCTCTGCTAAGTCATGGATGACCTACGGACCGGAGAGGCAAAAGTGCTGTCTCTCCCCCTTGACGATACGCTATACTCACCCGACAGCAACACCGTGGAGTTCCTCATAGCACAGACGGGTATCGAAGAGGAGGAAGAGCTGAAGCGGCACATCTTAAGTGTCCAGGCTGCAGCCTATGAGGTGAGCCGGGGTCATCGCGCTGCGACAGGCCCGTCGGTTTATACATGCGCGTCGCCGCAGGTCTATCCCTACACATGCATACGCCAGTTCCTATTCCTCGAGTAAGCACAGTGCAGTGTCTTGATGCGGCCGGAAACGACTCACAGTTCCTCCGCAGTTTGAGATTGTCGAAGCTGCCGGCATACGACCACCTCTTGACATTAGGGAAGGAACGTCCCGGAGCCATCTTCCTTGACGTTGCGTGCTGCTGTGAGACGCCCCAAGCTCCGGCGTGAGGCTAGGACAACAAGCGGGCTCATGAGCTGCACGATTAGTTGGCAATGATATCAGGAAGGCCGTTTACGACGGGTACCCGATAGGAAATTGCATCGGCACCGACCTGCGAGCAGGTGAGTTACAGTCAAATCAGGAAGAACGCCGCGTGTATCACACCGAGTGTAGAGGCACTTACCGTCCTGTCTCCCCAGCCTTCTGGGACATCGGGCACGAGTTCTTCAAATCCACGCCGGAGACGTTCCCCGTCCCGTTCATCCAAGGAGACATATTCGACCCCGCGCACCTCGAGGCGGCCCCGCCCTTCGAAACGCCGCCCACCGAGCCCCCGCCGCAGCTCTCAGCGCTCACCTCGCTGAACCCGCTGCGCGGACGCGTCTCTGTGATCCACGCGTCCGCGTTCTTCCACCTCTTCGACGAGGAAGGGCAGCTCCGCCTCGCGCGCGCGCTCGCAGGGCTGCTCTCGCCCGTCCCGGGGTCGATGATCCTCGGGTGGCACGTCGGGCGGCCCGAGAAGGGCTTCAGGTACGAAGTGATGCCGCACCGCCAGGGTATCCCGATGTTCTGCCATAACGCGGCGAGCTGGCGGGAGCTATGGGATGGGGTGGTGTTTGCGGAGGGTATGGTGCGGGTGGACGTCGTGTTGCAAGAGACGATGAGGCCGGATTGGCATAAAGTGCCTGGTGTGGCTCCGGGGACGAGGTTCTACGCGCTCGTGTGGTCCGTGACGAGGTTGTGAGTCTACGAATTGGTGAGCGATCGCTTGTATGCTGAAGAGCGAAGGACGTTATGTTGTAACATATGCGGGGTTCCCTGTAACACTGCCGATAGGCAACCTGATCCGAGGACCCAGCGAGAGACGGGCAAGTGCACGCAAATCTGAGCGAGTTGTATAGCACAATATTAGATTGCAAGTTCGTAAATCAGCGTGAGTCATTACAAGCCATCAGTCCAGTATACTGCACACGTCCCTCTTGTACAAATGATGGTTTCGACGCCGATCTACTCTCGTGAGTCTACGTCTGAGTTCATGCTTTGGGCTCGGCCTCCTCGAGCGGCGGAGGGCCGTCGTCGTCCGAGTCATCATCGGCTTCCGCGCCGGAGGGGCCTGCCTCGTCGCCGCCTGCGCCTCCTGCGCCACCCATGGACTTGAGCATCTGCGGACGCGAATGGTCAGTCTCGTGTTCGACGGGTACGTACGGTGCAAAGAAAGACTTACCGCGTCCAGGTCCATGCCACCCATGCCACCCATTCCGGGCATGCCGCCCATGCCGCCCATACCAGGCATGCCACCCATGCCGCCCATGTCGAAGTCCTCATCGAGTGCTGCGGCATCGCCCTCCTGCTCGTCCTCGTCGACCCACTTGGAGAAGTCGGTCTTGATGAACTGCGTGCGGACCTTCTCCTTCGTGAGGCGCGGCCAGTACTCGGCCTTCTTCTCCTTCTTGCGGATGAGGAGGTTGAACGAGCGCGAGGTCAGGTTCTTTGACGACTCCTACACGGATGCGGGTGTGCGCGTCAGTATGTAGCGCGCGTGGGTTCGTATGGGGCGGGTACGCACCTCCGGCACGACCTCCTCGAAGAGATCGAAGGAGAACTCGTAGTCGCGCTCCTCGATGCCCTTCTCGGCGCTAAGTGGACGCGTCAGTACGCGTGTACGCGTCGGCGATCGGATGTCTAAAGGCACTCACTTGCCCGCCTTCGCCTTGAAGGAGATATGCGTGGGGGTGAGCTCATACTGGAGCGTTTCGGGCTTGATGTCGGGGAGGTTCACGGTGACATAGAGGATGTTCTATGTGCCGCCACCGACCGTAAAGCAAATTGAAGATCAGAACTGGCGTTCCAGTGCGCGAGGGGTACGCGGGTGTCTGCTCACCTTCTTTTCGTCGCTCTCGGAGCTGCGCTGAGCCCAGAGGATTTCGGGGTGTACTGGCATTTTTTGGATGTGTGGGATGTCGTGTCGGTCGGTGTTGAGGCTGCCGGGGACGACGAGGACGAGGTAAATAGGCTGCTGCAGACGCGGAAGGCTCTCGAACTCAGGAGAACCTCTCGGCGCCTGTCCAAATCGGGTCGTGTCGCGCGCGTCTGAACGCTGATCGCGATGGGGCAGTCCACGTGGCGAAGGTGGGGACGGGCGTCTCTCAGCTCTCCTGGGAATTGGCGCTGGTGGGAGACTCAAGGTCGCGACTCGCCACAACGCTTTCTCATCGCTCGCAGTCGACTCGCACCGTCCCGCCAGCGCACATAATGTGGTGAGTACCATCATTTGGTAGCCTTGGTTTGTGCTGAGCTGAACACTGGCCAGGTGCACGCGATGGTACCTACCACTATTGCTCCTGCCGTTTCCCATTGCGTCACCGTTTTACCTCATGCTCTGGATGTTTTCGATCACTATGCATGCCCGACCATGGTGAGTCTGCCGCTTTCTCTCGTCTTTATCATCACCTCAGACCATGTCTTTGCTAGCTTCTACTGCATGGCTCTGCTATCCACGATGTACATCTCCCTCTGCTACTGGCCGCCCGTGCCCATTGACACGCCCCTGGTACGACCATGGTCCGAGAACATCACCACCTTCGCGGACGCAGTACGGTACAAGATGCCAGACCTCCCATCAGAAAAGGTTCCGGAGATGATGCCTCTGGAGGAGCATTGCTGGTGCGACGTATCGGGCGGTGCCTTCGCGCCGGTCAACCTCACGAAGTGGGAGGAGGCGAGCGTGGACCGCTTAGTCGCAAGCCTCAGACATGCTGCAGCCACGGAGAAAGCGATGGAACGGAGACGACAGTGCGAATCCGAAGGCGCGGCCACGAACGCGAACGGCACAAGCTGCGAGAACAATGCCCCAACACCGCTTTCCGGCAAACGACGCCATCGAGGGTCCCCTCTTATGAGTTTCCTCCAGCGCTGGGGCCTTCCTCCTATTCCGCCAATACGCGATGTCCCCCCGCCTTCAACGGGAAACGCTACGTCGATCCTTGCCGAAATGGCGGACGTCAGCGCCGCCGGCCGTCCTGATGCGGGGTCGCAACAGACTTCCGTGCAACTGCCGTGGTTCCGAAGGGAGTACGACCTGCGGCGATTCGGCTTCGCGATGGTGTTGGACTTTGGATGGCCGAGTTCTCATACATGATAGAGCATGGATGGCGAGGATGGCATCGGTGGTTGTGTATCATTTGTATAATATCTCAACAGCACATACCCTACTCTCAATTTGTTGCATCCATGAGCCGGACATACTTCCCTCACAGCTCTCATAGCTGTGTGTTCCAGATATCGCGCTGTCGAACTATCCTGTCGAGTACGCTCACCCAGCGCCGTGTATGGGCCTCTTGTCGCGCGCTCGGCACTCGGACGGTGTTTGGCGGAGTGACGGAAGATGCACGTGTCCGGGAGCGGTCGGCGCTTCCGACGCGTCGCGGTGCGAAGTGGACAGGACGACGTTCCTGGCCTCCTCCACACCACCACCACCGTCCTCGCCGTCCCCGCCGCCGCCGACGCTGCCTGCTCGGGCGCTCAAGGCATGGCCTTCTCCTCAAAGTCCTCCGGGAACCCCTCAAAGGACAAGAAGCGCGACCCCCGCGCCGCGCTCGACCCGCTCGCCGAAGGCAGCAGCTCCTCGTCCGGCAGCAAGCTCGACGCCGTCTCCAAGGCGATTCTTTCCCCGTTCACGTCTCGCAAGCATGACTCTGCCAAGATCCTCACCGACCGTATGTGCTCTGTCTGCTTATGTGGTCGTATGTGTGCGGTGCGCTGAGGAAGCTTGGCAGTGGCCCCGGTCATCATGACCCCTCGCGTGTTCAACGCTGCAACGGTGTCTGGCCGGCCCCGTGCGTCCGTCGGCGGCGCAAGTAGCTCTGCCATGGACTTTGCAACCCTCGGTCGGGCTCCGCTGCGCCTCGGGTTTGGGTCGCGCCGTGTCACCTCACGCGACCTGCAGATCGTGGAAGCCACAGAGGAGCTGCTCGAACAGGAAGTGCCTGAACCGGAGGGTGTGGCGCAGAACGTGTCGCTTCTGCGGGGGTTCAAGGCAACGATCCCGAGTGCTGAGAAGAGCCGCATACGAAGGAGGCAGACGCGGAACGTGGAAACGCCAAGGCTTGGACTCAAGCAGCTGGGCATGAGTGCGCGCGGCTTGCTGGGAGATGAGGAGGATCACGACGGGGCGAGCGTGGCTAGCGAAGAGGACGTCGTCATGGTCGGCCGCTCAGACAGGAACGGCCGCGGTCGGAAGATCAAGGCGAAGCGGAAAGGGCGGCAGAGCTTGAGTGCTGGGAAGACGTTCGGAACAGACGAGCTCATACGGCAGACACATGAGATTGAGCGGGACAAGGAGAACCTACATGTCCGCAGGGTACGTCCTATGCGAGTATCGACTCTTGGTTCCCTCTTGACGGTGCGATGTAGGCCCTCATAAACAACGAGATCGACGAGATTACCCACAAGATTGAGGCATTAGATGCTATTCGAGCCAAGCTGGAGCAGGATCTCCTGAAACTCCAGGAGGAAGAGCTGGAACTGGACGATGAGTGTGCGTATCTGCAGCTTGTGGATATCGGCACTCGCACTAATCTCTCATTATCGTAGTGGAGGGCGTCCGCGAGCGGTTGGAACTGGAGGAATCCGCCAGCCAGCCATCAAGGAGTCAATCTCGCACAGCGCACCTAACACTGAGCTCGAGACGGCGGAAAGGTATAATGTTCTGTAAGTGCGCATGTAGTTTGGGACCTCACACAGGTTTGTCCAGGTCCCGCATTCCTACCGTCAGAACACGACGAGTTGCCCCCAGGCGTAGCTTTCATGGTAATCGGCAGCCTCTGACCTGCAAGACATATGCTAAACATTCCTTTTAGTCTCTCGAAAGCCATACAACACCCATCACTGCACTTGACTTCTCGGAACCGTATGGGACGCTCGTCAGCGCTAGCCAAGAGGACTCACAACCACGGGTGTGGGATCTGCTTACGGGAGAGGAAGTCGGACGTTTACGTGGGCACCGCGGGACGATCAAGTGCATACAGGTTGAGGACAACATTTGTCTCACGGGAAGCGAAGACGGCACAGTGCGGGTGTGGGACCTGCGCCGAGTAGATGAAGATGAGGAGTGGGAGGCGGGAGAGATGCTTAGCCTCAGCGAGATTGCGGAGGAGGACGAAAGCACAGAGGGTGGAGAGGGTAAGGCGAACGGCATCCGTCAAGGCGAGAGCAGCCGTCCGTCGAGCGTGGCTGAGCGGGAAGGTGCATGCATACGAGTGCTTGAAGGGCACACGAAGGCTGTTACGGCGATGTACTTCGAGGACGAGTGCTTGGTGCGCTCATCTCTGTTCTGCTCTTCCTATACAACGCCTGACCACGAGTGTATGCGTAGGTAACGGGCGCCTCGGACAAGACCATGCGCCAGTGGGACCTCAACACCGGACAGTGCGTCATGACCATGGACATCCTCTGGGCCATTTCGCACCCGCCCACTTCCGCGCCTGGCGCCGCTCTTCCTGGGCATCTTTTCCCTGGCGCTGCGGCTGCCGCAGGAACCTTCGCGGTCCCTACCCCGCCATACGCGGACGGGACGTGGGAGATGTACCAGGACTTCGTCGGTGCCGTGCAGTTCTGGGGTTACGGTTTGGTGAGCGGCAGCGGCGACGGCGCGGTCAGGATGTGGGACAGTGAGTACCTTAACTGCTCACTCCACGCCTTCTTGGATGTATGGAGAACCTTGCTCATGGACGACGTGACTAGTGCGCACTGGCCAGCCGCATAGAACGCTTCTCGGGCACACCGGGCCCGTCACCTGCCTCCAGTTCGACGAGCTGCACATCGTCACGGGCAGCCTCGACAAGTCCATCCGCGTACGTCCCCAGTGCTCCGCTTCTGTGCCTGCCGGCGAATGCTTATGTGCGTGCCGTGTAGATTTGGGACGTGCGCACGGGCGGGATCTTCGAGACGCTCAAGTACGACCACGCGGTCACCGCGCTGCAGTTCGACACGCGCAAGATCGTTGCTGCTACGGGCGAGAACGGCGTCAAGGTACGGCATTCGTTCCTTGCGACCCCTCTTCGCCTCTTTTTCCCTTCTGTTCCCCCCAGAGCACGTTCGTCTGATTCGTACACATTCGCCCTTCCTTTCCTATTGCCTTGTTGTCACGTATCACCGTGGTCGGCGGCCGTGTGTTGATCGCGTTCACAGATATACAACCGGACGAGCATGCAGCAGTCCACGCTCCTCACGAACGGGCACACCAGGCCCGTAGAGCGGCTCCGGTACATGGACCGATACATGGTCTCGGGCGGGCGGGACTCGGTTGTCAAAATCTGGGCGCTGTGATGCGGTCGCTCTACAGCGACCGGTTCCCCATGGGCGTCCACACTGAGCTCGCCGCTCGCCGCCCGCCACAAGCATCAGGCACTGGACGGCAGCGCGGGCGCCCTGCCCCCGCCGCGAGGGAGGAGGGCGGTTCGTGGCATTAGTGCCTTTCCTGGTCTTATGCTTATTAGAGAGCTCGTTCTTGGGGCGGGCGCGGGGGCGTAATGCGAAGCCAAGTGTAATATACGCCGCACATACAGTACAGTTGATTAAGCCATAACGACCCCAAACGTTCCCGCGCGGCCGCGTGCTACGGAACACCACCTGTTCTGCTGACAGCACTGCCGGGTTCTCGTGGCGCTGCCGTCTTTCATCCATCGTCCGTACGGTCCCATACTCGCTCGCCTCGTGATTTCACTTGTTGATCAGCTGTGGGGAGAGGCTCTGCATAACGAACGCCGCGGACGAAAGAGGTAAGTGCAGCGGGCGTCACACACCTGCGAGAACGTCTTCCCGATGTTTTTTATTTTCTTGCACTCTTCGCGGACGTTCGCCGCGCGGTCCGTATGCAGTATTCCCTCCTTGTAGAAGCGGTAGAGGTACCTGCGGTGCCGTGATGATTGATAGCTTCGTCATCAGAAAGCGCAGCGGTGCGTACCTCAAACAGGCTTCTTCCTTGAAGTCTGCGTATAGCTTCCGGTTTGACTTGCGCTGGAGAGGAGCGGCGGCCGTTGATTGCGAAGATACACTCAGGCGAAGGCGTAACAAACTCACCTCCTCCCTTCTAGCTTCTTCCTCGTATTTGTGGCTTTGATGGATCAGGAAATGGTCTGAGAGAACGTAGAACGAGACGCCGCTGAGGTACATCTCGAACAGGCATGCAGCCTTGTTAGCACCGTAGCCGGCAAATCGCTCGTCGCACCTGAAAACATAGCGGCGGCGGTCGGCAACGTTAACAGGAGCATGGACCGGTTGCGACGCACCAGCTGACACGCTTGCTCGTGATAACGTAGGGTTCGTACGCGCTCTGGTAGTGCTCGACCTTGTACACGGCGTGAGAGCCGGGCGAGATGGAATAGTACCTCTCGTAATCGGTGCTGTTGTGCCCCGGCGCCCACGCTGCATGGAAGGACGCGATAACGGGTGGGTTGGCCTTGGCCAGGCGTAGAAGGGCCTGGGAGAAATGGGCGCAATTAGATACTAAGGGCGGCGCGGCCGCAATGTGGTAACAATGGACGGACCTGCTTGTCTGCAGGGAACGTGCGCTGGTCGACACCTTCCCCTTGCTTCACGTACTCGAACGCGGGTATGACGAGGGCCGCGGCCCCGTCGCGGAGCATCTGCACCATCTCGACGCTACTGACCCCGCCTGGCTGCCTCCGCTGCGTGCGAGAGGCTTGACGGATGAGGGGGAAGGCCGCCGCGCGAAGCGCGTCTCGGACGGCCCCGCGCCAGTCTGTGCAAACGGCGAAGTCGACGTCGAGCATCATCACGAACTCTGTCCTCGCGAAGAGGCGGGCCGCGTTCCGCCAAACGTTGAACTGGCGGCCGCCTTCGCCTTCGGGACTTGGCACGTTTCCGCCGGAGAGGGCACTGGTAAAGGGCGAGAGAGCTAGATGGACATCGACGTGCTCTGCAAATAGCGGGGAGGACGCATATAGTGCATGAAGGTTATTTAGAGCGACTCTAGAAGGATGGTCCGGCTTGAGGGAAGAAAACGTAGAGTGCAGAGGAAGCGGTATATGGATCGTGACAGAGATAGGGCCCCGGTAGCGTTCGACGAGCTGTTTGAAGACACGAAATCTGTTGCTCGTGACCAGAGTGGTTATGGTGACGTCGTCAGAGTCTACAGCACCAGATGCCTTGAAGTAGAACGGGATTATACGAGTCGGGTGCATAGCCTCCGAGAAGGCCTTGGATAACAGAGTTTCTTCTCGAACGGCGTACCCAGAGTCCAGTACCATTCTAGGCGCATTGACAGAGCTTGGGAGGTAAAGCCTCTCGGATGGAGCATACCCGTGCGGCCAGGTGTCCGCCCAGTGGTTCTCATCGAGGGGTGCAGCAAGGTCGCGGTCGATCTCGACTTCGTGCGGGTCCGAGAGAAGAGACAGACGTTGTCGAGGAAGAGGTCCATATCCATGAGAGCGTTCGTCGACTAGAGCATTCCCAGGAGAAAAGACAGACCAGACAGTGTTCACCAGTGGCGAAAGCACGTAGAAGTACGTCGTGAAGACCATAGCAGCTAGCACATACGAGCAGAGACAGAACTGAGCGACCCTCATGCCAAGGTGCGCCATGAAAGGCAGTCTTCTGGGCGGTAGCTGGTGTGAATGATACCAGTGCGACGCAGAGTGCGTGATTGAGGCGACGGGCTATGGAAATGGTGGTGGTCAGAGCGCAAGATGCGGGAATTGCCTCTTGGGGAGTGAAATCGTCCATATTCGGCCATACAGGCGTCAAGTGTCAAGCGATCTACTTACCGCTCGTCCGGAATCCTGCTCTCCACCGATACTCTCACTCGTCTCACGGACAATATGCTCTCTCGGCGCGCCTTGACTTGTGTACTGCAACGCAGGTCTTTGTCTTTGGCGAGGCCGATATCGTATACCGCTGCATTGCGCGAAGCCGGTCTCGCGACTCCCAGAGTAGACTATGAGCAGAAATATGCGGAGAAACTGCAGCAGAGGGCTCGAGAGTACGTGCGCATCGAGCTATCTACTTGAGACAGCTCTGACGCCTGGTAGACAGGGAAAGAGCGTTGAGCAACTCCGTGCAGAGCTGAAAGAGCAAGAGAGACAACGGCGGTTACAGAAAGCCAAAGAGGAGGCCACGAATGCTTCGGCGACGTCAGAGACTCCTCTTCCCACCAGACCCTCATCAAATGCGTCGCCCTCGACGGCTGCCCCCTCCCCAGGTGCTTCTCGCAAAGACAGCTCTCCTGTCAAGGTAGTCACCTGGTCCGTGGACATCACGAAAGGAGACTCACCTCGACATTCTACAGCCGCTCTCCAGCATATTTAACCTGCAGAAGGTCCTGGAGACACCCCACACGGCCGAACAGATATCGGTGCTGTGGCGGGCTTATCACGGGTCTCGTTCAGGAGGTACTGGTCGGGGGTTCCTGTGCGCCGCGCTCCCTGTCGAGACGTACGAGAAAATGTTGGACGTCGCTACGAAGTACCCGAGGTTCGTGATCCCAGTGCCCCGCGAGAACGCGCAAATCGAAGAGGGGTCAAAGGAGCCGGCGTATGAATTCTACCTGATGGAATGGGGCTTCCATGGGCCCCCTCAAGACCCGTCCACGAGCGCAGACCTCTTCGCGCAGTCCAAACCGTCCACGAACCCCCAAACATCCACCATCCTCTTCACCCCGCTCCAGGAATACAAACTGCGACAATCATTCGCCACGCCGTATCTCGTTATCACGCACTATACCGACCTCGCCAAGACGCACGGACTGGTTCTGCTCCGTGGAGAAATCACGCCCTCTGCGGCGGCGTCGACCCCGAGCGTGGGAGCCGAGGAAGACGGGGGTCGGTTCATGCTGAGCCAGCAAGATGCGCAACTGCTCGCCATTCACGTGCAGAGATTCTATCTCTGGAATGAGGGGTCGGATGAGCGAGCTGCACTCTTGAAAGCGTTCCACGAAACACCGGCGGAGTTCAAATGGGAAGAGCTGCTGAAACACACAGACTTCGCTGGCTGAGACCCTGGGATCAGAGAAGTCAGCCTCTTGCCGACTCCGATCGCATTCGCAGTTGTGATCTGCCACCTCCGAGCGGATACTACACCTTCGGGGATCGCGCTTTCTAGACCGGTGTTGACAATGCATAGCGCAGAGTACAGTAAGCAATCCCGTCTCTATGCATGACATGACTCTAACGCATGCCGTCCTCTGGACGCCTAGATAGCGACACACTGCCATTGGCTTAATGCATTCTATTCAACCCTATTCACTTCTTCGCCGCGCACCCCGACCAAGGTGCTGCGCCACTGAAGCGCTGCCAAGTACATGATGCAAGGTAGCGCTCCTCGATCAAACGCAGAGCAGCGAATCTCGGTTGCTGGTCAGCCACGAGCTCACTCTCGTAAGTAACGCCTTCTCCCTTTCCGCTTAGACGGCGCCATGTGTCTCGCGCTGCGCCAGGTGTAGTCCGCTAGGTACGGGACGCGGTGGTCATGCGCCCGTCTGGCGCGTGCCCCTACCAATCACTGCACGCCGTGTGGATTTGCCGCACCTTTGGTATGACACCTCTGCGCTTTCATGCACCATCATCAGACTTCCGTTCTTATGACACTGCGCGTTGGTGCGGTGCACAATTCGCGCGTTCCCCTCTCGCCCTCCGGTTGAGGGCTCCTGGGAGTCTCAGTTGGGTCTACTGCCGGGATGGAATGCAGGGGGAAGGCACCTCATGTCGCCCGTTCTGCGGTGCCTTTCCTCGAAAGCGTCCTAATCCCTACAGCCGCGGCAAGTTGGCTAACGGTACTACGCCAAAGCGCCATAACGCCGTCACGCGCCCGGGCGGGACAAAAATAGGGGGTGAGAACGCCCCGCCTGTTCGAGCATCGTCACCGGTGTTTGATGGGCGGGGACGCGGGGTCGGCAGGCGAGAGTTAGCATTCTGTCTCGCGGGCATATGTGGCACGACGGGGACACCTTCGATTTCTGCGCGGAAGGCAGTTGCAGGCATATGCTGCACGCCCGGCCGCAAGCACGGGGCGGGGCTTCCCGTCCTGGAGCCCTGCACGCCTCGGCGAGCGATCCGAAGTCGGCCTGATGGGTCAATCGGCGACCCTGTCTGTAGCACCTCGGTTGCATTTGGAAGGTGCGCGCGCTCCAGATGGAGTCGTATCAGCACCTGTCTCCTCGAGCCTCAAGCCTCCCGGGGTATAAGAAGCTCGGGCTGGCAGGCTTCGGTCCTTGGCCCGCTGAGCTACTCTATACCCTCACCGTCGGACCTGCTTCTGCCCCCAGCACAAGCTGTATACCTCGCTCGCCTCCTGACACGATCCTCGACGTCATACAACAATGTCGCGCCGCCTCTCCTTCTTCAAGTCCTCGACGACGTCGCCTAAGGTACGCTGCGCGCCCCGCCATGCTATGGGGTCGTGCTGATCGTGCTGTGGCAGCTGGCGATCGATACCTCGGCCCCCGAGCCGTCACCCATAACACGATCCCCGACCTCTGCGAGGGAGTTCAGCTCGCCGATTTCCATCTCCATTGTGAGCTACGTTCGGAGGCTGACGCTGGTGAAGCGCGACTCATTGGTGATCTCCACAGCCCTGGCTTTCTCCGACCCGTCGCCGGGGGACCATGCAGTCGGTCAGCTCCCAGTCTACCGTGTCTGACTACGTGAGGGTTCCCGTACTACGGTATATGATCGTGAGCCTAACGCATTGACCCTACAGGCGGAGGACATGGAGGACGACAACATGGCCTGGGGCAAGCCCAGAAAGCAGTCCAAGCGTCGGAACTGAGCTTGTTGATTCCTCTACCATACCCTTGTCTCCCTCCGCATGTTACCGGTGCCCGGCGCTGGTTGTATAGTACACCTTGTATTGTTATCGTATGCATTCGTTGTTTGTCAGCTCTTCCTTTGGACGGCTGCTATAGGCTCTATTGAAGACGCTGAACTTACCGAGAACAGAAAATTCCAACGACCTGGTAGCGGATTGGTCCAACGCAGGCGACCAACGGCGTTGGCGGTGGCCTAAACGCCAGCCAGTCAAGCCGGCCCCCGATAAGCTTAGCCACACCAATCCCGCTTGACGTATTGTTCAGCACTTGTCCGACGTCGTTCAAACGCCGCAGGCACGCCGGGCAATGCAGAGCCCCTTGAGGCAACCGCGAGGGCTGGCTGCAGAAGAGAACTCGGATGGGGATAGAAGATGGGCGGGGTGTATAGAGATGGTACGTACACGGCATCGTCTATTTCCTACCCGAGCCCATGGGGTCGGAGTTCGGGGAGCCGGTGACAGGGACTTGGGTTCGATTGGGGTACGGTGACCAAAAGCGGGCCGCGGAGTGTATCTTTCGCCGTCGATGGTTGCAGATGGTCGACCTGGCTCGCTGACGGGCCATCGTGGTCGACCCACAGGCTCACGCTGGGGAACAGCCAAGATTGTTGCCGGGCGGCTAAAAATGAGCGAGAAGAAAGGAGAATTGAGATCATAGGAAGGAGATCGCGCCCGGGCCTGCAAAATCCACGCAAGGATTCGAGCTCCGCAACGCTCTTAAAGGTCTCCCATGCGGACTTGGAGAAGCTCTTGGTTGCGTTTTGCATTCCGTCAGGCACATGAAGTGCATGGAAGGAAGGAAGATGTTCATAGGCCGCTCGTGCTGCGCGGGCGCGCCCCGCGGGGCGAGAGCGGCCTTCAGAATGATAGCACACTTCAGAAGAGCGGACGAAAACAGCAGGGAGAGGCCTAGAGAAGTTAGGGCGGCCGCGACCCTGCTGGCGGTGTTCATAGCCTTGACGATTACACCATGACACTGGACATGGCCAGACCTCTTTGTCGAGGGAAACGTCTGGATCACATCTTCGGCACGGCCTCTTCCATCCGTCAATTACAGTTGGTCGTACAGGTATAGATGCACAGCTCAATGGGGACACAATGCGATAGGTATCGAATGGTTGGCTGGGGTGCCTGAGGAGTATACCGTTAGGGCACTGTCCGTGATTAGGATGATGAACATAATAGTCGAGCACGGCACCGCGTCTGAGACCAACACACTCACTGAACGGGTAATCATGCGGCTACGCTTGTGATGAAAGACCGTGAGTCTCTTAAGCATATTTTTCGTGACCAAAGGGATTATTTCTCACCATAGTCATGGGGACGATATCAGCGGCGCCTTTCGACACCATTCATTCGCCTCCAGCTCCTTCAGAACGAAGGCAGCGAATGCTGCTCGCGCAAGCCTGGTCCCCGTTTTGCCATCGCCCACGTACCCAGCAATGAAGTCTTTCTCCGGTTTCTCCGTCAGAATCGGAACGCGAGCGATAGTCCAGATGAGGTCTTCATCGGCCGCTCTGACTGTGTTGCCGATGGCCACGACGTCCTTGTACGCATTGTGCGCGAAAAGCGCGACACCGCTGACGAGTACGGTGAACTGGACGCTGAACTTGTCGTGTTCGTCCTTCATGCTCGCGGTACCAAGGAGAATTAGCCGTCTGACGTCGCGAGCCTTCATGACTTCAATGAGCAGCTCGTATGCGTGCGCGAGAGGCGTGTTGGCGGGGTGGAATGGCCCGTTTTTCACTGCGGGCCCGAGAGCGGATAGAATCGCGTGCACTCCGGCCATGGCCTCCGAGAGCTTCTCCTTGTCTGTGAGCTGACCCTCAATCACGGTCACGGCAGGGTTTGCTCTGACATCCTCGGGGAGTTTCTGGGGCGAGCGGACGTAAGCGACGATGGTGTGATGCAGTGCAAGAGCTTGCTCGATGAGCTGAAGGCCGCATGGCCCAGTAGCACCCAAAATCAAGAGATGCATAATGTATATGGCCGCCTAGTTATACCGCAAACAAGAGCTGAAGCTAGCGTGCTAGCCGGGCAAGAGGTCAGATGACGGGTGAGAGGAAAGTCGTTCGTGTGGCGTTGTTGATCGAGTGCCATAAAAGGGCGCCAAACTGCCATATGCGGATGCACACTCTGTACTACATTTTACCCGCTGCACAGGCCCTCGAGATCGAGAGCTCCCACCACGAGGACGACGTGCGGCCCTGGTATTCTCTCGGACGTTGCAGTATACACCCATGCAAAAACAATGCAGTCAGCTCCATCGTCGTTGTCTGTTTCGATAGAGCGGCCGTGCTCATTCTCCCGGACTGGCAAGCAGGACGGACCGATGCTTCGCCCGAAAGTTGGCTGTTTCGTCAGATGATGCTGTCCGGGTGGTTGAGGTCGCAAATGGTGCGTAGCTCTCAACCGGAGTATAGCTTTCCTGAACTAGCGCTGAACATGAGCAGTAATTAGACTAGGAACCACAGGGCATGAAGCCTCGCTCCACGAGGTTCACGGTCGCCCCGCCAGTGATGAGAGCTGTCGAGACTCCCGTTGCTTGGGCGCGCGATGCATGTGAACGGGTCACCAAACGCCACCCGTGCTACGCAGTGGTACACAAAATATGTCTGGGCTCACGTGTGTGTACATATCACGGGCTTCTATTAGTGTGCTGGAGGGTTGTCTGGAGCAAGCCGTCCGCCGCCTCTCACAAACTGTCGTCGAAGTGAAAACTTGCGGTCCGCATACGACCACATTGCACCGCAAACTTTCGTACTTCTTGATCTTCCTCGCAAGGTTGCGGAGGATCATCAATGATCTGTCATGTAGACTGAAAGCGCTTTGTCCAAACACCACCGCCTTGCGCTCTCATGACGGCCTGTACGTCGCTCGAGCTTCTATCCTCGACACACAATCACCCGGGGTTCTCGCGGCCATGTAGAGCATATAAGAACCAACAAAGTCTGTATGTCCTTCATTATCAGAGGATGATGCGCCTTCTCACTCTCATCGGCCTCACGATTTCTCTCCAGCTGCACCTGGCGGGCGCTGCGAATTCGTTCGCGGGTTCGAACCTGTACTATGCTCCCGGAATACGTCCCGATACTCGCACCACACTACTAGAGTGAGTGACCGGTCAACTGCTTCAGGATTTCTGTACTGAACTCGCCCCAAGTGGTCTACAGAGTGCGGGTTTGAAGGTCCTGCGAGTATGGCTCGACGGTCAGTCGTTCACTCAAAAGGTACACATGCACCTCGTCCGGTCGTGACGTATGAAGCTTGACACTGCGACTCTCACAACAAGGGCACGGATATCGACCCCTTTCCGGACCTGGAGCCGAGTAAGATCTGCAATGGCGACGCTTCGTGCTACGACGACACCGTCCTCGAACGTCTCGACGACTTCATGATCGATTCCCAAGCTCACGGAATCAAAGTTTGTGTGTTTTCCACTTCGAGAGAGAACAGTGATAGCTAATCATTCGGTAGCTCATCATCACTATGCATAGCTTCAACGCCTTGCAGGCCGGCGACGTGTATGGTGCCGAATTCGGGACCGGATTCTTCTATGAACAGGACGCACCCCAGAAGGCCTTCGATGCTCGACTGGTGCATATACTCAACCACGTTCACAAGACCCTAGGCAGGCCGTGGAAGGAGCTCAGTGGATATATATTTGGCTTCGAGGCAGAGAACGAAGCTATGATTGGGAAGGTAGTACGTTCGGACAACCTCTTATTAACCTCACATTGACCAACGCGCATCATACTGTAGGGTCAGCAGTATATTCAGCAGCACCAGCAGTGGTATGTTTAAGAACCCTCCCTCTAAGTGCTCGATGATTCTAACGTGTATATATGTGCAGGCAATGCGACCGTGCGCAAACCATCCGCGGTCAACTCGGTGATAACAGCGGGGTATATCAGCGCGCCGCACTGCTTTCACCATGCACATTCGCTAATCCGCAGCTGCTATGGTCCAGATTCTCGTCATGACCGGTGGCGAATCCTTCCTCACCGAGTCGGTCCAGCCCGACTGGCTGAAGTGCGCCGCGCTCGACCTAATTTCCATCCATGCCTACGGCGTCGGGGACCTCCAGACATCCGCACTCAAGCCCTTTGTTCAGCAGGCCCAGGCCGCGGGCAAGAAGCTGATCATGGAGGAATGGTAAGGATACGCCCTGATCGCCTGCATTGGGGACGGTGCTGACCCGCAAGGGGCCAGGGGCGCGTGTTTCTTCAACACGGAGAACAATAATTGCCCTAATGGAGACGCGCTCCCGACCGACGCGCGGAACGCGAATATCAAGGCTTTTGCGGGTGCTATCACGGGTGCAGGCCTACCTTGGCTCTACTGGGAGGTCATCCCGAACGCGGATCCGCATGTACGTGCTTCGCGGAATGGTGGCTGATGGTGGTGTTGTCGTACTCAACGGCGTCTGTTGCTTGTAGGACGGATCCGACTACGAGATCGGCATAGGAGGCCCCTCATGGAGCACTCTGCAGGGCGTCGCGCAGGCGGCATCGCAAGCCCCTGGAGCCTTCGACTTCTCCCAGTTCCTCCTGTGACCGTATCTCTGCGTATGTTGGTGATCGCCTAATGCCAATGATCACAACAATGAAGATGTTTGTTCGCCGCCCAAAGGCAGGGCCAAGGCTCCCATGTATTCGAGGGCTCAGGATACGCATAACGGGGAAGAGACAGAAGACCAGCCGTCTACAAATAAGTGCTACATTGCCTTGGGGAGTACGAGTACACCGGCCACGCCTCCATCATTCCGCCGCGTTCATAGTGATACAGCTTTCTGTTGGCAGCGTCTCCGTCAGCCGCCGGCCCTCTACATCCGCTGATGGTGGCCCGCGAGCGGCGCACGGAGAGCGATAGGGAAGGCAACTCACCTTGATGCGTCATCTCCGTCACATCTACTCGTACACGTGCACGCCGGCGATGTCCCAGAACGCGTCGTTGAACGCCTCGGGGTTGTTGTTGACGAAGTCTGCGGATGGACAGATGAGCGATCAGATACCCGCCAGATCTCACCAGGGGCCGAGGATGTTGATGATGGATGGCAACTCACCGTTGCAGTTCCCCGGGCAGCCACCGAGCGTGTTGAAGAACTGGGGGATACCGGCCCAGTCACCGCCTGCCGGATGCGATAGAGGTGAGTACTGGATTGATTCGCCACCATAATCGTCGACCACTCACAGAACGTCAGGTTGATCACGATGTTGTGCGGGCCGAAGTGCTTGCCAATGTCGCACTGGTCGCTGACGAACAGCGCGGAGGGGGTGCCCTGCCACAACGCGCGCGATCAGCCTCCTGTCGCCACAATGCTACGAAACACCACGCCACGCTTGCGCGGAATGCGGGCGCGTGGCTGAGACTGTGAGACTCACCCAGGCGTCGGTGTTCACGGATGCGCCGGCGGTCTTGACGTCCGCGGGCACGTTGGGGTCGTTCCGGGACCAGAACCAGACCTTGATGAAGCTCGGGGTGCGCTCCATCGCGTAGAAGCCTCCGCCGGCACCGTTGAACGACTTGCCGTAGCTCTTGGGCAGCGTGGACTGCACACCGCAACCGGCGTTGCCGTTCGCGGCCACATCACAGTTGTTCGAGACCTGCTTGCTGTTTACCACGGGTGGTTTAGTCGCGATCTATGAGATGGGGAGAGGGGTTGCACGAACCCGTTCATCTGCAGCCCGGCGGGCTGTGCGCAGTTCGCGCTTGTGTGCAGCGTCGACTGGTTGGGCTCAATGTCGTTCGTGCCCTCGAGCTGTGTGGCGTTGTGTGAGCTCGTGCCGTGTGATCGGAGCCGCAGTGATACATACGATATCGACTTCGCCGTTGTTCGGCCAGTTGTCACCGACCTCCCAGGCCGCGGGCCAGGTGCCGCAGCCCTGCGGCATGTGCCTAATGTCATACCTGTAGAGACACGCATCAATATCAAACCCCGAGCACCGCAAGGAGAGAGGCCACATACACGGAGACGTGCGTCGTGTACTGGGCGTTGCTCTGAATGCGGACCGAGTCCCGGCCAGGGCCGGCCGGGTCAAGCTTGGAGAACGAGTCCGCGCGCATGATGAACGAGTTGTCGGTCGCGAAGGTGAGGTTCTTTGAGAGGGCGGTCTGTTGATCGACGTAGTTCCTGTTTGCGGGATCATTTAATGAACACCTCCCGCGCAATGAAGATGTTGAGAAAGTGCACTCACACTCGGCCGTGGGTGGGGTCGGGGATCGCCTGGTGCGAGAAGCCCGAAAGGAAGCCCTGGCCGACGAACGAGTCCTTCATCTTGTAGGTCGCTCCCAGAGCGGAGGAGACCAGCGCAGCAGAAGTGAGGAACAGCGCAGCTGTTGAACGCATGGCGAAAGAGTGAACGGGGAGAGAGAAGGTGAGAGAGCGACGAGGATGGGTGGGATCCGCAGGACCTGAGGAAAAGTATGTCTTCGCCCGCTCCACTTTATACGCATGCATACTAGGGGCGGAGCGCACGGTAGGACGCCGGGATGCGGATCATTCGTTTGTGATGAAGTGCTTTGGTGGAGGAGCATGGTCCTCGACCGCTTTGCAGCATGACTACAATCAAGGTACAACCTGTGGATGCGGTGACCATGCGTGCACGAGACTAAGCCCCACTGCGGTATTGGACAAGTATCGTTCTCGCTCGTTTGGGCCATGGCGTAGAGCCCCAATGACCGGCATGGGTGGCGACCGCGTAACCCCTGCCGCCACCGCCCACCCGGCGTCCATTCGACCGCTCATTGAGCGTAGCGACTTACGCGTGAATTCGGCAGTGCAACTCCAAACGCATTGCGGAACAGCTGAGACTGAGCATAGCCGCCAATGCGCATGTGTTTGACAATGGATATTCGAATGACACGGCCATAAGCTCCTTTGAACCCGCCCGCTCAGCCGCTGACGGTGAGGGAGCGGGCACAAGCGGCAAAGGGCCATGCATTCTCTGCGTTTAGTATGGAATGGACATTCGGCGCACCATAATTGGTCGCTTACACCTGTGCTCGTATGCACCAGCTCCCTAGGACAATCCTGGCCATGAATGCTGTGCGATAACATGGCCAAATTACGACGACATGCGATAAAATCGGGGCACCACCGCGCCATGCGCTCTCGTGGTTCGCGAAGGGGCATGACAACCACCTTGGAGACATGTTAGGATCTTGAACCCGGCGGCAGCGGCATTAGATGTTCTCTCACCTGGTCGACATCAGTATCGCATCACCCGTATATGTTACTGCAACGGCGCCGTACAGTACATCCGTATGTGATCATACGGCCGGGTCACTGCCATGCTGATGCCAACCATGCGCGCGACACGAGCAGGCGACGCACTAGTTATTTCAACGGATAGAATGTATATCCAACGTCATCGGGGTAGGTCTGTGTACAATCAGAGTTAGATGAGGCGTGTCTGGAAGCATGATGACGACCAAGGCGCAGACAGATTCAGTCAATGAGCGGCACGCCGAGGCGATGATATCGCGCTCCGTTACGGAGAATTCAGGAGTCAGACGCACCTCGTATACTACGCTGCATTCCGAGACATGGCGTCCAGAGGGTGAGTAGGAACTGGTTCGCGGTGCCAAGGCCCTTGCTTGACGCTCTCCACCATCAGCTCACGAACAGCTTCCTCTACGTCGCCCTCCGCAGATGCATCCAATTCCACCATATCCCTTCCGTA
The DNA here is from genome assembly GCA_022606195.1 of Trametes polyzona. Classification (NCBI taxonomy): domain Eukaryota; kingdom Fungi; phylum Basidiomycota; class Agaricomycetes; order Polyporales; family Polyporaceae; genus Trametes; species Trametes polyzona. The sequence continues at coordinate 887,590 of JABYQF010000001.1, read as the reverse complement.
TAATCGTCCAAAGCGCTGAATTAGACCGGGGAGCTCGCCGGATATTGAGTCTATAGCCGCGCCTCCCCTTGACCTGACGACATCGGCGATGCACCCAGCCTTGACACCGGTGAGCCCGCACGCAACCACTTGATTGAACCATGCGAGAGGTTCTGGTGTAACGTTGAGGGCGAAGCCGTGGCTCGTCAAACGGTGTCTGACTTGTACACCGATGCTTGCAACCTTGGTATGTTCGTCAAGGAACACGCCGGTGTGTTCACTGGGGACGTGTTGGATACCATGTTCTTCGGCCAGGTGCGCTTCCAGGAGCTTCTGCATTCGACATATGTAATCTCGGATGCCCATAGGCGGAGATGTGCGTCCAAGGTCGAGCAGAGGGTATCCTATGATTTGACCTGGTCCGTGGAATGTAGTCTGCCCCCCTCGCAACGTGTGGACGCAATCTGCGCCTGTTTGTTGGAGCCGCAGGGCCTCCTCCGCGGCCGCGGGATCATCGCCTTGTCGTCGACCGAAAGTGTAGACTGGTCGGTGTTCTAGGAGAAAGAGGAAGTCTCTGTGGTTGCCCGAGGTCTTGCGAGCCAGCAGCTGTAGTCTGTGCACCTTCTCTTGGAATTCAAGGGCTTTCTTATATGGAACGGGCTCTCGAAAGCAGTGGTAGAAGACCGGAGGGAGACGCATGGCAGTCGTTGTGGTCGTTGGCGAGCAAGGATGGGAGGGCGCCTGCGCGCCGAATGTGGTCAGCTCGATGATCTCACCTCGGCAGACGACGACCACGGTCTGCAGGCTGCGGGATCTTGTGAGCGACGACCACCAGCTGACCTCTAGCCAATGCATTTCACCTGCCCAGGCCGTCCGGCACAGACTATTGCTTAAATGCCGGGGAACGATGTGCCTATAATACCCCCTTGACCTCGGCGGAGTCCCGCTACAGTCTAACTTTACCGGCTGTGTGAATCTGACCGGTTCTCGTCCACACTACCACCTCCTGCTCGACTGTAGGTTTGACCTGACGAAGGATGCCGCAGCGTTCGTTCATCATCGGTGTCGGCTGTACGGCATTTACCAAGGTATAGTAACGCTTGCAACATCAGCCACGAGGTACTGAGCAGAGGGGCACGTAGCCGCGAGGCCTGAGAACCACGGAGGAGGTGGGTAACATATTGTAAGCGAATGCGACGTCTCCCAACGAGCCCTGCTGCAGATGGGGCTGGAGGCAGGCACGAAAGCCTTGCTCGATGCCGGTAAGCCTGGGGTGTTCTGAGCGTTGATGGGTTCCTGACTAGTCGTTGATCCAGGCATCACATACGATGAGGTCGAGGCGGCATACGTGGGCTACTGCTATGGGGATTCAACGAGCGGCCAGGTCAGTGAGCTCAAATCCTTCGGTGCATTGCCTGACCGTATTTGCAGAGGGCGTTGTATCAGCTCGGGATGACCGGCATCCCTATCACGAACGTGAATAACAACTGTTCGACTGGCAGTACTGCCCTCTACAACGCCAACACGCTCATCAGGGGAGGGCTCGCCAACTGCGTCCTCGCTCTCGGCTTCGAGCGTATGGCCCGCGGGAGCCTCGGAACCAACTTCCCTGACCGAGAGTCGCCCATCAAGGTATTCAACGATGCCTCCTTCGAGCTGGAGGACAGTTTCAGTGCCGGGAAGAACCACGGCCCCAGCGCGCCACGCATGTTCGCGAATGGCGCACAGGAGTACTTCGACAAATACGGCGCCAACATCAAACATCTCGCACAAATTGGTGGGTCATACCGTTCAGTTACACACGAGCTTTGGATGGCTATATGCGTTCGTTGTAGCGAGCAAGAACCACAAGCACTCCGTGAAGAACCCGTACTCGCAGTTCCGCGACGGATGGAGCGTGGAACAAGTCCTTGCGGCCCCACAGATCAACAAGCAGCTTACAAAGTTCATGTGCAGCCCCACTTCTGTACGTTGTTGTCTGGCTGGTGCCTCGGTCCGGGTAGTGGCTGAAAAACATCCAGGATGGCGCTGCGTGCTGTATACTCGCCTCAGAGGACTTCGTTCACAAGCATGGTCTCGAGAACCAAGCCATTGAGATAGTGGCCACGGCCCTCACTACTGACGAGCCGACGACATTCGAGAACAGGAGCCCGATGGAAGTCGTCGGCTACAGCATGTCGAAGAGCGCTGGAGAGCAGGTCTTCTCCCAGGCTGGTCTGCACGGCCGCGAGGGCCGCGACCAAGTTGGTGTCATCGAGCTGCACGACTGCTTCGCTGCCAATGAGGTATGCCTGCATCTTATGTCCCTGACTCGCACCGACGTTCTCACACGCCACTAAGCTCATTACCTACGATGCCCTTGGACTTTGTGAGCCCGGTCAAGCCCACAAGCTGGTCGAAAGGGGCGACAATACGGTATACCCTCTCTCTCAAGACGGCACGATAATCCCTAACACTCTCATGCTGCAGTATGGTGGAAAATACGTCATCAACCCAAGCGGAGGCCTGGAGGCGAAGGGGCACCCTCTAGGTGCTACCGGGTTGGGCATGCACTTCTACATCACGAGTAAGCTTCCGGACCAGTGACTGTGAATGCTCCTGACTTATACGGTATCCATAGTGCAACTGCGCCAGTGTGAGTAGCATACTCCCCTCGATGTCTCTCACAACGCCCCAACCACGATCCACAGGGGCTGGCCCGATGCAGGCGCCCGGTTTGTTCGACGTGCCCGACAAACGCGGCAAGTACGGTCTAGTGCACAACATCGGTCTAGGTGGTGCTGTCGTATGCAGCCTCCTTCGTCGCCCAGAGTTTTTCAAGGAGGGTGGCGAAGATGGACGTAACAGGTGAGCGCACACTACGAGCGCTACAACCTAATGTCGTTGTTGACTCAGCCGCCCGACTTCAGGCTTGGATACAACCATGCGCATGAGTACCGCACGATCACCCGCACAGACGTGGACAAAGTGAAGGCGCGGAAGAGCTCGCCGTACATACTGCAGCGGGCGAAGCTGTGAAGTATCTCTTCTTTTACGGTCGCTCCCCCCGACGGCCCCTATGGGTCGTACTTGTATTTGTATCTCTGCTGGATGAATGTGTACTGTTAGCCGCAGCCTCGGGCTCCACTTGGCACCACTACATGCTCCGGGACGAGGTACCTAGCCTGAGATTACCACCCTCGGCATGGGAGTCTCGTATACGCGTTGAGTCGGCCGTTCCCACAACCGTCGCTCGCCCCCGCTCACGCCCTTTTCGCGCGCAGGATCCGCAGCGCCCGACTGTGCTTCGTGTGTGCCCAACGTCGCCGTGGGCTTGGTAGGTTCTGACTGCGCAAGTGCTCAGAAGTATCGACTGGGAAAGTTGCGGTATATGGTATAACGAAGTACAGCGACGCGATCGTGGTTCGGGTACATGAACGAACAGGGAAGCACTTCAGAGTCCTTCTGGGCAGGGAGACGCATCCTTCCTCCGCCGGCGGGTCTTGGATGTCTTTGATACTGGCTTACCCCATGAGAGGTTGTCGTCTTCCAGCCACTCAGCAACGTCGGGCTGAGCACGGCGGTGATCAGTGGGGGGACAACTAGGGCTAGTGAACGGACTGCACTTACGAGCTCGTTCTCGGATGCGCGTCCTTCAAGTAGGCGGGATATGAGGCCAGTGGATCTTGTAGAGTGTCTGTCGCCGTCAAGCGTCGGCGGGGACTGGGCGAGGCAGATAACAGGTGAGTCAACCCCACTCTCAACATGCACTTGAGTATAGCGGGGCGCACCGTTGACGCGAAGCTCTTTGCTAGGCTACCAGAGCTTCGTGCACTGGAGGAGTCTTGTAGATGCGACAGGCCCTTCGGGATTACACGTCAGTACAACGCACGACTGACGTTCATTGACACGCCTACCTGCCCGTCCGTGGTTGAGAGTCCCATTCGCCGGATGAGGCGTTTGACCGGCGATGGGCGACTTGCGCCAGGTCGATCGTCGACGGACGGCAGACTATGGTTGTCCAATGGCATGTTCTGTAGGTACGCGATGAGCCGTCAGCTTGTTATATGACATAACTTCCAGACTGACCCTTGACTGCCAGGAGGAGGTATCAGCGGGTGTATGCATAGCGGAATGGGTGTAGGACAAAGGGCGGGCGCTGGCGAGTGTGAGGCGGATCCTTGCAGACAGTGCTCTGGGTTACGATGCTAATCAATGTCCGCTCAACAGGGGCCTATTAAAAGGACGTCCGGCGGAGCCAGCCGAACGGGATGTGCACGCCAGTGAGTCCGGCGCCGTTAATCAGGTTCCCGCTTAGGACCTACCTACTTCAGAGCCGGCGAAGGCATCTTCATCTTCTAGCCCATTTCCCCCAATACCCCCCTGATGCTGCCATGAAATGCCACCGAAGGCGGGCACTTCTGCATGGCTGCAGCTCGCCCACGCTGAAGCATGGCAGCCCGACGCGGCAAGTGCTGTGAACACTTGGCCGCCGCTCTCACGCTGTTGCGGACCGCCTGTGCGAGTCTCATGCAGGTGCTTGTCCGGCACCGATGGGAGGAGGATCCACCCTACTCCACGGGCTTGTTTAACAGGCATTGGCATGGCATCATGCCGGGGCCATGGATGCTCCCCAGGCAATGGGAAAGTGGACCAGTCGCGATCCCCGCGGGACGACGTTGCGTAGGACCGCGCGAACGCCGTGTTGTCTGCTGGAAAGTCCCATGGCCCCGTGATACGCTGGCTTGCTGGTAGTGACGTCCAGAGGTTCTTGAGGGTGCACTACTTCGCTCTTCTTCTACCATGACAGGGTCTCGAGAAGGCCAGGCGGAGCGATCCTGGCCGAGGCATTCGCATCGTGTAGAAGCATGGTGAGCAACCACCTTCGCGATGTTTCGACCACGCGGCCAGTGCTCAGGTTCTTGCACAGAACCGCCATAGCCAGGTGTGGTATGGGAGAATCGATACTGTGAGGCGACCACTTTTGGAGCATCCCCCGTTGTGACATGGGCTAAGCCTACCTTCGACAGGGGCATACTGCAGAACTCCTTCCCTGGTGGGCTTGATTAACTCGAAAGCTCTGCCTGAGCAAAGCCCGGCCGCCTATCATGAAACCAAACGCTGGCAGTTTGTCCCACAAGAACCGCGGAGAACCGCGGAGCATTGCATATGCCCCTGGTCTGGATTCCGCTGCTTGGCCTAAGCGTTGAGTTACATTTGCAACCTGCCCTACGGCGCGCTGACCGCATGTGGTTTCCTTGATAACCGCATCCACGACATGGCCGCTGTCACAGCGTCGCGAGGACGCAAAATAGCCTCACCGCCCTGAAGCCACAAGCCACACGGGCACCGGCGATTGTCGCGGTGTGCCGTAACGTTTGGGATCGTCGTCCAAGCCTCGGTTTCTCTGGCCATGGCTGGTTCTTCGGTGCGTTTTCGCTTGTTCACTTCCGCGTGCTGCACGTCATAGCACGGCTGTCGCTTTCCACACCGGCACTGTCTACGAGCTCGAGCTCCTCGCTGACCTTCGTTATCGCGGCGCTTCAACTACATCTCCCGCGTGGCACCGTATGGCCGTTTGTGACCAGCATGTGAACGAGCATACTCACTTTTCGGCCGAGTTACACAACATCTCGGGCATCCGGCCTCTTGAGGCTCACTGTGAATAGGTTCCGCTTTCCCCAGTTGGTAACTCGCCGGCGTGGGCATGTAATCACGTTCCCTTGTATGTGCCTCTCCGCCTATGGTCACTCATCGCTTACTCAACGCCTTAGCCGTTCAGTTCGTGACCTTCCCAATTCTTACAAACGCCTCGCACGCGGTATGTGCGCTTCTTCACGAGCCCTTCGGACGAGTAATGCAGTCACGAGCCCGCGTGCCTCGCGCTTTTCGCTTGCGACTGAGCCGCGAAGGCTCGGAGGATCGGAACGTCCTGGGCGCTGGGAACACACCGCTCAAACACGGGCGGGGCGATTATTCATAGGTCACTGGACGTGAATACGCTGCCTCTGTATGTTCCCCGCGCTCAGGACTCAGGTCACGTTCTGCACCGCATTCTATGTCATCGGGCGTGGCCGCGCGCTACCCCGCACTGTCAGGCTGCCCCGCCCACCGCGACTAGTGCCATTACAGAGATGATGGCCGGGTCACCTGCCTCCCATCCTCTTGTTATGCGCGCTGCGGGGTGGCGGCCGGTATACAGTGGCGGTAGACCCGTGCTCCGCATTGCCGATGCGGAGATGGGGGCGGACTGCTGTGGTTGGTCGACGATGGGGGAGTCTGGGGAGGGGAGATCCGTGGCCGACACAGTTTGCGTTCCTGGTGCCAGCCGCGGTTGCATGATGGATGAGAGGCGGCTGTCCGTCTGGAGACTGGAGACCGGAGGCGCGCGCCCCCGCACTGCGGGGAGGGTCGTATAAAGAGCGCGGAGGTGGAGCATGATCTTCTCGTTCCACAGACCGCATTTAAGTCTCTCCTCCACGTTCCCCCACCCCGCCTCTCGTACCACGTCCGCGACCTCTCTACTCCCAAGCCCATCTGCTGCGCCGTCGTATAGTACTCGCGACGTCACCCTAACGATCCACGACACAACCCCCATCCCAAACATCTCAACAACTTAAGCCGGTGTTGATCACCCATCCAACCCACCCATCCACCTATCTACTCAGACATCATGACGCCGCTCTTCGCGAAGTTCCTCCGCACGCAAAGCTCCAGCGTGCGTGTCTCTTCTCATCCTTCTCTTCGCGATGGCATCTTTACACCCCATCTGATCGCTGCCTTCCATAGCGCTCCACTCGTTCGGAGAGGCGGACCTCGGTTGACTCCTACGACTCCTCCGTGAGCTACGTGATCTCCCTGGTCAGTACATCTTGCCGTTCCCTCGCGATATTTTACTGACAGTGTTTCGTCGTACTCAGCCGTCCATCCGTTCTCCACGACGCAGCTCGCTCACGCCGAGCTTCGGCTCCACGACGAGCAGCAGCTCCTACACCGTGAGCCCCGTCCGAGCCCTCGTATTGTACCACTTCGTTGACCGTGGTCTTGTTGTATAGGCGGAGATGATCGATGACGAGAACTCCGCATGGGGCCGCCCTCCGCGCAAGTCCCGCGGGCCCAAGCTCGGTCTCGGCTGGGCCCGTTTCTAAGCACCTCCCTGGACCATCCCGGCTCCTCCCCATACCCGCTCGAGCACTGTGTCTCCATAGGGCCTGCTGCTCGCACTTCCCTGCCTTCTGCCTCCTGAACTCTCGGTGCTTCCGCTGCTTTGACGACTTCGCCCGCATGTCTGACATTTTAATGATGTTGACCCTCGATCCCGGTCCAGGCCGCCGCACGCAGTGGGTGAATGTACGATAGTCCTTGTGCCTTTCATTTCGACTTGTCACGACCTTCTTCCTTTACGTAGTGACGACGACCCCCCGCCTTCGATACCACGCCGTGTAATGTACTACAGTGCCTGAAGATGTACCATAATGTACGATATACGCCCTCTCGAATCGAGTTCATGCTTTTCACTCCACCCTTCTCCTTGAGCCTGACTGAGCGATGCGATGCGATGCGGTCCATTCTATTCTTTTCAGGCCTGTGCGACTGTCGACATTTGAATGGGACACGGTGACAGCGGGCGATGCCCGCCGCACAGCACTCTATGACAACCGCGTGAAGACATCACATTGCCGTGCGAGGACAGAACAACACGAACATGTGAACACGATTGCAGTTTGAAGAACCCTAAGGCGAGCAATTTGCAGGTGATGCTATAACTAAGGAGCGTCCATGCGGGATGTATACAACACGCGCGCCGAATCCGCCGCATACAACGGGGGCCGTACGTAGAATACAATATGCAAACAATCCATCCGTCGGAGGTAGTAGGTCAGCAGAAGATAGGTCGTAAGAAGGCTGGCTCTATGCTGGGCGGCCTGAACGTAAGTAGATAGGAGGTGATGAGATATGTGCACAATCCTGGATCCGTAGATGTGTAAATATACACAAGGTAGAGATGAATCATGAAGAGGCGGTTAAATGCCGGCGGCTCTGCGCCCGACCAGGGTCCCCGGCCCTTCGAAGGAGATACACAGCGCGAGCGCGAACGTGAACGAAGAAACGAACGAAAGCACGAAGAATAGGAAGGCGCTCGCGTGAGAAGGAGGCAAGGCACCGTTTAGACATCGATGTGGTACGACGGCGGTCGATCGCTCCCCTCCGCGGCGTCGACGGGAACGTCCACGGTACCGTACCGTCTCCGCCGATCCCGCTGGAACGACGTCGGGCCCGTGCGTTCGGGTTGGGGCGTCGCTTGGCCCTGTCCGCGCGCTTCCCTGAGCGATGGTCGCGCGCGAGGTCCAGGAGGTGTGCGAGCGGGCACCGAACCGGACCTCGTGGGTGGATCTCGCGAGGGCAGGAGGCTGGGATCCACAGGGTCGACGCGACGCGTGCGCTGCGATGCCGACGGGCGGAGCTGCTGCTGCCGATGTTGCTGGCTCTGCTGGTCTTGCAGCTGGTATCGCTGTCTACGAGATTGGCTCGGCACGCGCGTCTGAGCCTGGAAAGAGGACAGAGGGGAGGGGTCGGCCGGGGAAGGAGAAGGTAAGAACGACTCGTCCGTGTCCAGGGTGTACGGTGCGCTTGGCGGCGTTGAGGGCGAGCTGATCGACCCGCTAGGCAGAGGGTCCGCAGGACGATGAGCGCGCTCCTTCTCGCTGGAGTAGCCCCGCGTGTGCGTGGCAAACGAGTGGGGCATCGCTGAGGGTGGCGAGTTTGCGTTCGCTGCGGACCTCGTCGTGCCCGACCGCGAGCGCCCGAGGGGCGCAGACTCCGCCGCCTGCGCTTTGGCAAAAGGATGCGCGTTGTGGCTTGACAGCGTGGTCGAGGAATCCCCTACGTCCTGGTACGCGCGACCCGAATAGACGTGCGAATTCGACGGTTGCATGTGCGCTTGGATGAGGTACGTCGCCGAGTCCGGAGGGGCCATGCTTGCCGGGGTTCCCCATGAGGACGACGCCGGGCTCCCAGGAGGGTCCGAACGCCCTGCGGAGGGCGAGAAACGGAAGGCCGGGAGGGCGCTGAGTATCGCGGGAGGGACGATCGGACTCCGCGTGGGCGATGCTGTCGTGGACGAGAGGGGCGTCACGGGTGTTTGTGTGTCCGAACCACTGCGCTTCCTCTTAGTGGACAGCTGGCGTTGACCGGGAGAGAGCATCCCCGCGAGACGCGTGCTAGGCGAGCCATGGAACGATGAGGGTGGATGGCCCTCCTGGTCAGGAGCCCACGTCCCTTCTGCCCATCCGCTCGTTGCAGGATTGACCTCGATATGGGAGGGACTCCGGGGAATGACATCTCGATCCGAGGGCGTGTTGTATTTGCCACGGCGTTTTCGGATGCAGCAATAAGTGGCGATAATGATGATGACGGCGGCACCCAAGACGCTGCACACGCTAGCCACAGCAATGACGATTGTGCGCTTCTGACTAGAGTTTACAGAGCCACTATTTGCCGCGACCAATGGGGGCGATGTAACAGATGCGGGAGATGCGCTCGCGCCGGCTTGGGCAGCTGTAGATGGCGGCGGTGAAGTCGAGATAGATTCAGCCTCTTGGTGGCTGAAAGCCTAAAATTTAGTGGGCCCGTCCAGGGAGGCAATCAAGGAGTACTCACGTGTACACGATGTAATCCAGAAGGACCAAGGATTTGTCGCTCCCGCGTTGGCCGTTCACAATAGCAATGGTGTGTGGACCGTCGGGAAGAGACTCGTTAACGTACACGGGAACGTTGTAGTGATACGTCGCGTCGCCGTTGGCTATCTGTATGAATCGACCGACGAGCTCTCCGTCGATGTAGAAGCTCATATCCGAAGTGCCAGTTGGGGACGAGAGGGAACGGGTCACGACGCAGAAAACATATACAGCCACGCCTGACCGTTCGCAGGGCACACGATGAGTCGACCAAAGGTCACAAGGTAGCAGTGTGTAGGACGTACCTTCGAACTTAGCAGCCGCTGTCTCTAACACAACGGCGGGGTCGTTGTCCCGGGTATCGTTGTACGTGGAGTCATGCCAAGTCCCGTACCGCACGAGACTGCGGTCCAGCTGGGCAGTGCACCCAGGACAGTCCTGCCCGACATTCCATGAACCGGGAGGGTCGTAGATGATTTGGTTGCCGTTAGACTCGTCACCGAGGGTGTCATCTATGGTGACGTTTACGAGCGCGGCGGAAGCAAAGACGCGTGCGAGGGGAGACGTTGCGAAGGCAGAGAAGAGGGCGAAGAACCAGAACGGCGCATACGCGCAAGGGCGCATTGCCAAGAACTGAGCAGATTAAAGGACGCGGACAGGGCGGGGCGTACGCCCGCGTTGAGCCGGAAAGGATTAAGTATGGTGGAAAGGAGGGGAGGGAGGGCAGCGCAGGGCGGTGCCTGTGGAGGGCGGGGGAGGGAGATGAGGGGAGAGGGCGAGGACTTTGACATGGCGTGGACCGCGGGAGAGCAGCTGTTTGTTCGGCGTTCTCCATCGCATTTGCTGGACGCGTCTGGGGTCGGACCGCGTTGGACCGCTGCCCACCGTTGCGTTGCTCATCACGAACCCTTCCGTCGTCCACCAACAGACGCCCCGGCGAGTTCGCGAAGGCCTGCCAGCTTCCCGATTGGGCAGACTCCCCCGCCCGCGTGCCTCATCGCCACCGGCCGACGCGATTGGCTGCGCGCCGCCGAGGGCCAGGAACGGCCTCCTCCCACTCCAGTCTCCAGCTCTGCACTCCCTGCCAGTTAATCACCGCGCATTCGTCCAACCACGCAGCTACTACGCACCTTCTCCTCGCCCAGAGCCCGCAGCGGTCTCCGTACGTTCTGGTGACGGGGCGGACGCGGCATCCGAGCTTAACTCTCCCCGTTTCCGGACTCCGCGGCACGGTGGGAACGCAACGCACCGCACGCCCTCTTTGCATATACATCAGCATGCAATCATCTGTTGCTGTCAACTTGACACGCCATGCCGGACTGCAGTCTTGCACAGACTTGGCGCTCTATCTAAAGAGGAACGAGCCTGCCCAAGCAGACTGATGGCGGCGGTCAGGCGCCCAGAGTGTCGCTGGTGCTGTGGCGGTGAAAAGCTGCGAGCCTCGACCGTGCCATTCATGCACTTACGCACATGACGGGCCCGTCGTCGCAGCCTCGCAGCGCTGTCGGAGGCATATGGCTGGCGTGTAGTCGTGTACATGTCGCCGCCGGCTTCCAGCCGCGCCGAGCGGTGCGAGACAACCTGTGCGAGGCGGCATCGCGTCGGGTGCGTCGGGGGATCGTCAATTTGGCGGCGCGGCGCGTACAGACAGCCTAAATGCCTGCCTCGAGGACAGCTGCCCACACGTCGTCAGTTTAGCGCCACAAGGAAGCGGCAGGATGCCGTGGCTGTCGGTGCCCGAAGGCGAAGATGCGCTCGATGGCTACCACAAGCTGTCTCCGGGTGGGAAGGATGTAGCGAGTTGAGGCGGTATCTGCTTCGCGATTATCACGTTCAGGCCAGATTCGAGGCAATGACGAGCGATCGACGGCACCCACCACTTGACGGCCGTGAGGGAAAGGAGACTGCCCGAAGAGATAGAGGTCTGCTCGAGTGCTCGTGTGTCGGTTCTGCCGAGCAGGACGTCATCGACTCTGTGAGAACTTGACTGGGGTGCTGGCGTGTGTCGCACGCCTCCGCGTTTCTCGCTGTGGCTCCGTGTCCCTCGCCGTGCCTCGAGCTCGCCTGTCATTCGTGGACTGTGGAGGAGCTATCTTGCGTGAGATCGTTGTCGGCCATCGAGCGAAACAAAATGCGGCAATGACGAACCTCAGTGTGGGGCACGAGTGTCCATATGACGAGCTGCCGCTATACGGACACGCTGTATGCACCAACGAGCCCGGATCGTGGACAAACACGCATACAACCGTGTCAAGTACAGCCGGAACTCGACACATAGACGAATAGATACGCCATACATTTGACTCTGTCGGTATGTCAGGATGCGAGATAGGTGATATGTCGCGAGTCGCCCGCGCGCAGTGCCGAGCGGGAGGAGCTCATGGTGGTCAGAAGCCAAGTCAGAGTTTCAGCTCTGGCCTGCATGCGCCCCGCCGCGGGCACAGCGCTCCACGCGCCTGCCTGCGGCGTGGGGCGCCGTCCGTCGCGCGTCCGATGTGACGGACGGAGACGTCGTCGGGGCAGACGTGAAGGGCGCCGCGACACGAGGCGCGTTGGCAGCTCCCGCCGCGTGCACGTGACCGCGCGCGCCCTGGAAACCAGTCGACCCTCGGACGCAAGTGCACAACGTCGGGAGCACTACCGTCCCGCCACAACGGTGAGTGCGCAAGAAGTCAAGCACAGTCAATTGATTCCAGATGGACACTCAGCACATCGCGGTCTATTGACACAACAAGCATTGACGCGGACGGGCCGAAAACATGTACCGTACATCAACCGGCGCGCGTCCAGTGCTACCTAGATACCTCTTGCCGGCTTCCAGGTGACGGAACGCTCGCGCCTCCTGCAACACACAAATACCGTCAGCTGTCTCCCATTGCATCCGCGCTCCGGCGCAGTACGCACCAGCTCCTTCTGCAGCTACAGCTCCCGCAGGCCGAGGCGCTCCAGGCTCATCGCCCTCAGCAGCAGCAGCCGCGACCCCTCTTCTTCTCCCGCTCTTTCCAGGGGGTATGTAAGCCCCATTCTCCAGCCCCGGTCCAGGTCCTGAAAGCATCGCGCCGCGGGCCTCTTGCATGTGAATGAACGCCGCGGAAGGCGCGACCCGCTTCCGCTTCCACTTCTTATAGAGCGCGAGCGCCGAGGCGATCATCGCGGTGAGCAGGATGCTGCCCCCGACCGACGCGCCGATGGCGATGCCGCTCTTATTGGACCCGGTGGCGACCAGGCTCGCGGCAGAGGGAGAAGGGATCGTGGGGACGACGGACGTCCGAGTGGTTGCGGTCGCGGTCGCGGTTACGGACGCGGAAGGCGTTGGGGGAGGGGTGAATGAGGGAAGGGGTTTGTCGGCTGGTACGTCCGCTCTGTGTGTATTCGGGCCGGAATGAGTGTCTGTTTCTTCCCTTCGAGAGAAACGCGAGGGAAGATGGAGGGGCGCTGGACGTACGTATAGAGAATGTAATCGAGGAGGAGGATCGACCCATTCGATCCCGGGACACCGTTCATGATCTCCAAGACGTGTTTCCCAGGGACGAGCGACGTGTTCGCGTACACGAGCACGTTGTAGTCGTACGGGCCTGTCCTCAGAGGCGTATCCACATTGTAAGAGCCCACCGCTTCCGCGTCGAGAGTGAAGACCATGTTCGGAAACCCGTCTGTGGCCTCTCGTTCATCGGGAATTATACAGTACACGTAGATCGCGCTTCCTGGAACAGAGATAGGTTAAGTGACGCGTCCTTGTCCGGGACATGCGGCTCAGAATATGCGTGCCTTCGAATAACGCCAAAGCCGTCGGAACAAGAGCTCCCGACGGCTTGTTCACCACACTTTCGTGCCATGTGTGGTTGAACGCGAACGCTTCGTCCGGCTGTGCCCTGCAGTCCACGCAGCCCAGGCCGGACTTCCACGCGGCCTTTGGGATATATTGAATATGAGAGCCCGTCAGCACGTCCCCGTAGGTATCGTCGATGGTGACGTTGAACGGCACAGCTAAGGCCCAGTGCACACACACGGCGAAGACGACCCATATAGCCTGGATTACGTAGAAGCTGGCAGAGACGTGACCAGAGGCCGTACCCATGCTTCTCAGAGGGGGTGCCCGCCGACCTCGTCACTCCAAGCCACGTCTCTGATAAGCAGAAGAGGTTGTCAAAGCCACAAGAGCAAGTTGCATTTTGCCGAAAGACGGAGTCGAAACAGTACAACAAGGGGAGACGGGGCTAGGCGCCTTGATGAGAATGATCCAGGCCAACGATTATGACATCACTTCGCTACTCTAGGGACAGCTGTACCGTATAGTCAATGGATCAAAGCCCTTATCTCTCTCTCTCTCTCTCTCTCTCTCTCTCTCTCTCTCTCTCTCTCTCTCTCTCTCTCTCTCTCTCTCTCTCGCATTTATGAACGGTAATTGGCGCTGTACAACGTTGAATGTTCGAACTTCAGTGAGACGGAGGTTTTATGCAGTGCAGCTAACACAATTACGATGTGCTCAATACGAATGCATGCCTATGATACATTGAGGTAGGTGGTGGTAGTACAAACGTATGCTATCCCCTCATGAGGGGATCGGAAGGAACGACGGAGTACAATTACTTGCGGGCCTCCTTCTGGACATCCGCCTTGAAGTCTCGTGCTCCTTCCCGCGCGCCGGCAGCAGTCTACGATGCCAATCAGTGTGACGGCAAGTGTTTATTAATAAGGTGTATGTAGCTTACCTGGTTAGCCTTCTGGCCTGCCACTGTCGATGCCTCGGACGCCTTCTCCTTCGCAACACCTACACGGGTACAGATGTCAGGACCGTTTCGCCTCTCTGGAGTTTCGCAGATACGTACCGACAGTCTCCTTGGTCTTCTCGGCCGCGACTTCGCCCTTCTCAATCGCCGATGCAAGACCCTGTCCGACCTTCTTGTTGACCTGCGAAACCAATCGGCATCCCCGAAGCGCCTCAGAATGTACGCAAGCGTACCTTGTCGGCCACCTCAGCGACCTTCTCCGTCACTAATCTCGCCGCGGGGGACGAGTGGAAGCCACGCGAGCTGCTCGCAACAGCAGAGCGGGCAGAAGCAGAAAATGCAGCACGGATCATAGACATGGTGGTAGACGGAAGATGCGAGTGGTGGTTGTGAGAGTCGTCGTGGGGATCGTGAAGATGCTGGTGGGAAGCGGCTGGTGGCCGACCCCGAGCCCCCTCAAGTAGTCTGCGGCGGAGAAGGATGACGTCGGCGCATCGCTGTGCGAGCTCGCGCCATTACGCGGTGAGGAGCAAGGGATCCAGCAGGTTCATTCCCTTTTCGTAGGAGTTGTGGTGGCCTGACGTCAGTGCATACAGGAGAACGCGATCACGTGTGATGACGAAACGCGTCGAACTGTATTAGAACGCGTGTCCCCGCAGGTGGACCTCAGGGCAAGGACGCGACCGCGGGGGAAAGTAGAGCAGCCTCTCTACCGCACCTGGCAGACCTTGCAGAGTGCTTGATACCTTTGCTCAGCATCTGCTAGCCTGGGGAATATGATAGATCGCATCTCTCCAGTCAAGATCAGCGTCAAACTTCTCGGCTTCTCCCGCATGATGCGGGAGATTAGGGCAGCTCTCCTCCTTCTCAACTTGTTCTCCGGCTGCCACGGTCGTGAGCTCAACCACTCCGTGCTACACTACCCACACTCTGCTGCGACTGTTATCTTCTCTCAAGATTCAAAGACCATGAGACACAGGCATCGCCCGCCAAAACCCGAGCATGAACGTTTCCGCAACGCCCATATTTCAAGCATCCAGGGGGATCATCCATCAAGCTCGTCCGTAAGGCCGCTGCCACCTCAGCCGCAGCCACCGCCATCTCTCCGCGGCGGCCAGCTGCCACCATGTTGATCACGCCTCTAGATGCGCGCCCGCGATCCGGATGAGATGTCGGACGCATCTGCACAGCAACAGCGCCCCCCACGTCGAAGCCGCCCCGTACCGTGACCGCGCTCTCATCAACATCCCCCCATCCGTGCCCCCCCGCGCGCTCATCCCGCCCAGCACGCATCTGCCATTGCGCGCGCGCAGCCCGACTCGGGGACCCGGGACACAACGGCCCCTCTCGTCATCCGTGCAATCTCATCAATCAGCGCTGGCAGCAGACGCAGACGCGGACGCGGACGCATCTCCATCTGCTGCCCAGTGCCTGCGTATACGTACCGAGCGGACCTGTAATATGGATACAGGTACGGATGATATGAGGAGGAGGGGGCCTGATCTACTGTGGTGACCGGTCCCCCGTGGGCGTGCGGTGAGTGCTGCCAGTGATACTTGTCCTCCTTCCCCCCGCTGTTAGGTCCTAGGACGCGCTGTCTCTGTCTCTCTCCCTCCATCCATCTCTGGATCCTGTCCCTCGAAATTGCGTTGCCTGTCACCTCTATCAGACGTGAGGTTGCTGGCTTCTGAATTGCCCTTCTTTGCGCTGCCGGGACTCACGCTTGATCTACGGAGAGACTGCAGAGCTGGGAGCCTATAAACGCATGTCCGTCTGCGGGCACCCTCGAAACATACCATGCTCTTTCACTCGATCATATCCGTTCCTACAACCGTCCCGCTCTTCGCTCTCTTACTATACGGCTTGACGATGGCACCCCTCGTGTACTCACACAGCGAGACCCCCGAGCATGTCACGATCAGCAACGCGCGTTTCGTGAGGACCGCCTATGATGACTCCGGCTACGAGGGCAAGGGGTACGACGGGTCCCGACAGACCAGCATGTCTGAGAGCGTGGCGAGCGTAACCTTTGAGGGTGCGTGCTTAGAGAGTGGTTGCGCCCCTCGAGACTGAATGCATGAATGGGTCCGTCCGGCTAGGTACCGGGGCAGATGTCTACTGCGAAAGCGCAGCATCGTCTCCACGAATTGGAGTTGCCCTCGACGACGAGCTCGTCGCGGAGTACACCGCGAGGCTTGACGGGTCCAAGGGAAATCCCCTCCGCTACGTATATGCGCGCCATGATGTTCCTGCGGGCGAGCACACACTACGCATCTCGACCCAAGATGAAGCACGAACTCCTTTCGACTGCTCCGTCGTACATACCACGACAGCGTCACAAAGCCCCGGCAGCCCCACCGAGCCTGACCGCCACCACGCTCTCCTCCGACGAGAACCACAGGCAGAAGGGCCCTCGGAGCCGGATCCGGGAGGGAAGCACTCGCCACACACCTCCACACTCGGCACCCACTTCTCCATCCTCCCCGTCTCATTTGTATCCTCTACCGTAGCTTTCTCTCCCACACCGTCCTTCCCCCCTTCCACCGAGCGAGCGACGTCCACGCCCGAGCCGACCTCCGGCGGCGGCGTCGGCTCAAGCACGGTCAGCGCGATCAGGAGCAACACGCTCGCGATCGTCCTTGGAGTCGTGCTCGGGGTCCTCGTCCTCGCCGCGCTCGTCGGTCTCGCGGTGTCCTGGCGCCAGCGCAGGAAGAGGAAGCACGTCGCGCCGTCGACGGAGTATCTGCGGAGCGTGGCCGCTGCGGCAGCAGATGAGGACCGCGAGGTGGGCTTGGGCGGAGGCGCGGGGGCGGGGCCGGGGATCGCCAGCGGGGCGGGGGCGGGGATGATGAGGATGCCGGGGCCGGGCGTGGGCAGGGACAGTCCGGTGAGCGTGGCGAGCCAGCAGTACTTCCGGTGGACGGCGAACATGGCGGGGGAGTCGCCGACGACGCCTGTGTCGACGCTGAACACCCTCGAGCCGCTCCGCCCGAGTTCGCTGGGGGTGCAGACAGGTAAGTGACTCGCGTCTGCTGGTGTACGTATGTATCTTCGTCGCTGACTGGACTGGCCATAGCAGGGAACGATCCGGGGATGCGTGAGATGTATCGAAGAGACTCCAGTAGGGCGGTCTAGATCGACCCGATTGGAGTCACTGTAGACGGGCTGTTCCGTTGTACTGCTACACTTGTACTTGTTTCTTTGCACTCGAATTCAGTCCCAACTGGGATTCACGCCACATTGCCTACTACATGACGAAACGGCCTGCCACGGTGGAGACGCACCTTCAATGAAGCCGTTGTTCTCCCGTGAACTTTCGATGGGTGAGTCGCGGTCAGGCCGCACTTCTGGACGGGGACAGGAGCACTGCAGCGCATACGCCGCTAGCGGACGGACGGACAAAGGGATCGGCGGCGGGGTGCTGAAACGCTGATGGCGCTACGCCACTTTGTGCGCGTTACATTGTTTTCTGGCGAGGGAGACGACGGACGGGGGTTGAGGGTTGGGTATCTATGCTCTGGAAGGTACGCCGGAATCTCGAGTGTACAAAAGTGGGGGATTCCAGGGCATCGATACCTTTGTCAAGGCTGCTAGCCGGGTGGCACCCATGCACGCGGCGCACACGAGCGTAGGGGAGATCGGAGAGGCCTGGAAAGAGGGTGCGGTCCGGCTACAAAGCAAGTCACCGTAGTACAACCTGCTATTCCTGCGATAGGCAGGAGGAGAGGGAACCGCGGTGCGCGTTAGTGACCTCGAGGCGACCCGGAAGGTGAGTATGGGCCCGCCTGCGTGGACGATCCAAGCTGTAGCGGCGCGGGTGGCACACGATCAGAGATCTCGGGGTATCCGTGGGAAGATCGCCATTTAGAGTGGACGCCAGGCCGGACGCGCGGGCAAGTCCTTCCCTCTCCTGACGTCGACGTCCCGGCGGGTCGGGGCTGCACGCGGGGAGGACGATGTGCAGCGGGCGCGATGCGTCCGTACAACGGTCCTTTGTCCACCATGGGGTGCCGTTCATTTAAGATGGACGCCTTCTCCCGCCCTGCTTCTCAGTTTCTCTTCACTGCACCTGCCCGATGTCGTCCTCTGCGCCCCCCTCTGCCCCCGACCAGTCACAGGACGTGTTTGCGCTCTTCCTCGACGAGGGAGTGCTCGCCCTCCACCCTTCTCTCGACCTCGACACCGACCACGCTTCCCAGATTGACATACCCGGATCCGCGCTCGACACATACACCTCTGCTGCAGTCTCGCAGCAGCTCAGCTTCCCCGCCCTCGACCAAGGATCCTCGGCTTTCAGCGCGGCGGATTACACGCCAGGCGTGTATCCTCACGATTACCGCGAACTGTTCAACGCACAGTATGTTCAAACCCTTCCAGTCGCAAGTAATCTTCCTCATTTTACCTCAGCCTCGATGACAACGCGTCCCTACGGACACTGTCTACTCCCCCTGCGTCGCGACGCGACTCCTTCACAGAGTCCGTATCCAGTAGCATCTACGATGCACTCTCCTGCTCTCACTTCCAAAGCGATCCTGCCCAAGCCCCCTTCACCCATATTGACCCGCGGCTCGTCTTCGGAGGCATCCAAGTGACCCCTCCGAGTCCGCGGTGTGACCCATACAGCACTCCTTCGCCTACGATTACTATCGGCACACTCAGCCCCCTCGACACTGACTGGCTTGACTCAACGTTCGATATTGCCTCCGCACCGCCAATGTCCCCCAGCCCATCCCTCTCGTCCTCCTGGTCCTCGTCGTTATCCCCGTCTCTCCCTCCGTCTACTCCGGCGGAGTCTTGCATGTCTCCCATGCCGGAAATTCACGACGGGTCCGGCGAGAACGAGGCCGACTATGCGGGTGAGGGCAAAGGCTCGGAGCCCGTCCATAGCAAGCTCGAGGTCGTCAGGTGCATTCAAGCCGAAGAGGACGACGCCGAGTCCGGCAACGATGGCGACGACGATGACGACGACGACGACGAGTACGTGCCCCCCGCTCCTGTGTACAAGATCTCCATCAAGGCCCCCTCCAAGCGCCGCCAAACGAAGAAGCGCGCACGCGCCTCCCCCTACCCTCTCCCCTCGTCCTCCCCCTCCCCCGCCTCCCCGAGCACCCCCGCCTCCCCTTATCCGCAGCCCCGCTCCTCCGCAGGCACGCAGCCGAAGCTCAGCGTGACCCGGCGGCGCAACGTCGAGGTCGAGGACGACTCCGTCATCCCGGGATACGAAGTGACGGACGACGGCGCGCACCTCCGCTGCCTCGTCTGCCTCGAGGTCCTGTCCGCGACGGGCGAGACGGACATGCTCCGGCACATCCTCACGCACATCCGCCCCCGGTGGCTCTGCTGCGGCGTGCCCGTCGAGCTCGCCGCGCAGTACGGCGTGCCGGAGGCGGAGGTCGCGGCGGCGGTGGCGGCGGCGGCGGCGAGCGCGGACGGGGGAGAGGGAGAGGGAGAGGGAGGAGGAGGAGGAGCTGTGACCGTGTTCGAAGGGCGGCGCATGATCGGCGGGTGCCAGACGCTGTTCGCGCGCAAGGACTCGCTGAAGCGGCACCTCCACGCGAAGACGAAGCGGCGCGCGGAGGCCAAAGCCAAGGCCGAGGCCGGGGCGCACACGTGCTTCGGCGACGTCGAGGGCCCGTGGTTCGCGCACGTCGTCGAGGCGGAGAAGAGGGACATGCGGGCGGCGCGGGAGGCGGCGAGGAAGGCCTGGAAGCTCAAGCTCAAGCTCAAGCAGTCGCAGGGCGGGGCGAGGAAGTGAGTTCGCTGCGGGCGTGAGGTCGCGGTGCGCTAGCCATGGAAAGTGCGAGCTGGGACTCGGACTCGCGACGAAGATTCACGACTTGGGACGACGGAACGCGGACTTATACCTATGACTGGACGATACCAACATCCACGCGAACGGAATGTACGACTGCTTCTGTACTCATCTATGTTGTATGCTCTATCCACTCGTGTATCTGTAGCTTCGTTGGGGTGTACGCGAGCCGGCACCCTCAATCAATGAATGCCTTGACCCTCACCACAGCGCTAGCATTGACTGAGGCTAGAGCGTAGGCGTGAATATTTGAATCCGAATATCATGAACATTCTAATACGAAAGAAATAGTGGACATCGAGTCAGTCGAGTCGTCGCGGCAGTCCCACCACGGTCTAGCTAGCTAGGGATGTACTACGAGTCGTACTACAGTAGTAACAAGACAGGCCCGTACTAGCCAAGTCGTGACGAATGTCCAACGGTTAACGAGACGCAGAGTGAGAACGAATTCGAAGAGAGAGAAAACAAACTGGTACATAGTAGAATTCGTGGTACTTTGGGCGGCGTTCGGTCATGGGTCGTGACGGCGGTGATGGGTGGTTTCATGGAGGGGGCCTGGGGAGGTAGCACGCGTACTCGTCCGAGCCCTCTTCTTCCTGCTCTATTGACTGACGCCTTCTCTCACCAAGCGCTCGCAACATGTCTCCTGGCCGCGGCCTTCTCGCGGGCCTGCGGGCAGAGGAAATTGGAATAATGATGCGATTGCGGGGTGAGCGTAAGGAGAGAGTGCGAGGAGGGAGCGAACGGTAGTCGTGGTGATGATGGTGGTGGTGGATGGGGGCAGCCATGCGAGGTCTGCGTCTACTATAGGTACGGGTGGATAGGTATGCAGCGGATTATATGGTATTTTCTTTCGTCCCCGACCACACACAGGCACACGGGCGGCGACGGCGCCTATGCGAACGTGCGGGGCTTGAACTTCATCAAGCAGCCGTCCTGGGGAAAGAGCGTCGCGATGATCCTGCGCATATGACGTCAGCGACACGGCCCTTAGCGGCGATACGAGGTGCAAAGATACTCACTGGACCTTGTCGCTCTTCTCCGTACGGACGTGCTCCCACTCCGTAAGCGCAGCGGCGTCGGCGAGGACAAGCGCAATGTTCATCATCGCATACTCGAGCCCAATGCACTTGTGCGGCCCGCTGCCGAACACGAGGTAGTTCTTCGGGTTCTGGTTCGCGCTGCCGTTGGGGTCGAGCCAGCGCTCGGGCACGAGCTCGTCGGGCTCGGGGTACACCTCCGGGTCGTGCAGCGAGTTGTAGAACGAGGGGATGACCATGCTGCCCGCGGGCACCGTGTAGTCCTCCGAGAGCGGGAACGCCTTGAGCGTCTTGTAGGGAACCATGGTGACGGGCGGCTTGACGCGCAGACTCTCGCGCACGAACGCGCGGAGGTACGGCATCTGGTCGAGCTGCTCCAGGGTGATCGGGCGCTCGTAGTCGCCTGCGCGCACGCGGTCCTGCTCTTCGCGCACCTTCGCGAGGATCTCGGGGTGGTCTGCGAGGTGCTGGAAGCCGTAGATAAGGCCGGAGCTCATCGCGTCCTGCGACGCGAAGAGGAAGGAGAAGACAACCATGGCCATCTCGAGGTCGGAGAAGTCCTTGCGGCCCTTGTACGACGGGTCCTCCATCGAGCGCACCCAGTGGTCGAGCATGCACTCGGGCTCCTTGCCGGCAGCCATCGCCTGCTTGCTCTTCGCGGCCGCGTTCTCGAGGTGCTTGAGCGCGGCTTTGCGGCACTGGATCGCGCGGTAGACCTTCGTGCCGGGGATAGCGAGCGGGAAGTTGACAAGCTCGAGCGCGACGGTGATCGCCCAGTACTTCTCGCCAATCTCACGGGCCGCGGCATCGTCGATGTGGGAGCCGCAGAACACGCGGAGCGAAGTCTCCATGTTCAGGTCACGGCAGGTCATCATGATCGGCTTGGGTGAGGGGTCCGCCGCGGCGTCGGCGAGCCATTGCTTGATGTACTTGCGAGTGATCTGGTCCTGAATGCCAACGTAGATACTGCGAATGGACGTTAGCACGAAGCTCCGAGGTGTCTAGAGCAGGACAGAGATATGGCATAACATATTCGCTCCTAGGCGAGTTCCGGAAAGCCCCTCGGAACCGTTCAAAGTGGCACAAAGGACGGTACCGCCTGTCCTTCGAGAACTCTAACGCTAGACCCCTGGGTTCCGAGGCGCCTTACACCAGTGTGACGCAGTGTCGGCACATGAGCAAGCAATCATATGCCAGACGGCTGCATCTGCATTAATAGATCGCCGTAGGTCCAGACGAAGCCGTCCAATGTGCCAAAAGAAGCGAGAGAAGCGCAGAATCGGCAGAAACGTCGAGGAAAGGGTGACGTACCCGAGAGCCTTGCGGGTGAAGAGGCCGTTCAGGACGCGGCGGTACTCCACATGCACCTTTCCAGTAAGGAAGACCCTGTGAAGAGCACGCGGGGGTCAACGCTAATCCTGGGACCTGGGCCGGGGCGCGGCCGCATGACAGTGGGCTTGCGCTTCTCTCACCAGTTATCGGGGCGGAGGATCTGCTTCGCGGAGTAGACGAGGCAGGGCTCGGCGTGGTTGGGCGAGTTCAGGATCTTGCGCGAGTACTCGTTCGAGGAGGCCATGACGATGAAGCTGTGCCGTGATGCAATTCATTTTGACGACAGCACACAGAGCGCGCGCAGGCACACACACGACGCCGGAGGCAAAAGGCGACGCAGAGAGGGGGGACGTCACGGACGCATTCGGTCAGAGGCTAGCCATAATTGGGCATGCAGACGAGGAGGAAACCTTACATGTTGAACACGCTCAGGGCAGAGAGCGCGCCCGAGTTCCACTGCTTCATGTAGCCCTCCATCGTCGGCTTCATGCTGTCCGCGAATTTGCCGATGATGGGAATCGTCCAGTTGTCGCCGGGGAGGTGCCGCTTCTTGTAGCGGTAGACGGACTGCTCGAGCGCAAGGATGCCGAGGACGATGGCGAGGGTCGTGTAGAGCCATGTCGCGGTGCCGGCGGGGGCGGAGAGGAAGGAGGGGATGGGGATGCGCTCGAGGGCGTCGGACGCGGTGAACGAGGGCAGGACGGCAGAGGAGGAACGGTCTCGGAGAGCGGACGCCATGGCGTTGGGGACGTCTGAGCTCGGTCGAGGAGGGTGGGGAACGGGGACGACGACGACGACGACGGGGAGACTTAGGCCTGGTATCGAGACAGCGGCCGGCGAGGTCGACCAACCGTTCGCAGCGGTTTGGGGACCTTACAAACCGCTCGGCCGTCCTTCACACCCTCCCGTCCCCCTCCTCCCATTGGCTCCCGCAGGAATCGACCGATTTTCCTCGTCCCTGTCCGTCACGCCTCCCTCGGTCACCGTCACGTGGCCGCGTATCATCTCCCCCCCTCGGTCCGATTCCGGCCACCGGCGCCCGCCTCGCGCAGCGCTCCCCTCGGATTCCGCGCGCGCACAACATCATCTCGCTTACACCCTGCGGCTTGTCTTCAGCCTTACGAACGCTCGGTCCATGATGGCAAGGGGCTAAGCCAACGCTGGATCCATTAACTAGCGTGCATACGCGTAATACCTGTAGACATCGACAGCAAATCCCGATACTCAAGTGACGAACAACATCTTCCTCCATCCGGGAGAACCAGACCAACGAATGAACTTGCTCGGGTATGTGTATGTGTGCGCAGGGCGTTGGGCCCTGTCATCGCCCCGCCAAAGCGCGCCGACGAGGCAGTCGCCCGACCTTCTTCGCCCCCGCGAACGTACGACTCCGCGCCTGCAGGCTGCTCACCTCCTCCACACGCGGCAGCGGTAGCGGACTCGGGTAGAACGGCGTCGGCGAGCCCCACATCACAGGCTGTTGCTGCTGCTGCTGCCTCTCCCTCTGCTCCAGGTCGTCCGCCGCGGTCGCGCTCGGCCGCTCGAGAGACGGGCTGGCCAGGGGATAGTTGAACGTCCAGAACGCGTCCTCCGCGGCGGCGCTCGAGCGTGACCGTGACTCCTCCCGCCTCCGCGCCAGCGTCGGCGCCTCGTCCAAAGCCGGGGCTGGGGCCCCCGAGCTGAGCCGGACGCGGACGTTCGTGTCGTTCCAGAGTGGGATGGGCGTCGCCTGCGTTGTCGACACGAGCGAGAACGCACGCGTGGCGGGCGGCGGTGGCGGCGGCGGCGGCAGGACGGCTGTGCGCCCGAGCCCGCTCCCGCTCTGCCCAGAGGTGATGGCCCGCGCACGCGCGACCATGGTCGCTCGGTTGTGCTCGTATTCACTCCAGCTCATGCTTGTCGTCGTGTCGTTGTCGTACCGGCTGGAGAGGCTCCCTGCAGAGACACGCAACGTCAGATATGCAGCTCGGGCGGAGATCATGCGTGCGAGAGACACTCACGCCGCCGTCCGAGATTGACAGGGTACCCGATTTCATCCCCGTTCGCATCCAAGGCCGGACCATCGTCGTCCTCTCGATTCGATGACAAGCCGCGCCGGGACCGATACGCCTCATTCCCAGTGCTCGACGCGCGCGAGAGTGCATCCAGCCGCCTCAGTGCACTCTGCCACACCATGTCCTCGTCGCCGGTCCCGCTTTCCCGGGACATGTTGTGCCACACTCTGGTGTTGGTGCTGCTGCCCGACGAACGCGACGCGGATGCACGGCCGGCCTCCTCCTGGTCCTCACCAAAGTCCCAGTCGTCCCGCCCAAAGTCCCTGCGCCAGCTGAAGTCCCGGACGACGCGCATAGGCACGCGCTCCTCCACCTCGTCCCCGTCTGCATTGAGCCTGCGGCGGACGCGGTAGCCCCGCGTCTCCGTCGGCTCCACCTCTTCGTCGTCGTCGTGAGCGTTCTCGCCCCGCCCTCTGCCTTCCGTGGACCGCCGCGCGGCGCGGATGCGCGAGATCGTCTCGCGCATGCCGGACAGCGTCTCTTCCATGCCTTCCATGACCGCGTCGTGGTCGTCTTGAGGGGTCGACGAGGAGGGGCCGCCTACCCGCGGACTGCGCGACAGCGGACCGTCCCCGCTGCGGGGCGGAGAGGCCCACTCGTACTGCGCGCCGGTGCGTGTCCGCTGTCCGCGCGGGTAGGTCGGGGGTGCCTGCGCATCCATGAGATCGCCGAGGGTCGTTCGGCCTGTGTCTCGAGGGCGTCTGGCGACTGGGTTGTCCTCTTCGGACTCGGCTGTAGTGCTTGAGCCGTGTCGTGCGAGGCCCGCGTTCACAGTGCGCAGAGCGTCATTCAGACCACTGAGTGCGTTCATGGTGGAGCGTGCCGCGGGTCCACGGGATACGGCGGGTGCAGACGCAGCGATGTTCGCATGTGAAGGGCGCGGGGTGCGATTGGCGCTAGTAGGGGAGGGAGAACGGTCGGAGGAACGCTGGGAAGGACGCAAGATGGTGGCACCCATCCCTGCGTCGAGGCGGGTACGGTGCTCGTTGATCCATGACATCAGCGTTTCGCTCTGCTGCGATATGCGAGTGATATCTTGCTGGATATCCTGGGCGATGCGCGACAGGCGCGTGGCAATCCCAGGGGGCATCCGCGGTTCCGTGGAGGAAAGGCCCTGCGCGGTGGTACGGGAGGGCGAGGACGACGTCGGTGACGCCGTAGCAGCATTGTTGCTTCTGTCGGCGGTACGGGCAGTCTGGCTGCGGCGCGCCGCAGCCAACGACGCCCGAGCGGTGACCATCGCGCCGATCGAGGTGGCAGAGTCATCCCCTCCGCGCTGCCGCAAGGAGGACTCGAGCAACTGACGCCGGCTGCGTGCAGGTAGCGACGAGACGGGCAGATTACGACTGACTTCAGCTCCAGTCGAGGAAGCCATGGATGGAGATGTCGGGAAGAGAACTGCATCGCTCGCGGCATGCATTCGCGCTGTGGTATCAATGAGGAGCCTCTGGATCACAGCTTGTCGCTCTCGTTCTTGGTTGTGGAGAGTAATGACACGGCGGAGCTCTTCCAGCTCGCCCACGCGGTCGCGCACGCCATCGGAAGAGATTGAGAGCGCGCTTCGGAGGTCGGTGAGAGTAGAATCGGATGTACGCCCAGTAGACGCGGTACCAGGTGCTGCCGGTCCTGCGATCGCGATCGGAGGGCTGGACGAAGACGCGAGTACAATAGCGTTATGGCCGGGGTCCATCGAGTTCCTCGCTCCTGTCCTCGAACTGGAGCTTGACCCATTTGCGATTGTGCTGGTGCCTGAGCCTGAGCCCAGCGCTCGGCCCTGGGCACGCAGCGCAGCCGCTTCAGTGACACGGTTGTGCAAGGTGCTCAGCCCCTCGAACGCGGATTGGATGAGTTCTGAAGAGCGGTGGATCTGCCTCTGGGTCTCCTCGATCTCGTCTTCAATAGTCGCCATGGTGGTGTTATCCATTTACGCCGTTCGGCGAATGCTTGAGGGAGAGAGCTAGAGCGCAGTTGAAGATGTGCATCTGCTCGAGTATGAGAGTCGACTCCACAACGCACTGGTGCTCGTTTTGTGGTATATTCACGGCTCCCGGGTGGCTCACAATGTAGTGGACCGGCAAAGTGACAAGATCTGTAGAGAGCTATAACCAGGCGAAGCTTGTGATCGTGGTAGGCCCAAAGCGGCTTTGATTGCGACCCCAGCCCTAGGCAGATCGCTTGCCTCACGAGCTAAGTACGACCACGCGGCAGACAAGAAAGGGGCAGAAACCTGAAGCGAGAGCGTAGGAGGTGATGAGAGAAGATGCGCAGCGGTTGCAGTGTTCGAACTGCAGATGTGGCCGCGAGCTGCTTGTTGCTGTTGTTGCTCCCGGCTATGGCGTCAGGTGCAAACGCGATCGGCGCTCCGCCATCCGCGGCATGGCCCAAGGTATCCGGACACTACTAGCAAAGACTGGCGAGTACATGCCACGAAGAGACCTCAGGAGCCTTTGAACACGATGACGGGAATGGAAGTAATAACGATACTTTTCAAAATTAGCAGAGACACCGATAGTCGACGGCAGAGTCGGACTCAGGTACAAGACCTCATGCACATGAACGGCAGGTACAGATGCATCGACGAACCGACGCGTACAGCGACAACACCCCAAGATTACTCGCTGTCCTCGTCTTCCTCATCCTCGCTGTAATCTTCCTCCGCTTCGTCGTCAATGAACCCGCCGAGAGTGGGGTCGTCCCCATCATCTTCCTCTTCATCCTCTTCATCAGAGTCCTCGTCATCGGAGTCCCCAAGCGACTCGCCCTCGCTATCCTCCCCGCCCAGCTCGACGTCCTCGATGCTGCCCTCCTCGTCCGCGCTCTCCACCTCTACCTCCATCTGCTCCTCGTCCTCGTCTTCGCTCTCACCCTCGACGTAGCGCCGTGCCTCGCGCGCCTTCGTCTGCTTGTTCTGGTTGCGCTTGTTCTTGGGCATCGGCAGGGGCGCCGGAGGCCCGGACGAGCGCATCTCGATCTGCGAGATGACCATGTCGAGCCGCCCGCTGAGCGAAAGCAAACTCTCCTGCAGCGTCAACCGCTGCGTGAGCGTCGCGTGCAATCCGGATAACCGTGCGACGAGGTCGGGCATCTGAATGTATATCGGATTTAGCGCGTGTCGTATCTGGATAATGTGCACACTTACGGTCATGAGATGGCCGCTGTGGGTGGTCAAGACGGCCTTGACCCAGTTGATCAGGGCGGTCCCGCGCTGCGAGCTTGCGCCGCCTCCGCCGCCCTTCAGGTTGTTGCCTCTCGCGCCGCGGCTCAACCGCTCCACGCACGCCGTGACAAGAGGCACGGCGAGTTGTGGTGGTAGCCGGCGGACAGTGTTCCGGATAAGAGTAGGGTCCGAATGCGCGAGACACGTCTCCAACAAGCGTGAGTCCGACGAATGGAGTGCTTGGATGAGAGTGCGCGTGAGCGAGCCTGCAGGGACGGCATCCACAGGTGCGCCCTTGCGTGCCTTCCCGTTCGGTGCGGCGGCCTCGTCGGCTTCAGACTCTGACTCAGAAGCATGGGGGTCTCCACCCTGCACCGCGGTGAGCCGCTGCCCGAGGCTGAGTTCAGCAAGGTCTGCGTCGAGCGCGCCGTCCACTTCGCGCATGACGAGGTCATCGAGCTCGCGGTCCTGCCCTATTTCGGCTCCGGTACCAACAGCGAGCCCTGCAGCCTCGTTGTACCGCTTGTTCGGCGCACCCTGAAGCCGCGTCAGTTATACACACGCCGGATACCAAACAAAAATCTCACAATGCCGTCCTTGCCGTCTACCTGACCAACGGCAGCATCTGCGGTCGCGACCGTGACCGATACGTCAGGAACGAAATGTCCCGACTGGTCGCGGTATTCCTACACAGAATATTGAGCCTCATATAACGCAGTCAATATCGCGACTGAACCTACCACCGTGTCGAAAGCAAGTTGCACTCCACCGCTGACCGACGCGACGCGCAGACGACCGGCAGTGTCATCAATAGATGATACTGCGAGCACTGAGAGTGCCGCGGCGCTTTTCTTGGACGAGGGTGAGATTACGGATTTAGGATTTAGGGTAGGAATGGCGCTCTTGCCCTTAGACGGGCTGGATGTCGCCAAGTCGGACGTGAGGGTGAAGACGGAAACCTTGCCCGCGGCAGACAGCGCAAACAGGAGGTGTTCCGAGGAGGATTCGGTGGGTGAGGAGCGGGATAGGTGAATAGCGCGGGCGTCGGAATCTAGAGGGACGGTGGCTATAATCTTGCCTTCCGTCTTGGGTGCTGTAGGGACCTCCCAGACGTTCACAAATCGGTCCGCGGAGGCCGCAGAGAGGAAACGCGTGCGATCTAGCCACTCTAGCGCGCTTACAGGGGAGGCATGTCCAGTGAACTTAGCCACTGATTTCGGTTTTTTGGAGTCGGGGGACACGGCGAGTAGGTGTATTGAGTGATGCGCCGCGAGGACCTCGGTGACACCCTCCTCTTCCGATTGCCGCACCGAAAGGGCAGTATACGGTATTCGATCGTCGCTGAAGTGCGACTGGGCCACTTGGTTTGTTCGTGCGTTCCAGAGCCGCAGAGCACCGTCAGAACTCGACGTCCAGAGAGTATGGGGGTCTTCCACGTCGCCGTCGTGGCCAGCAACGGCAAGAACAGCAGAAGAGCTAGAGGGATCGGAGAGCGTCCGAAGAAGTCTGCCATGGGAAGGAGAAAACAGAAGAAGCGAACCGTCCGAGAGACCGAGCACCACCAGCTGGGGTGCTGCAGCGCTAGGTGCCGCAGTACCTGCCGCCAGGCTGTTCCTCTTCTTGCGCTTGCTTTTACGAGACGCATCATCGTCCTCCACACCCTTCCCCTGCCCTTCCGCGAGGTCGAGCCTAGCCCAGCACAGAGAGGTTACCCGCGCGGCGTCCACGACATGTTCAGCAACCGAGCGCCGTGTAGAGGTGTCGTACACCTTCAGCGCGTGCTTGTCAATCGCGAGAGACAGGAAGGCAAATAGTTGGCCGTCCGGCGAGAAGGAAGAGAGGTAGGTCGAGGTTGTGGCATCCTCCACCGCGGGTTGGGAGATGGCAGACGTCGCCGGGGGACGTGAGCGCGGCGGTTTCGTGCGCGGCTTTTTTGACTTTTGCGGAGAGGGCGCCATAATCTGGTGGTAGCGTCAGGGCGTGCACTGACGGTTTCGGAGGGCGGCGCGGACGCACCTGGGGCGGGAGGAGGACGAGGTTCGCGGCGAGCAAAAGATTTGCTTCGCGCCCAAGGACGTCCGATCACGTGCGCCGCGGCACTGGACGAGACGGGCGCCTGCGGGGCCGAGGAGACTCTGAACTGAACCGCGCTTTCGCCGGATTCTCTCCCGCCGTCATCTTCCTCCGCCATCTCCTCTCGACCCCGCGCGAATCTCTATCCTACGCCGTTCTTTAAAACATACACGACAATTCCGGCTGCCTGCGCTGCGATTCCGTCGTCTGCAATTGACTCCGATCTTCCCGGGCACCTATCAGCTCCACCGAACGAACAGCCATGAACTACGTGCAGGTCAGTGTAATCCTTCTTCATACTCGTGCGCCGCACGTACTGATTCCGACTTTAGCTTGAGAAACTAGGTGCATAACTCCTCTTTGGCGGTGTAATTTGTTCGTTGCTGACCACGATACAGGCGAGGGAACGTACGCCACGGTGTACAAGGTACGCCGGTTATCGAGAATCACAGATAGTGCGGATGTGAAGTCTTACATGGACTTCAGGGTCGTTCCCGGACGACAAACGAGATTGTCGCTCTCAAAGAGATTCACCTCGATGCAGAAGAGGGGACGCCATCTACCGCGATCCGTGAAATCTCGCTCATGAAGGAGCTCAAGCATGTCAACATCGTCCGTCTCTACGACGTCATCCACACCGAGACAAAGCTCGTCCTCATTTTCGAGTACTGCGAGCGGGATCTCAAGAAGTACATGGACGTCCATGGCGATCGCGGTGCCCTCGATCCCGTAACGGTTCGGAGCTTCATGTACCAGCTACTGAAGGGCACTGCCTTCTGCCACGAAAACCGGGTCCTACATCGCGACCTCAAGCCGCAAAACTTACTTATCAACCGGAAGGGCGAGTTGAAGATTGGTGACTTCGGTTTGGCCAGAGCGTTCGGGGTACCGGTGAACACGTTCTCCAATGAGGTAAGCTCGGCGTCAAGGTTCTGGTGCTATCTACCTAAATCTCTTGTCAGGTTGTCACCCTATGGTATCGTGCGCCTGATGTCTTGATGGGCTCCAGGACATACAGCACGTCAATCGACGTCTGGTCTTGCGGGTGTATCTTTGCGGAGATGATCTCTGGCGTGCCTCTGTTCCGTGGTCGCGACAACCAAGACCAACTGCTCCATATCATGCGTATTATCGGCACGCCAGATGAGAGAACACTACGCAAGATAGCAACTGAGGGTGTAAGTCGCATGCGTGCATCTTAATTACAACAATACTAACAATCTTCGCTGGATAGCAAACTGAGGGCCAAGCGCAGAAGCAATACCCTAGGTACCCGAAGATTCCCTTCTCTCAAGTTCTCCCCAAAGCCCACCCACAAGGTAAGCTGTCATCAAAATCTATCATAGAAACATTTATCGAAAACGTCCGATGGTCAGCTCTGGACCTTTTGGAGCGGCTGCTTCAGTTCGATCCCGCCAAGCGCATCTCCGCCGCTGAGGCTCTCACCCACCCCTACTTCACCTCGAGCTTCGTGTACAACAGTCCTACCGGCACATACAACGGCCCACTCCCTCATCCCCCCTCGTATTCCTACGCCCAGGCGCAGCAACAGATGCAAGGACCTCAGCCGCAACAGAACCCGGGACCGTACAGCCGCTTCAACCCCGAGCAACTGCAGCTACCCCTCGCACAACCCCAGGTCCCGGGCGCGGCGTATGGGGTGCCGTACACCCAACAGCAGTACCAGCAAAGCATGGGCTCACGGTGAATAGTATTCGGTCCATGCACTACGGCATCTTTTCCTCTTGTACGATGAATAGCGGTCATGATCAGTCCGGTTCTTCGCGTGTATTCTCATCGATCGGGATGTGTGTCCCTATGTACGTTTCGTTTGTGTACCTCAGGTCCCCCGCTCCTCGTATCCGCTTTGTCGTCTCTATTAGAACTGTCTCGTACTGTACATTACTCTCGGGTCCGGAGTTGTAATATTTACATACATACATAGCGCGATCGATGGGAATCATGTAGCCAAGTCGTCCAAGGACGCTTGTTGTGCATATGATAGTGTTCAGAATCAAGCATCGGATGTCTGGTACTCTCATATCGGTCGTTTGCGTGTCGTTTTGCGCCGGGTGGTCCGTGTTGACGGTGAGTCTTCCGTTTCTAGCTGAAAGAAGACGTTTCAAATGGCTGTTACAGCAACAGACGAACGGTCGGAAGGACGCACCTTCCGTTTCAATTTGCGTGCCACTTTCTCTACCTTGTCATCGTCGGAGAGAGGAGTGAGGTCGCTTTCCTCCCCTTCGGCTTCGCCCTGCCACCTCCGTCAGCACGGTGTAAAGTTTCAATAGTACCGTGTCCTACGTACTTGCGGTGAGGACGTTGCGCCCCTCCTCAGCTTCTGGAGCTCCGCGACGTACGCAGAGGTACGTCCTCCGACCGTGATCCATTTGATGGTTGCAGGCCTTCCGTCCGGCTATTTTGTGCGTATACCTCAGCTCGAAGCGCACTCTCGGTCGCCGATGATTCGTAGACTGACCAGCTTCAGAGTATGCTTTTCCTTCTTTCCCTTGCCCTGAAAATGACTGAAGTGAGGAGGGCCTTCCATGACAGTACTTAGAGCATGGTGATGCGCTCACCCAACGATGCTTGAAGAGCCAGTCTTCCGGGAACTTGGAGTCGTCGGCGTTCACGGAGACCGCAACTCGGCAGACCTCCGCGGTCTGCTTGTACAGGGCGTCGAGCTGCTCGTCTGTGAGGACGTTGCACCGCTCCTCGGGATGCACCCGCGCGTGGTACAGAATCTCGTCTGTTGCGTCCTCAGAGTTATTCTACTTGGGTGTGCTGTACATCGCGCATCACGAGGACGTACCAGCGACCCAGTTCCCGACGCCCGCGCTGAACGTCTGGTCGAGGAGGAGCGCCTTAATCGGGCACGAACGCTTCCGGACGTTTTGCCGGAAGTCGTCTAGGTCGGGCATGCCCAGCAGAGGGTCGAAGCCGAGCGTCGAGATTGGTGGCTCGGTCAGCGGGGAGGCGACGAGGCGCACCCGACCCAGCCTGCGCGCATCGAGGAACGCGACTTGGGTCCCTTCGGAGTCGGGCGAGCTGGTGTCTTTGAGGTGGAGGATGAACTGCGTTCGTCCGACCGTTGATTCGTGAGTAAGAACCCTGCCAGTTGGGGGCGTGCTCACCTTCATAAAGCGAGGCGGCCAGTCGGTCGACGCCTTTCGCGGGGTCTCGCGGTAGTACGTCGCGAGTTGGCCTTTCACTTGCAGCATCCCGGTCATTCCGAAGTGCATAACGGGATGTCTCCCCTCTCCATCAAGCACGAGGAAGAACACCTTTCCTGCAGTTGCAAGGTTGTTAGCACACACACCGTCTTCGGCTTACTCCGAGAACACCGAGACGGTACATAGGTACACAGCGAGTACGAAACACACCGTATCTCTGTGCATCCTCGACCTTCCGCCCTTTCAGTTCTGCGGCCTGGAAGAAACGGCAATCAGCATATATATCCTCGTATGCACACCGCGTTGGGTTGAAACTACTCACAAATTCCTGGTGCGAAACTCCGGAAAAGACGATGGTGTCCTCCACGGTCTCAACATCGACGATGGTCTTCGACACCGCAACCTCGCGCAGGAGCTTCACGGCGCGTTCGACTTCTACGGTTGGTACAAGTGATATAAGTACATTTGCGCGAGTACGCGCAGCCGTTAGTCGCTCGTCCACGGGACGTACCTGGAAGCTCGGGCATGATTGTACAAAATTGGGCTTCCTATACGCGTACGACTCACAACGCGTCGTTATACCTAGCTTCGATGGCAATGTCGCGAAAGCCGATCTCAAAAATATCCCGGTTGTTCAGATATTGCAAATGATCTCTGCAAGACAGCTACACAATGAGGTTGAGGTAAGGCTCTATGTTAGCACAATCGTCAAGGAAGTGGCTCTGGTAAACTACAGCCAAGGGCGGATCGAAGCGCTTACGTACCTCAGGCCTGACCAGGCTGCATACAGTAAAGCAAGGGCCCAAGCGGCGTATTCGCTACCGCCCGCGGTACGTTCCAATAACGATGCTACATTAACAAGCCCTATAACCATGTTACACCAAAGTAATACATCCAGCAGACCAAGCCCCGTGAGATGTCGTCAATAGATCGTGTCTGTCTATGTATGTAATTGGTATGCGTCGTGGTGGTAAGCCAAGGCGGTGCTACGGCAAGCCACCCGCAACGTGCACGATCGCAGGCCGCAGGCCGTACGGGCACGATGCATAACTGGTAAGTACTGTGCCCCAAATCCACTTGGGGCTGGGCGGGGGCAGGAGGGGGGGGACGCGTGGAGCTTCGGCGAGGCCGACCGCACGATTGTGCTCTATTGGTAGATCTTCACGTAGTTGACTTCCCAATCTGCAAGACAGAGAGAAAACACGAGGGGTCAGCATGAGCGGGCTGTGGTCGGACCAGAGTGAGTCCGAGAGAGAGGAACACGCACAAGCGTCGTTGAACGCGGAGCCGTGGTTCCGCACGAAGTCCTCGCAGGTGGAGACGCCGGTGCGCGTCGCACAGCTCTGCGCCTGCCCGGCGCCGCCGGCGGAGTTCCAGACGCTCCCTGCCCAGTCGCCACTGGTGGTATGCATGCGGTGAGCATCACAGTCGCTGGTCAAGGAAATGAGCTTGGTGCGTACCAGAGAGTGGTGTCGAAAATCGCGGAGTGGTCGCTGAAGAACTTCGCCGGGTCGCAGTTCGTGGCAGGCCAGTGCGCCATGGGCGTGCCCCAGCCATCAGGAAGGGGTTTGCCCGAGCTAATGTCTGAGGGAATGCTATTGCGCGGGAAGAACCAAACGGAGATTCCGCTGTCGACCCATTGCACTGCACGCGGGCCAAGTCAATCGCCGAGTCTGAGAGGAGAGTTCTGGCACGCACTCGCATACACGCCGCCTCCGTTGTTGTTGAAGCCCACACCGTACGTGTTCTCCTGCGTCGCGGTCATGCCGCAGCCCGCATTCCCGGTCTCCGCCGCGGCGCAGTTCGTGCCGCCGACTACGTTCCCGGAGATCTTGAGCGCGGAGCTGCTGCTCGACGGAATCGTGCAGCCGTGGTTGGTGTGGATCGTCGCCTGGTTGTCCGAGTTGTCGTTCACGCCCTCGACGATGTCGATCTCACCGCCCGCGGGCCAGTTGGGACCGTTGCTCCAGAACGCGGGCCAGGTCGCGCATCCGGTCGGCATGTGGACTGCGTCGAGCACGACGAGCGCACCGGTGTACGTGTCCGTCGTCGTTATCCGGACGGACTTGCGGTTACCGGACACCTGCCCTGTCGTCTCAACACGCATGATTGCGTGTCCATCCGAATTGATCTCAATGAGGTTCGAGGAGTTCTAACGACGCAGGGTCAGGCCAGGAACAGTTGCATACGAAACCGGATGCACTCACGGCAGTGTTCCTGTCCACGTACTGTACAGTACCGTGTGTCGGGTCACCGGCGGTGAAGAAGTCCCAACCATCGAAGAACGTTTCTCCTTGCTGTGAGAGAGTCGTGAGACGCGCCGGATGGGAACGAGGTGAGCGTACGTACGTAGGACTTGAACAACTTCCACGGGGACGAGGCAGAGGATCCGCTGCCACCTGTAGGTGCAGGGCCAGACGCTGTCGACGAGTGTTGAGCGGTTCCCGACGAACGCGCAGGAGAAGAGCCCGATGGAGAGGCCGACGAAGAAGAGTCTGAAGTACCATTGCTCCCACTGTTGCCGTTCGCATTCGAGTTGGTCAGGCTTGATCCGCTCACGCAGTATACGCGCTGCGGGTTGGTGGCGACGAGCTCCTGCTCGAAGAGCATGCCCGAAAACGCACGGCGGAGGTCCTTTGCGAGCCCGGTACTCCGCTTTGCTGCTCTCCGGTGGGCCCGGTTGACGGCGTTGAGGATAGACTCCGAGCTCCGGGCGAGAAGGTTGGCGTCGGCGGGCACAGAGTTCGCGAGCAGAAGGGCGAGCACGGGGAGGTGGGCGTTTAGTCTCATCCTGGGAGGCGTTGGCGGGGACTGAAGGAGCGGTGGTGGTGGTCAGAGACGAGGAAAAGACCCAGGCGCAGCCTAGGGAGCGAAGGTGAAGATTGCGTGGAAGAGTGGCGGGGAGAAGCCTGCAGACGGCGCGTGGGCGGGCTCGGAGAAAAGTGATTGCAGCCAGGAGAGGCTCGCCCAGATCGCCGAGCTTAACTACTTTCTGGGGGAGCAGAGAGGCTTTGGCGTGGCAGAATAAGGCGCTGCAGTCAGAAAACGCTTATGTCTCGGCACAAAAGGAAGGCCCGGGGTCAATCGCTTAGCTATCTGGATACGCACAACACGAGGCTTTTGTTCTCCTGGCGCCCTGGCCCCTCGTCGTTGCCCTCGTACGTTGTACGCCGCACAGCATCCTCTGCATCGTGAATGCGAGGTGAGTTGTGAGCACAGTCGCATGGGCATGGCGCCGAGCGGTGAGCATCCTGGTGAGGTTAGAGCTCAAGCAAGTTCAGTGCCGCACGCGCATTGTGGCTGCAGCACCCCAAGTGCTGCGCCCGTTTCTTCACGTGCTGATCTGTTCATGCAGACATTCATATGTGCCAATCACGCCGGCCTATTATAATGTGTACTGCTGGAAAACGAGCAGCACAGTATGATGATCCATGCAGCCTCCGCACGAGGCCAAGTGCAACTAAGTCCATGCGAAATAGAGCATAGTGTCGTCGCAGTTGTGGAAGAATTTGACCGCAATCAGACGGTGCTTCACAGCCGGCAGGCGATGAGGTATGGTCATTGGGCGAGTATTGCGGCTGGTCTACCGGAACAGCAGGCATGTTCACCTTCCAAAACCCTGGATTCCGATACACGACACCGAAGCCACAGCCAGAAAGAGAGCCCATGTGCGGAGAGTCGTGTTCAGCATGGCATACTACTGCATACATGAGCGGGCCATTTTACGGTGCGCCGCGCGGGGGTGTGTAGAGAGACGAGAGAACCGAGAGCGATGGCAGAGAAGGGAAGGAGAGGCTACACGGCGCTCTCACCGGGTCTGCGGGGACGGGCGCAACGGTCAGTCTCCAGGCTTTGCAAAGTCATATTGTGAGCGAGCAGATGCGTACCTTCTGGAAGCCGATGGAGGCAGCCTTCTCGCGGAAGCACTGACGGCAGAGGTCAAGGCCGTACTTGCGGATGAGACCAGCCTGGTGCGCGCAGAGACGGCTGTCGAGTCCAACACAGTTAGCATGCATTCTCTCGCCGAGCTCCCGATTCCCTTTGTCCCGACAACAATCCTCCTCCAATCCCCGGCTGAGAGCTCAGATACCGTATGAGATACTCACCACTGACGGCTGCCCTTGCCGAACTTGCGGGGGCGAGAGAACCAAACGGCGTCGTGGGTCATTTTGTACGGTCTTGAGGGATGGAGGAGCTGCAGCAGCAAAAAAAGTTCTCTGTTATTCCCGGTGCGTTCTACGAGCCCAGAGGGAGGAGAGGGGGTGGCTTGCCTTGTCCGGAGTGTGAGCGGAGGCCTTGCCGTCAGTGTCGATGTGCGCGCGCGATAATTTCTGTTGTCCTGTACAGTGGGGAGGGGACGATTAAGGTTCAGCGGCAGTTCGGACTCCGCCGGAATTGCCCAGTGGCTGCACCTTCTTGAATCACCATATATGGACACGCGCTTGACCTCGATGAACACCTTCAATTCAAACGCATTGAGGGTAAACCCATACGAAGTCCGTCAGGTCCAAGAATATGGCATGTACATCAAGCAGATATAAGGACGTCAGGGTATATACCAGTGTGGCCAGAACCCAGTCAGCAGCATGATTCGCAAGATTGCCCTCCGACGACCTCCACAACATGAACAAGGATACAAAGCCTACGCCTGGTTGGCAACAAGCTGGACCTCCGACAGGGTATGCGCGAGAATTTGAATCTCGGAGTCCTCCTCGTCCACAAGGGCGGAACGTGTAGCCTCTCGAGGCACAGCCGCGTTCCTCTTACCCTGTACCGCAGGAGATGCGGGGAACGCTCCTGGCATGACGAGCGGCGAGTCTGCAGCAGGCATTCATCCGTCAGCTACAATGCCATCACGGTCTCAGTGGGGAGCATGCTCACCTCGGATACGAGCTGCGGCGTTCTGGCTGCCCGCCTGGGGCTTGGGCGTCCGCGGCGCGCGTGCTCTCGTCTGGAACTGAGGTATAAGACGTCCACCGCAAGCTCCACACGCTAAGTACAAGCAGGGGATGTGAGTCCTGTCGTCATGGCGCGTGGAATCTCTGTGACGCACCATGTTCGTCTGGGTCTATGGACTTTGAATGGCGGCCGTATCTGGGCAAGGAAACGTCGGTTGGCCTGATGTCCCAAAGATGAAAGGAAGTCCCTACGGGGCAACTTACATCTTTGGGCAGTCTTCGCATTCTGTGGAGAGTTGTAAGCTACAAGTAGCCGGTAGGTAAGAGCAGCGCAACTTACTCCACTGGTACTTGTACTCGATCTCATAGTCATGTCGAGTCTGAGACGCGATGAGTTGGGCGTACACATTACACGTTGTTTCCCGCAAGGCTGCTTACCGTCACCTCTACGTCCTTCCGTTTCTTCATGACCTTGCGGGCCCTGTAGCCGTATGAAGCACATCGTTTAGCACGACTTCCCGACCCGAGTTTAGGACTTGGCGCACCAGCCCT
This sequence comes from Trametes polyzona, assembly GCA_022606195.1. NCBI lineage: Eukaryota > Fungi > Basidiomycota > Agaricomycetes > Polyporales > Polyporaceae > Trametes > Trametes polyzona. The sequence goes on along the minus strand of JABYQF010000001.1, from coordinate 849,134 downwards.
TGAAGATCGACCCGTGCTGCTCGTCCGGGGCGTCGCTGATGATCCAGGCAGCCAGATGGCACATCTCGTGAGATAGTGTGTTCCTTATTCGTTCTGCGAGCGAAGGGTCAATACGTTACTTCTAAGTTACAGATGCTCGTTGAGGTGCTCGCAGCGCACCTTTACAATCCAGGACCTTCTCCGCAAGCTGAATAGACGTGAAATTTCTTCCGTATCTGTCCCTATATATGTGCAACAAGACGGCATTGTCAACATCCGTCAGCAAGGAGGACAGAGAACCAGGATCACGCACTTCCTCCAATGCGCTCTCCCAGCTGTGGTTAGCAACCGTTTGCTCCAAATCAACTCGGTGGTCTCCGGGATACCGCCGCCAAAGACAGCGTCGTTGAGCTCTTTGAAGAACGCCGTTGCATACGCGCGGCGCGACGCAAGCTCCGCCTCCCGCTGCTGCTTCTTCGTGAGGCGTGGCTCCTTGTCCTTGCCCCCACGCGGAGTGGACCTGCTCGGCCCCGGGCTTGGGACAGCAGAGGCCAACCCTGCCTTTGACTTCGACTTGGGCCTTGCCTTCGGCTTGATAGGATCGAGCGCGTCCTCCTCGAGTGGGACTTCTTCGAGGAGGAGCTCGACGATGCGGGTAGTTCGGACGGGTGTGGCAGGGCTAGCCTCCTTCTCCCGTTCAAGACGTCGACGGGGCTTCCGAGCGCTGCGGGGCTCATTCCTGGATTGCCGAGATGTGAGGCAATGGATCCCGCCGGTTGATACATACGAGCACTCACAAGATGAGGATAGAGCCATCGTCAAAGGCGAATGGATCTTCGGCCGGAGGCCCGGAGACATCCTCGTCCTCGCTGTCGTCGTCCAAGTACAGAGGAATCTGGGGATCGTCTCCAGGCGCATAGCTCGTCCTCGACATTGTCCGAGAAGCTTTTCCCTTCGTTTTCGAGCCACGTTGCTCGTCATGGTCCGTGTGGTCTGGTCCCTTCGCTTTGTCATTTGACAGCGCAGGCTCGGGTCTGGGGCGTGGTGGCTCGACCTCCGGCGACGACACCGTCAAGTCGATGATGTCGTCGTCCAACGGCAGACGGCGTCGACGTGGTAAAGGTGTCTCAGGCGTTGGAGCAGGACCACCAGCACCACTCCTTGGACCTGCCCAGGCATCGAACTCGTCGTCAGAGCCGATGACGATATGTTTTACTGAAGAGCCCGTCCTCAGTGCAGAAGCGCGAGGAGGCTTTGGTGTAGGGTGGGCTGCCGTGCCGTTCTCGCTTTCGCTGCAGAACCGGATATATAAACACGCTGGCGACGCATGTAGGCTGGTGACATGCGTACCGATTGGACGCAGCTTCCTTACCAGGGAGCACAAGTGGTTGTGACACACCCTTCCGAGCAACGACGGATGTGCTGGTAATGCGGGAACAATCAGGCCAAGTTGTACGGGATCAGGCTCACAGCGATACTGAGCACTCACTCGGACGCGTCCTCATCTTCATCCTCCGAGTCCGATATCTCAATCACAGGCAGCTCGTTCAGGTTCACCTTCGCAAGCACCGCACGGCCTCGCGCATACACCCGCCTACCCATTATATCCTCAGTACCATAATATTGTTACAACGCGCGTCCGACCTAGCCACAGCCACTCACCGCTGCCGCTCTTCCTCGCTGTCCGACACGACGCCCGGCTCTGGTTGGCGTATCTCTCCATTTGGCCCCAGCACGACAGCGAAGGTCCGCTGGAGGACCGCCCGACCCAGAGTGCCCTTCGGTTTCTGCGGGCTTCTCTCCACGCGAGACTTCGGCGGTGACCCCTGCCCAGCGGGGGTTTGTGGCTGCGCGCTGTTCGACTGGGAGTCGGGCATCTCGTACTCGTGTATTCGGTTGGCGCAAGTGCGAGAACGCGTATGATTGGGGGCGGAGGATGTGGTTCAGAAGCAGGCCGTAGCCACATGTACGCGCGTCGATTGTGGCCAAAGGGACAAAAGCTGGATTCGAAAGAGCGCGTCGAGACGCGTCGACGCGCCGCCGAACCAACATGATCGGGGGACGCGCGTCGGCGATCAAACCGGCGTCTCAATCGTATGAACTGACTTAGGAACTGGTCAGGTTATCTCCAGTGGTCCCCCTGAAGTCTCGCGAAATGTAGCCACCCTTTCACAGACTTGACCGTAGCATATGAATAGCTGTACAGCTTGCTTCTGGCCCGCAATGATGCCTCTGGCACCGAGTTGCAGGCCTTATATACAGTGTGGATGTCTGTTCGATGCCCAGGGAGGAGCACGAGAGCGACATCGGTATACGCCAGCAACATTGCAGTCATCACGAGAGATAGCATTATAATACATCGAGAGCATGATCAGCGCAGAAACAGCCGCAAGCACTGTCAGAAGCGGCATGCGAGTTCTATAAACGACTGCGGAGTAAGTGGTACTGTACACCTATACCCGCCACGAGCGACCGTGTGTTACTGCTACTACTACAAACAAACTCTACAGAACCGAATGTGCTGGGGAACCCGTCCGTCCTAGTAGGTATAACTACCCGGCGCTGCAAAGCATAGCGATGTGCGTGCGTGATGTGGAAAGTGAACGTGCAGACGGAGACGATGACGATGACGAGGGCGATGTTGTTGGAAAGTGGGGACAATGCGGTGGGGTGCGATGCGGCGTGAAGGTCGTGAAGGGCGTCGGCGGTGGACGCGGATCCGGCCTTGCGTCGCAATTTCTATGCATGATTTGGAACGATTCTCTTTGGTGTGGCGGAGGAAAGGTGTTGCGGGACCCTGCTCCCGCGAGAGTGTGTGGGAAGGGCGCAAGAGACGCGCGCGGTGCCGCCGCCCCTGTCGCTCTGCTCCGGTCGATCGACGATCGGCGGGTTGCCGCTGACGTGCGCGCGATCGCCCAAGCTGTGTATGTACAGTCAGAGAGCAGAGGGGTGTCGAGGCGCGTTGTATATCCAGGGTTCGGGCGGCGAGCGGGCGTGGGGCCCGGGTGCTGCGCGCGCAGGCGAAGGCGCGAAGCGCGTTATGAGCTCTTCTGGTAGATCTTGACGCTCTTGACCTCCCAGTCTGCAAAATGTCGCGTGACATGAGCTCACTGCGGACCGCATATTGTGAGACGACGAGAGATACTCACAAGCTTCGGTGAACGATCCGCCGTTGTTGAGGACGAAATCCTGGCAGGCCGCGACGCCGGTACGTGCCGCACAACTCTGCTCCTGACCGGGCACACCCGCTGCGCCCCACACGCCACCTCCCCAATCGCCGCTACAAGACGCGTGTGTGGTTGAGTGGATGGATCACGGATCTTAAGCGGACAGGATACGTACCACAACGTGGTGTCAAAGATGGCGGTGTGTTGATAGAAGTACTTGAACGGGTCGCATGACGAGGCAGGGAATGCGGCCATGGGCTTGCCCCATGTCGTCGGCTGGGGCGCTCCATTCGATAGGTCAGAGGGTATCGAGCTGCGAGGGAAAAACCAGGTCTTGATTCCGTCCTCGTCCCACAAAGCTGTACACACCGCCTGCTGTGAGCCAAGTTCCGCAAAATAAGGAATTCGACTTACTGGCATAGACACCGCCTCCCATTTTGTTGAACGGAGCGCCATACGAGTTCGTTTCGCTCCCGCGCACACCACAACCTGCGTTCCCAGTAGCTGACGCGCCGCAGTCCGTGCTGGCGGTAAGAGTACCCGTGATGCCCAACACATTGGGATCCGAGGAGGGCATGCTGCAACCTGGCGCCGTATGGAGTGTCACCTGGTTGTTGGTGTAGTCGTTCACGCCCTCCACCATATCAATCTCTCCGCCAGTGGGCCAACCGGGACCTGCAGAAATCCAATCGGTGACGTGATTTCAATGAGATTACTGCTGACATACCATTGCTCCAGAATGCTGGCCATGTCCCGCAGCCCGTGGGGATATGCACGGCATCCAACACGATCAAACCGCCCGTATAGCTGTACTGGGTGGTTATGCGTACGCTCTTGCGGTAGCCTGACACCGTTCCCGTGGTCTCGACACGCATGATCGCGTTGCCCGCATCGTTGATCTCAATGAGATTCGCTGCTTGCTGCAGGCCGGGTTAGCACCGAATGTCAATCAAGAGCGTTCGTTCAAACATTAACCACTTACAGCAGAATTGCGGTCGATGTACTGCGCCACGCCATGCGTGGTGTCGTCTATGCTGTTCTGGAAGTCCCAGCCGTCAAAGAACGAGCTTCCTTCCTGTACGGCATTGGTCAGTCAGGGTCACGATAAGGGCGTGGGGCAACGTACGTAGCTCTGCGCGACCTTCCAGGGCGATGAAGGCGTGTTGTTGCTCGACCCACTGCTGCTTCCGCTCGTCGGCGAAGCGGTGGCGGGGCTAGTGGACGAGGCTGGGGACGATTTCGACGTTGAGGTCGTCGGATGTTTGGAGGACGACCCGGCGGAGGAGGAGGCAGCGGAAGAGGAAGCCGGTGAGATATTCGTACCAGTCGGACTAGGCGCACTAGACGCACTGGATCCGTTATTCGCGATCCCGAGCCCGGTGGCAGCATTGTTCACGCAGTACATCTTAGAGGACTGGAAGAGAACATGTTGCTGCTCCTGTCCTTGCTGCTGGAGGCGAATGCCAGCGTACGCGAGGCGGAGGTCGTCGAGGAGACCGGTGCTCCGTTTGATTACGTGACGGCGAACGTGTCGAGCTGCGCGGGTGAGCGAGGACGCGGAGTCGGAGCCGCGCGAGAAGAGGGCGGCGTCGCCGGGGGCAGCGTTGGCAAGCAGATAGAGGAGTAGCGGAACGTGCAAGTACATCTCGCAGGCGTCCGAGGGTGGAGTGTGGTGGTGGTCGGCTGGCGAGAGGACGAGGGTGTGGAGGGGACGGCGCGTTGAGGACGTCCGTCGGGTCGGAGAAACAGACCACGAGGCGCAGCCGGGGTCGTGTGTGCAGGATCAACGCAGCAAGAAAGGGTCGGGGGAAGAGAGAAGACGCGGACGCGGACGAGAGGGCTATATGTACACGGCGTGAGGAGGGGGAGGGAGAGAGACGATTACAGAGGCGGAGTGCCTCGCGAGCGGGTGGAGAGAATCACGTCTGCTCAAGCGCCCATCACGACAATCCTCGTGCCCGGTCCGTCCCTCCAGATATCCACACCCGCTCCTTCCTCCGCTCCCTCGCCGCCGTCCGTGCGGGCTGCTGCAGCGACCTCGCGACAGACACGACGAGCACGCCGTCGTTCAGCACATCGCTCGCCGCATGCATTGACCTGACCTGCCTGCACTATCCGTCCGACGCACATCCCGGTCTCCCGAGCCGCGCGACGCTTCTTATGAGCGTCGTCGGTCTTCCTCCGACCGCGCAGCAGCCCATCCGTCCCGACCGAAGCCACCCCTCCCCACCGTCCAAAAATACCGCCGCATCGTGCGCCGCGCCCTGGCCCTCCCACCCGCTTCTCGCCTTCTCGTTCCTTCCCCCAGAATACAATGCAGATATAGCAGCTGCTGCAGTCGAGAGTATGTATCTCGCGCGCACGGCCGCAGCGCCCGGGACACAGCATCCCCCGCTTCTGCGGGCCCAGGCTCAGCGCTCAGCGCTCGTGACGAGCCCGGCGCACAGTCGCACATCCCGATTCACAGGCACTCCGAACGGCGAGAATTGTAGACGTGCCGCAGCCCGCAGCGTGTCCGCGGCGCGCACAGTGCACAGAGCACCGAGCATCGAGACGGCGCGCGCGATGCACTGCTTCCGAGGCGTGCGTTGCACCGGCTAGGCTCGGTTGTGTGGCCTTGCTTGATACGTGTGCCGCGGTGGATGAGGGTGGGTCCGAGCTACGGATCGGTAGCGCTACTAAAATCAAGTGTATACGATTCGGTGAACGTGCTTCTTATGAAGTCTTCCAGTTGCGTGCTCCACAAACTCAACTAGTTCATCGAGTGGTGCGGTACAAGTTCTCTCATACAACTAGAATGGCGCCGGGTTCGCCAGATTATGCATAACAGGGATGCCCGAAATCCAATCAGCATTCACAGAGTTGAGGCGTCAATGAGTATATGGAGAACGTCCATGTTGCACAGCGTGCCACAACCGACAAAACCACACGCCAGATCCACAACGGGCTTGGAACGGAGATGTATTGGATCTACAGGCATAGCGGGCCGACATGACAAACATCAGCACCAAAAAGGAGAGGAGGCATGCATGGCTATGTACGAGAACAATACCGGTATGATGGTAGTAGAGAGAGCTCGAGAGGACTAGTGAAAAGGGGGGAGCAAGGCAAGAGCATATATATATGTACATCGCGTCAATTATACCTCGTCCTACAGGTAAGACACACACTCATAAGAAGAGCGGAGGAAACGTACGGGAGGAGGGGAGGGAGGAAAATTGAGTGCGAACGCGGGATCTGTCGCCAAACACAACACGGCGCAACGCAGCGACCGCGGTCGCGGCATTGCGCACGGGAGAAAGCGGGGAGAGGAGGGTGAATGACGAAGGGAGACGGGCCGAATGCGCAAGAGAGGTAATAAACATGCGATACAGACGAAAGCTTGCGGACAAGACAGGAAGAACACCGAGAAAAATATGGACAGACGTACAGAGAACAGCATGACGGTGCTCGGCCCACCGCCGCCGCGGTGAGCGGCGAGCGCCCCGTGCACGACGCACAAGTGGTAGTAAGAGGCACCGAAGGAGAAAAGAGGAATCGTCCCGGGCTGTCCGTTGCCCACCACCCACGCACACCCTCCACCCTATTAATCTCGGAGGAAGAACACGACACGTCTCCCCGCGCAGCACCTGCCGAGTCAGCTGCCGCGGCGGGCACGGGCACGAGCAGCTGGCGACGACTAGTGACCAGAGCTGCTCGCGAGCGCCTCGCGGACGCTCTTCCGGAGCTCCTCGTGGTCGCGCCCGCTCACGCTCTCGTCCCGCTGGCTGTATGAGCTCGCCTGGAGCTGCGACGCGAGCGCGCTCGGCGTCATCACGCCCTCGCTGTCCGTGAAGTCGAGGATGCGGCGCGCGAGCATCTGGATCTCGCCCTGGCCGTCGCCCGTCTCCGTGTCCTGGTACGACCGACTCTGCGAGTGGTGCGAGTGCGGCGTGCCGCCTAGGGACGACGTCGGCGTCGACGTCCGGGTCTCGGCGAGGGTGCGGATGTTCGGGATGAGAAGGTTCGAGTTGCGGATGTTGCTAATCAGCTGAGGATCTGCGGGGGAAGGTTTTGAGCACGTTGCCGTAGAGCCGATGAGGGCCGAGACTCACCCCCAGACTCGAGTAGTTGGACGATCGTCCATACAGCTATGTGCTGGAACGTAGCATCTGCGCTTGAGAGGAAGCGGTACAGATACCTATGCATGCCGCCGTCGGGCTTGTCCCAAACGTCGTTAAAGGCCGAGTAGTCGTCAGAGGTCGTTCGCCCATCTACCAGAGAGTATTAACGACTGAAATGCGGATATGAAAAGCTGGCTACACACCCTTGGAAGACAAGTTGCCCAACGCAGCAGCACTGTTGCCTTGCACCTCGGAGCTTGGCGAGTTCGTGAGTGGTATCAGCACTTCGCAGATGCCCATTTCCAGTAGTTGACCCTTCAAATCGTCTATTGCACAGTATGTTAGACGATCCCGCTGTCATCGACAACCACATGACGTACCGCTCAGCGCCAGAACCGCGATACATGCGGTCATTTCGCTTTGAACATTCATTGGCACTTCAAGCACCAGTTCCTTGATGCTCTGCACCGCGCCAGCCTTTACGATAGCCTGCTTGTTCTTCTCGGAGCTCGCCGCAAGGTTCCGCAGAGTCGAGATTGCATGGCATTGCACCTCCTCGTTCTCCTTGAACGACAGCAAGTTGATGAGAGGTTGCAGGAAGCCAGACTCGATGATCGGTGACTCGTTCTGCGGGTGGATCGAGACATTCCGGACACAAGCGGCGGCAGACAGGATCAAAGGCAGATAGGTAGACTGCAGTAGACGGAGCAACGAGGTAAGCCCGTCAGCCTTGACGATCTCGAGCTGGTATTTCTCTGCAGCAAAGTCTGAATTATGTTCATCTCAAAGTGGTGTACGACATATAACATACCATCGCTAGCAAGGTTGCGAAGAGCGAGGGCAGCCTGGCATTGAACCTTTAGACTGGGGCTATCCATCAGCTGAACTAGGCTGGAAACCAGCTTGGGCTCTGTCTGCGCCAGCTTCTTGCGGTTATGAGCTACATAGCGGCATTAGATCGTACGATAGCGGTAGAAGATCATAACTTCGGGAGGTCTTTACCATCAACAGCAATGTTGCTGAGCGCGGTCGTACAATAATACTGCACATCCGTGTCCGGTGAGTTCAGCAAGCTGACCAGGACAGGAATCGCGCCTGCGTTCACGAGCTGCTGCCGGTTCTCATCTAGAACCATCATTAATATCCGACATGCCGAGCCAGCTGCATCACATTTCGAACGCACCGGAGTGAGTCATGTTTAGCAGCGCGCCGGTCGCATTGCGCTGTACGCGCATGTCCTTGGAACGTGCCAAGCGAGTGAGAGGAACGAGGGCCCCGGACTTCGCGATCTTAGTCTTGTTGTCGTCTGGCAGGCCATGCGTGAGCCATGCAAGGGGGTGTGCAGTGTACCTGCACAGCTCCACTCACCATGAGTTGCCAAGTTCGTGACGCAGCCAACCGCGTTACACTGGACCTCGACGTTCGGGCTGAGCATTTGCCTGATGAGAGGCTCGAGCCCACCAAGCTTCACGATGAGAAGCTTGTTCTCGGCTGCATGTATGGATCAGTCCCAGCGTGGACAAATGCGAGCTAGGCACCCACTATTTACAGCAAGGTTCCCCAGAGCCGCGCTGGCAGCCCGCTGCACTTCGGTGTCATGGCTGCTGAGGAGGAAAAGGATGGGGTCGAGAGTATCGCGGCCAACGGGGCGGACCTCCTTCTCAGTGATTTCGGCGAAGGCAAGCGCAGCGCTGCGTTGGAGGTCGACGTTATCGGAGAAGGAAAGTGTGGTCAACGCTGCGAGGGGCGAATCTCTGAAGAAGTCCGTCGTAGTCCGGTCTGTGCAGTAACGAGGAAGAGGACGGTCAACGCGACGTTCGCATGCGGGGACAGATGTCCCGGTTGGTGGGCACTCTTTGACGCACTCTCAAGGTACTGGAGCAGATCTGCCACTGCCTCCCGCTCATTCTCCAACAGCAGCGGCTCGTAAGTGGACTTCCGCGACCGGACTGAACGCAGGATGTCAAGTCAGTCCACGAACAAATCACGGGCAAAATGTCAAGGCGCAGGAAAAGAGGACGCACAGCAAGACTCGCAACAGCTCGAGACGACACCCATGTTATGAATCCGTGGCGGCTAGGTGGCGGAGGAAAGGCGGGAGAGCAGGAAGGGAGGGGAGACGAGGGCGAGAGAAATGTGAGGGTCGAGCCTCCTGCAACGGCGCGAAGGCCAACTCTGTTGCGCGACCCCGGTAATTTGTTTGCCCGTGTTGTGGCCTTGCCATTCCGGGCAATTCGCGGATACCACGCGCGCCGCGGCTCGCGTGCAAGGAACGCCGTCCGCGCTCTCCCGGACTCGGGCGTGCAGAATATCATGGCGCAGGGCGCGCTCACTGTCCTGTCCGCATCTTCGACCCACCGGACTCACTCGAAACACCACAGTCGCTTGCCGGCCTTTGGGCGCCGCTGTGCGCGTGCACGCGCAGACAGGAAGTCGTCAGCGAACTGTCAGGCTCGATAACTGCTTTGACTGCGGCGTCCGTGGGCGATGCAAGGCCCATGGCGATGAGGTGCTGCGCACGCTTCTAGCACTACTTTCGTACACCGTGGGCTCGATCGCCAAGCATATAATGCGCGAGTCCTCTGTGGATGGAGACACAAGCTACTTCACTCGACTGCAACCGCATGGCTATCGCGGGAGGCACCCAACCGGCACCTAGAGTCGAGACTATTGCCATTCCTCCCAAGGAGGAACACGGCGCCACCGTATTCTTCATACATGTAAGTCTCCCCGTTGAGGCAAGTCGGAGACTATTTTTTGACGGCATTGTATCAGGGCTTGGGCCAACAGGTTGATTCCTGGGTTCCCGTTTTACAGAGGCTCGCCGACCAACTACCCAGTGTCAAATGGGTGCTCCCCCAGGCGTGCGTCCTCTCGTTCCTTCTATTGCAAACTTTTGTACTGACATGCCACAGACCCGCTGTGCCCGTCACATATAACCAGGGCCGCCTGCGACCGAGTTGGTTCGACATCGCGAACCTGCCTCCCTGTGATCACTACGACGAGGCCGCCATAGCCACTTCCGTGGCCACCATTGAAGGCCTCGTAACGACGGAAGTGCGTACTGGTACCCCTCCCACGAGGATCGCACTCGTCGGCTTCAGCCAGGGAGGCGCTCTTGCCCTGATGACAGCCCTCACGACCCTCCAGGAATTGGGAGGAGTAGCCAGCCTATCCGGCTGGATACCTCAGCAATCTAGGCAGGTGAGCCAGGCGACTTCATCGTACCGTGTATGATTCGCCCGCTCATGCAAACACGCGCAGGCTATGCATCAGCTCGAGCCCAGCCTCCCGGTGTTCTGGGCGCACGGTAGGGCGGATACTGAGGTCCCGATATCGTATGCGGAGGAAGGCATGGATTTCCTTGGAGAGTCGTTGCATATTCCTGAGGACAAGTTGGTACTGAAGAAGTACGACGGGTTGGAGCACACGGTCAACGATCAGGAAATGGATGACCTTGCGGTCTGGTTGAGCCAGATACTTGCCTGAGGCGTAAGCCTCTTACCAGCATTATAGTATGTAGATTATGTATGCCTCGACCTATGTCGTATGTTCACGATTCTTGCGGCGTAACGTTTGGAGTCTGTACTGTATACACAGTGTATACACGCGAAGTATAATGCGCACAGCCACGATGAAGTCACTGTCCGGCACGCGTCTCTTCAGTCGCGTCTATCGGGACGCGCGACTTTCTCGGAGTGCTTGGTCGAGTGACTCTTGCTCTATCGTATATCGCCTCTCCGCCGCCATCTTCAGCCTTCCTGCACGCGTTGCCTACCACAGCGAGAGCTGCGCACATCCGTCCGTCCGTTGTGGATGATCTTCTGGGCTCGAGCGACCAGCCCGATCTTCCGCCTTGCTAGGATCCGAGAATATAGGACTATACCTTCGCTGAAGAGGTTCTACTGGACACGCCCTCAGCTGCCGACGATGATGGAGATCAAGCTCACGACCGAAGAGGACGAGCTGTGCACCCTCTTGGACCAGTGTACGCGGCACATGAAGGAAACAGAGGACATCGAGACCTCTTGTAGGATTGCCGGTGGATGGGTCCGGGACAAGGTACGCTGAGCTTGCGCGATGTGCACGAGGAGGCTTGCTAACAATGGCCTCTGGATAGCTTCTTGGCTCGCAGTGCAATGATATCGATATCGCACTGGAGAATATGATGGGCGTCCCCTTCGCCGAACGCTTCGTAGAGTATTGCCGCACGGTGAAAGACATCGCCGTCAAGAATGTGGCAAAGATCGAGAGCAACCCCGATCAGTCAAAACATCTGGAGACGGCGCGGACGACGGTCATGGGCATTGAGCTCGACTTTGTAAACCTGCGAAGCGAAGAGTACGCGGAGAACAGCCGCATCCCGACACAAGTGGTCGGTATTCATCAATATGGCATTCTGTTGGAGCATACACCTAATTCGTACTGCACCAGACATTTGGCACTCCGCTTCAGGACGCCATCAGGCGCGACATAACGATCAACGCGCTTTTCTACAACGTCCACTCAAGGGAAGTGGAGGACCACACCGGCAAGGTAGACGTGTTTTGCGACTCTGGTGCGGGATGGTACTTACTTCGCCGAAGTAGGGTCTCGATGATCTGCGTCACGGTGTAGTCCGTACGCCTCTACCCCCGCGAGAGACGTTCACCGACGACCCTCTACGCGTGTTGCGATGCATCCGGTTCGCTAGCCGGTTTGGGTTTACCATGGTACCTGAGCTGCAGGAGGCAGCGAGGGACCCGGTAATTCAGGTTGGTTCCGCGGCCTTCCTCTAAGTTATCGGACATTGAATGGTTACCTAGGAGGCCCTCAGGGTCAAGATCAGCCGCGAACGTGTAGGCGAGGAGCTGGACAAAATGATGGGAGGTTTGTGAACAAACGCTGTACCATACACCCTCGAAACTGACTGCGCACAGGACGCAATCCTCTGCTCTCGATCGACCTCATCAACAGCCTCTCGCTCTACTCATCTGTCTTCTCCATACCCGACAGTAGCGCGATCAAGCTCTCCGGGACCCCTGCGCCATCCCAAAACGCCCTCAAAGCGGCGATCATACTATACACCCTAGCCCACCGAGGCAGCAGCACGCCCGCAACACTCTCAGGCCTCCCCTTCCCATCCCTCCCTGCCGTGCACCCCCTTCTCTTGTCCGAGTTGACAGCCTCGACCAACCCTGCCCGCCGCCTGTACCTCGCAGCTGCGCTCACACCGTATCGCGACCTGACATACACGCAGAAGGGCAAGATACGCCCCGCAACGGAGGCCGTCATCCGTGAGGGCCTGAAACTGGGCGCGCAATACCACTACCTCGACGGTATACCCGCGCTGTTCTCCGCCGCGGAGCTCCTCCGGAAAGGTGTGGCTGAGTATGAGGCTGGGAATGTGGACAAACCTGAGCGGGCGTGGATAGGTGAGGAGCGTGTGATGAGAATGGATATAGCAATGGCTCACGCTTTCGGTTCAGGCCTGCTGCTGCGCGAAAAGACGGTGCATAACCCGGCGACGGGCTCTGTGTGGTCTACGTCGCTCTTGTTCTCTCTGGTGCAGGAGCTAACGGACCTATGGTCCGACGGCGCACAAACCATCGACGGTATGTACTACGTATGCTGAATTCCTCTCGTGAACCCCACCTCCTTACCGTCTCTGTAGCCGAGGCAGCGTCGAAGCGCATAGAGGTATACAACAAGCTCGTTGCGCGGATCGAGGAGCTCGACCTCCCCAGCGCCGTCGACGCCAAATCCATCTTGGACGTACGTGCTCACCTTGAGCCCACGCACGTCAGCTACTGACAACCTCTTTAGGGCAGAGAAGTCGTCCGCGTCCTCGAAGCACCGAGCCCGGGGCCCTGGACGGGCCAGGTCCTCGCGCGCGTCGTAGAATGGCAGCTCGAGCACCCGCAAGGGACGAAGGAGGAGTGCGAGGCGTGGCTCCGCGCGGAGCACGCTGCTGGGCGCATCACCGTCTCTGCGGCCAAGCGTGTAGGGGGAGGAGACGCGGACGCGAAGACGAAGAAGCCTAAGCGTGTCTGAGACTCTGAGAGGGAGATTGGGCGGTGTCCCGACAGGCTTGTGCGTGTTGAGGACGACCTAATGCATTGTCATTGACTACGCCTGCGTGCCGGTGTGTACATTGAGTGGGCGCCTCGGGCGCGCGTAAATAAAGATACAAGGGTGCAGTGATTGGAGATGAGGATTGTGGTACAGGGTGATGGCACAGGATGTACAAGGCAGAGGGAGACTCCGATGTAATGCAGGATATATGGGACTGGGGACGGGATGGGTGCGATACAGGGGGTATGAGGAAGGAGATGGGACGCAGAAAGGGTAGCGTGTTGCGATCTAAATATGTATACGAGAGGAGAAGGATGGATAGGACGAGTGAGAAGGCGACAAACGCCCTGGCGGACTGTCACTCGTCGTACTGCATCCACTCCGAGAAGTCCGGCGACGACGAGAAGCCCAATGTCTGGGGAGCGTACTCATATGTGAAGTACGTGGTGTCGTCGCAGAGCGGGGAGAAGATGCCTCCGCTGGGCGGGCCATCATGTGTGGATACTGGGTCGTTGAAGCAGTCCGCAAACTCGTCCATTGAAGGGCTAGAGTGGATCGCGGAGTCCTCGACGCCGTACGCGAGGAAGTCCTCGGAGAGCGGGCAGAGGGAATCGTCGAACGGGCGCTGAGGAGTAGTCGGGGTCGGCGGCCTGGAGTCAGCGCACTCCTCCTAGAACGCCGTAGTGTTAGTATAGATTGAACGCTGCGTAGGATAAGCACAAGGCGTACCTTGACTTCGTTGGGGACGGCATCGAGATCGAGGTCGGAGATGCCCTCTTCGGGGACGAACATTTGATCCTCGTCGACTGGTGGCTCATCGGATTGTTTGAACTCGGGAGAGATAGATTCCGCTTTCACGAGGGAGGCAGGGAGGGACGCGCGGCGGTGCTCAGCGGGAATGTACTCGTCCTCATCCTTCACCCTAGTGCGGCGCTCGCGGCGAGGGCGAGCCCGGGAGGAAGAGCGGTTCGACGACGACCGAGAAGCTTTCCTGCGTGACGACGCCTCGGCGTGCCGAGAGGACTCTGGCTTACGGTCCTCTGCAGCCATCGCCCGCTGCCGCCTGTCAAGCTCCTCCTTCAGCGCGTCTCCCACGAACCCCTCCTGCATGAGCAGCGCGACCTCCAAACAATGATGGACCTTCTCGGAGTGATCCTGTTTCGGCTTGCGCTTCGCGGGCTTTTCCCTGCGGTAGATCGGCGAGTACTTGTACTGCGGGTACTTGCGCGCGTGCTCCTTCTTCGCCTCCTCGGCGAGGTGCTGGTACGGCGCGCGCTCGGCGTCGGTGAGGCTGTTCCAGAGGTTGCCCGCGATGCGGCTGATCTGCCGGTGGTCGCGCTCGACGGTGCTCTTGATCTTCTCCTTGTTCCAGAGGTCGGAGCGGAAGATCATGAAGGCGTTCGGGGGGCGGGGGATGTGCCCCGGCTTCTTCTTGCGCGAGTGCGAGGTGCGCTGGCTCGCGTCGACAGCTAGCTGCTCTGGCGACGACGGAGGCGATTCCGGATCGACTTCAGGCTCGCCCGTTTCGTCCGGCGGAGGGAGTGCAGCTTCGGGATATGTGGCGGGGGACGCGGGGTACATTAGCTCGAGGTCGAACCGATCGTACTCGTCGCTCCCTAAACCAGATCGGGTCGCGTCAGTAAATGTTGGATGATCGACGATGCACCATGTCTCGGAGGGAGGGGTGATGACATACTTGGATCGCGGGGAGGCTGCCTAGAGATGCGGCGGGATCGCCTAACGTTGCGGAAAGCGGGCATGAGTGCACAGAAGGGCTGTGAGAGAAGAAGGCGGGGGCAGGTATGGTCGCTGGAGGGCAGGAAGCGGCCGCAAAGAGTACATGTCCTGCCCTCCGCGCCTCCTTTTCAACAGCAGAGGATGAGTAGAGGTGCCACCCGATAGAAGCGCAAACACGATTGCTGCAGGGGAACACCGCTGTAAGATCACCTCATGTCTGCCTCGCGGCGGGGGCGTATTCGCATCCCTGACCGACATTAACACCTAGCCATGCACCATTTTAGCTTTCTTGTACGCGTGGCAATTACCTTCTATGGTTCGCGGAAGCAAATGCACCGTTGCACAGGCCGGGCGGCGGCCATGGCGCACAACCTTGAGCGACGGCGTCGACGGGTCCAACAACGTCGCGAGCGACGTTGTCCCCGACGTCTTATACCTTGCTTGGCTACTAATCAATGGCCGGAGAACGTCCGTTGCGGACACAAGAGGCATTCGCGACTGGATATTGCCGGCCTTGTTCTCAGCACTGAGCGGACTGCCGGGGTATGGATTGTCGGATAGGGTTAGACCGGCCGGCCTGACTGCCATGTGGTCCCTTCTATCGGTACGATTTGGTCGTCTTTGCTGAAGACGCCCTGCCATACAGTCACTGGACAAGTCACGATGAGGGGAGATCTTCCCATGGTTGCCTTGGATCTACTGCACTAGGAGGACCTCAGCGAGCGATCCCCGATAGAAGCTGCGGGGATACTGTGCCACCCATTCATCCGCAAAGGGCCTCTAGGCCTCCACATATTAAAAGCCTCCGCTGCGTCTCTTTTGACGGGAGACAGCGCGCCGAAGCCCGCTGGCGTTCCGCCATTGTAGGGGCCGCAGTCACCAGACTAACGTCGCTGCGATGTGCCACTCGGCGACTTGGAATGACGCCGACGATGCTATCGACGCGACACGACTTACACGCGGGAGCAAGATGGGGCACTCGGCGCGGAGGCCATACGTTGGTACACGCACCACATCAGAGTCTACCAACAGAACTTCATTTTACGAGCTGTCAACTGCCTCGTCGGCGGAGGGGGCAGGGGCCGCGGCGAGCTTCTCTTTCCTTTGTTGCTCTTTCTCCTTCCGTCTCTTCGATCCCGCGATCATATCCCTGAGCGTTGGAGTCAGCACATCGATCTGAGGGTCACAGCAAGCCAGAAAGCTCGCCTCTTTTTGATGGCGTCCATCCGACCGATGCGCCTTGCATTGTTGACGGCCTCTGCGCGCTTCACCTTGCCCATCTGCTTCCGTTTCATCTTCGAGGGCTTCGGCAGCTTGAGGATCCACTCCGGCACGGTGGATCCCGATTGTAGGAGTACGTTCGCGATGCTGTGGCGGGATCGTGAGAAATCTCGACCGGGAGCGGGAGCGACCTGGACCTACGTTTTGAGGAAAGGCGCGTCTTGGTCCGTGAAGTACGTTATTGCCTTGCCTTCTCTTCCCGCACGACCCGTACGACCTAGCGCCGATCATGAGCAAGACGTCGGGAGAGTAAACTGGCGCGGGACAAACCGATACGATGCACGTAGCTCTGGACGCTCTGCGGGAAGTCGTAGTTGATGACTTCCCGCACGCCCTTGAAGTCCATACCACGCGCCATCACTTCCGTGCTGACCATCACCCAGCTCTCCCCACGACGCATGCGCGAGACGGCGTCTTCTCGTTCCTTCTTCGTCATTCCGGCATGGAGGCAGTCAACGTTCGGAATCCCGTTGATTACCAGTTCTTCCGCTAGGGACGTTGCTCGTGGTTGTGAGGATACGAAGATGAGCAAAGGTGGATTGTATGGTTGAGAGAGGTACTGGAGGAGGGTAGGCAGCTTCGACTGGTCGTCGGCAACATACGTCAGAGACTGGGCGATGAGCGGTAACGGTGTGTCCCTGTGCTAAAGGTGAGTATCATGCCGAACAGAGTGGACTGGAGCGAACGCACTTGAGGCCAACGACGACCCGAATGGGATTCCGAAGCATGGACATCGCTACCTTCTCCGCATTCGCGGGAAGCGTTGCACTGAAGACAGCCTTCTGTACGTCTGGATAGGTGCAAGCAGCGATGACCTCCTGGACTTGCTCCAAAAACTCAGTGTCCAACATGCGGTCGGCTTCATCCAGCACTATATGCCGAACGCTGCGCACAATCAGTGAAAGTCAGGCGGGCTGGGCCATCGAACGCACTTATTAAGCTCGAGGTGACCAGCCTGCAGGGATGCCACCAGTCTCAGAGGTGTGCTGATGATCAGGTCTAAGGGGTAGCGTAAGGACGAATAAGTGCGGTAGACAGTGGGCACGACACCTACCGATTTTGTCTCGCACATTCTTGTCCTTCAACGTTGCAGCGGTAGCCTTACTGAAAAGCACGATGCGCCATTTTCTGCCCTGAGCGAGCTTCAGGCATTCGTTGTGTATTTGATGCGCTAGTTCACGGGTGGGTGCGAGAATGATGGCGCGAACGCCCGAACCTGTCTCCGACTTCGAGCTTGCCGCGGGTGCCCCGAGGGCAGCCATGATAGGTAGGAGGTACGAAAGCGTTTTACCCGTGCCGGTAGGCGATATAGCGGCAAGGTCGCGGTGCTGCATGATCTCAGCAAGTATAACGTCCATAGCCAAGAACGAGGCGTACCTCCATGAGTATTGGTACCCCGTAGGACTGTATGCCGGTAGGTCGCTTGTAGCCATGCTCCGCAAGACTGGAGAGCAGATGAGACGAGAGGTTATACCGCTCACGCAGCTGCTCGAATGTCTCCACATGCTCCGGGACGTTGCTGCCCTTGGTCGTAACTCGGTGCCGAGGCATGGGGGGCTCGTCCTCCTGCTGCTCATCTTGCTCTTCCTCGTCTTCCTCGACCTTCCGCTTCTTCCCCTTGGGATCCTTCTCCTCTTCCGCGGAGGATGCTTTCCGCTTTGGAGCCCCACCTTCCGCGTACTTGAAGAAGTTTAGCTCCGGAGGAAGTTCGTCGGTCGGGGCCTTCGAGGAGGAAGCTGCTCTGGGCTCCTGAGCTTTCTTGCCCTATGCATATATAAGCGGGAGGGTTGCGCTTTACAAGAAAACACATACGTTGAAGAGCTGGACATCCCCCTTGAACCTTTGCTTGTCGAACTTGACTCCACCCCTGGAGAGTAAGTGGAACGCTTCCATGCTAGTATTCGCTTGCTGTGTCCTAAGAGTTGTGTCCCAGAAACAGGTTGTGCGGGATATATAGGTCGTACACCTGGCAGATGATAGCAACGAGACAGTAGGTTGTAGCCCTAACGTTGACCAGAGAGGGCAGCCCCGGACGCGTACTGAAGCAGACTGAAGCGCAAATGTCTGTGGCGGACTGGGACTTCGCAGAAAACACGATCGCGCCGGTAAGCATGCCTCACGTGACGCGACTTTCCGCCAGCACCGCCAACTTATTGCCTTCAGCAGTACTGGGATATCCTGATGCAACTCTGGGATTCCAATAGGTGGCCAGATGCATGTGTTCCAGAGATCATGCGGTTATCGGAAGAGAATAATAAAACAATGAGTCAATAGCAATCACAGCGGAAATACTGTAGTGAGGTAGTAAGGGGAGGAAAGCTCTAGTCTACTGGGCCGTATATCCATCTAGTCTAGATGATGCATGCAGACTAGTCTAGAAAACAAATAATGATATGCAGATCCAAATATCAACCAGAGTCGGTGAGGTATGTCGCCGGGAACAGGGTCCTCCAGCCCTTCTTCAGTTGCTGCCAAGCGCCGTCAGCAGGTGTTCTCGCGCTGAAGAAAACCACATTGGGGGAACGCACCTCGAAGAAGACGAACATGAGCACGGTGTTGGGGCCCAATCGAATGAACGCTGGTGTCCAACCCTTGAAGAGGAAACGTGGCCCCTCTTCTCTTAGGGCTGTGGTCAGTACCTGGACGGGATGCGTCTCGCCATGCTGTAAAGGAGTTAGAGCGGCATGCGCGGCAAGAAGTGACCGGGCTTACCGCCGACATCAGGCGCGACCTCAGTACATCCGCAGGCGCGCATACAGCTATGCAGTGTCAGCGTCAGCTGTGGCTCTTGCGATGCAGTGGAGACACGTACTAGTAGCGACCGTTCCGGCGAGCACGCTCGAGATGGAGTGGAGGAGCAGACCATCCTCTAGTTGGTGGTCGATAAGGGGTATCCGATTTCGGAGCAGCATTGTCTTGAAGAGGTCATAGCTGTATGGCAAAGCCGTCAACGACGTGTCCTGGAGAAAATACATGGTGTGTCCATAGCGCGACTTACGAGCCCACCTGTGAACCCTATGAAGCAACAGTGAGAGCCATGAGGGCGTGATATCTGTAACGCCGCAGTACTCACGTTCATGAGAACGGCTCGTGTCTATAAGGAAGCCGTGAGCATCTCAACCCGTTGCGACGGCAGACGTGGCCAACGTACCATGTTGGTTCCCAATCCTCTAAACAGGCCATGCGGGCCCTCCTCCCTGACCAGAGTAATCATGCCGCTGACTGCGTTGCTGTAGTTGTACCTTTCCGCTGGCGGTCGTATAGAGTCGCTTGTCATGCGGACAAGCAAGATATCTACCGAGAATGGGATGAGACCGTATAGAGCACTCACCAATGCACACGATGGGCGGGATATGCTTACCGGCAGGATTTCCGGCCAATCCCCCCAACGCACCGGATATCATGGCGGCCAACAGCAGGTGGCTGCCAGGAGCAGGTCCGTCCTTCGATAGGCTCGCCTTCATCTTCTCGTAGGCACCTAGGCGGACCAGGGAATAGGTCATTTGTCTGAGGACAGACGCAGACAGCCCCGTGTATAGACTCTTGAATCCGGTTTCGCGAACGGTCATCCGAAGGATCGAAAGCGTGGAGGGGTGAACAGGACCGGAAGCCGGATGGATGGTTTGCATCCGACTACGTGCAAGTTGAGAATCATGGACATAGGAACATATGCTCGACTTACACTTTCGTGAGGTCCAGAGGATGGGTGCAGCAAGCAGCCACTGAGAAATACGATCTGAGCAGGGTGCACTCAGGATAAGACGGCATAAAACAACTCACTGGTTGCTCCGACACCTTGAATGCGAGTTTACATTGATCAGCATACGGAATGGAGTAAATCCAGCGTCGTCGCAAACATACCACCAAGCCTACGGCCGACGACTCTCAGCACAGCGGCGATAACTTTTCGGGATTGAACTCACCAGAAGGGATAGCTCGTCTGCTTCTTGCCCATGTCGGCGTCGTCTGGTCGGCGAGGGGTACTCATGCACCTGGAGCGTTATAGACCTGCACAACCCTCAGACCGCGGCTGCCCTGCAGTGCGTGGTTTCCATGAAAGAGAGGCCGCAAAACCTGAGGCAGGTATGAGGCGGCGCTGATCGCGATTGGCCATTTTAATTCGTCATCCGGAGTTCGGCACACGGTGGACGGCGCCCCGCGATGCGTCTGGATCGTCGGCCTTTCGTGTTGCGTTCGGCCGTACGGACGAACAGCCAAGCGCGACGCGTAGAGCGGGGAGAGTGCAAGATGCTCGTGGATCATATTCACGCCCGTGTGGGCGAGGACGCTGCCCCAGCGAGCAGAATTGAAATGGCAGCGAACCAGCCTGGCGCCGGCGTGGGGCGGCCACGCGTGACGCTCTGGGCCGTGACCGGGGTCCGTGCACGCTGCGTCCCACGGACAAGGTTGGCTCGGTTCGAGCCGAGGTTCCATTTTGGCGCCGCGCGTCGACTCGCGCGTCGCCTTTTTCTCCCTCCCACCGCCACCTCCCCCTCGACCACCCCCGCTTGCTTGCCCTCTTTCCCTCCTAGCTTCCCTTTAATCCTTCTATTCTGCCGACAATGAGCTCTCACGACAACGAGGAACTTATTGACTACGAGGATGAGCATGACGTGGTCACCAACGGCGCGACTGCGGCTGCCACCAACGGCGCGGTCGCCACCTCAGCACCCGCGGCGGACGGTGAGGGAGAGAAGGACAAAAAGAACTTCTCTGGTATCCATTCGACCGGCTTCAGGTTTGTCGGAATGCCCTTTGCAGACAAAGTGCGCCCATGTTGAGACACGTACGCGTTCCTAGGGATTTCCTTCTGAAGCCCGAGCTGCTTCGGGCAATCAGTGACCTGGGTTTCGAGCATCCCTCCGAGGGTAAGCCAAAAGCATTGTTTGTATGTCTGTAGATCGTCCGACTTACTTTATGTCCAGTTCAACAGGAGTGTATTCCTCAGGCCGTCCTGGGAATGGACGTCCTGTGCCAGGCCAAATCTGGACACGGAAAGACGGCTGTGTTCGTCTTGGCCACTCTCCAGCAGCTCGAGCCGGTCAACGGCGAGGTGTCGGTCATTGTTCTGTGCCACACCCGCGAGCTTGCGTTCCAGATCAAGAACGAGTACGCTCGCTTCGCGAAGTACATGCCCGACGTACGCGTTGGCACGTTCTATGGCGGCACTCCTGTGACCAAGGATGCCGAGCTCCTCCGCGACAAGGCGAAGTGCCCGCATATCGTGGTGGCAACTCCTGGCCGACTTAACGCCCTCGTAAGAGACAAGGTCCTCGACGCCTCAAAAGTCAAGCACTTCATCCTGGACGAATGCGACAAAATGCTCGAACAGCTTGGTTAGTCTCATGCGAATTTCGGCGTCCCATCCTCCTTCGTGCATCGTTTGTGCTCCACGCACGCGGCATCGGCCTTGTCGGGTTCCAAGCTGTTGCCATCCGGCTGTTTTGCCTTGCGGCGCTCACGCGCCTAACGACCTCCTGCAACGATACGGCCACGGTTCGCGGACGGTGTGGTTGTGGCGGGTGAAGGTGGTGGTGCGGGGAATTAAGGCAGGGCGGATGAAGCTTCAAGCTACTCGACGGTCAAGGCAGTGTTCGTCTTCGTTGACGTCGCACGCCAAGTTGCAACGCAAGTTCAGCCACCTCACGAAGCTGACAACCGCTTGCCGATGCATTTATGCGCCGCGCCGTTCCTTCTTCATTCATCCTCTTTTTGCTACGTGTTGCATTCGACGGCGCTCTTACCATATCCGCCACCGTCCCACTAGACATGAGACGCGACGTGCAAGAGATCTTCCGGGCGACGCCCCATCACAAGCAAGTCATGATGTTCAGCGCCACCTTGGCGAAGGACATCCGCATTACGTGCAAGAAGTTCATGGCCAACGTGAGTTCGACACTTGTGGGAAGCGGCGGAGTTACTGACGGCGGATTTAGCCTCTGGAGATCTTCGTTGACGACGAGACGAAGCTTACTCTGCACGGCCTCCAACAGCACTACGTCAAGCTGGAGGAAGTCGGCAAAAACAGGAAGCTCAACGAACTTCTTGATACGCTTGAATTCAACCAGGTATGTCCAGGCAACATTCCGCACTGGAGTGGGATCTTTATACCCGCCACTATAGGTCGTCATCTTCGTCAAGTCTGTGGCGCGCGCCATCGAGCTCGACAGGCTTCTGGTGTCGTGCAACTTCCCTAGCATTGCCATCCACTCCGGTCTCGCACAAGAGGAGCGGTGCGTCATTCCGCTCTATTTTGATTCATCTCCGCCTGACATGTGCATTCAGTATCTCGCGGTACACCGCCTTCAAGGCCTTCGAGAAGCGTATCCTAGTGGCGACTGATATCTTCGGTCGTGGCATCGATGTGGAGCGGGTCAACATCGTGATCAACTACGACTGCCCGCCGGACGCCGACAGCTACCTGCACCGCGTCGGGTGAGTGGACATGTATTCCGTCCATGCGCGTATGTTGCTGACGGCGTTTCGCAGTCGTGCCGGCCGTTTCGGAACGAAGGGTCTTGCTATTACCTTCGTATCGTCGGAGAGCGACCAACAGGTGATGGCGGCCATTCAGTCCCGCTTCGAGGTCGCGGTGCCAGAGTTGCCCGACCACATTGATCCTGCGAGCTACAGTACGTGTCTTGGTTTGCTCGTTGTGGACTTTCATGTTGACATCGTTGGCCATAGTGACGTCCTAATTTCCGAGCATGACAAACGTGTTCCTCTCTCCCGCTGTCCCGCTTTCTGTGTCGTAGCTTACTTTGCGCCCTTGTAACCATACTGTTGATTCGTACACCACGCTCCCCTCCAATGGATGTTATTGGTCTGTAATCTGGGCTGAAAGTTGACCTCCGGCGAGAATCGCGCATTCCGTACGTGTCTGTGGGTATCCAAGATGTTTCCCGTGTGGGTTAGTCTGGATCAAGAGATGCCCTACGAATCAACGAGGATTATATCTGTACTGCTTCACACTGAACAACACCACCATTCTGTGATCTTCTGCAATAACGTATCTATTCGAGTACATGGGGATCAATGCGAACGTTATATGTGGCTACTACCGACCGACCCGATACCCCGCATGCGCGAGGGCACTTACACCACCAGGCGCCTACGGATGGAGACATCGAAGAAGCTAGCGGGGTCAATCTGGGCACATCGCACGACACGAGACGCCTTGGAGCACGAGGATGTAGCAGGAGGCCCGACGAGGGAGAGGCAAAGCATAAGAGGTCAGAGGCAATATATAAGAGCACAGAGCCAAAACGAGACGAGTCGGACACAGTGTGCATGGTATCAGTTGGACAAGATACGAGGGGAGACGAGAGGAATGAGGCGGGAGGCGAGACTCGAGTGGCGAAGGCACAGGTTGTGGTCACAGGTGTGGACAACGAGTCGTCCATGGCGGGGTGTGGACAACGAGTCGTCCATGGCGGGGGGACGGGTGAATAGACAGACAGTGACTGCTAGTGCGAGGCGAGTGTGAAGGCAGCGGTTTACAGGGCACTGGGGGCATGTTCGGGAATCAAGTTAGAATCCTTGAACTACGCATTGCGGCCTTTGCGAACCAGCTTGAACTGTATGTGATGAGAACCTACAGTACTCTCCGGGTGAGGTAGCCCGAGGCCAGTATGAAGTGATCAGCGATTGGTGCACAGAATAGTCACAGTGAAGGACATGCACGCGCCGGGCTGGCGTTGGTCCGCCTGAGGATCAAAGTGAAGGGTGCATGTGGCAGGGGGCATCTGCGAGGTGGACGGGCCAACGAATGCATCATGAGTGAGAGAGGTGGACGTGTGTCAAAACGCAAGCAGCTCCCTGTGGCCCAGAAACCCGAGGGCCATGAGTTCTTGGTCGACGATCTCTGTTGGGCAACGTTTCCACGATGAGATACGACGGAGACAGCGACTCACTATTTTTTGGATGTTTACGATCCATAGTGGTTGATGAAACACGAGTAGTTCACGAGGGGTTGTAGTACCTAAGAAAAGCGCATGTAATCGCATTGTTGCGAGTGTGAGAAAGGATACGGGGAATGTGCCTGGCAAAGAGGGACTGACGTTGTGCGGATGGTGGAAAGAAAGATGGGCCGGATGACGTCGGCGTCGCTGAGGTGATCAGCACACGGGGGTCGAGGCTCTGGCCGGGTGATGGCAGGCTCGGGGCGTTCTCACTCGCCGCGGACAGTCCCAGCTCGGTCGCACTGACAGACAGACTGTCCCTGGCCACTCTGCATGGCACTTTCCCCGGTCGCCCAGCAAGGCAACTCTCGCATCTCTTCCTCCTCCGCCTCCCCCGCTGCCCCGCCGCTCTCTCTCTCTATACACGCCCGCCGTCCCCTCTCTTCCTTCTCCGGGCTTTCTCTCTGAACTCCGCTCCACTCTCTGATCGTGCGCCTTGCCAGGCTCACAGAGCCAGAACCGCGCAATGCGCCGTAAATATGCGCAACCCGCCCTCCCGACGCTTTACTTCAAGGACGGCATCCTCTCCGTCCCCGGCTACACTTTCGAGAAGGTGAGCATTGCCGTACATCCCCGCACACGCCCCGCGGGAACGCTGATCGTGCGCCTTGTCTGCCTCCGTCGGCTGCTTGAACGGGGACATAGGCGGTGCCATGGGAGGACACCGGCAGCATGACCCTCCTCGCCGAGGGAACGAACTTGCAAGACGGGACGAGCGTTTTGGCCAAGATCGTCCCTGCGCACTCGAATGCGTCGATGTTGTTGGAGCGTGAAGCCCATATGTGAGTTCTACTTAGACTTATGCTCGTCGGCACTGGGCCACGACGATCCCGGTACTGTACGTACTTCCCGACCTTTGTACTAACCGCTCTGCAGTCTGGAGAAGATGTCTACGTCCCCGGAGTGCTCAAGTACCACCCTGCGGATGATCGACTTTTTCACGATCCCGAAGACGAACGGCGACTGCTGTGTGCTCCTGCTCTTCCATCCCGGCCTAAATATTCTTGGCCGCTACTTCCCACCTGCAAAGGTCAACAACCTGCTCTTCGGCGATATATCCCGCGCAAGGCCTTCCTCCTCCACTCGCGACATCTACATGTCTGGCGTGGAGGAGCCGTACATCATGGAAGAAATGGAGGCGATCGAGATCATGGACCTCGCGACGTTCCTCGAGTTTGCGATACAGGCAACGCACTGCCTGGAGATGATGCACCGAAGCGGGCTCATCCACCGCGAGGTGCGCGCGAACGCGTTTCACCTGAACCACCACAGCGGACTCGTGCGGCTGGTCCACTTCGGGAACCGGGCAGTCTCGCTAGAACAGTTCGGCGTGCCCTCCGAGTTCGTGCTGCAAGCGGATGCGTTCGAGGAGGCGCAGAAGCTCAAGGTCAAGGAGGCGCTCTGCTACTTTGCCCCGGAGCAGACGGGGAGCATGGAGAACCTCGCCGAGGACCACCGGACGGACCTCTACTCCCTCGGAATCATGTTCTGGACGCTCTTGGTAGGTCGGGGCACCATGCCGTTTGAGGGTGGGCCGCTCGAGCTACTCCATGCCGTTGTGCAAAAACGGCCTATGCCGGTGCACGAAGTCCGACGCGACATACCGCAAGTGCTCGCGATGATCATCGAGAAGTTGCTATCCAAGTCCCCAGATGGACGATACCAGAGCGCATACGGCCTCAAGGCGGACCTGCTCGAATGTCAGCGACGGCTGCTCGCGGCGGTAGCGCTCTCGTCTGACGAGCCCGCGGAGCTCATCCCGTACTTCGACATCGCGACGGAGGACCGGTGCATGGAGTTCACGATCCCGAGCCCGCTATTCGGGCGGGACAAGGAGCTGGAGACGATCCGGAACATCATCCGGCACACGTCGACGAGCTACTCGCGCCAGATCGGCGCGTCCCGCGGCTCGTTCGTCGTCAGCTCGAGCGGGAGCGGCGGGACGAGCACCGTCGGCACCGCCGAGGACCCGAGCGACTCCATGTCGAGCAAGAGCGAGGCGTCCGCGCAGATGGTCGTGTCGCCCGAGTCGCCCGGCTCGAAGATCTCGTCGGTGGACACGGTCCAGCAGGGCTCGTCGGTCACGACGGCGACGGTGACGTCGGGCACGGTGTCGACGAGCGATGGGCTCAGGCGGGTCGCGCTTACCCCGTCGCAGAGTCGGGCGAGGACGCATGCTGCTATCATCATGGGACCTCCAGGGTAGGTGGAACGAGAGAACTATACGCCGAGCGGTCTCACTGAGCTTACATTCTAGTGCCGGCAAGAGCTCGCTTATCCTCGCCCAGCAGGCGAAGTGGAGATGTGCGTACTTCAGTGGAGATGCCGTACGGATAGACGTGGACTGACCTTCGTTTCGCGTAGCCCATGGGCTGTGGGGTCAGGCAAAATTCTCCGAAATTGAGCCCGGGCCCTTTGCGTCGCTTGTGAGTAGTTGTGGCTTCCTCGTAGGGGCCGGCCGTTTCACTAAACAACATTCCTACTTTCTTTTACCCACCAGCTCGCATGTCTATCGCACGTCCTCCGCCAACTGATCGTCTTCCACTCGGACCTGCACCGCTTCGTGAATGACCTCAAGCAACGACTGGGGCCACAACTGCAGAACGTGCCGCTGCTGTACGAGGGCGCGCCGGAGCTCAAGACGATCTTCGCGCTGTTCGACATCGTGATCGACACCCCGCAGGAGACGCTCGAGACGAACGAGCTCCCCGCGCGGTTCCAGTCGCTCGTGGAGAGCGTGTTCGCGGTGCTCGCGGAGACGCGGCTCTTTGCGCTGTTCTTGGATGACTTGCATGAGGCCCCGGATTCGTGCGTAGTGCTCTGTGGGTTGTTCCTGTGCGGGTTAGATGGCTGACGTGCGTGGTGTATGTTAGATCGTTGGACTTGCTCAATGCTTTGGTAAACTCCCGCACGCGACTGGTGAGTGTCGCTTTGTCTCGTGGGCGGATGCGATAGCGGTGACTAACCGTGCATTCGCCGTTACCAGCTGATCTTCGCGACGGTGCGGTCGGACAGACCGTAAGTAGCGTCTTACACTCTGCTCCCGACCTGCGTCCTGACTAAGGCGTGCTGCGTAGCGAGCGGCTGGAGAAGATTAGGCAAACTTTCTCCACCAAGTCGACGACGTGGATACACCTCGAGCCGCTGAGCTACCCTGCTGTCTCAACCCTCGTCGCGAGGACGCTGCATCGGCCGAAGGAGGAGGTCGCACACCTTGCGCGAATCATTCACGGGTCGTCGGAAGGAAACCCGTTCTCGGCGCGGAATATCCTCACCACGCTGTATCGGCAGCGACATGTACGTGTGCCTTTGTGCGACTGTTGGGAGTGCGAGCTAATGCCGAGGACATGTAGATCTGGTACGACTGGGACCGGAATAACTGGCAGTGAGTATCCCTTCTGGATAGCGGATACTTTGGTGGTATACTGAGCGGTGCGGTTCAGGTTCGACATATCGGCCATTGAGGCGACGTTGTTCGACAAGAAGTCGGTGGCGACGCCAGGAGACCTTGGGTTCCTAATCAACCATTTGCGTGAGCTGCCAGAGGACGCAAGGAAATTCGTCATTTGGGCGTCGTTCTTTGGACCCACGTATGTCGCCGCTTGGCTGTCGATTAAGGTTTTCCAAGCTCACTCCGTGTTCTCCAGCTTCAAAGTCGCCGAGGTCGCGCTCCTCATGGACTGGGACGACTCGGGGAGCAGCGGGAGCGGGACGGAGGAGGAGCACGAGGACATGTGGAACGTCTCGAAAGCGGTGCACAACTTCCGGGAGAAGGAGAACGCGTCGACGACGCGGCGCTCGATCCGCGGGCTGCAGACGGCGATCGCGGAGGGCTGGCTCATCCAGCGCGCGCGCGACATGTGCTCGTTCTCGCACGACCGCTACCGCCAGGCGGCGCAGGCCGAGGCGGAAAGCCAGCCGGAGGAGACGATCGCGAAGATGTCGTTCAGGGTGCGTCCTTTGCTCGCTGTTCGGCCGTTCCGGGGAGGCCCGCCGATGGGCGGTCGGAGAGAGGGATCACTCACCTTGCCTGGTTTGGGACAGATCATTCTGACGATGCTGCACGAGTCGACGCCGGACATCTACCGCATTGCGGAGCACGCTAAGCGGTGAGCTTGAGGAGCCGTTCTGGGGTGGGTGCATGTTGGCGCGTCGGCTGACGGTGGAGTATATAGGTGTCTGCCGTTGCTCCGAGAGCATTCGAAGCGGGACGAGTTGCTGGAGATGTCCATCGATGCCGGCGACTCCGCGAGAGCCCGGGGGGCCCATGAGGTAAGTACCCCAAGGCGAGGATTTACGGCGGGGGTCGCTTAATGCCATATACGCTTCTAGCTCGCCCTGCAATCGTACCTGAATGCACGCTCGTTATTGGACGAGAACTCATGGAAGACGGACCCGGTGCGGACGTCGTCGCTGTTCATACGATTAGCGGAGTACGTGTATCTCCCGTTTGTCATGTATAGGAAGGTGCTGACCGTGGAGTAGGTTGTATACGTGGAAGGCCGAGTTCAACCTGTCGGACAACCTGCTGCAGGAGTGTCTAGTGCGGTGCGAGAGCCCAGAGGAGAAGGCGCGGCTGCTCCGGCTGCGGTCACGGAACCACTGGATGCGGGGGAACTACTCGGCGGCGCTGAACGACAACATCCTGGGGCTGCACCTGCTCGGCGTGGACGTGAACGCGGCGCCGACGCGGCGGGAGGCAGATATCATGTTTGAGCAGGTCAAGAACGAGATCCTGGCCGTCGGCTTTGACGACATCCTCTCCATCCCGCGGGCGCGCGACAGCCGGACGGACCTGGCAATCGCGCTACTGAACGACGCTGGTCCGTATACATACCTTCTCGTTTTGGCAGTGCTCTTCCTGCGGGGACCCCCGATCTGATGCCGGTTCGCAGGTACCAACGCGTACTGGAGCACGGGCGAGGGCTTCGCTGATGTCATTGGCCTCACGGTGGGTGGAGAAGGTGTCGGACGGAAGACGGACGTTGGCTGACACGGCTCTCGCGATCGCAGACGATCCAGCTCGCACTACGGTAAGTCGGCGCGGTGCGCTCGATATGGCAGCTTCCCGTACTCATTCGCACCGCTCGGGCAGCGCGGGGATGTGTCCTGGTACCGCGCTCGGCTTCTTCTGGGCGCTGGGAGGTGCGTACATGCCCGATCGAGTGCCCGCGCGCTGGCCTGCTCATCGCGCCTCTGCTCCTCCTTCCCCCTTCCCCTCGTCCCTGCAGCCGCGGCAGAACGGCGGGAACTGTACCGATTCTCGGCCGACCTCGGCAAGCTCGCGTTGCGGATCGCAGACCAGTACGGGACGAGCTTCGAAAAGTGGTACGTGTCCCTTCGCCCGTCCTCGCTTTCGCTTTCGCGGTCGCTTCCCTGCCCACCCGATCCGCTGCCTGCTCGGGCGCCTCGGGGCGTGTTGAACCCTATGACTGACTTTGTGCTGCCCGTTCGTCCCAGCCGTGCGCTGCTCTTGTTTTCGATCATGGTCTCCGGCTTCGACAACGTCCACATTCGCGCAAACGTGCCCCGCCTCGAGGAGGCCATCAAGTATGGCCAGAGCGCGGGCGACAGGTGTGTATTGCAGCATGGAAACATTAGAGCCTCAGAGCCTGGACTGACAGACGTCGCAGGATATACACCAGCTTTGCCACGGCGCACTTGATCGTGACGCGGTTGTACATATGCGACCACAGTACGTGTCTGCTAGATTCCCTTTGTGGTTCTGTGGCTCACGTCAGAGCAGTGAGCGAGCTCGTCGTGGCCGCAGAGGAGGCCGTGTCCGACATTGGGCTCTGGGCGCCCAGCGGTGACATCGCGGTCCTCGCGCAGGGAACCCTGAACTGCATCCGCGCACTAGGCGGTTATACCATCGCCCAGTCCGCGGAGACCGCGTTTGATACTGACACCTTCAAGGAAGCGGAGTACCTCGCCCAAGTCGAGGCTCTCGGGACCATTAAAGTCGCGATGAACTGGTGCGTACGTTCGCGTACTCCGCTAGCGTGATAGCTGACGCCCAGGGAAAGGTATAATGCGTTTAAGGTGTGTACATATATGTTTGTTTGACAATTCACGTCGTAATGCGCTGGTAGGTGGTCGGTCTCTTCTGCCTTGGTTTCGTGGAAGACGCCGCACGCCTTGGCTTCTACGTATATGAGACTCGCGACTGCAATCCAAAGTACGTGCAACTCTCATAGCTATTATACGCGCTTGCTTATATTCTTTCAGTCACCGGCATACTCGATATTCGCTGTTCTTCCACAGCTTGGCTCTCATTCACTGCCTCAGGAAAGGTGGCCTGTCACCAGAAGAGCGTACGCGATTCTTCAAGCAGGTGGAGGCCAACCAATCCTACATCCGGAAGTGAGTAATGGCCCTATCCGCGCTCGTATCACTGCTGACGTTGTGCGCTAGATGGCTGTCTCCCAGTCCAGTGAACACGAGCACATGGGTCGCGCTCATTGTACGTATGCGTCATATGGAGTGTGGATACGCGGTTGACACATCACCTAGGACGCTGAGATGGCATCCCTTATGAACAACCCTGACGCCTTCAAACTTTACGACGTTGCCGTCAAGTGAGTGGTGCAAGTGGGTACCACCGATATAGAGAGCTGACGTGTACGCAGGCTCGCAGTGAACAACGATTGGCTATTGGAAGGCGGGTGGGGGTTGTATCTGGTAAGGCCAATAATTATCCGTGAGATTGCGCGGCACTTACCGTACTATAGCAAGGAAGCCACTTTGTGCGGTGCGGTGTGGAAGGCCTGGGAAGCGAACTGCAGCGCCGCGGCATTGCACGCCAGGCACAGTGGGGAGCGCGCGGCCTAGTGTAAGTACCCAATCATAGTGTCAGGCCTTGCGACTCACTCCAGATACAGCAACTACCTCTCCTCATTGCTCGAGACTCGGTCCCAGCCGGTACCACTAAAGCGGCACATCTTTTCGGCTGATGTAGCGGTCCAAACCGACAGCGTGGTCATCGCCGCCCAGCCGTCACTCAACGGCAGCTACGAGCGCACAAGTCTCGAGGCAACCGAAGAGGAACAGATCTCGACGCTCACCGCGGCCGACCTCGCGTCGATTCTCAAGTGGAGCAAAGAGATCTCTGGAGACATCAACCTCTCTATGGCTCTCCAGCGGCTCACCGAGATTTCCACCGGTGAGTGCCGCCCCGGCCGTGGGGCGCATCTTGCTCGGCTCACTATCGCATGCAGAGGTATCGGGAAGCCAGAATACGTGCGTGGTCATCGCGCGCGAGGCGGGTGACTACACGGTGGCTACGAGCATGAACCCTCCCGAAGCATGCAAAGTGCATGAGAATCCCCTCCCTATCCGGTCGATCTCGGACCCGCTCCGACGGACAATCATACAGCACGGTGCGTCATGGCACGGCGCTGTCCCGGTATAGCTCCAGATATCTTACGTCCCGGATTATGATAGCGCTGAACACGAAGGAGCGGGTGTACTACGAGGACATCGCGTCCGAGCCGCGCTTTGCGTCCGAGGCGCAGCTCAGCCCGCACCGCTCCGTCATCTGCATCCCGATCTTCAGTAACCGGGGCCAGACGTTCGGCGCGGTATACCTCGCGTCGAAATACGCGTTCTCGCCGAACGTGGTGACGATGCTCACGCTGCTGTGCCAGCAGGCGAGCATCGGCATCTCAAACGCGCTGTTGTTTAGGTCCGTCCAGGCGGGGACGAAGGAGAATTTGAAGATGATCTCGGCGCAGAGGGATGCGCTGGAGGCGGCGCGGAAGAGCAGGGAGGATGCGCTCAAGGCGACGAAGGTGCGTTTGGCGGGGCGGCTGAAGGTCAGCAAAGGGCTGACCGGAGAGCCGTACAGATCAAGAGCAACTTCTTGGCTTCTATGAGCCACGAGCTGCGTACCCCATTCAGGTGTGTTCATTGCAAATCTAAGACGCCACTATATCTGACGCTCTGGCAGCTCGTTCTACGGTCTCCTCGATATCCTGAGCGGGACAGAGCTCAATGCGGGTCAGCGGGAGATTGGTGAGATCATTCGTGTGGAACATGTTCCTTGGTTGGCTCACGATTTGTTCCAGTGCAAACCGCGAAGCAGTCCTGCGAGTTACTACTGAAGGTATGCACCACCACGAAGAACTTGCGGTACGGGCGCTAACGCGAGAGGTTGTCGCAGATCATTGACTCGATTTTGGACTACAGCAAGCTGGAAGCTGATGGTACGGAAACAACAGACCTTCATATGGAGAAGAGTATACTCATGTGGGATCTTAGCCGTCAAGCTCGAATATTCTGGCTTCTCCGTAGAGAACCTGTTGGCGGTATATGACATGCAATCCTAAGGAGAATGCAGTAGCTCATATGTTCGCCATAGGACTGCATGGAGCTGCTGCTACCAATGGCTGCTAAGAAGCTCGATTTGTCGTTCAACATCGAGCCCAGTGTACCACCATGTACGTTTATGCTCATTCATGCACATGCCGAAGGTCTCACCGAATGAATGTACTGTAGGGGTGAAAGCCGACTACGCTCGCATACGGCAGGTCTTGATGAATTTGATCGGAAATGCGGTCAAGTTCACCGCGAACGGGTTCGTTCGCGTCACATGCGCGGTGGATACAAGTCAGCCTCGGTCGGCGACAGACGTGCACCTCAAGTTCTCCATACAGTATGAGCCGTGTTTGTCTTCTCCACATTGTGCCCGATGCTTACTATGATACTCAGGGACACTGGTATTGGCTTGAGCTCCTCGTGAGTCTACTCGCAGTCTGCACATATGATTCACCCTCGACTAATACCGTGTCCAGCGATGTGGACCAGTTATTCGTGCCGTTCCAACAGGCGGATAACTCGTCAACACGACGATTCGGCGGGACTGGACTTGGTCTCTCCATATCGCGACAACTCGTCAAGCTGATGGGGGGAGTCATCGGTGTCCAGTCTGAGATCGGCGTCGGTTCCACATTCTGGTTCACCATCCCCGTGAAGATCTTCGAGTCCGAGGAGTCGCAACAGTCGCTCACTGAGATCGAGAAGCTCAAGGAGACGCTCATGAAGCCCCGACCGCTCCGCCTTCTGATCAGCTCGGGCTCAAGCGCGACGATCGCCATGTTGAGCACGATGCTTAGCGGGTTCACGATCGCCGCGGTGGCGTCGATAGACGAGGCGGACCGCTTTCTGCGCAACTCGGAGTTCGCGGCGCAGCCGCTCGACTTCGTCATCCTCGACGACCAGTCCGAGGCGCGCGCGGACGA
Source organism: Trametes polyzona (assembly GCA_022606195.1). Classification (NCBI taxonomy): domain Eukaryota; kingdom Fungi; phylum Basidiomycota; class Agaricomycetes; order Polyporales; family Polyporaceae; genus Trametes; species Trametes polyzona. The sequence continues at coordinate 815,613 of JABYQF010000001.1, read as the reverse complement.
CCTCGCGCGCGTGCTGCGCTCGCTGCCGTACCCCGCGCTCAAGGACACGCAGGTGATCCACCTGTTCACGCCGACGACGGACAACCTCGCGGGCGCGCCGATGCTCAGGAACGACACGGAGACGCCCCCGGGGATCACGCGCATGACGAAGCCGCCGCGGCAGCAGAAGCTGCTGCAGATGCTCGCGAGTCTGAAGAATGTGCTGGATCAGGTGCCGATTCGGCCTGTGATCAACGCGTCGGAGTTGCGCGAGGAGGAGGCGTTGGCGCAGAGGACGTTGTTTGGCAATGTCTTGGTCGCGGAAGGTATGTGGTCTTCTCATGGATTATTGTACTGGAGGCTGACATTGATGTTCGTGTAGACAACCCGGTCGCGCAGAAGTTGCTGGTGAAGCAGCTAGAGCGATATGACCTCAACGTTGTCGCGACTTCGAATGGAGAAGAGGCGATAGCAGGTACGTGTCTGGCGCCGGTCCATTCGAGCGCGTATTGAATACGTCTGCAGAATGGGAACGACACGAACCTGGGTACTTCAGCGCGGCATTGTTTGACCATCGTGAGTTGGACACCCTCAGCCGTGTCAGCACTACCTAACAAAGAAAAAACTCAGACATGCCAATATGTGATGGTGTGGAAGCATGCAAGCGCGTTCGTATACTGGAGGGGAAGCGAAAAGTGCCAATACTGTTACCCAGTAAGTATTCGCATCGCTCGCGTATTCGCCGCGTGCTCATGGCGTGTGCAGTCGTGGCGCTGAGTGCGGACTGTCAAGAGTCTACGAAACAGCTCTGTCTTAGCGCAGGCATGAATGGCTTCTTCAGCAAACCTCTGAAGAAAAGTGAGTGTAGCGTCGTGGTTCTTCTCCCTTGCAGGAAACTGACGACACCTGCACAGATGACTTGCTGTCGCTGCTGGGGATGTTCGGACCACCGATACCCGCACAGAACTCGTCGCCGCCCCCGACGCCACCATAATCGTCGCGCGGCAAGCGTTCTGCCGTCCCTTCGTTCGTCGACTTGCTTTGTGTCGCATTGCTCTTCCGCACACACCTCTTGTAATCTGCCCGCCCGACCCCGCTTCTTGCGCCTCGCTGTACTCTACCCGGCTACATCACCGATCATCCATCTTACTACTACTACGCACACACACATATACGTACATACACAGAGACCTCATTGACTGAATGACTGACTGACCGACTGACAAGCGGAGACCTACAGTATACATATGTATAGCGCTATCCTCTCTACCACTACGATCTACGTACAGTGTACCTGTTGGCCTCACCTGATACCACCACCACCATCACCACCACCACGACAACACGATACGCATGTGTAGCTATGTTTTTCCTCCCTCTCAGATCTTCTTGTTTGTTTTCTCCCGCATAGGCTCGCTCTCGCCCCGCTCGCACCCTGCATGTCTGGCGCTCTTGCCTAGGAAATACACGAAATTGGCCGAGGTGCTGCTACTCGAGTACACACGAGGGACGACGTTGTTGTGAGAGGGACGCTGTTTATTCGTGCTCTATATAGGTAAGTGGACTGAATGGTGATGTACAGGTGCGTGAGACTCTAAGCGTATATGTACGTAGACTGATGATTTTCATGATGAGTGAGGAGTCGTAGTATCGTAGCATCGGTTGTGGCATTTGGAGACCTAGCGATGTGCTTGCTCGTTACGCTTATACTCTCATGGTGGCCCTCTCCGTGTGTCTGAGTAGGACCAATCCCGAGGCTCAGGGAAAACGATCATCTATGCCGTCGCCTCAGTAGTAGGCGCGGCCGGAGCCTGCTGCGACTCGCCCTCCTCCGCGGCGTGCTCGTTGTTCCGGCGACGACGGCGACGGAGGTACTGGGCCGCGCGCTGCAGGGCGGTCGGCTCGCCGAAGTAGAAGATGGTGATCACAGTGCTGACGACAACGAGGCCGGCGTTGAAGAGGCAGAGCGCCATCCAGCCCACGTCGGAGCTCACGTGGTCGTAGAGCTGCCCACCGATGACGGGGCCGACTGCGCGGGAGGAGGGAGATCAGTCGTTGGGTGATGGGAGGAGGGGGCGGGGAGAAGGCTTACTTGCGGAACCGACTCCGTAGGCGACGTTGAAGGCGCCGTAGACGTGTCCGTCTGTGTGCGTGGTTAGGGAGTCTACTACTAGCGGACCAGTTGATGGTGAGAGAACTTACAGCCCACGCCCTTCATGCTCCTCGTCACACCCGCGAACTCGGCCGTGATGGGCGACACCGTGCCCGTTATGAACAGGTCTATAAGTCGGGTTGTGGCTTGTCAGCACATACTGCAACAGGAGCATGGAGGCCACTTACTAAGCAGGGTGAACATGACGATGAAGTACGCAAGGTGCGCGCGGATGAAGATGAGCAGCCAGAACGGAAGAGAACCGACAAGGCAGATGAGCGTGCTGACGATCGTGCCGCCGCGGTCAGAGTACCAGCCGCTCAGGGGCGACGCTGCGATGTGATACCGTGTCAGTTCGTCGGGGTACACAAGCGAGGAAAAAGAGAGAGAGAGCGACGTACAGATGAAGGACGGCACGACCGCGGCAATGTATACGAGACCGACCTTCGAGACGTCGAAGCCGAAGTTGGACTGCAGGTAGAGCGGCAGCACTGGTTCCAAGCTGCTTATCAGAACGCTGTATACAACCTGCTTCAGCAACGAACGCCCCCATCAAGCGAGGTAAAACAAGGAAAGTACGTACCCGTAACTTAGCGTCAGGAATACCGCCGCGAGAGCACGCGGGGACTTGGCGAGCTTCAAGAAGAGGTTCCAGATGGACAACTGTCCGGGATCCTCCTCTACCGCGATCTGTCCCTGGGTCGGCGTCTGCGCGCGGCCGCCAGCCGTTACCGTGCTAGGCGTCCGCGAGGGCACGCGCGTCGGGGTCTCCGTAATCTCACCGTCGCCTGGCTGGACGACCCGAGTCGAAACGTCGGTAGGCTGCTCGAGGTCGTCCCGCTTCTCCGTCTCGACGACAGCGCCGTACGCGAGCCCGCGCGAGGAGCCGTTGCGGCCAACGAGGGTCGTAAAGGAGGCGTCCATGCGCTCCGCGGCGGAGCGCTCGATGATGAGGAGCCGGCCGATGAGCTCGAGCGCGGTGATGATGATGCCAAAGATGAAGGGCGCGCGGAAGCCGAACCGCTGGTCGAGGGCACCTGCGACGGGTGGGCCGACCAGGAATCTGTTAGGGATGTGAGCCGATAGGTCTGTTACGACAACGCGTCTCTGCGTACCCGAGAGACATGCCCATCATGGCGAGTCCGAGCTGCTCTGTTGCGTAGATATGAGGATAAGCGTGGTGCGATGTGAAGGTCATCTACCACTTACTGCCAACAATCTTCTCTGGCACCGTGTCACAGCTGCAAAACTACGATGAACATACCAATAGCACTGGAGAAGGGATGCGGCTTACATGAGGGCGAGGCCGACGACCCAGATTACGCAGGCGCTGATGCCTTGGGCGATTCGCGCAAGCACCATGACCCAAAATGCGGGTGCCTCCATGAGCAACACCTGGGAGCCTATCAGTGCGACCTGGCCGCACAATAGTGGGATTTTGCGGTTCTTGTACATCTCGGAGACGAACGCTATTGGCGGCGTAACTGTGGACGAGCAATATGGTGAGCCTTCGTCATAAGTTATAGGACGCTGGTGATGGCTTACATATGACCAGCGACGCAGACTGTATGATTTCAGCCGTTCAGCAAAGAAGTCTGAACATCATTCTGGCACCTGAACTCACATAGGCGAAGAGCAGCCATCCGACCAGCCCTGATACGCCGTCATAGCCAAGGCTTTGAAGGCGGAAGGGAATAATCGGAACGATCATTGAGTATATCAGCAAGTCAGTCGTAATGGCTGTGGTCCGTCAATAAGCTCGTCTCTAATGACGGAGATGAATCGGTATACCTATTCCGACAACTAGCGAAAGGGTGTGGATGTAAGCGACAAAATATAGGAATAAGAGACGCTATACTTACTGAGGGTTGTGAACCAGATGGAACTTCGCCATTCGAGTCCCCATGGCCGTCGCTCCTTTGGTTTCTCGGGCGGCGAGGCAGACTTTTCCTCCGCACGGCTTGGCGGATAGTCGTGGGTGCTCGACATTTTCCCCGAACGGTGCCTAGTATGTCAAGGGCGACAACTGGTGGGGGGCGAGTCAGACAGCGATAATAAGAGGCTGCAACAGATATATGTGCAGTCACCTGTTGCGAGACGCACGGCGGGTTCTCTGGCCTTCTCACGGGCGATGGGTTTATGTACAGAGGGACGACTGACAAAGACCGGGCCCCGTGCCGGCTCAGGAGTGGCGCCACCGCACATTCCGCCCCTTTCGCTTGGCGCCTCTCTCGTCCAATGGGCCGCTGGTGGCGGTGTCTCCCCCCAAGAATGGCAACTACGTACTATGAGACGCCTTGCTTGTTTCCTATCCGCAGCCTGGGCCGCGTAGGACGAATACGAACCCCACTGATACCCGGCCATGCATATGAGGGATACCATTTGAACTGCACAGCAGTGTGCCAGTTTGCGGATAGTACGGCGCCTACCACAGCATGTGGATCGTCATGGACGTCGAACGATCTCGCCAGGAACGAGTCCGAGCCCCGGACCGAGAGTCATTGAAGCAGAATTTGTCCGCGTCGGGGTTCCACGCCCGCTGGTGAGAAAGGCCTAACTCTCCTTGGTTAGGACCGTTTGCGCGTGTCCCGGAGGCCGGAGCAGGTCACAAGGAAGTCGACGATAGTGGGGGTTAGAGCCACGGAGCGCCCAGTTAAAGACACGTAGTTAGGCGCCTACACGATGGGCGCCTACGCGTGGATCACAGCAGGACGGGGAGGTGACACTGACAGACGCGCTGCTCGCCTCTCGCACATCCCCGCTCTCCCCGCATCGCTTCGCGTATGACGACCACCTCATCCTCCTCCAAGCACAAACCACGCCGGCGGCAGCCGCAGAAAGCCAAAACTCCAGTCTCAGACTCTGATTCCATGCCCCAACCTAGAGCTCATGCCACCTCTCTGGAAAGCATCGAGATCGTGCCACGCACCCCGATCGGCTCAAGGACACCTCGGCGCGGGAACGCAGGGTGGTCGCCCGACGAAGCTGGCCATGCTGAAGAGGTCGAGCTCAGTTTGCTGGGGGAGGAGGAGCGTCGGCGTGCCGCGTCTGACTTGACGCTAGAGGAGGAGCAAGCCTACCTCGCCCAGGCGGACGGGAAGAAGTCGTTCTCCGCGCGAGACAAGCGGGCCATCGTTCTTTTGATCATACTGTGTGCGTCCTCTCTTCCCTTCTCACGTCACCCGCGTACTAACCTTCTGTGTAGACCTAATCCAAGGATTTCCCGTAAGTCCCCCCGCACGCGCTTCCCGGCTACGGTGACTGAACTATGTGTGTAGCTGGGTCTTGCCCTAGGTGAGTGCACTTCCTGGACAGCGCGGACTCTGCTCACAGTGTGCAGGATCCATACCATTCATTCTGCGCGAACACCTTTCGTACTCTGAGATCGCCGTGTTTTCTCTTGCTGGATATCCTTATTCCCTCAAACTTCTATGGTCGCCTATTGTAGACTCAAAGTTCTTCCCCTCAATCGGACGGAGGAAATCCTGGATTATACCAATGCAAATAATCATTGGGACGATCATGCTAGCCATGTCGTACAATGCGGAGGAACTAATGAACAATGTGAGCAGTGCACGGTTCGTAGGGCGCGTTTACGTTGCTCAACAGCCTACAGCCCGGGGACCATCTGTATACCCTAAGTGCAGCGTTCACTTCGCTCGTGTTCTTCTCAGCCACGCAAGGTAAGTAGTCATCATTGTATTCGACGCGTTCGTAGGCGCTGACCTTGAGTGCAGATATCGCAGTAGATGGTGAGCATGATGCGCAACGACCATGGGCGGATATCGACTTACCGCCTGATAGGCTGGGCTCTCACGCTCCTTTCCGAGGAAAACCTCTCCTTCGCATCAACGTGTCAAACCATTGGCCTCAACACCGGCTATCTTATGTCATACACTGTTTTCCTTGCGCTGAATAGCGAGGATTTCGCGTTAGTGACCTTCGAGCCCGCATGGCGAAATGCTACTGACAGTGCTCGCAGTAAGCGATGGGGTGTACCACGATTAACGTTGGGGACCTATCTGTTTTTCTGTGCCATGATGTCCTTCGGGGTAACAGTATGGCTGCTGTTCATCAAGGAGGTCAGTGATGACGGATATTGACACCGTCGTATTAGCTTACGTCGTTGCAGGACAAAGAATCCACTGAGGAGGATATTAGCGTGAAGGCCGTGTACACTACTATGTGGCAGATCTGTAGACTGCGGCGTAAGTGATTCCTGTACCCGTGTCGCCGTCCGCTTCTCATTCAGGAACAGATGTACAGATTCTGCTCGTCGTGCACTTGCTCGCCAAGATTGGATGGCAGGCGAACGATGCCGTCACGCAACTGAAGATGGTCGAGAAGGGACTCGGAAGAGAAGACCTCGCCGTGACGGTCCTCATCGACTTCCCGTTCCAAATCGTTGGTGGATGGCTCGCAGGGAAGTGGTCGCGGGGTGACAAGCCTCTCCGGGCGTGGATATACGCGTTTTGGCCGCGGTTGGCGCTCACGCTCTTGTTCACGCTCATGGTCTACTGGTTCCCGAAGCCTCCAATTTCTACTAGCTTCTTCGTGCTGCTCGTGACAGCGACGATCGCCCAGTCCTTCGCTGGGTATGTGGAGAAAGCGGGTAGCCGAGGCTGTATGCTGATTGCGCCAACGTTGACAGGACCATACAATTCGGTGGGATATCCGCCTTCCATACCCGGATCTCCGACCCTGTTGTTGGCGGAACGTACATGACGGTGGGTGATGAAATATCAGATGAACGAATTTGTCCTTGACGCCGGTTCAGCTCCTCAACACCTTCACGAATCTGGGGGGCACATTGCCGCGGTACTTCGTCCTCAAGGGTGAGTTGGCTCGATGTTGACCTTGCACGAATATGACCTGAGGCATCCGTAGGCGTTGATTTGTTCAGTGTGGCAACCTGCGAAATCAAGGAAGCTGGATTGTCAGTGAAAGGCGAGTCTTTCTGGCAGATACGATCCACACATTCTAACTCAACTGCACAGCCCACGAATGTGTCTCTGAGCACGGGAAATCTGCATGTGCAGACCTCGGCGGTGAATGCGTGACAGAACGAGACGGGTACTACATCGTGTCCGCCATTTGTCTCGGATTCGGGGTGTTGTCTGTGATTTTCTTCCTCATCCCGACTGCGAGGAAGCTCCAAGGTATGTTATTTTATGCATTGCGACATCGTCGTGATTCTGACCCCACATTGCCTAGCTGTGCCGGTGAGCAAGTGGAGGATATATTCTTGATCGGACTGGGACGCTTGTGGCTGTAAAAGTATCCGTAGTCTAGCGCGTTATATATTGGCCCCTTATGTGGAATACAATGCCTTGTGCGGTTCCGGCCGTCGTCAGAGCGAGTGAGCGCGGTGGACAACGTGTAGGAGGCGTTGTGTTTTGCACGAGGCGGGCGGCAGAGGGACCGGCCCTGAGGCGGGTCACGCCGATCGAGCGTCGCAGCGCGGGATGGGCAGAGCGAGCGAATCTCTCCGTGACTTTTCACATACCTCTCTCCGCCACCTAGTCTGCGCCTCCGCACTCTAACCAGCGACCCACCGCCGCTCGCGAGCTTGCACTCTCGACACCACCACCCCCGCACCCCAGCGAACCTGCTACACGAGCAAAATGACTACCACAACTATGCACTTTGGCCCCGAGTGGATGCGCACCAAGGGCTCTGCCCGCCCCGCGCCGTCGCCGCCGCTCACCACCTCGCCCGCCACGCCCGGAAACTCTACGTACTCTGCGCTCGTGACCCCGACGACGAACCCGCCACCCGAGGGCCGTGATGTGGCGCACCCCTTCCGCTATTCGAAGGAAGAGATGTTGCGGATCTACAAGGAAGGCGGCGGCCGGGGCGGCCTCGGACTCGAAGTCGAGCGGTGGGAGGGCATCGTGCGCGAGATTGGCTACGATCCTGTCGCCCTGAAGGAAATGAGCGAGGCCGAGAAGAAGGTAAATTTTTGTCGTTTTTCGTCCCTGTGCGTCGCGTGCGTTGGAGGTTCGCAGTGCTGAATGTGGCTCTGTTTCTTCCCCTGCCCTCACCCTACAATTGGGCTGTTGTAGCTGTTCGCGGGCCCGCTCAACTCGGAAGTGCGTCGACGCCAGTCGACGGATTTCTTATCGCCCCTTACGACCACAGGCCTCGGCGGGGAGCGTCCGAAGCTGGCACACGGCGCGTCGGCTACTGGGAGCCCTATGCGAGAGCGGATCGGGAGCTTCATGGGCAGGCGCAGGGACAGCACAGGTAGCGTCATAAGAATCCATCTATCGTACGCGCAGCTCGCTGATCATGAGAGATGCTCAAGACCAAGCGCCGTTGACCATTCCCCGCAAGCTGTCGCTGTCGAACATGCAGGGTGCGCTTGCATCCCCGAGAGATGGTGCACTCCCTTCTCCGAGGGTCCGTGTAGGGCACACGCCTGGCTTCGACGGCGTCCTCAGCGAAACGTGGTCAGCTCGAAGGCGGAATGCCGACCTTGCCAAGGCTGCGAATGGGCAGAACAAAGGCGACAAGGAGGGTGACGGAGATGGCAGGGGCAACGACATCAAAGAGCAGGAGGAGGAAGCCCTTCATGCGGCTAACGCTGCCCAGAAGAACGGTGAATCTGGTGGTGGTACGAAACCCAATGACAACAACAACAACAACACTACGGCGAACCGGCTGAACGGCCAGCTGGAAAAGCTGTCGATCAATGGGCTTGGGGATTCACAGCCGCCGGCTGCAGTCAATCCGAACCAGCCCCCGCCAGGCCTTGGGGATCTGTCCAGCGTAGAGTGGTCCTACGTGGATCCCCAAGGCAACGTGCAAGGTAAGGTTATAACTGAGCGTCTCGTCGGACAGGGTGCCTCATGGGTTGGTCTGCAGGGCCATTCACGGCTGACACGATGCAACGCTGGCACAACATGGGTTACTTCACACCCGACCTGAACATGAAACGGACGCACTTGGACACCGAGTGGACGCCGTTTGGAGTGCTCATACGACGGGCGGGAGATCAGCCTGTCTTCCTCACTCCTCTGATACACGCTCCTACACCGCCTGGCTTGAGTCGCGTGGTTGAGAGCGGCGTTCCGGAAAGGAATCAGCACTCGCCGTATCAACCTGTGCCTACTCGCACTCTGCGCAGTTCGACTCTGGACTCCTACCTGACGAATGGTGGCGCTGCTCCGGAGTCGCCTGCGTCGTCCTTTGGTGGGCGCTTCACGAATGGGTCTCCTGTGCCAACTGCGTTCGACAACCGTATTGGTGGCCAGGCCGGCTTCAACCAGGGCGGCGAGTCACGGATGCCGTTTGCCAGCGGACCGGGACAACGGCGTGCGACCTTGAACGAGTCTGTCGACCCCTTCGGTGCTAACCGTGGATTTGGTGGCCTGGGTGTGGGACGCACCCCTGGAGTGGATGGACTTGGGTTCGGTGGTCAGTGTTTCCTTCAACATCGCCTCCGTCGAGCGCCACGCTAATGAGTGGGCGTATAGCAGGCGACAATACTTCCGTGTTCAACGGGCCGGTTTCCAGCCCATTCGGAGGCAGGACTGTTCAGGACCCCGGCGCGCTGAATGGTCCCGCTGGTTCTTCCGCTTTGAATGGCACGGATATCGGGCCCGTGGGTGGGATCCATTCGAACCAAGGTACTCCATCGAGAGTGCTAAACCGTGACGCCTTCGGCAAACCATTGGATGACATGGCCAGTGGTACCTTCTCAAACACATCCTCTCCTTTCCTCTCTCATGCCCCAGCGTACGCTCAAGCACCGCTCTCGCACTTCGCGGGGCAGGACAGCCGCTCCTTGCATTCAATGACCCCCATATCTGACCGCCAGTCACTGTCATCCATGCCGTTTGGGCAGCAGCTCCAGCAGCCGTTTGCGCCTAGCCCTAGCTACACGAACACCCAATCTCCTTGGGCTGCGCCCGAGAACCCTGCCTTCCGTCGCCCAGGCCCCTTCGATCCCGCTCACCCCACAGCAAGCAACACATTCGTTGCTCAGCCCATTACGCCTTCTCAGTCATTCGGCCGGGGTGTTCAGGGTGGACTGCATGCCGATCAGTCACCTTGGCAAACACCTGCTCAACCCGCCAGTCATGACCCTTGGGGTAACACCTCAAATCTTACCGTAGCCAATTTGGGCCAGCATAACGAGCAGCAGAGGCAAGATGAGCTTCAACAGCAGGCGCCTCAAGCTGCCCCGGAGCCCGCCCAGGCCGAACCTGCCGCTTCCGCCGCTGAGGAGCCCCAGGCGCAGGCCACTCCCTCTCCTACGGTTGCTGCCGCCACCTCTACACCCGCTGAGCCCGCTGCTCCTCAAAAGACCAGACGCAAGTCAGGTGCGCAAGCTGCGCCGCAAGCACCCAAGGTTACCCCCGCCGCTGCCGCCCCGAAGCCTCCTTCGCCTGTCACCACGCAGAGTCCCGCCGCTCCTGCCGCTACCGCAGAAGCCAAGGCACCCTGGGCTGTTGACGACGACAAGAAGCCCAAGACTCCCGGAGGCACTCTCAACCTCCGTGAGATCCAGGAGGCGGAGGCGAAGAAGGCCGAAGCACGCAAGGCTGCTGAGCGCGAGCGCGAGCGCGCTGCGAGGGCTGCTGCCGCCGCTGCGCAGGCAGAGGACTTCCAGCCGTTCACTGCATCGTGGGGTCTTCCGACGTCGCAGGCGGGCGCACGCGCCAGCAACAACGCTGTCAAGGAGACGCCTGCTGCTTCGCCGTTCGCTGCTTCTCCGGCTACGCCGTCTGCACCCACGCCTGTGTGGACGAACGCGACCAAGGCACCTGTCGCGAAGAAGACGATGAAGGAGATCCAAGAGGAGGAGGAGCGGAGGAAGAAGCTCGCCGCGGCGAAGGATAAGGAGACGATGGCTGCTGCCGCGAGGAGGGGGTACGCGGAGACGACGACGAAGGTACGCTTGTTCTCGCTTTGAGGGTCGGGCATCTGCTTATACGTCTCCCTCTCCAGCCGGCTACTCCCGTGCAGCAGGTCGGAGGCGCTTGGACAACCGTCGGCTCTGGAGGCAAGACCTCTGCCGCTGCTGTTGCCGCTGCGCGTCCTGCTGCTACCCCGGCCACCCCTGCGAAGACCGTTCCTACAGTACCTACTGCAGCCCCCGCCGCCGCCGCGCGTCCCGCAGCTGCAGCGACTCCTCGCCCGGCTGCCACTGCCCTCAAGAAGGAAGAGAGCGCGGTTGCGCCCGGGCCGTCGTTGGAGTTCCTTAAGTGGATGAGCGACTCTCTCAAGGGCCTCAACAGCTCTGTCAATCGTAAGTCTTTCGCATATTTCATCTGTAAATCGCATAGCTCACGCGTCGATATAGTTGAGGACCTCACGTCGATGCTCCTCTCCTTCCCTCTGGACCCCGACCAGTCGACGATTGAGATCATCTCCGACCTGATCTACGCGAGCAGCACGACACTGGACGGCCGTCGGTTCGCTGCCGAGTTCGTGAGCAAGCGCAAGGCGGACGCGACGTCCCGGCCGAAGGGCGCGAACGCGAGCAGCGCGTCGACGAAGCCGCTCTCGATCGCGGACGTCGTGAAGGCACAGCCGAAGCCCACGCAGAACGAGTGGGGCGGCTTCAAGGTCGTGAACAAGAAGAAGAAGGGCGGTCGTGCGTGAAGCAACTGCTCGAGCGGTGTTGGGCTGGTTTGTTGGTGTTCTTGATCATTCCTCTGAACTGAGTACTACCGCGTGTCCGGCGCTTGCTATCTCATGTGCTGCTAATGGTTGTATAGTTGTTGTGCTCGTAATGTGCTGTAGTACGCGGGGGCGCGCCCCCCGTTGTTGCGTATCGTACGTACTCGTGCTGAATTCGATGTGCTGTTTTCCCCGCTCTGCATCAAACTCAAGTCCGGTATTGCTACAAGAGTGTTTTACGATCATGTGTGGTGTACATTGTCGGACAAGCGGCGAAGGACTGTACAGCGGTACTATGAGGCGTTGCTGCTCCCCGCGGCGCTGGGATCGGCGGCAACTCCCATGTTGCTCAAAATCTCGTCGACATTCATCATGTCTATCTCGGAGAACCTGGGGTCGAGCGCAAAGTTGTGCAAGTCGATTTGGGCGGCGTGGTCAGGGCCCATCCCGGCGTTCGAGCCGGACGAATCCCCTGGGTTTGTGGGGGGAGCACCGAGACTGGCGAAGAACGCGTCCGCCGACTCAGTGGCAGATTGGTCCTTTTGCGGGTCGGATTGGGTTGCGGGAGCCGTATTGCTGGAGGAGGCTGCCCCGCTAAGAGAGGCGAAGAGGTCGTCGTTTGAGCCTGAGGTACCGACGGACTGTAGTGCGTTGAGGATGTCCATGTCCATCCCGTCCTCCACCTTCGGCTTGATCTCCCCCTGTCCGCCTTGCGGTGCGGTGTCGAAGATGTTCTGGCCGGCCGCGCCTGATGCGCCCGCACCCGCGTCCCCGAGGAACTCCATGTCGAAGTCGAGCTCGATGGGCTTGTCGGCGGAGTTGCCGAGCGCAGAGTCCAAGTTCGCGCCGTCCGCTGCGGCCGCCGCCGCCGCGGCGCTCATCATCATGTCCTGGTCAACGGTGAGGTCGATGTCGACCGCGCGGCTTGTGGGGTCGCCGCCGCCGCTGAGGGCCATGACGAGGTCCGGCGCGAGGGACGCGCGCGCGGAGCGCGGGGCGAGCGTGACGGGGGACGAGAGCCCGCTCGGGATCATCTCCTCAGGGTGCAGCCGGAGCGCGGACGCAGAGAGGTCGAGCTTGTGCGGGAACGCGGGACGCTGAAGGGAGGAGAGCGAGATTGTGGACTGTCGCCGCGCGGGGGTCGGTACGGAGGGCTTGGGCCGCTGTGTGCCGTCGGGGAGGGTCTCGGTTTGGGTCTGGCTGGGCGAGGCGGGAGGGGTTGTTGTCGCGATTGTGCTGCTGGAGGGCGAGGGTAGCTTGGGGGCTGCTGCTGCCGCTTCCTCTTCGGCTTTGAGTCGCTGTTCTTCGCGCGCGAGGTCGCGTTGTAGTATGACTATGGCGCGAAGCTAGTGCGAAGTCAGGCGTGTTGCGCGTGTGTACGGACGAGCGCGAGGCGTACCAGACGAGACTCGATCGCGTCGCATAGTTGGTCATACTTCTCAACCTCTCGGCCCAGGGACGCGGTGAGCGACCGCGGAGGGTGAGGCGCGTATTTCTGGATGCCTCTGCTCTCGGCTTCAGCTAGAGCTGCGAGCGGAGAATGGGTGTCCTACAGTTTCTTCACATCGGTATAGAAGCCGTATATCTGACCCGTCTTCACGACAGCTTGCTATTCGCATGATGAGGCTTGTTATTGTATGAATCTCGTATGGCTAGGACGGACCTGGAAGCAGGACGACAGCGCGGTGATCTCTCCCTCTAGGATGCCGAGAGGAGGCAAGGGGTCTGGCGGCGGTGGCATAGAGGTACTCGGCGCGGGCGCATCCTTCGGCGCAGGTGCTGCACCAGCATCTTTGGGTGTGTTTGATGGCTTGCGAATCGGTCGAGGTTTCGGAGGCATGGATGAACGAGGTGGGCGGAGGAGAGAGTGGGGGGAGAGAGCGGTTGTGGCTGGTGGCTACGCGCGACGGCGGTGGCCCGGCAATTGGCGCGTGTCTGTCCGCGCGCGTCTCGACTGTCGACTGTCGGCATGAGCTCTCGCAACTCCCTCCATCACCGTCCGAACGCCTTCCTCCATCGACCTCGTCGGCGACGACGATTTCACTTGCGCCTTTGAGCCTCATAGACCAGCTATCTTGCGACTTTACTGTCTGGTGCTCCCTAGACGCATGCCACGCCCTACTGCGCACAGCCCGCGCCTGATTCTGTGAAGTCATATCTGGTCCCACCCTCTTCCCTTCAAGGCGAGCAGTATCTGCTTCGCCTCAGACCATGCCTATGTCGACATCTTTGTCGCGTAATGCCTACGATGATGTAACTATACAAAGCTCCATCCTACCCGTATGTTCGTTAGATCACTTTCACCAGCCACCGCTCATTACTAGGCACCGTGTGTAGCGCCGCGCCCGGCACATTACAGCCATTCAAATTCGCAACCTCACCCCGTTCCCTGCCCGGGATGCACTGGCCTCAGCGCTCACACAACCCTCCGAGCAGCCACAATTCACTCCCTATGGCCATTTGTCGGATGACCTGGACCTCACTGTCGGCAGGAAGCGCGGAAGGAGGTTCTCTGCCGCTAGCTCCACGTTCTCTGCTTCCAAGGGCGATGAGGATGGTGGGGTTGCAGACTGTTCGGGAGAACCCACGCTGAGAAGACGGACCTCGTCTCGCGCTAGCATACCGTTGTCGACGTCAACAGGATCGTCAAGCTCCAAACTTGGACGCCGGTCATCGAATGTCGGGGCCGCTGGGTCGACCGTACGACCGACACATCGACCCCGCACCTTGTCCCATACTTCCTCGCATTCACTCCATACCACGTCTTCACATAATCCTTCTACCGGCCTCGGCACCTCAACCTCTTCCGTCTTTCCGAGTCTGTTTTCGGACACCTCACAGAAGAAGCTTCAGGAGATACTGCAATCACGACTGGTGGAGACATTTGTGACAATCGCTCTGCTTCCAAGTGAAGCACCACAGCCTGGCAGTCGGCCCAATACCCCGACAAGCGCACGAGAACGTTCCCAGTCCCGTCCATCTACGCCTTCCCGTTTGTCCAAGGACCCCGCTTCTCCAAGGAGCGCTATTGCGTCCAAGACGGCTCCAAGGAGGGGTACAGTCGGATCCAACAATGCTCCGAATAAGCTGCCTGCGTCTACCCGGCATACACCAACGACCTCCGCCACGTCTATACGGACTTCGCTGCAGAGCCATGGGAAATCGGCGTCCATTTCTTTGACACACACTGCCAAATCTGCGTCAAGCCCCTCGGCGCAGAAGACCCGTTTTCCTGCTGCAGCCTCGGGTTCTCCGTCATCTGGTGCCCCCAACGGCCACCCTCCACAGCGCCAGGCCGGACCGTCGAAGTCATCCGCCGACAATGATCTCCCTGTGCCTGACTACATTTCACCCGTTCACTGGCCATCGACCAACCCCGTGTTCCAACTGAGCAAGTATGAGTTCGCACCTGGTACGGACCTCAGTACATCTAAGCTACGGGTGGAAGTATGGGGTCGTACTGGCGGCGGCGATGCTTCAATGGATGCCTCTCGCTTACCGCGCGGTAAGGAAGGCGATGTCAAGGGTAAAGGGAAGGAGAAACAGGTCGACACCGAGCATTCAGCCTCCGAGTGGAAGGTATTGGAGTCCTGGGACGTCGATCTTGGACGCCTGACACCACTAACAGAAGATGTGAGCCCTCTCGAAAGGACCTACTGGCCTGGACTAACGTTCTCACAGCTTGCGGCGCATCCGAGTCATCTGCCGTCCAATACCTTGTTGATCACGCTTTCTTCTGGAGAAACTTTCTACTTGCCTCCTAAGTCCCTACGTCCGACATCTCCGTCGCGTCCGCCTTCTCCTAATGCCGGATACAATTCCGACCCCGAGGGCGAGGTGCAACGAATACGAGACGCCGCAGAGACGCCTGCATTACTCTCGCCCAGGCCCGATACGAGCATCGACAGCATGCCAGCAAGTCCCACTTTCAGCGACTTTGACGGCAGCCACAGTCGACGAAGGCGGCCAGGGAAATCCGCGAGCCTCCAAGACATCCTGAAGTGCGTCTTGGACGTATTCAGAAGGCGAGGTTTCTGACGATGTTACAGGCTGATCAATCTGCAGGCGTGCATCGTGGATACGCAGCAGTCTTTGAGCGAGATTGTGCGCGAGATCGACAAGACAGTCGTGCACAATGAAGCTGGCATCCTGGTGCGTGTGCGGCTATCCCTTGTATCCAGAGACCCTGAAGTTATCCTATCTGATATCCGTCACCTTTAGGCTCGCGAAGTATCCGAACGACAAGCTTGGGTATCCGAACTGCAGAAACAACGCTCGAAAGTCGAGCATGATTCGCAGAGACGTGAGTCTCACGATGTTCAATCTCGACTGATATCTGAAAGGCTCTACTGCAGTACGAGAACGTATCGAAGCACGAAGGCAGGACCTGCGACGACGTCGCGAGCTTCTATCCCAAGCGCACGAGGCGCACGAGGAGGATCTAGCAAAAGAGTCCCGGGTTGAGGATACTATCTTGGAGGAACGGTAAGCCTGTGATCTATCCGCTAATTCTTATGCCTGCTGACGTTCTGTTCCACCGAAGGGTCCGACTGGCCTCTCTGCGCAGCCTATTGCCCATCATCCGCAGCAATCTCATTTCCATCGTTTCGTTCATATACCCCATAGAGCTCGTTTCTCCCCCGGATCTCCTCTTCACTATTCTGGATGTGCCGCTCCCTATACCCGCGGCGGCGACGGACCCAGCCCCGCCGCTGTCCCTACCCGCCCACAAGGAGGTGACAGAGGACAGCGTCGCGACAGCACTGGGCTACTCGGCGCAGGTCGTGCAGCTCCTCGCAGCATACATGGGCCACAGACTTGTGTACCCGGTGACGTGTGTGGGCAGCCGAAGCATGATCAAGGACGGGATCTCCGCCATGGTTGGTCCACGAAAGTGAGCCGGCGTCCGTTATGTTGCCGGTGATGCGTAGCTGACGTCCGTTCGCGCGCAGCTTCCCTCTGTTCTCGAAGGGCGTGGATACGTATCGGTTCGAATACGGCGTCTTCCTGCTCAACAAAGATATCGAGATGGTAAGCGTGCCCGTGTGTGATGCACGACTTTGCTGACGACACGCCTCGCTTGATTGGCCGTTCTTAGCTCATGACCGAGCGCGACCTGCGCGCGCTGGACATGCGCCACACGCTGCCGAACCTGAAGAACCTGTTGCTGACGCTGACCGACAACGAGCAGCACAGTATCCCGTAAGTGCACCGTTCTGACAGAATCTCCATGTTCGGTGATGCGGAGTGCTGAATATATCCGCCCGCCGGCGTCCGCCGTTGCTGCAGGGGCCACCGCGTCGCTTCGTCCTCGGTCTCGATATCTTCCCTGCAGTCCCAGTCTCCGGTGCCGGCGAAGTCGCCGCTCCCTGCCTCTGCCGAGCCGACGTCAGGCACTGACAGCCAAAGTGCTGGTGCGGGCAAACCCGACGGCGCTGCGCCTTCCATGCCCGCGACCGAGAGCGGCGGCGGCGGCGCGGGGTCAACCCCGCCGGCGAGCGGATCGACGACGCCGACGAAGGGCGCGGGCCAGCAGCAGCAGCGCAAGGCGCGCGCGTTCCTCGACCTCGCGCCGCTCACGGGCTTCCTGACGCTCCGCGGCCGCTATCCGTCCAGCCAGAAGCCGTCGGTGAAGCCCGTGGCGGAGGCGCCGGACGCGGAGGCGCAGTCGTCGGCTGGCCAGGCGAGCGCTGCGGCTAGCGGGACCGGCGAGGCGGGCGAGGACGGGGAAGACGAGGACGATAGGAAGACGATCCGTGCGGGGGGCACGGTGAGTGAGGGAGAGGAGGGGGAGGTCGTGGAGGGGAAGGGGGCGGCGACTCCGACTGCTGCTGCTACTGCGGTTGCGAGTGGGGATGCGCGACATTCGACGCCCCGCGTTCCTGTGGTGGGTCGGGAGAAGGGGTCGGAGGAGCATGTCGCCTGCTCGCCGCCGATGGTGGTTAGTTCGTGAGGTCTTTGGGCAGTCTGTTTGTCGCTCGGGTGGAGGGCGGGGCATGCATACACAGTCGTTCGTTTGCTTATTACATTCGTCTATATTCGTACATACATACACACATTGCGGACGTGTTGTGCTATACGGATTCGAGCCGCCCCTTTGTCGCCTCGTATCGCAAGCAGCATTGGCGGCGACGTAGCCGGCGTGTGCGCCATGCCACAATTGTTCGGATTCCGCGCCCAGCGGTGGAACAAGCTTTACGCTCGCTTGCCCTGTTCGCGGGATTCCGGGGATGCTTCCGCGGCGGTGAGGCTGAGCACGTCGGGTGCGTAAATGAAATCGAGAGCCTGGCCCGCGCACTAGCACACCGCGCACCCTCGCCGGATGTCTCTATGACAGCGGCGGGAGGCACACTGGCCGTATGCTCGACCGCGCGCAGGTCCTCCCTTACCCCTTTTGGGCGGCGGCGGCGGCCCGGCATGGGCCACACAGTGCGCGCGGAGAGGGGTGAATCCGTCTCCCGGGCGCCTCCGGGGCGCCCTGCGCGCCCTTCACATGCGTCTGCCCCGCCGTCACGTCGGGTAGCGTCGCGCCCCCGTCGCGGGGCGCGCCTGGCCGGGCGCGCGAGGACGCGAGGGGGCCAATCGAATCGCCTGGAACGGCTTGCGGCGATCTGCCAGTGGCCACTAGCCAGTTGTGGGCGCCGCGGGACCCGGGTGCGGGTGCGGGAACTTTGTTGGCGCCTGCGTGCGTACGCGTTGCATGCGACGTTGACGCGACGATTTACGAAGTCTGATTGCTTTTTTTTCTCGCTCGCTCGATTGGCATGGCGGGGAGCTGCAGGGTCGCGTGTTGGCGCTTCCGTGAGCTGCGGGTGAACGGAGACCATTGGAATAATAGCCCTGTGTGGTTTGGATGCAGTCCCGTGTGCGGGGTAGTTGACAGCAGCACAAGGGACGGTTCTTGGATGGGAAAGTCTGGAAAGCTAGGCGTAATTTGGGAAAGGCTTTTAGCGTCCGGTGGGGGCGTCCCCTCTGCGCGCGGTAGCACGCCGTCACGGCCCTCGGGACACGGGCCACGGGCCACTGGCGGGCGGCGAGGAGCCGATTATGTGTACAGAAGACGCGGCAGCGCCACCGCAAAGATCGGGAAGCGTCCTTTTCGGGGAGATTGCGCCGGGCGCCTGGGCGGTCGGAGGCGGGGCCGGGTGCGTCGCCTGGCGTGCGCAGGTGTGCAGAAGAGGTGAAGTGGACTCGGAGGAGCGGTGGGAGGGCGAGATGGCATCGAAAGACGATTAGCGAGGAGGCAAAGGAGACGGCAAAAAGTGAAGACTGATGATGAGAGTTTCAAGGGGCGTTGAGGGCTCGGCCGCGTTGGTAGTCGGAGGTTTAAAATCGGGGGTGTCCCCGCCGAGCGTGCATTTAGAGTTCCCTGCTCTTCCCCAGTAAGGACGCTCCTGTACTCCGCTAATAGTCCTTCGCACCGCTCTCGCCATCCTCTTGCTATCAAAATTCGCCCCAGCGTGCGTGTCGTCCCCGCCCTGTCCTCCTCGTCCCGCTCCTGCTCCTAACCACCACCCCCGCGCAGTACTTCCGATACATTGTACCAACATAGTCGTTATAGACGGGCTAAAAATCAGCTGGCAGGTCGGTCCTTCATTTTCGTCCTCTCCCGCTCCCAACACTCATCCTGCATGCCCCGTGTGCTGCCCACGACCACTCTCGGCACCCGTAGGATTCCCCTTGTGCAATTAGGCTTCTCTCCTTCTCTACTCTAACCGTGCTGCTCAATCTGTTCTTCGTCGACTACCTTGGACCAAAAGTATTCGTCGTCTCTCTTTCGCTATGAGTACTACCTTGGATGCCTCTACTTCCCCCATCGACGCTCGTCAGGCCCACGACGAGAGGATCCAGAGCCCGCCCGCTTTCTTGGACCTCGCCGATTCGGTGCGTAATCGTCTCTCCCGGCCTTCTGACGTATCCCCTGACACCCTTCTCTCGCGCCTCCCCAGGCCGCGAGACTCGGTGGTAATATCCAGGACGTGACCGCTGTGGGTCTTTTCATCGTGGCAACGCGACTCATCTTCTCGTAAGCTGACCTGCCGCCTGCCTCGCCAACAGCAACGCGCCCTGAAGCGCATGGAGCACGAGCGTCAGCGCGCCCTGCAGCGCAAGATGTTCGAGGACCAGATGCGCGCCCTCGAGCAGCAGCAGGCCAGAGAGCTGCTCAACATTCCCCTCGAGCAGCACTTGGCCGTCTCGGCGCCTACCACGCCCCCGCGTGTCAACGCAGTCCTTAGCGATGACCACTCCCCTACCTACCACTCGGCTCTTTCCAAGTCGATCGTCGACGCGGATATGCTGTCCAAGGCGGTTGGGAATGCGGATAAGCGCAAATCCGTCACGTACGCGCCCTCCGTCAACCACTCCCCGGAGATGCCCTCTGGCAACCCGTCCTTCGCCCGCCCCGGCGGTGCCAAGAGCATGCCCGCCAGTCGCCGCACCTCCGCCAGCGAGCACGATGAGGACCTTGCCGGACACTTGCAAGGTCTTTCGCTTGCGGGAGAAAGGGCCGAGCGCGTCTCGACGCCCTCCGGCGCTATCCCCCAGTCGATTCTCCGGTCCAACAGCGGTCGCTTTGCGAGCAATGATGGGCAGGGATATGGGAATGTGTATAACGCGGGTATGATGCTTGATGAGCAGCTCGATCAGGAGATGCACAGTGCGTGGATATGTCCCGTTGCGCGCTTGCATGCAGCTGATGGATCGTAGACGCCATGCGCCATCTCCCGACGTCGGACGAAGACAAGTTTTCGAACGGGTATGGAAACAAGGTGCGTGTCGTATGCACGGTAGTGTCTCGCCTTCCCTTACCTACCCGTTAAGCCGCCCTCTTCCTCCGCCGCCGCTGCTCTCGACCTCGCTCCGCTCCCGCAAACTCAGCAGAAGCCGTCGGAATGGCCCCAGTTCAACGGCAGCGCACGCCTGCCCGAGGGCATGAACCGCTCTGACCGTCGCAATGTCACCAACCCCACGATGACTCTGTCTCCTGCTCTGGGCGATCTGTCTGGCAAGCCGAACGGCACGGTCTCGGGCACTACGACGCCTCTCCTACAGCAGGTGTCGTCCGGTCTCGCGCAGGGACTCTCTTCGCGTCGCGGATCGCCTCTGAGCTTGGGCGACACGCTCTCGTCCATTACTTCAGCCCGCTCTGTCCCCGCAACGCCCCTCCCCGGCATGCCCGGCTCGGCTGGCGGGCTCGCGAAGGCTCCTGGCACCCCGCTCGGTACGCCGCTCTCGGGCGGTGACCCGCACAACATCAACGGCATTCTCAGTGCCCAGATGTCGCGTCAGCTGGGTGACGATAGCGACCTCAACCCGTCGCTGTCCCGGATGCCTTCCGGCCAGTTCGACAACAGCCCGCTGAGCTACAGCTCCATCCAGTCCGGCATTGATGACGTGAGCAATGCTCTTTCAATGACACGCGCTATAGTGTTCTGATTCGATCATGCAGCAGTACTCCGGAGAAGGCGTTTACGGCTTGTCCGGTGGAATGGACAGCGGTCGGTTCAACTCTTACGGGTTCGAGGCGAACGGACGTGGCGCGGCCGTCGGTGGTACCGGTTCGACTGCGCTCTACCATCATAACGGTGCAAAGTACGGCTTCGGCATGAACGGTCGCCCGAACGGCGTCGACAGCAAGATGAACGGTCTGCACGGCCCTAAGCACAAGCGTGGCGACATCGACCGCGAGTGTACGTCGTTGCCATCTTGTCTTGCCTTCTATGCTGACTAGGCAACAGTCAACCGCTTCGCCGGCACTCGCTTGGAAGACCTCGCGGGTGAGATCCCTCAACTGTGCAAGGATCAGCATGGTTGCAGGTATCTCCAGAAGAAGCTGGAGGAGGGTGTTCCTGAGCATCGCGACATGATCTTCCGCGAAACATTTAGTCACTTCGCGGATCTCATGACGGGTGAGTAATGTCGCTTCTCCGTGCGAGCTCCGTGGCTGACACACGCGCACAAGATCCATTTGGCAACTACCTCTGCCAGAAGCTGCTCGAGTACTCGACGGACGAGCAGCGCAACGTGATCTGCGAGTCTGTCGCGCAGGATCTCGTCAACATCTCCCTGAACATGCACGGCACGCGCGCCGTCCAGAAGATGATCGACTTCCTCTCGACACGTAGACAGGCGAGTGTCGCACCATCCGATCTTTCATTCCGCTTACAGGGGCCTGTCAGACTGACCTCAGATGCAATGGCCAGATTCACTCCATCATCCTTGCGCTGAGCCTGCACGTCGTCGTCTTGATCAAGGACCTGAACGGCAACCACGTCATTCAGAAGTGCTTGAACAAGCTCGCGCCCGAGGACAACCAGGTTCGTGCGCTGATGTCAAGTACTATGTTTAGGGTTAGCGCTGACTTGTGACAATGCCCAGTTCATCTACAACGCTGTCGCTGCGAACTGCGTCGAGGTCGCGACTCACCGTCACGGCTGCTGCGTCCTCCAACGTTGCATCGACCATGCGTCTGAGCATCAGCGCATCCAGCTCGTCAACGAGATCACGTACAACGCGCTGACGCTCGTTCAGGACCCTTACGGCAACTACGTGAGTCTCGGCGGTCGACGTCGTCGCGCTTGGAGCCATTCTGATACTGATGGACCCGCAGGTCGTGCAATACATCCTGGACCTGAACGACAACCGCTTCAGCGACGCGGTCATCCGGCAGTTCAGCGGGAACGTGTGCGCGCTGTCGGTGCAGAAGTTCAGCTCGAACGTGATCGAGAAGGTGCGCAGCGCCATTCCCTGACTTTATGAGATAAAGGCATGTCTAACTGTGGTGCGCAGTGCATCCGAGTTGCGGAGCACAACACCCGGAAGATGTTGATCGGCGAGCTTCTGAACCGCACCCGCCTGGAGAAGCTGTTGAGAGATTCCTATGGCAATTACTGTGTCCAGGTTGGTGCTCTTTTTTCCCGCGTTCGGCGCGATCGTCAACCCTCGAGGCGCTAACCCGTTTCGCTCGCAGACTGCGCTGGATTATGCGGAGCCCGCTCAGCGCGCTCTCCTCGTTGAGGGCATCCGCCCTGTTCTGCCGCTCATCCGCAACACCCCGTACGGGAAGCGGATCCAGAACAAGCTCCAGCGGGAGCACAACGAGACGTACGGCGGTGGCTACCATCACAACCAGCAGGCGCTTGTCAACATGGCGCTCGGCAATCAGGGCATGGGGATGGGCCACGCCGGCCACGGTGCGGGCCGCCACATGTCGCACATCCAAGCCGGCGCCCTTGCGGACGCGTACACGGCGCAGAACGGCCTGTATGCGCTGCAGGGCGGCCCTGCGATGCACGCGCCGCTGCACGGCGGCCTGCAGTCGCACGGCATTGACAGCTACGTGATGCAGGGCTCGAACAACCACAGCCCTGGTCTCACCCCGCCCCAGAGCCACGCAGGCTTCTCGACTGTGTCGTCGTACGGCAGCGTCAACTCGTTCCCTGTCGGCGTTGCGGACCCGTACCAGCGGTCGTTCGGCTACGGCATGTAAACCCGGCGGCGGCTGTCGCTCCTCTTCCTCTCTGTGCTCCAAGGGTCTCTCGCGTCGTCTCTCAAGTCCAAGTCTAAGTCGAAATCACGAAAACACCAACCAAGCTTATGCATACCTTCGTCGCTCCTTTGGCCTCAACCCCCGTAATCGCTCCCGCACGCCAAGCGGCCATCCCGCTCGCGTGCGGGATTATACCTATGCTGGCTCGCTATGAACCCTTGTTCAGTATCCTGCTGCCCCGCCCCGTCTCTTCCCCGTCCGCCCGTCGCCGGGCGGCCATGCATTCCGGGCCTGCACCACCATCAACTATATTACCATCCATCGCGCAATTGTATTTTGCACATCCGCATCCACAGGTGTTTCGTCATATATCTCGCTCTTCTCGCTTTCCCGTCTCCCACCCTTTCCTCCTTCTCCCACTCTTCCTCGCCCGCGTGGAGGCGGTCCCCCTTGCTTTTTGGGAGGCCGCTCGATGTGCCAGTGGGGGAGCGTGGTTTCCCTCTATCCTCTCTCCTCTCCTCTCCCCGGTACCATCTACTCGAACCTTTTATATCGTTGCTGCTTGCATTGCTCCGCGTCTCTCTCTCGACCGCTCATAACCACCACCATTTGTACTACGTACTTCTTTCACACGTGTACAGCGTACCTCTTTGCAAACACCTCACACATCTCTCTCCTCTCCTCTCTCGCCCTCCCATTCCTAGGCCCCGTAATTTGTCTTATAGTATATCGAGAGCATTATTTGTTTGTCATCCTGTACTTATTCTGCAATCTACGAGTCGTTTGATTAGGTTCAGGACAACTTCTTGGTGTGCGCGTGTCTCGTTCGCTGGTAGTATTTGGCCGTAGAGACGACAGGGGCCTGGGGTTGTAGACGCGATCGGGAGAGGTCCTTGTTTGTGCTGGTGGGCGCGTTGACGAGTAATGTGGGCGGCACGTGAGACAGTGCTGCTGCACCTTCAAGTAGTTGCCGCGCATCTTAGAGTTTGTTTCCAACTACCACAACTTCGCTGAGCGCGATGCGGCGAGAGCATTTCATACCGTCGCCGACCCCGGTGGAAGACTACGGCAGCGATCCGGATCAGGAGTGGACGGTCGCTGGTATAGTCGGACAGAGCATCGATTTCTTGGGTGTGGAAAGGTAGGTCCATTCGTTTGCTCAGAGAACTATTTCATACTGAATCCCGCCGCGTCAGATATGAAGTGAGCTTTTCTCCGGCTTTCCCGTGCCTAATGGCGCGCATCCAGCCGCTTACTCACCGCTGTCGCCGTCGTGCTCTTTATCCGCGACAGGTGAAGTGGGGCGAAGGCTGGCAGCGCGCAGACCGCACGAACACGACGTGGGAGCGGCCCGGCACGAGCGACACCGTCGACGGCCTCATCGCGCGCTGGAACGAAAAGCAGGAGCGGCGGCGGCGCGCCGCCGCGCTGCGCTCGCCCGAGATCGCTGTGGGCGCGCCGGAGCACGCGGTCCCGCACGAGGACAGGACGGTGGAGGAGCTCGTGCGCGGGTATAATACGCTTGTGGAGGTGTACCCCGCGGACGACCCCCGCGTGCCGCTTGATTTGCGCGGGGCTGCGATTAGGCTGCGTCCTGGGACGCGGGTCGCACGGGTGGCACGTGTGGCTGCTAGCGGGAGCAGCGGGGGAAGCGGGAAGAGCAGTCGGAGCGGGAGCGTTGGTGCTGGCGCTAGTGCTGGTGCTAGCGGCAGGTCGGCGGAAAAGAGCTCGCGCTCTGGGTCTCCGGAGGTGCCTTCGCCGTCCCCCCCGCTGCCATCTAGGCTCGTGAGGCCGATACCCAGGCGGGCGCATGTACGGAGAGCGTTGTCATCTCCGGTTAGTGCAGACGAGGAGAAGCCGGACGTGGCGAGACTACCTACAAGGTATCCGCGGAGAGAGGCTCTCGAGAAGCAGTGGGCCGCCAGGCTGGAAGGGGCGGCTCCCGTGACCATCGTGAACGTTGTCAATTCGGACGAGGTGCCGCACCTAGTAGACGGCTTCCAGTACATCGAGCGTAGTTATGTTCGGTAAGTCTCCTCTCCGCCGTCCATTGCGATGTTGCTGATCGACTGCTTCGTAGCGCACCAGACGTCCCAGCTACAGATCACCTTGCAGATTGTCTGGTCTACTGCCACTGCCAGCAGGCGTGTGCAGACGCGGAACAGTGTGGATGTCAAGACCCTTCCGAACTTATTGACGAGAAGGGATTTCATGTCTTTGCCTACTCCAGAAGGGTAACGTCTCGCTCCTGCCCGCACGTCTCGCTGTCAGGCTGATCGTGTGCATCCAGGGTCTCTTCAACTTCCTCCTTCCTCCGGGTATGGAGGCGATCGAATGCAACGCTGTAAGCCTCATGACTATTCTATGGCTATTGCCTTTGTACTACGCATAGCTCAGATACCCTTAATAGTCGTGCTCCTGCGACGATAGCTGTCCGAACCGCGTCGTGCAGCTCCCTCGCGACGTCCCCATCGAAGTCTTCCGCACGCGTAATCGGGGCTGGGGTGCGCGCGCAACAGTCGCCTTGCCCAGGGGCAAGGTCGTCGGGATCTACACAGGGCTAGCATCCCTCTTCTCTTCACTGTCCTTCTACCTACCAAAGCTGACCCTCGTGTGTATGCAGGCAATTGACGTATGTACCCGTATTGGCACCCCGTGCGGCTGAGGCTGACTCAACTCGCGATTTCACAGTAGGAGAGAAGAGGCCGCGCGTCGGTACGACGAGCGGCGGTCCTACATCTTCGACCTGGACGTGCGCGAAGGCGCGGACGACGAGGACGCGGACGACCAAGTGGACCGCTTCAGCGTGGACGGACACGCCTATGGTAGGTCTTGTTTCTTCGTTGACACTTTGTAGGCGGAGGCATAACCCGCTGACGCCGCTATGTTACGGTAGGGAACTGGACGCGATTCGTCAAGTACGTACACAATCAACATGATCCCGCACCTTTTTACTGGTTCTCGTACGCTGACGAACTCTTCCCCGAACTCTAGCCACTCATGCGAACCGAACATGAGAGTCTACCCCGTCGTATGGGATACGATCCCGGAGGTGCGTAGCCGCCCACTCGACCCACAAACAAACACCCGCCGCCCGTAGCAGACCTAACGCAGGTTCACATCGTTGCAGCTCAACCAGCCGTACCTCGCCTTTGTCGCGACCAAGGACATACCGGCGCGCACGGAGCTCACGATCGACTACGACCCGAAGGCGGGCGAGGAGGTGCGCGCGGCGAGGCGGGAGTGTAGGGAGGAGCTGCCTGCGCCAGAGGGCGCGCGCCAGTGCATGTGCGGCGCCGCGAGCTGCCGGGGGTGGGTGCGCGTGTGACCCTTTGGCTCTGAGGGACGTGGGCATTGCGAAGATAAGCAGGTGCGCGTTGATGACAAAGAAAGGGCAGCAGTGCGATACAATACAGACGTGTACACGAGCCCGAGTAGACGTCGCGTACGCGCGTGCGTATACGGGGTTTGGCCGTGTGTACAGGTAGGTAGGGTCGTAGGTATTCTAACACGATCGTGTCATCGTCGGGCCGAGTCGAATCCGGAGGGAATGTACGGGTGTGTCGCACACAAAGGGAGAGAGAAGTAAGGTATATGTACGTACGTACGACTAACAGTGATCCAAGAAAGACTATGTACGCGGAGCCGGCGTATCCCACCAGCAGCTCCCCGTAACGGGTGGTTTGATCCGGGAGGGTGAGCGGCGAGGAGAGACGGGCGGCGGGTAAAGCGTGCGTTATTGCCGGATGTGCATCTTCTTAAACAGGTTCATCCACCCGCCCTCGAAGTGCGGGAGATGGTGATGGTGGTGGCTGTCCTGGGGAACGTCGAACGAGCCCGGCATCTGGAGCTCTGGCGTCTCCCGTCCGCTCTGCTGCTGCGGGTGCTGCTCCTCTACCTGGTGCTCGTGGATTTCGGGAACAGGAGCAGGTCCGGCTTGTGGCTGCGACTCAGACGGCGACTGCGATTCCGTGTTAGGAGAGGCGGATGCGGACGCGGACGCGGACGTGGACGAGGAAGCCTCGTCGGCGTGCGTTTGCAACTGCGTAGGCACCCTTTCGTGTAGCGGCTGGTGCGTCTCCGACTCATGCTTCAGCGCATGTGCCTCGCTCGGCCTCTCCGGCGACCTCCCAGCAGGCGGGAGCGGCGCGTCCTCGCTCACGCCCTCGGTCTTAGCCTGCGGCTCCGAGTGCGCAGGCGACGTGCGGTCCTCCTCCGGTGCAGTGACCTTCACATACTCGTTCTCGCCCGGGTCAGACGCCCCAGAGCCATCAGCGTTCGCGGAGCGCGGCGGGTGGACGTCGTCTTCATCGTCGTCGTCGTCTGTGTCAATGAAAGAGGCGGTGCGCCAGCCGCCCGAACTGGCGGTCGCGCTGCGCGATGCGGAGGAGGACGAGTTGAAGCGGTGGAGGGCGCGTGCGCCGGCGATGGCGGCGCGCCAGCGTGCGCGCGGGTCGAAGTGCTCGCGCAGGCCGGTGAGGTCGTGTTCCGTCGATGGGGAGTGGTCGGTGAGCCACTGATGGTGGTGCGCGGATTGGCGCGAGAGGTCAAACTGTGGAATGTAATGTATACTCTGGGACAAGCGTACCTTGTGCTTGAGCGCTTCTTCTGCTGTCGGCCGTTTGGACGGGTCTGGATTGAGAAGGGACTTTACAAAGTCTTTCGCTACACGTCCCAGGCGCGGTCAACTCGTACATTCGATACACACGGCAAAGAAGGACGTACCCTCTGCGGAGACGTTACCCCAGTAGCGCTCGTGGAACTCGATCTTGGCCGCTGTGGTCTCACGGATCAGCTCCTTCACGTCCTCCGACCGGAACGGAGAGTAACCGCAAAGCATGACGTAGGTGATTATCCTGTGGTACACATTCAGTACTCGTATTCCCCCTCGATTGCCAGGGCTGGGAACGCACCCGGTAGACCAGATGTCGACTGCCTTGCCATGGCCCTTCTTGTTGAGCACCTCCGGCGCGACGTAGCCGAAGCTGCCAGCAAGGGAGTGTAATTGCTCTTCTGGCGTGTGCAGGTGCTTCGCGCTACCCGGTGCCGAACAGGCATGAGCAGCTGTCAGGGAGCAGAGTTGGGGCGGTGGTGCTTACATGCCAAAGTCGGCGATGACGATATCAGAGTGCTCCTCAGGTGTGCGGTAAAGGATGTTCTCCGGCCTAGGTCTCGTCAGGAGAATGTCAACACGAGTCGAGGTAGGGGACTTACTTGAGGTCGCGGTGCACGATGTCATGGTCATGGAGGTACTTGACACCAGACAATATTGACCTGATGGACATTACATCGTCAGAACAACTCACGCGCCCGGCACGTCATCGACTGACTTGAGTACAGCAACGGCGTCGGATTCGGTGAACTTGCCCTTCTTCGTGATGCGTTCGAACAGCTCTCCGCCTTGGGCGAGCTCGAACGCGAGGTAGTACTTCGTGCGCGACTCGAACCATTCGTAGAACTTGACCTGTACCAACGACCATCACTGAGCTTCACACCCGCGTGAGCCTCGTCCAGACCAATACGCACAATGTTGGGGTGATCAAGCCCGCGGAGGACCTCCATCTCGCCCCACACGCTGCTCTCGTTCCCCTTGACCTTCTTCTTGGGGATGACCTTGAGCGCGACCTCGACCGTGAGCTCGCTCTCGCCGTGCTGATGTTTCGACTTGGACGAGAACGCGGAGAGGTGGGAGGTCGAGCCGCCGCCCGTGCTCGCGCTCGAGTTCGTGCGCGAGGGCGGCGCGGGCTTGCTCCCGTTCGGCGGAACGGCGACTTCGTGCGGGGCGGCGGCGGCACCGCGCAGGGCGACCGGGATCTGGCCGGGGGGTACGTGCCATGTCGCACGCTATCGACGGTGTGAAGTTGAGCGCGAGGGGAAGTACGCGAGGAGGGCGTGAGTGAGCGCGAGAGCGTATCGTGCGCGCAGCGAAGGGTGGAAGCGGTATCGAAGCGGGGGGAACGGTCAGACGAGAGTGAAGGGTGGGCGATATGAACAGCGCGAGACGCACCATGACCTTGCCGAAGGTGCCTTCGCCTAGGACCTTGTGTATCTCATACGCCTTCTTCTTCTGGAACGAGGGGGGCTGCGGAAGCAGTGCTTCCGAGATGGAGAGGGAGGGCATGGCGGCGAACGTCCAGTCGGCGGCGAGCGTAGACTTGGCGGACGAGAAGAGGGGGAGGGCGGGGCGGGGGCGCTCTGAGCGTGAGGGTGTGCTCGCAGAGGGCGCGTGTTGATGTCAGAAGAACAGGGCTGTACTTTCCACTCCCAGTCTGGCAAGTGTTGCAGTATACTGTAGCGCAGGCGTCTCCAGGCTAGTATTATCGCGAATGTTCAGACGTCCAGAGCAAAGCGCGAGTCGCGGATACGTGGCGTTTTAAGTGTCTGCAGTCGGTTATGGTGGCCCAGAGCAGGCGGTCGGGTAGACGAGAGGCTGTAGGAGATACGGAGGGGAGGAGACCGGAGAGGGAGCGGGAGGGCATCCCTCGCCTTCATAACTCGCTAAATTCATGTGGAGTCCGCAGAATTAGCACGCCCCAGTCTTCAGGGTCCCAGGCACAGTCCTTCCCTACCCGGCCCTCAACGTCATCCCGCGAGCCCAGCGGGACCCCAGCCACTTTCTGGACCTACACCCGTGTTACCATGGCGCCGAGTCAGGAAACTTTGCTCTTCCACGTCCATCCAAATGCACGGCTTCTGCTGCAACTACTCGTTCTCGGCACCGCGCTGCTAGTAGTGAATCACAACGTCGAGTGAACGACTACATACCTCGTCAGATTCTCGTCTGAGACCTTCGCCGACGTCGATACTCCACCAGCCGACCCCACATGTTTCTTTGGGTAAGTACGGCCGGCACATGCGACTCGTGATGCATTGATGAGGTCTTTGGTTGTAGGTGCCGCCGTCTGACAGGATCCTCTCAAGTGTCCAGTTTTCTCAAGAACACTGTGTCAGCGAACATCAATGTCGCCGTATCTGAGCTGTACACAAACGCACATATCCCCGAGATATCAGAGCGCCTGCGTGGCTTGCACACGCGCCCGCGGAAACCCAGACGTCCAATCGTCGAGTTTCAAGGAAACCCGGTGCCTGTGTCGTACAGAGCGTTGCCATGCTTATGGGGCGTACCCGCAAATGGGCTATGATCGAGCCTCCAGGGCCTGTGCTCTTATGAGGTCCCTGACGGTCACCCAATGAGTTTGCAGTTCGCGACGGCATCGGAACATATAAGAGAAGTAGATGGGCCTCGGCCTCTATCGGTGCGAGCTCGCATTCCTCATCGTGTCCAGAGCTAACGTCAGCCTTTACTTCCGTTCTAGTGTGCTTTAAAGTGCTTTGTATCCCGTTTAGGCACCAGGGTCACACTATCTACTACACCGCCTTGCTCATACAGCGCAGATGGATACTCGGACACCAGCCTCTCTGAAACCTCATAGCTGGGTTGACACCTCATCTGACGATTACGCCTTCGTAGAGCCTGGGCTCACTCTATGCGATATCGTTTCTGGAACTACCCTCTGGGGCGGACGCAGACTGGGGTGGTGCTGGACGCGGCCCGCCGGAGTCCCGTGGTATCGCTATGCGCACAACCCCAGCAGTGAGTCTGGACCGCAAACGCGTCTCCTCCGGCTTTCAAACAAAAGCCGCACAAAGGCGAGGCCGCCGCCAAGACGCACGGCACCGCTGCCACGACGGTCTCGTGCGGCGGCGCCGCATGCGCGGGCCACGCAGGGGCTGTACACGCTTTCACCCGCCGTGCCTCGGGGTGTCTCACCCTTCACGCCCTTATCGAGCAGTTCCAGCGGGAAACAGGGGCCCGGAGCGTGCGGGAGCCCCGTTTCTGCACCTTCACGAGCCCGGGTACCAAACAATTCGACGGATGATGATCGCTGATGCCCCCGCTCGCAGGACTTCTCGGGTGCCGGGTCGCGTTCCCGGTGCGTTTCCCCGCTGCGGCGTCGGTGTGCCACCCGGCTGTCGACGAGGAAACACGACGCACACGCGTGCGGAGATGGTATCGGACGCGCCGTGCCACTTTGGAGCGGACGCCTCGCTCAATGCGGATCGTCTCTTCATAGATGGAGGGTTAGCCTCCGTTGATAATGTCAGATAGGTCCTGGCCCCGCGTGTAAAACCCAGCACACCCTGGGACGGCGCACTGCGGGCTCTTAGGGGCCGCAGAGTGCCGAGTGGCGTCATGAGCAGAAGTGCTTCCGAGGGACTGGGGGGAAGCCCCGTCGGAACGGTGAGCATCTCGATGACCCTGATGCCTATTCACCCCGCTTACATGGCCCTTCACGCAGCTCTCGGGCCACCGATAATTGACATCACTCTCTGTGGCCGATCTTGCGGTGGAAGTCAATATCTAATCTACGCGTTGCCGATACTCTGTACAGACCTCCTCCACAGCGTTCGCATGAAGAGGGATTGCCCGAAGATTCCTGCGAACAGGATAGTTCGGACCTCGCACTGCAGGTGCCTCGGATGTACCCTATCTCTGCGCCATCGTGTCTTGGGACCTCGCGATGGAACAATGGCCCAGGCGGTACCTCGGACTGAAGGTTTGGACGGTGCGGAACACGCGTCCGGCGTGGCCAACGCTGTTCTACGGGAAATGGCGACGGGAGGCGCGCAAGCTGGTAGGTGATCTCTCGGTGTAGTGGATGGCTTATGTCAGGAGGAGGCACGTCCTTTTCGGGCAATCAGGCGCTGGTCTCCCTGCCTCGAGGTGATTATATCGAAGGGCTACATGTGATGCACCCGAAGGGTGAGGCTTCCGCCGCACTCGGGACTCGGTGTGCGCACGAAGACGTCCGCCATGCTCAGCCCGCCGTCCGGACAGTTAAAAGAAACGGCGATGGAGGTCCTTTCTTCCACCACCCCCCGACCAGCCTCCACATCCTCCCTCCGAATCCTCCTTTCATCCGTCGCCCATGGCATCGTCTGCATCCTCCTTTACCTTCGCCCCCTCCGCCGGTAAGCGCCTCTTTACTTTTTGGGCCAACAATGACGTTGATCAGTACCTTGCTTCAGGTTCGCCAGTCGAGGCTGGGATCGCCGGATGGACCGGAAGTTCCCTTGCGAGCGCCCTCTGCGACCACTCATCTTCCCAAGCGCCCGTGCCACCCGAGTGGCACATCCCATCTGACCCCCTCCCGGACGCATCGCCGTCCCCCTCTCCTCTTTCATCGACCCACTCGCTCTCAGACGCAGCCTACGCCTCCGCCGGCGTGTCCCCTTCGCCGTCTCCCGGCCCCTCCTCCGCTAACTCGCGCAGTAAGAGCAAGAGCAAGGCACCATCCCGCAGAGATGCAAAGGGCCCCAACTACATTCCGCGTCCGCCGAACGCGTTCATGCTCTTCCGGAGCGAGGCGTGCCCGCGCGTAAAGGCCAGCCAAGTCGAGAACGACCACCGCATCATCTCCAAGATCCTCGGCCGCGTCTGGCGGGACATGGACGAGGCGAGCAAGCTGCCATACAAGCAGCTCGCTCTCGAGAAGAAGCGCGAGCATGCGCGCTTGTACCCCAACTACCGCTTCGCGCCCCAGCAGCGCACGGAGAAGCCGAAGAAGCGCAACGTGAAGCGGAACGGCCCCGCGGACATGCAGCGCGTCGACGTCGTCGCGAGCCTGATGCTCGAGGGCAAGGGCGGGGACGCGCTCAAGGCCGAGGTCGAGAAGTTCGACATCTCGGCGGGCCTTCAGGGCGGCGACCAGGAGACGATCGGGGATGGCTACTCGACGTGCGTGTTCGACTCCCGCGCGATGTCGGTGGGTGCCCCCTCCGAGAGCGATGTCTCGTCAGTCTCGTCGTCCTCTGTCACCTCTTCTCCCGCGTCGCTGTACGTGGACGTGCCCGCCTTCCGAAGCCCTCTTCTCCCTCCCGCGACCAAGACTCCCGTGCTGAGGAGCCCGCTCGAGATCCCAGAGATTACGGCGTTCGAGAACATGTCGCCGGTGTCCCCAATGCAGGTCTCGCCCACCGACGCTCAGGTGAGTATCTTGGTCGGGCGTCTCACCCGCTAGCAGTCTCATTGAACAACCTCGATAGGTCCCGGCCCCTGCCACGGCACCAGTGCCTCTACCCCATGTGGCCGGCCACGACTTCCATTTGGCTAGCGGCTACCCCGCCGTGTTCCAACCCTCGTCCATTGGTCTCGGCCTTGACGTACAGTTCCAGCCCATGATACTGCAGCCCACGGAGCACCGGAACCAGCAGCACATGGCACAGCAGCAGTCCTTCTCGCACCAGCACCAGCAGCTTCCCCCTCCCGCCGATAGCTACGGCTCCATCTCGCCCCTCACATCCGTACCGAATACGTATACCTTCGGGGGCTACGTGCAGTACGACTCGTCCTCGCTCGAGAGCTCCTGGGCCGCTGGCCAACTCTCATCCGAGCACCAACACAATCTCGACTCGGGCGCGTTCTACGACCCGCAGGCGCAGGCTCAAGGCTTCGTCGGCGCGCCCGAGAATGGGTGCGGTGCCACCACGCAGGCTGCGCAGGCGGGCCTCCGCCACTGGCAGTGGGCCCCGAGCCCCGCCGAGCCCCAGTCTCAGCCTGCTTGGATGGGGTTCTGAGTGCCGGACCTGGTGCCGCGGACCGTGGCCTCGTGCGCGGTACGGTGCGCGGATGACGCAACGCAAAAGAACCCCTCCACATGCTACGATGTCGTGTTGTTGTTGGGCGATACCCTTGGATGGACGATACCTCTCACGACCTTGACGGTTCCCTTATGTCTCCCTCTCTCTGGATCTGGGTTTGCTCTCTTCTTTCTATCTCTTGATTTTACGATGGTTCCCCGCTCTATGGCCGCCATCCGCGGGTTTTGGACTTCGTACTCTCTTATGGCCTCCTCCCCCTCCGCTAGTCTGTTCGCGTTCATTGTACAAATCACCCACAGGGATTCCTCCCTCATCCCCCTCATCGTCTCTTCCTGTAGCTAAATAGCTGGTATCTTCTCATCATTGTATCTATGCCTCATCTCACGATTCTTCCAACGACATCTCTTCGTGTATACATAGTACATAGCAGGGTACATACAAATCCAAGCCCTTCGAAGCCTCCTACACCGCGTATTGAGAGAAGAGCATTTAGTATATCCAGCCCAATGAGCAAGTCCACAGCCACCTTCTGCCAACCACACCCACACCCAAGGGAACCGCGAGCGTCGCGGACACCCGCGGCCCCGTATTCCGCTCATGAATGGTGATGCCCGTGGTGCCCAGCGATGATCTCGAACGCGCGCACGCCCTCCCGCCCGAGGAGCGTCGCGCACCCCACGACGGACGCGCCCGCCGCGCGCATGCGGGCGGCGGCGGCGGCAGAGGTGACGCCGCCGATGCCGACGACGCGCACGCGGCGCATGGCGGGGTCCGGGTGCGCGGCGAGCATGCGCGCGAACGTGTAGACGTTCCCGAGCGCGATGGGGTGGATCGACTCGCCGCCCATCCCGCCGAGCGCGGGCGGGAGCGCGAATGGAGAAGGGGCGCATGAGGGGGAGGGAGGCTGTGGGGGAGGAGAGCTCGAGGTGGAGGAGGCGGATGAGGAGGAGGGTGTGGGTGAGGGCGAGGGCGGGTGTGCGTATGGCCCGCGAGGGGCGACGAGGTCGTCTGTGTCCATGTCGGTGGTCGTGGGGTCCTGCGCGAGCGAGGGGTCGGCGCAGGGGTCGTGGAAGGCCTGCTCGGCGAAGAGGAGGCAGTTCCCCAGGGTGTTCGTGCACGCGAAGTACGCGAACGGGTTTAGCGAGCGGAGGGGCTGGGGCTGGCCCGTGCCGTCCTGCTGCTCCGTCGTGGCCGCGGCGAGCGGGTGCGAGTTGCTGCCGTTCATGAAGACCGAGGGGCGGAGCTCGCGCGTGTAGGTGTGCACGAAGCGGATGGCCTCGGCGAAGCGCGTGGAGTAGAGGTACGGCGGGAGCTTGAGGCCGATCGTAAGCGTCGGGTCTGAGTAGAACGCGGCGGAGAGGACATCGAGCAATGGGAGGAGGAATGCGAAGGTGTAGGCGGGCGGTGGTGCGTCCTTGATGTTCGGACAGGATGTGTTAAGCTCGATGCCGATGAGTGTGGCAGGGTCGATGGTGGCGGTGTGCGTTGCCGTGTGAGTGGCCGTGGACGATGACGCGCCGGCAGACTGTCTGTTCGAGCGACTCGGGCTCGAGGGCGGAATGAATGCTCCGAACGACGCCGCGGCGGAGTACGTTGCGCGGAGCTTTTTGCGGAGGCCTTGGATATTCTCGACCATCTCCGCAAGCACTGTGGGGGTGGAAGCAGTGATGCTGATGACGATAGGCTTCGTGGGCGGGCTTCCGTCGAGGCATGGGGTGGTGAGGAGGGTGTAGACCCAGTCTAGGTACTTCGAGAGCGGATGTGGCGAGTAGCCGTACGAGTTGAGGGACGTGACAGAGTCCCTAGCGAATGCTACCTATACAATGTGTTAGCATGCTCTGAGCATGACAAAGGGACGGAAAGCGTACAGTGTTTGAAGAATCCTCGCTGAAGCCGTTGAAAGTTGCTGTACGGGTAATCACTGCGCCCGTATACGGCGACTCGTACAGCTCCCGCAGTTGTTCATAATCTGATGCCCACGCGCATGATGCGTTGACCACTGGGGGCTCAATGTTCAGTGTGTGGATCTTCACCATGTCTGGCGGATTCTGTAGCGGCAGGCGTCACTTCGCAGTGTAATGGTTGGTTGCGGGCTTGAACGGCTCGAGGGAGGGGTGGAAAAGGTGGGGAAACCTGATGGGATAGCCGTTCTGACTTCCAAACAGATATATCGCTCGGGCGGGTCGGCCTGGAACGAACCTGTGAGCGGCTGCAGACGCACGGCTTCTCGGGGCTCATGGGCTCCCATGGACTGCTCTCGAGCCCCGCGTTCTGCATTCGGAAAGCGTATACGATCGCTGTGCAGCTAGAACGCAGCGTCTAAGACGGGGCCTTAGCCGGATACACATTCTCTCTCCGGGCTGCCCCCGCGCGGCCGACCCGGGGCCTGGCCTGGAGCAAGCTGTGGTTGCCAGTGAGGCCCTCGAGGTCGCCGCGAGACAGCGGCTTTCGCGTTGCAATTGTCACAGCCAGAGGTTTTCGTGTCCTCCCGGGGCCTAGACCGCGGTCGACCGCAGGCGCCGACGAGGCTCTCTACAGCCAGGCCGTCGGGATATCCAGATCAGCACGGGTCAGGGGGGGGGGGCTCTACGGGCTGAGCACTACAAATTTACGGCGGCTGTCGCACACGCGTTCACTCTAGCCGTTGTGGAGCATGGAAGATCTAAGGTTCGTTACGAGCACTTACCGGTGTGCCACCGGGTGTGGTGTGATCAGCCCTGAGCAGCTGCTGAGAGGGGGACTGTGCAGTACAGGGGAGCTGAGGGGAAGAGAGCGTCACGAAGTACAATCTCTCGACTCATATGCTTCAAGTACTCGTGAACGTTAACCTTGGCAGCGATAAGTGGGAATATTGATAATTGGGCTCAAACAGTCCCGAGGATAGGACGAGATAGACGCCTATCAGCGGATCACTCGGTCCCGGAGCGCCCATATCCTCGGCCTGCCCGAGCCTCAAGACTGCTGTGGCTGATCATAGCAGGTTGCGCCTGTAGTCTGGGGCGTCGAGAGCATTAAAGATACTTGTAACACGAGCCAACGAAAGTGATCTAGGGAGAGAGCGTCAAGCTACGCTATGGTACGCCACATCTCTGGTCATCGTCTGAAATCGTGGGTACATCGCTCTGGACCCCTTTCTACGCAACTCTTATAGTAAGAACGCCCCGGGCGAGCTCGCGGTGAACCGCCTCTGTCAAGGTGAACCATCTTCATCAAGAGGACCGCGGTGGCAGAGGATAGGGCGGAACTCCGCGATTCGTCGACAGGTCCGGCGTACGAACCACCACGGCGGCGATGCACTTAGTGGGTCCATATTGTCCTTGGAAGCTTGGATGGAAAGATCCATGGCTGGGTCGCCGCTTCGCATACGCAGAGGTGAAGGGTTCCAATTACGTCTTCAGCGCCTCTTCGCGTTCGAGCACGGATTTCTCAAGCTTGATTAGGATGGTGGTACGATTGGGGTATTGGTCCGTGGGGGTATTGTGCGCGGTGACGCGTGCGGACTGAAGAGCTCAGAGCTTAGCGCATGACAGAGCGTGGTACACATATGGGACGCACGAATCCCAGGCCGTCAAGTACTGCTTCGACAATGCCAGCAGTGAAGGAGGAGCAGCTTAGAGAGCTCATGTCTCTAGGGACGGAGATATTGCGCGTAATGGGTGGGTCGTTGTCGATGATCATGTCTGTGGTGCGGGGTCATCAGGAGATATTGTAATGCGGATATGACGTGACGCACATTCATCGGCGTTTTCTACACTCTTCTCAATGGCATCTGCAGCCTTCCCAAACACAGCTCGCCATACGTGGGTATGAATAGACATGAGTGCGGGGAGGAACCGGGTCTCGCGCTTCGGTGCCTTCGACGCCGATTCGTTGCGCCAGGCCATGAGCTCTAGAACACGAGTGCCAATGCGATACCCTAGCGTATTCAGCCTGACGATCGATAATGTTAGAATGAGCCTCATTTAGTGCATCAAGCTGGAGGGATATGACGGACCTACGCTCCAGGTCATTGATCCCACTGACGCGTTTCTGCGTGTATTGGACGATCTCCGAGAACAGGAAAGCAAACGCAGCAGAAGAGACTTCCGCGGTCCTCGTCTTGTTTAATGGTCGATCATAGATGTTGGGTCGCGCCCCTGGCTTAGGGGTAGAGGTGGTGGTGATCGAGGGGGCCGAGGGCAACGAGAAGCGCGACGACGACGCGGGAGACAGGTGCTCGCCCGACGACAGAGAAGAGTTTGAGAGCACAGAGAAGCGGGGATGTGGTGCGGGTTGTGCGTAGCTCATGGTCGGTACTCGCAGGCGATGGCGGTCAAGCGGAGAGTCGTGTCGCGGTTGCAGGAGAGGCGTCCAGCGCTGATCGGGCCGGGCAAGCGTGTGTTCCTCAAAAGGCAATTCACGGGGATCGTCGAGGATGCAACGCTGCTCGTCGTCTCAGACAGCGACGACGCCCGAATGTCTGTCGGTCGCGTGCTCGGTATCTGTACTCGCGGCCGCCCCTGCGCCTGATACCACGCCTGATCCACGCTACACTACTCAGCGGCTCCGCCAAGCGTGCCATAATTGATAATGGCCGATATATCTGCCTCCTTCCCCGCACGGTTCTCCCACCTCTCGCTGGGCTCGGCCTCGCTGCTCTCCCAGCACTCCTTGCCTTCGCACCGCTCTCATGACATGACCCCGACGCCTGCGAGCCCCACTCGGCCCTCGCCTAATGACCTCCAGTCGCACCTCTACGCTTCGTTTCTGCAGCGCAAGACCGCGGACGTTGCGCTCCGGATATCCGGCTCGTGGAACGCGGTCTATAGGCTGCATCGCGTTGTTCTAATTCAAGCGGTGAGTGCAAGAAGCTTATTCTCTGGGACTAGGCCGAACGAGATTGATCACTTTGCTAGGGCTACTTCCAATCCTTGTTCACTTCCGGCTTCAGTGAATCGAGGGCGAAACGCTCCAGCCATCGCGCGGACTCTGAATATATTGACATAGTCTTCGATGATCTCAATATCACACGAGCAGGTAAGTTCGATGCTAGATCCACTTAGATGTACCCTTGCGGAGATACTCGAATTCGGTCATTTCGAGACGATACTGAAGCATATGCACAATGCTGATTCATTTCCGACAGCTTTCGAGTACGTGGGAAGCGTCATTCTATCCTCCACACGAGATGTTCGTGACTAATGGCTATACTTTGCTGAACAGAGTATGCATCGCTCGATTGTACGGTGGCGGCCCACCGCTATGGATATCTCCTACCTTGATACCCACACCCACTTCTCCTCTCACTCCTGCATTCTCCTCTGGGCCCGACTATACCCCTGAACAGCAGGGCACTTTCTTGCCTGCTACTCTCGATATCTCGTCTTCTTTCAGTCTGCCAGAGGGACACCACCCTGCTAGTCCTCGTTTCCTGCTCTCCCTTCTGGCGACTGCGACGTTTCTCTCGATACCCTCCGTCGCCTCTCAAGCTTTGTCTGCTATCCTCCGCACGGTGGGCCCGCACACTGTCATCCGATACCTGAACTTCGCGCTCGGCCGCGGCATAGGCCCTCCTGACGACGTCTTCTCTGGTGGGGACTATGCTGACCGCGAGTCAGAGCCTGCTGTAGGGCTCGAGCAGGTCGCAGAACTCATCGTAGAGGACGATTCGTCGTTCGAGTCCCTCGTGAATACGCCTACTCGCGAGGATCCTCCCGTCGTCTCTTCCGAGGGTGACTCCGCCAAAGAGGAGCCGAAACACTCTCACATCGGCAGCGCTGTAGACAACGACTCTGACGCCGACTCTGAATATCACGAAGATGTCGGTGGTCAAGGAACTGCGCAGATACCGGAGCCTATCTACTACTATGGCGCCATGTCAGACAAGGTTGGTGAAGCGGCTTCCTGCTGGCTCACTCGCTGGGGCATCGACATGCTCCGGTACGAACAACAGGCCCTGTCGTCGGTTGTCGGGAAAATGCCCGAAGTTCGGTGGTCGAGCTCAACTCAACAAACTCAATGGGCAGCTGACCGCCCGGGCTCTGCCCCTCCTGAGATGCGAGGCTCTCGACATGCCGTTGGGAGGGCGGGAAGGATAGAGCCGGCTGTCCCTGTGATTTGGCGGCGAGGGGGGCTTACCGCACGATGGGTGCGCGGCATCCTGTCGTCAGATGCCTTGTTTGTGCGAGGGGAGAAGGAGCGGTATGAGATGGCTCGTGACGTTGTTGAAATACGAAGAGCGGCACGAGTGGCTGGTGAGACCGGTGAGCCAGAAGAAGTGGAGGAAGCAGAGTTTGAACCGTTGTTCAGGGAGGGCATCTACTACGCAAATATGGTACGTGCAAACTGTCGTTGAGGCGCTGCCAGCTAATAGCTCTGACCGTACGCCATAGCACCTTGATGACCTCATGGCGATCTCGCAAGATAGGTCGCCGTCGACGGGGAAGCCGATTGTACCGCTATCCGTACTGCAAGCGGCGCACTGGAACTATTCCGCGCTATACCACCGGATCACTGCACGCGCTCTCGGCTCATCCTCTCCTTCCCTATCGCCTTCCGGCGGTGTCAAGGAGCTGGGCCTGGGGATGTCTGACGCAGACATCCTTAAGGAGTCCTTACAGTCGGAGGAACAAAATGCTGCATTCTACCCCATTCCGGGAGATTCATCTCTTCGCCTAGGGGACAGCACGGGACTCGAAGGCGCCTCCATGGAACAGCTCTTCGACCTCGGAACCAAAAAGGGCGCCCATTCCACCGAAGCAAACTTCTTTGGCCTCGAGCAGGCGCATCGGCCGGCTGCCGCATTCGTTACTGGGAGCGCCTCAGGTTCTGCGGCGACACAATGGACTTCGCATCCGCCGTTCCGCTTTGCTGTCGAATTCTGGGACGTCGACGCCCTCAAGGAGAAAAGCCGGCTGCATTCGCACACGGTGTGGTATGCCGGGAGCTTGTATAACGTCTATGTCCAGGTCGTGCGGAAGAAGGGCATCCAGCTTGGAATCTATCTCCACCGCCAATCTACCGTCGATCCTATCCCCGCCTCGTCCACCCCAGTCGTTCAGATGCTGCCTCCTCCACCTCGTGACAGGAGTGTCGTCGGCCGGGGGTCTTCTGCTTCTGTCTCTAGTCCAAGACCGCCGTCCCTCGCTGGCAGCTCGATCTTCCGCTCACACTCCCCCGCACCCATGTCCCCGCTCGCCCGGACAAGTACGACCGCATCCGCCCCAACCTCGCCCGCAGCAGCCTCGTCTTCCGCCCTCTCCTCCTCCCTCCCCAACTCCCCCGGCTTCGCGCGCTCCTCCGCAAACCTGCACGGGAGCTCGAACAGCGTCGGCTCGCTCGCGGGCATGCCCGTGATGCTGCCCGCGATGGTGCCGACGGGCGCGCCGCCGCAGCCGTACCGCGACCCGCGCTCGGCGGTGAGCGCGTATTTCACGATCGCGTGTGCGAGCGCGACGGGCGCGAGCCTGACAAGGTTCACGAGCGCGCCGGATGTGTTCTCGGTTAGCCAGAGCTGGGGATGGAAGTCGAGCTCGTTGAGGGCGGAGGAGTACCTCGAGGTCGATGCGGAGGGGCAGTCGGCGGCGGTGGTTATGCCGGCGAGGAGGGAGGTGAGCTTGAGGGCGACGGTGGTGCTGGGTGTGGTGTGAGATGGGGGATGGGGTATGCGTGTGTGTGCATGCTGTGTCTGTGCTGTCGAGTCTGCGTGAGTGTCGCTGCTCTACTTGTTCCTGCTTTCTGTTCTCCTATAATGTTCGCCTACGATGTCTTGTATCACGATACTTGCCACGACCTACCACGACGAGATTTTCTGACTCAAGCCAGTCCTAGTACTTTTCTATACATGTATACACCGTAACTCTTACTGTACATACATACCGGCGGACATAGGCACCGCGCGGCGATGAAGATCCAAGCACTCGCCATAGATACCATACCGTCTTCGAAATGTCATCGTCTCCGCTTCCCCTTGTTTGCGTCGAGAACCTCCTCCTTACGCGCCTCGACGCGCTGAAGGAACTCGACCTTCTCGAGGTACCCGCCACCGCGGCGGTTCGCCTCGAGCTCGTCCTTGACCTCGGGCGGGGCCTCGCCCTCGACATGCGCACGCCAGTCCATGGCGGACTTGTCGAGCGTCGTCAGCTTCTTCACGGCCTGCTTCTTCGGGATCGGTGCGAGTGTGGTCTTCGGCTTCCGAGGCCCGGGACGCTTGCCTGGTGGTTTCGCCGAGCTGGGTACCGGGC
Organism: Trametes polyzona; assembly: GCA_022606195.1. NCBI lineage: Eukaryota > Fungi > Basidiomycota > Agaricomycetes > Polyporales > Polyporaceae > Trametes > Trametes polyzona. The sequence goes on along the minus strand of JABYQF010000001.1, from coordinate 773,537 downwards.
TGGCGGAGGACGAGGCGGAGGGAAGCGTGCTCCCACTCTGCGACGAGGCTGGCTGGCCAATGGGTGTAGGGGATATGTTTGCGGCGGAATGATCGCCCTTGGGGTCATCGGTGGGGGGAGTCCATAGCGGCCATTCTTTGGCCTCACGCGAGTCCGCAGGAACCTCCTTGACTTCTCTGTCACGCAATGCTCTCAGAACGCGCACGGGATTGTGGCGGGGGTGGTAGTGTTGACGCACGTCACCTCCTCCCCAGCGAATCTGTAGCGTTTCACGATTTTGACTGTCCCCGGGGTGGTCGATGCCGGTGTGGCGCTGGGTGGAGGCGCACTCAAGGACGCTTTGAAGGCTGCGAACGCCTCGTCGCCCTGTCTAATCTGGGCAAGTCAAGATGCCGGGGCGGTGGCGTGAAATGAGGGCGCACTGCTTTGCTACGATATCCTCCGAGGATGTGGTCTCCGCCGGTGCATCCGTCCGGGCGCGCTTCGGCGCGGGGTGCTCAGTGTCTGAGCCGTCCGTGCCTGCGGCGGACATAGGTCATTGCAGGCTGAAAGCGATGAGAGGCCGTTCATACCCTCGTCCTTGAGCGGGACGTAGTCCGAATCGTCTTCCGAGTCCGAGCCCATGGCGGGCGGGTGCAAAGGGAGGTGGTGGATGCGGGGAAAGGCGCGAAAGGGCGACGGAAGTGCCGCCGCGCTCGGAGTTGCCAGCAAGGGAAGTTTGATGGGCGCGCGACTTTTCTTTACATACGCCTCCTCGTCCTCCTCCCCGCTCTCCCTCACACACACACCCTGCCGCCGTCGCTGTGATGCCAGCACAGGCCCACGACGAGCGTAAGCCTGCGCCCGCGAACGGCGTCAAGAAGGCCGAACCAGTGCCGCCCGCGCCCCCACCGCTTCCGAACCCAACCACGGGCAGCGCAAACCCGTCTGCCTCTCTCCACGCGCTCTGGGGGTACCTCCACCCCGCGCTGGAACACATCGTGCGCGCGCCGACAAACAACCCCGCCAAGGCCCCCGCGATCGATGTCAGCTACCATATGGGCGTACACACCGCGGTCTACAACTACTTCACTGCGCAGTCCGATGCATCGCCCACACCTACCGGGTTCGCCGGGTTCCCCGCCCGGTTTTCCGTGCAGAGCGAGAAGGCGAAGGCGAGCGGCGCGGACCTGTACGAGCAGCTCGACCGCTACTACGCGGACGTCGCGCGCGAGATCTTCCTCGGGGCACCCGCGGACGACTCCACGCTCATCCACTACCTCGTCCCGTGCTTCAACCGGTACTCTGCCGGTGCGCAGTCCGTGAGCCGCCTGCTGAACTACGTGAACCGGCACTACGTGAAACGCGCGGTCGACGAGGACCGCGGCTGGCTGCGGCTCGCGGACGTGCTGGACGCAGTCGCACGGACGATCCGCGAGGACGACACGCGCGAGAAGGTCCAGAAGCGGCTCCGCGAGCGCAGGTCGGAGGAGCTGAAGAAGTGGGGGTACCGCGAGGGCGATCCGCCCGCGCGCGTCGCGCAGATCGAGTCGTACGCGGAGGCGGCGAGCGCGCCCGACCGCGTCGTCCCGCTTGCAGCGGCCGCATATAGGCGATTTAGACTGGAGGTGCTGGACCCGCTCCTTGCGGTCCCGAAGCTGAAGGTGTCGAAGGGGGGAAAGAAGAAGAGGCCTCCGCCGAGTAATGGGGACAAACCACCGCTACCTCGCGGACGGCTGGCACGGGCGGTGAAGGAGCTTTTAGAGTCGAAGGGAGGCGACGAGGAGGAGAAACGACGGCTGGCTGGCGAGCTGGCGATCGCATTGCGGACAGTGGGCATCAAGGTGGACCATCCTCTACGGAAAAAGCTGGACAAGTACCTCCCTCCTGAAGAACGATGATACCTTGCACACACTCGGTCTCCCAGTGGACCTTGCGCGCAACATTCTCCTCAGACTCGTTTGGGACTCGTCTGCCGAGCTACAACGGCCTGGTTATTGCCCGGCTTTATACGCACCGCTTGACTCCTGGTTGTTATACCCGGGACCGCGAAACATCTGTGCGCATGAGTAGTGTTCGAGTACTATGTTATGTACGTCCGCTCACGAAATATCGCGGCCGCGGTTGGTGCATTGGAGCCTGCATTATACACGGTTCGTCCGGACCGCGGTCCGATATTTACCGTGAGCGCCTACAATGAAGTTGCGTCAACTTGACCGTCAAGTGAAACGCTCGCTCTCTGAGCTGGTCCGTCCATCATCTGGCCACCAGACGGCAGTGACTCTATATCATCGACCGACGGCTCTCCTCGTTGCTTTGTCTTGAATCACACTCAGATGACGTCTGTCTACGAATCACTCATCATAAAACTGGCGAATGTCGCCGAGCTTGCTATACAGGATCAAGGTGCACTGAGTCCCCAAGCCAAACAAGCGTTGGTCCACTCTGTGCGTATGTTCACCTCTTCAGGTCGACCTTGTGAATTCATGAGGATATTCCAGACAAAGGAGTTCAAGGATGCTATGAAAAAAGCGCGCGACTTTGCGACCACATTGCCTGGCGGAGAGCTCTCAGTGGCTGAGCAAGACGAAGTAATCGAGATGCTGGAGAGCCTGAAGGAACGTAAGAGGTACGCGAATCTGTCTGGGGCGATTGGCAGCTGTGATTGAGGCTCGGTCGTTCTACAAGACGCCAACTAGCCGAGTTCGCCGACAAAGTTGGCAACATCTCCTCTACCTCCCAGCAGGACATCAAGATGGAGGTAGACTCCATGGCGTCAACGCCAGCCTGAAGCTGCGTGACGCGACCATGGGCATATTCGTAATCGGCCTGTCGACCGAAGGATTTGTGCTGCACGCCTCTCACACTTGGCTTGCTGTCAGCCACTCTATGGACGGGTCCGGTAGCGTATCCTCCTTTGCAACCCCCTTTCCCCCTTTTGCCACTCTCTCCTCCTCGTAGCAAACGCTGGCTATCCGCTATTATCTAGATTCCGCCCCTACGGGTCCCGGAAGTCATGCCTCAGGGTCTCCCTTGTCTGCTCTCCGTCACTAGTCAGCTCCTTCTGGCTGGTTCCTCGAGGCTGGTTCTCGCTGGGGATACAAACGTTACCTGGATTACACCCTCCGACGGAGATGTCTATGGGTCTGGGGACACTATCGTCGGTCGTTGGAGCGCGGACAAGCAGGTCGTATCTCCCTCGTTCCGGATATGCGTTTCAGGCGATGGGAGCAAGGTCTCTTCTCGGGGAGAAGATGATCCGGGTGACGGAGAAGACGGCGACAACGATGCTAGTAGCTGTGGTGCGGCTGTATGGCCGACGATTGGGCAGTCTGACGGTTCCTATTTTGTTCATATGTGAGTCCCACCGCATTTGTCCACGCACACCAGTCGTAGTGAATGCGGTTGCAGGGCTCTGCCAAACGTTTCCTCGGTAGCTCAGTGTTACCTTGAGATGGTTGACGACTTTGGGGACAAGATGGCTTCCCCGACGTTCTCTTTCGGAGGTATGTCTAGGAAGCATCGCTACAGCGGGATTGGTCACTCAAGTCTCTGTTAGCATCCGCAGACGACCGCAGTGCATCAGAAACCTCAAATGCAACGACATCCAATACTGCAGAAGCTTCGCCCACATCTAGTCCCTCAAGCGCCGCCGTACAGACGCCCAACACCCCACAGACCCTCCCTTCACTGGACGAATCGCGTATGCCAGTCCCCACCGCCGCCTACGCCGTCCCGCTATCCCTCGTAGTCTCCGTCATCCTCGCCGCAGGCGGTCTGACCGTTCACCAGCGGCGCAAGCTCCAGACTGAACGCAAGCAAGAACAGGCGTCGCTCAAGTCCCGCGGCGTGCTCTCGCGCCACTCCACCCTCAGCTTCGCCGGGTTCGTCAGCCTCGGCTCGCGCCCCTCCGGCTCGTCCAAGCACCCCGCCTCCCTCCATCGTGAAGCCCATGGCCAAGGCCAAGCAAGGTCCGAAGGCGGGCAGTCGCGCTCGACGAGCGTGAGCATGATGCGCGCGTGGCGGCGGGACGTCTCGCACCAGCACGAGCGGAGGCCGGATTGCGCGTCGCGCGCGAGCGAGACGACGCTGGCCTGGCGCACGGACGACGGCGGGAGCGTCGGGGGATACACGGCGTTCCCTGCGCACAGGGAGCCCCGCCGGCCGACGCGCGAGCCGTTCCACCACGCGAGCCGCGACCACCGCGGCGACGCTCACAGTCAAGGCCGCACCCGACGCGGTACAGTGCCCGCGGGCGCGTTTAGGGCGGGTGCATCACCCGTCTTCCCGTCGACGGACAGCTGGCACGGCGAGCGGGAGACCTCGGGCCGCTATGCGCACACCTCCCGGCGAGACGAGTATCTGTACGGGCCGCACAAGGCGCGCAAGCACACGTACACCGACGAGGAGGAACACGAGGAAGAAGACTGGGGCCGGCTGAAGCGCAAGGGCCGCACGCTCGTCGACCCGGGCGTCGTCCAGCCCGCCGCGCGTCGGAGCGGCTCCGGGGAGGCGTACCTGAACGCGTCCGTGAACGACTCGGTGATGGACCGCTACTTTGACATGTCGCCCGTGCCGTTGTCCCCTGCGGACGAGGTCCCGTCGATACCCATGTCTCTGTCTCGGCCAGAGAGGTTGCATGTGAGGCGGTATGCGGATGCGGACGGGCAGGAGCAGATGCTGACGCCACCACGCGCTCCGAGGGACCCGGAAAGGGACTTGTATGATGCTGTTGCACGAAGAATATCGAGGGGCGCGAATTCGTAGCGTGTCGCGGGGGAGACCGTTCTTGTACTACGTTACAATTCTCAACGTCGAACGCTTGAATCAACTTCTGACGCTTGTTTTGTGTGGAGTCGGCACGACCCCGTATGCACGTATCCCCAACAACTTCCTGCCAGGTCACTTCCACAACACGTCCGAGAGGGCCTATATGGTACATTACATGGGTAAAGTACACCGAATCTGATAACGTTTACGAGGTATTACTAAGGGGTGCGTATGTTGCAAATAACGAGAGGACACGATAAGTTACGCGTATAAGAGGGCTGAAAAGGGAGCGCGAGGTATGGACTATAAGGAGAGGTATGTACGATACTACACTATACGACAACTTCGATAGCGGGGGCAAGATGACGAGAACGAGGTATCGACATCCTGGTGATGAACCAGCGCAACAAGCGTCCATGTCCCTACCAGATTCAGGCGTCGGTCTCATCGGTGAACCCCATCAGCAAGGGAGAATTCTCGGAGGTCGGAGAGTCGGGGCCGAGAGTGGATCGTGCGCTATAGAACGTCGAGAGCGACACCGCAGAGCCGCAGAAGTTGGAGTGACCATCGTCATCGGCATCGAAAGCCGGCAAGACCTTGGAGGAAGCGACACCAATGGAACGGGTGTCGATATCCAGCGAAGGAGGCTTGCTGGCCACCGTCGAGTTCTCCGAGTCCCAACTCCGCACAGCATCATGCAAGGCAGACGACGTGGGCGAGGCTGTCACCGTCGATGTGGAGTCCACCGATCGTCTCCGGGCCACAGGCCTGATCTGCCATGGCGGAGAGGTAGTCGGGGGAGAAGACCAGCCGCCACTAGGCCCGCAATCAGGCCACGGATCTCCCAGAGACGACGAGGAAAGATCAAGGCCACCGAGAGGATCAAGGTGATCCTGGTCGGCACCAGACTCCGCGAAGAGCTGCCGAATATCGGTCCTCAGAGGCAGTAAAGTGAGCTGCCGATCATCGAGACGTTTGGACCTAGTCTCCCTGTACGAACGCACTGAGGCAGGGGAACTGGTGGGATATTGTGAGGGATGCGGAGACGGCGGGAGGGACTTGTGGGCACGGGCCACACGCGATGATGGAGAATCCTTGGGAGGAACTGGAGGTGCTGGAGGAGACGGGAGCGGCAGAGCGGGTAGGGCACGGTCCGGAGGTGGGAACGGAGGCGGAAGTGTCCTAGGTGGCATCGGGAAAGCAGACATGGTAGGAGACGGTGGCGAAGGAGGACTTGTGGAACGTCCGAGCTTGGAGGTCGACGATGGGGGACGTCCAGGGGATGATGTGGTAGTGGAGGCGGAACGGGGGGACGAAGAAGCCGCCGGCGTACTGTACGGCGACCACGCTGACGGCGGTCCCTGGCGCTTCGGCGTAGGGGGTGGATGAGCGAGGGGGCTTGAGTCCAGTCCTCGATGTATGGAACACGAGGATGGGAAGGTAGACGCAGAGGAGACCGGCGAAGCAGGCAGACTGTTCCTCGTCCGTTTGAGGGGACCAAGAGCCTTGACCCTTTCCTCGTCCCACGTAGGCGTTCTGTACAGAGACAAGGTTGGCGGGGTTTGTGCGGAAGCCCGTCGTGAAATGGGGGGAGTAGGGGGCCGAGGTGTCCCCTCAAGAGGGATAGAAATGTCTGCCTTCGCGAATGGATCCGCCTCTGGCGTTAGCACGCGCCCGAGGGCAAGTGCATCCGCTTCGGTCTCAGAAAACGAAACATCCTGGCCATAGGGTTCAGCCGCGTTGGGGAACACGTACGGCTGAGAGCGAGGGAATGCAGCCGTCGGAGAGACCGGGGTAGTGGGAGAGGACACTGACGACAACGTCGAAGGGGAAGAATGGGCGGATGCCGGATCGGGACCTGTGGCTATGCTGAGATTGAGCTTGGAGCGTGCATTCATGCGCATCTTGCTCGGGAAAGCGATGCCGACGATGCTAGAGATCTTGGAGGATAAGCTAGAGCTCGACCTTGTACTCGCCTAGAAAGGCAACCGGTGAGCGTCATACCATTCCAGGAACAACACTGAGACTGACTGTTGAATTACTGGTGGCGCTCCCGCGTCTCTCGAACACGTACGACGGCGGCAGAGGCGCGTCCATGTCCTCGAGACTTGCACGCACCAGAGGCCCAAGGGCATCCGGAACTGGAGGGACGTCTCTTGGGCAAGTGAATGGGAGAGGTGCGTATGCATCACCACGGACGTTCCAGAATGCGGGATCGTCGAGGCTCGGCTTTACTGGTGCGTTTTCTGAGGCCTTGTGGTTATTCTTGCGAGCACCGCGACTGAACAAGCCAGTGCCTCCGCTCTTGGACTTGCGCAAAGGAGGGAGGCGGGAGTGTATGCGCGGACCTGGGCCACCCGCAGGCGTAGTAGGGCGACTGTAGTGCGGCGCGGCGGGTTTGGCAATGTCGTACCCAGTATCTTCGAAGAACGACGGCAATCCCTCCCCCGACAGCACAGCGTGGGCGCTACTCGACGAAGTCACGCGCGAAAGAGGGTGGACAGTGGAGGCTGAGGTAGATGGCCGACTATATGCGCGTTTGGACTTGGCGGGCGAGTCGTCGAAGAAGGAGCGCAGACCCGGAGATGCGGCACGCGCCCCGGCGGACGTGCTAGGACGCGTCTGGCAGCCCGGAAGCGGGGGCGGGGTCGCATCACGCTTGAAGAGAAGTGTCCGAGGTAGGCTCTCTGCGCGAGAACGCGCGCGGGAACTGGGACGGTCGAGGTTGAGGTCGACCATGCTGAGGGGGGTGCAGGAGCGGGGAGGGAAGGAAGAAGTGGGAATAAGAGTTGGGGAAATGGAGAGCGGGGGGAGGGGCTCATAAGGAACGGGAGAAGGGGAGTTGCGAGACACAGAAGGAACACGTGATCGAAGAACGAAGGCGGAGGCGCGAGTACGGACTTGGTTGAACACGCGGAGCGCGGTAATCGTTCTGGAACGCGACCTTCGCTCCAGTGGAGACAGTTGGGGAGAGCCATCGCCCGGACTGGGGGAGCGAAGGCCGCCATGCTCGTCGTCTGTCTCGCACTCGAAGCCGCCGCTTGATGCGATGCTGTTCTCGGCATCGAAAAGGGCAGGAGGATGAGGAGAAGGAGGCGTAAAGGAGAGGACGGGCCGTGGAGACGGCGGGGAGAGGTCCGCGTCGTGGAGATTGAATGCGGATTCGACGAGGTCGCTGAACTCCTGGACGGTGAAAGGAGAGACACGGGGGTCCGTGGCGAGCGACATGGAGGAGAAACGAACCTGAAGGAGAGTGGGAGTGGGCTATATACGACTGTGGCGATGGTGGTGGTATGGAAGAAAGAGAGACATGGGCCGTCGTCGCGAGGGAGAGAGCGCGAAATAGAGCTCCTGCTTCGGGCGATGGCGTGGGCGGTGACAAAGGGCGGAATGTTGCTGTCCACGGCCGGACACTTGCCCTCTGCGCCGTCCGGGTCGGCGCGAGAAGGTTGCGGGGACGAGGGAAGAGAGCCTCGCCCGACGTCGCCACACATCATTCCTTGTCACCTGCCTTTCCCGGACACATCGCCCCATTCCAGGAAGTCGGTCCCCCTTTCTCCAATCCCGCCCCTTCATTTCTCCCAGAATCGGCGCTTCTTTACTTTACGCCTTCTCTCATCACCCGCGGCCTGCCAAATCGCTACATGTCAGCCCGTGCTTTCTAGCTCCCCGCGGCGCAGATCGTCGCGCTCCACCCAGCCCACCATTTCTCATGTTACTCACCTCCAGTAGTTCGGGGAGCACGTACGTACGATAGTCCCTCCCCTACGCATCCGGGAGCATTGTACCACAACGGTGGTCAGATCTTCTCGTACAGTTCTTCGCGGGCTTGTAGCGATCCGGGAGGGCGATAAAGCCAACACAAGCGTCGGTGCCCACTTGTTCCGACAATATGTGACATGTCAGGATGCATTAGCATCAAGCTACTCGTGTCGCACCACCAGCTACACAGAGCTCACCAGTTTCAGGGATATTATCCAGTGCACTTGGGCTGAGCAGCCACTGTTCGCGCGGGCGTGCGAGTCGTCGTAGGACGCCCGTCTTGTCCCCGCGTGCCTGTGCCCGCCACGACGGCCGTGGAGGAGGACGCCCTGCCGAGGAGACGACGGTGGGCGCAGAGCGGCGGATGGCGTCGCTGCGATCTGCATCTCGTAACCCATACGTACATACCTAATCTCGATAACGCCCGGGGGTGCTGTTCGCTCGCTTCCGTGCCGTGTCATGCACACAACATTAGCGGGTTCTCCGCGATAAATGGCGTCTCGTAGCCGCGTGGTCGTATACACATCCTGCCACAGAACTTGGCGTCCCAGCCACACCAGAGTAAACAGGTGTCTGCGCGACGGACGGGAGAAGCTCGCGACGTCATCTATGAGGAAGAAAGGCGTTCTCGACGCACCTTCGCAACGATCTGTCGCGTCTTCAGGCAAGTCACATTTGTGGGTGGCGTACTGTGCATTTTGACACGGCCAAGGTCAAGCTTGCTTTCTGGCCCGTCGTGGTATATACTCGTCGGGAGCTGTTCACCAATCCATCGGGTGCGTTAGCGGTCCCGCATGAGCGTATGCATATGCACATGTTAGCCATGTTCCTGCGAATCTTCGCGTGAGCATATTCCGCACAGCAGTAAATCGGACTCCATGGTACATATGATATATAGTTTTCGGGCGCCGGGAACGACGTCTGTCATAGATCCATCTTCTGGTCTTCAGGACGGTATGCGCACCGAGCGGTGGCGACACAAGTTCCGCGTCCTCCGGCGAACACAAAATCCGTTGCGCCAATCCCAGCCTCAGCCTGCGATCTGTACTGTCCGCCCGTCAGGACATCCGCATATGATCAAACGGCTCGGAAACGTCATTCTCACCGGCGCATATACTCACCTGTCCGTCGTAGCAAGACCGCTCTGCCGGCAGATCGTGCCGCATTCTGAATCGTGACGCGGAAACCGGACGTGAGCACGCACCATATATACGACTAGACTACAAGTACTGATACATTTGCAGGCCGGCGCCGGCCGGGGGTATCCAAAGCCAAGCCCGGCCAGTGAGCCGCCTTCTTCTTTCGCAAAGCCGCAGCGACGACCCGGGACCGGAGAGATGTCCGTACGAGCACAAGACACGGGGAACGCAGGCGCAGGAACAGACCGTGCTGTTGGTACAGGGGGAGGGGATAGGGGAGAGGAGGGGGAGGGGCAATAACGACAGGGGGAATGTTCGCGCATGGGTGATGATCGAGGCAAGGGGGCGGACTCGGCGGAACGAACGAGAGCGAAGTGTCGTGATGTGGGTCCATAGCGTTAAGTTACGTGCGCGGGGACGATACTTCTTCAGCGTGATAACGTACACCTTACACAAAGGCTTGTAGTAGACGAACGGACGTTGCGAGAGATCGGCCGGTAGGGGTAGGAATGCGTTCTTGCGGAAGCGGGACAGCGCGGAAGCGAGGTATAACCGGGACGAGGTGGGCAGACCTAGATGCACGACACGAGCGGATGTACGAAGAGCGGCGTATGCGAGAAACGGCTGTCGGTGGAGTGCTGTCGCAGACAGAGACCGTCGATGTCGCAGCCCGGCTACTGTTCGAAGCCTCCTGCGCCGCCGAGGGACGCCATCCATATACGCGTTTTGTACAACCTACACCGACAAATCAGTATGTTGTGCGGACATGAAGAATGGATGTATGACGTACCGGAAAAGCTCACGGACCAACTCGCGGAAATCGATCCTCTTTTCGGCCACGAAGTAAAAGGTTAATTTGCGGCGATCCCTGGAGAAGACGTCAGTGAGCCTAACGAAATGGGCGTCTCAAGCCTAAAACGTACCACTGATACTCCGCGTCGATAACCTCCATAGGGAGTTTCCTCTGCCGCACCTTGTTCTTGCACAACTCGAGCGCTTTCATCTCATCCTGCGCCTTTGCCGCCAAAATCCTGGGCGCACGGAGAAGGTTAGATGCAAAACCGAGGAAAAGGAGGGGGGGATTGCACGTACTGTGTGTCCCGATGGGTCGCCTTTCCATAGATCATCTTTGGGTTAATGTCCTTCACGCCGCCCCCGGTAGCGCCCGTCGGGCTCGTCGGGACGCCATGGACATCGGCGTGGCCCATGCTCATGAGCTTCTGCTGCTTCTGGAACGCCTCGACCTCGGCGAGCGTGATGGTGTCGTTGACGACCTTGCCCAGGTCCTTTCCGCGGTCGGCTTCGACGATGACAAGGTCCCCGACCCGGATGTCCTGCGTCAGGTCCGTGCAGTAGAACAGGTCCGTGCGCCCCGCCTTGAACTCGACGATGTACAGCGGCCACGACGTCGGCACCGCGTGCAGCGGTACACCCTTCCCGAGCTCCGTCAGCGGCCGTGACGCATCTGACGGTCGTCGTTGCGTCTGCTGTTGCCCGTACTGGCCGGGACTGCGCAGCATGGTCGGCGAGAGCGGCGAGGGCATGATGCCTTGCTCGGGGATCTGCTGGATGCCATGACCAGGAACGTAGCGCGCCATCAGGCCCTGCGCCGCGTTCGGCCGCGCAGCTTCTCGAGGGATGCCACCGTCCTGCGAGTACTGATCCAAGCCGCGAGAGGGGCTTCCTCCCGATAGGCCGCTGTCGCTCGGGGAGCCGACGATAGACTGGCGGGAGGTATATGAGCTTCCGCCACCACCAGGTATGTTGAGATGCAGAGCCTGGTAGGGGGAGACCCGATCGGACGAGGGCGGGCTGCGCGACAGAGGCGCATATATGGGGAGCGAAGATGGCTGGGAAGGCGGTTGGATAGATGTCATGGGCCCGCTGCTTTCGTTGAGGTTCATCATTCCAAGAGTGCTGGCGAGATCCTCGTCCGTGAGCATCAACCCGCCTCCACCGCCGTACGAGGTGGAATGGTGGAAGCTACCCGGCCGAACGTTGTCTTCCTGTAAATCCGCAGCAGGTGCATTGAAGCCCACGATCGGCCGACGAGGCTGCACGACGCTGACACTATGCCGTCGACTGGTAGTCCCGCTCCCCCCACCACCGTTCTCGTCGCGCGGGGGGTTCATCCCGGCCCAGAGCTCGCGGAAAGCAGACCCGTCGTCTAGCACGATCTGGCCTACGTCTCGCATGAACGGGCTCATGTTCGAGGGATCGATCGTGTTGCCCTGTGAGTAACCATTGGACGGCGAGCGGCCGATGGCACCGAGCGACCCATAGCGACTGCCACTGGTGGGTGTCTTGTAGTCGTACCTGGAAGGGATGCTCTGGGGAGACGAGCCGTCCCATTGCCCAAATTGACCGGAGAAGCCGCTGCCGATCGCACCCGGACGCGAGGTAGCAAGCGACTGAGAGCGGCTTCGAGTGAGATCAGCGGCGTACGTACGTCCGCGTAGCGACATGCTCGAGCGGGGGTAGCGTTCGTCGTAGAGATCGTATGGATCCTGAATGTCGCTGAGCGCCTCGGACTCGTCGTCCTCGAACGTAGACGCGAAGCGGGAGTCACGCATGGCGGACGAGAAGGGGCTATGGGTACTTAAAGGAGAGGAGGAGAAGGAAGCGCTGCGCGTGGGAACCGACTGGGGGAGGGGATTGAGGCTGGACGAGAAGCGACCCCAAGCTCCTGCGCCGGGCCCGCCAGAGTTCTGGCGCACAGGCTGGGGCGGGGGCGCGGCGAAGCTCTGGGCGCGTGGGGGTTGGCTGGCGGCGCGCTCGCGCAGGCTGAGGCTATTGGGGGTCTCGGAGCCATGGGAGGAGAGGAAGCGGTTCTGGCGATCGGCGTCGTCGGACGCGTGCTGCTGGTGGTTGCTGGACTGCATCAGGCTGACGGAGGGTAAGCCTAGGTTGCACAGTTGCTGGTAGTTCTGGACGGTCGCCAGCTTGAGGAGTCGTGTGAGGGATGGCCTGGGGGGCTTGGGGATCTGGATCTACGCGTAGGGAGCCCGGACTATAGCGTACACGCGCTCTTTGCAGCCTCTAGGGTCGTTAGTCTGGGCTAAGCTTGTGAGCGGCGCGCGAGCAGGAGTGGAAAGGGGAGACGCACGGTGGTCGTGAGCTCTGTGTTGTACACGCGTCGACTCTACGATGTTCCGACGGCGGTCTAGAGGAAAATGCGGGGTAGCCGGTACAGATGGAGGGTGCGATGACTCGGAGACGGACGCAAGTCTAAGCTCTGGACGTCGTACGGTGCAGGCGCAGGCGCGGGCTCTGACTGGCGGGAGGTCTATGGCGGGAGGAGAGAGTCAAGAGGGCTCGTCGGACGGGGCCCTGGGCAATGCCATCGCGGTGCTGGACTCTGTCCGCTCACCTGACGGCGCGAGAGCCAGAACGAGACGCAGGCTCGGTCACCCCTGTCCCCGATTAGGCAGGTGCCGGTCACAAGGCCCGCTCCTCGTCCACAGTCTATTCAGTCCACCGCTGTCGCACATCCTCCGTTCTCAACGCTAAGCTATTCTACAGCCCCCTCCCCCTCCCCCATCACCTCCCGCTCTGCTTCCCGAACCCAGCTCCCAGCCCTTCCCGTCTTCTCGCTCTCCAGCTGACCCCCTTCGTTCTCCATCTGACTCCTCCCTCCCCTGCGGATGATCCGGCCAAGGGCGCGCACACTCACGCCGCCTTCGCCAAAGCCTAAACCCTGTGAACCGCTCGCTGATGATTCTCCGTGGCGCTGATTTGCTGCCGTCCGCACAAGGTGCCTGACGTCGGCCAGCGACCTCTCCGCGTCGTGCGCTGCGAGAGCGTCCCCGAACGCCTCGGAGGCTCGAACGGCACTCGTCCTCGCAACATACCGAGGAAGACCCCCGCTAGGCTCTGTATGGGCAAGCGTCGGCCCCGCGCTGTGGTGCCAGGTGACGAAGCGCATGATCGATCTTGATATTGTATGGGCGCGGTCACGTAGACGCGCAAATGCCTCAAGTACCCGACTATGTAAGGAGGGCGCGCCACAATGGTCAGCACAATACCCAACGAAAACACATGGATTTCTACACACCCGCCTGCGTTGCGGAACTCAGACGTCGAACACGATATCTGTCGCCTTGAACGCCGTGTTCCCTGGCCACACCTTGACCGGGACCTCGCATTCGACCATCTCCACCTTGACGTTCTTCCACGCGTCCTCGGGGCCCACCTCATCCTCGCCCTCCTCCTCTACGTCCTCGTCTCCGTCGTGGTAGCCCACGTTGGCCGGACCGAGAAGGGAAGACGCAAAGTACGACATCCAAGACAATGCCGTGCTTGCACCGCCGGCAGTGAGCTCTCCATTCGCGTTCGGGGTCGTAGGCGAGGAAGCGGTGGATTGCGAAGGAGGGCCGGGCCGCTCGAGCGGCGCGATGCTCTGCGCTGCTTTCCATGACGAACCCCACTGTCCTTGTGGGCCGTCACGGACCAACTGTCGTAGTCGTATGCCTCCAGCACCCTCGCGTGCCGTCGGCGACGCAATAGCAACCAGAAGGCACAGTCGAACCTTCCACTCCAGCCCGCCGGGACGGACATTGCCGCCCCGTCCCGGGCTTGACACCGCGCCGGCGTCGCTGAGTGATGCTTGGAAGGCCGGGCTGGCATCTGGGGGGATATCCAGCGAGAACGTCGTGCGCAGCGTCCCGGCCATGAAGCACGAATGGTGCTCCGCGTGCACACGGCGCATGTGCCGTGACAGCGCCGGGGAGGCAATGTTGCGCGGCAGCGACTCGTGCGCCTCCAGCATTGCGGACAGCTGCGGCATACAGCGGGTGCTTGGTCAGGGCGCGGTGGGAGGACGGGCGGAGAAGGCGCGTGCGTACCTTGAGCACCCGCGCGCGGCTCGCACGCTCGTTCGTTTCGACGACGCCCAGAATCGTCTCGCCCAGGCGGTACGCGCTCTTTGGGAAGGTGAGGACCGCGACCTTGATCCCGTCCTTGGTGACATCGTATGACGCTATGCCCGCGTGTTGTGTGAGCGCGCACATTATGGGGAAGCGAGCAACAGCTGCGGAACGCACCCTTCTTCGGATTCCGCGTCAATATCTCGACTGCCTGTCGGCAACCAGCGGGGCTCTCCAGCTCGTCCTCCAGCTCACGCTCTAGTCCGGCACTGCGTGAAGAGCGAATCGCCTCTATGGGAAGCTTTATGCGCACGCCCGTCGCCTTGGGGTCTGGGAAGGAGGCAAGAAGGTTTCGCGCGTAGTCTTGGAGGTCTTCGTAGGACCCTGGGTGGGGCGCGCCTGGGATACGACATTCAGTGCGCGTGAACCACGCAAACTGTTCGAGACTGACCTGGACGTGGAGAGCTGCGAGGATCGGCGCGCTTCGGTCCCTCCTTGGCTTCCTCGGTAACTTTCCCCGGCGCAAGAGGTCCCCGCTGAGCTATAACGGGCCATAGCATATCGTAGGGTCTCAACGGCCTGCTCACTGGGAGCTTGCTCGTAAGCTATCGTCGATTGCCGTACGTAAACTAGCATACCGGATACGTTGTTGTACACCCGAATGGGCACCTTCATGACCCGACTGTTACTCGAAGGGCCGTTACCGGGCGTTGTAGCGGAGCCGGCGCGGCAGACACCCAAGATGAACTGGTACGAGAACTTCAGTGCACGCCCCCGGAATGTTGGAGGGAGGTTGTCGGGTAAAGTCAATGTATATGTATCTGCCACATTGAGGTCGGGTTAGGCAGTAGTCAAGCAGCCGCGGGGAACACTGACGCACATGTTCGTGACTCTCCCGGACCTAGGCTGAGATCTACGGCAAGCATTGACGGCTGCACCTCCAGCGTTGGTAGAGGCGCTTCCGGGTCGACTTCATCCTCGTCAGGCGTTGATGTATCTAACCCTAATCCTATTCCCCCGGATCGGCTCGTTGGCGGCCCTTGTGAGCCGGAGAACAGGGAGAAAACAGAAGGTGTCCGCGAGCGATGTCCAGGAACAAATGCTTGCTGGCTCGACGAGGGTACTAGAGAGGTCGGTGAAAGCATAGAGAACAGGCCGGCCGAAAGTGAGGAGGACCGCCCATGCGAGCCTCGCCGGCCGGGAGGACCACTCCCAGACCCCAGAGATTGTGCGCTAAGAGAGGAGGATATGTCCATGCTACCACCGCCCACTGCTTTGCGCTTGAGCAGGCGAGCACGGAGGTGCCCGAGTGTCCTCGTTTGCTCTGGTGTCGCGTTGGCATCCGGCAGAGGCGTCAGAGTCAGGGTGCCGAGCAGCTGTGCATATGCGTAAAGGATAAGCTCTGTGTTAGAGACAGGAAACGTAGACGAGAAAGCTGTTCGCGGCGGTTTGAGATACGCTGTGGAAGAGGATGCGGGGGGTGGTCCGTGGCCAAGCCCCAGCTGCGATGGGCGTCGTGGAGGTTCGCGAGGAGCGCTGGGATATAGATAAGTTCCATCTGCTTTCGTTCCATTGGCATTGCCAACAGCGGGTATGTGGGTCCGTAAATTGGTAATATCTGAGCCTGGTATGGGGGAGGGAAATGAGGGTGTCGCGGGCGGCCCGGGGGACGTCGAGCCTGTCTCAGCAATGGGATCGAGTGATAGGGAGAAGGTGGATGTGGATGGGTTGGGTGTGGACGAAAAGGATGATGGAGAAGGTGGCGGCCGAAGGTCTTGCAGTTGCAATTGTCCGTCGAGGACAGAGTTCTTGCGCGCATGAGGATGGTTCGGGGGGAGAGAAGGCGATCTTGCTAGGGGGGCAACGATGCGCGCAGGGGAGGGTCCAGAGACAGGCGCTATGAAAGGGGACAGCGTGAGTACGAAGTAGGTGCGAGTCTCACTGGACGTTGTGATGTAGGGGAGCCGTCATAGGCAGGATTTAAACCGAAGACTCACAAGTGCTGGACGAGGATGAAGGGGCGCTAGTAGGGGAGACGCTATCACTGAGGTGCTCCGGCGTCGGCAGGTCGTGTGGCACCAATGTGACGGAGAGAGAACGGGATGCTAGGAGGCGTTTCCTTAACACTTCTGCGGATGGAGGTTCGTCCATGGATCTATTGCGCAAGCCATGTCCGATGAGCCCTTTCCTTCTAGTGGAGCTAGCCTCGCCATTGGCGCGTGATTGGAAAATGGGTACAACAGTGCGCGGGGTTCCAGGGGACGTTGGGGGGCGTGCTAATGGTACAGAGCTAATAGAGTGTGCTCCACGTCGGTGGGCGTGCGACGCTGATCGAGGGGCAGTAGGAGCTTCTGGGGAGCGTGTATTGGTGAAGGTGATAGTGACCGAGAACGGTTCCCCGGCGAAGTAGGATGCTTGAGATGGGGTCACCACGACACGTATGGCTTCGTCAACAGTAGAAGATGTACTGGCCATAGCGGGAGATCGCTTTGTTGGGGATGGACCGTATACGGTTAGGGAGATGTAGAGGGTGAAACGGCGACGTGGTCAGGGTGGGAAAATGTGGGTAATCGGCACAGTAGAGAGCAAGTAATCCCGCAAAAGACAGATTGCGGTTGCGTAGCGAGAGTAGGAGAGGTACACGCTCGGTCTAGATACCCAGCTAGTTTCAGAGTGTCGCCGTCGTCGGAGGGAATGAAGGTCGCGGACGAGCGCGTCAACCCGGACCACGTCCAACGCTCCGTGCTTGCGCCGCCGGCCCGGCTTCAGCACACGGTCACGTGGACCCCATGGACGCGTTGAAGCTGTTGAAGCTTCAAGCTGTCGCCGCCGGAGCCGCGAGCGTTCCCTCATATTTGCCCCATGATAAGCACGAGTCATACCGAAAAGTGGAAATGCGCCTGTGGTGGGTGGGTGAATACAGCGGAATTTGAGCCAGTGCGTCTGCAAGGAGGCCCAACCGCTGCTATAGATGGCGTAGGGGCTTACCTGATGCCGCGGTGTCAAGCCTTCCATCCTCGGCGTTTCTCGAGGTCGACGGCCGCGGGGCTTGACGCAAAAAAGCCCCAGTTCATGAAGTGAACGCCCATTACCAGCCAGTACTCCCACCCTTCAAGCTTCGTAACTCGTGTCGTGTTTTTCTCCGACTCTTGCTGACCGCACCGCTTTACGGACTATCACGGATATGCTTTCTCAGCGGTGATTTGATTGATGCCTCGAAGGGAGTGGAGCACAGACCCGCTCATCGCCAGGGCCAGCTTCCCACATTGCATGAGGCCTCGTTACCGCTCTGACATTTCGCTCCGGACTCATGCTCAGCGTCCGGCTTTACTACACGTGCTGTTCGTCCCATTAAACCGCGCACCCTGCGCACTGCTGGCCGCCTGACATTCCCTCGCTGTCGACCCTTGCCTCTGCGCTTCAGAAGCTCGCTGTGCAGGCAGTCCTCGGATGGCCTTCCTCGACCAACTCTATGACGCCTACGATCGATTGCGCCAGTGGGTTGAGGAGGAAGCAAACTTCTTTCGCTTGCACCTCATCTATTTCACCTTCGTCCCTCTCATCGCTGCCGGCATCTTCTACGGAGTCAATGGCGAGTTCCACATACGTGAGTCCTCTTTTGGTCTATGAATGGGTGAGGGTTGCACCGCTTGGGCTAGGGGAGGGGTCGTGTATTACCGAAAGCTACGGCCCAGTGGGTGTCTCGTTGCCCGACGCTATGTGGTCGACGCCTAGAACAGCTGTGGTCATGGCAGCTGTCATCTCTAGCGCGAGCTTAGAGCCTGTGTGGACGCGAAGGCGTCCCGCCCACCAACCCACCTCTGCACTCGATCTCGAAGTACACCGTCGTGTGACCGCTGACTCCACCTTCTTTCATGTGTAGCGTTCATCGATGCATTGTTCCTGTGTTATTCAGCGTTGACCGTGACGGGGCTATCTACCGTCAACCTCAGCACCCTGACCGCTTTGCAGCAAGCAATTCTCTTCGTACTCATGATCATGGGTGATATTGTGAGTGTTGCTCCCACGTCTGCTTCGAACATCACCCTGAGCAGTGCAACACAGACCATCATCGCCTGGATCATGGTCCTCGTGCGCTTGCGCTATTTCCGGCAACATATCATCGCGCGGCACCGCAAGAAGACCGTCCTTCAGTCCATGCGCGACCGCGTTGTGAACATGGTCACCGGTGTGAAGCATTCAGTCCCACTCTGGCACATCGAAGCAGGCGCAGAGAAACACGCACAGCATGGCAGCCACGGAATCCAGGCGTCCGACGGAATCGGTGCAGCACTCGCCGGGGGTGCTACAACTGGTCTAGGGCTCGGCATCGCTCTGGGCACGGCGGACGGGTCTGTGGACGGGCAGGAGACGGACGAGCAGAAGCGAAATGGACTGACGCAGTCGTCTTCGAACGCCACGGACTCGCGCATCCAGATCCAGATCGAGTCCCCGCTGCGCGCGACACCCTCGGAGGATCCCACGATGTTCACTGCGGAGACCGAGGAGCGAGGAATCATTGCGGACGCGAACTCGTTCACCTCGTCACCACGCTCCGGGGCAATGCCACTGCCGAATTCCCCTACTTCGGAACGGAGCGGTCGCGTGCAGTTCGCGTTTTCCCCGTACATGCAGGGTATTGGCGACGTCGGCACGATCCGACGGCGGCCAGGTACGGCTTCCTTGTGATAACAGTGGGCACTTGCGGTTAACGGATAGGACCGCAGGCGTTCCGATACCTCGTCGTCGTACAATCATTGTCCCGCCCAAGGAGGAGCCGCTGCATGGCTATGCAGCTCTGGGCCAACGTAACAAGGACCAGGGCCTCGGCGGGTTCCCTGGGCCAGTAGAGTTGGGCCAGCGGCTTTTGAAACTCTACTTCCCCCGGTTGTACAGGCGACTATCGGAGATGACCGTCAGGGAGCAATTCCCGTCTAGGCACACAAAATGGCTGGGCGACACGCTGAAAGATATGGTCATCGGCCGGAACGGCGACTTCCACACCGAAGAACTGACCGACGAGCAGTTGGAAGAACTTGGTGGAATCGAGTGAGTATCGACAACTTCCGCCTCCCAGGCCTTGACGGTACTCAACGACTCCTCTCAGGTATCGAGCCCTGAAGCTCCTCAGTTACATCGTTATCTTGGTAGGTTGTCGCGTCGCAGAACGTGTATTGCCCGGCTTAACGAAATGGCAGTATTTCATCGGGACACAGATGATCTCATTCATCTTGATTGCGCCTTGGCTGTCTACCACGCATAGCTATGATGATGTTTTCGCGGCGCAACCACGGCTCGTCAATAAATCTTGGTGCGTAACTCTCCTATTTGCGACCATTGTAACAGAGGGGCTCATACGTCTCCCCGTAGGTTCACCATGTTGTACGTCGTTCTGTCCCAAAATGACCGCGACCATGGCTAACCGCAAGGACAGTCAGGTAGTCGCGGCGTATACAGGTGGTGGGATGAGTCTAGTGGACCAGTGAGTGTCGTATATCTTAGTGATGTTCCCTCTTCTCTGACACCACTCCACAGGGGAATGGTCCCCTTCCAACGTGCATATCTTATGGTCTGTGAGTACCGAACCCGCTCCGTTCATGCGGCAACAAGCTCAGCCGTGGACCTCAACTGCAGTCGCATTGCTCTTCGTGATTCTCGCGGGAAATCACGGCCTGGTGAGTTCCAGCTAGTAAAATGTTCAGAATGACCACTGAGCACGTCAACAGCCCATCTTGTGAGTTGTACGCTCCGCAGGAACACCGGTATGCATTATCTGACCTGCATCCATCTCCCAGTTTGCGCTTCGTAATGTAAGCCGCCGAATGGTGTCCGCTAGTCAGACCCTTCACTTACCAGCTCAACACAGCTGGATCTACACCAAGGTAACTAAGCCGGGGTCGGCGACGGACTTGGCCTTGGATTTCTTGCTCGACCATCCCCGACGGTGAGTCGTCACAAGTGCGTATGCAAGGCCCCTACCTGATACGCCTACGGAATACAGGTGCTTCCTCTACCTCTTCCCATCTCATGTAACATGGTATCTTGTCGCTACGTTGGTGATCTTCACGTAGGGTCGATTTCTCTATTCGCACCGGCGATGTGGCTGAGAGGTTTGAACAGTATCTTCGAGCTGGTGTGCTTCATCGTCCTTGATATCGGGCTCGACGTCACGGAGTCGCTCCCACCGGGCACGAGAGTGGTCGCAGGACTCTTCCAATCGTTCGCCGTGCGTGCGTCGGGGTTCCCAATCGTCTCCGTCTCCGCCCTTGCGCCGTCGTTCCAGTACGTGTCACCCATATACGTAGATCAACACACCGTGTCTCATGACGCTTGTTCAGATTCCTCTGCATCATCATGATGTACATTGCCATTTATCCGGTGTGTATGCCGTGCATCCAGGTAAGACACGCAACTGACATGCTACCAGGTCGCCCTGAGTATCCGGTCCACGAACGTGTAAGATATACTCCACTCCATAGTTCGACCTACCCACTGACGGAGTCCACGGGTAGGTACGAAGAAAAGAGTCTTGGCGTCTTCGAAGCGTCGGCCGAGGACGAGGACGAAGAGCCCAACCTCGACGAGAAGCAGCCGCGCCGCGAGCGCATCGGCAAGTACATCGGTTGGCATCTCCGGCGACAGCTCGCGTTTGATATCTGGTGGCTCGTCTTTGCGATCTTCGCGATATGCATCATCGAGCGCTCGAAGATCATGGACGACAATAACGCACCTTGGTTCAACGTTTTCCGCATTAGTGAGTAGAAGACGAAGGCGTTGGCAATGAGCGAGGAACCTAATCGTTGATTGATAGTCTTTGAGCTCGTCTCGGCCTTCGGTGGGATTGGTCTCACGCTGGGCATCCCGACGGAGAACTACGGATTTTCGGGTGCCTTTGGGCCCTTGTCCAAGATCGTCGTAATCATCATCATGGTTCGTGGAAGGCACCGTGGCCTGCCCGTCGCCATCGACCGAGCTAGTGAGTCTACCCCCTCAATAGTCGGTAACTTCTGGCATTAACGCTGTGTTTAGTTCTTCTTCCTGAGGATTTGAAGCCAAACAAGCCGGCCAACCAGCTAGATCAACCCGCACAGCCGGAGCTCGCCAACGTTTCCGAGAAGGAAAAGATGCAACAAGCCTAATTAGAAGCATACCACACATAGCGCTTTCGACTGCTTCGCGCACATACCTGCTAATAAGTTATACCCAGCTGTCATGGTCAGGACTCCGGACGGATAATTGTGTACCTAGATCCCCTAGATTCTGTATCATATGCGCTTTGGAACACGTAGATGCCAGCTGAGTTTACACAGTGAAAAGACTCCACCCCGTGTTATAAGCGCAATATGGGAAGTGCACGAGGCCCGCTCGGTATATCGGTCAATGGGTCGCGCCCGAGACCGTAATGCAGAAGCGGCGGGTAGTGTCTAAGATGCAATCGCCAACCAGCTCGTCATTAGGATGATCGCGGGTTCATCTTCTGAGATGATGCGCAGGACTGGTTCGCCCAGCTCCCGAGTCCGAGTCTACCTCATCTCGCAATACAGGCTCTCAAGTACTTCCATGCACAGCCCAATATGCGATCATGTATGGAGAAGCTGATAACCCACGATACTAGCACCTCGTCCGAGATTGTTCAGGTGTGCAAGACCGTATACCTCGGTCGTCTGTTCCAGCCTATATACATTGAGGGCAGCGGAGAGCCTCTCGTCGGCCTTGTTGAGGTCGCAATCGATCCCTTGTCGTAGTTGAGGGACCGCTTGTTAAGTTGCGGATGGTTGATTTATAGGAAGCATGATCGTTGCAGCGCGGTGAAGGTATGGGGAACAAAAGGTCTCTTGGACTGTTTGGCCGCTTGTTGCGTACCTGCGACATGAATAATCCCGTCAGCGTGCATTGTACCGCTTATGTTGAGGCCACCACCCCATCGTCGGATGTCGTTGGAATATGACAAGGCAACGATATTAACACGCTCACT
This sequence comes from Trametes polyzona, assembly GCA_022606195.1. Lineage (NCBI taxonomy): Eukaryota > Fungi > Basidiomycota > Agaricomycetes > Polyporales > Polyporaceae > Trametes > Trametes polyzona. Next base: position 751,047 of record JABYQF010000001.1, on the reverse strand, counting down.
TTCTATGCGCTACTATCTGAAGACAACCTTCGTCTTCTCCGTATTTGGGGCTCAATGGCTCGGAATCCTGATCTATCAGAGGCCGCCTCAGTACTTACACTGCTCAAGGTCCCGGTCCAAAGGAGAATGCGGGTAGTGAGTGGCGTATTGTTTGCACATGCTTTCCAGGAGCTTCTGATCCTAACAGGTGCAAACATCATCATTCGGGCACGAGTGGCCACGGGCGCCTCAAGGGACAGTACTCGGGTGTGCCACCACCGTATTCGGCCGTCCACGAACATCACAACAAATCTCTCGTTCATCCTCTCTGTTTTGTTCGAAATGGAGATTGGAACGCAGCATGCTGCGAAGCTGGAGCCTTTCCTATTGATGTCGAAGGCCGCAAAGGGCGCTGCCGCGGCCAAGCTGATACAGGACGCCACCTCTGCGCCTGGGGTCTTCGTCTTTGGGGAATTGCTGGAGCAGCCAAATATTCAGGAGGTGCGTATGCAACTTCATGTTGTGCTAAGTTGCACAGACGAACGATCGATGCCTGTAGCTGGCTGGGAACGAGCAACACTCGCGCTTCTACTCCCTGCTCCAACTCTTCGCGTACCGGACCTATGCAGACTACATTCGTTAGTCGGTCTGTCATTGGATCACCCAACATATAGCTTATAATCGTGCAGAGCACAAGGAATCTCTCCCACCCTTGAGCGATACTCAAACGACCAAGCTGAAGCAACTCACCCTTGTTTCCTTGGCTCAAGATAGCCGCGTATGTGATCGTGACCCGACCGACGTCTCATCATTGCTCAGACGTCCATACAGATTCTCCCGTATGACGAACTTCAACGAGCACTTGATATGCCTACTGTCCGTGAGCTGGAGGACCTCATCATCGACGCCATCTACCTCGACATCGTGCGAGGCAAGCTTGATCAGAAGGAGGGACAGTTCGAGGTCGAGTACACGATGGGGCGGGATCTTGAGCCAGGAAAGATTGAGCAGCTGCTTGCGTCGCTCCAGAACTGGTGAGTCCCAGTGTCGTGTAGAAGATGCATTTCATCGACCGGTATACAGGGCGTCAACTACTGCTGCGGTACTCGCCACTTTGGATAACAAGTTGGCCGAGCTCTCGAACCGTACCGTCACGTCCAAGACGATGAAGGAGGAGTACGATAGGGTATACCAGGCGACCCTCAAAGAGGTGGTAGACAAGCAGAAGGAGGCTCGCAACGCAAACAAGACGCACGTCTTCCCCGGGCGCACAGGGCTCACGGCGGCTGGCAAGGCGGAACTAGAGCGTCAATTGCAAAGGGAACGAGAACGTGAGAGGGGAAAGGACAATGACAACGACGAGAATAGCATGGACGTCGACGAGCCCGCGGAAGGGTCGAAGGGCAAAGGGCGCAAGTGGGTGTCGCCTCTAAATCTGACATATGGACGCGTTAACAACATTTCGCAGCAGGCCTTCGACATCAGATGCCTCATTGAGGCAGCAACGAAAGCGAAACCGCTACTGAGTCAACCCTCGCTTTCCCGTCCGCTGTGCACGTATCGTTTTCGCATGACCACTTTCGCCTGTACGACTAGCAGAATATCAACATTGGTGATACTCAAGTACATGCCCGTCTTTTGCTTTCATAATGCCCAGCATCCTCCGCCCCCCACTCCCGCAAGTCAGAATAATATGATGTGGCCCGTGCCTGCAGCTGCATCACAAGCGTCGTTGACTCAACTGTCGTCCGTTCCTGCCATTCGCTCTGAGACTGCTGATATTGACAATGGAACGAATGGCAGAATCCAATCATCGTGCGTTATCCTCGTCAATCTCCATTTGGAGCCAACGTCCGTACTGAACATCCATAGCGTTGGGGATAGTGCCGGTGAGTTCAGCTATGCGAGGTCTGAGAAGGGCGATGTAAGAAGTACTTCCCCGTCATTTCGTGCTCCACATTGCATTGCACGTCTGAATGCACAAGTAAGAGCTGATCAGTCGACTTGAAATCGCAGACTCGGTGGAAGCGCTTTCGTGAGCAACTGAGCTGAAGCACGGCGATAATCTTACGAGACTATTGAATTCGTACTCTCCGTTTCTTCACGGAAGGAGGATTGGACGCCGGTCACGAGCTGGCATACGGAACCCTCTTCCAACACTCTTTCTCCGCAAAAGAACTCCTGCGATGGACTATCTCGTATGTATCTGGATGGAACATGCGGACGTGGGACATATTCGCGCCGATGTGATATGGAAGCCCCCTTCGACCTTCGTAACCGTATGGATGGCCGACCAGGTGAGCAAAAACGGGCGGACCGTTGAAGATAATGGCTCACCGATATGGCTGTGTTCGGCAGCAGTAGGTGCACTTACGCCATGGCATGACTCCACTGTGTGCGCGAAGCTCACTTGCGCGATTTCGCGCTGGGCCTCGTCCGTGCCGTACAGGCTGGCGCAATGCAATTTCGCCGTTATCTGCGGCCTTCCTCGTGATCGTCGTTCTTGCGCGGTCCGTTTGACGTTCTCGGCATCGGCATCGGTGTCTAGAGTACGGGAGTCCGTCATGGATGTGGTACCCATCCCGGTGACTCTTGGGGTATAAAAGCCGGCCTTCAGAATGGTGGGTCGTCAGAGCTCGGACTCGACAGCAGCGTCCTCGTCACGATGTTGTCCTTGAAGCTTCTTCTGAGCACTGTGCTGCTCCTCGCGGCCCCGCTATGCCTCGCTAGGTTCTCAGGAAGTGCCATGGAGGGAATGGAGACTGCCGAGGCTATCCAGCGCGAACAGCTCGAGCGTCTCCGCGATTTCCTTGGCCCTCAGGTTTCCTCTGAGGAAGGACATACCGTGCGGAGCGAGAGCAGGATCGAAAGTCCTATCAACTTCAAAAATCCTCGTGCGCGGGAGTTCTTCGTGGATGGAAGATCTATCCCGGATGGTAAGTGCGTACTCGTGTATACTTCAGTGCAGAGCTCTGATACACACCGGGCCCCAATAGTCAACTTCGACGCTGGCCCTTCCTGGTCCGGTCTCCTGCCGATATCTAACCATCCTAATGAAACGAGGAAGTTGTTCTTCTGGTGAGTGGACCGAGCGTTATTGAAGCCTCCTTCTAGGAATATGTTGGCTGACGCGGCTCTGGTGGACAGGTTCTGGCCGACGAACAACATCTCGAACGTGAGAGACCTTCTATTCTGGACGAACGGTAAGTTCCTCGCTCGATAGGCGCTAAGTGCCAAAATTCGGAACTTAGCGTGCTTGTTTAGGTGGACCCGGTTGCTCCTCGCTCGAAGGTTTCCTGCAGGAGAACGGACCTATCTGTGAGCTGCATGCCCGTCCTTCGAAGGCTGTACCAATGATACGTCTTGACCCCGGTAGCTTGGTCTTGGGGACAGTCCGAACCGACTCCGTACGTCCTTTCGTACGCAACGGGTCATGACATCTAGCTGAGACCCCGTGCTGGTAGTAACCCTTGGAGCTGGACCAATCTGACGAACGTGCTCTGGGTTGAGCAGCCTGTCGGCGTACGTGAGCACCATGGGGTGTTCGTGGAGTTGGCTGACTATCACGGTATAGACCGGTTTCTCTCAAGGCAAGCCGAGTATCTCCAACGACGACGAGCTGGCGGCGCAAGTCGCCGGATTCTTGGAACAGTTCCTCGAGGTCTTCGGTGAACTCAAAGGGAGCAACTTCTGGGTTAGCGGCGAAAGTGTAAGCTGTTCCTCGCCGAGTTTACTCTCAAACACTTCTGGCTTACCCTCTTCTCTGGCGGCTAGTATGCCGGATACTGTGAGTTCTTTCTCTGTGTGCGTACGCGAATGATGTTCAGCTGACCTTCGCTGTGCTTGCAGATGTCCCGTACATTGCGAACTACCTCTACGAACACCCCAACCGCGACCTGAACCTGCACGGTATTTGGATCGCCGACCCGTCCCTGAGCTGGGGCTTGGTACAGCAGGAAATTCCCGCGCTGCGGTTTGCCCAGGTTGGCGTCTGACGTCTGGCGAGCGGCAAGTCGGCCATGCATTGACTCATCGACTACAGGCCAACAAGAACGTCTTCCCATTCAACTCGAGCTTCTGGGCTCAGCTGCAGAACATCTCCGACTCGTGCGGCTACACGGACTACCTCGACAAACACGTTACATATCCGCCCAAGGGGCAATTGCCGTTGCCCGCAGGCGCGACATTCAATGAGACGACGCGGGCGGTCGGCGTAAAACCCGAGTGTCGAATCCATAGCCCTATTCAGCGTGCCGTGGGCGTGTAAGTGGTCGTTGCTATTTCCGCCGAGGTACCAGTGCTGACCGACCATTCAGAATTAACCCCGTTTTCGACGTCTACCGCGTAACGGACACATTCCCGAACCTATGTGAGTTCGCGCGCGCATGACGGGATGACGCGCAACTGATTTGCAACGTAGGGAGCGTGCTGGGCTTCCCTCGGTCGACGCAGAAGTTCGTCTACTTCAATAGGTATGTGTCCACGGCAATCTACATAGCGAAGCAACTGACAGCGGATCTCACAGGACTGACGTGCGTCGGAGTTGCGCAAGAGTATCGTCGATGGGACTCTGATCCGCTGTCCGCTAGGTGCAAGATGCGATTCATGCCCCGCACATCAACTGGGAAGACTGCGGTGGGCCTGTATACATCAACCCCGTCACAGGGGGCCCCGGCAACGACCAGAGCGTGGCATCGACGCTCAGCGTGCTCCCGAATGTGATTGAGAAGAGCAAGCGGGTCGCAATCGTGCATGGACTGGCGGTGAGGGCGCGACGGGCTGTCCTCACCATCGTGCGAAGACTTACGAAGTTGGTTCATGTGCAGGACTTCATTTTGGTCGCGGAAGGCACGAGGATCGCCATCCAGTGAGCGAGCATAATTATAGCTGGCGGTGACTCTTCTCGCTGACGATTATCGCACTCTCTAGAAACATGACATGGCACGGGAAGCAGGGGTTCCAGAAACCCATCGAGCCGGAGAGTTTCCTCGTGGAGAATATGGGCGTGTTCGGAAACCAGCACACCGAGCGCGGCCTCACCTGTGAGTCGTTATCTCTCCTCGCCGTCGAGTCGCCGCGCCGTTCCTGACGTGACCTCTCGGATGGCAGTCGTCGAGTTCTACTACAGCGGCCATATGACACCCCGTGCGTGTGCCGCAGTTCGCTAGACATTGACCGCTCTTTGCTGATGGAGCATGTGTTGTATTTCCGTAGAGTTCGTTCCGTGGGCGGCGTTCCAGACGATCGCTTATGTCCTGGGCAAACGCGACTCGCCGTCGGCCTAGTTGAGGCGGAATTCTGCATTGTCGGAGGTCGTGAACTGCGGTTGGTTGGTAAGGAACAGCGGATCCCGGGTCGCCGTCGGCGATCGGGTCTTCGGTCAAAGGGATCCGTTTACAATTGGTCATGGTCCTGCAGAATATACGTTGATTTGTGTCGCATACACGGAGGTTGCTGTAACGGGCGCAAAAATACTCTATATGCACTCCGAGTCGAAGCCATGACTTCACAGTCAGGATATGGCGTGCGTTCAAGGCGCCCTCGACATGACAGCTCAGAGTTTGCTCCTCGGCGCGAGGCCGTCCACTTGAAATGTGATCATGTCTGCCCTCCCGGTAAGCAATCCGGCTGTGCACGCCGAATGCATCTGAGCGCAACTGACCTCGCAAAGCCGGATTGTATCGCTCGAGTAGCCTAGTCAGCAGAAACATGAGACCAGATCTCCAGTCGAGCATAAGACGAGCACGACATACTCCACATGCTTGGGGTGCCGCAAGTATGCCCTGTGGGTCATGTGGGTGTTAACGTAGTCATCATCGGAGGTCTTGGGCAGTCAACTACACGCACTGGAAGTCCTCGTAACTATCGAACTTGATAGATAGCACTGAATGATCTTTTGTCAGAAACGAGCGACACGTCCATCGTGCGCAGCGCGTACTGATGTCGTATCCTCGAGTGCTGGCCGGGTTGATCGGAGGGCCTACTCGAACCTCTGCCTTGCGGACTGGGATATCCGCCATTCTTTGGTGGATTTGTTCATACGCTTCTTCTCTGGACGACTCTCGCAAGCGAGACTCATCCAGTTTCGCCAGCGCTGGGGCCGTTGCCGTGAGTTGGGCTGATAAATCGCGTAGTTGGATGCCCCGGACATGCCTACGTGAAGTATAGCCATATTCGGCCTCAAATGGAACCAAGTGGCGGCGAGAGCGTTGATCTCAACGCTGGGGATTGGGGTAAGGGTCAAATAACGGGCGTGAGAGAGGAAGACGAACCGTCAGAAGACTGTGTGGACGCTTTGGAAGGCATCTCGCTTGGGATTCTCCGAGGGCATCGCCGGCTAGCAATACCGCAACCTGTGTCGGGGCCGAAAACATACCGGCACTGTTGCATCGTGTTGGATCTGGCTCATGATCTCGAACCATGCTGGCAATAGTGTGCGGCCGCTGTCATGAAATGATGCCAAACCTCCCGCGAGACCTCGTGAGACCGAGGCGTGAGCGATAAGAGGACTGTTCGTTGGGCGATGCAGGGATATTGTTTCGAGCGGCGCATCATGTACATCGTGCGTGGCGAGAACGCCAGGCTGCGCACTGCGCAGCGAGCGCGTGAACCAGAATTCGAACTCGACCCGCGGAGCGGAGACGGAGTTGTTGGGAGGAAGTGATCTGTGACCAGCGTCTGCGGCCCGATTATCCTGGCGCACTTACGGGGGGACCGATATGCCTTATCGGGATGTGCAGACGCGTCGTGGCGTCGGGCTGCGCGAGTTCGCGTTCCTTGGCTCCCAGCGTCGTTGCCTCCCACCATCGTGTCTGCAGTCGCCCCCTTGTAGTCGTCTCAGCCTTCCAGCAGCTGTTCAAGCACTACACGGAGTCTGGACATGACGACGACTTCTTGATGTTCTCAAGGATTGGCGGCTTCTTGTGATTTGCTATAGCCATATAGTAGCATGTCTCCGTCGACTTCCTGCGGCTGCCCTACGTCTTTTAGCGGATGGTTCGACGACTCTCAGGAGTAACGACACAGCGGTAACTCCCCCTACGACGCTCCGTAAGTCGGGACGGAGCTTCCCGCGCGTTCGACCGCTGTCGCACGAGCATGTATACCATGCCGTACTGCGACGCGATCTCTATTCAAACGACCACTTCACAACCTAAGATTGGAGGAGAGGATCCTCGCACTGCCCCGCCCTCGCAACGCATGGAAGTCGCAGTCACGTAATTGCAATTCGGGTCAACTTTTACAGGAGGCACAGACACTGATACGCTCTTCGATGTACAGATTTATTTGCTACTTTCCTCGACTCACCCCGCAATTCAGTTGGCGACCGCAATGGGACGGCTGCCGAGGATGGGCTCCATCCCGCCGGTGAGCATCGGGCTCTCCTCCTGCTTCACGTGCGGCTCTCCGAACATGATGTACTTGTCGTCGTGCCACTCGCGCGCCGTGATCTTCCTGCCGTTCGGGTCCTCGTAGACAGCGTTGTTCTCCGGGCGGAGGAAGTACGCGATCGAGTACCGGTCCTCGGTCTGGCGACCGCCGACGGGCGGGATGACACGGTGGAGGCACGAGTAGAGACGCTTCTGGCTGAGGAAGCGGAGGGAGTCCCCGACGTTGATCGTGGCGTGACCCTTGGGGCGGGGCTGGATGAAGGCCCAGCCGTCGATCTCGGGCGACCACACCTGGAGACCCCACTGCTCGCTGAAGAGGAGGGTGATCGAGCCGATGTCGGTGTGCTTGTTGTGGCCGATGGTCTCGTCGGAGTCGCTGGGCGGGTAGTGGAGCATGACGAGCGTCGTGTTCGTCTCCTCGCCGTCGCGGTGGAACTGCTCGAGGCGGGCGCCGCCCGTAAGGCCGAGAGCATCAGAGAGGCACTGGAGCAGGTTTTGGGTGATGTAGTGCGAGAGGGAGATGAACGTGTCGAAGAGCTGCTCTTGCTTCTTGACGCTCTCGGGGAGAAGAGGGGACTTCTCCACCATCTCAGCGCGAGACACCTGTTCCCGGGCAGTCAGCAACGTGCGTCGCAGGTAAGCGCGTTGTCCAGCTAACCTTCAGGGTCTCGTAACAGTCGCGGGTACCGTTCTTGGTGCCGGAGAAGGTACCCACAGGCTTGAAGCTATAGTCGCAAGGTTAGCGTTCTGTGGTATCACAATGTTCAAGTCCCGTTACTGACCCATGAGTGAAGCTTTTGCGGTCGTCCTTGAGCTTGACCTCGGCGGGCTGAGCGAAGTAGTTCTCCATGAAGCGGAGAAGACCCTGCTCGGCCTCGACGATCTGGCGACCCGGCTCGCAGGTCTGCAGGTCGAGGTAGAAGAAGCCGTGGGTCTTGCAGACCTCGAGGAGCTTGGCGACCTCGTCGGCGTCGCGAGCAATGAGACGACCGAGGTCGACGGTGGCGAGCGGCGCGACGGGCACCTCCTCCTTGCCGGGGAAGGCGGGCCAGGAGGGGTTGGTCTCGATGGTGGCGGAGGTGGCGGACATGATGTGTAGGATGTGGGGGAGTTGAAAGAGCTAGTGCGAGTACTGGGTGGTCGGTGAGTGGATGACTGTGTCTCCTGCTGAGAGCCAGAGCACGTCCAGGCCGCCTTTTATACCCGTAGGCTGCCCCGGAAATGCGGGGTGGACATGGGGTCAACTTCGCGTAATATTGTGAGTGCCACCCTATTCCTCACCGTGCGCAAGCGACTCACAGTATGATTGTCCGTAGAATACCCTTGACGCTCGCACGGCGGGCGCTCGGGCATTGAGTTACAGCATATCCGTCACTCCGATTCGCCGCTACGACTTACGGTTACCAACTTCGGTGAGGACGGCCAACTCGCAAGTCCGATTTTGGGCCCGGGAATGCGGATACAAGGATGGCCCTCATGATCCTCCACACACGTTCCATTGAGTGGTGTGAGCGAGGGTACGTACTATTACGTCGCCACCCGCACTTTGTCAAGCCGACTCGCCTCACCGACGACATTTGTAGATGGACCCTAATGACTTCAGAATGTCGCTAATTTTGGCGCACAAACGTCGCAAGCACCGATTTGCAACTTGCCGGAACCACCCAGTCTCGGATTGTTCGCATGCCCATTGTCGTCGAAGGAATATCGCATCACGCCCCGACAGTTTCTTGAACGACGAGCAGGGAAACTCAGATAGCCGACCCAGTAGAGACACTGAGCTCAATTGACCGCGTAAGCGACGCTCGCCGACCGGACTCCTGGAGACTTGTACCCACTGATTATTCTTACTCTCACAGTTGACCATCTCACGCTTGCCTACAGCCTTCCGATTCGGCGTTCTCCAGGATTGATGGGACACAGAAGCCCCGCAACCATATGGCGCAGTTCAGCGGCTTCCCCGCCGATTTTGATCGGAGCGTTGTGCTTGACGGTGCGAACACTCGTTTTCAGCCCGTGGTCGTCTCTGATGATGACGTTGGCGCGCCATGCTTGTCTCGGCCCCCAGACGGTCGGATGACTGTTCGAAAGCACTGAACAGCGAACCCCGCCATGCCGTCAAGTCGCAACGTGAAGATTTTCGGTTAGACCTTGCGCCGCCGATCCTGCAAAGTCGTCGATGGCGCCCCCGGCGGTATGCTACGCGCTCGCCTCGTGAGAAGCTGTCACCGCATTGTTCACTTCGTCCCCCATTAGTGAGTGGTCCGCTTCGACTTCGTGATGGAGAACATTGCGAGACACTGTGAGGGTATGTCTGCATCGATTGTTTCATAGCGCGCAGCAAGTCGCCATCGGGTCACGATGGTGAAGTCGAAGGCGGTCGCAGCCTTCTGAATGACGCGGGCGCGGTCGCTTCCCTCGCGTTGGCAGCGCCGCGCTCAAAGGTGCATCATTAGCGATGAACGTGCACGCAGTGGGGACATTGTGCGTGAGTCAAGTCGCCGCCCAGCCCACTTGGCGCGTACAGTAATACCATGGTCGGTGGGCTTGACCGCAGCGCGCAACAAGGATGTCGAAACCCACCCTCTCCGCCCCTCCGCCGTTCGTCGGGGCGGGTCTCTGTCCTGCCGGTGGCCTCGGCAACGGGTGCGACTGGTGGCCGGGCATGTCTGCGGCGGTGCCAATGCTTATTCCTCCCGCAGCGGCTTCTAACGTCAGGGTGGGGGCTATGTCCAGTGTGCGGTCGGGGTGTTTGTAGGCGCTGGTTTGTATACCTACGGACGTCACCGTGACCTATGACAGTGTAATATCTTTGGGGGGACCGCTCTAAACCCGCAGCTCGGACCAGCGATCTCTATTACGGCTAGTCGGGGAGTTCGCCGCCGGTTGAGGTCTCGAGGGGCTCAGGCCGCGCTCGCGAAGCTCGAAGCGATCCAAATTTACATGGCGCGAGGCGCCATGCGCTGCACGCCACCCCGCGCCTTCTCACGCTGAGTAGTTGCTGACGCGCATCCATTCGTTCTCCGGGTCCCCTCCGGGGCATTTGCGGTTAACCTCAAGCCCACTCCGACCGGCTCTCCAGGGTGCCAGTGGACGGTCATGTCGGTCGCAACGAAAGTCGACATCGAGCACGCCGCCGTGCACGACGACCCCCGTCAATGGTCGTCGACGCGCAAGGTACGTTATAACGCACCCCCTTCCTGGAGGGTTGTACTCACACCGTCCGGCCAGAACATCACACTCTTCATTGTCTCTTCTGCGTCGCTCATCACGACCATCGCCGCTGGCATTTACAACCGTGAGCTCGCCGCCCCTGACCCCGTTGATATGATTCCGGGGCTCACTCGGGCACAGCGGCCATCCTACAGATTCAGGAGGACCTCCATGCGACGGCCTCACAGATCAGCTGGACTTTGTCCCTGTTCGTGCTCATACAGGGCGTTGTGCCCCTGCTGTGGAGCGTCATGAGTGAGCTCAAGGGGCGGAAGGTATGACAATACGTCTGAGACATCATGGAGCATGCTGACGGCAGCCCATATTCAAATAGCTGGTGTACATTGTATCCATCATTCTCTTCGTGGGCGGGTCGATTGGTGCGGCCCTGTCGCCGTCCATCGGCCTGCTCATTGGTATGCGATGTGTCCAGGCCGCTGGGTGACTATGGTTGCTTCTTACCGGATCGTGCTGCCTTGTACTGATGTCGCCTTTACAGATCGAGCGCGGTTCTCGCCATTGGCGCGGCGACGCTCGCCGACATTTACGACACGCACGAACGAGGTGCCAAAATGGGTCTGTACTACAGCGCTCCGTTGTTAGGACCTTCTATCGGCCCCATCCTGGGCGGCGGGTGCGCGGTTCCCCACTCACCGCGCGGTCGTCACTGATGATTTCCTTCAAGATTAACTCAAGGCTTTGATTGGAGGGCGTGCTTCTGGTTCCTCGTCATCTTCGGCGGCGTGAACACGATTTTGTTCGTGTTCTTCTTCAAGGACACGTTCCGTCGGGAGCGCAGCCTTGCCTATCAGCGCGTGCTCAAACGCAATCTCGAGGAAAACCGGAGGGAAGAAGAGAAGTCCCGCGTATCGTCGTCCAACGACGGCGAGAACAAGCCAGAGCCTCAGATATCCGACGTCGAGGTCGGCGACCATCAGCACGCGCCTCCCACGTTCAGCGACATCAGGCTGTCCGTGAAAGATGTCGACCCGGTGATGCCTATGCTTCGTGTATTGCGGTATCTGAACAATCCTGTCATCTTGATCGCTTCTGGTGCGTTGTACTAGCCCCGCGTGAGCCCGTGTTGCGACTGAACGTCGACACCATGCAGGCTTCATATACGGTTTCTCATATTCCATCCTGTACACGACTGCGCGTGTTCTTGGCTCGCAATATGGATACGATGCGCTGCACACTGGGTGAGTCCCCGACAACGGTGGTATACCCGACTTCCTACTCACAGAAGCGTGATAGCCTTGTCCTTCTGTCGTTCGGCGTCGGTGCGTATCTCGCCTTACCCGTGCGCGCGACCGAGAAGCCACATATTGACATTGATCGCAGGAAGCGTGGCGGGCAGTATTCTAGGTGGGAAGTGGTCCGACATCACTCTGGCCCGCGTACACCGCAAAAGCGGCGGGCAGATGTTCCCAGAGGTGCGTGACCGCCGGATGCACAGCGTTGTGCCGAACTTACACGCAACGAGTGCCGCAGATGCGACTGCAGTCCACCTTCTTTGGCATGATCTTCCTGCCGCCCTCCATCTTTGCGTATGGCTGGGTGGTCCGTGAGAACGTGCACATCGCGGCTCCGTGCGTCTTCCTGTTCCTGAGCGGATTGTTCTCTGTGTAAGTCGTGTCATGGTTGCATACTCGCAAGCGGCCAGTTGCTCACGACCGACAGATGGATTTACTCGAGCACGCTCGCCTACATCGTCGACTCCAACGCGGGGCGGTCATCGTCCGCTGTCGCGACCAACAGTCTTTTCCGTGGCCTGTTCGCCTTCGCTGCCGCAGAGTTGGCTGTCCCCATCCAGGTATGTGCCTCTAGCTCGGTCGCTGCAGCGTCGCTCGAGACCACGTCTGACCGGTTTCATAGGACCATATCGGGGATGGGTTCATGTACACGCTGTGGGGCTGCATCATGATCTTCACGAACCTCCTGATCCTACTCGTGTGGGCGAAGGGTCGTGGTTGGCGCGAGGGCAAAGCCTCCGCTTGATGACCCTATTGAGACGGATGTTTATTTACGCGATCAACGACCCCTTAGACGAGACGACCTCGATTAACATCTATACTTACTACCGCATGGATGTTTGCGTCAACAAGCTGGATTCTGTCACTCAAACCCGCTTCGTGGCAGTGCTCTTCGGACCTCCAGACCCCCATGGTCGTGCGGAATTACGTTCAATGAATTCCGCTCTCGTACATGTAGTTCTAGGTAGCACCAACTGTTATGTCATCCCGCAAGTATACACAACGACGATACATTCAATCGTACGTCACTGTCGTGGTCTCCAGTCCGAACTCGAGTTCAATCCCGCCCTGGTGGGGCGATATCAGACGACTGGTGAGTTAGAATAGCTCAATCGTGCATACCGGGCAGTCTCTGTACGTCTCTACGACGGAAAAGTAGAGCGTAGTGCCGTCGGCGACGCCGTCCAGCGTCGGTGCAGTGAGGGTCGGGGGCGGAGGAGTTCCCATCGGTGGAAGGCCTGTCGGGCGATACTGAGTTGACCTCACCGCCACTAAAGTAACATAGTGCTGGGGCATACCGAAGTTGGCTATGAGGAAGTCTCCGAACCTGTACACGAAGCTGCCCTCCGAGAGCTCTCCCCCGCTGGTCACGTCAGCCGCGGTCGGCGGGGACGTGCTCAGGTAGACGGAGATCGGGCTGTACCCGGACTCGCAGAAGTCGATGTTCTCGTACTTGAAGGCGAAGCTCGCTCCGGGGGTGATCGTGCTGCCCTCGGCGGGGTTGACAGTCGTCCCGTGGGCGGGAACAACAATCTGCCGCTTCGTTGGGACACTGACGGCTGACGTGAGCGGGGCGAGGACGGCTAGTGCGGCGAGGAAGGTGGACGTGGAGAACCGCATTGTGTATGTAAAAAAGGGCGGATGCGGGATATGCACGGTGCTCATATTTTTTATACACTCCAGAAAGGGCGGTGCCGAAAGATGCGATGTAATTAGCCGCAGTGAGCGTCGACGCGAATTCGCACATACGGCGGCCGAGATGATGTTCGAAGAGAGCGCGGGGACGTCCGGAAATATGCTAGAGGCGAGCCCAACGTCGGTGCCGCCTCAGAATGAATGGCAGTCGCATGTAATTCTCTAGGAATCTCGCTGAGAGGACCCTGGCAGGAGACCTGGTAAGTATCCGGGTATGATGGGCAAACATGGGAGTAGGACGTACTTGTTAGGCAGTGTCAGGAAGCGCTCAAGCCTGGCGACGCGAGGTACCGGTCCCGCTTGACAGGTTCGTTTGGAGGGAGAGGCGCCAGGGCGTATCGCCCTGACCTTTGGACAGATTGTCGCTGGTAATGAACGGCAGCCCGTTGTAGCCCGTTCCAAGTATGTCTCGTTCAGAGCTCGTGCCGGCCTCAACAACAATTGCGAATGCCGAGGCGGACCTAGGTCCTTGGGAATCGGATCCCCGCCACCTACTGATCACGCGCTCGTCAAGTGTCAAGGGAGGCATTGCGCAGGGCTACGTCCTTCGCTAGTCCTGAAAGACCGGAAGGTATCTCTAACACGGCGGTTCCGACCGGGAGGACGTCATTCTCATGCACACCGACACCTTCAACTGTCGTCGAAAATCCTCAGTAAAATCTTCTTCCTACATGTACGATCTCATAGTCATACTGCTCACCTTGTTTGCATCGAACCTACATGTCAGGAAGTTCGATATGGAGCCGTCTGAAGGATACTCGTGTATGTCCCTAACGCCAGCTACGTTAAGGATGGACGGAACCTGGCCAACTGGAATGGGCTACGCTCATGTGACCGTTCGATGGCCCGCCCAATCAGCCGGACCATGGTGGCGACGGCGAACCAGTCAGGGTCGAGAGGAGGGCGAACTGCGAGGCCCGCATGGCGTGCGTCGAGGGCCAAGGCGAGAGATGTGTAATGCCCACCACCTCGTGCTGCGTCAAGCGCGCTGAATGTGAGGAAGGCGCACTAATGACGGTCGTAGTCGGCGTTGAGAGAACGCTCATGTCTTCAGATAGACTAGAAGTGTGATAGAGTTTTCGTTGGTGCCTCGCAGACCCCAGCTACGACAGCATCCAGAAATCTGACGCGAGCGATGATATGCGAACAAAGACGCACACGGACTAGCACGGGAAGAGAAACGCGCCCAGGAACGCAAGTTCGGATGGATGGATTTGAACGGGACTGTTGGGCGCATCGCCTTGAGGCCCAAGTCCAGGTAACGGTGTGCGGTCGGGGTCGCCGGCGCTGCAGTGATGCGTACCTTGGAATGAGCGGTTGCGTATATCGTTCTGTGGCTGCACAATATGCACGATGACCTCAAGATCATCGTCGTTGGACACCTAGGAGCGATGTCAAAGAACTTCCCCCCGCTGAACTCTTCACTGCTCACATGTTACTAGATACGCGTACTCTCAAATCTTGAATAAGTATTGATCCCCACGATTCAGGTATACAACTTTCTCGTCCAGCCCAGCTTGCACGATGAGCTCTTGGAAATCCTACGGCGGCAGTGCTATGAGTGGATAGCAAACGGATGAGGATACATGTTGACCTTCAAGGGACTCTTGAAGACGTCGTAGTCGTCATAATGGATGGGGATGGTTATATCGGGGTTGATCAGATGCACAAGCTGTATACCTGTGTCGTTGAGGATTATGTCAAGTCATGGCATGGTCACTATCGTATCCCTGCCTTACCCTGTGCGGCATCCATTGTGACCATAAGGAGCGGCATATTCGGTCCCGGGATAGTTGTGCCACCTGCGGGTGTGTTATCTGGCCGCTGCGTGATTTTCCACGAAGCAGACGATGCTCACCGAGATGTATCAGCATCAGATCCACGTAAGGGAATTTGTCTGGGATGCTCTTCAAGTCGTCTACCATGAGCGTATCGCCGCTGATATAGATCCTATACGTTTTTCCCGTTTCACCCAGTAGCTCAATCATCCACCCGTTCGTGGGCGGGACGGCGCCCAGGACGTCGTTGAGCGTCCCGAGCACACCAGGTGGGACGTGTTTCCCAGGCATCGCGATGACTCTAAGTTTTGCCTCCCCCGCATCCCCTACCGCCCGGATGTCCGCCGCTTGCCACGTGTCAAGCGCCGTGATCGCTGTGAACGGTTCGCATTTGGCCTGGGCCTCCGTGAGATGGTGCCGAGCATGCGGTGTGGTGATGATGGGGAGGTCGCGGCGGAGGCAGTCCTCGACTACCTTGTCGAAGTGGTCCTCGTGGTAGTGCGAGAGGAGGATGAGATGGATTGGGGGAAGCTGATCAATGGGAACCGAGGGGTTCGTGAGACGCTGAGCGGTGACTCCCGGGCCAAGGTGAACGTGGTCTGCATTGCGAGACATGGCGTCAGGCGAGCAGTGATAACACGGTCCGTTTTGTATCGTACCTCCAGCGTGAAGGAAGTTGGGATCGGTCATGATGCGTAAGCCGCGCCATTCGAGCAATGTGGTCGCGGTACCAACAAATGTGAGCGTCGCGTTCTCCCCGCCGGGATTGGTAGGGTGAATCTTGACGACGTGAGGCTGGGGAAGGGGCCCGGGTGCCTGCGTGTCCTTGGTAGGTGCTCTGCTATCGTTCGTGTCGACAGTCAAGTTGGCAATGGCAGAGATTCGTTCTGCGCTCATTGTCGTTGATGATACTCTGAAGGTACTGAGGCGAGCTGGCGCATACACCAGCTGCACCTCCCGCGCCGTTGGGAGTCAGCACACGGAGGAGTATGCATCGTCGCGAATGACGTCATCACGCGTCGCGTTTAAGGTCGCGTCGCGCGACCACGTGCGCTTACTCTCTCCGTCGATAACGATCCGAGAACTTGTCCACGCCCGGCCACTCACCCAAGCTGTGGGGTATAGTAGAGATGGACAGAGTAGCGGATGAGTTATCGCAGTACCTCCTGGACCGCCTGAAAAGGTCAGAAAACGTCCATGCAGCATTACTACAGTGCAGCGCTCACTTGTCGGTCCCCCAGCACCCCGCCAGATGGTCGACTCTTGGTCGGCATCGCAGGCGTCCCCGCTTCCGGAAAGTCCACTCTCGCCCAGCTCATCGTTGAACGTGTCAACGCCGCCACCACGCCGCCGTCTTCTCAGAGCCAAGCCGACAATGCAATTGACGCTGCTGGACATAGCGCGACGCCTGACAAGCCCATAGCAGTCTATATTGGCCTCGACGGCTGGCACCTTACCCGCGCCCAGCTCGACGCCTTCCCCGACCCTAAGCTGGCGCATGACCGTCGTGGCGCGCATTGGACGTTTGATGGCGAAGGTTACGTCGCCTTCGTTCGCGCTCTCCGCAAACCACTCCCCGCCGCGTCTGCCCCCGCACCGGATGACGAGGCGGAGGTCGTATACGCGCCTTCCTTCTCGCACGAGAAGAAGGACCCAGTCCCCAGCGCCATCCCTGTGTACCCCCATCATAGGCTCGTGATCATCGAGGGGCTTTACACTTTCCTGTCCATCGCTCCCTGGTCCGCGGCGGCGGAGCTCCTCGACGAGCGGTGGTATATCGACATCAGTGAGGAAGAGGCGGAAAGGAGGCTGGTTGTGCGGCACGTCCGAACCGGTGTTGCAAAGGACATGGAGGAGGCCATATGGAGATCCAGAGAGAATGACGCACCCAGTACGTGTTCACCGTGACCCTCTACCCTCCATGGAAATTGATATGTCAAACCAGACGGACGATTCCTCCGAGAGAATATGGCCAAGCCGACAAGGGTAATACCCAGCATCGAGGATCCCCTATTGAGTTCGTCATTGCAATCAACCAAGCTAGCACATGGGTGACTAGGGGAGAGGGAAGTAAAACTCACAGTCTGACAATCACCTCGCGGGGCCTGCGATAGGATTGTGACCGGAATGACAGCAAACAAGATCCGTTGCAATACGAGAGCGATATGGATACATGACTACAGGGGTATATGATCCCAATGATACATTGCCGGAAAGCTCGGCCTAACGAGGGTCGTTCGTGTCCACTTTTCTCTCGGCGGTCACTAGTTGTCACATCAACGTTAAGCTTACAACATCGCATTTGGGTGATAGAAACGCACCCCACGGCCTTCTGTCCATTGGACATTGCTGCTTGGACGCAGCTGTACCGATCCATTGCAGTAAGCAATGCATATGGAAGACGTGCGTGCACTCGCCCCAGACTAGGAAACACGGTACCCCTCTGTCAATAATGTCGGTGATTATGAGACAACCTGCTACTCACTTAGAGGACAGTCATCTCCGGGCATCTTGCAGGACGGACAGCACCCCTCGAAGGGTACCCGACAGATGCCACAGACATCGCCTTCGCCATCGTCGTCCTGGTCATTGTGACCCGTGTCCCAACGCCACTGGGCAATTCCATGCCAGCTCTTGATATGTACTTTCATTTGACGCGTTGTGAGGGGGTACACTTGAGCTGAATGATGCGAAGGGTGGCGAACGGGACGCGGTGGTTGTGGTTCGGGGAGAGGCGTTGTTTACACGTGTGTACGCGTAAACGCGTTCCTCCAAGATCACGCCTACCGCGACTTCGAGAGTTCCGCCTTTTGCACGATCACCGGTGTGCAAGAACACAATTCGCTGCCTAGTTGAGTTACTGTTTGTGCCGCGTTCTTACATAAGATTTCTGAGGAAAAGGCAATAATTCGTGCAGACGTTACCGTATGTATTCGGCAATAAGCAATGTCGAGATGCTGTACCTCGTCAGTCACGTGCCATGACATATTGAGCTCGGCATCTTGGGCGGCGCTGCGCGTATGAGAGACGTCCTCGAGCACAGCACGATGTTCTCTCTCTTACCATCTCATCCTGACTCCGGCGAGGATATCTCTTTGCCTGCCTTGACCACCAGAGTGCTTGCTAAGCATCTACGTTGAGCTATCATAGCCTATCTATCTCCGCCGCATCTTAGCTCAGCTCTGAAGCTTGAATATCCTGTGGCAGCACGTTGTTCTTATCCCCTGCATCTTGTTCCCTATGGCGAGCTCAAGCAACGGGAAGACTCTCAAGCGCGCTGACCCGTCCACGATCCACGACAAATTCCTTGTAGGCTATCAGGGCTGGTTCACCTGCGCAGGGGACGGAGAGCCCGTCGGCCCTGGCCACCACGGTTGGCTTCATTGGTTCAACTACCCAATACCCGATGGTGGCCGGCCCAACACCGACCTTTGGCCCGATGTATCTGAATATACGCCTTCGGAACTGTTCCCCGCTCCTGGACTGAAGTATGCGGACGGCACGCAGGCGTTCCTCTTCTCATCCAGACACCCGAAGACAGTGCAGAGGCACTTCCACTGGATGGCGCAGCATGGCGTCGACGGCGCCTTCCTGCAGCGCTTCCTCGGACAGACGGACTTGGAGCAGGGCAACCACGGGATCCGGAACCAGAGGGACGAGGTCGGCGATAGGGTCATGGAGGCGGCGGAGCGTGAAGGACGAGTCTTCGCGATCATGTACGCTTCTCTCGTCCCTGCCACCGGTCCTGCTCAATACATATACGCGTCATGGGCGTCGCAGGTACGACGTGTGCGGGGTAGCCCCTGACCGCATCCAGCGCGTCCTCGAACACGACTGGCTACACCTGATCCGCCGCAAGGCCATACTCGACAGTCCTGCTTACCTCCGCGAGCAGGGCCGGCCTGTCGTCGCGCTCTGGGGCTTCGGGATGTCCGACGCGCACCACTCGCCCGCGATGGTCCGCGCGGTGGCCCGCTTCATACGCGACAATACCCCCGGCGGAGCGTATATAATGGCGGGGGTACCTGCACATTGGCGCACCAGTGTCATGGACGCGGACCCCGACCCCGAGTTTGTCAAGGTGTGGCTCGAGGAGTTCGATGCCCTCTCTCCTTGGACGATTGGCAGGTATGGCAATGAGGAGGACGCCGACAGGTTTGAACAGGAGAAGATCAAGGGCGACGTGGAACTGATCAAGCAGCACAACGAGCAATGGGAGAATAACCGGAGTACGATGAGGAAGATTGACTATATCCCTGTCATCTTCCCTGGCGGCTCTGTGAGTAACGGCTTTGGAGATCCCGTGTCAACGCACAAACAGCTCCTCATGTTGGTATAGGGGCACAACCTCTCCGAGGGAAAGTGGGGATGGAACGACTGCCCCCGCAAAGGAGGGCACTTCATGTGGCGCCAGCTTGTTAACGTTAAGCGGCACGGCGTACGTACGATCTATGGCGCTATGTGGGATGAGTGGGTAGCATTTGTCCACCCAGAGGGAGACTTTCTGACCCCCGACTTGCAGGTACGACGAAGGTACGGCATTCATGCCGGTAGTGTCGCATAAACGGCAACTACCGGTGCTCGAGACCCACCGTTTCATGGCCCTAGACGAGGATGGCTTCGATCTGCCGCCAGACTGGTCAGTCACAAGATGTATAACGGTCTGGATCGGTATGCATGTCTAACTTCCGTGCAGGTACATGCGCATTTGTGGTTTTGCTGCCGAGGCTCTGCGTGGAGAGCGCATGATCCATGAGACCTTTCCATCGAAGGAGCTTCAAGACTACTGGTCTACGCGCCCTCGGTATGAGGAAGCTTCGGAGTCAAATCCTGTTGGGCCCAGCGGCAGCAGCGATAAGGGCGAGACATGGGAAGATTGGGAGAAGCTAACCGCAAGCAAAGCAGACGCGGAC
Source organism: Trametes polyzona (assembly GCA_022606195.1). Lineage (NCBI taxonomy): Eukaryota > Fungi > Basidiomycota > Agaricomycetes > Polyporales > Polyporaceae > Trametes > Trametes polyzona. The sequence goes on along the minus strand of JABYQF010000001.1, from coordinate 730,825 downwards.
GAACCTCCGCCGCCACCCTACAGTCTGGAAGCCGAGGAGCCCCATCCAGCCGCTCCTCAGGCCAGCACGAGTGGCCCTCCTCCGGTGCCGATTGAGCGGCGACCAACTCTGCCGGAGACGGTCCAGACGCAAGGGCCACCCCCTCCCCCTGTGTCAACCCGCCCAGGTCCGCCGCCGGTCAGCGGTAGCTCGCGACCCCAGACACAATATGCGCCTCCGCTCTCGGAGCCATCCACATCGGTCTCGCAGGACATTTCGGTGTTGGACCGGTTCAACAACCTCTCCGTATCGTCGCCGCCGTTTCCATCGTCGCCCGCTGCCGACCAGACAACTTACGGTCGGCACTCGCACTCTCCGTCACCTCGACCGGTATCCCCAGCCCATTCGCACCACTCGCACCATTCTCATACGTCTTCGCATTCGCATTCGTCCTCTGCTCCCTACCCACCATCCGGGTCGGGGTACGCGCCCAATCTGTTCCCGACCCCCTCGCCTCCGAGTGGACCGCCGCCGGGCCCATGGTCGCAAGCAGCCTGGCCGCCCCCGGAGTGGGGTGTCCCTCAGAGTCATGCTTCTTCGCCTCCCGTGCCATATTCGCATGCCTCGCCGCAGCATGAGCATGGTCAACCTCAGTATGCCTCGGATTATCGGACAGGGTACAACCCTGGGTATGCTCCGAGCTATGCGCCTGCAAGCCCGCCCCCTCCCCTGAAACCACGTCCATCGACATCCCATCATTCGCGCCCTCCGCATACCGGTCCCTCCTCGTCATCTTACGGACCTAGCGAGCCGACGTATGATGGCGGCGTCGGAGGGTTCGCGTTCCCTGAAGCACAAGTCATCCCTCCTGAGAATCAGTTCTGTGGTCCGCCGCCCGCGCACTCTCCGTACCCTCCCTCGTCCTCGTACGCCAGCGGAGGGCCGAACAGCCCGCACTCGCCCTCCTTCCCGGCAGCCCCAGGTGTAGGCTCTGGCTGGTTCCCGGAGCCCGCGGCAGGCCCCGCGCCGCCCCCGCCACCCCCACGTAAGTGCCTCCCGCTTCTAGTGCGCGCGCAGCGGGAGCCGATCGCCGCCTTGCGGCCGCGCCGTGCGCCGTCTGCCGCTGCGAGATGCCTGCCTAACCTACGTATGGAGAGCTGACCGCGCGCGACGCCGATCTTTGACAGGGCCTTACGGCAGCCCCTCGATCCCGAACGACTACTACCACCCGGTCGCGCCGGAGGCTCAGGTCCACGCCTCTCATGCTTCTCATGCTCCTCATGCTGCTTATGGCCAGCAGGAGTACCGCCCACCCATGGGGCAGGGCGCTCCGCCCCCGCCACCGACGTATGCGCGGCCACCTACGCATCCTGCGTCGGGGTACTCGGCGAACCAAGCCGGGGGCGCGAGCGGTGGGGCACCTGCGTTTGCGTCGGGGCCGTTGAACCACGCGTTCAACTTGGTCGGGAACGTCGCGGGCCAGGGGGCGAAGACGCAGCTACAGAACTTGGCCAGCTGTGAGTATTATGCGTTCGTGGTGATATCAATTGCTGACGGGCACTGTTTCCATGCAGCCGGTACGAAGCTGTTTGGCAAGTATCGCAAGTAGGGAGTACATCGTGTAGCATAGTACATGTAAAAGAAAGTACTGTATCCATTGATGTGTTTTGCGGCGCTCGTTCTGTCCGTTAGGAGAACCGCAGTTTGACTATATAGCTATTGACCCAGATGAAGGATGACGACACGATGGTCCCCAAGTGGCGCGCGCGGAGACATATTACTGGGACTGTACATGGGCAATATACGAGGAGGATACCAATAGGCGCAAGATTCGAGCAGATGGGGCGGAGACTACATATAGCAATAGGACTGGTATAAGATGCGGCGGGGAACCCGAACAGAACACGATGGCGCACAGCACCCGTCAAATTTGCCGACCTGGCACGGTGCGCTGAGTGGCCGAAGCGAAGATCGAAGCGTCGGAGGTCGACAGCGACGTGGGCAGCCTCCGATGGCGCGCGGGCGACGGGCGACGGTCGACGTCACCGGACGGCGGACGGCGGGCGGCGGCGGTCAGAAGATCAAGAGCTGCCCGCCTGCCCTGTTCGCGACGTTGGTGCCCATGAGGCCGGGCCCGGGCAGGCGGCCCTTCCAGCCGCGGGGGTGGTACGGGTTCGCGGACGCGTTCTCGTCGTACGAGTCGCGCTCCTCCACCAGCTGGTTGTTCTCCTGGAACGGCCGCACCGGCGGGAGCGGCACCGGCGTGCCCTTGGCCAGCGGCGTCAGGTCGAACGCCTTCAGGCTGTCTGGCACCCAGAGCGACGGCGAGGGCGCCCGCCGCGCGCGTTTCCGCGACCGGGTCTGGCGCTCGGGCGACATTTCGGACGCGTTGGTCTCTTCGGAGGCGGCTGCTTTCCGTTTGCGGCTCGGTCGGCGAGGCGCTGAGGCTGAGGCGGGGGCGGCAACGGTTGCGGGGGCGCTTTCGCTAGTCGTTGTGGTCGTCGTCGATGCGGTTGCGGTCGTCAGCTGGGACGCGGTGGCTGAGGAGGAGGGGGACGCTGGTGGGACGGGGGCGATTCCGGCGATGGCGCTGACGTCGCTTGATGTACTGGGGCTCGCGCCTGCCGCCTGCGACGTGGACGCGGCCGGGGAGCTGCTGCTCGCTGCGGGCGCCGTCGCTGAGACGCCAGGGTTGGCAGCGCGGCAGGTCTTCGCGTGGCGGTTAAGATTGGAAGCAACGCCGAAACGTCTCCCGCAGCTCTCGCACGCAAACGCTGGAGGGCAGGCGAGCCGCCGTCAGCAAGCGGTCGCAGGGTCGGCGCGCAGAGCGGGCAGCGGACGTACCTTTCTCGCCAGTGTGTACGAGGAGATGCTGCAGAATCGGCCAATCAGCGCACTTTGCCAGCCAGCCAGGCAGCCGCCGCGCGGGCGGGGTGCTCACCTTCTTGAGCGTACTAGGACTGCAACGCGGGTGGGTGAGTAAGTGCTGTCCGTCTAGCTCACAGGCACCGCGAACGCGCGAGGGGCCCGCGAGGCTGCAGCGACCGCGAGGACGAGTGCTACGTACCGATCAAAGGACTTGTGACACATCCAGCAATGGTGGATCTTCTTCTTGGACTCCCTCGGCCGTTCTCGTTCATGACGCTCCTCGGGAGGGGTGGGATCCCGTCCGCCGTCGGAGCCTCCGCCGTGGTGCGAGCCGCCGTCGGACGAGGACGCGCCGGCGGGGTGCGCGGTGGCAGACTGGGGGCGGCTGGCGGCGTAGAAGAGCGAGATGGCCATGGTGGGGTCGCGTCCGTGGCAGAGGGCGGCAGGCTGGGGCCCTGGGATGGACGCGTCTGGGAGGACTTTATGGAGATATGCTCTCTGCGCGGGCGGTGGGAGCGGGCAGGGCGCGTGTGGAGCGTAGGCGAGGTCGGAGGCATACGCGTAGCCGGTTCGAGCGAGGGCAGCGCCCGGCGCGGGACTGTACTGGGACGGCCGCTGGGGGAGGAACAGCGGGTGATCGTGGGGCGGGAATCCGAGAGAGAAGCCGAGGGGCGTGTACGGCGCATGGGAGGCTGCCTGTGGCGTCGACTTGTACAGGTACGCCGGGGCGGGCGCGGACGGGGTGCCAACAGTGTGCATGGCGAGCGCAGGGGCGAGGGTCGATGCGGGTGCGGGTGCGGGTGCGTGCGCGGGCGCGGGCGCGGTGCCTCTCGTATGGTCCAGCGCTGGCTTGCGCGCGAAGGCGAGGGATCGGCTGGAGCTCGTGGTGCGCGGTGCGCGGTGCGCGGGCGGGGGCTAGGGGTAACGGGTTATATATCGCGACGCCCTCTGCGCGACTTTGAATTCAAGGAAGCACGCCCACGTTGTCAGCAATGAGGTGCCGTACCATCCAATCCCATCCCGTCCAGTCCACGCCCTGGCCGTATGCACGCTCGACCGCGTCCCAACGCCAGCCTGGAGGCTCGAGGGACAATCAGCCCCGCGCGCTCGCGAGCCCCAGCCTTGGCCTGATCGTGCTCTCTGCATGGAACGATGCTCCTCAGAGATCCCTGCCGGCCGTTCGAATCTATCGGACCCTGCCCGAACCCGTCTGCGTAACGTTCCCTCGGGTCGCCTTCGCCATCTACCCCTTCTCCCTTCCCGGTGACCCGGTTCAGCTCACGAAGACAGACGCTCTGATAACGGGGAGCGAGCGACAGCGCGCGCACGCTGCTATTGTTGGCCAGCCCTTCCAGCGACCTCTCGCTCGCACGGCACGGTCAGCGGGCTTATACACATGTCGCTGCGAGATGCAGCGCTACGCGCGCGCGCATTGGTCCACCCAGTTCCGTCCGCCGCAGATTGGCGTGTGGACCCATATCGAGGCAGGGGGCAGGCAGACGAGCACCCGCGCTGGGACTGCGGGACCTCTGCAGCCAGTCCAGGAACGGACGCATGACCAGAAGCCGTGGACTCGAGCCAGCCCCTCTGCTGCCGACGATCCATCAGCGGACGACACAACGGGGCAAGACCGACACACCGACAGATACGCACTCATTACGTGACCTGCCCATACCTGGGGCGATCCCTCGCTTGAGACCTCTCAGGACAAAGACGCACCCCAGACAGAAGTCCGAGGGAGGAGCTGGTCTGTACGCAGGAGCAGGTTTCGAATGGGTGGGAGCAATGGCGCCTGGCCGCTTAGACTCGCCGCGCATCCGCTCGTCCCTCCCGTATCCGATGGGCAGGCGCCCATAACAAGCTCTTTATTATATCGGTGACAGCTGCCGGATCGATGGCAGTGATGCCCATGCGCACTGGGTCGACAAGGCAGTCGCGATGCCCTCTGGGCCCATGTCCCAGATGCCCCCCGTGCGAGCGCAGGCTGTCTTGGCCGCCCGCAGGCCCCGGAGATGGGCGCGCGGACAAGCTCAGCAACTGCTAACCTCGCACCCTCCTCTCCGCCGTGTTACCGCCGAGGAGGACGAGCTGTTGGCTGTGGGAATGTCGGAGCAAGACGAGATGTCTGGTCGGGCAAAGAGAGCCCTCCGACCGCCCGCCGGGATTGCGTGCGCGTGTGGGGAAGGGCGGGCGGGAAGCGACCGCGAGAGCAGATTCGAGTCCTCGCAGATGCCTGTTGGCGACAGTTCGTCTCCGATGGCCAAAGGATCTCGCGAGCTCCAAGCCCTCGATCGAGGGCCACAATACAACATTTACTGTACGTCAAAACGGCATCAACATCACCGTGCATGCGGAAGACGGCTTCCTGGATGGTCGAGGGACGGGCAAGTATGGTAGGAGGCCTGACGTACCGTGCGGGAAGCGTCCGCAGGCGCTGTGGCTGGTGTTGTGCGAGCCGAGTTCTGAGCATGGCCGGCGGAGGTACTGCCCCTCCACGCTCGTCTCCGCGGAGGAGAGGTTTCGGCGTGCTAGGCCTCGTCCCCGTCAGAGTCAGAATGCCGGTTCGTGTCCGGTAACTCGCATCCGGCGCGACGTATAGTGGCCGACGTTCGCGAACGCCACAACGCCGCTGTATCAGGACCCTCGCATCTGGCAACGGCCTGCGCAGATTCGTCCGCGGGGCGTCGGTTGGAGAGATTGGATACGACGGCGGACGAATCTCAGCCGCGAGCGTACCGAGATTCGGTGCGCACGACGCGCACCCGGTGGGATCTGGGCAGCAGCATGAATGGTCGAGGTCCGAGGGCGAATGTGCGGAATGCACGTACACGGCCATCCGAGGACATATCCTCCCTTCTCTTTGATGTTCCACGACGTGTTGCGGTGGCGCCGCCATGTATGGGATTGAACCTGCGGACGTTGCGCATTTCGCACTCCGTAGCAGCGAAGGCTGGGCGTGTATATACGCCAAATCTTCTTCGCTTATTAGGGGCTCCAAGAAAGCCGTTTGAGGAGTGGATGCCGGGTGGAAAGCGTCGTTGGCGGACGATTCGAGTGAAAGCGCGGCCATGTAGGTCCATATTTGAGAGCAACTAAAGCCACGTGGCTGCTCGGCATCTGCCGGCGGCCCAATGTTTCGGACACGGGCGCGTTCTGCCTGCTCTCGCCAGTCGGTGGCTGCACTCTCCTCCCCTCGTCCTCGCTGCGTTCCACATCGTCCCTGACTTCGCGCGATGGCCGTCACAGCTGCGCAAAAGACTGCGATAGAGGAGGTTATCCGCGCGCTGACGAGCGCGACGAGTCGCCGTGCGAAACGTCGACTCGCGGATATGTTCCTCGATCTCGTTGACAAAGACTCATGGCCAGAGTACTACGAGGTATGCTCGTGTATGGCACGACTCATCGCGTCGCGTAATTTTGGCTTGTCTCTTCCAGGTCATTCCACAACCACGCTGTATCAACGGCGTAAAGAGCACCCTTGCTCAAAACAAATACAAGGAGCCCCTCGACGCGTTTCAGGACCTTCAGCTCGTGTTCCTCAACGCCCTCTACTACAATGAGCCGGGGAGTCAAATTGCGAAGGACGCCACAACTCTTAAGGTGTGTGGCAACCCGATTGAAACAGGCCCCTGGCTCAGACACCGTCATGGTCAGGGTATCCTTGAGAACGAATGGAGGCAACGTTCCGTCCTCCCAGCGCCTCCCACCTCCGCCCCCTCTTCATCCGCGCAAAAGGTCCACGCCAAGAAGGAGCAACCAGAACGTGCCGCAGCCCAGCCGGCGGCATCCAAACCCCAAACTGCACCTCCCGCCCAGAAGACTTCATCTAAAGCCCCCGCACCCTCGACTGTGAAGGTGGACCCCACGCCACAAGCATCGTCACAGCCCACAGACGCGACGTCTGCCAAAACCCCTGAACGCGGTGCTTCCCCAGACGTCGACGTGGATATCGGCGGAACACCGGAGCCCGAGGTGGTCGGGCACGATAGCGCCAGGGACGGCGAGAGCGACGAGATCGTCCGCCAGCTCGAGAAGGGCCTCCCGAGATGGGAGGGGTTCGCGGACGTTGGTTGGACGGACGAGCTGGATGCTGTGAGTTTCCCCGCCCGCGTGCGGTTCAATATTGGCTCAGACCGGGCCGCGAGCTAACATATGACAGGACCGCATGATAGACATCGTCGTCGCCATATCCAAGTATAGAGACGAGAGGTGCGTTCTCGACCCCATGCTCACAGGCGCGACGCCGCGTATTGAAGCTCGGCGCAGCGGTAATCGACTCGCAGTGAGCATCGAAGCCGTCCCGGAGGAGACGAACATTCCAGACTTGTCGTTCAATGTACCGCGTTCTCGCTGTCTACGGCTGTCCGGGGCGCTGATTGCGTGTCCTCCCACAGTTCCCGCTGTCCCTGGCGCTGGTGGAAGTGAGTGCATCGCGTTCATACTCGAGCACCGGCCGCGGCGGCTAACACCGCCGTAGAGCCGAGCGCGCATGAAGTATTATGAGACGTCGAGGACGTTCGACAAGGAGATGTCCCAGCTTTTCTTGAAGGCCCGCCGGTGGTATGAAGTCGGCACCGAGCCGTACGGAAATGTGCTCGTGCTGCAGGTGCGTCCGCCGTGCACGCCGTGGTGCTCTCAAACGATTCATTTACACCGTGGTTCTGCGACAGAGGCTCTACCACGCTCTCACGTCCCCAAACCCGCCACAGCCCCCTTACGCCTCCGCAACAAAGTTTGCCGCGCTGCCTGCGGGTCCGGGCATTGCGAAGCCCCTGCACGACTCGGTGGAGAGCGACGCACGGGTCACGACCTTCCGTGTGGCGACGAAGGACAGGAAGATCATCGATGAGATCCAATACAAGGGCTGGACCATTCGCCTGGCTGACTGGCTGCATCTGAGCAATCCGGACGATCCCAGCAGGCCTATCGTTGGCCAGGTCTTCAAATGTTTCCTTTCCCAGGATAGGTGAGCCAAGTCAGCCGCTCTCTGGGTGCAATGGTTGCATGACGCTGAACCTGCGCAGCCAGAGAAAGGGGCAGCCCGGCGTGAGCGTAAGCTGGTACTACCGGCCAGAGCAGGTGAGTCTAGCGGCCGCTGACGACGTCGTCCGACACGACACTGAAACACTGCCAGACTTTTCATCCTAGTAGCCGGCAGTTCTGGGAGAAGGAGGTGTTTAAAACCAGTGCGTGGGATCGTGTATCAGGTACTTGAGGGCCTACCTGACACTGTTGTGTAGGTCACTTCGCCGACCACCCTATCGAAGACATCATCGAGAAAATCGCTTGCCAATTCACCGCACGACACCTCCGCGGACGTCCCCGCCCACCATTCTGGTACCCCGGCTGGCCGCTGTACGTCTGCGACTCACGGTACAACGACCGGGACCGGGTGTTCGTCAAAATCAAGAACTGGAACTCGTGCATCCCAGAGGAGGTGCGCAAGAAGGAGGAGTTCATGCCGATATACCCGTTTGAACGCCCTGTCGTGCCCCGCTCCCTCCCGAGTCCCTTCCTCGGCGCGCAGAAAATCAAGGCTCCCGGAGGCATTATCGACGCGCCCGAGAAGCCGGAGGGGGAGAAGGCAGAGCCCGCGGCAGCGGCGACGAGGAAACGACCGCAGCGGAAGGCGGCTGCGAAGGCCGAGGCCGAGCGTGCCGGCTCTACGAAGGCGACCGCAGCGGCGACGCATCCGACCCAGCCGACAACGCAGTATGCGGCGTCCACCGCCTATGGGTACTCGACGCAGGCGCAGAGCCAGTACGCTCAGCACATACCGCCACACGAGGACCGCTCGATATACGCAGCGGCTGGAGGGGCGTCGGCGCTGAACAATGCTACGGTCGAGGAGCTTCCACCCGAGACAGGCGAGCCGGTAACCCACTGTCTATTGAGCCCGCGCTGACCCTCTCTTCCCCTTCAGCGCGACACTTTGATCGCGACCCTGAGACAAACGAAGTGCTATGGTTCGCCGCTCCTCCGGTCGACATCGTCCACCGCCCGCCTCCCAGGTACAGCCTCAAGTACCTCGCGTTCTTGGCGCGGAAGCGGAAGCGCGAGCAAGGCCACGATCCCAGCGGCGATGCCGAAGCTATGGCGGTAGACGTCGACGACGAGGACGCCTCGCGGCAGCCGAAACGGAGGAAGATGCCTCCGACGGTGACGGAGCAGCTGGAGGCGTTGATGAAGGAGCATGGGTTGGATCAGTTGCCTCTTTCGTGAGGTGGTCGGGTTGTGCGCTTTTGTAGCTTATCATTATGCTTGTGTACTTTACCTCGTTGTGTAAATACGACTCTCCGTGGTGCATGGTGCATACCATGTACATCACTGCACACTTCCTCTTTCGCTATGAGTCGGATGTCGGGATCCACAGCCGACTGTCTTACAGCATGAAGTAGTCTCTTTACTATATGTCATCGGAGTAGGCTGAGGTTACATAGCGTCCCTTATAGCGCCCATGCGGTACGCTACTCTACCGGAATCTAGACTCCATACCCATCCTAGCGATTTTCTCGATCTCTGCTTCTGTAAGCCCCAGACCTAGTGGAGGCTTCGCCATGAGCAGCGCATATTCTCCTAGCAGAGAGTTGCGGAATGGTAGGATATCGTCGGTCTGAATGAATCAAGGTGAATCAGTATGACAGGCAAACCTCCGCGCCTGATCCCGATGACAGAACAGATACGCACGCAGATGGCGACGGGATGGTCGTGGCCGAGGTAGTATCTGAGATGGTGCGCGTCGAGCGTCGGGACCGTCTTGCAGAGGAGGTTGGATGAGAGGCAGATCTCGATGCACATCTCGTCCGTGTGCACGATTTTCTTTGCGTCTGCGTCGAGGAAGGTCGCGTGCCCGAGCCGGTCGGGCTTGTATGACAGGAGCTTGAGGGTTTCGGGCGCGGGGCATTCTGGAGTCTGTGTAGTATCGTTAGTACACCGGCCAAATGAGTCTGTGGAAAGGAATACAAACTTCTGCGATGTGGAGGGTGACGCCGAGCCCTGCTTCTTTGGCGACTCGGAAGTGCTCCGCAAACTCGTCCATGTTTCCCGCCTATGATGAGAAGGATCAATATAGTGCCATATCGTACAACGTAGCAAAAATAGAGATGTATCCCACCCTTGGATCTCCACAGAGGTCGACACCGACCACTCGCCGGCCTTCCTTCTTCAAGCTGACGGCACACTCGATGCATTCTGCGGCCGTACGGTAGTCCATCCGGCGGTCCAGGCTAACGATGAGGGCCGCACGTTCAGCCGGGAACTGTTCCAACTCGTCCAGCACCGTCTCGATATATTTCCTGCGCGTCATGGAGGGTGTCTCGCGCGGAGTGCTCCGGAGCTCTAGGTACGCCGCCTGCGAGTACCCGTCATGCCCTTCGGTCAGGAAAAAATCGAGCACGGCGCGTGCTGCTTTTCTAAGGGTGTCGGGAGTAGACGTGATGGCGTATATGGCGGGGAAGAGGCCGAAGAAGTCGTTGAGCTCGTCCAGGACGACCCCTTCCTGTAGCCTGTTCAGCCCCGCACGGACAGCTTCGGGGAGGGCGGAGGCTGCCTCGGCGCTATTTTGGGTGTGAAATTCGTTGGCGAGCTGTTGCAGGACGGGGAAGGGAATCGATCCGTTGAGGTGTGCATGAAGCTCAGCTTTGGGAAGCTTTTTGAGGAAGTCGAGTTGAGATGGTGAAAGGCTGGCGAGTGCCTCTGCAGCATATCCGGCGACGGTGTGCGACATGCCCGCAAAGTTAGGCGACCTCTACGGGGGTGGAATGAGCTACGATGGTGTAGTGTGCGTGCCAGTGCAAAAGTTGGAACAGATGTATTTTTATGAAGCCGACGAGCGGACGTCTGTAAGATGACTCGAGTATAGGTGTTTGGTGGGCTGACGGCACGGTAATCGAGATCAGACGCTTTATTCGTGCCTGTTGCGCAGCGCGTGGATTTAGTACTCACGTATACCCCAGAAGGACCGACGACCGCACCGAATGCTGCACGAACCGTTGTACAATGTGGCTGAGCAACTTGGAGGGACCAAAGCAGGAACGTGGACAAGATCTTGCGCAGATCTCGGGGAGTCGGGCCGCAGTTCCGGCCCGCTCTCTGGCGCCGCAAGCGCTTCCTGGCCGAGTTGTGCTTGTCTTCAGCCACCACATTCCACTCCTCCTCCATACATCTCACAATCTGGTCTCTGGCTCCCATCCGGACTTGGTTATTCCTGCTGCAAATTTTGAAATGATTGGACCCGACATCCCAGCCCACCTCTTGGCTTCGACTTCGTCACGAAACGACGAAGAAGGCTCGGACAACGAAGGGCCTGCGTCCATCGGTCCCCAAATCCCCTCTCACCTTACCTCTGCGCCTGCACGATCTACTACACCACCTGCACCTCCCGCTGAAGAGGAGGAAGATGAGGATGACTATGCGCCTGCACTGCCGCCAGAACTTGCCGCTACTCGTGCAAAGAAGGTACTCGGGCCAACATTCCCGCCTTCGGTGGCAGCGCCGCGCTATGATGAGGATGAGGATGACGACGATGTGGGACCGAGACCTCTGCCTCAAGGAGTTGTCCTGGAGGAGAAGGATGGTGTACAAGAGTTCTTGGAGCGAGAAGAGCGGAGGAGGAAGCAATTAGAGGTATGTGATTAAGTCTACGATTTGTGCCCAGAGAACAGCGTCGCGCGGGCATCGTGGGTATTGTCGAAGCAAAAGCTCACATGCTCTATAGGAAGCATCGAAACCGAAAGCGCCTCAGCGCGAAGAATGGATGCTCGTTCCTCCATCCTCGTCTGACTTGTTGGGATGTGCGTACCGCTTCACCCTAGTGTCGCGCCTGTCTAACGCATGCTCTAGCTATTGACCCCACTAAACTTACACGACCGCGACAATTTGCGCGAACTGCTCAGCCATCCCGTGATGCAGATACGTCCCTTTGGACTGAGACACCTGCAGAGCGTCAGCAGCGCATAGCAGATGAAGTTGCTGGGAAGCGACGACGAGCGGCGGATGTTGGCCCTGCGGAAGATACAGACCTTGATGCACGCAAGAGGCGAAGGTACGAGGAAGAAGTCCGAAAGGGAGTAGAGGAACACACTGTACGCTACAGGAGTCTTGTGCCAAGCAATGTGTGAACTCACTGACATACCGTTCACAGAGGAAAGTGCGCGGTGCGACGTTGCTCGACCAGCACAAGCGCGTGTCTGCTGCGAAAGAGGCCGAGAAGGCGCGGGAAGGCCAGGAGGACGAACCACCTGCATTCTGGGACCATGGTCGAGACATGGCACTCGGAGGCAGACTCATGGACGACAAGACGCGGGACAAGTTCATCCGCGAGGCGAAGGGCCTGGGAGATAGGTTCGGGTCTGGCAAGAGCGGCTTCCTATGAGGACCGTCAATCGTATTTTGTACCATCGGACAACACTGTACTGTGTAACTTATTGCTCGTCTTCTCAAGGAGTGTGTGCACGTACGGCCCTTGTCCCTGGTCCTGGTGTTATTGCTGACTAGTAGCCGGTACGTACTTCTACGGCACTTGTGTGTCCCGAAGGAGGCGCATGGGAACGCGAGTGCCGAGACCGGAGGTCGAGTGAGAGGTCACGTCGCGCGCGAGAGCCGTACGCTGCGACGTATCACGTTGCCGCCTGTGCTCGCGAGGCTGATGAAAGACCGGGTGAGGTGAATAGCAAGCTGCGAGACGGAAGAGAGAGAGCCGGAGAGAGGACGGGTGCGGGGGAGGCGTAAACATGCGCGCCGGACCGGCCGGGGAATGCGGGGTAGCCGGTGTCGTGCTCGCCGGGTTATAGGTACCCTGCCCAGGGCCTCCTCCTCGCTCTCTTCCCCTGACCACCTCCTGCCCTCGCGCCTTCGTTCTTACACGTCGACTACTCGTCTCTGTATATCCTAGCCATGGCCGATCGTCTCGCGCAGGTTGCTGGTCACCTCTCCAACACGTACAGCCGCGGGCTCCTTGCCGGCGAGGTCGCGATTATCACTGGTGCGTGCTGTCGCGGTCCCTCAGGGCTGCTGCCGCAATTAGCTGGAATCCATCATGCTAACGAATCCTGTCCCGACGGCCAACAGGTGCCGCCCAGGTGAGCCTCGTCCAGCGCTCTGCGCGATGACGTATCCAGGGGAAGTGTCAGAGTGCTCACACCCACGCTGTCGCGTAGGGCATCGGTCGCAGCGCCGCGCTCTTGTTCGCCAAGGAGGGCGCGAAGGTTGTCGTTACTGAGTGCGTCCCCCGCCTTCCCCGCTATGTGCGCCACAGTCTGACAGTCGTGGATGCGTGTTCTCTCACCTGCGATATTGCCACGTGATACTACCTCTCCCTCAGCCTCGACGAGAAGAAGGCGCAACTGGTCGTCGATGAGATCAAGCTCGCGGGCGGTGATGCGCTCGCGGTCGGTGGTGATGTCGGTGCGGATGACTTCCCCGAGAAGGTCATCTCGGCTACCATTAAGTACGTTGCCCACTCCCCGCACTTAGCTTACGCCGGGGAATATCCTGACCTGTGTCCGGTATTGTAGGAAGTACGGCAAAATCAACCACATCGTGAACAACGCCGGCTTCACCTACGACCGGATGCTGCACACGACGCCCGATGAGGCGTTCGACGTGATCATCCGTGTCCACGTTCGCGCGCCCTTCCGGCTCATCCGTGCCGCTGCGCCTCATATGCGCATCAAGGTCAGCCAGCGCCCTATGTGTCTGTACTTTCGTCATGTGCTGACCGGTGACGTCTGCGCATTCCGACAGGGCAACACCGAGAACCGTTCGATCATCAACGTCTCATCCACGTCTGGTCTGCACGGCAACGTGGGCCAGGCAAACTACGCCGCGGCGAAGGCGGCTGTCATTGGTCTCACAAAGACTGTGTGCAAGGAGTGGGGTGCGTTCGGCGTGCGCGCGAACACCGTCGCGTTCGGATTTGTCCAGACGCGGTACGTGCCTTGAACTCTTGCTCAATGTCGCCGTGGTCGGAGGAAGGACTCACCTGGATGTTTTGCAGGTTGACGGCGCCGAAGGAGAACGGCGAGACGATTGAGGTGAACGGGAAGAAGGTCGCGCTTGGCATTCCCGGACAGACCAAGGGCCCCAATCCCTTCGCGGCTATTCCCCTTGGTCGTGCGGCGACCCCCGACGAGGCCGCCGGCGGTGTCCTCTTGTGAGTGCACCCTATTTCTACATGCGCGAGTATGGGGCGGATACTGAGTTGCGTTTCCTCCTTGTGCAGCCTCGCGTCGCCACTCGCGTCCTTCGTTTCGGGCCACACGCTGGAGGTTACGGGCGGTGCGGGCATTTGAGCTCGTTGCATCCGCTCGTTTGATATTTCTTTCCCAATTTAAAGTGCGCCCTGGGCCATGGGATGGACGGCGGCTGGACCTTGTATACTGTACAACATTACCAATAAGTATCCCGGCATCCCCGCCGTTGCAGCCACCACAGGATCGCTGGACTTGGCAAATTTGAGTAACGGGTGCGCTCCTGGGCTCCGTGAGTCGGACGTTTTTGAAGAAGACTCAGATACCTCCGCATCTGCACTTTGGCGCACATTAACTGGCAAGCCGCAAGCCGGTCACGTCTCACGGTCTGTTCGACGGTTGATCAACTACTCACGTTCTGGTATCTCACCAGTCCAGGCGTCCTACATACCAGACATCGCTTGCTCGAAGACATCGTCCTCTAATGGTAACCTGCTCCCAACAATTCCTCAACACAAGCTGAGAGCACTTACTCACCGGTCTCGTTTTTAGCAACTGTGGGTTCGAGAAGCGACGGCCGGCAACTCTGCAAGATGCAGGCGTCCGCCGATTGTCTGATGTCACGAACACTGTAGCGAGGGAGACCCTTACCGGATGTGGTGCCTCGCACGACCCTGCCAAACACCCTGTCCTGGATGATACGCGTTGACGTCGCTGGCGGCCGTGGTCGCGGGATCAAACAGGTATGCAATGCGCATGCTCCCGAGTGCCCCTCAGATTACGGCTATTGATGCATGATGGGTTGCGTTCAGGGTTGAATTGAACGCTCGTTCGTGTGCGAGTGGAAGACCTGGAGAGTGGCAGCCAACTGAGCCGAGATGGCCTGCTTCGCGACGTCCGAGATTAATGTCAGCAGTAGGGGCCTTCGTCGCCTTCGAAGGATAAAACGTCGGAGGAAGAAGTTGAGCGGAAGCGACAAGTTGACGAGTACTTCCAGAATTCAACGGTGCACTGGGAGAGACAATGGTTGCATCATCATGACCACTGATCAAAGATTTCATCCAGGTATGTACGCGACCTCTCACCTCAGGGTGGGATGAACCCAAGACTCCGGAGGTGCCGTAGCTGGCCCCTTCTGCGGGCTTCTGCCGTGCACCGTTGCGAGCGAAGAAGTCCAAAACGCTAATTAACCTAGACTCGCGTTTGGTGAGCAGACCCGAGACGTCTGGCCACCCCCTTCAACCCCGGTTCCAAGTTCCAACAGACGTCTCTGATCGCCCGTTTCCTTCAATCAGCCTCCTGGAGCGTTGCGTACGTATGACGCGTGGACGCGACGTGCCGGACGTGCTTGGGCAGATGCAGACGCACGAGCTGCCACACTGGACTCCGGACGTACGTACGTCGCACCGAACGGGTTACGGCTCCAGTGCCGCTTGAGCAGAGTTCAAACTATACCGTAGAAGGAACTCGCGCCGTCCCGCGTATGTCGGGGTCAGGCCCGGATGGACCTGCCAGCTGCAGGGCTGCACTGGGTCACGTCGGAGACTTCCGTATGTTTTTCTCTCCTTTCTTCGCAGATGATGCCGCGTACAGATTGCGAGATGGACCATCACCAGCAGGTGCAAACTGCATAGAGCTCTGATATCAGTGTCATGTTCTGTGCGTGTGTAGCCGCAGCATATTGATGGCTCGGAGTTTGCATCCACAGCGAGCTGTTGCACCAGCCACAAGCCGAGCCTTCGGCTCGATGCCACGCCCAACTCGAAGTGGCACCCATCTTGCGGTGCAACCGCAACAGACGTCCTGAACCCTCTGGAGTCTGCGCGATGGAGCTTGCTGCACAGGCGACTCTCAAGAGTCTCAGAACCATGGCCGGCAGCCCATCATCATGCCGATATTCGAAATGCCGCGATCCGACGTGCTTGATCTCCCCATCCGCTTGCGGAGAAGGGTCTCCTCCATGGCCCAGCCGGTGCTTCTGGCTTCTGGCCGTTCGCAGCCGTTCGCCAAACCGCACTGGACGGAGGAGCCTGGAGATGAAGTCATATCATGACTTTCCCCGCTTGCGGCTTGATTTCCAGGGCGCGCCAGCTCGTTGCTTCCGGGCCTTGCGACGACGATCCGGGCTTGCCGGACCCCGGGGGCTCGACTCTTGCTCATGCGAGAGGGTGTCGACGTCGCCATGGCGCGGATCCGAGTGGACGCAGTGCAAGGCTCCAACCGCAGGCGATGGCGAGTGAGACACACCCGGGCCACGGTCAGGGTAGCAAAGGAAACGGCGACGGAGATGGAGACGGACAAACGAAGGAAACACGGCCTCGGGCTCGGCGTCGGTGCGAACGCACTAGCGTGATTTTCTTTCTTTGCGGGTGCGGGTTCAAGGGCATTAGTTGGGGCGGGCGGTACGAGTAGTAGCGTATGTATACACCGGCTGGATGGCATGCATGTACGACGTGAGAGGAAGGGAAGAGAGGAGGAATACTGAGAATAATGAACAGCAAGCGAGAGGGAGGCGGGACCGGGGACGGGGATGGGGATGGGGATGGGGCAGGATGAGGACGAGACGAGACCAATGCAAGCGGGCGCGCACGGGCGATGCGCGCCCGCATAATAATATGACGACTGAATGGGCGAGAGAACGAGAACACGAACGGAAGATGGAAGGTTCGACCGGGAACGTAGCGAGGTGGGGAGGGATAAATGGGGTAGTAGGGGAGATCCGGGACCAGACGAGACGGGAGACGAGAGACGTGGACGGAGCTGAGGCGAGGACAGGAGGAACGTGGTGCGTGGTCGAAGGCGGAGGTGACAGGAGATATGAATGCGGTGGGAGCGAGGAAATGGAAAGAAGGCGCGGGGGAAGTAGAGGCAGAAGCTGGTATGCAAACGAACAGAGAGGAGGAGCGAGCCGGAAGAACGCCGAGCCATGCGAGCAACCCTGAGAACGCGACTGCGACCGCAACCGACCGCGACCGCGAAGAGGACGGGGAGGATGGCGAGGGCGGGAACACACGCGCGAGCGTCTGTCTAGAGACTAGCGAGGCGGCGGAGCCCTGCACGCATCTCGCCCGCGCGGTCTTCCGCCAGGGCGGTCGCAGCAGCTGCTGCAGCGCGCACCGGCCGAGTCGCTGGCGCCCGTGAGTCCAGCATATAAATTAAAATCCCCGTCCTCCCACCTCGCGCCTCCCTTCCCCCCCCCCGTTCGCCCCCAGCCCCCGCCCCGTCCGCTCCCTCTCCCCCGGGATTCGGCTCGCCCCTCCCCCCGCCCTGTCAGCGCCCGTCCCCGTGGGTCCGCCCCCGTCCCGGCGATCATCCGAGTGAGGGGGGACAACCAGGAACGGGCGGGCGGACATGTGAATAGGTTCTGACAGAACGAGGGCTGGGCGGTGGCGGTTGATGTTCGTGTCGTGTGTGTGTCGGTGATCGAGCAGGGCTTGCGTCCCGGGGGCCGGATCGCGTTGGGCGATCACAGCATGATTTCTCGGATCTGGGTCGAAGGGGAAGAGGGAGGGGGAGGGTCAGTAAGTGGTGGCGTCCTGTCATTGCAGCGGAGGAGGCTCGGGACGGGCGCGGTCCCAGGGGAGGGCCACGTGCCGCGCGGAAGCCAAGAGAGTCAATGGGACTCACGTTCTTGCTTATGATCGTACTGTAGAGGCGCGCCGGCGGATGCCAATTGCAGCGTTTTCGAGATCGCGAGGTTCCAGAGAAGACGTCGAGAATGCGCGTGTTTGGCACAGCGGCGCAGGGCGGTTGAAGGAGCGCGCGTTGCGTGCGTGCGTTGCGGGAAGCGGAAAGTGCGGCCAAAGTCGGTCGGGCGGGTACCAGCGGAAAAAACAGAGGTCATGATGAGTTACATCAGCCGTCAAACTCTGATAGGACCGCAAAACCGAAAGCGAAGAAACGAAAGGAAGGGACGAGACAGAGAGGGAACTACATGTGCCACGACTTGAACGACAACGACGGATGGACAGATGCGGGAGTGATAGATAATGATATCCAGAGACGAATGAGGGGTTGCGCGATCGAGACCGCCGGGAATTAAACCAGTACCAGAGGAGTGATTACAGTAGGCAGGGGAGAAGAGGCGAGGCACGAAGACTCAGATCAACGCTGCCGTTTGAAGGCTCTGTCGCAGTATGATGCTGAATGAAGACGGGGTGCGACCGTGAGCACCATTGCGTCGCAGTGCAGGGGACCAAAGGTGCCAAATATGGACAACGCGAGAAGGTCGGGGCAAAGAAAAGAACGGGAACACTCACTCTGCGCAGGCACCGTCAGTCAGCATCGTCCAATGCGAAGAAGACGCGGGGAAACGCACCTTCAACTGCAGCCATGACCACCCGGAGCATGGCCGTATCCGTTGCGGTCGTTACGCTTTGTGCAGGCACGTTAGTACAGCCGCCGGTCGGATGATACCATGGAAGTCGGATGAGGATGATCGGCTTTGACGTACTGGATGTAAATCTCCCTCTCCTTTGCGTTCGCCTTCTGGGCGAGTCTCGCAAACCGTTTCCGGAAATACTCACGACCGGCCTTGGCGTCGTTGGCCTCACCATCATAGTCCTGGATGCACGGTATGAGCATTCCGGGGAAGCGGCCGCGTTGCAGGAAAGGGGTATACGCACCGGGAAGAAGTTCTTAATGTCTGAATGTTGTACCTTCTTCTCGAAGAGATCGTTCTTGTTGAGGAACAGGATCTAGACGGGCAGTGGGGTTAGCCGATGGCGAGAACCGATCGTTCGCGCATAGATAGCACTCACGATCGAAGTCTGCTTGAACCACTGGGAGTGACATATTGAATCCCAGATGGTCATCGCATCCTGCATTTGGTTCTATGCGCAGCCCCGTCAGACGAGTTCCCGTCGCCATCAGGATGATCTCGACACGTACTGCGTCCTTGTCTTCAACCAGACATTGATCGAAGCCGCTCAAGCTGACGAGGAAGAGGATGCTTGTGACGTCCTGGAAACAGTGGATCCACTTCCGCCGCTCGCTCTTCTGACCGCCGACATCAACCATGAGCATCTCATGATCCCGCAGGGTGAAAACCGTCTCGGTGATGCCAATCGTCCGTGCGCGGGCGTGGACGATGTCCTGCTCGTTTGGCTGGTAGGCGGGATCGAATAACCGGTCCAAGTCGGAGAAGTAATAGATCAAGCTGTACGGGACGGGCGGCATCAGCGCAGTTGGCGACGAGGTACGAAGGGACGGTAGACGCACTTCTCCGGTAGCGCTGCCTCGTTGCCTCGGGAGTACGCTGCCTGGACGTTGGGGTCCTCCCAGAGCCGGCGGAGCACGTCGCGGTACTCGATGGGGAAGGGCTCGCCGTCCTTGATGTCTGACGCATCCTGGACGATCTGGACGAGTTCCTTGTTTTCCTCGGAGACCTCGAGCTCCATGTCCTCCATGGCGTCGATGACGTTGCTGAGCCCATGTGTGAGGTTGTTGAAGACGAGCTGGCGGTAGGACTCGATCTCTTGTGAGGAAAAGGGGACGCGGTGGATGAGGCGCATCTGCTTGAGGATGGTGGACTTGCCCGAGTCACCGGATCCGAGGAGGAGGACCTGGAGGCCAGTGTCGGCGATCGGGTTGGGTAATCGGGTAGCAGCGGAGGAATAGAACGCACCTTGACCTGCTTTTGCAGCTTCAGCTTTGCCTGGGAGGAAGTGTGAGAAGGGCGGAGCGAGGACGAGGAGATAACGGGGGACGAACCTCCTTGAGAGACTTCTCTGCCTCTCTGTGAAGCCGCTTCTCCTCCTCGCTGACTTCGAGACCACCGGAAGACATACACGCGCCCATGGCGAATAGAAAAGTAAAGGGAGGGGTGAAGGAACGAAACGGGACTCGAGGGAGGCTGACGGAGAGGTTGACCGGCTTTGCCTGAGCTCGCTGGAGGAGAAGAGGGCGTCAGAAGGGAGGGCACAAGAAGATCAGGGAGAAGATGCGGATGATGGGAACAGCTGGTGCGGTGTGTGGCACGCGGGACCAGCGTCGGAGGGAGACGGGCGGGGGACTTACAGGGAAAAAGAGCGGCGACCTAACGGTGCGCGAAGGGGGGCGAACGCGGGAGCGTGGGCGGGCGGAAGGACGAGGACGAAGGCGAGGGCGCGGGGAAAGGCGAGGGAGGAGGGAACGCGTCTCAAGACTTGAGTCCACTCTCCTCGCCAAATCGGGCCGCCCCCGCCACCACGCTCGCAAGGCGCCCGCTGCGTTCCACAGGCGCCCATACTCGCCGCCGCGGTACCCGGGCGGAGCTTCAACTCGAGTAAGCACCACCTAGCAACGGACAGGCGGCGCTCGAAAGTTGTAACGAGACGGTTCAGTGGGTGCGGGCGATCGGGCGGTGGCACTGCCCTGAAGGGCGTTAATTCGATCGAGGATCGGTCGGACAGGAACGCTGAGAGCACGAATTGCCGGCGTGTGTCCCAGTCCGAGTCCGAATGCTTTCCACCATTGCGCTTCAATGTTCTTTCGACCGACGAGTAGAGACCCTGCCGGTTAGTACCTGCTGGCCACCATGAAAAGTCTAACCGCAATCATCGCCGTTGAGCACGACCGGGCCCGTAGTGCCGACCGCGGTCGGAACATCGAACGAGGTCGACGTCGAAGCCGAGCGTGAGCGGACGAAGGTTGGACAGCGTTGGAGATCCGGAGATGCCAGGGAGCAATCCCACCCCCGCGCGTCTCAGCTAGAGCTGCCGAGTTCCCACCCCGACCTGCATGAGCTGAGAGGGTGTCGAGCGCACTGCTCGGCATTATGCCTGGAGGCTCAAACCTGTCGCTGCTGATCTTGGTTCAATTTCGGATGGTGGTACTATGAACCGACGCGTCGAGAGGGATCTCCACCGCATAAACGCGCTTCATTGTCTGCCATCAGCCACATGGCTCACCCGCTCTGCTGGGTCGTCCCTGCCCCGAGGCTCCAGAACGCCTTCCGCGGGCCGGGCGCCGCGGCGCCTAGGTTGTTGCTACGAGCCACAGTCGGATGAAGTTGCGGCTGACGTCTGCCACATGCGACACTGACAGCCAGTGCTCACCAGCTCTCTCATTTTCTGCGGATATATGCGCGTGGTCACCACCATAGGCGATGCCTACGCCGACGCCGACGTTCTCCGAGCGCATCCATCAACTGTACATAAACCTGGATACCGACAATGCATACAGCCCTGGGCATCAGTCTCGTCGCTCTCTTCTAACTCGCCGCAACCCGCAGTGTGCCCATCTATTGCCAACATACACGGCCCTTATTCCGACGGATATTCCTCGCCCGTCTTGCACGCGGACGAGCCCAAAGCGACGCGGCAGCCATGTGGCTACGTTGAAACGCGCTTCAGCCCCGTCGGCGGGTCCGTCCCGCTCTGCCCACGCGTCCCGCCTGAGCTCGCCTCCCGCGCCGCCGCAGACGGCCTGGCTCCATCCTGCGAGGGCAGCGGCCGTCGTGTCCCTCACTTTCGTCGACCCTGTACCGCGCCGGATGACAGCATCGGCGCCCTCAAACGCGAACTTGCACTGGGCGGTCGCGCTCGGCGTGACCGTCGGGAGCGCGTATACGGATATGTATCTCGTGCATGTGGTCAGTGAACCCAACTTCCAATTTGGCGGCTCCGATTAGGACCTGCGACGCTTTGCTGACTGCGTGTTTGTGCTTCCTTCGCCTGTGCATCTCGTATCCGAATCGATGGCAGTAGTGTCCCCCGGAAGCAGATGCCACACCGCTGCAAGAAGTGCATGGCACACGGCCTCTCTGCGCCCGCACACGATGCAACGGAACGCCGCAGATCGTACAGGTCCGCTGGCCTGAGGGGATAGCGCTCCGAGTGGCCCAGCTGTGGTCCATGTTGACAGCGCAGCCGAGCCGCTGGCGGGGTCATCTAGACGCCTTTCGGTGATTGTGCTCTTCGCTGGTCGCCCGCAGAACATCGCCGGTACTCCGCCGTCCGAACGCGAGCCTCCTGGAGTTTGGCACTTAACGTGAGCCGTGTGGTAAGCGGAACGCTGAACCGCCTGGAGTCCGGACAGGTACATCCGTTAAGCTCCCAGCGCACTACCTCCATCGACGTCTGGCGTTGTGTGCCTCGAACCGAGTCGGACGAGCAGTGTGTGTCGGACGTTGACGCGCAGGTACACGCTGGGACTTCAGCGTTAGGCCCTGCCAGCATGCGACATTCGACGGACCCTGGGCGATCGCCCGCCTTCTCCGCCCTTTCTCCCTCCGTGCGCCCGGGACCGCTCCGAGCGGGTTACGAACGCTCCGGGGCAGAGCAAGTGCACGAGTCGGTAGTTGACGTATGCGCTGAGTACTCTTAGCAGCGGAGGTGTCGGCTCGTATGCGGCTTCCATCCCGGCGCCCTCTGCGAGTTGTTCGTCGTAGGTAGGTGGTTGACGTTGAGGACGTCGTCGTCGTGCGGCTGTTGCTCGGTGCGCTTCGCCGATTTCCTTCTCTTGCGAACTTCGCAGCGCTGACGTGCCGTTCTGATCCTTTTCGGTGCAGGGTTTTGCGAATGCCCTGTCTCCGGCGGCAGCTGGAGTCACATAGGATCACGCACGGGCTGGCTGGCGTCCGGCTGCGCACGGCCATCGCAGGAGGTGGGTGGGTAGTATTCGCTGACATGTCAAATGGACGCCTTACTGCCTGGTTGCAAAGGCCTGAGCATGGGAGTGAACACGGGGGATGGCTTTGCACCGGCCATCTATCTGCGCTGCTCAGCGTGTATCCCGTCGGGAGATCGTCGTGGAATTAGTGATGGCGTGAGCGAATGCTCAACCCGCAGCTGACGATGAGTGCGCATGATGGAGGTGGTGACTTGTCGACTTCGGGAGTGTACGCACACGGGTTGCCTATCGCTGATGTTTGGCTGAGAATAGGTGATGCTGCAATCGCCTCAGTCTGCATCCCCATCGGGACCCCCCACGAACTTCAATCAGGCGACAGCAACACCGCTGCGACTTTGCCATATTCCTGCACGTTCTGCTTCCCCAGCATGACCATCATCAAGCTTGGAGGAAGCAAACGCCTGACGTTTAGCTGCTCATTCCGGCCACCTCTGCCTTCCCTCCACCTCGGATCAATGGTGAGTATGCTGGTCCGCCCTCATTGCAGTCCGTTCGCTGAGTTGTCGCCTCCGCTTCGCAGATGCTGAGAGGATGTACAAAAGAGTCGATGGCAGGTGCCGTATCAACAATGTGCACATTCTCGGGATCGAGCACGGTGTTGCTGGGACCCTGACCTTCCAACACATACAGTAGATCTTCCGGACTATAGCAACGACTGAGACCTGCCACAACAGAACTCCGGCATTCTCTTCCTCATCTCGCCTTGGTCGAGCTTTTGCACCAAGTACAGAGTTCGCGCCTCGAGCATCGACATTCGGCCCGTAGGTAGGATGTCGCGCTTCTGAGTTGATTACAACATGGCAATGTCATGTGGACACACGAAACTCGGCAACCATTCCGTTATGAGACCACCTGGATAGCGACCGTGAGGGTATCTACGCCGCTTCGCGAAGGGGCGTATTCTACTTCTGCCAGATGTTGTGCCACGTCTATGGGTTACCAGGTGAGTCCTGCTGTTCTGTCGCGCTTGGGTACCCTGCGCCGACTCCCTCAGTAGCCTCGGTCGGTATGACTGAAACGTCCCCAACCTAATGCGCAGACAACGCCTTAGTGTGCTTTCCCAACCTTGGTGACTAACGCCCGCAATCGGTGCGCTCTATGGGATGGGGCCGTATCATCTCGTACCGCGATGTCGTGCTGTCAGCTTCTAGACAGGGTACGTTCCACATCCCGTCTCGTCTGTCGCACGACGCGAGTTTCCACTATGGTCGAAGTGTTCCGGGGACAACAAAGTGGCCCGTTGCCTACTCATGATCAAGGCTCAGCCGACACCTTAGGCATAGCATGGCTCTGAGGAGTGAGTGTGATGCGGCGAGCAGTCCCGCAGGCCGCACTCCACCATACCAGCCCTCGGACGAACCCTGTCGTGCCGAAGTGTAACATACAGTAGAGGTGATTTGCACAGCGCCTATCTCAACTTGGGTGGAGCTAGATCTTGCATTGGGTGGAGTGAGGACGTCCAGGCCCACAGGCGCTTCCTCCATAGCAGCCACGTCCAGGTTGAGGCAAACGCACAACAGATCTTGCATTGGGTGGAGGGCCCCGCAGACCGCCCCCTGGGCGTTTCGCCCGCTGCAAATCACCTCTAGTACGAAACACCCGGTGTGCATCCGCGTCCCAAAAACACTCCAACAGTATCGCCCTGCCACTCCTTTGACACACTTCACATGAGCAGTTCTCCATACCTCCCAATGCGCAGAGTACGGCGGGATGTGGTCAGGAATTAAGACGCTGTGCTTAGCGCGTTGTTTACTCCAGGGTGCTCCAGAGGCGGATGTCATCGGGCGCGTCAGGTGAGTGTTGCAGTCTCGGATGGCGGGCCTGTTGGCCGTCCTATGCCTGGGTTCGTGCACACAGGACGAGCACTATGCCTCCATTAAGTGGGTATCCTTCACGTACGCTCGTGTCGCAGATGTCCTGTAGTATCGTTGCGCTGTAAGTGCATGAGCTTGAGCTATTTACGCGCGAATAGTACGACTCCCGGAGAACGTTCGAACGCTGCCGGCCAAGGAAAGTTCGACGGTCGTGGCGAACTGGCCTCGGTCTCCAAAATGCGTCCGCTGATTGGCCCGGTGACCTCGTTCTGCGTACTAAAGTACGCGATCGTCATCGTCGTCGTATCGTATGACGTCGCGGTCGATCAATCCGCTTCCGAGCCTACTTGGCGATCTGGGGGAAGTACCAGGGAGTGTCTTGTGCGTTGTGGACGGATAGGCGGCAGTTGTCGGGCGCAGAGTAGACGCAAGCCTGGGTATTTGGAGCGCAGAGTTGTATTGTACATTTAGCGGACCGATCGCACTGAATATATGAACACCGTACAGTCCGGGAAATCACCAAACCACCAGGGAAACCACCAAACCACCACTGATCCGCGAACAAGAGAAGTAAGAGACAACAGGAGCGCAAGAGGCCGGGTCAGGACACAGAGAGAGAGGGAGACTGTAATGCAGGGAGGCGTAATGTACATTGCGGTGGTGAGATGATGATGCACAGAGTGAGGCGGGCTCGAACGAACGGTAGGGGCAGAGAGGCAAGTGAGGAACAGTGCAATCGGAGAGCAAGGAATCGAGGAGAACACAACGAGAATCAATGCTGCAAGGCAAAAACGAGAGGCTCACACGCTCATGGGCACACCTCCCATATTGCTGATACCCTTCAGCATCTGCGTCGATGCGCGGAAGATGGTGCCAGGCGCAGGTATGTGGATGAGCGACCGTTTGCGGGGACCGCCCAGACCTGCCGGGCGCGTGTGCTCGATTCGGGGCGAGGAGCTGGGCGAGGACGTGGGCGATTCCACGAACGGGCGATCGTCATGGGCTGGCTGGTAGGGCATCGAAAAATAGCTGGGCGGCTCCTTTCCGTGCGGGATGGGCGAGGGCGACGCTGGGAGTGGCGTCTGGATGGCAGCCTTTTCCGGCAGCATCGGACCTGGCAGGGGTGTTGGGATGGGGTCAGAGGGAGGGGACGTGACCCGCTGGGCGAGCTTGGCCTGCACGGTATGGACGATATGTGGCGATGACAGGTTCGTTACGGAGGCGAAGGGGCTGGGAATAGGGGTGCGCCGGGGAGAGGGGCGGAGCTCGTCCTCCTCTGGTATCGCGGGAGCGTGCGCAAGGGCGTGGATGTGGTGCACGCCTGCGACCCGGCAGGGATGCGATTCGTCTGGAAGAGATAGCGCACGGCGGAGAGGGATCTCGTCCGGGTCGGCGGTGGCAGCTTGTGCGGCATGGGAAGCGCAGGGCACCTCGAGCGTGAAGGCGGTGAGAGCGTCGGCGTCGGTAGAGCGGCGGCGGCGGTCTACTTCGTCTACGGCAATGATCGCGTCAAAGCCGGGCATCACGTCGCGCACGCAGTGGCGAGCGCTGCGGGACGGGGTGGGGGCGTGGGCGTCGGAGACGGACTTGCGGCGGCGGGCGGCGCCCTTGGAAAAATGGACTTTCCAGTGATCGCCTTCCTTCATGCAGCGGTCAATGGAGGCGTAGCACTGGGAGCAGCACGCGCGGAGAGGAACGACTACCGCATCTGGCTGGACCGGCTGTGGAAGAGACGCGCGCCTGGGGCGACTTTGCCGGGGCTGAGGCGAGTCGGAGGAAGAGGAGGCGGAGTCGGTGGAGGCAGACGGGTGAGGAGAGTGGACGAGGCAGGGTACGAGGGGCCTATGGGGGGCATCACCGCGGGATGGGGAGCGGGCCTTTGTGGTGAGGCTGTGGTGATGGAGAAGAAGAGCGTCGGAAGCTGTAGGTATGGTGGGGTGAGATGGGAGAGACGGACCTGGGGACGGAGACCTTGAAGACGACGTGGTCGTCGTTGGCGTCTTCCTCTGTGTCGGACACGACGGAGGGGTCTCTGGCCGGCTTGCGCTTCCAGAGAGGGAGAGAGTAGGACTTTGTGACGAGGCGGGGGAGTCTGGAGGTGGGAACGGGGTCTGGGATGAGCACGCAGTCCTCGTCGAAGCGGACCTTGGGCGAGACGGGTGTGTCCTCGTCGGGGGCGCTGTGCTGGGCGTGGTGGGCGGTGGTGAGGGAGGCAAACGACGGCGAGGGCGGGAGCGCAGGCGACATCGTGGATGAGGACAGAGAGCGAGCGAGCGGACGAGCTCTTCTTCTCTTTTCTCTCTTCTCTCTTCTCGCTCTCGTCCCGTCAGGAAGCCTGTCCAAGCCGAGGTCACAAGGCGCACTCCCCCTCCCCCTTTGGGCCAAGTCCCGTCCTTCGATCACACGTGACCGCGTTCCGCCGGCTCCTCTCCCTCGGCCCCGCTCCCCTCCTGCGCAGTTGGCGAGTGAGGTGTCCCAGCACGCCCTCGCCGTCGTACACCCGTTCTCTGTCTGCTGTACTGGCCTTTGTCCAACGTCGCAGCGCAAGAGGAGGTTGTGGCGGGAGCTGGCCCGTGAGTGTCTGGACAGCGCTGGCCCTGATCCAGATCTATTCTGGCCGCCACCCGACGCCCAGTTGCCTCTTCCGGCCACGCGACGACGTGCAACACGCAACATAACATACGTACATTCACCATCGGTACCGCGCCAACACCGACCCCGGTACCTCGCCCGCCAAGGCCGTCCTCTACGCTACGTAGATGTACTTGTTCATGTCCTCCTCGTCCCGCCGCAGGTAGTCCTGCTCCACCAGGCTCGCAATCCGCTGCTTGATCATGCTCACCTCCGGCACGAAATGCTTCCTCACCGCCTCGATCGTCGCCGTCTTCAGCTGCTCGTAGTTCAGCTCCTTCTTCCCCTTCATCACCCGCACGATCGCCGCGTCCAACGCGTGCTTTCGGTCCGCTTCGATCGAGCTCTGCGTCCGCTTCGTCTCCTCCGCCTAGAATCCGTCTACGTGAGCTAGCGATCTAGACGCAGAGTGCTCTCGTACGTACCGTCTCCTTTACCTGGATAGAGTTGATGTGTACCACGTACCGCGGGTCCGTAAAGTCCGCGTTAAAGTGGAACACGTCCGTCGGGTTCACGTCCTTGCCTACCGGTTGCTTTCGCAGCACCCGCTTCTTCCCGCAAGCCAAACTCTGCAACGTCCGCTGCAGCTCCGCATCCTCTGTAGTACCGAACCGCGTCAGTGACCGCTCGTCTCCTCGCAGACCTGTAGCGGTCTACTCACCGAGCCCGGTTTGAGCCTTGATATCCGCGTATGCGAGCGACGGCTCCTCGTTGAACAGCAGCAACACCGCCGCCTGGTACAAGCTCACGGAAAGCTCCTTCTCTCCGGCTTTGAACCACGCTTTCAGCGTGGCCGTGCCGAGAGCATGGTCCCAGTCTAGCTTCCGTCCCTGGTGATGTTTCTTGTAAAATTCGGTGTACGCCATCAAATCGTCTTGCATCTGTAGTGCAACCGTGAGCACGCTCAAGTAGATGGGGCAGCGCGTAGACGTACCCAACGCGGTAGGTCTATGTCTTTCTTGCGCGCAGAGAACGGCCAGTTGCTCCGCTGGAGCACCATCACGTTCAACCTCTGCACCGTGCCGTCCGCGCCCTTCTTCCGCTGCTGCTCCAGGAACTCTTGCATGAGTTCCCGCGAAAGCGTAAGATCCGTGAACATGTTGTCGCTCGTCCCGAACTCGGGATCATATTCTGCACCAACACGCGGGCCGTCAGCACCACTCTGCAAGCCGGAGCACGCAGTCACGCACGCTCTTTAAGCTTCTTGAGGACGGCACGCTCGAAATCGTCGCTCGCACTGCGCCCGAGCAGGAGCCGTTTTGCCAGCGCGCGCTGGTAAAACGCACGGAAGACGTCCATGTCGTCCGTGAACCGGTACAGCGCGAGCACGGCGTCGAGCTCCGCCTGGAAGTCCTCGTCCCGCTTCGCCTTCTGGCCCCGCCGCATCGCCTTGTCGATGTGCTTTGCGATCATCTCCGCGGGCTTGTTCCGCCGCGCCTTGAACCCCGCCCGGAAGGCGTCCTCGAGCCCGTACGTAAAGTCCTTGTTGGGCTGCGTGGGTAGGGGGCGGGAGTAGGCGGCGGCTTGGAGGATGAGGAGGCTTGAGGAGGCGCAGGGGCGGAGGCGAGCGGTCGGATCTCGTCGACAAAGGCCTGCGCGACGAGTTTGTCGCAGAACGTCTTGAACTCGAGGAGCCGGGGGACCATCTCGTCGTCGTGCTCCTGGTCCGTCACTATGCCCTTCACAGTTTTCTGCGGGAAGGCGTCAGCAGGGGTCGACTGGCGGCACGCCACGGACGTACCTGCACGTAGAGCTTGAAAGTACCGTTGAGCACCTTGAGTCCGCCGACCTTGGCGAACAGCTTGTACATCTTCTTTAGCTGAGCGTCGTTCCGCGCCGCCATGAGTGTTTCCAGCGCTGTTGACCCTCAGCGACACGACCTCATACGCTGGACACACAGCTACTCACCATCCTTCGCGAGCCAGTCGAGTCGGCCGGCCAACAGAGCTCCCTCAGCCATATCCCGTACCGGGGCAACACTCTCGTCCAGCAGGACCTCCTGTGCACGCTCGAATTCCTCCTCGCTGCGCGTCTGGACGTGCATGAGGAAATCCTTCGCACTGATAGTACCGGCCGTGGCCAGCTCATCGGACTCTTTGGTGAAGAAGGTTTGCGTGAGCGTGAGGTAAGTAGACTCGACGACGTCCTTGTATAGCCCGTGGCGACGCAGATGCTGGACAAGACGCGGGAGGTGCGCCCGCAGGGTGTGTGGCGCGCTGAAGTGTTGTTGTCAGTATTCGGCATAGGCTCGACGTTGAGCAATTGGGAGAGGCTAACCGGTTGGTCCGCTCCCACTGGAGCCAGTCCGCAATTCCGTCCCTGATGGCTTGCATGACACGAGTGCTCTTGATGACCGCATTCTCAAACTGGGTGTAGGCTAGTCGTCTACGTGGAATGAGCTATGACACCAACGGTCGGTACATGCGGAACGTACTTCGTGTTAGGGAGCTGAGTTTGTTCGGCAACATAAAGGGTATCAAGATAAGCCAGCAGCGATTGCAGCAATCCCTGGGTGGTTCGGATGAGTACCTCAGACGGTACGGAGAGTCATCGATGAAAGCTAGTGCTCACCACTTGCTTCTCAAACCACGCGCATGCCTCTGTAAAGGGGACGAGCCATTCCGTACCCCTGCGTTCATCGTTGGCGAGGCTTCGCTCGATGGTCCCAACACACCGCTCGAGCTCCATCTTCATGGATTCATATAGGCCTTCTCCCTTCCCCGCGTCGCTTACTGCGGCACGGCATGCACGGGAGATGCGGTCGTATGTGGCAGGCAGCGTAGCGACCTCTCCGGGGGTAAGGAGGATTCGGATTGTCCGGCGGACCAGAGCATAGTCCGCCTCATTTATCGACTCTGTTGTAGCCTTGACTGCACAAGCGTATCAGCGCCTCTAATTCCGTGTGGTGCATGGATCGTACATAGTAGTGCATTGGGGGATTGAACGAAGACGACCACTTACTGGGATGCCCGACGACCCTGAGCACGACCGGCCCCCGCTTATCGGCGGCAGACTCGACGGCGCCGGCGACACGAGAGCTGGATGCAGAAGCGGCGTCAGACGCACCATCCAGACGGGCAACCTTGCGTGGGGGAGACGCGGACCGGGAAGAGTCTCTTGCGCCCGACGCCGCCGCGGCCGGCTGGGGGTGTGCGGGGAGCGCACTGAACGCCTTGGACGTCTGCGGGAGCGTGAGCAGCGTGAATACGTCCGTCATCGTCTTCAAGCAGTCAAGCAGTGGTGTGAGAGCGGCACGATGGCATAAACGTCGTCCTATAGCAATAGGCGGAGGACGCAACGAGGGATCGCTCAAGCCGGGGTGAACGATGGGAGTGAGGTCACTGTTCTCGCTCCCGCACGCGCTGTGCGAGCGTGCGCTTCCCATTTTGGGAGGTGTCGTCGTTCACTGACATGTCTAACTTGACCATTTCTCCTCCATACGTTTCACAGGTTCGTCTCGTTGATGACCATAGCATACATGAGGTGCAAACGGTATTGGGGAAATGAGTATGGTGCGCATATACCCAGTTTAAACGTATATCAACCGCTAGTTACGTGGCCACTGCTCAGGTATATACAGGGGTCGCTCCCAGAATACCACAGACAACTCCATCTCCTCCCAGGCATGCACAGAATCTGTGTCGCACATAAGGAGCGCAAAAGGGTCGGCAAAGTACGTATGGTGATCCAGAAGGTCCCCGGGAGACCCGAGGGACGGGTGGTGTTGAAGACCGACTCAGACCACATGCGGTCATATATGTGAGACACGTTGGGGCGGCGGAAGCTCACGGATGCTCATACCATAGCATAGAGGATAGACACAAGACATGCATACAGTGACACAGACAACAGAGACGAAGGGAGATTGGTGCTTGGGCAGCGATCACACAGAACAGCCAGTACAGAGACCATGAAGCGGAGACGGAGACGCTGAGCAGGAGACCGGGCACGGCAAGCAGCAGTCCGGGAGCAGGGATGAAGGGCTGAAAACAGACGCCAAGTGACAGAGTGCCGCACGTAGCAAGGAGGGGAGCAATTAAGAGAGCCAGGGCAAGGTCCGAGCAGTCATCGCGCATAACGCTCGAGTAATTGGGTATACGTTTTGGAGATCTGGGGGACAGAAATTTGAGCCATAAGGCTACCCACTGTGTGAAAGCGTACCTTGTCAGAACGAGAGTCCCCGTCGGGCACGAAGCGGCATATTGTCGTCGCCGCTTCAAACCACCGCTTCGCGTCATCGAGCAGCGAGGAGCTACAGGGTGCGGATCGGGTTCAGTCGCGGCGACCTCGTTACCCAATACCGGACGTACTGCAAGCATTCAATCCCGGTGTTGTACGCGGTCGCCAAGAGCCACTGGCGTTCATCCATGGGGTACGTCTGCCCGGTAAGGGTAGATGAGCGGGGGGACGCAAAGGCGTACGGCAGCCGCCGCACCTGAGGGTCCTGTTCTGCGGAGTGGTCGTGGAGGACGCCGACAGCCTGCTCGACGTAACCGATCGCCTTGGTCCGATCGGCGGGCGCGCCGCGAGAAAGCAGGATGGTGCATGTGGCCCGCAGCCACCTCGAGAACTTCTCCACTGACAGGACGGCACGGTCGAGGCTGGCGTGGAGGATGGCCTATAACGGGCCCGGTCAGGCCGCGTTGCCGGTGGGTGGGCGCGGGTGCGGCGGTGCGAACGTACCTCGAGGGCGGCGAACAGCACTGCGGCGGCGCGCGAAGGTTCGGCGGCGACGAAGCTGTATTAGGACGCACGCGGCGGAAGCGAACGAGAGAGCACTGTACCGTCTACGGGGCATTCCTTCTCGACCCACTGATGTGCGGAAAGCGGCGCGTTGGACATCATATGACCGCGGCGTGCAGCGGGAGAACCTACCAGGATATCCGTTATCGCTTCATATGTCTCCAATTCCACCTTCTGTGTGCGACCGGTGTCCTGGCGGAGTTGGGCGGTCAGCTTTAGTCCGGCGTGTGGTCGCGCCGTCACCTCTATGATATCTAGAACACCGTTCCAAGTCTTGAGCCGACAGGCGATCTCCACTCCAAATACAGAGAGAATGCTGAGGAACGACTCAGCGCGCCGTGTGTCTTCTTCATCCAGGATGTTCGTCCCTGAGAGGGCGCGGCTTATGCAGTTCTTACACGACGCGACTTCTTGCGCGACCAATTTCCAGCGGTCGGCCTACGGCAAGATTTGTCGTGAGCTCGGGATCATACGTCATGTGCGCGGGCTACATACATCCTCGGCTGCGTCGTTCGTCGCCCGGCGGCGCGATGCGAACACTGGATACGAACGAGATGTGACAGGTCGCTATTTGGGATCGAAGAAAGAACTCCTTACCTCTTCCAGCGGCCCCCGCAAAGGAGGCGTTAATCAGGAACATCTGCATCTCGGCGTCGGTATCGACTGCGGGACATCGCGTGTAAATTTGCAGGAGCTGGTTTACGCGACTGCATGAGGTGACGTCTCGGAGGGAATGCGGGAAACAGATATGGGGGCCGATGTCGCACCTGTCTGGCGATATCGAAGAGGTCCGATATGCTGTCCTCCCGGTCCTCCCATTCAGAACACCCCTGTACGGCGGTGTTGTATGCGGTTCGCCATAGCCACGAGACGTCCTTTGTACCAACAGCGCTGGCTTGCTTGGATGCGAGCGCCGTGATTAGTGACAGGGCTTCCGTGTGAGCAACATGGGTCAGCCACGGGACTCGGAACCGTGGGACATGGATATAATGAAGATAACGTACCCGTGGAGAAATGTCGCAGAAGCGCAGGAATGAATACCGAGCTGGGAAACGGGGACCCGGGTAAGCTGGTTAGCTGTTGCCGGTAAGTCTAGGCGCGAAATAACTCACAAATCGGCCCCAGGTTCTGACATCATTCTGAGAACGAGTCTGATGATGCAGCGAACGAGCGTGATAGCTTCCGCCTCCGCCTCCACGCCATCCCGCACTGACGCATCTAACAGTGCTTCTAGCACCGAGAGCAGCAGGGATTTCATGCCGGATTCGTTTGCTAGCCGGGTGGCGAGGAGCAGCATCTTTTTGTTGAAGTTGGACGCGTGGACCATCTCCCTTACCGCTGCAACGGCTGTGCGAGAGAACTGATGGGTGAGAGCCATGCGCCCTGAGACGTAACAACGTGCCTTCGTCTTCAAGGCCTGTTGGACTCGGTGCGTGTTTAGGGCCTGAATGCGATACTATCAAGTCCGATCTCACCTTGATGGGCCGCAATCAGCAGCGCGACATAGTGGGATGCCGCGTCCGTGGGCGGACAGCGGCGGATGATCGCAGAAGCGTGGGCGTGTTCGCCGCATTGGACATAACATAACGCCGCCTTGCGGAGGCACTTCGCATTCGATATGTGCGACATGGAGCCAAAGGCTCGATGCGTTCCGAGGAGAAACCACTCGGCGGCGTTCTGCCAGCGCCTCGCGTGGTAATGCCGATCACCAAATTGCCAGAGTAACTGAGGGATGATCAGGGAACACTTAACGTAACGTGGCAGGCCCATCTTACAGTAAGACAGGCTGTGGTTGGTATCTTTGGCAACTCGTACTCCTTGGCGTCCAGGACTATGTGAGCGTGTGCCGAGATAAGCCCACAACTGGTATCAGAAAAAGATACACCTACGGTCCAGCGCAGTCCCAATATCCCGTATGGCTCGCGCATAGTCGTCATCTTTCGAACTGTGGTAGATCAATGACAATAGTAGGCGGTCCAGATAAACGAGACCCGAGCTATTTCGGGCCTCGAATGCACGCTCTAGACAATGCAGGTGAATGGTAGTGACCAGACCGCTGTGCGGGAACCGGTTAGTACACGTGAGGAAGCTGTGGGGATAGTGAGGCGCGAGCGTAACTGGTCATGTCCGAGGCTTCTGAGTTCCTGCAGGATACTTGCGAGTTTTTTGTGTTATGTCAGGATATCCAAGACAAAATCCGTGAGAAGGGAACCACCCACTCGGTGATAGTATTCTCCGAGTATTGCATGTGATCGATAATGGAGTGGAATGCTGTGGTATCCTTTAGAGACTGCGACCGGAGCCTGCCCTGTCGCAATGAAACCTACACTCAAGAAGGGCGGCATGCGGCGCTTTGCGTCGCTTCAGAATAGCGACCCTCATCCACCGAAGCTGTTGGTACTCCGGGGAGGTCTGGAGCAACTGTCAGGGTCAGATAGCGCTATCCCCAGTTTACGGACTTACGTGATCCATGGAGGAGTCAACGGAGTCAATGAGCTCTTGTAAGGATGCTTCTGCTCTCGCCAGGTTCTCTGGATCTCTGCTAGATGACAGGAAGTACGCTCGCGCTGCTCACACGTGCGCGGCAGGCATACAGTTTCATCCGACACTAGCGCTGGAAGACCAACGCCCACTTACCCAAAGTTCTTAGAATCGATCTCTGGTGATAGATCGTTGCGTGTGACCGTCGGAAGCTAGCATTAGTACGAGGGCCGACTTACCCTCAGTTGTTCATCTCCGGCATCGGCCGTGTCCTCGAGTGGCTCGATGATCGCGAAGGACCGCTGGATCCATTTGACGGAATCACCTGCGCCATTCCCAGCAGCGTCTGCCGATGCGCTTGATTTCAACATGTCCTTGCCTATTCCCAGTAGTTTTCCGGCTAACGTTCTCCGCTTGAGTCTATGTATTAGTGACCGCATGCATTCGAAACAGACAGCTGCTCTTACGTCGGACGGGGTCAGAAGCGATAGGTATTGATCGCTCTCTGCAGTGACACATGGGGTCATACGCTCTGGACCACCAGGGAAAGACGCACCTGAGATCTTCTCTAACATGAAGTCAGCCACACCATCGTTACCCTCCCGGACCGCCTGTCAATGAGAGTCAAATCGACGCTGTCGAGAGAGGGGGCGTCGACGCTCACGGCTTCCATCCGGCTGCTGTAATACAATATGATGGCTCGCGCACGGGCCTGGCCGTGTTCGTCTTGCGTGTCTTCTACGCCTCGGAGCAGGTCCACATACTGTATTGATGATTTGTCAGCCGAGCCGGTGCGAACATTTCGGCGTTTGCAACAGAGTTTGTTGAAAATACGACCTTTGCTCCCGCACCGAGTACGCTTGCCGCCAGGGTTACGTCTCCTACGTCTGCAAACGTACAGATGGACAACATGCGTGAAGAAGCTCTCATATGCGGAGTTGAAGATAGGGACAGACCTGCCAAGCTGGCACCGGCCTTGCTAGCGAGTTGGAGAACGTGGATGAGGGCTGATGGGAACGAACGGACGTGAGCGGGCGTGTGCGGCACATGATGGAACGGAGAAGGGGCCTACTCTGGATACCCGGTTTGTGTTCCATTCCGGCCTCAATGAGGCGGAACGCGGCAAGCCTCACTGACGTCCGACGCCGGATATGGATGGTGAGAGAAAAGAAGCGGATGGGGACGCACTGGCTGCGCAGACGGCACGGTAGGCGTCGTCTGAGACGTCCTTCTGCACGACAGACGCGTTCCATAGCGTGACGCCTGCAGAGAAGTGCGGAGAGTTAGATATCCATGGGCTGAGACAGTGTCTGGAGCTAACCTTCGTGATCCAAGTCGTCCGCCCGCTGAGCCCAGGAGTCGTCCTTCTTGGCACGCGGGCGGTGTTTGGACAGGGATTCGGCGAGTGCGGCAAGATGGAGGAGATCGTTTCGGAGGGTATCGCAGTCTGTATGCTTTGCACTGATTTTGGGTTTGATTCTCGCGAGTGCGGCTAGAGGTACCGGAGGATAGGGTGAGAGAAGAGCGGGCGAGGATCGGATGGTGAATACGGACATTGAATGTCGGTATATGCTGCGCGGGGGTCGGGCGAGAGCTTTCTCCTCTTGCGGTCGGACATTTTGGTCGTCGGTTGGGACGAGCAGCGGTATGGTTCAGGCTAGTGCAGGGTGCGGCGTGGTCGCCGCCACAGGCAGAGACGGTGAGCGTAGCGCGTCCTCGGCGTCCACGACGCGTCTCGCCTAGTCGCGGGCGTCTACACATACGGCCACGTGACTGCACGTCACCGTCTGCGAGGACGGCTCGGGTGTCGAGCTCAGAGTCGGAAACGACGAGGAGCGTCGCCATGTCGGAGGAGAACAAGCCAGCGCTGTCGCCAACGGGCATCCCGCTCGAGGCACTTGCACGGGCCACACGCGTAGGCGGCCGTCCCCCCTAGCTGCGAGGCGAACGCGCTCACCCGGCCGCGAATTCGAACAGGACGCACGGCGAGACGGGATCTTTGCGGGCCTCTCCTCGGGCCTCGTCAGCGGTGCGTGTGCTCGTTCCCGCCTCGCCATCGCCAGCGCCCCAGAGCATCTCTTCCGCACCGTGCCCCATCCACTCACCTCTTCCTTTCATCTAGCCATCCTCGGCTCAAGGCTCTTCCGCCTCAACAGGAACGCTACCATCCTCTGCGCCGCAGGTGAGCCTTCAGTTCCTCATCCAGCCCTCCAGGCCCGCCTACGCCCCTGCGTGTGTATCGCAACCACCCATCTCACCCCTCTTCTGCCTGTTCCATACAGTCACCGGCGTCGTCTCCGGATATCAGTTTACGCAAGGCTTCCTGGCCGCAAACATAGCCCGCCTTGAGCAGGAAAAGGCTAGGCTCGACAAGCTGGCGGCTGAGCAGGCGGACCCCACAACAGCCCTTTGAGTTCCTTCGCCTCCACTGATCCATACCTCCCTCCTCTGCTGCACGCAAAACAAGCTACAGCACAAATACAGTACGGTGCGGACGCCTCGTGTTTCCCCGTCGCTTATCGGGATATCCACCACGACCTACTTATTGTCTGCACGAAAACCACTTGTTCCTTGTCGAACAAAGTTATCCCGAAGCCTGCTGTGCGCGAGAACCCGCCCGGTTTCGCCGCCGTGCCCCGTGTGCCCGCACGCAGGGTGCCAACAGCCTCCGGTCCTCCGGACGGCCTTCCTCCTCTGCGCCGCTCCCCACCCGACCG
Organism: Trametes polyzona; assembly: GCA_022606195.1. Taxonomy (NCBI): domain Eukaryota; kingdom Fungi; phylum Basidiomycota; class Agaricomycetes; order Polyporales; family Polyporaceae; genus Trametes; species Trametes polyzona. The sequence goes on along the minus strand of JABYQF010000001.1, from coordinate 693,790 downwards.
CCGCCGTGCCAGCTCGGGCGCCCTGCGTCAGAACACGGTCCTCCCGTTCGCCTTGTTCTGTGAAGGCCTAACCCTAATCAAGCACTTCATTTCACCTATCTCACGCTCCGCGCCCATCCAAGCCTGTGATCCTTCCGTCCGTCCATCCACCCGTCGTGCCATCCATCTATCCAGTGATCCATCGCAGCAGTACCACTTTGGAGCCTGTGAACCTCGGCGCTGGAGAGGCTCAGCATGCTTCCCTTCGCATACCGTACACGCGCGGTCAGGTCTGGAAGGCGTTCGGGCACCGTTTGCTGCTGCTGCTACCGCCGCTTGCTTGATCTTGTCGCGATCACTTCGGCCGCTCGCTGCTGCAGATGTCTGCCGAGTCGCAACACAACAACAGCTGCCGCAGGCCCCCACGGCCGCGCCGTGTTCGTTCATCCGTTCCCCCGGTCAGGCCTTCGCCATCGCTCATCGCACGCCGCTTGGCTGAGCCTCTCAGATAGAGCTCAGCGGCGACTTTCCCTGCGGCGCCCCACCGCTCGCCATCCCGGTAAGTTTTCTTTCCGCAGTGAGCGGGGGAAACCGAAGGTTGCACGTCCGTGATCTCACCTGACGTGGTGCCACTCGCCTTTGCGCGTTGCATACTGCTCCCCCACCCCCACGGCTGCATTCGTCGACGCAGATCGCGCGCGGGCAGTGACGAGTGGCTTGCGCTTTCTGGGTGTGCCGCAACCACGCGGGACTACATGGGGCTGACCGGAGATGGGCGCATTCGTCATGAAGAACAGCCGCCTTACTGTATAGTTGGTGATACGTGCCGCGCCTGTGCGCCTACCGCTGCTTGCGCCGCACAGACTCCCCCGCGAATGTTGACGTGCGCAGCGCTCGCCAGATGTTGGTGCCCTCGTCCGAGGAAAGGAGCGGTACGTGCCTCCCTGCGCAGCGCGCCAACGCTTCTCGGTATACGTCCCTTGTGCTGCCGCCGTAGGATGCTGCAGGCAGTATTGTTGCTCCATCATTCATCGGCGGCCGCCAAAGGGGCTTTGCGCGGGCCTGTCAGTTTGGCACATTGGACTCGGACGGTGGCCCGTGTTCCCGGCTGGGCGTGTGTTGTCCGCCTGTGCATATGCCTCCGCCCTCAACGCGCATAAGCACAAATAAGGTTGTCGCCAGTGCATGCACTGGCGAGTGGAGGCCGGTGGTGGTGTTGCAGCATGTGCATAGCGGCAGGTGTGAATCAGACGTGCGCGCGGAATGACGGCTCATGCGGAGTGGAGGTGCACTAACTAAGTGCTATGTATTGAGCTGGGCTCGTCGAGCGACCCGGGTTTCTGATCCTCATCGCCCGGGAGATGTAGGCGCAGCGACGGGGGACCGTTGTCTTTTGTGTTCTGTTACCAGCTCGTCTTAGCCTTTGTTTCAGCGGCAGATCTTCTGCTGTGTTCGGGACTCAGAACAAATCCGGAGGCCGCGTGCTCGTGTGCTGCGGCTGCCAGAGTCGACTCGAGTGGCTGTGAGTGGCTCCGCTGCACAATGCAGATTTCACCGCGAGCTCTGAGTCTATAGGCGAGAGCTGGCGATCAGTTGTGCGCAGAAAGGGAGACAGACGAACTCCGATGGAGGTGCCAGTGGGTGATTGATCGCTGCTCGCTCCGGTGTGAGGCCGTCACGGCGAAGTGCAGGTAAGTACTAGGGCAGCAGGCAATGCAGCAAGTACGTGAGGTATGCCATTGACACCCGGGCATTGTCCCGCAAGCGCACGCAGTCGAGATCAACCTGCGTGCAGGGTAGGACAGGTGTGGGTCGGCCATCCGCCCGGGCAAGCGCGCGGCGTCGACAGGTCTCTCTCGTCTTGTCCTGGAGCCGCTGCCGTGGTCATAGTCATGCTTACTTAGCGCGAACAGATAGGTTTCCCCGTACGTGTCGAGAGAGAGACAGTGGACGCGGCGGCGCGACCACCGGGGCTCGGACGGGCAGAACAGAGAACTGTCAATCGACGACTGGGGACTCAGATTGCCGGCGCCGCGCGAGGAGTCCTAGGACCTTGAGCTTGATATTCGCGCGTTAGGGGCCCATCTGCAGGCTACAGTGGTGCTGTAATTGGCGGCGACATGGGAGCGGCGGGCCCTGGAAGCTGGCTGGCTGCTGCACAGGTTGCGGTTGCGCGGATTCCAGAACGAACCACGCGCACCGGTCCGCAATGTCGACGGTGCTTAGGCTGTAAGTAGCTCCAGCGCGTGTTACGGTACGAACCTAGCGCTGCGAGGAATCCGCCGTTCGAACGCGGCCTGTGGCCTGACACGCGTTCTCCGGTTCTCCTGGTACTTACAGTTTGAGCTTGTGCCGCTTCGAACGAAGATCGATCCGAACGCGTCGATAGTACAGTATTCCAACACCACAGGGCGCCAGGGGCGCGCGCGCCCGGGCGCCACGCACGCATATGGCCCCCCGCGCGGAAGGGCGGGGAAGGACGAGGAAAAGGGGGAGGCTGCGCGGCCTGGGCGACGCGGATGTTGTTGCCAGGAGGAGCACATGCACATGCCCCTCCCGCGGGCCTTGGACCTTACGCCCCTTGGCTGGGGTCGCGGTCTGGGGGTCGACGGAGCCGATGTCCAAGTGAGTACGGCGGGCGCGCGCCGTAGCGTCGTCGCCCGCGGCTCTCAGCGCTGTGCAGGCTTAGCTGAGGGCCTTCGCCGGGGCAAGACGCCGCCAGGGGCCGCGGCGGGCTGCTTATTGCGCACTAGAACTTTCGCCGATCCGACTGATGGATGGGCAAGGCGTGGGCCGATGCCAGTGGGATGGGAATCAGCCATGCATCGTCGTCTGGCACCTGCGCATGTGCGCGGGATCCCTGGGTTCAGTTGGAGAATTGTCGTATCAGCCAGCTAGGCGGTCCGCGGGAACGGCGACGGGCGAGGTGCGAGAGGCCCATGAGAAGCCGAGAGGCACGTCAGACGGACACGGATGGATCCTGGGACGGGGGTGATAGACGCTTCTGCTCTGTTTGAATGCGAGAGAAGGACAACATGCAGTGATGGACAGCAAGGATGCGCGCGCACGAACGGTACCCATGAAGCGGAGAGAGTAAGAGGCGTGATGCGGAAATGTATGTATGCGGCATAACGACGAATGCGAATTCTGCAGACTATTACAGTGCACAACGGGCGATGCGAGACGTGATGAGCGTGGGGGACGTACGGGGATGCGGGTGCGGAATGCTATGCGTAATAAGTAATATGTTCGGTAATGCAGCAATAAGGTCCGCGCGAGCGCAAAAGTTCTAACGTAGGCTACTATAATGCTCCCAAGAATTATACCTGCCGCCCACGCGTCCTGTAATAATGCGGACCGGGGTCTGGCGTCAGAGTAGAGTAAAAGTGGACCCCTGGAGGTCCCGCGTTCGCGAAGGGCGCCGAGGGGACGGCAGTGTGCGTCTGTGGCTGGGGCTGGGAATGCTGCTCGATGTGTATGGGAGGCAGTTGCGCCGTCTCCGCGATGGGTACGCCGTTCGCGTCCGCCCAGCCTTGAGAGACCTCCGAGAACGGCGGAAGGGTGTGTTGCGGCGCGGGCAAGGACACCGGCATCTCGTACGGGCTCGTCGAGGCTGACTGCACGACCATGGGGACGGAGGGCTGGTAGTGGTATACAGGGCCGGTGTGCATCGGAGCTTGGTGGTAACGAAGTCTCGCCTTGCGCGAGCGACGCTCCTCCTCTGACTCCATAGGCGAGCCAGCGAGAGAGTAAAAGTACAGATTCTGAGAAGACGATCAGCACAGGTTCCATATCGCAGATCTGGGGTTGCTTTGCTTACCTGAGGGGCGACCGCCTGGCGCTGGTCGTCCATGCGATACGCAGACACCAGTGTCCGCGGGTAGTCGTCGTGCCGCACAGCAGGCCATACGTGCACGGGGCCGTTGTCGGCCGGGGAATGGCCGAGGGACAGCTTCGAGAACGACTGCAGGGACTCGAGCGGGGACGCAGAGCTGTCCCGCGAGTGTGCCGTCGGCTGGGGAATGTCGAGGGTGAGGCCGTGCGTCCGCCTTGGGACCTGTGCGGGGGGCTGCTGTGCTGCGGGGAATGAGGCGGAGGTGGGGGAGAAAGCGGCGGAGGCGGAACGCTTTGAGCCCGCGGGGAAGTCGGAGTGGGCGGGGGATGCATACGGCGGGTAATGGAGGGTGGCGGGCGTGTACTGCTGAGGCTGGGGGCGGGGCGCGGGATGGGAGACGGCACAGATGGAGGAACGGCGGGGCGACGACGATCGCGCGCGGTGTGACACGGCACGTGACTGCGACGTGTGCGCGTGCCTGTGACAGTGCGGGCGGTGGAGGTGCGAAGTCCGGACGGGACACCGCGACCGCTGCCAGTGCTTCGCGTCCCGCTCCTTCGCCATGACGAGCCCTTTGAGCAGGTTCAGCCACGACTCGTACGTCGTCTTGTCCACGTAGAGCCCAAAGTCGATCCCGAGCAAGAACTCCCGCTCCATCCGGTTCACCTCCGAGAGCTCGATGCCGGATACCTCCGACCACGTCTTGTTCGTGTACGTGTTGCTGGAGGGGGTGGCGGAGAACGGTCAGCAAATGCGTCCGACATAGGGGGTTCAAGAAGAGGCACTCACTCGTCCACGAACTTGTTCGCCAGCATGAGCGCGGCGATCGCGACGCGGTACTCACTCCCCGCCTGGCCCGAGGTGTATGGATTACGCGCCTTAAGGCGGTAGATGTACCGTAGAGATAATACGATGACCGACTGGCTAACCTGGGTCGTCTCGAGTACTTTTTGCATGAATCGTACAAAGGCGGGCGAAACGGAGAACTGCAGCGTCGCGGTAGAAGAGTTGCTGTTGGGGGAGAAAGACCCGTGCTGGTTGTTGGCACCGGCGCGGTTGCGTTTCGAAGGCGAGGCGTGGTTGCTGGACAGGGTGGAGAACCAGAGGTAGCAGACCATTTCGCACGTCTTCTCTGCGATAAAGCGCGACGACCGATGAGAGTCGCTGCCGAACCAGTCGAGGTTGTACTCGGTCGACGCGAACGGGTCTTCTGGAGGCTCGTATTGGGTCGAAGAAGAAGGCGAAGGCTCGAGCGAGCGTGGAGGGGGCGCGACGACTGCCGGCAGACGGTAGGACGAAGGGTCATACTTGTCCCACTGCGCGTAGTCCTCCGACGGTGGCGGGGTGACTTTGTGTGCGCGGTGAGGGGAGGCGGGCGAGTGCGGTGGCTGGGAGGAAGACGTACCTGGAGAATGACGCGAGATGCTCCTGTCAAAGTAGGAGATGGGCGGCAAAACGGTATGTGGCTGGTGCTGGTGCTGGTGCTGGTGAGCTACGACGCGGGTGTGGGGGACGGTTGAATGTGGCGGGGTTGGCGGTGCGTCGTTCTTTGTCGGTCTCCAGTGCGCCCAGGTGTGGACGAGCTCTTGTGGAAGTTGAAGGGCGGCGGTGGACATTGGGGAAGGGTCAGGGGACGGCGGAAGGAGAGGGGAACGGATAGGAAGGCCATGCATAAGTAGGAGTGGCTGAAATGTGATGAGTTTACGGTACGGCTGCGAAGGAGAGGGAGTATTTTAAAAAGGAACGGAGGTGTGAGGAGTCGCGGATGGAGATGCAGGCGTAGATGAACCGCAAGCGCAAACGCAGACGCAGACGCAGACACGGCCAGATTACAGATTCTCGATCCACGATTCCGACTCGGACGCGGACGCGGACGTCCACGCTCCTGCCGGATTCAGTCTGACATTCACAATCAGCCCGACACTCACTTTTCGCGCACGTCCCAAATCGAGACACACATCCGCCGCGGCAAACAGCCTTCGCGATGCCGCATACGGCCTGTTGGTTACTGGAAAAACGCCTGCCGCCCCCGCCCAGCGCCAGCCACAGCCCTCCCCAGATCCTCCCCCTTCCGATCGCTCCCTTATCCGGCCGCCCCCAAACAGGGGGCCCTCCCTATTCCGGCCCCGTCTCTCCCTTCCCAGTCCAGCCCCACCCATCAATCGCCCACGTCCAACTTCACACCCCGACCGCCATTTTTGCCTCTTCCTTTTTCTTTCTCCCTCCCGGCCATCCCCTTTCTCCCCCGTCCGGCACCTCCCCGGCTTCCATCACCGCCCCACTCCCCATAGCCTTTCCCCCCTTTTCACCCTTTTTTGGTCGTCTCCCACGGCCACGAGACCGCTTCTCCCTCCCTTTCTGTCACGTTACCGGCCACATTCTCCCCGAACAGGCAGGCGGCTTCGCCCGTGTGCAGCCGCCCGTCGGGCAATTTACGCAACAAATGCCAGTTTCCGAGTGATGGGGCCGTGAATAGAGTTCGTCTCGCCCATCCCGCCGAGTGGCACTGGGCGAGGGCGAGAGACGCCGGGCGATGGACTGGCAACGTTGTGTCTCCGAAGCCGTATCCGTGTCCGTATCCGAATCCGACGTCGCAGACCGCCTGCAGTCGCCCGTGGGCCGTGGGCCGTGCCTTATCTTGTTGCGACTGTGGCCCGTCACTGAGTCTGTACGTGCTCTGCCGCCGTGAGCATCTCGTAACACGCTTATACCCCCTCAACAATCCATCTGCCAACAACAACTTGCCTCTCTTTTGTGTCCATACTCGGTCAGGTTCCGTGTCCCAGACCTGTGCCCTCCAAATATGTGGACATTTCTCATCCGCCCCTGGAGGCTGCAGGTGGTGACCGCAACTCGTCCCGGGCCGTCCGTGCTGAACAAGGACCAAGGTGAGCGCCACGGTCGCTCTCATCTGGCTAATGAGTGAATGCACAGAGCGTGCGGTCTCAGTCAGCCCGAAAAAAAGGTGAGATGCTCGTTCCGTCGCCCTGGCTGCGAATCGCGACCCGTCGCATACACAGGAGGTGCCGGATGGAACGGGTCCGCCTCTTGCGGTGGTGGTGGCTCGGATGAAGGTCCTAGCTCGCGGTAAATTTTGCGGATGGCGTCGACGAGTGGCTGCAGGCTGCCTTAGCGTGTTTGCTTAGCCTACGCAGGAGACGACAACCGGCGCCAACTCGACCGCCAGACTCCAGAGTGATGATAGCCTCGTGGCCGGTTTGAGAGGATAAACTCGAGCCCACCGCATTCTCCCATATGCGGCAGGTGCACTACCATACGTGTGCAGACGGGCTGTCTGGAACGTTCCGGGGCCGGTGTAGGATCGGTCGGAGCTGGCTCGACCCGCCCCTCTCCGCGCTGGGCCAATTGGAGGCGAGGGCAGGACGTCGGCTGTTGGCCTCCTCCGCCTCGCACGAGCTGCCCAGGTTCAGAGTAATATACAGTACTTTTCCCCGTCCACTGGTCTAGTGCGCATTAGTGTATTCTAATTGTCTTCGCCGCTGACTCACTCTTCGTTCTAATACCCTCCTAACGGCCACCGCAACGATCTCCCATCATCAGTTCCCCCGGACGCCCGCCCACGGCCTGACAGAATCCCAGCTCAGGCTCAGGCTGAGACTCTGACCGTCCGTGGGCCGCTGTCCGCCCTATCCGTACGCTCCGTCACCGCTTCGCGCGCGGACGTGAGCTCGCCCTTGGAGCCGGGCTTTGTCCTCCACTTCGGCTCGTCTCGCCCTGCCATCCCCTTCACCGGATTCTCGCCCATCCCCATCCCATGCGCATCCTCACTCCAGCCCTCAAAGAACGTTCGGCGGCGTCGCTTCTCCTTCTGATACTCACCCCCTCCCCCCACACGCCTTCTCCCCTCCTCATCGCACTTGTCTGTTTTTGCCTAGTTCGTCAATATATACATGCATGCCTGTGCACACAGCTCCCGTCCCTTTGTCGTGAGGGCCCGTGTTCCCGTCCGTCCGTGCGATCACTGGCTGCGCACCTCTTGTTGCTCCGCGCCCCCGTTGTTTTCCCTGTTGTCATCAGCAGCCGACGACCCGACGGCGCACCACGCCCTCCGACAAGGGACTTATCACACTTATTCAACGCCGCAAGATGTCCACTCCGCCTGTGCGCGATCGTGCACATCTCCGCCGCCTCGACGCAGGTCGCCACCCGCCGTGCTCGCATGATCTGCCCTCCATATCATGACACCAGTACAGCCGAACGGCCATGCCTGGCCTCTTCAATTCCGCCTGTACGTCTCGGCCGGGGACGCTTCGTTGGGTATGGTCGCGCGCCCATCTGAGCCAGGCAAACTCCGCAACGTCATCGCGTCCTCCACTCCGCCTGACACGTATGCCTTCCGCATTCGGCGAATCGTCTCATCGCCTGTCTGTCCCCGATCCGGCAATCATCCCATCCAACCCAATTGCCGTGCTGCAGCCTTGAGCTTAGGTACCTGTCTGTACATAACGGCTTACTTACATTCCTCCGCCTTGTAAATCCGCGAACGATGGCCCACACATATCCGTCAGGCAGCGTTACGTTCTCCCCCAACCTTGTCAACGCTCAGGGCCTCGGCGGCCTCAGTCGGATACCGTCGACGCCCGGAGCGATATGCATCACCAGCCCATTTCAGTGATCACATCGTCCAAATCCCGAGTCTTTAGCTTCAGCGGCCGTGGGCGCTCTTGCGGCGTTCTGCTTTGACAGCGGACGTTTACCGCAGGCTGTTCGACTCCGACAGTCCGACGGCACTCCCCAGGCCGCCCTCCGTCCTGCACCTCTCCTGCACCATCTCTGATACGCGAACCCCCGCCATAGCCTAGCAGATCTCTTCTCCATTGTTTCCTTCTCGTGTTCTCCCAGGCAGCGGCTCAGCGCTCGAGCGGCTCCTGCGGGCGAACCTGAAATGGTACCGATGACCGTCCAGCCGGGCGTGGGGCCGTGGGCTTCGCGAGGGAGCTCCGAACAGCCAAACGGGCCGCCATGACGCCGCGGCGGAACCCAACGCTGTCGGCGCTGCCCTTGACGCGGAATCGGTAAGCCTTCCGTTGTTCTGAGGCTCAAACATGACACGCAACATCATCTCCTAGCCTTTGAGTTCGCATCCCCGTCGGCACATGCCCACAGCGTCCGACGAGAACGCGCAGGGTCGCCACCCGCTGAGACCACTCCCTAACGGCCTCGCGTTCCTCTCCTTCTGGTGGGGTGCGATCGCAGGCGCCACCGCGGGAGTGCTACTGCTGCGAACAGCAGAATGAAGCGCGGATGCGGATGCGCTCTCGTCGTATTCGACTTATCCGCGGCGGCTCGCGTTCGCCAGCACGAGGCGACGCACGTCCCATGCCCACGGAAAGGAGCCCGGCGTTGAGCAGAAGATGGGGCTTGTATGGATGGGTGATGCTGCGCCGCCGACTGCCAGTGCTACACTCTCGGATCTGAACCCAACGTCCGCAGGTAGCGCGCTGAGCTTACTTACGCCCTCTCTTCGCAGGTCTATTGCCAGCCGTGCGTCCACGCCGCTCTCATACCGTACGGTACTGCATCGCATCGCCCGTGGGGAGCGCACATGGAGCCTCGGAAGTTGTTCACGACCACGGGCCACCGCACCACAATCTGGCAGAAGACTCGCTCAGGGATGCGCGCGGGAAAAGGCCCCGGCCGTCAGCGCCGCGCCTCAGAATTCGCTGGCTTCCCAGCAGGACTGTGCCTAGGTAAGGCCCATCTTACACCCCAGCCTGAGCCTGCGCCAGCGGTGCACCGTAACCGCGGCCCCAGTGGGATCACGGTACGTACGCCCTTACGCACGGACTGTGCTTACGTCTCGCCGTCGCCGCGAAGGATTCGAAGGCGCGCATTATCGCCTAAAGGTACGTGGCTACGGGTAAGTGACCGCGCCGGCCGCCCCTCGTCTCTGAGTCGATGTCGGCTTACTGTATCATCGGACTGACGACAGCGGCCCTGTTCTGCTCTCGCCAGGCGGCTGCTCCGCGCTCCGTTCGAAGTTCGAATAGCGGGCGTGGGCGCGTTCGGAGCCTAAGTATGTGTGCCTGTTTGCTCGTTCTTCGGACGGGAGCGTGTGCACGTGTGTGCGCCGCTGACACGGACACTGGGTGCGGCAGGTGAGTTCGTAACTTCACGGTGAGTTGTCGTTATGGTTTTGGTTTTGGTTTCTGGTGGGAGATATGCCCAGGTCGGCGTTTGCGTGGCGTCGGTTCTCAGCGGGGTATGCAAGTGGATATGCAAAAGGCCCGCGGGGTGCGTCGTCCGCGCTCCGGTCGCCACGTTGGTATGTACGGAATCGGACGGTCGCTGCTGCGTCTCGCGAGCTGTAGTCCGGGTAGACTGAGGCGCGGGAGCCGGCGTCGCCCAAGGTAGCGGCCTGACAGGCACAGGAGAGGGAAGTGCGTTGCGAGACAAGGCAAGTGCCGAGAGTGGCACCCGCCACGGTGTGCTGCTGCACAAGGACCGTTTGGGCGCAGTAACCGGGCACGGTGACCATGCCTTACTTAATTTTGGTGGGCTAAGTTAGGCTCTGGGAGGTCAGGCAAGCCAGCGTGTTCGTTGCCGAAGGACGTCAAGCAGACAGCCCCGGCCGGCGACAGATGCATGTACGGACGCAGCAGGCAAGCCAGGAGCCTCTTGGACTCTGCGGCGAGACCGGTGCGGCCGGCGCTGGGCAGACAGGTTTGAGGAGGGCAACGTGCCTCCGGGCAGTCCGGCGCGTGATCCGAGTACTCAGAACGCGGCAGAGTTTCATGGAGCACGGCAGGCACCGAGCGAGTATGTACGGTGTGGTACAGTATGTCGTATGATCTTTGTGATGAAGCGCTGCTAATGCGATGTAATACAGTCCACGGGGGTCGGCTGGGGCAAAGCTGGTACGGTTGGACGCCGGAGAAAGAGAGTTGGACAGATGGATATGAACTGCGAAGTTCTCTGCCGGTGTCTGGAATGTGCACTTGCAAGACTACGGTCGCGGACAAGGGCGAGGATTGTTGATCGCCCTGATGGGCGGGCACAGCGCGCTCCGCGCGGAGACAGGCGCCGTTTGTGGCCGTGAGCGGGAAGGTGATTGTACGATTGCAGGACGCTGCGGCGGGAGCGTGGAAGAATATGCGGAATGAGCGCAGAGGGGCCCGGGCAAGCGAGCTCGGTTCTTGATGTGCGCACGAGAGCACTCGGTAAGGATGGTTGCGAGACACGGCGATGAGGGTGGCAGGCGAGCTCGGAGAGCTTGAGCATGATGGCCATCGTCTCCTCAAGCTCAAGGCTCGCAGTCGAAACCCAACAGGTGAGCGAACACGCCACGTGCAGGTTGCACTCGGTGCTGCGTACGACGGATTGGTCAGCCTCGGACTCGGTAACTTGGCGTCCTAGCCTTAGATCGGTCAGATCCTGCACAAGTTGAAGGGCGCCGCTGGGCACGTCCCCAGTTGCCATACGCGGCTGGTATGCCGGGGGGCAGATCTGGATCGGGTTCGGGAAATCTGGCGGGGTGCCTGTGCGATCATGGGTGAGATGAGGAGGGCGAGAGGAATCATGAATGCCATCAACACCCGAGGCCCGAGTCCGGGATGGTTTTGCATCATCCTTCATCATCTCCTCTCGTATCGCTGACGACGGATCTCCTCCAACCCCCTCGCCGCCTTGTTTGTGCGCAGATCATCATAACTTGAATATATCACTCCCAGCCGACGCCGCCCACCTTCGCGCCGTCTTGTTGACCATCCAACGTAGCATACTGCCGCAGCTTCCCTGACGGGGCTTCGTACATGGAGGGATCGCGTGCACACCTCAAACAACACGGACATCGATGGTGGCCTGATGTCCAAGAGAACTCCAATCCACTTCGTACCACCACCCACCTCATCAATCCAGCCAGACGTTCTCCCCGCGCCCCGCCAGCTATTCTTGTGTCATCGCTGATGCACACTGTATCCGCCCCTGGCTTTGCGTGCACGTAACGATCGCTTCTCTCCTGGTGGCTTGCGTTGGAGACTCGTTCGTTTCACCGGGTCCGGACGTGAGCTAGCGCTGCTACGAGCCGCCACCAGAACGGCCGTCTGGAATTCTGCGAGCCTCGCTATTTACCTTTTTCCACCTGCCGCATTGTCTCCGCTGCTGCCAGCCCACGCGGACGGCCCACGGGGAGAGGGGGGAGGCTGGAGGCGTCGTTAATTTTCGACTCCATTTCGGATTTCCCGAGGCTAAGTGTTTCCAGGGGCGCCCGGGTTAAATTCACGCACTTTACCTCATCCGGCCGCCGTTCATTGAGTCCTCCTTGTCGATGACACCGGCAGCCAAACCTTGTCGCCTCCGTGGCTTCCGGTCTCGCCCGCCGGCGCGCAGCGCATGGCTTGGGCATTCGCCGAGAAATACTCGAGGGAGGGGACAGCTGAATGCAGACAGCTGGATGCTCGCAGCGATGCCAGACCGGCGCCCTGCGTCTGACTTCGCGTGATTCAGGGCAGCTACGAGAGCCGCAAGCTATTGCCTCCTGTCGTTCTGGGGCCTGTCCGACGTTGCGCCCTTTACGGATTGCGGCGGGTAACTGTCAATGGGTCGGCGAAGAGGGAACCGAAGTAGGGAAAGACGCCGCTACGGCCGCGCGCGTAGGAGCTGCTCTACACGGTTCACGTTCATGTTCTGGGCGCCGTTCCCCATTCATATCCGTGTCTTTGGCCAGTCGCCTGCCTCAATCTTCTGAGGCTTCCGGGGTTCGGACGGGGAGTCAGGAGAGAGTGGCACCGGGCGCGTTTGCTGCGTAAAAAGATCTGCAGCAGCAGAACGGCACTGGCGGCGCACTCAGAGCGGCGGTTTCGGGCTGTGGTAGTAAACCCATGGATCGTTCTCGGAGAAGATGACAAGCGGCTTCACATGCCACTGTATGCCAGGCGCCGCCTTCGGCCAGAGTTCGCGTTCGCGCTCCAGCACCGTCACAGCCGCCGCTGCAGATGGGATCCAACCACGAGAAAGATTGGGGTCACATTCTCGTGAAGACGTCCACGTTCCGGGCCCAAGATGTACGTGCGAGGAGCTATGCTCTTCCGAGCGCGCTGTCTACGCCAATAAAATTAATGCAGCCCCAGCAGTCCGACCGCTGTCCGACGCATTTGCATTAGTCAAGGGCGTCGGATTCGGACGAGAGAGGATCGATCCAAGGACGGTCCACTTACGCCCATCGATAGCTACAAGTGACGTACTGCGTAGCGCCGCCAATGCAAAGGTCTGTCAGCCTTCTCCTCTCCGATCGGTACCCTCTTTCCTGCACTAAACAGCTCAGCTTGCGTGGGCGGTCGAGACCCCCTGGCCGCCTGCACGCGCTGCGCATCCAATGTCGGCACTTGGAAAGCTCCAGGTCTGGCTTCGTGCCATTGGACGCAGCTGGCCCAGCCCCCTGGGCCTGCCTGACAACGCCTGTGGAGTGCATGGCACGCGCGTGCCGTTGCAAGTGTGTCGGATAAAAGGCCCGCACGTGGCGTCTTCTGTAGAAACATCTGTGCTGCAAGGGGACGTCAGCGGCGGCCTGAGCTTGTTTTGGAGGCTGTGGCGATCCGCGGGCTGCACCTGCGTACGCCACCGCAGAGTCACAGAGTGCTGGCACGGTACGGCAAACGAAGACGAGAAGCTGACGGTGTGAGTGCGACGACCGGGCGAAACGAAATCATGCCCGAGCACGGCGAGGAGGACGCGGGTGTGCCACGGATGGCAGATGGGCTGATTCAGTTGCGGAAGACGCATATGGCGGTTTGGAAGGACGCCGAAGTTGACAGAGAACCGATGGCGCAGGGGGAAGCTGCAAAAGTCGCCGTCAGAGCTCGGTGGGGCTGTGGTCTGGGCCGCGCTCGCAGAGGACAGCCATACTTGGTCGATAGCATGCAGCGCTCGATATGTACGGACACGCGCAGCGCTGCTGACATGCTATCCCCTTGGGGCCGCCGAGAGACGGAAAGGCGTAGGTTCGATTGCGGGGGGCGTATCCGATGACACCGTGTGCCTGGAGTCTAAAGAATGAGCTCACGTACCTTGCCTGAACACGGTCTTAACGGCACACTTAGCAGATGGAAGGAACGTGAATTGTACCTGCATCCTGCACGGATGTTGAGGCGATGGGGCCCTCTGAGCACGGAGGTACGTCAAGGGTGCTCGCACAAGCTCGGTGGGTAGCGCGCTGCTCATGATGAGGAGGCTAAGAAAGATGCGTTGGGCGACTAGAGCTGACGCAGGAGCGGTGTGGCACCGGGAGTAGGAGAGACACGGAGACGGCTGAGTCAATCACCGCGAGGCAAGGTGGTTCAGAGAATGCGCTGTCTGAGTAACGCTACAGGTCGACGTTTGGTACTTCAGTATGGAAACTCTGGCCAGGAGGAAAGTGCGAGCTGCTCTGGTTCCTAGGCCGCTGTTTCAACTGGAACGAGTAGACTTGAGCCGGACGATCCCGGCAGAGGCGTGCGCGTACAGCAAGACATTCAGAACAGAAATCGTGCACATGGTCTAGATCTCTGAGACTCGAGGGTAATATTCTGAGTCTCTTCGATGTCGATGAAGCCTGCGTGCGAGGACAGAGAACGACGCAAAGACTGCGAGCTCCTGGAGGCGTACCGGTACAAGCGCTGGTATGGCGGGTGCCACCGTGACAGAGTCCGGGCATCACGCCGTCACGGCTCGTCACGACTGTCGTCCGTCGTCGTTTGGGTGGTGCTCGCCATCTCTCCCAGCCCTCTCGTCGTCGTCGCCATCCGGCTACGCGCCCTCCGTACGCCCCCACCCCCTCCTCCCCATCCTCTCTAGTACACTCTGCTTGACTTGGCGCTGCACAAGGCTTTCCACTCCCTCTCTTAGTCTGTCTCTCCTTCCACCATGGGGGTCCAATTTGGCTCCTTCGACGATATCTGCCAGACCGCCGCCCTCGTCATCTGCCCGCTCGTCGGCTCAACACAAGGAATCGAGCCCTCATGCTATAGCAGGAATGTCGAGATCTCGGGCACTCTCATCTTCCAACCCTGTACGTAGACCTTGCCGTCGGTCGGCATGTTTCGCTTGCTCATATGTCGGATATACACCGACAGCCACGGCGTTCGTACACGTCGTCGCCATATTCATGACGGGTATTATGATTTTTCACATCCGGAGCAAGTACACGGCAGTCGGTGCGTCAGATTGTTAGGCTGCAAGTCTCTCCGCGGCTAAGTCGTGAACGTCAATCCAGGTCGCAAGGAGATTCTCATGTTCTTCTACCTCTACGCCATCATCGAACTCCTCGCGTTCTTCCTTGACTCTGCTATCATCCCTACCGCGAATGTCAGCTATCCTGTAAGTGCTCCGTCCGCGTCGTCCGGTCGAAGGTCCGCCAACCGCCCAACCTCTAGTGGTTCGCCGCCGTATATACAGGACTTGTCGCGGGTGCCTACACTTGCCTACTAATCAACGGATTCGTCGGCTTCCAATTTGCGGAAGACGGCACGCCACTCTCGCTATGGGTCAGTTCGATTGTCCGGCTTCTGAGACATACATGCTGACGCGCTCGTAGCTGCTACGGATATCGACACTCGTAGTCTTTGGCGTGTCCTTCTTTGTCGCCATTGCTACCTTCAAGGGCATCGCCGGATTCGACTACGCGAAGCCCATCGGTCTCTGGATCATCTACATTCTCTGGCCGCTCATCTGCACCGTCGTCTACGTCGTCTCGCAACTCATCCTCGTCTTCCGTACGCTCGAGGACCGCTGGCCGATCGGCGATATTGTCTTCGGGACTGCGTTCTTCACTGTCGCGCAGGTCATCCTCTTCGCGTTCTCGGTGACGATCTGCGACGCCATCAAGCACTACATCGATGGCCTGTTCTTCTTTACGCTATGCATGCTCCTTAGCGTTATGATGGTGTACAAGTACTGGGACAGTATCACGGTGCGTGGGGTTTCTATTGCCGCTGCCCCGACGGGACGCGGAACTGACGGATCTCGTGTAGCGCGAGGACCTCGAGTTCTCTGTCGGCTCGAAGGCGACTGTGTGGGAGGTCAAGGACCCCCTGCTCGCGGGCGGCACGGACTATGGCGACGAAGACTCTGCGAGCAACTACACGCATGCGGGCCCTCCGGCGAGTCTGGTCGGTGGCATGAGCGGGAAGCAACTCTACCAGAACGGCGCCGGCGGCCGTGGGTACCCACCCGCAATGGATCGATACTGAGCGGGAGCGGATTCGAGCTGAGAGGTGGACGCTTGCAGTCGGTAGTAGTCACCATTTGTTTTGAGGACGGACACATGACGATTTTCTCTCATCCTCTAATACCATATAGTTGTAGCATCTCGTTCAACACGGCACAGCGTGCAGCACCGTCGCGCATTGGCTTGACTTACATTTTCTGAACTATTAACGGGCCTTCACGGGCCACCATAGTAATGTATTCGTTCCCAGCTCGGACGTCTTTTAGACCACTGACCGCACAGCCTTCAACTCACGAAGGTGTACACATAGACAACGAGACCTCACACAGAGGGAGTAGAGAGGGAAAGCAATATATTGCGCATGAAGTACAGTGAGTTTAGTCTACGGTATCCCAATGCTCGAAAGCGAGGGTAAGGAAGGGGGGTTTTTCCAAAAATTGCTGAAGGCCGAAGCCGACAGACGTGTTCGGATGTGTAATTTGCAATCAGCAAAAGACTGTGCCTCGGTAAAGACCTCACTGGCGACAGTACGTGCCCGAGCACAAGAATGCAGAACGGAGCAGAGAGAGGGCAGGGTTATATACCGCCCAGGGTTCAGGGCAGGTTTGCTGCCATATGTGGCGTCTTGCCGTCGCAGCGTTTGTAGGGCGCGCCGTCCGGTCCGAGCGTCCGGTGGCTGTGGAAGACGGCGTGTTCTTGGAATGGCAGCGACGCACTTGCACCACGACCTCACCAGCAGCGATATTGCTGCACATCCGCCTTTCTTCTGCGGCCGTCCTTGACCGAACGAATGATTGATGCGCCCATCTGCAAGCGACACGGAAGCTCAAGTTCTGGCGGCATGAACATGGCCAACACATTGCGATGCATGCTTGCCACGTACGATGATCGATATGCGCCGTTCACTTTCAGTCGAGCGGTACGTCGTATGTAAGAAGTGAGCAAGGCCGCTCTGTACCGGCTGTTGCGTTACTTTGCCGGAGGTCATGAACTTGAAACTCCGTAGATATACCTGGGCCGGTCTGGTGCACGCCACCTCGAGGCGAATCTGCCCGGGACTCAAGTGAACTCTCCGCCCCGCGAAGTAATGAAGCGGGCCCATTCATCGCGTATCTCCGTACATGCACCTGAGGCGAGGTACGTGCTCGGCAGTAAGCGTGCATACTGACAGAAGAGGAAGACCGGTCCCTCGTACACGGTCGCGGCCTCCGCCTTCACAGCTCGGAGTATGCCAGTCTGGACACGACGGAGCGATCGACCTGGACCAACATTCGTGTGAACAGGCTGCGGGCAGGTGCGGAGTTTAGACATAACCCCTCACGACTCTCCGATTACTCTGGTGAGCACGTACATTCACAAGCAGAAACACGGCATATCGTTCGTTTGCCGCCTTCTAAAGGGAGTAATGGCACGGCGGTCTGTACCTCCCAAGGGACTCGTGGCAAATGTACTACCCCAGCTTGGATATCCGATATTGAACGTCGAATGGTGCAGGCGTTCTTGGTGCCGTTGACTCACTGGAGGTAGTCCGTATGCAGACCGAGACCGCTTGCGGGGCGTTGAACCTACCCTCTGTTGAAACGTGCTGGGGTAGCCTCGAGGCCATGGTGCAGGACGCCTGGCAAATGGAGGAAGCGCTACATATCGATGGATGACAATGTACCTGCTTGAAACACTCATGCGCGTTACATGCCCTCCGTCGGAACAGCAAGGTATGGCCTTGGGTCACTTAACGTTTCTGACTCTCATCAGCGTGCTGCCTGCCTCATGATCAACATCAGGAGATGAGCGTGTCTCGGACGGTCTACGGTGCCTGCCTGGTTTGCATCCGGGATAACGTGTCTGGTGTGCCTATCCAACATCCGTCGTGAAAACGAGTCATATCCGTGCGATCTACTACAAACATCCAACCAACAGACGATTACGAGGCAACGTGTATAAGCTACTCGAGGAGATTACCCACCCTCTTCACGCAAACACCGAGCCAGGCTCGGGCGCGTCACCCGTGGTCGTGTTCCACGCCGGGCCAGGGGGCACGCTCCAGTTGCCGTGGCACGCCCAGTTCCAGTCCGTCTTACCAATGATCTCGCGCTGCGCATCGACAAAGGCGGGGACGGGACACTTGCCGTCCCTGTCTTCAGGGCAGCCGCGGATCCCGGTGAGCGGCACCACGCCATCGTTGATGATAATGCGGATCTGAGGGTCGGGATGCGAGTCGCAGGTGAGGACTGGAAGCGTGAGGAGTCAATTACTATCAGGGTAGGCCAGATGGGGAGACACATACGCTGGAACTGGATATTGGTGGCGAATGGCGCGAGGTGCGAGGACTTGAACGCGCGATGCTCGGGGATGTGGTCAGCGGGGAGAGGCCCGTCGACCGCGAAGTTGGTCAGATTCAGCGCGGTAATCACTGCGCTCGGGGTGAGCAACTGTCGTGCATGCAGTTGGGCTTCGCTCACCATTGAGAACGACGACTTCGTGGGTGGCATCGACGTAGAGGCTCTGGCCAAGCGGGAAGGTCGCGGGATTATCGTCGAGCGTCGCATTGGTCGACGAGTTGTGCACAGGGATGGGCGTATGCGTCAGTCGGGAGACAAGCTCTTGAACGTAGCCAATGCCTTGTACACGCGCGACGGGCGACCCGAACGCAGAGTCATACCAGAAGTATAAGTCAAGTCTACAGGTCGTCATCGGGTCAGTGTGCTGCGGCCAATCACAGGAAAGGGTTTTGGAGGCATACGCGTAATTGAACCCTTTCCACTCGTCCTCGGTGAAGAGCTCGCAGAACTTCGAGTAGCCAATGGCGACCGTCTATGACGATTGTGAACACCATCAAAGCGCTATCTGTATGGGTGCGGGAGACGCGTTACCTCGTAGGCGCATAGTTGCTGCAGAACGTACACGTCTTCGATGGTAAGTTCGTAACCGTGCATCTGAGGGCGGAGGCGATCCAGCGCGTCTTTGAGGTAGATCGATGCCCACTGCTTGACGTAGGGGATGGCGCGGTCAGACTTGGTACGGTCGCCAGCATTGGGGCAGGTCTTGTAGGGCGCGAGGGTATTGTTGTAGCCGTTGTCCTCGATAGTGATGCTCTGCTGGTATTGTCCTTCAAACGGATAGCCGAAGAACCCGATGGCGAAGTTGAGTGCGGAAGCGAGCATACGGTCCTGGGATTCGGTGCGGAAAACAGGGAGGGTGTTGGACTCGGTGAAGTTCTGGAGGAGGAAGCCGTACTTCATGCGCATAGACACGCCGAGGTCGACTGCAAGAGGTTAGGAATGGTGCATAGTGAAAGGGCTGAGATGGTGCATACATAGCTGCTGGCGACCGAAAGGAGTGAGGATCTCCTCGCCGAGCTTGTACGTCCTACAGCCAGTCAGGTCTAAGACGCGGAGACAGAAGCGTCTGCGCTCACCAGTTGTTCATAAACTCGAGATCTCCGGTCGTAGTCCAGCCGTCTGCGCTATTGTGCAGACGGGCTGAGAAGTTGGCGGGGCCGCCGTAGGAAGCCCACTCTGTGGGGTAGCGGGCGCCATGGCGGTGAAGGAGATGCAAGCCAGTTACGCGGCAAGTGGGAGGGGCTTCAGGGCCAGAGTCAACGCCAAAGGAGCCACGCTCAACGCTGAACCACGGGGAGAGGTTGCCCCAGTGCTTGAATATGTCGAAGGTGGAGTCAGACTTGGGTGAAGAGCCCGAGGAGTTGCGGTTCAGAGCGAGGGGACCAAGGAGGTGAGGGGCGCCGGTGTGGAGAGGGTAGGAAGGAGCGGTGGCGACGAGAGCAGGCTCTGCGCCGGTGGGGGTAGGGCCTGCGTGGCCTACGTGAGTAGGGAAGAGGGAGGGGAAGGCGTTGGTGGGCGAGGGAGGCGGGAAGCGGTGCACTTCGGTCGAGCCTGCGTCAGGGGAGGCGAAGTCTGCAAGGACCGAAGGCTGCGGATCTGGTATGAGAAAAGGAAGGGTATAGCGCGAACAGACGAGGAACTCGACGACGACGGCGGAGAGGATGCCGGCGGCGAAGGCTAGGACGACATGGCGCAGCCGATACGGGCCACGAACAGGTGAGGACGGTGGAGGCGGGACGTAGTCGTTGTCCTGGGGAAGAAGGGCTTGGGATTCGGGGTCTGCGGACTCTTTGTACGAGGTCGACATCGTCCCGCACGCTGTCCTCGTCGTCGTGGACGGTGTTCGTGACTGCTCGTGCTGAGGCGTCGCAGCGGTGGCCACCCACGTTCGCCCACCGGATGACCGGGCCGGAGGACGAGACGCCCATAATGCGTCCCGTCCTCGATCGCCGTCGACGGCAGCGGCGTCTTCGCCTGGACCAGCTCCGCCTCCTCGCCCTCCGTGACGGAAACCATTAGTAGACTCGTTGCCCGAGGATGACTACATTGCTCCGCTTTGCGCCCTCTCCCACCGGTGCCCTCCATCTCGGAGGTCTGCGCACCGCACTCTACAATTACCTATACGCGAGGAAGACGGCAGGGAAGTGGATTCTCAGGATCGAGGACACCGACAGGGTATGTCTCTTCAAATATACTTCAATCCACCTCCCAATCCTTCGGTGTAGACCCGTGCTGTTCCTGGTGCCGTAGAAGGCATCCAGAGCGCGCTCGCATGGGCCGGCTTGGACTATGACTACGGTACGCTCCTCCACGAGTGGTCTCTCCAGACTCTGACATCAGTTCAAGGTCCGGGAAAGCCTGGTCCTCACGGCCCATACTTTCAGGTGCGCTGGTTTGGCTGGCCTGTTCGTCACCCGTCCCTAACACGCGCAGTCCGAGCGTTTGGATATCTATCACTCCTATGCGCACAAGCTACTCGACGTATGTCCAGCCATTCATACGCACCTGAACGTGCTGAACGTTCGCTATTGTGATCTGTCAGTCGGGGCACGCGTACCGTTGCTTCTGTTCCGCGAACAAGCTTGCCGCGACGCGTGAAAAGCTCGCCAGAACAGGGTCCAACTCCACTTATGACAAGTCGTGCCTCCACCTCACCGAGGAAGAGGTCGCGCGCAAAGTACGGGCAGGAGAGAAGTTCATAGTCAGACTCAATGTCAGTCGTATTTCTTCGCCCTTACACCTGCAGTACACTGATCTGGTATCAGGACGGCAGGCTGCCCGTCAGACCTCCGGGGTATGACTTGGTTTTCAAGAACTTGAAGGACGCCCATGCGTCTCTACCCACAGACCCAGTCCTCCTCAAATCCGACTCCTTCCCTACCTACCATCTTGCCTCGGTCGTTGATGACTACGAAATGGGTATCACTCATGTCGTTCGTGGAGAGGTCAGTGCGGCTCTATTCCATCAATCACGCCTCCGCTCAACCCTTGATGATAGGAATGGCTCCCCTCATTACCTCTGCATCTTGACCTTTACGCCTGCCTGAACCTGCCCATGCCTCATTTTGCCCATTTACCCATTCTTCTCAACCCAGACGGGACGAAGATGTCAAAACGCAAGGGCGATGTCCACGTCCTTGACTACCAGGTATTACATATCGCTTGTTCCGGAGATTTTTGGGTATGCTGACCATTGGCATAGAAACGCGGTTGGGAATCCAGCGCTGTCTTGAACTGGCTCGCTTTGGCGGGCTGGGGCGTTCAGGAGGCCTCACCCTCATCGTCGCAGAAGCATGCGCCGGATAGCACAACGCTCATGTCGATGGAGGAAATGATACAAAACGTCAGTGTTGTGTTACCGCGGAGGGTGTATGCTGACACCCGCCCAGTTTGATTTCTCGGTTCTAACTCATCGGCGGTCCGTACTCGACCCCGCAAAGCTGGAGTACATCAACAAGCACCACCTCATGCGTCTCATGGCCACTCCAGAAGGACTGCGGACGCTTGCAGAGCGCGCCCAACCCTACGTGAAAGAAGCGTTCCCTGAGAGGTACGCTAGTTAGTCTGTACGCTGTGAAGTATGGCCTCTTATACCGAACATAGTTCGTACGTCGACCTGGAATATCTGGAGAAAGTCATATCCGCGCTGCAGGTCGGTACATGCGCTCTCTCTTCGTGGCCACGCTCAGTACCTGACTGAATGGGTTCGAATGATAGGGCCGCACTACCAAGCTCAGTGACATTCCGACTCTCGGCCCATTCTTCTTCGTGGAGCCCGATTACTCGTCCCCGGAAGCGCAAAAGATGCGCCAATCGCTCTCCGATGAGAAATACAGTCAGTGCACTCGCTCACGGCATTTTAGAAGTGCACCCCCTCTGACCGGTTTTGCATTTGTCTTGCAGCTGCGGTTGTTGAGGGCCTTTCTGCTCGTCTTCGCGACATGCAGACCGCTTGGGAGGCTGCGACACTTTCCCACATCCTGCATGATGAGAACGCGAAGACATCGTTGAAGCAGAAGGAGTACATGACCATCCTCCGGCATGCACTCACGGGAATTAAGGTACGACACAAATTTCGTTGCGGCCGCGAGTGATGCGGTTCTCATCTCCACTGTTTTCGTTGTTAGACTGGTCCCAGTGTCGCAGACATTCTGTACGTGCTCGGCCTAGAACGGAGTCTGCAGAGACTGCAGGCCTCGACATCGTGAACGCACGTTCCCTGGAGGTTGCGAGTATGCAGGATGAAGTGCGGGTGGCTATCATATACAAACTACAGACTAAGGTACAATTTGCGCTGGTTCTAATATACTTGGGTCGTGATGCGTTCGTGATGTGCGATGGCGATGGCGATGAATGTGTGCATCAGAGCGTCTCCCAGCCTCCGCTGTCTACCGTCCCCTCCAGCCGCCGAGCAATCAGTGTGGGGATCCCGTGGTTCAGCCACGTCTTGTGCACGTCTTCCCATCGTGCACGATGCAGATACTGCCGTCGTCCACGCCTACTAGAAGCGTAAGAAAAGGGGCTGCACGGGTTGGCCGAAGAGACGTACCTCATAGACACGTCTACCTCACCGTGCACGTCGAGGTAGGGCGATTGGCCGAATGCGCCGTTGTTGGCGTACAGGTACAGCAGCGAGCAGCGCTTGACGAGGAAGTACAGACCAATCGGTCCACCACAGCTACAAGATGGTCAGCCGTGAAAATAGCATCCACTTTAAGATATGGCTTACTCCCTGGTGTGCATGTTGCATTCCCCGCGCGCTTGGTTATCGACGTCCATGCAGCAATGGCTCTGGAAGCAGACAGTCGTGCCACAGAAGAGACAGATAGCCGCATCCAGCGGAACGGTGTTGCATCGTGAGCAGGTCATCGTCTTCTCTTGGTCGAGGTAGAGGTGGTCGAGCACTAGGGGAAGCCGTGCGAGCCTGTAGATGGATGAATACTCCAGCATGACGCCACAGTTGAGCTGCGACGCCGCATGTGAGTGCCCGTAGTGGGCGCACCAGCCGGAGAGCGCGTTCTGCAGGGTGTCCATCGTAGGGAGCAGCGCGAGCGGCGGGATGTCCAAGATCTGCAGGAGTTGGCGGTACTCGCCTTGGGATTCGTCGAGTATGGGCGGGGTGGCGAATTGGTTCGGGTAGATGGCACGGCAGAGAATGAGGGCACGTCGGAGGAAGGGGAGAGTGAAGGCATAGAGGAGCTGCTCAATGCGGGCCTCGCCGAAGGAGAGCAGAACACCCTCTGCGGCTTGCTCGAATATGGGTGAGTGCCGGACCACAGACATGAAGAACATCCGAGTGTCGCCGAAGATGTCCTCGTACTTGCGCGAGGGGACTGTGGGTGTAGCGCTGCTCCGACTCTTGTTGAGGATGTAGACGAGCCCGATTACCGTACGTGCCAGATGCGCATAGTAAGTCAGGGTGAGAATGTGTTTCAGCATATCTGGTGCGACAGCCGCAGTCTCGACCAGGAGCGTGAAAGGATCCCGGAGGAGGAGGGGATGCGAGAACGAGGTGAAGGACGTCCTACTCCACTCTGGTAGCAGGCGCTTGATGATTGCTTGCCGGACGGGCTCGCGACCTTCCCCCGACCTAGACCTGTAGCCAAGGAAGACCAGCTTCGTGAGGCAGATGTGCAACCCTCGGACTAAACGATATTGAGGGTCCGTGATCAGGTCGGCCACAGTCTGCCCAGGAGAGCCTTGACCTCGTAGAGCGACCTCGAGAGCTGATATGGTGTATCCGACTAGTTCCTCAGGGAGGTACATCCCCGCACCGCGCTCCCCAGGCTCCGGCTCCGTGCGCTCGCGCAGGTGTCTTGACTGCATTGAAATATTCTTCGCGACCACCATAAGCGTGTCGACCATCTTATGCAACTCGTGGGTGTCCGTCTTCTCGGTGATGCGTAGGTGGGACTGGTATGCCGGGTCCTGTGCGGTCCAGAAGACGAACTCCCCACTCCCGGTACGGAACTGCAGGGATTCGACGACGGGGTCGGGCTTTGACTTCAGGATGCTGATTCCTGCCGCGCGCACCCAGTCCGCGAAAGGCAACTGGTTGAGCTCGGGAATGGGTGCAGGCGCAAGCACAGGAAGAATGACGTTCCCTAAGCTCTTGCATAGCGGGCAGATGAACTCTTTGCGGGGGATACTTTCGGGATGGTTCCGCGTGGCCTGGTTGCGATGACGCTGTCGGATCGAGGAGCTGTAGACGGCGAAGCAATCCAGATGCATCATGTGGCTACATATGGACGCATGGAGGCCGAAACGGGTGGACTGAGGGGGGAAGGCATCGAAGTTCGTCGAGTGTGCTCGCGCCGAATTCTTGATCTCAGAGGCTGGAGGCGGGAAACCAGTGTCGGGATGCATCGCTGACGAGCGCCCAAGCGAGTCTGGACACAGCATAGCCTCGTTGGTGTAGGACTGATACCCGTCGGGGTGCTTGCGAAGCTGCCTGCTGGGCTGAATGAATCCAAGAGACCCAAACGACTTCGTACTGTTAAGCTCCTCCTGACAAACGATGCACGTTCCGTACGAGACCGGTGTTTCGGGGGTGTCCATCTGATCGTCGTCGTCGTCGTCGTCGAGGTCGTCGAAGTTGAATGCAACCTGCGCTTGCTGGGCTTTCATCTGCTTCATGATCGCCTCCTGCCTGGCCCTCGCCGCACGCTTCTTCGCGTCGTTGGGATCCTCAACGTCGGCAACGGATTCCGGCGGACGTCGCCGATTCTGCACCTCGCCAGCTTGATATTGAGTGATATGATCCAAGGCCCATCGCACCCGGGCTCGGTAGGTGGGGTACTTCTCGTGGTATTCGAACGTGCAGAGGACGTCGACGAGGTTCTTCCCTTCCTCGTACACCTTGTGGATAGCAAGGCCGCTGAACACCTCGGGTCGCTCAACGAGCGCGACCATGACAAGGTGCAGGATCTGGTCCAGGATCGCCTCGGCAGAGGGTGGCGCAGCATCGGTGGCATCGGTGAGGGTGAGGATGTTGTATATGCCGTAGAAGAAGATCTGGACGAGAACCTCCGACTCAAACGCTGAAGGCAGCGTCACGAAGGGGCCCTTGGTAATGTTGAGCTTGTGAGGGACGATGACGGGATCCTTCACGCCGAGCTTCCTCTTCAAGCGGTTGCGCAGGACGATCTCGACCTCCTCGCGCTTGTTACGGGTGTAGTGATAGAAGAAAGGATTGACCTCGTCGAAAGCCTCGTCCTTGAGCTCGTACGTCCCAAAGTCAGCGGTGGATTCAGGCGCTTTGAAGTTCGCAACTTCGCGCAGAACGCGCTCGAAGCAAACGTCGTCCACCATGCGTTCTGCGACGCGCTTCACAAGGTCGGTGAAGGAACAGGGTCCTACGGCGAGAGCATGCACGATCTCTCTCCGAACAGCGACAGGGAGAGGCATCTTCGTGGCGCTGGCAGTCTCGGTTAGGATGGTGATAAGAACGTAGAAGAATTCTTCCACCATCCCGGACAGATGGGAGGTGTCGTAGGAAGGGTGTAGAGTCGCCCCTGAGAAGTACCCTAGCAGTTGGAAACGGTCGAGCATGCTGACGAAAACCGTATTTGGGTCCAGAATGACGAGCGAAGTTTGGAGTATGAACAGGTCTTGGTCGTAGCAGAGCTCCCGGAGCATGAAGTCACGGTAGTGGAGGAGCTGGCCTCGAATGGCGAACCCATTGCGGACCCACAACCCAGTACGAATTTGAGCGATCATTGCCAGAACTGAGGGGTGCTGAGCACGACCGTCTCCCGTTCGACATATGGCACTTACCTCGCAAAGGATAGTCGATGACTGTGAGTAGTGCCTCCTCGTTCACGTGGCGGAGACAAACGTCTCGCAGGCTGCCAAACCCAGCTGGACGGAGGGTTTCTTCATCCAGAGTGTTCACGTGTTTGAAGAGTTCTGCCAGCAGCCATTGGAGGGAATGGTGAAAGCTGATGTAGCCGTCCATGACATCGAAGTCAATGATCCTGTAAGTCGTCTCTCCGTATACGACGTGGTGGAATACCACAGGTGGGAAACGCGCCAGGTCGCGGTGGTCGTCGACTACGGTGATGGACTTCAGGATATGGTGCATTACGGTGTTGATCGCCGAGACCAGCTTCACCACGGTGGCTTTGGAGAACGCTTCACCGTAGATCTTGATGACCCTGGACAAGGAAAGCGTGACGTTGAAGACACTGATCCACGCATCCGTCTCGTACTCGACGTGGCTGGACGCAGCCCGTTTGTTTGGGTTGATGCACATGAAGATCTGGCACGTCTTCGCGAATTGCACAATGAATTCGTGGTTCTGGGCGATGAGTTCCTGGACAGGCGCGTTGTGGCATAGGTAGCGCAGGTCGCTGAACACGGGCATGAAGCGTTTGGACTTGAACGGAAACGTGTCGACGTCAATCTCTGCATCAGGGTTGGGAGGAAACGCGATGCGTTTCTCGGAGATTTGGTTGGTGAAGAATGCGGTGATTATAGCGAGGAGGCGCGATACGATGTTATGGTGCCGGACAATATAGAGGGACACAGAGGGAACGGTGAAAAGCTGCAGCGCAAAGTACTTGATGGACGTCTCGGCCTCGCGATCGGTCAAGAGGTATGCATCGATGATACGGTGATACACGCAGGCGAAATGCGAAGCTGGGCGGGCCTTGGTTTAGGAACAACGAGATGAGAGTAATGGCATACGACTCACCTATTGCCAGTTTGTGCTGATGACTTACAGTCAGGAGAGAGGCGTATATCTCCTTGAGGTTCAACCGGGGTCTCTTCCACAAGCGAGCGTGATAGAGAAACAGCCAGTCGAGTCTCGTGGGATCATGAATATCAGGAGAAAGCCTGTTAGGGTCTTTTCCCGATAACAAGGAGGAGTTCTTGCGGGGGGAAAGAAG
The DNA here is from genome assembly GCA_022606195.1 of Trametes polyzona. Classification (NCBI taxonomy): domain Eukaryota; kingdom Fungi; phylum Basidiomycota; class Agaricomycetes; order Polyporales; family Polyporaceae; genus Trametes; species Trametes polyzona. The sequence goes on along the minus strand of JABYQF010000001.1, from coordinate 666,583 downwards.
CTCGAACGCAAGAATCTCGCGTAGAATCAGGGCATCGGTACTCAACCGGCTTCGAGTGAGGTCCAGGAGCCACTCGATGATGACGGCGGAGACCTGTTCACGGAAGGTGTCGAAGGCACGGCGGACGGTCACGCCAAGGTCGATTTGAGCAATCGCGCGCGCCATGTTGGCGAGGCGACCGAGGTCACCGCTCATTTCGATGATGTCGCGGCCCTGCTCGTCTATGCGATCGGCGATCTGGGAAGCCTCCTCGCGGGTACGGCTAGTGATATCGTGGAGAAGCTCGATGACTTCGTCGAAGGAATGTTTGTCGTCGTTCCAGACGACGATAGCAAACTGGTCGTGCATGAGAGGGTCCCCTGTAGGCTGCAGACGGAGGACGGCCTCGTTGGGAGAAGTTGACATGAGTGTTTCGTCCGGGGAGGTGTCGAGGGTGTCGAGAACGAAGTCGATAGCATAGCCAATCGTGCGACTGATACTCTCCCGCAGCTCGGAGGGGACATGGACTCGGAAAGGATAGTCTTTGACGGTGGGGAGGTCTTGACAATTTAGAGTCCTAGGATATATCCTCGCGCCTTCGGAGAGCGTTCTGGCCACGAAAGCCTGGACATAGTCCGCGTTGGCTTGGGAGTATGGATGATACGGGCAGTTTATAGAACCACGCCATGCTTCGACATCACCACAGTCGCAGCAGCCACCAGATTGTTGGGCGATGAAGAAGCTGACATTGTGGTCTGTGTGATCTGTCGCCTCAAAGCAGCGCGAGCAGAGGACGCAACTGTCGTCGAGTGCGCAATCCCTGTTGGCGATAGCTGAGTACAGAGTATAACTGCAGGGATCGGGAGTGGTATGGACGTACTTGCACCGAAAGCAACTTTCTCCCTTCTTGAATATGTGACCACACGGTCTCCCAGGCACGACCTGTGGATCTTTGGATAGACCTGCCGCGGCCTGTACCTCGCTGAGGGTAGCATGAAGAGGGAGACTGGAGTTCGAATTCGGGAGGAAGAGATGAGCGTAGGGGCCCCAGAACGCGTCGTACAGCTCTGCGAGAATCTCTGCGCGTGTTGCAGGAGTGAAATTGTATTTTCTCGAGCCTGGCATAGTCTCTAGGGTGAAGCGGAGGCGGGAAAGAGGATCTGTGAGCCGTTCGCGAGGGCTGGGCTGTGGCTGGGCCGACCCGAGGAACTTGGAGGGAAAGAAGGAGGAGAGGCCGCTCATCGTCGCAGTCGTTAGAGTCGTCAGATATGCCGTGTTCGTCCTCTGCCCTCGCTGTCCGGACGTTGGCTAATGGCGGGAGGGAGACTCGAGAGTCGTTGTCCGAGTCTAGGACATTACCAATCGATTTTGGCCGGTATGTACGTCATCAGTAAGCCCTTGTCGCGCCGTATTCCGTCCGATAATTCAGCACACTCGAGCTCGTCTGCCGCCACCATGTCCATCTCCGCCGTGCCCTCACTCGCCGCCGTCGCGGACCCCGCTCCTCGCTATGTCGACGGCCCCGCAATGGACTACTTTATCATTGAGATGGTCAGCGCCCTCCGCGCGTCCTCCGCCGTCGCCACAGCGCGCGCAAAGAAGGTCGAGCAGGAGATGATCGACGCGGGGCTCATGCCTGCCCCCGCCCCTGCACCGCCCGCTCTCAAGAAGGATAAGATGCGCGAATCTATGGGCAGCAATGCCTCGCGATCTTCACTGTCCAAGGACGGACAAGATGGCGAGGACGAAGAACTTCGTGTGCGTCTCGAGTCCATCGGTATGCACGTTGGCGCAAACATGGCAGAACGGTAGGTGTCGTTCGCGTCGTGTGTGGTAGCCGTCTCCAATATGTTCCTTCTCAGTCTGTGCCACGATCGAGGGCTCTTCACCGACACACTCGACGCAATCAAATTCATATGCAAGGACCTCTGGAACGCGTGCTGGGAGAAGCAGGTCGACAACCTGAGAACCAATCACCGAGTGCGTCCTTCACACACACCCATTTCCCGCGTATCTACTCACGCAATCCTTGCAGGGCGTTTATGTCCTCCAGGACAACGCCTTCAAGCCCCTCACGCGCATTTCCGGCTGGGAAGGCCGGGCAGAGACCCTCAGGAAGTCCAAAATAGTACGTGTCTGCCAGCTTCGGACTCGCGATGCTTTCCGCCTCATTGCTCATTCCGTCTAGTACGTCGCGATGCCTGCGGGCATCATCCGGGGCGCACTCGCTAGGCTTGGGTTTCAAGCCGTTGTCGTGCCAGAAGTTACCAACTTACCGCAATGTGAGCCGACCTCGATGCTGTATCAGTTCCCGGACACTGATAGCAGTACAGGTACTTTTCAAGTCAAACTGCCCAAAGGGTCGTAAGAACGCTCGCTCTCGGGATTTGGACGTGTGCATCCGTCGATGGAAGCACCACTGTCATCAAGGGAATGGCTACAGCGTGCCGAAGTCTCTCAGATGGTACAACAACACCCGTCCCCGATTGTTCCCCAACGCCACGTACTCGCTCCCAGCAGAGAAGTCCACACTGGTAACGTGGCCGAGGGGCGTGCTCGATGTTGGCCAGTTGGAGAACGCGGTCAGGGACGGGAGGTGGACCTGGTGCAAGCGATTAGCGAAGTCACCACTGGACGGCCGAGGGTTATACACACCATACGCATCTGATCCTTTTTGACGTCGCTCGCCATTGCAAGTAGCTGCGAGTCATGATTGAATCTCAACGATGTGATGGAGGTCGTCAAGTTTCCGAGTGCCTTCAGAGGCTTGGGGCGATCCACGCTGCTGGACACAGCATCCGACCCGTAGACGTTGACGATGCCCATCCGTGATCTGTCGCGGAGCCATGAAGGAGGTTACCACGAGAAAGACGAGAGACTGACGCACCCAATGGCGAGATACTTGCCAGATCGGTCCCCTGCCAGTAGCTGGCTGCCGTATCCTCCGTCGTCTCTCCACCGTCGCACGCACCTCCGTTGTCCAACGTCCCATACATACACCTCTGAATCCTCACCAAGTGTGAATAGCTCCTCGCCCACCCACCACAACGACTTTGCTCCGGAGTTCATCTTCACGCTGCCAACTACTTGACCTCCGCCCGCGCGCCAGTCTACCAGGTGAACCTGTCCTCTGCGGCCCGCCACCGCAAGGACGGAGCCAGTGGGATCGAACGCGCAGTTCTCCATGCTGCCATCCCGTGCAGCCTCGGTGTTTCCGGAAAAGGTTGTGCCCCAGAGACCACGGGGAGAACGCTGTGTCGTACCGGTCTGCAAGTCATAGGTGTAATAGAAAGGACGCGGGCCGGTAAGGAGGATGGACGTGCCACCGGGATGGAACATGGCGTTTGTGACGGGGAGGGATGGGATGTGTAGCGTTTGGAGATGTGGGTTGGTATGCCCGTCGACCTATTTGGATGTCAGTGGGCAGTTGTGAGCAAGGTGCGGGTAGCTCGTACAGTATACAGTCTCAGACGTCGGTCTGAGCTGGCGGTCAGGAGCACTGGGACCTTGGGGGAGGGATGGAACTGGACAGCTTTGATTTCTCCTTCTGCTTTGGCGGAGAGATTGGCGTCACGGAGCCGCTCAATGGCGAGTGTGCCGTGAGGGAGAACTCTGGCCTTCCGTCCGGCGAGGACTGAACCAGTACCTGAGAGCAAGGTGTCCAAACCAGGCTCCTTCTCCTCCGCGCTCTCCTCATCGGTCCCCGAATCCGTCGGCGTTCGCCTGCGCTTGGCAGTCGAACCATGTAATCGTTTGCGAGCGTTGGTCGCCCACTCTGGGGTGGGATTGATCTTTTCGAACTGGCGACGTAGCCTGCGTTCGTAGTCCCGGCCTGCTACATTGTCCTCCGCTAGGACATCGCGTAGCTTCCGACGACGTTTATCGTTCGCGAGGGACACCTCCAGCGTCGCGTCGTCTCCATCCGTCCATGCTGATGGCTTGCGGGAAGAATTGGTCGCCGTTGGGGCATTCTGCGAGCTCGAGGAAGGGTCTACAGGTGGTTCGTCTATAGCGAACAACTAGAGGCGAACGTCAGGTCCGGAAACGAAGAGGTGTTCAAAGCGCACATACCTCATCGTCACCAATATTGCGGAACTCGCTGGGTCGTGTATCAGTCCCGTTGTCGAATAGCAGGGTATCAAAGTCATCGGAAGGTCCTGCGGCGGAGCTGTCGGCGACCCCAAAGAGATAGCTCTCCAGGCGGAGCTCTTCTTCGTCCTTCGCTGTTTCGTCGTGATGGCCAGAAGTAGCCCCAAGCGGCTGCGCCTCCTCAGATGGGGAGGTCTTCTGCTTCTTCCGGGCGTGTTTCCCCATGGTCTCGGTGGAGGAGGGGAGAGAGAGCGAGTGCGATGGACTGGACGAAGACGAAGGAGGGCGGCCGTCGAGGCGCCCGAGCCGCAAGCGTCTGAAATTTCGCGGTCGCCCGATTTGGCAGGCGAGGCGGGAGTATGTTCGCGTTCGACGCGACGCGCGCAGTCCACATCCCTATCACACTCGAACGTCGACGTTCAACGTTCAACGTTCAACCCCCACCTCGCAGCGTCTCGCCGATCTTCAGTTCGCGCGATGCTCAACAGCCGGCGTCGCCTTGCTCTTCTTGCGACCGTGACATGCTTCCTGGTCTTAATGTCTGTGCGCTGGATCTTCTCGGACGACCCTCGACTCGCTCTCCAGCTCAATGGCGGGCTCTCGCCGTTCTCAGGCTTGGACGTGCAGAATGTCCCATACAATCAACGAGAACAACTCGCACTCTTGGACTCGGACTCATCAGGCGCAGTCTGGACGGAAGACACAACGTTCGGTGTCTTTTCACAGGTCTTCGTCATCTCTAGAGCTACTCGTCTCGACCGTCGCGCAATGATGGAACGCTTGCGGCTGGCGCTTGACGTTTCATGGACATATCTCGATGCTATCTCGTCCGAGGATCCGGTGGTGCATACTATCCTGGGTTGCGTACGAGCCTACCGACGCAACAGCCGAGCACGCACCTTTGAGTGGCCAGACCTTCAAGACCAGGACGTTCACCCGCCTCTGAGCTTGTCAAATATCTGGATGTCGTCTTGCTTCCTCTCAGCGAAGAGCACCCCTGTCCCATCTTCGTCTGACATGTTTGACACCTCACCTGGCTGGCCAACAACCACTGTAGATCATCCTTCAGCCCCGCTAACCTGTGCCCTCAAAAACCGTATCCAGGGAATCGCATATAAGCCCTCACTTCCGTCCTATCTCGTGCTTACCCCCGCAAAGATTGCATGCTGGTGCTCTCATCTTGCAGCCATCGCCGCAGTCGCTAGATTCGACTCCCTTGTGGACCGCAACGGCGTCACTGGGACCCCTCAGAGCAAGCCTACCGCGTTTCTCATCTTAGAAGATGACGTCGATATGGAGCAGGACGTTTCCGCGAAGCTGCACAGTGTTTGGGGTTCGCTTCCCACCGATTGGGAGATCTTGTACCTAGGCAAGTCTATCTCGAGTTTCCAATGGTTGAATCCTCTCATATGGCGTACTACCAGGTCATTGTTGGTCCGATGAGTCCCACCATCAGGCACTCGCTCAGGCTTCAGGAATCACCCTTCACCCATCCTTTGCTCCGAAATGCACGCATGCCTACGCGATCAACCCCGTCAGCGCCCTCCGCCTCCTTCGCCTCCTCACACATCCCCCATTCGCCTATTCCAGGGCCTTTGATCAAGCGCTAGCATGGCTAATTCATAATAAGCGTGTCAAAGCGTTTTCGGTGGTTCCAAGTCTCGTTATTCAGCACAAAGCTTCGGGTAGCGATATAGACAAGGGTAATGATGGGAAGGGAAGTGTATGGCGAGACACCCTGAAGCATGGGGTGTTGACTCCTTGAGTTTGTATGTCATTGAAACCTGAATGATCCTGTGGGTATGTGCATTTGGTGTCTGGGAACAAGTGACTACATACTCGATCTCGATGTACTAGCGCCCGGCGAAAGTATGGGAACACGTGACCTGAATGACCCGTCCGAAATTCAAAGTTTATAGAATTGACCACCAACCGTGAGGGATATTGGAGACTAAATGGTACGGTATTGTAGTACAGTACATGCATTATTATTTCATAGCTGTACGACATCTGCGCAGCTGCAGGATGGGTATACATGTGGCATTTTATGTGACTATGTGTGACCTCAATGTTCTTGTCCTGGAGACAGCCCACAGCCTGATATAAATATGGAGACACCTGTTACGCATAGGATATGTTGTAGTCTACCATACACCAGGGTTTCATGTCTATATGTGTTCTTGAGCATGAGTAATGAGCCCATCAAAGTCACTCTTGTATGGGTCACTTTGAATCAACCGTTCCTATCTCTGTATTCCGTGAAGATATCAAGCCTGGCACATAATAAATGGTTGTAGTTCTTCCATGAGTACCTGCTCAGATATTTGCCATTTGAACTGCAGGGTGATCAACCAGATATCTAAAGTATACCCAAACATAGACATTAGAGCAGTCTAACTTTGTGGGTGCATCGCTTATGCTCAAGAACATGTATAGACATGAAACCCTGGTGTATGGTAGACTACAACATATCCTATGCATAACAGGTGTCTCCATATTTATATCAGGCTGTGGGCTGTCTCCAGGACAAGAACATTGAGGTCACACATAGTCACATAAAATGCCACATGTATACCCATCCTGCAGCTGCGCAGATGTCGTACAGCTATGAAATAATAATGCATGTACTGTACTACAATACCGTACCATTTAGTCTCCAATATCCCTCACGGTTGGTGGTCAATTCTATAAACTTTGAATTTTGGATGGGTCATTCAGGTCACGTGTTCCCATACTTTCGCTGGGCGCTAGTACTTTGATGGAGCCACAACATGTACAAATGAAAGGGTGTTCCATGCACCGGTATTGCTCTATCTGCAGGTGAGAGTCACATGACTGTCTAACTCGCACTGTCCAAGTCCAGCTCGTATTATGTATCATAAAGTGACTGTAGAAAATGAGGAAAAATAGCGGAAAATAGCGGAAAGATACAGGGCCTCCATTGTATTCATGACATTACCCCCCTCCTACTGTACATTGTCCCTGATGCACGCCCTGCCCAGGTGTTGCCCACTCTCCCATTGCAAATCGTTCAGCTCAGTGTTGGTGAAGTTCTCCTGAGGTCTCTATGATAAGGTGTGGAATTCAACTGCAGATATCCTTTGTGGGGTGCTCAGATTCTGTCAGTGGAAGTTGGCCACAGCCTCCAGTGTGTTGTTCAGATTCTTAGCCGGTTCCCAGCTGTCCTCACCTTCCCCGTACCCTTTCCATTGCACAAGGTACTATAGTTGATTATGGTACTGTTGGCCATCCAGGATCCAATCCACTTTGTACTCTTCCTCTCCATCTACTTTAATCAGATTTGGAGGGGGAGGGGTTTGCCCATTTACCTCATTCCCACACCATGAAGAGAGCCAGTCCGCATGGAAGATGATGTGAAGCTTGAGCACTGGGGCAGCGCTAGGCAGTTGTTAAGATCTTCATCCTGTTCGGTTTCTTTACAGGGGCTGAGTTGCCGAGGTCCAAGTGTGGGTGTGGCCTGATGGATGTGGATGTTCTTAGTGTTTAAGCCAGATGCTGCTGAGAGTGAAGGCTGGGGTTCAATCTGCCAGTGAACAACTGTGGTCCAAGTTGAGCTGCTTAGTATATACATGAGGAACAACCTGTATCTTACCTGTGGTCCAAGTTGAGCTGCTGAGGATCGCAGATGACGAGGACTGCAGGAAGTACGAGGCATGGGCCAAATATCTACCAACAGGGTGAAAGAATGCGGGCACTATGAAGGAAACAAAGTAGGCACTGAAAGTGCCCTGCAGTGGGCACTAGAAGGTTGAGGGTTCAATTCCAGCTGGTGCTCGTGCCTGCCAAAATCAGAGTGGGAAGGAGACACCACGCTAAGATGCTGTGCAAAGTCCAAAGTCAATTGTATGCAAAACAAGCGCAGAATCACCGCATTCAATACTTAGCTGATAGCTATATTTTATTGTTGACTTTGAACTTGTGCGTCTTTCACTTCTCTCCTTTATATGCATGCTTTATCTGTTCCTTACTTATTGGAAGGGCGGCTTCTGCTTCTTTGCATGCCTTGTGAAGCCGCTCGAGCCATGCATCTATGGTAGGGATTGGAGTCAGGCATCCCACGAGGATAGTGAAGTTGGGCTGGTATCTGTACAGTATTTTGAACGGGGTTTGTCCGTGTGCCATGTAAATCTGGGAGTTGAGTACAAACTCCACGGTGGGGAGGAGATCAGCCTGTTACGCACCATGCTCCAACTCGAAGTCCGAACCTCCGGACTTCAACTCCGGGTCCGTACTGCGGACTCTTACCCCGGACTCCTACTCTGTACTCCACCCTTCGTACTCCGGACTCAACTCCGGACCATCAGATGTCTCAGATCACGCCATAGCCTCATGTTCGTTCTTAACAATAGGGCTATTGTCTTCTCTCTTTCCTCTCCTATTCCGTACTTCCTTATTGTTATAAAAGACAATAAGACCATAGCTATTTATACCGCCCTGGGAATGTACTAGCTACTCAGTTCGGATATCTTGTAACTCGTAACTCATAACTCATATCTATTCTCCTTCCCCGAACTCCTTGTCCGACCTCCGACCTCCGACCTCCGACCTCCGACCTCCGATCCCTGCCCTTGGGTCTCCGCTCCTGTTCCGTCTCTGTTCCTCCCCATCCTCCTTTCCAAAGATCTAGTCTGAACTCCATCTCCGAACTCCATCCGTCTCCAAATTGAGGACACTTCGTCGTGAACCCGTGCGTTGCCAATAGCCTCGCAGAAGTCCTCCCTCGTGCGTACTCCGAACTCCGGACTTCCGCCTCCACCTCCGCTCCGTTCCCGGACTTTCGTATTCCGTTCCCTAGTCCGGAACTCCGGAGTCCCGTAGTCCACACAGTCCTAACACAGCCCAGTCGTCATGCCACTTGTCATAGTGGATCCACAGAGATACTGCTTCACTTCCTGATTGGCCCGCTCCATCTGTCCATTGGTTATGGGGTGATAGGCCGTAGTGAGACCACTTTTGATGCCGAGGTGCTTGTACAATACCCGAGTGACCTGAGCGGCAAACTGGGGGCCTCGGTCCAAGACAATCTTGTGGGGGATGCCATGGAGCTGGAAGATGTGCTGATAGTGGAGGTCTCCGATGCCATCGGTGGTGATGGTGTCCATGGTGGCCACTAGGTGGACTTGCTTACTGTAAAGGTCCATGTACGTAGCAATGGCATTCTTCCCCTTTAAGGGAGGTAGACCAGTGATTAGATCTACTCCAATGACCATCCAGGGCGCTTCTGGTACCTCGTGTGGCTGTAGAGTGGCCTGAGGGTGGGCTGTGGCCTTGTATCGTCAGCATTAATCACAGCCTAGTATGTACCTCTCTACAAAGCCACTGATCCCTGGTCACCAATACAGTTGGCTGACCAGCTCCAGGGTTCTGTGCTTTCCTGGGTGTCCAGCCGTGGGTGCATTGTAACAATGCTGCACAATCTCCTGCCTGAGTCCATCCTCAGGCAGGATGTACAGCCTCCCTCGGTAGTACACCAGCCCATTTTCCTCTTCCCATTCCCACATCTCATTTGTAGCCATTGCTGTGTACCCCATTCCCACAGAGCGTCTTTCTTTGTCAGGTCGTGGAGAGGGCGTGTGATCTTGGTGAAGTTCTTGATGAACCAGCAATAGAAGTAGGCAAAGCCAATGAAGCCACACACTTTGCGTAGGTTGCGTGGGGCAGGCCACTCGTGTACTGCCTGGACCTTGACGAGTCCATGCCAACTTCGCCCTTGTGGATGACCATACCGAGATACTCGATCTTTGTTTGCTCAAACTCATGCTTCTCTGAATGTAAGAACAGGTCATGCACCTGGAGCTATCACATGACCTTGTGGGTGACTTCCTGATGGGTTCGGAGGTTGCTACTGAAGATGAGGATATTATTAAGGTACACTGCCACCTTACCTGCCACGATCAGATTTCTGAAGATAAAGTTCATTAAGGCCTGGAACATTGCCGGGGAGTTTGTAAGTCCAAAGAACATCACCCAGGGTTTGAACAGGCCCCAGATTGTGGTGAAGGCTGCCTTCCATTCATCGCCCTCCTTGATATGGACGTTGTTGTAGCCCCAATGTACGTCAAACTTATTGAAGTACTTGAAGTTCCAGAGGCGATTAATGATGTCTGAAACAAGGGGAAGCAGATAGTGGTTCTTGATTGTGATGTCGTTCAGCTTTTGGTGATCCTGGACCATGTGCAGCTTTTCATCCTTCATTTTGACAAAGAACACCGGTGATGCCATTGGAGATTTTAAAGGAACAATGTACTCCTTGCAGAGATTCTTATAGAGAAACACATTGAGTTCAACTTGCTCATTTACAAGCATCAAGTACACCTTGGACTGGATGGTCTCAGGCACACCAGGCTCAGATCAATGGCGTGATCATATGGCTTATGCTCTGGGAGACACTCTGATTCCTGTTCCAAGAACACCTTGGTGTACTGCCGATGTTCCTCAGGTACCATCTCCTTAAAGGTCTGCTTTGGCTTGGCTCGCTGTGCTTCTGCCGCTAGCTCAGTGAAGTAGGTGAACTGGCGGCACACCAGAGTTCTTTGGTGGCCTCTCTCAGGACTCTGAGCTTCTGCATGTGGCAGCATAGGTGCCAGGTTGCTGTTATCTTTTCAAACAGTGGAATGTCTCCCACAGGGTCCGCCAATCGGTTCCTGGCCTCGACCTCAACCTGCCCGTCCTTACAATCAATATGTGGGTTGACCTTACGTAACTAGGGTAGCCCGAGGATGAGGTCCTCTAGGCCGATGTCCATGACCAGGAACCCAGTGCGTTCAATGTACTCACCAATGCAAATTTTGAGGCATGCAAAATGTGTGATGCTGCCGGCGCGGTTACACGAGCCATCCATGTTGTGAAGGGCAATGGGGCATGTGAGGGGGTGCATGTCGTGGCAGGCATCAATGAAGTGTTGGTGAATGAATAGACCTGTGGCTCTCGAGTGTATCATGGCTATGGTGTTTACGTTGCAGTTCCTTCCCTTGTTGTTCACACTGATACGGAAGTGTGAACCGGGTGTCTCTATTTCCAGTATTGTAATAGATGGGAGGGGGGAGTTCATATGTAAACCTTTGGGCAGGAATGATGTAGCCTTGTCACGTGCTTGTTCGAAAAAGCCTGCTTTATCACTTCAATCTGCATGGCTAGCTGCTGCTATCCTTCAAGCAGCTGCACAATCACATCATCCCGGCTGGCCGAGATCGTAGCTTCGGTGACAGGGGCTGCAGGGTCCAGGAGCTTGTCCTCATTGCTGCCACCCACTGCTTCGTCGGCTGTCCCATGTACTTGCTCTGGCACATGGCCCCACAATGGCCAGTGTGGCTGCACCATGAGCAGAGGTTGTGCTTGTGGTTCCTGTCCTTTTTGCTGTGCATGGTGGATCCACAGCCAAAGCACTTCCTGGTCATGGAACAAAGGAAGGCTTCACAGGTGTGGAAAGTGTTGATGTCCATTGTGTTGGGGTCTTTGGTGACAAAGGGAGTGATGGGGGCTGTGTCACGACCCATGCCAGACCTCCGACGGGTTCCCGCCTCGGGGCTCCTACCGGACTTCCTCCGGACATCCGCTAGTTTCCTTCGCAAGTAGTTAGCTAGACTTTTCCTTACATTACGTCATCCTCTCCCCTTATCAGTTTATCCTTCTTCTTGTCTTACGTCAAGGGCGCTCGGAACGTCCGGAGTTCCGACGCCTATGATGTAAGGCCTTCTTATCGATCAGTTTCGCTTAGTATATAAACTGCTGCTGGAAGTAGTGTTTGCCTTAGTTCGGACACTACGTTACGTTCGTTGCTGCTATACGTTACCTCTACGCTACTTGCCCGTAACTCCGCCCTACTCCAAATATATCTCTTTTCCCTCACCTCCGCTCGACTCCTCGGAACTCCGTCGGTCCACCCTCGGTCATCCTTGGTCTCCCTCCGCCCTTTGGCTATTCCCCCTCCTCATACTCCACTCCCCCTCGGAACTCCGTCGGTCCTCCGTCCGCAAATAGAGGACAACCGCGAGATCGCTCAGGGCGTTGCCAATAGCTTCGCCGAAGTCCTCACCCCTCGTGCCATACCCCATCGGACCTCCCCGAACTTCCCCTCAACTCCGCCTGCCCCTCGGACGGCACGCGTCCTAACAGGCTGTAATGGTGATGGGGTGCTTGGGAGGAGGGGCAGGCTTGCCTTGCTTGTGTGCTTTTGCTGCCCTACACTGCTGAACACGGATGTTGATGTTGGTGGCAACCATGATAAGCTGATCAAGGGTCCTGATTGGCCAGGCGGTGTGCACCAGCTCGTCTTTGATGTTACTGGTGAAATGCTTGTGAAAGCAATCTCGGAGGTCAGTGGCGGAGTAGCTGGTGCAGTCCATCACTTCCTTATACTTTACAGCATACTCGAAACAGTCTTGCTTCCCTGCCAGAGGGACCGGAGCGTGTCCTTGGCATCAACAGCTTCATTAGCCATCTCAAAACTCTCTTTGAACGCGGTCTGGAACTGCTCCCAGTGGTCATTGAAGGGGCACTCGGCGGCTATATTGCCATCCACTTTTTCGAGGTAGGGGGTGGCCCAGATGGCCACTTTGTTTTGGAGAAAGATGAGGGCAGAGAAGATCCACTTTCTACCGTTGTGGGTGTATCCCCCTTCTTCCCAAGGGTTATTGCAGGTGGGACCCGTGGACATGGTGTCAGCACTTGAGTCACTCCTGAAGGGAGCCAGCTTCTGGCTCACCTTGTTGGGGGTGCGGTTGTTGGATTTGGCAGCCAGGGTGGTGACAGCTGTTGTGAGAGCAGCCAGTGCTTGTTGGACTGCCGTCTGGTTGTTGCTTGGAGATTGGGATCAGCTATGTGAATGTCGGCTGGAAGGGGGCTGGAGGCAGTCAAACCACTTTTTTCTAACGGGTCCCAGTGACAGTCAACTCGATTGAAGCGATTGTAGCCGTAATTCAGCCCCTGGCACTCAAGATTCAGGGCATCTACTCCTGATCCTGGGACATTAGCGACAGTTTCGCTACCCGACGCTGTCTGCTCAGCCTCCTTGGCCTATTGCTGCGTCTTCTGACCACAAGGGGCATGAGCCCAAGGGTCACCTGCCCCAGCTTCCTTTTGTCGCCTTCCCTTGCCTCCTACACCTGAAGGTGCCCTGATTATAACCAACCCTGGATTTTACACTGCTTGGTAGCAGATTCTGTGTATTGTACCAGATCCAAAAATCGGCAAGCCAAGGGTGCCCTGAGCGTTACTCTGGGGTGACAAAGCAGGTATGCGAGGGCCAACCGGCACAGAGGGTGATTACAAACAGAATAGACTTACGCATAAGGGAGGGACTGATTGGCAGTTCTCCGGTACAGTGGGGGACCTTGACCTAATGTTGCAGAGTTAGGCTCAACATGACCAGTAATGTGCTACCACTACAACTACCAGTAACACACTACTGCTACAACTACCACCAAAAGGAAAAGGAAGAGATCTTGCTTGAGGGGAGGGGATGGGGGGCGGACTTGCGGTTGACATGCACCTGACTTAGACTGTCATGACAAATGTAGCCCAAAAGCCAAGTCAATGTTATGCACACTAATCAAATGTACAATCACAGCTTACCTAGCCCAAGGACCAAGAGGTCAGTATGGGCCCTAAGGTCGCTACAGGGTCAGGCATATACCACTTTAATGGGGCCATAACATGTATATATGAAAGGGCAGTCTGTGCACCGGTAGTGCTCTACCTGCAGGTGAGAGTCATATGACCTACCAACTTGCGCTGCCCAAGTCCAGCATGTATTGTGTATTATAAAGTGTCCATAGAAAATGAGAAAAAATAGCGGAAAATAGCGGAAAAATATGGGGCCTCTGTCATTGTTGAATGCAGTGATTCTGCGCTTGTTTTGCATGCGATTGACTTTGGACTTTGCACAGTGCCTCAGCATGGTGTCTCCTCCCCACTCTGATTTTGGCAGGCGCCGGCGCCTAGAAATGCGCCAGCACCAGCTGGAATTCTGGTGCCCACTGCAGGGCGCTTTCAGCGCCTACTTTGTTTCCTCCATAGCGCCCGCATTTTGTCACCCTGTTGGTAGATATTTGGCCCATGCCTCGTACTTCCTGCAGTCCTCGTCGTCTGCGATCCTCAGCAGCTCAACTTGGACCACAGGTGAGATACAGGTCGTTCTTCATGTATATACTCAGCAGCTCAACTTGGACCACAGTTGTTCACTGGCAGATTGAGCCCCAGCCTTCGCTCTCAGCAGCATCTGGCTCTAACAGGTTATGAGCCCTGCGCTCTAGCTGCCCCTCCTCGACTTCCTGCTTGCCATCCATCCTCTCTCTGCGCTCTGATCTCCCTTCAAGAGCCATCCACCCCCTCTCTGAGCTTCCCAACCCCTGTCTGAGCGAAATTCTCATCTGGATCTCCCTCTGATCTTCCCTGATCGCTCCTCATCGCAAATCTCGTCCCCCTCGCTCGCGCTCGTGCACACTGCCCCTCCACCATGTCCTCTTCCTCCACTCCCAGTTTCAAGCCGCTCTCGTCCTCCAACTACCCCCAGTGGAGCGGAGAAATGCGAGCCTGGCTCATGAAGCACGGCCTCTGGTCTCTGGTCAAGGGGACCGAGTCCATGCCCCCGGAGGACGAGGAGAAGCAGAAGGAGTGGCTCAGGCGAGAGGAGAAGGCTGCTGGTGAGATCTTCCTTGCTGTTGAGCCTGAGCAGCGAATCCACTTTGCTGGCTCCGAGGACGACCCTGTTGAGATGTGGAAGAAGCTGGAGGCTGCCCACGTCGTCCGCCGCCCTGGGGCACGCTTCAATGCCTACAACGCCCTCTTCTCCATCCGCAAGAGCGAGGATGAGTCTCTCTCCTCGCTCTCCTCGCGCGTAGAGGAGGCAATGCGCTCCATCCAGAATCTTCGCCCCAAGGACTTCACTCTCAAGGACCTGGACGACGAGCTGCAGTCCATGGCGCTCATCCGAGCCCTCCCTGAGCAGTACACCTCCCTCATCGACGCTCTCCTCCTCCAGGACAAGCTCAGCAAGGCCACCATCGTCTCTGCCTTCCAGAACCACGAGATCAACCGCTCCCACACCTCTGAGACGTCCCTGGTATCTTCCACCGCTCTCTCCGCTGCTGCTGCGCGCTCTCCCCGCCCCAGGTGCGAGTTCTGCCACCGGGAGGGCCACACCATGTCCCAGTGCTTCAAATTTGCACGCGCGCAGAAGCAGGCGCAGGAGCCGCGCAAGCCACGCCCCGAGGGCGCCCACAAGGCCCAGGACTCGTCCCCCACCGCCGCTCCTGCCCAGGAGTTCGCTGGCAGCGCAAGTCTCCGTCTCCCTCTCCCAGGGGACGCTCTATCTCCTCTCCAGCTCGATGCTGACGTCGATTGGAATGCAGACACAGGGGCCACGTCTCATATGACTCCCCATCGTCACTGGCTTCGCAACTACGAGCCTCTCCGTGTTCCGATCCGTCTCGCAGACAACCAGCTTGTCTACTCGGCTGGTGTGGGCTCGGTCGTCTTCAGGCCGCTGCTGGGGGGGAGGGAGGCTCGCGACGTCGAGTTTACGAGGGTGCTGCATGTCCCTGCGCTTAGAAACAACCTCCTGTCTGTCCTGTTCTTGACCAAACATCGCCATTTCACCGTCTCCATCTCCTCTGTGCGCATGGACTTTGCCCTCGACGGCAGGACGCTCTTCTGCGCCCCCATCAACGAGCGCAACACTGCACTCCTTGCAGGCACCACCATCGCTGCAGATCCGCCCCTAGCAGAGCTAGCTCAGCTTGCCTCGACGCTTCCCCTGGATCTTGCGCTCTGGCACCGCCGCTTCGCCCACTGCTCCCCAGACAGTGTCTGGACGCTCCTCACCAAGGGCCTCGTCACTGGCCTTGATCTCCGCTCCAAGGCCGCTCCAGATCCCATCTGCGAGCCGTGTCTTGCCGGCAAGATGCACGCCAACCCCTTTCCCTCCTCCACCCACCGTGCACCCTCCCCTGGCGCCCTCGTCCACTCGGACTTGAAGGGCCCCATGTGGAAGCAGACCCACCAGGGGTTCCGCTACTGGGTGACCTTTGTTGACGACCACTCGCGTCTCCGGGTGCTCTTCCTGCTCCGGAAGAAGTCCGACGTGTTTGGCGCCTTCAAGGCCTACTGCCAGTGGGTGCAGACGCAGACTGGCTCGCCGGTCAGGGCCCTGCGCAACGACAAGGGCGGGGAGTACATGTCGCAGGAGTTTTCGGACTTCTGTGTCGAGCACGGCATAGAGCGTCAACACTCTGTCCGCAACCGTCCCCAGCAGAACGGTGTCGCTGAGCGCATCAACCGGACGCTGTCGGACGGGGTGACAGCCATGCTGGCCGAGTCTGGCCTCCCTCAGACGTTCTGGGGAGAGGCTGTGCTCTCGCTGGTCCATGTGCTCAACCGCTCGTACTCCTCTGCCTGCCCAGATGCCACCCCCTACGAGCTCTGGTACAGTCGCAAGCCGGATGTCTCCCATCTGCGCGTTTGGGGCTGCACGGCCTATGTCCACGTCCAGCGCGACAAGCGGCAGGGCCTCTCCCCTCACATGGAGAAGTGCGTCTTCATTGGCTACCCGGAGGGCTACAAGGGCTGGAAGTTCTACAACCCCACAACCCAGCGCACACTCATCAGCGAGCGCGCTGAGTTTGATGAGCGGTTCTTCCCTGGCCTGAAGCGGTCGAGCGCGGAGCCAGTTTCCATCGCTGCGCCTCCCGCTCCTGCGTACAGCCCTGGGGCCGTGCCCCCGGTCGATGCCCCGGTGGACGATCTCCCTGCGCCGCATTTGGGGGGAGAGGACGAGGCTCTGCCTCCTGTGCAAAATGCGCCCCAGGATGATCCTCCACCTAAGATTGCTCCAGACCTTCGCGACCCCGAGCCTGGCGACGACGCACCTCCGTCCCCGCCTCAGGCACCTGTTGGCCTACCAGCTGACGAAGTCGCGCCCCCTCTGCCTGCCGTTCAGGCCGCCGATCGTGTCCCTCGTCCTCGCAGCCCTGATTCATCGCCCTCTCCACCTCCTGCAAAGCGCAGACGAACTCCTCGCTCCCAGGCCGGACCCAGTGCTCCCCAGCGTCGCAGCACCCGCCAGAGCCGTCCGCCCGGTGAGTGGTGGAAGGTCCCAGCCTCTCAGTCCGCTGCGCCTTCTCCTGCGCCCTCTGCGGCCCCATCTCCATCGCCTCCTCCTGTCGACCACTCTGTGCGCTCTCAGCCTCCTCCACTCGATCCCATTCCAGAGACTCCCTCGCCACTGCGCTCGCCCCCAGACTCGCCCACCATGCCCGGCGCCCTCTGGCAGGCCCGTGAGCCGACCCCTGCGGTTGCAGAGTCTGAGGACGAAGAGGAAGAGGAAGAGGAGCTGAACTACGTGTTTGCTCCCTCTGAGGCAGATGATGACGAGGAGTGCGCCCTCTTCGTTTCTGAGGCTGAGCCCTTGACATACGAGGAGGCCATGCGCCGCCCTGACGCAGAGGAGTGGCGCAAGGCGATGGACGAAGAGCTGGAGGCGCACCGCTCCAATGGCACCTGGAAAGTCTCTGCACTTCCTCCGGGCAAGCGAGCCATTGGCTGCAAGTGGGTGTTCCGCCTCAAGCGCAAGGCAGACGGATCCATCGAGCGCTACAAGGCCCGGCTCGTTGCCAAGGGCTTCTCCCAGCGCCCTGGCTTCGAGTACACCGAGATCTTTGCCCCCACCATCCGCATGTCCTCCATCCGCCTCATCCTCGCCCAGGCTGCGCTCCAGGACCACCACATGCGCTCCATCGACATCTCCCATGCCTTCACCAATGGCGACCTCGACGAGGAGCTGTACATGAAGCCGCCTCCGTACTTCACAGAGGCGCGCTGGGGCGAGGTCCTGCACCTGCTCAAGTCGCTCTACGGCCTCAAGCAGAGCGCTCGGATGTGGAACAAGAAGCTCCACTCTGCGCTCCAGGAGCTGGGCTTCTCCCGGGTGCGCTCTGATGCTGCCATGTACGTCTATGAGCGTGCTGGTGTCCGGATCTTCATGCCCATCTACGTCGACGACATCACCCTTGTTTCGAACTCTGAGGCTGCCATCGACGACATCGTCGCCCAGCTCTCCAGGCACTTCAAACTGCGAGACCTGGGGCCGACCTCCTTCCTCCTTGGCATCGAGATCATCCGGGACCGCCCCAACCGCACCATTGCACTCTCCCAGCGCCAGTACATCCTCGACGTCCTCGAGCGCTTTGGCATGGCAGACTGCAATGCCGTCTCCACTCCCATGGAGCCTGGGCTCGTCCTCTCGACCTCCATGGCTCCCCAGACCGCAGAGGAGACCGCGTTCATGCGCAAGGTCCCCTACATCTCCATTGTCGGTGCTCTCATGTACCTGGCCACCTGCACTCGCCCAGACATCTCCTTCTCCGTCTCCACCCTTGCCCGGTTCAACTCGAACCCTGGGATCGCACACTGGAAGGCTGCAAAGCACCTGCTGCGCTACCTGAAGGGCACTGTCGACCTGCGCCTCACCTACCATCCAGACCCGTCCCTTGACGCTCCCTTTGTCGCTTTCTGCGATGCAGCTCATGGGGACAACCCGGACAACGGGCGGTCGACTGGGGGCTACATGGTGCGCGTTGGCAGCGGTGCGATCAGCTGGAGCAGCAAACTGCAGCCCATTGTGACGCTTTCTTCCACGGAAGCTGAATTTGTGGCAGCAGTTGAAGCCGGCAAGGAGATCTACTGGATGCGCAACATGCTCTCCGAGTTTGGTGCCCCAGTTGAAGGTGCTTCTGCCCTGCGGATCGACAACCAGTCGGCGATCTCTGTGGCCAAGAACCCAGAGCACCACGGGCGGATGAAGCACCTCGATCTGCGCTTCTACTGGCTGCGGGATGCAGTGGAGGCTGGCAAAATCGCGCCAGATTTTGTGCCCACTGATCAGATGCCTGCAGACCTGCTCACCAAGCCGCTCTCCCGAGCAAAGGTCGAGCTGTTCCGGCGGATGATGGGCCTGGAGTGATCCAGCCATGCGAGGTTGGGGGGGAGCTGCGCTCTCTTGCATTTGCAGGAGTTGCAGACAGCTTGAATCAGGGGGGAGTGTTGAATGCGGTGATTCTGCGCTTGTTTTGCATGCGATTGACTTTGGACTTTGCACAGCGCCTCAGCGCGGTGTCTCCTTCCTACTCTGATTTTGGCAGGCGCCGGCGCCTAGAAATGCGCCGGCACCAGCTGGAATTGAACCCTCGACCTTCTGGTGCCCACTGCAGGGCGCTTTCAGCGCCTACTTTGTTTCCTCCATAGCGCCCGCATTTTTTCACCCTGTTGGTAGATATTTGGCCCATGCCTCGTACTCCCTGCGGTCCTCGTCGTCTGCGATCCTCAGCAGCTCAACTTGGACCACAGGTGAGATACAGGTTGTTCTTCATGTATATACCTCAGCAGCTCAACTTGGACCACAGTTGTTCACTGGCAGATTGAGCCCCAGCCTTCGCTCTCAGCAGCATCTGGCTCTAACAAGGAAACCGTCTTTGTCCGTAGACCAGCGAGGGTCACTGCCCTGGGATGCTGCCTTGAGGGCGGCCGCGAGTTCGGGGTCCGGAGAGTCCGAGGAGAGGGCCGAGCGGATGTCCGATCGGAGTTGGTGGTCGTCCAACAGGAAGGTAGCTCGGAGTACCGGCGGATATAGCGCGGAAGCCCGAAGGGAGGACGGCAGCTGCTCCTGGGTGAAGACCGGTCGGAAGTTGTGTGGCGCAAGCGTGCAGCTCCACTACACCCCAACCTGGTTCCCGACCGAAACTGGCAGTACATCTCCGTAGACATGATCACCCACCTTCTTGTGTCGCAAGGTCACAATGCCATCCTAGTCATCGTCGACATAAAGTCCAAGGACTACATTGCTGTGCCATGTTTGGACAAATTATCCTGGGAAGGCTGGGCCAATCTGTTCATCAAGCACGTCTATGCACAGCACGGATTACCTGAAAGAATCTGGTCAGATTGAGGCTCGATCTTCATATCCTCATTTTGTTAGAGCCAGATGCTGCTGAGAGCGAAGGCTGGGGCTCAATCTGCCAGTGAACAACTGTGGTCCAAGTTGAGCTGCTGAGTATATACATGAAGAACGACCTGTATCTCACCTGTGGTCCAAGTTGAGCTGCTGAGGATCGCAGACGACGAGGACTGCAGGAAGTACGAGGCATGGGCCAAATATCTACCAACAGGGTGACAAAATGCGGGCGCTATGGAGGAAACAAAGTAGGCGCTGAAAGCGCCCTGCAGTGGGCACCAGAATTCCAGCTGGTGCTGGCGCATTTCTAGGCGCCGGTGCCTGCCAAAATCAGAGTGGGAAGGAGACACCGCGCTGAGGCGCTGTGCAAAGTCCAAAGTCAATCGCATGCAAAACAAGCACAGAATCACCGCATTCAACAAGCTCTGCCCCAATTGCGAACTGAGATGCATCGGTCTGAACCTGGAAAGGGTTATTGTCCGTGGGGATGGTGACAACGGGTGCGGACGTGATCTTCCGTTTGATTGCATCAAAGGCTTTTTGCTGCTCCGTGGTCCAGACTTCCGTCCATGATCGAGTTTGATCATTCTTGATGGACGTTAGTCTATTCAGCGGTGCCGCAATGTGAGAAAAGTCTTTGATGAATCGCCGATAGAAGTTTGCAAAGCCGAGGAACTGCCTCACTTCCGAGACATTTGTGGGTGTTTTCCATGCAGCAACACCGGCCACCTTGGTTGGGTCCATGCGGACTTCACCAGGAGACACGATGTGTCCAAGGTACTCGACTTCTCGTACCTCGAACTTGCACTTCTTGGGCTTACACGTGAGATGGTTGTCGCGGAGGATCTGGAGTACTTGTTGGATGACTTTCCAATGTTCCTCAAGTGTGGAGGTGAAGATGATGATGTCGTCTAGATAGACTATGACTTTTCGAGCAAAGATCAAGTCTCTGAATAGTTCGTTCATCATCATCTGGAACGTGGAAGGGGAGTTCGTGACACCGAAAAACATGACGAGAGGTTCGCATAGCCCCTGGTTTGTGATAAAGGCCGCTTTCTCCTTGTCACCCTCCTTCATGTGAATGTTGTTGTAACCCCACCGGATATCTAGTGTGGTGAAGTACTTGGCTCCTTTCAGATTGTCCAGGAGTTCCCGCATAAGAGGTAGAGGGTACTGTATTTGTTCTTCTTGGTCATGTCGTTGAGCTTCCTGTAGTCTTGTACGGGCCGGAGTTTCCCATCCTTCTTTTTGACGAAGAAGAAGGGTGCGCCCCAAGGGGACTTGGAAGGGCAGATGCATCCGGTACGAAGGTTGTCCTCTAGGAAGGTGTCTAGAGCGGCTTGCTCATCTAGGGTCATGGGATAGATCTTCCCACAATTGGGTTTCGCGTCGGCTGTGAGCTCGATCGCGTGATCCCACGGGTGGTGCTCAGGAAGCGTAGAGAATGTCGCTTCGTCAAAGACGTCGCGGAAATTTCAATACTACTCAGGAACAAGTTCTTTGAACATCTTTGCAGCTTGTGCCTGATTGTGTTCTATAGCCAGTTCCATCGCGACAGAGGTCTTTGCGCAGACATGAACGGCTCGAGAACGTAGGTAGGAAGATGTGTGAAGCATGAAAACCTGTTCTCCTTCTTCCACTACGTGTTGACACGCCGTCGGACATCAATTACACTCAATGAGTTTCTTTTGCCAATCAATGGAAGGATTGTGATGCTCAATCCATTCATGTCCGAGGAAGATGTCAGATTTTCCGAGATCGGTTACCAGAAGCTGTAGCTTCTCGAGATGGTTACCAATCTGGATATCTATGATGACATAGTGGGTGATGTCACCGCCAATGTTGGAAGATCCATCGGCATTGTAGACTTCTATGGATCTCTTAAAAGGAATCATCGTGAGACTGCTTCGGCAGACGAGATCTCTGTGAATGCATGATCCCGTACTGCCTGTGTCTAGCAGTCCCTTGATGTCCTGAGATATCCCAGTCTCAGGGTTCGTGATGATCATGGGGATGTCTAGTTGTTGTCGGCTACCAGAGCCACGCACAACTTTGAAGTACTTTGGTCCCGTGGTCGTGATGGAAAAGGCGTTGTGAGATTTGGGTTCCATCGCACTCGGAGGACTTTTCGGTTTTTTTGCATTTCTTGAAAGGGAATTAAGCACCGGTTCACGCCGGTTGCGCTTCTGTGAAGAAGACACTCTTTTGGTAGGGGGTGTAAATACAGGGATGGGAGCCGAGAGTACCATATCATCTGCTTCTTCAACCGGGAGACAAGAAGAGCGATTGGTAGGCATGGTAGGGGAAGGCATAATGGAAACCGAAGAATCACTGAGTAAGGAAAAAGCGGTACATAAAAACTGATCGAGACAAGATTGGACAGAGGTTTGACCCGACCCTGGTGCGACTAGGCTGAGTCCTTGACAAAAGACTGCTCAGGAGGTGAATCCTGAGTCTGCTGCAAGACGTTGTACATGTTGTTGAGGAAGAGCTCGAGATCCTCGCTGATGAGGCGGCGGACCTCTTCAAAGAAAGCGTCGGCCTTCTCTGCCTCTTCCCATTGACGACGATATTGTGTCTGTGGAGAGGTGCGGTTGGGGAGATGCCACGCATCACTGCAAGTGCCCTTGTTGCCCTTGCACTTTTTGCAGATGCGGTCGAGGTCCATTGGCTGGCCGCGGCCGCCGAAGAGTATGCCAGTACCGTTTCGTCTGGTGGGTGTTGTAGCGGGAGGCGGACCGGTGGGCAGGCAGTAGGTTGATTGATAGGCACGTTGGGCGTACGGAGGTCATGTGGGTTGTGTGGGAGCGGAGGGAGATGAGCGCACGGGCTGCTTGCTGCGCATAACGTCGAAAAGGGCGCGATTCTTAGCGAGCTGCAAGATGTGCGCCTTCCAGTCATCATACGTAGTGGGAAGGTTGCCGGAGCTGTAGATCTGTTCGACGTAGCGGTAGGTCGTGTTGCGCTGTAAGATGTTAAGGACGTATTTGCTGTCCTTATCGAACCTGGCGCGAGTGACAAGCTGTTCGAATTCAGTGAAGTAATCTTGCGCATGCGGACCCATCTGCAGCGCCTCGAGTTGGACCTGCGCGGTGTGCTTCCGGTTTTGGTCGATGAAGACCTTGTCAAGCTCTCTCCAGAAGTCGGCTAGATCCAGAACCCAGACACCGTTCACAGAGTTCGTGTCGATGAACACTTGTTTCCACAGATGGACAAGATCAAAGAGATCGCTCGATCTTTGTCCATGCCTCCCACGTACTGTTGGAGGGTATACTTGAAGGCGTCGTATCGGAGCTTGTTCCCGTCGAACGTATCGGGATCTTTGAATTTGGGTGCGGGGGCATGGTCGGTCCGGATGTTGGTGCGAGCGAGGAGGTTTGCGAGGAGGCTTTCCCATTGGGGGTTGAGCGGCGGAGGTCCCTCAGGCGCTGACATTGCCTGCGGTGCCTTTCCTCCTCCTGCAGACATACTAGGGTAGGATGGATCGCTCGTCCCGGACATCTTGGCAGGTGCGAGGGGGCTCAAGGTAGTGGATGTTTGTCGTCGGGGCGTTGGGGTAGGGTTAGCTGTGTGGATGATGATGGTGGAGGCGGGCGCGGTGACGGGGATGGCGGTGGCGAGGCTGGCGAGGTCGAGGTCTTCTTGGTAGTCGTGCGCCTCGGGGGATAAGGATCAAGGAGTGGATGCCGCTGGTGGCGTTTCAGCGGGACGGAATTTGCCTGAGTCCTTGAACCTTTGCGGGATGTTCGCGAACTGTCCCCAATGCTGACTGAGGCACAGGGTTGTGGTGCAGAGGATGAAGTCGACTGTGGGTTTTTCCCGGTAGTGATAGGTTTTTCCGTCGTAGAGTGCATGGGAGAACTCTTCGCAGGGGAGAGAAGCCGTGGTGACAGAGGAGCAGCTAGAGAAGCAGGGCTTCTATCCAGCCGTTTGAAACTGGGAAGGGTCGCGGGTCGGGTCGTATAGTAATGAACAATATGTTCGAGGGACATATATATATGTAACTATTGTATCAAACCGATTTTACCGCAGAGGAGGGCCTCCGGGGTCTCTCAGGCACGCCTGTCTTTTGACGGTCCGACACACGAAGCGGGAAAAGGGAACTAAGCAGCAAATTTGAGTCCGAGTAGGGGTGGGAAAAAGTGCAAGTTGTGGGTACGGCGGTATATGTGCCAGGCGCGCGGGTTAATGACGTAGATACAGAGGGCGAGTTTGATTTTGTCGTCAAGGGTCAGGAAATTCTCACTGTTCTTACGCGCATCGTAAGAGAACGTTGTGAGAACCTCGTCGTTCCTTGGTAGCATGAGCATCGCGTAAGTAACGGGGAAGTGGGTTTCGGTTGGGAAGTTTCGGAAAGTGACGCGGAGTTTGAGCGGGTGAGCCTGCGCAAAGGGGTCGTTTGGGGGGAGGAAGTGTAGATCCGTGATGGGCGGGTGTTGTGCGGCGCTGGCTGGTAGAAGGGAAGGACAACTCGAAAAGCGGTGTTGAACGTAGGACTTCATGGCGGGGTGGGTGATGTATACTACTCAGGAATCTGCCAGTTCACCTGCAGATAAGCTCCAACGCGGATAAGAAAAAGGCCGATGTAAGCGGGTTTCCACGCAAAGATGATGGCCCAGCGTGGATTGATGGTGAAGAGGGCCTGGTAGCGGTACGCACGGTAGTCCGATTGGACTTGCAGGGATGAGGGGGTGCTCACGACGGGTACGTTCTCCTTGTCTTCGACTTGCTGGTAAAGAAGGGTCAGACAATTGAGCAGCTGCTCAAAATCGTCCGCGGATCGGGAGAGGTCGCGGTCAATGGAAGTTGGGAGGTACTGAATGGGGGTGTTTAAGCCAGATGCTGCTGAGAGCGAAGGCTAGGGCTCAATCTGCCAGTGAACAACTGTGGTCCAAGTTGAGCTGCTTAGTATATACATGAAGAACGACCTGTATCTCACCTGTGGTCCAAGTTGAGCTGCTGAGGATCGCAGACGACGAGGACCGCAGGGAGTACGAGGCATGGGCCAAATATCTACCAACAGGGTGAAAAAATGCGGGCGCTATGGAGGAAACAAAGTAGGCGCTGAAAGCGCCCTGCAGTGGGCACCAGAAGGTTGAGGGTTCAATTTCAGCTGGTGCTGGCGCCTGCCAAAATCAGAGTACGAAGGAGACACCGCGCTGAGGCGCTGTGCAAAGTCCAAAGTCAATCGCATGCGAAACAAGCGCAGAATCACCGCATTCAACACTCCCCCCTGATTCAAGCTGTCTGCAACTCCTGCAAATGCAAGAGAGCACAGCTCCCCCCCAACCTCGCATGGCTGGATCACTCCAGGCCCATCATCCGCCGGAACAGCTCGACCTTTGCTCGGGAGAGCGGCTTGGTGAGCAGGTCCGCAGGCATCTGATCAGTGGGCACAAAATCTGGCGCGATTTTGCCAGCCTCCACTGCATCCCGCAGCCAGTAGAAGCGCAGATCGAGGTGCTTCATCCGCCCGTGGTGCTCTGGGTTCTTGGCCACAGAGATCGCCGACTGGTTGTCGATCCGCAGGGCAGAAGCACCTTTGACTGGGGCACCAAACTTGGAGAGCATGTTGCGCATCCAGTAGATCTCCTTGCCGGCTTCAACTGCTGCCACAAATTCAGCTTCCGTCGAAGAAAGCGTCACAATGGGCTGCAGTTTGCTGCTCCAGCTGATCTCACCGCTGCCAACACGCACCATGTAGCCCCCAGTCGACCGCCCGTTGTCCGGGTGTTGAATACGGTGATTCTGCGCTTGTTTGCATGTGATTGACTTTGGACTTTGCACAGCGCCTCAGCGCGGTGTCTCCTTCCCACTCTGATTTTGGCAGGCGCCGGCGCCTAGAAATGCGCCGGCACCAGCTGGAATTGAACCCTCGACCTCCTGGTGCCCACTGCAGGGCGCTTTCAGCGCCTACTTTGTTTCCTCCATAGCACCCGCATTTTTTCACCCTGTTGGTAGATATTTGGCCCATGCCTCGTACTCCCTGCGGTCCTCGTCGTCTGCGATCCTCAGCAGCTCAACTTGGACCACAGGTGAGATACAGGTCGTTCTTCATGTACATACCTTAGCAGCTCAACTTGGACCACAGTTGTTCACTGGCAGATTGAGCCCCAGCCTTCGCTCTCAGCAGCATCTGGCTCTAACAGGTTATGAGCCCTGCGCTCTAGCTGCCCCTCCTCGACTTCCTGCTTGCCATCCATCCTCTCTCTGCGCTCTGATCTCCCTTCAAGAGCCATCCACCCCCTCTCTGAGCTTCCCAGCCCCTGTCTGAGCAAAATTCTCATCTGGATCTCCCTCTGATCTTCCCTGATCGCTCCTCATCGCAAATCTCGTCCCCCTCGCTCGCACTCGTGCACACCGCCCCTCCACCATGTCCTCTTCCTCCACTCCCAGTTTCAAGCCGCTCTCGTCCTCCAACTACCCCCAGTGGAGCGGAGAAATGCGAGCCTGGCTCATGAAGCACGGCCTCTGGTCTCTGGTCAAGGGGACCGAGTCCATGCCCCCGGAGGACGAGGAGAAGCAGAAGGAGTGGCTCAGGCGAGAGGAGAAGGCTGCCGGTGAGATCTTCCTTGCTGTTGAGCCTGAGCAGCGAATCCACTTTGCTGGCTCCGAGGACGACCCTGTCGAGATGTGGAAGAAGCTGGAGGCTGCCCACGTCGTCCGCCGCCCTGGGGCACGCTTCAATGCCTACAACGCCCTCTTCTCCATCCGCAAGAGCGAGGATGAGTCTCTCTCCTCGCTCTCCTCGCGCGTAGAGGAGGCAATGCGCTCCATCCAGAATCTTCGCCCCAAGGACTTCACTCTCAAGGACCTGGACGACGAGCTGCAGTCCATGGCGCTCATCCGAGCCCTCCCTGAGCAGTACACCTCCCTCATCGACGCTCTCCTCCTCCAGGACAAGCTCAGCAAGGCCACCATCGTCTCTGCCTTCCAGAACCACGAGATCAACCGCTCCCACACCTCTGAGACGTCCCTGGTATCTTCCACCGCTCTCTCCGCTGCTGCTGCGCGCTCTCCCCGCCCCAGGTGCGAGTTCTGCCACCGGGAGGGCCACACCATGTCCCAGTGCTTCAAATTTGCACGCGCGCAGAAGCAGGCGCAGGAGCCGCGCAAGCCACGCCCCGAGGGCGCCCACAAGGCCCAGGACTCGTCCCCCACCGCCGCTCCTGCCCAGGAGTTCGCTGGCAGCGCAAGTCTCCGTCTCCCCCTCCCAGGGGACGCTCTATCTCCTCTCCAGCTCGATGCTGACGTCGATTGGAATGCAGACACAGGGGCCACGTCTCATATGACTCCCCATCGTCACTGGCTTCGCAACTACGAGCCTCTCCGTGTTCCGATCCGTCTCGCAGACAACCAGCTTGTCTACTCGGCTGGTGTGGGCTCGGTCGTCTTCAGGCCGCTGCTGGGGGGGAGGGAGGCTCGCGACGTCGAGTTTACGAGGGTGCTGCATGTCCCTGCGCTTAGAAACAACCTCCTGTCTGTCCTGTTCTTGACCAAACATCGCCATTTCACCGTCTCCATCTCCTCTGTGCGCATGGACTTTGCCCTCGACGGCAGGACGCTCTTCTGCGCCCCCATCAACGAGCGCAACACTGCACTCCTTGCAGGCACCACCATCGCTGCAGATCCGCCCCTAGCAGAGCTAGCTCAGCTTGCCTCGACGCTTCCCCTGGATCTTGCGCTCTGGCACCGCCGCTTCGCCCACTGCTCCCCAGACAGTGTCTGGACGCTCCTCACCAAGGGCCTCGTCACTGGCCTTGATCTCCGCTCCAAGGCCGCTCCAGATCCCATCTGCGAGCCGTGTCTTGCCGGCAAGATGCACGCCAACCCCTTTCCCTCCTCCACCCACCGTGCACCCTCCCCTGGCGCCCTTGTCCACTCGGACTTGAAGGGCCCCATGTGGAAGCAGACCCACCAGGGGTTCCGCTACTGGGTGACCTTTGTTGACGACCACTCGTGTCTCCGGGTGCTCTTCCTGCTCCGGAAGAAGTCCGACGCGTTTGGCGCCTTCAAGGCCTACTGCCAGTGGGTGCAGACGCAGACTGGCTCGCCGGTCAGGGCCCTGCGCGACGACAAGGGCGGGGAGTACATGTCGCAGGAGTTTTCGGACTTCTGTGTCGAGCACGGCATAGAGCGTCAACACTCTGTCCGCAACCGTCCCCAGCAGAACGGTGTCGCTGAGCGCATCAACCGGACGCTGTCGGACGGGGTGACAGCCATGCTGGCCGAGTCTGGCCTCCCTCAGACGTTCTGGGGAGAGGCTGTGCTCTCGCTGGTCCATGTGCTCAACCGCTCGTACTCCTCTGCCTGCCCAGATGCCACCCCCTACGAGCTCTGGTACAGTCGCAAGCCGGATGTCTCCCATCTGCGCGTTTGGGGCTGCACGGCCTATGTCCACGTCCAGCGCGACAAGCGGCAGGGCCTCTCCCCTCACATGGAGAAGTGCGTCTTCATTGGCTACCCGGAGGGCTACAAGGGCTGGAAGTTCTACAACCCCACAACCCAGCGCACACTCATCAGCGAGCGCGCTGAGTTTGATGAGCGGTTCTTCCCTGGCCTGACGCGGTCGAGCGCGGAGCCAGTTTCCATCGCTGCGCCTCCCGCTCCTGCGTACAGCCCTGGGGCCGTGCCCCCGGTCGATGCGCTGGTGGACGATCTCCCTGCGCCGCATTTGGGGGGAGAGGACGAGGCTCTGCCTCCTGTGCAAAATGCGCCCCAGGATGATCCTCCACCCGAGATCGCCCCAGACCTTCGCGATCCCGAGCCTGGCGGCGACGCACTTTCATCCCCGCCTCAGGCACCCGTTGGCCTACCAGATGACGAAGTCGCGCCCCCTCTGCCTGCCGTTCAGGCCGCCGATCGCGTCCCTCGTCCTCGCAGCCCTGATTCATCGCCCTCTCCACCTCCTGCAAAACGCAGACGAACTCCTCGCTCCCAGGCCGGACCCAGTGCTCCCCAGCGTCGCAGCACCCGCCAGAGCCGTCCGCCCGGTGAATGGTGGAAGGTCCCAGCCTCTCAGTCCGCTGCGCCTTCTCCTGCGCCCTCTGCGGCCCCATCTCCATCGCCTCCTCCTGTCGACCACTCTGTGCGCTCTCAGCCTCCTCCACTCGATCCCATTCCAGAGACTCCCTCGCCACTGCGCTCGCCCCCAGACTCGCCCACCATGCCCGGCGCCCTCTGGCAGGCCCGTGAGCCGACCCCTGCAGTTGCAGAGTCTGAGGACGAGCAGAGGACAGCGATGAGGAAGAGGAGCTGAACTACGTGTTTGCTCCCTCTGAGGCAGATGATGACGAGGAGTGCGCCCTCTTCGTTTCCGAGGCTGAGCCCTTGACGTACGAGGAGGCCATGCGCCGCCCCGACGCAGAGGAGTGGCGCAAGGCGATGGACGAAGAGCTGGAGGCACACCGCTCCAATGGCACCTGGAAAGTCTCTGCACTTCCTCCGGGCAAGCGAGCCATTGGCTGCAAGTGGGTCTTCCGCCTCAAGCGCAAGGCAGACGGCTCCATTGAGCGCTACAAGGCCCGGCTCGTCGCCAAGGGCTTCTCCCAGCGCCCTGGCTTCGAGTACACCGAGATCTTTGCCCCCACCATCCGCATGTCCTCCATCCGCCTCATCCTCGCCCAGGCTGCGCTCCAGGACCACCACATGCGCTCCATCGACATCTCCCATGCCTTCACCAATGGCGACCTCGACGAGGAGCTGTACATGAAGCCGCCTCCATACTTCACAGAGGCGCGCTGGGGCGAGGTCCTGCACCTCCTCAAGTCGCTCTACGGCCTCAAGCAGAGCGCCCGGATGTGGAACAAGAAGCTCCACTCTGCGCTCCAGGAGCTGGGCTTCTCCCGGGTGCGCTCTGATGCTGCCATGTACGTCTATGAGCGTGCTGGTGTCCGCATCTTCATGCCCATCTATGTCGACGACATCACCCTTGTTTCGAACTCTGAGGCTGCCATCGACGACATCGTCGCCCAGCTCTCCAGGCACTTCAAACTGCGAGACCTGGGGCCCACCTCCTTCCTCCTTGGCATCGAGATCATCCGGGACCGCCCCAACCGCACCATTGCACTCTCCCAGCGCCAGTACATCCTCGACGTCCTCGAGCGCTTTGGCATGGCAGACTGCAATGCCGTCTCCACTCCCATGGAGCCTGGGCTTGTCCTGTCGACCTCCATGGCTCCCCAGACCGCAGAGGAGACCGCGTTCATGCGCAAGGTCCCCTACATCTCCATTGTCGGTGCTCTCATGTACCTGGCCACCTGCACTCGCCCAGACATCTCCTTCTCCGTCTCCACCCTTGCCCGGTTCAACTCGAACCCTGGGATCGCACACTGGAAGGCTGCAAAGCACCTGCTGCGCTACCTGAAGGGCACTGTCGACCTGCGCCTCACCTACCGTCCAGACCCGTCCCTTGACGCTCCCTTTGTCGCTTTCTGCAATGCAGCTCATGGGGACAACCCGGACAACGGGCGGTCGACTGGGGGCTACATGGTGCGTGTTGGCAGCGGTGCGATCAGCTGGAGCAGCAAACTGCAGCCCATTGTGACGCTTTCTTCGACGGAAGCTGAATTTGTGGCAGCAGTTGAAGCCGGCAAGGAGATCTACTGGATGCGCAACATGCTCTCCAAGTTTGGTGCCCCAGTCAAAGGTGCTTCTGCCCTGCGGATCGACAACCAGTCGGCGATCTCTGTGGCCAAGAACCCAGAGCACCACGGGCGGATGAAGCACCTCGATCTGCGCTTCTACTGGCTGCGGGATGCAGTGGAGGCTGGCAAAATTGCGCCAGATTTTGTGCCCACTGATCAGATGCCTGCGGACCTGCTCACCAAGCCGCTCTCCCGAGCAAAGGTCGAGCTGTTCCGGCGGATGATGGGCCTGGAGTGATCCAGCCATGCGAGGTTGGGGGGGAGCTGCGCTCTCTTGCATTTGCAGGAGTTGCAGACAGCTTGAATCAGGGGGGAGTGTTGAATGCGGTGATTCTGCGCTTGTTTGGCATGCGATTGACTTTGGACTTTGCACAGCGCCTCAGCGCGGTGTCTCCTTCCTACTCTGATTTTGGCAGGCGCCGGCGCCTAGAAATGCGCCGGCACCAGCTGGAATTGAACCCTCGACCTTCTGGTGCCCACTGCAGGGCGCTTTCAGCGCCTACTTTGTTTCCTCCATAGCGCCCGCATTTTTTCACCCTGTTGGTAGATATTTGGCCCATGCCTCGTACTCCCTGCGGTCCTCGTCGTCTGCGATCCTCAGCAGCTCAACTTGGACCACAGGTGAGATACAGGTTGTTCTTCATGTATATACCTCAGCAGCTCAACTTGGACCACAGTTGTTCACTGGCAGATTGAGCCCCAGCCTTCGCTCTCAGCAGCATCTGGCTCTAACAAGGAAACCGTCTTTGTCCGTAGACCAGCGAGGGTCACTGCCCTGGGATGCTGCCTTGAGGGCGGCCGCGAGTTCGGGGTCCGGAGAGTCCGAGGAGAGGGCCGAGCGGATGTCCGATCGGAGTTGGTGGTCGTCCAACAGGAAGGTAGCTCGGAGTACCGGCGGATATAGCGCGGAAGCCCGAAGGGAGGACGGCAGCTGCTCCTGGGTGAAGACCGGTCGGAAGTTGTGTGGCGCAAGCGTGCAGCTCCACTACACCCCAACCTGGTTCCCGACCGAAACTGGCAGTACATCTCCGTAGACATGATCACCCACCTTCTTGTGTCGCAAGGTCACAATGCCATCCTAGTCATCGTCGACATAAAGTCCAAGGACTACATTGCTGTGCCATGTTTGGACAAATTATCCTGGGAAGGCTGGGCCAATCTGTTCATCAAGCACGTCTATGCACAGCACGGATTACCTGAAAGAATCTGGTCAGATTGAGGCTCGATCTTCATATCCTCATTTTGTTAGAGCCAGATGCTGCTGAGAGCGAAGGCTGGGGCTCAATCTGCCAGTGAACAACTGTGGTCCAAGTTGAGCTGCTGAGTATATACATGAAGAACGACCTGTATCTCACCTGTGGTCCAAGTTGAGCTGCTGAGGATCGCAGACGACGAGGACTGCAGGAAGTACGAGGCATGGGCCAAATATCTACCAACAGGGTGACAAAATGCGGGCGCTATGGAGGAAACAAAGTAGGCGCTGAAAGCGCCCTGCAGTGGGCACCAGAATTCCAGCTGGTGCTGGCGCATTTCTAGGCGCCGGTGCCTGCCAAAATCAGAGTGGGAAGGAGACACCGCGCTGAGGCGCTGTGCAAAGTCCAAAGTCAATCGCATGCAAAACAAGCACAGAATCACCGCATTCAACAAGCTCTGCCCCAATTGCGAACTGAGATGCATCGGTCTGAACCTGGAAAGGGTTATTGTCCGTGGGGATGGTGACAACGGGTGCGGACGTGATCTTCCGTTTGATTGCATCAAAGGCTTTTTGCTGCTCCGTGGTCCAGACTTCCGTCCATGATCGAGTTTGATCATTCTTGATGGACGTTAGTCTATTCAGCGGTGCCGCAATGTGAGAAAAGTCTTTGATGAATCGCCGATAGAAGTTTGCAAAGCCGAGGAACTGCCTCACTTCCGAGACATTTGTGGGTGTTTTCCATGCAGCAACACCGGCCACCTTGGTTGGGTCCATGCGGACTTCACCAGGAGACACGATGTGTCCAAGGTACTCGACTTCTCGTACCTCGAACTTGCACTTCTTGGGCTTACACGTGAGATGGTTGTCGCGGAGGATCTGGAGTACTTGTTGGATGACTTTCCAATGTTCCTCAAGTGTGGAGGTGAAGATGATGATGTCGTCTAGATAGACTATGACTTTTCGAGCAAAGATCAAGTCTCTGAATAGTTCGTTCATCATCATCTGGAACGTGGAAGGGGAGTTCGTGACACCGAAAAACATGACGAGAGGTTCGCATAGCCCCTGGTTTGTGATAAAGGCCGCTTTCTCCTTGTCACCCTCCTTCATGTGAATGTTGTTGTAACCCCACCGGATATCTAGTGTGGTGAAGTACTTGGCTCCTTTCAGATTGTCCAGGAGTTCCCGCATAAGAGGTAGAGGGTACTGTATTTGTTCTTCTTGGTCATGTCGTTGAGCTTCCTGTAGTCTTGTACGGGCCGGAGTTTCCCATCCTTCTTTTTGACGAAGAAGAAGGGTGCGCCCCAAGGGGACTTGGAAGGGCAGATGCATCCGGTACGAAGGTTGTCCTCTAGGAAGGTGTCTAGAGCGGCTTGCTCATCTAGGGTCATGGGATAGATCTTCCCACAATTGGGTTTCGCGTCGGCTGTGAGCTCGATCGCGTGATCCCACGGGTGGTGCTCAGGAAGCGTAGAGAATGTCGCTTCGTCAAAGACGTCGCGGAAATTTCAATACTACTCAGGAACAAGTTCTTTGAACATCTTTGCAGCTTGTGCCTGATTGTGTTCTATAGCCAGTTCCATCGCGACAGAGGTCTTTGCGCAGACATGAACGGCTCGAGAACGTAGGTAGGAAGATGTGTGAAGCATGAAAACCTGTTCTCCTTCTTCCACTACGTGTTGACACGCCGTCGGACATCAATTACACTCAATGAGTTTCTTTTGCCAATCAATGGAAGGATTGTGATGCTCAATCCATTCATGTCCGAGGAAGATGTCAGATTTTCCGAGATCGGTTACCAGAAGCTGTAGCTTCTCGAGATGGTTACCAATCTGGATATCTATGATGACATAGTGGGTGATGTCACCGCCAATGTTGGAAGATCCATCGGCATTGTAGACTTCTATGGATCTCTTAAAAGGAATCATCGTGAGACTGCTTCGGCAGACGAGATCTCTGTGAATGCATGATCCCGTACTGCCTGTGTCTAGCAGTCCCTTGATGTCCTGAGATATCCCAGTCTCAGGGTTCGTGATGATCATGGGGATGTCTAGTTGTTGTCGGCTACCAGAGCCACGCACAACTTTGAAGTACTTTGGTCCCGTGGTCGTGATGGAAAAGGCGTTGTGAGATTTGGGTTCCATCGCACTCGGAGGACTTTTCGGTTTTTTTGCATTTCTTGAAAGGGAATTAAGCACCGGTTCACGCCGGTTGCGCTTCTGTGAAGAAGACACTCTTTTGGTAGGGGGTGTAAATACAGGGATGGGAGCCGAGAGTACCATATCATCTGCTTCTTCAACCGGGAGACAAGAAGAGCGATTGGTAGGCATGGTAGGGGAAGGCATAATGGAAACCGAAGAATCACTGAGTAAGGAAAAAGCGGTACATAAAAACTGATCGAGACAAGATTGGACAGAGGTTTGACCCGACCCTGGTGCGACTAGGCTGAGTCCTTGACAAAAGACTGCTCAGGAGGTGAATCCTGAGTCTGCTGCAAGACGTTGTACATGTTGTTGAGGAAGAGCTCGAGATCCTCGCTGATGAGGCGGCGGACCTCTTCAAAGAAAGCGTCGGCCTTCTCTGCCTCTTCCCATTGACGACGATATTGTGTCTGTGGAGAGGTGCGGTTGGGGAGATGCCACGCATCACTGCAAGTGCCCTTGTTGCCCTTGCACTTTTTGCAGATGCGGTCGAGGTCCATTGGCTGGCCGCGGCCGCCGAAGAGTATGCCAGTACCGTTTCGTCTGGTGGGTGTTGTAGCGGGAGGCGGACCGGTGGGCAGGCAGTAGGTTGATTGATAGGCACGTTGGGCGTACGGAGGTCATGTGGGTTGTGTGGGAGCGGAGGGAGATGAGCGCACGGGCTGCTTGCTGCGCATAACGTCGAAAAGGGCGCGATTCTTAGCGAGCTGCAAGATGTGCGCCTTCCAGTCATCATACGTAGTGGGAAGGTTGCCGGAGCTGTAGATCTGTTCGACGTAGCGGTAGGTCGTGTTGCGCTGTAAGATGTTAAGGACGTATTTGCTGTCCTTATCGAACCTGGCGCGAGTGACAAGCTGTTCGAATTCAGTGAAGTAATCTTGCGCATGCGGACCCATCTGCAGCGCCTCGAGTTGGACCTGCGCGGTGTGCTTCCGGTTTTGGTCGATGAAGACCTTGTCAAGCTCTCTCCAGAAGTCGGCTAGATCCAGAACCCAGACACCGTTCACAGAGTTCGTGTCGATGAACACTTGTTTCCACAGATGGACAAGATCAAAGAGATCGCTCGATCTTTGTCCATGCCTCCCACGTACTGTTGGAGGGTATACTTGAAGGCGTCGTATCGGAGCTTGTTCCCGTCGAACGTATCGGGATCTTTGAATTTGGGTGCGGGGGCATGGTCGGTCCGGATGTTGGTGCGAGCGAGGAGGTTTGCGAGGAGGCTTTCCCATTGGGGGTTGAGCGGCGGAGGTCCCTCAGGCGCTGACATTGCCTGCGGTGCCTTTCCTCCTCCTGCAGACATACTAGGGTAGGATGGATCGCTCGTCCCGGACATCTTGGCAGGTGCGAGGGGGCTCAAGGTAGTGGATGTTTGTCGTCGGGGCGTTGGGGTAGGGTTAGCTGTGTGGATGATGATGGTGGAGGCGGGCGCGGTGACGGGGATGGCGGTGGCGAGGCTGGCGAGGTCGAGGTCTTCTTGGTAGTCGTGCGCCTCGGGGGATAAGGATCAAGGAGTGGATGCCGCTGGTGGCGTTTCAGCGGGACGGAATTTGCCTGAGTCCTTGAACCTTTGCGGGATGTTCGCGAACTGTCCCCAATGCTGACTGAGGCACAGGGTTGTGGTGCAGAGGATGAAGTCGACTGTGGGTTTTTCCCGGTAGTGATAGGTTTTTCCGTCGTAGAGTGCATGGGAGAACTCTTCGCAGGGGAGAGAAGCCGTGGTGACAGAGGAGCAGCTAGAGAAGCAGGGCTTCTATCCAGCCGTTTGAAACTGGGAAGGGTCGCGGGTCGGGTCGTATAGTAATGAACAATATGTTCGAGGGACATATATATATGTAACTATTGTATCAAACCGATTTTACCGCAGAGGAGGGCCTCCGGGGTCTCTCAGGCACGCCTGTCTTTTGACGGTCCGACACACGAAGCGGGAAAAGGGAACTAAGCAGCAAATTTGAGTCCGAGTAGGGGTGGGAAAAAGTGCAAGTTGTGGGTACGGCGGTATATGTGCCAGGCGCGCGGGTTAATGACGTAGATACAGAGGGCGAGTTTGATTTTGTCGTCAAGGGTCAGGAAATTCTCACTGTTCTTACGCGCATCGTAAGAGAACGTTGTGAGAACCTCGTCGTTCCTTGGTAGCATGAGCATCGCGTAAGTAACGGGGAAGTGGGTTTCGGTTGGGAAGTTTCGGAAAGTGACGCGGAGTTTGAGCGGGTGAGCCTGCGCAAAGGGGTCGTTTGGGGGGAGGAAGTGTAGATCCGTGATGGGCGGGTGTTGTGCGGCGCTGGCTGGTAGAAGGGAAGGACAACTCGAAAAGCGGTGTTGAACGTAGGACTTCATGGCGGGGTGGGTGATGTATACTACTCAGGAATCTGCCAGTTCACCTGCAGATAAGCTCCAACGCGGATAAGAAAAAGGCCGATGTAAGCGGGTTTCCACGCAAAGATGATGGCCCAGCGTGGATTGATGGTGAAGAGGGCCTGGTAGCGGTACGCACGGTAGTCCGATTGGACTTGCAGGGATGAGGGGGTGCTCACGACGGGTACGTTCTCCTTGTCTTCGACTTGCTGGTAAAGAAGGGTCAGACAATTGAGCAGCTGCTCAAAATCGTCCGCGGATCGGGAGAGGTCGCGGTCAATGGAAGTTGGGAGGTACTGAATGGGGGTGTTTAAGCCAGATGCTGCTGAGAGCGAAGGCTAGGGCTCAATCTGCCAGTGAACAACTGTGGTCCAAGTTGAGCTGCTTAGTATATACATGAAGAACGACCTGTATCTCACCTGTGGTCCAAGTTGAGCTGCTGAGGATCGCAGACGACGAGGACCGCAGGGAGTACGAGGCATGGGCCAAATATCTACCAACAGGGTGAAAAAATGCGGGCGCTATGGAGGAAACAAAGTAGGCGCTGAAAGCGCCCTGCAGTGGGCACCAGAAGGTTGAGGGTTCAATTTCAGCTGGTGCTGGCGCCTGCCAAAATCAGAGTACGAAGGAGACACCGCGCTGAGGCGCTGTGCAAAGTCCAAAGTCAATCGCATGCGAAACAAGCGCAGAATCACCGCATTCAACACTCCCCCCTGATTCAAGCTGTCTGCAACTCCTGCAAATGCAAGAGAGCACAGCTCCCCCCCAACCTCGCATGGCTGGATCACTCCAGGCCCATCATCCGCCGGAACAGCTCGACCTTTGCTCGGGAGAGCGGCTTGGTGAGCAGGTCCGCAGGCATCTGATCAGTGGGCACAAAATCTGGCGCGATTTTGCCAGCCTCCACTGCATCCCGCAGCCAGTAGAAGCGCAGATCGAGGTGCTTCATCCGCCCGTGGTGCTCTGGGTTCTTGGCCACAGAGATCGCCGACTGGTTGTCGATCCGCAGGGCAGAAGCACCTTTGACTGGGGCACCAAACTTGGAGAGCATGTTGCGCATCCAGTAGATCTCCTTGCCGGCTTCAACTGCTGCCACAAATTCAGCTTCCGTCGAAGAAAGCGTCACAATGGGCTGCAGTTTGCTGCTCCAGCTGATCTCACCGCTGCCAACACGCACCATGTAGCCCCCAGTCGACCGCCCGTTGTCCGGGTGTTGAATACGGTGATTCTGCGCTTGTTTTGCATGTGATTGACTTTGGACTTTGCACAGCGCCTCAGCGCGGTGTCTCCTTCCCACTCTGATTTTGGCAGGCGCCGGCGCCTAGAAATGCGCCGGCACCAGCTGGAATTGAACCCTCGACCTCCTGGTGCCCACTGCAGGGCGCTTTCAGCGCCTACTTTGTTTCCTCCATAGCACCCGCATTTTTTCACCCTGTTGGTAGATATTTGGCCCATGCCTCGTACTCCCTGCGGTCCTCGTCGTCTGCGATCCTCAGCAGCTCAACTTGGACCACAGGTGAGATACAGGTCGTTCTTCATGTACATACCTTAGCAGCTCAACTTGGACCACAGTTGTTCACTGGCAGATTGAGCCCCAGCCTTCGCTCTCAGCAGCATCTGGCTCTAACAGGTTATGAGCCCTGCGCTCTAGCTGCCCCTCCTCGACTTCCTGCTTGCCATCCATCCTCTCTCTGCGCTCTGATCTCCCTTCAAGAGCCATCCACCCCCTCTCTGAGCTTCCCAGCCCCTGTCTGAGCAAAATTCTCATCTGGATCTCCCTCTGATCTTCCCTGATCGCTCCTCATCGCAAATCTCGTCCCCCTCGCTCGCACTCGTGCACACCGCCCCTCCACCATGTCCTCTTCCTCCACTCCCAGTTTCAAGCCGCTCTCGTCCTCCAACTACCCCCAGTGGAGCGGAGAAATGCGAGCCTGGCTCATGAAGCACGGCCTCTGGTCTCTGGTCAAGGGGACCGAGTCCATGCCCCCGGAGGACGAGGAGAAGCAGAAGGAGTGGCTCAGGCGAGAGGAGAAGGCTGCCGGTGAGATCTTCCTTGCTGTTGAGCCTGAGCAGCGAATCCACTTTGCTGGCTCCGAGGACGACCCTGTCGAGATGTGGAAGAAGCTGGAGGCTGCCCACGTCGTCCGCCGCCCTGGGGCACGCTTCAATGCCTACAACGCCCTCTTCTCCATCCGCAAGAGCGAGGATGAGTCTCTCTCCTCGCTCTCCTCGCGCGTAGAGGAGGCAATGCGCTCCATCCAGAATCTTCGCCCCAAGGACTTCACTCTCAAGGACCTGGACGACGAGCTGCAGTCCATGGCGCTCATCCGAGCCCTCCCTGAGCAGTACACCTCCCTCATCGACGCTCTCCTCCTCCAGGACAAGCTCAGCAAGGCCACCATCGTCTCTGCCTTCCAGAACCACGAGATCAACCGCTCCCACACCTCTGAGACGTCCCTGGTATCTTCCACCGCTCTCTCCGCTGCTGCTGCGCGCTCTCCCCGCCCCAGGTGCGAGTTCTGCCACCGGGAGGGCCACACCATGTCCCAGTGCTTCAAATTTGCACGCGCGCAGAAGCAGGCGCAGGAGCCGCGCAAGCCACGCCCCGAGGGCGCCCACAAGGCCCAGGACTCGTCCCCCACCGCCGCTCCTGCCCAGGAGTTCGCTGGCAGCGCAAGTCTCCGTCTCCCTCTCCCAGGGGACGCTCTATCTCCTCTCCAGCTCGATGCTGACGTCGATTGGAATGCAGACACAGGGGCCACGTCTCATATGACTCCCCATCGTCACTGGCTTCGCAACTACGAGCCTCTCCGTGTTCCGATCCGTCTCGCAGACAACCAGCTTGTCTACTCGGCTGGTGTGGGCTCGGTCGTCTTCAGGCCGCTGCTGGGGGGGAGGGAGGCTCGCGACGTCGAGTTTACGAGGGTGCTGCATGTCCCTGCGCTTAGAAACAACCTCCTGTCTGTCCTGTTCTTGACCAAACATCGCCATTTCACCGTCTCCATCTCCTCTGTGCGCATGGACTTTGCCCTCGACGGCAGGACGCTCTTCTGCGCCCCCATCAACGAGCGCAACACTGCACTCCTTGCAGGCACCACCATCGCTGCAGATCCGCCCCTAGCAGAGCTAGCTCAGCTTGCCTCGACGCTTCCCCTGGATCTTGCGCTCTGGCACCGCCGCTTCGCCCACTGCTCCCCAGACAGTGTCTGGACGCTCCTCACCAAGGGCCTCGTCACTGGCCTTGATCTCCGCTCCAAGGCCGCTCCAGATCCCATCTGCGAGCCGTGTCTTGCCGGCAAGATGCACGCCAACCCCTTTCCCTCCTCCACCCACCGTGCACCCTCCCCTGGCGCCCTCGTCCACTCGGACTTGAAGGGCCCCATGTGGAAGCAGACCCACCAGGGGTTCCGCTACTGGGTGACCTTTGTTGACGACCACTCGCGTCTCCGGGTGCTCTTCCTGCTCCGGAAGAAGTCCGACGTGTTTGGCGCCTTCAAGGCCTACTGCCAGTGGGTGCAGACGCAGACTGGCTCGCCGGTCAGGGCCCTGCGCAACGACAAGGGCGGGGAGTACATGTCGCAGGAGTTTTCGGACTTCTGTGTCGAGCACGGCATAGAGCGTCAACACTCTGTCCGCAACCGTCCCCAGCAGAACGGTGTCGCTGAGCGCATCAACCGGACGCTGTCGGACGGGGTGACAGCCATGCTGGCCGAGTCTGGCCTCCCTCAGACGTTCTGGGGAGAGGCTGTGCTCTCGCTGGTCCATGTGCTCAACCGCTCGTACTCCTCTGCCTGCCCAGATGCCACCCCCTACGAGCTCTGGTACAGTCGCAAGCCGGATGTCTCCCATCTGCGCGTTTGGGGCTGCACGGCCTATGTCCACGTCCAGCGCGACAAGCGGCAGGGCCTCTCCCCTCACATGGAGAAGTGCGTCTTCATTGGCTACCCGGAGGGCTACAAGGGCTGGAAGTTCTACAACCCCACAACCCAGCGCACACTCATCAGCGAGCGCGCTGAGTTTGATGAGCGGTTCTTCCCTGGCCTGACGCGGTCGAGCGCGGAGCCAGTTTCCATCGCTGCGCCTCCCGCTCCTGCGTACAGCCCTGGGGCCGTGCCCCCGGTCGATGCGCTGGTGGACGATCTCCCTGCGCCGCATTTGGGGGGAGAGGACGAGGCTCTGCCTCCTGTGCAAAATGCGCCCCAGGATGATCCTCCACCCGAGATCGCCCCAGACCTTCGCGATCCCGAGCCTGGCGGCGACGCACTTTCATCCCCGCCTCAGGCACCCGTTGGCCTACCAGATGACGAAGTCGCGCCCCCTCTGCCTGCCGTTCAGGCCGCCGATCGCGTCCCTCGTCCTCGCAGCCCTGATTCATCGCCCTCTCCACCTCCTGCAAAACGCAGACGAACTCCTCGCTCCCAGGCCGGACCCAGTGCTCCCCAGCGTCGCAGCACCCGCCAGAGCCGTCCGCCCGGTGAATGGTGGAAGGTCCCAGCCTCTCAGTCCGCTGCGCCTTCTCCTGCGCCCTCTGCGGCCCCATCTCCATCGCCTCCTCCTGTCGACCACTCTGTGCGCTCTCAGCCTCCTCCACTCGATCCCATTCCAGAGACTCCCTCGCCACTGCGCTCGCCCCCAGACTCGCCCACCATGCCCGGCGCCCTCTGGCAGGCCCGTGAGCCGACCCCTGCAGTTGCAGAGTCTGAGGACGAGGCAGAGGACAGCGATGAGGAAGAGGAGCTGAACTACGTGTTTGCTCCCTCTGAGGCAGATGATGACGAGGAGTGCGCCCTCTTCGTTTCCGAGGCTGAGCCCTTGACGTACGAGGAGGCCATGCGCCGCCCCGACGCAGAGGAGTGGCGCAAGGCGATGGACGAAGAGCTGGAGGCACACCGCTCCAATGGCACCTGGAAAGTCTCTGCACTTCCTCCGGGCAAGCGAGCCATTGGCTGCAAGTGGGTCTTCCGCCTCAAGCGCAAGGCAGACGGCTCCATTGAGCGCTACAAGGCCCGGCTCGTCGCCAAGGGCTTCTCCCAGCGCCCTGGCTTCGAGTACACCGAGATCTTTGCCCCCACCATCCGCATGTCCTCCATCCGCCTCATCCTCGCCCAGGCTGCGCTCCAGGACCACCACATGCGCTCCATCGACATCTCCCATGCCTTCACCAATGGCGACCTCGACGAGGAGCTGTACATGAAGCCGCCTCCATACTTCACAGAGGCGCGCTGGGGCGAGGTCCTGCACCTCCTCAAGTCGCTCTACGGCCTCAAGCAGAGCGCCCGGATGTGGAACAAGAAGCTCCACTCTGCGCTCCAGGAGCTGGGCTTCTCCCGGGTGCGCTCTGATGCTGCCATGTACGTCTATGAGCGTGCTGGTGTCCGCATCTTCATGCCCATCTATGTCGACGACATCACCCTTGTTTCGAACTCTGAGGCTGCCATCGACGACATCGTCGCCCAGCTCTCCAGGCACTTCAAACTGCGAGACCTGGGGCCCACCTCCTTCCTCCTTGGCATCGAGATCATCCGGGACCGCCCCAACCGCACCATTGCACTCTCCCAGCGCCAGTACATCCTCGACGTCCTCGAGCGCTTTGGCATGGCAGACTGCAATGCCGTCTCCACTCCCATGGAGCCTGGGCTCGTCCTCTCGACCTCCATGGCTCCCCAGACCGCAGAGGAGACCGCGTTCATGCGCAAGGTCCCCTACATCTCCATTGTCGGTGCTCTCATGTACCTGGCCACCTGCACTCGCCCAGACATCTCCTTCTCCGTCTCCACCCTTGCCCGGTTCAACTCGAACCCTGGGATCGCACACTGGAAGGCTGCAAAGCACCTGCTGCGCTACCTGAAGGGCACTGTCGACCTGCGCCTCACCTACCGTCCAGACCCGTCCCTTGACGCTCCCTTTGTCGCTTTCTGCAATGCAGCTCATGGGGACAACCCGGACAACGGGCGGTCGACTGGGGGCTACATGGTGCGTGTTGGCAGCGGTGCGATCAGCTGGAGCAGCAAACTGCAGCCCATTGTGACGCTTTCTTCGACGGAAGCTGAATTTGTGGCAGCAGTTGAAGCCGGCAAGGAGATCTACTGGATGCGCAACATGCTCTCCAAGTTTGGTGCCCCAGTCAAAGGTGCTTCTGCCCTGCGGATCGACAACCAGTCGGCGATCTCTGTGGCCAAGAACCCAGAGCACCACGGGCGGATGAAGCACCTCGATCTGCGCTTCTACTGGCTGCGGGATGCAGTGGAGGCTGGCAAAATTGCGCCAGATTTTGTGCCCACTGATCAG
Source organism: Trametes polyzona (assembly GCA_022606195.1). Taxonomy (NCBI): domain Eukaryota; kingdom Fungi; phylum Basidiomycota; class Agaricomycetes; order Polyporales; family Polyporaceae; genus Trametes; species Trametes polyzona. The sequence continues at coordinate 623,869 of JABYQF010000001.1, read as the reverse complement.
ATGCCTGCGGACCTGCTCACCAAGCCGCTCTCCCGAGCAAAGGTCGAGCTGTTCCGGCGGATGATGGGCCTGGAGTGATCCAGCCATGCGAGGTTGGGGGGGAGCTGCGCTCTCTTGCATTTGCAGGAGTTGCAGACAGCTTGAATCAGGGGGGAGTGTTGAATGCGGTGATTCTGCGCTTGTTTGGCATGCGATTGACTTTGGACTTTGCACAGCGCCTCAGCGCGGTGTCTCCTTCCTACTCTGATTTTGGCAGGCGCCGGCGCCTAGAAATGCGCCGGCACCAGCTGGAATTGAACCCTCGACCTCCTGGTGCCCACTGCAGGGCGCTTTCAGCGCCTACTTTGTTTCCTCCATAGCACCCGCATTTTTTCACCCTGTTGGTAGATATTTGGCCCATGCCTCATACTCCCTGCGGTCCTCGTCGTCTGCGATCCTCAGCAGCTCAACTTGGACCACAGGTGAGATACAGGTCGTTCTTCATGTATATACCCAGCAGCTCAACTTGGACCACAGTTGTTCACTGGCAGATTGAGCCCCAGCCTTCGCTCTCAGCAGCATCTGGCTCTAACAGTTATGGAGCTGGGCTCGACAGGCCTGGTAATGTGCTACTGCTACTACTACCACTGAAGGGAAAGAGGAACAATCTTGCTTGGGGCGGCAGACTTGGGGTTGATGCACGCCTGACTTAGACTTTCATGGTAAATCTAGCCCAAAGACCAAGGTTAACATTCGCGCTAATCAAAAGGTACAATCAACGGCTTACCTATCCCAAAGACCAAGAGGTCAAGATGGGGGCTAGGGTCGCTACAGGGTCGGTTATATACTACTTTGATGGAGCCATAACATGTACAAATGAAAGGGCGGTCTGTGTGCCAGTATTGCTCTACCTGCAGGTGAGAGTCACATGACCGTCTACATGCCTCAGCCTGCTCGTGTATCGTAAACTGTCCGTAGAAAATGAGGAAAAATAGGGAAAACTAGCGAAAAACTACGGGGCCTCCATCATATCCACAACAGTTTCGATAGGGAAGGGGGTGTGATGTCAGTGGTCAAGCTTGCCAGATGAATGTGTGGTCTTAGATATGCTGGTGGAAGAGCCAGACAAGGTCACCCTTTTTGAACTTCCTTGACATGTTCATTGTAGTACCATGATTGGCAGTCTTGGGAGGCAAGAAGCTGAGTGTTGTAGATATGACAGAGGCCCTGTAGTTTTCTGCTAGTTTTCCCTATTTTTCCTCATTTTCTACAGACAGTTTACGATACACGAGCAGGCTGAGGCATGTAGATGGTCATGTGACTCTCACCTGCAGGAAGAGCAATACTGGCACACAGACCGCCCTTTCGTTTGTACATGTTGTTGCTCCATCAAAGTAGTATATAACCGACCCTGTAGCGACCCTGGCCCGCATCTTGACCTCTTGGTCTTTGGGCTAGGTAAGCCTTTTGATTGTACCTGTGATTAGCGCGAATGTTAACTTGGTCTTTGGGCTAGATTCGTCGTGAGAGTCTACGTCATGCACGCGTCGACCCCGAGTCCGCCGCCCCAAGCAAGATCCTTTCTCTTTTCTTCAGTGGTAGTCGTAGTCAGTAGCACATCACTGGTCGCATCGAGCCTAGCTCCGCGACACCTTTTGATTAGCACACATATTACTAACTTGGTCCTTGGGCTAGATTTACCATGAAAGTCTAAGTCAGGCGTGCATCAACCCCAAGTCTGCTGCCCCAAGCAAGATTGTTCCCCTTTCCCTTCAATGGTAGTAGTAGCAGTAGCACGTTACCGGTCATGTTGAGCCTAGCTCCGCAACACTGAGCCCAACATTCATTGTAAATATAAGTGAGCCGCTGAGCAAGTTTACCAGCAGCAGGGACAGTGACCGAAGTGGGAGTAATGAGAGGGTCAATTGTGGGATGATAGCCAAGATTGGCGTAAAAAGGGGAGTGTTTGGTGGATGCATTTACATGGTTGTTGAATGCAAACTTGGCCAATGGAAGATAGTTGACCCAGTCTTTCTGTTGGCTTGAGATGTACACGTGGAGGTACATCTCAAGCGACTGGTTTGTTCACTCTGTGAGGCCGTTGGTCTGGGTATGATAAGCAGTGGAGTACTTGAGCTTGGTATGCAAAAGAGTGGTCAGTGCATTCCAAAAGCGAGAAACAAAGACAAAGCCTCAGTCTGAGACAATTGTCTCAGGCATGCCATGGTATCGGAAGATACGGTCAAGGGAAAGCCATGCAAACACAGGTGCATCCGATGATTCCATGCAAGGGATGAAATGTGCATAATATGTGAGGCACTCGCACACGACCCAAATGGAATCATAGCCATGCCAAACAGGGAGCTTAACAATATACTATGGTGATATCCTGCCATGAACAGCCAGGAATCTCGAGAGGTCAGAGGAGCCCAAACAGGTTATACTGAGGAGCCTTGATATGACCACATGTGTTGCACAACCCAGTGTATTGATGGACATACATACATTGAGACACCTGGCCAGGAGGAGTCGCAAATGACTAGCTCCTTGGTGCGTTCGCGTCCGGGATGAACCGCAGAGACCAAGTTGTGATGAGAGAAAAGAATCAAGGAGCACAAATGATGAGGAATAAAAAGAAGATTGTGGTGGAAGACAAGCACACCCTTGACTATAAAGTATGGGTCACCATGTTGGACTGCCTCATGCCACTTGGGGTCTGAACAGAGAGCAGCCTTGAGCCGCTCTTAAAAATCTGAGCAGTCAAGCAAGATGGTTGTGAGTGCCACCAGGTGAGGAGATGCAGCTGACAAAGCACATTGTTGGGCTGGGTCAAGAATGCGCTCAGTGTGAACTGGTAACTGCAGCACCTTTTGGTTCCTGCTAAGGACTGCATCTCCTTCCCAAGGCATCAAGTTAGCACATCCAGACAGCACGTCAGCAGGACTTTTAATACCTGGAGCATAATTAAGGCGGAAATTGAACTCAGATAGAAACATCAACCACTGAGCTTGGCAGTGATTCAAAACACAGGAAACATGAGATACTCAAGATTCCTATGGTCGAAGATGACTGCAACAGGGATGTCCATGCCAATGAGCCAGGTGCGGAACATTCGGAATGACTCTACTATGGCGAGTACTTCTTTGTTGTAGACCTCATAATTGACCCCATTGGTGTTAGCTTTCAGGTGAAGATGACGGGGTGGAGGAGGCCTTGGTCATCAGGCTGATGAAGTACACCTGTGATAGCAAAGTCTGAAGCATTATTAGAAAGGGTAGAAGGATGAGAGGAATCAAAATGGTAAAGAATAGGTGCTGAAAGGACCACATCACAGAGCACTTTAAAGGCAGCATTGACTTCAGGTGTCCACTCAAAAGGAGCTCCCTTAACCACCTTTATAGTGAGCCGATTGAGTGGCAGCACAATGTGAGCATAATTTTGAATAAAACAGGAATGAAAATTAGTAAACCTCAGAAACAATTGCACTTCCTTGACCGAGCTGGGTGTTGGCCAGTCGACAATTGTATTAAGCTTCTTCAGGTCCATGCAGATGCCGTCTCAGTTGATGACATAGCCGACGTACTCGACCTCGGGCTGGTCGAATGAACATTTCTTGGTGTTCGCAAAGAGGCCAGCTTTCCACAAACAGTCAAGGACCATTGTCATGTGCTGGTCATGCTTGGTTTGCGACCTAGAGGAAATGAGAATATCATTAATGTAGGCCTGAAAGATTTTTGGAGCATTAGTGAGACCAAATGGCATAATGAGATATTCGGGGGTAGGCTGGTATAGTGGGAAACCAGCCCTCCGTGGGGGTTCAATAGGCTTGTCCACGCTCATGAAACCGGGTGTTTGAATCCCCTTTCCCCTGACCTCGGTGTTCTATTTTGGGTGCCGAGTTTCTCCTACCCCGATTACGTCACCAGCTCAGATTTGGGTAGTCGGGACCTACCGGAACCCAGTACACTCCCATGCATCCCCGCACAGTCAGGGTCTCGTAGGGGGTATAGCATCGCCAACCCGGGCTTTAGCCCTGCCGCGCAGCTGCTGCAAGCAACCACATAATAACCACCGGCGTAGCCCGGCTGACCTTACCCGCTGCGGCATGGGATACTGTGGCGGGGTCCGGGGCACACAACCGGACCGAGGAGCAGGTGTAACCGATGGCAGTGGGCTCGGCTTAGAGGGGCCTGGAGGTATCAGTCCGGCCTGGCTCTGCGAGGGAAGGACGAGGGCAGAAGAATTTGGAAGGAAGGTTGTGGGTTCCTGGCTGGCCACGCATGATTACTTACCAATTACAACAACACCCCAACACCATATATGTGATTACCTAGCCAGATAGAATATACAGGGAAAGCCAGTTGTACATAGTCTACCATAAGGCCCGGCCTTCGAGGACTATAAACAAGGAGTTAAAAAAATGAGAATTCGAAGAGACAGAAATGTGTGTGGAACACGGTCTTCCATTCATCCCCTTCATATATGCACATAAGGTTGAATGTGTTCTTGGGGTTGAGGGTTGTAATGACCATACAACCCTGCACTCAGTCGAGGAGATTGTTGATGAGAGGGAGAGGTTACCTGTTCTTCTTTGTGATGGCATTGAGCCCACAATAATCAATGCACAGATGGGGTTCACCCATCTTTTTGCATGCAAAGAGGATTGGGGCACCAGCCGAAGAGGTTGATTGTTGAATAAACCCCTTGTGCAGATTCAACTTGATGTAGTCAAGGACAAGAGCGTGCTCAGCCTCAGAAAGGTGATAGAGTGGTCCAAATGGCAGGGAAGCACCATCTTCCACCTCAATTGCAGCATCAAAGCCAGGCCAATGAGGTGGGAGCTTTTCTACATCAATAGGAGAGAAAACATCAGCATATGTGTGATACTTATTAGGTATACATTGTGTGTGGTTGTTGGAACACAATTGGGGTGGTGATGGGTCATTGGGAGAGGGAGATAGTGGTATTTCAAGTTGTGTAGAGGCAAGGACATAGCCACACAATCCTGCAGGATGGTACTGCAAAACGGCTGTCTCCATGTTGCATGCGAGCTTGTGGAAGTGCATAGAATTGATAAACTTAATGTTGAGAAATGTGAGGGTCGAGGATGGCGCTGGCTTAGTCCAACCGGAGCCAGTTTGAGCTGCACTGCAGGGCAAGGATGGCAAACACTCTGTTTGGCTGTAGCCGGGGTGAGTGCTGCCAATGGGGGAGAACCCAGGTAGGAGAACACTGTGAATATGAAAAGTGTTCACCCTGGCTTGACTGTAGCCAATTTGGGACTCAAGACGAGGTGCATGCCAAAGGAGCACACCCTTGGAGAGCAAGGAACAAGGAGGCACTTCATTGGGGCATCAACAAGGATGACAGGGAAGAGGCAGATCAGAATATAGGTTTGATGGACTTGGTCTGAGGCCCAAGCTGGTTGCCACACAGTGGTGTGTCACTTTGGAAGCAACTGAAGCAAGTGAGAACCAAGGGAGCTCATCCCCTTCCTAAGCGTGGACAACCAGTGTGTTGCCACAGCAGGATCACTCGGGTTCACACCTAACCCAGTCTATTAACAGGTTGTGACATTTGAGCCAGTTGAGACCAAGGATAACTGGATACGGGACAGAAACAAGAGCAAGAGAAATATTTTTTGTGTGATTGCAAATGGCCAGTTGGGTGACAACATTGTGGGTGATGAGTCCATCCACAATGGGGCAGTCATTGACTGCACAAATCACGATTAGTTCATCTTTGCAATGACATGGGAGACTGTGCCTGTTTACAATGGACAAGGCTATATACAAACCAGTTGCACCACAGTCAATGAGAGTGAATGTTTCCAAAGGCTTCTGGTTTGGGAAAGAGAGAGACGGAGATGAATAAATGAGAGGAAGAAGATTGAGAACAATGGACATGAGAAGAGAGACAGAAAATGGGAGCAGAGAGAACAGGGCATGAAACGTAGGAGCCATCAATTATGCAAACATGAGATAGCTTGGGAGATGACCCAGTCACGCAGGCTGCAGTCCCTTGCAGTGATGGGTGCTCCTGGACTGTCAGGGAGCAACCATCTAGGCTTTTCCCACAGAGCGGGAATCTAAGATGGTGGGGTTTTTCTTGGGGCAGTTTTTGAATGTGTGACTGCCCTCGCCGCAATAGAAGCACAAATTGCTCTTGCAGTGTTGTTCCTTTTCAGCTTTGGTAAGTGGTCCACACAGACAAGACTGTCAGGTAGCATTGACGTCCATGGAAACCACTGTCGAAACTGTTGAGGAGGTCATTGTGATGGTGGTGGTGGATAAAAGGTTGGGTGCACATGTGTTGTGTGGGTTGCGTATCATATAAGAGGAATGTGATGGCAATGGATGGGATGTCCTGATCATTTGCATCACTGATTGGCACCACAGCATTTAAGCTCTTGGTCAATCTCGTAGAGATTGTTATCCACAAGGACAATGACTAGGATCCACTTCTCCAGTGTTGACTCACATTTGGTGATCGTGAGGGCACAAAGGAGATTGGGCTTGAGGCTGCAGTTGAACTGCATAAGCTTTGTCTCCTCGGTCCAGTTGAGATAGGCAAGGCACTTGAGGAACTGGTTTGCATACAAAGCTGTGGAACCGGTCTGCATGAGCACCTCAATCTTGGTAAGGTATTTGGTGGTGAGATTGGCATACAAAAGCATCAAAGTTGGTCGGTAGGGCAGGCTCATTGATGTGAACTCGCATTGTACCAAGACTCTGCAGCATCACTCTTAAGATAGAGAGAGAAGTAGAGGGTCTTATCCTCATCTGTGAGGAAAGTGCCTTATTATAGGTGGATGCAGGCCTTAACCTCACATACGAACAACTCAACATTGTCAGGCTTGCCTGAAAACATACGGGGCTCTCAGACCTTGACGGTCGTGGGACGTGCTGGGCTTATGCCCATTGCTGCGGCACTTCCTCTGTGATAGCAGAGTAAAAGTTGCAAAATGCACTCACAGCATGGTCTGCAATGTGATGTGTAAGCTCCATGGAGTCCTGACTGGACTGGAAGACCTGTGACTGCAGAAGACGCAAAGTCTCAGTCTGCTGGCTGAGGATTGTGCGGGTCTGCACAGCATCCTGTCCGAGAAGAGAAACAGATCTCAACAACTCACTAATAACCAATGCTTCTGTCAGCGGGGGGAGGGGGAGGGGCTCCTGGCACTTGAGGAAGAACAGGACCCCCGACAATGGTAGGCAAACCCACATGTCGACTTACACGATTTTGGTGAAAATGTCCACGGATTTTGAAGGTTTTCTGGACCAGATTGTCCGCAAAAAATCTAGGTTCGGCCCCCTTCGGGGGCCGTTTGTCTGGATATCATAGCAGGGTTCTGGGACCAGATACCGACTTCCACTTAGTATGCTTTGTAACCCAGTGAGTAACCGTTCTTACTGGGCTTCTGGGCCCTCGACCCCAGCACGGGCGCTTGTTGTCATCCTGTCCATTTGTCCGGCAATCCAAGGAGGCATCACCGGCTCGACCTAGAATCTGTCCGGCATTTGGACTTGGATTGGAGGCCGTTTCGGGGTGTTTTTGTCCGGAGAATTTTCAGGTTGGGGGTCCCTGGAGGCCCCCATTTGTCCGGATGGCCATGAGGGTTCACCTACCATTGTCGGGGGTCCTGGAAGAACTCGGGGTTGGTTTTGCATGTCTGAGAGCCATGCAGAAAGAACAGGAGGCTGAAGGACGTCGTTACCGGGCACAATAGGGGCGGTATTGAGCTCCCAGTCGGACGGGCCACCTGCGAAGGTGCCGTCTGGGTTCATGATCGAGAGATACCGAGGAAACACTTGTTCTGGCGGAGTCGAATTGTAATGGCGCTGATCGAAGATGAGAGCGCGAAAGAAGAAGCGAGGCCCAACGGGCGACGAAGAAGCAAGCGGGCGTGAGAGGTGCGAGAGGTGCCAGCACGGGCGTTGAACCACGGGGCTACAAACGAGGGCGCACATTGGACTATGTACCAGGTACACAAGCCTGGTGGTCGTAATGTATCGTAAGCGGTCCAGACAAGTCAGTGGTGCTCTGTCTCCTAAGTACAGTAGCACGAGGCAATGGCCAAGGTGAACGAGCTCGGACCATGAGACTCGCGTTAGGCGCCTGCGGGCCGTCACATGATTGTTTGATGAAGCGCGGGGCAACGCAGTGGACACGTGATTCACCGCCGTGTTTCGAGCGCCTCGGGGGGTGCGGGGGACAAGACGGAGATGACGGGGACAAGAGGTCGTTGGACGACGATGAACGTCTTGCGGTCCCGTCTCTCTCTACCGACCAGCCTTGCCAGTCGCCTGCGCTCGCGCGCTGTCCCCGTCCTTCGGCGCACAACGCTCAGGCTGCTCTCGCACGATGCCCACTCGGCGGGCGGCGGCCACGGCGCCGGAGGCCAGAAGGAGCCGCTGTACAGTCAGTGCCCCGCTACTCTCTCGGCACCTCGTCCTCGCACTCACTCGCGCGCACAGGGAGACTGATAGACGCGTGGCGGAATACGCCCACAAAGTGGTACCCTCTCCCAGTTGCTGCTGGAGCGCTCCTCCTCATCGTCATCCAATACCGAAGAAAGTCGGCCACAAAGGAGGTCGTCTTGGACGAGGATGGGCATGAGGTTGTGCGGCTCAAGGGCCCCTGGCACGTACGTCTCTTATGGCTTCCTATCCCGACGATGCAAACACGTTCGTGACGTGTCCTCTCCCGCTCCGTACACTAGGTGCATGTCATAGGCGCGCTCCCCCTCCGCAATCTATCCCGTCTTTGGGGATACCTCAACTCTCTCGAACTTCCTGTCTGGTTCAGGCCTTTTGGCTTCACACTGTACTCGAAGATTTTTGGGTGCAACCTCGACGAGATTGACCCTGCGGACCTCACACAATACCGCTCACTCGGCGAGTTCTTCTACCGCAAACTCAAGGACGGCGCGCGGCCCATAGCAGATGCTGTTCTCGTGCGTTCCTATCCAACGAACCGCTAGCGCACTACTAAAAGCACCGCATGCAACAGGTGAGCCCTGCGGATGGTCGCGTACTGCACTTCGGTGTCATCAAGGACGGGCGTATCGAGCAAGTCAAGGGCAGCACCTACTCGCTCGATGCCCTCCTCGGCGTCGCACGCCCCGGTAGCCCCGCGCCGACGCCCATCGCCTTTCCCGAGGACAAAATGCAGGAGGTGAACCACAAACACTTTGCCGAGATCAACGGCATCGAATACAGCCTGCACGAGCTCCTCGGCACGCCTACACCCTCTACCTCCGGGACGTCGACCCCCATCACGGAAGCCCCGACACAGTCTGACTCCAACGCTGCCACCACCGGTACAGCAGCCGTGAAGCACGGCGAACGCGTCGACGCGTCCGTTCCGCGCGACCAGTCCCTCCCCGAGGCCGTCGCGCAGGACGTAAGCCTTGCGTCCGAGGTCGGCATCCGGCCCACGGCCGTGCGGCGGGACAGCTTCACGAGCGTGCGCACCAAGCCGGGCAACGACACGTTCTTCATGGTCATCTACCTCGCGCCCGGGGACTACCACCGCTTCCACAGCCCGGCGTCGTGGGTCGTCGAGCGCCGGCGACACTTTGTCGGTCAGTTCTACCATGACGTCACCCGGCATATCATGTGAATAACGCTTATTCTCAGGCGACCTGTTCTCCGTCTCGCCTTGGATGGCCAAACGGCTGGAGAACCTGTTCGTCTTGAACGAGCGTGTCGCACTCCTCGGGCGTTGGCGCTATGGATTCTTCAGCATGGTACCCGTCGGTGCGACCAACGTCGGCAGCATCAAGATCAACTTTGACCAGGTGCGACCTCAAACTACCGTGCTGTAGTCCTGGTTGACCATTCCTTCAGGACCTCCGCACAAACGTCGGCCCGCGAAGGAAGCACCCTGTCGGTACCTTTACCGAGGCCGTGTACTCTGCCGCATCCCCTCTCTTGAACGGTCAGCCGCTCGTAAAGGGCGACGAGATGGGTGGCTTCTGCCTCGGCAGCACCATCGTGCTCGTCTTCGAGGCGCCACACGACTTTTCGTTTGCGGTCAACGCGGGCGAGAAGGTCAAGGTCGGCCAGAAGCTCGGCGACCTGAAGGCTGACGAAAAGGCTGCGTCATAGACGCGAACGAAACGATTAGACCATTTACGCGCACGTCACGTCCATGTACACTAATCCACTAGTAATAGACCACCGCTACACGAGTCTGAGCACCGCAATAGCCTCGACATGCGCCGTCTGTGGGAAAAGGTCAAGTCCTCTCAAACTCTCCAGCACGTACTTCCGCCCGTCGCCCCCGTCTGCCTTCTCCGCGCTCTTCTTGAGGATCATGCCGACGTCCCGGGCCTGCGTGTGCACATTACAGCTAACATACACGACGGTACCCGCACCGAACGCCAGCATCTGCTCGATGAACCGCTCGTCCGTGCCCTTCCTAGGCGGGTCGATCACGAGCGCTGTCGTGTCCCGGGGGAAATCTTGCACGGTGTCGAAGATGTTCGCAGCATCTCCAGCCATGAACGAGATCTTGTCCGCGCCGAGGTTATTGAGCTCCGCGTTCCGCTGCGCAGCGCGAATCGACTCCGCAGAGAGCTCGATACCCGCCACGCGCGTAAAGTGAGGCGCGAGCATGATCGAAAACAAGCCGCTGCCGCAGTACGCGTCGACGAGGTGCGTCGGCCGCGTCGCCGTCCCACCCGGCGGGAATATTGCGTCGCGCACGTAGTCGGTGAGCGGGACGAGGGCGGAGTTGTTGTTCTGAAAGAACGTGCCAGCGGTGTACTCGAAAAGTTTGTCGCCAACCCGCTCGCGGACGGTGCCCTTCTGATCCGTTACGCAGATATGCTCGCCGTCCTCTGCAGCGATGCTCGTGGCCGCAGCGGAAGGATTGGCGTCTCTAGAAGCACCTGGCCTCAGGGAGTCTCGCAGGAGAAGAGTAGCACCATTCTTGAACTTGGCAATGTTGCTGTGTCCTACATGAGCAACACCACGTAACACGTGAGTTGTAAGGACCTACGTGATGATGTTCTCTCGAACGGGTCCGAGACCCTTGTTGATCACGGGCGTCGCTATTGGACACTCCTGCGCCGACCGATGAGCGTTGTCCATTACGCGCGCCAAACGTACCAACCTCAATGTCCATGACATGTCGTGTGCCAACCTTGTGGAAGCCGATCGTGAGCCAGTCCGGCTTGCCTTCCAAGACTGGGGCATCGCCGCGCTTCTGCGCTTTTTGAAAGGAGAAGGGAGGCCGTTGGAAATGAGGGGTAAGTTTTGTTCGGTAGCCGTACTGAAGCGGAGATCCTATCGTAGGCTGTATTGTGGGCACCAGCTCGGGAGGGATGTCTGACAGACGCGTCAGGATAGCGTCAGCCTGGGTCTGCAATGGGACTGACTGGAATAATTCTTGTAAGCCTCGACGACGGTCTGCCGCTTCAGATCCAGTTGTTTCTCGTACGAGAGCATCTTTGGGGAGCGCGTTCAGCCCGACGGACCTACCTTGTGTGTGCACGCCTTACCTGGTACTGGCATCCTGCACATGTGCCGAAGTACTTGCACTGGACGAGAGACATGTCACGCCATTCTGGGTTCGGCTGGATGACCTCTAGGAGGTCCGCATGGGAGTGCAAGCGAGAATGGCGGTAGACGCGGACGCGTATGCGCTCGCCAGGGAGGGAGAGGGGGGTGACGATGACCCATTTACGGTCATTGGCGGTGGCAATGGAGAGGGATTCGCCTAATGAGAAGCGTTAAGCTGAGTGACTGCGCGGGAGGCGTCGGTGAACGACTGATGGATATGCCCGACCGGGATGAGGAAACGGAAGGGGGCACTGACCTGTGGAGGGAGACAGGGAAGAGACGGTAAGTTCGAGCTGGTGGGAGAGCTCGAAGGGGGCGGACCAGTCGAGGTCGGCGGCCTTGGCGGAAAGAGCATAGTCTTGGCCGAGGAGGGCGGTGACTTCGCGTAGGAGGATGTCGTCGTGCGAGTACGGCTCTGGATCACGCCGAGCGGACTTTTTGTTCTTTTTCTGCTTTGGCTGCTTCTTGTGTGCACTTGGCGGGGGCAGCTGTTTTCCCTCCTGCTGATAAGCTGCAGGGGCGTCGACGCAGTCGGACTCGAGGCGTGCTTTCTTTTCTGGCGGCTGGGAGGGTGAGCCCGAGCGGGAGCGTGGGTGTATGCTGGCCATGTACCGAGCCGGGCAGACGAAGCGGGCGGGGAGAGAGAGAGGGCGACGAGGGAGGGCAGCGCACGCACGGACAGAAAACATCGGCGGGCGTCTAACCGCGCGGGGGAGGGGAGAGACGCGACGCACGTGACTGGCATGCTATGACGCGTGACGCCAAGGTCGACTGGGGGTGGCTTGCGTTCAAGAACACGGCAGCGGTCCTCTGCTCTGCACGCTCATGGGCCTCCTCCCTCTCCTCCCCCTCCTCGCTCTCCTCGGCTCCCTCCAGCCAGCGCATGCTCTCCCCACCCTCCTATCTCTCCTCTCCTCCGTAGAGCCCGTCCCAGATGATTCGCCTGGCGAGCCTCCCGGCTCCCCCCAGTTTTGGTACAAGCTCATTGTCGCCATCGTCCTCGTCCTCGCCGGTGGTGTATTCGCCGGGTGAGTGTACTTCACATAACAGCACAATGTATGCGTGCTCAAGAGACCTCTAGACTTACCCTCGGGCTGATGGGTCTCGACGAGCTCCACCTCCGCGTCCTCGCCGCCTCATCCGACCTACCCGAAGAGCGCAAGAACGCCCAGAAAGGTCCGTCGACCCGACCGTTCAACGTACATCCGTAGCATGCTCATCTACCTCAGTTTTGAAACTCCTTGGCCGGGGCCGCCACTGGGTGCTCGTCGTACGTCTCTCACTCCTTTCACACCTCTCCACCACACTCACCCGTCCTCTCAGGTCCTCCTTCTCGGCAATGTCGTAAGTCACCGTCTTCCGTCTTCTAACCCCGTACAAACTCCATAAGAATCTCGCTAACGAATCCTACAGATTGTCAACGAGAGTTTGCCCATCTTCCTCGACAGCGCAGTGCGTTTACCCCATCTAGCCTCCCATACAAAACCGTTGACTTCTGTTCCTCCTCTAGCTCGGAGGTGGCATCGCAGCCGTGGCGATCTCTACCACCATGATTGGTATGCATATCTACCTGACTCCCTCTGTATCCCAACCTCACCCCCATATTTCCAGTCATCTTTGGGTATGTTCCTCCAATTTACTCAACTCAATGAGCCAACTTACAGACTACACATCCTATATTACCCCCAGAGAGTGAGTATTGTTCTCTTTGTCACGCACGTTCAAATTCTCATAGCTCTTGTAGGATCATCCCTCAGGCTGTCAGCGTGCGCTATGGGCTCTCAATAGGTGCCTCCTGCGCCCCCATAGTCCTCGCCATGATGTATCTCTTCGGTAAGCGTCGGCCGATTCACTCGGGGCGTACCCCACTCACCAACGTTCTATCAGCGCCCATCGCCTGGCCTATAGCCAAATTGCTCGACTACGTTCTCGGCCATGACGAGACCCACACGTACAAGAAGGCCGAGCTCAAGTAAGCCGCTCCTTTGCCGGGCCCGACTACCCCTATTGACGCACGTTGGCTCTCCCAGGTCATTCCTCGCCTTCCATAGGCAGGGCGAAGAGCCGCTACGTGACGATGAGATCAGCATCCTCAATGGCGTTCTCGAGCTCAACAACAAGAAAGCTGAGGAGATAATGACCCCTATGGAAGTAGGTCCTGCTCTATGACGTCGTTGGCGATAGCATGCTTACTATAGACCCACAGGATGTTGTGACCGTGAGCGCAGACCGTATACTGGATCACGACACGGTCGACTACGTGTAGGTCTATAACAGCACTTGAACGCCCATAGTACTAAGTATACGTGCTTTTCAGTCTTCGTAGCGGGTACTCGCGCATTCCCGTACACAAACCTGGTCATCCTCTGGCCTTCATTGGCCTTCTCTTGGTCAAACAGGTAATTCGCTGTCGCCCTGTCCGTGATCGCACGTTCTAACCCGGCGTTCCAGCTATCGGTCTATGACCCATCCTCAGCCATTCCCGTTTCCGAGTTTCCGCTCTCAATCCTTCCGGAAGCACCTCCGAATATCAACTGCTTCCAGGCTCTCGACTACTTGTGGGTAACGTTATGCCACTTTTAGGTCGGTATATCTTGATCACTTGCTCTCCAGCCAAACCGGTCGCGCGCATCTGCTCCTACTGAGCCGCACGCCCGGCGTAGAAGGCGGCGCGATCGGCGTCATCACGCTGGAAGACATCATCGAAGAGATGATCTCTGAAGAGATCGTCGACGAGACGGACCGGTACGAGGACAACGTCTCGAAGCGGCGCGCACGGCGCATGAAGAATGCCGCGGTCATGAAGGGCATTGTCGAGTACCGCGTCGGACGCGCGAACTCGCTCTCGGAGAACGACCGCACGCCGCTCCTCAGTCGCAACCAGAGCCCGATGCCACCCGTCGAGTCCGAGCGCGCCGCCACGAACGCGACGGCGAACACCCTCGACGCCGCCTCGGCCGCTGTGCAGAGTTCCGGAAGGAGTACGTTGCGTCCTGGATCGAACTTGAACCCGCAGTACGGGAGTGTGATTGTAGGCAGCCCGCGGGATTGAGGAGAAAGGAGCGCTACCGGATGGATGTAGAGCTATGCCCGGATTCTTGGACCTTGTCGTAAAGTTGTACATACATCACGCATCGCCTTTATGCAGTTTGCTATCGTACAAACGGTCTCTAGCCGGACTCAGATTCCGTCCGCAATTAGCCGCTGCGGCGACTCTACCCAGGACCTCCACGCCTCGATGAACGCGACGAGCTCCGCGCCCTCGACGACCCTATGGTCCGCCGTCCAGCTCACGCCGACCTTCAGCCTCCTCTCCCCCTCCGGCCTTCGATCCACATCCCACACCCACTTCGCCCTCCCAATCGCCACGATCGCGACGCCCCCACCGGGCACCAGCACCGGCGTCGCGCTCTCCACCGCGCCCACGCCCCCCACATTCGACACGCTTACCGTCCCGCCCCGGCGGGGCATATCGGCAGGCGTCAGCGCGCAAGGGACCTGCCGCCCGCGGTGCGCGAGCCTGCGCAGCTCCGCCGCGAGCGCGTACACGGGCTGGGCGTCGACGGCGCGCAGCGTGGGCGTGTACAGGCCCGTCGGCGTCGAGAGCGCGACGCTGATGTCCGCGTGCGGGCGGATCGTCAGCTGCGGCTTCCCTCCCGCTCCCCCTGGTTCTGAGGGGGCGTCTGCGGAGAGCGAGGCGCGGAAGAGCGGCCAGTCGCGCATGGCGCGGGCGAGGGTCTTGAGGAGAACCGGGAGGTATGTGAGTTTGGTGTAGTGCGATTCGGGGGGTACCTCGGGCGGTGATGGGGGTGCGTAGAACGCGGAGGGGGAGACGACTTGGGCGGATGGTGACGGACGAGCGGACGGCGGGAGGTAGTGCGCTGGTATGTGCGCGTTTAGGTGAGGCATTAGGTTGTGCAGCTCCGTGAGGTCAAGGCTCGTAGAGCATCTGCGGAAGTACTGTGAGCGGTACGATTCCTAGAGACAAGATAAAACCACGCGTACGTGAATTGCGGGATGGCAAGACTCTGTAAGAGATCAGAATCTGGACTAGTATCCCACCTACAAGTGGACACACCTTCTCCATGGCTTTCCACATGCTCCAGCGCGTGCGGCTGAGCTCGACGGTGATTTCTTTCTCGGACGAGACATGATGCGCGGCCGGAGCGGCAGATTCCTGTGCATGGACACCCTGAGCAGAACCGCGCTGTAGGAACGCGTCGACGTCGCGTTTTTCGACGCGACCGTGCTTGCCGCTACCCGGCGCAAGCAAGCTGAGGTCAACGCCGTGCTGGCGCGCGTAATGTCTGACGGACGGGGTCGCGAGGACGTCCTTGCCCGCAGAAGACAGCTGGTGTGCGCGCGCTTCCGGAGGTACGTTGGGATCGAGCGGATGGGGCCGACGCGGCTGTGGCTGAGGAGTGGAATGATGCTCAGCCTTGCCCGCGTCAGCTGGCGGATGAGACGGCTGGACAGGCTCTGGTGGTGTACCGTACCCCGCGCTCGAGGAGGCGGATTGTTCAGAGGGCGCAGGCTCGGGAGCTTCTGCAGCAGCGGGGTCATCGTCTGCGACCTCGATAGTGCACAGGTCTTGGCCAACTTTGGCGACCTGGCCCTCTTGTACCAGGAGGTCTTTGACAATGCCGTCAAAGGGACTGGTAATTTCGACGCTAGCCTTGTCGCTCTGTACCTCGCAGAGGGGGTCGAAGGAGTTGATGGGGGTGGAGGGCTTGACGTTCCTGCATGTCGCGCGGCCGCTGGTGAGCGGGAGGAGACTGTGGCGACCACAGGGAGACGGACCATTTGATGACCTCGCACTCTGTGATGCCCTCGCCGATGTCTGCGAGCTTGAAGCGTTTGAGGGCGGCGCGGGTCGCAGAGACGTGGAAGAGCGTGCGGGGTAAGTGCACGGCTGCGCGTGAGCGGAGAATGCGCGCTGCGGGGTGTCTGTAGAACATGGGTGAGCGCGGCGGGTGCTGGACAGAGCTCGGACGTGGTGGTGAGGACAGCGGCTGGTATTTATTCTGCTCGTGAACGCACTGGGCGAAGATCCGCGGACGGCGTCGACGCCAGCTGCTCACATGGCCTCCCGCCGGCGTCTGTCCACCAGCGACGCGTTGGCGAATGTTTCTGTCTCTGTTTCTGTTTCTGGATTGGCTCTGTTCTCCTCCCGCCCTCCTCCCCGCCATCCCGCCCACCCTCGACGCCGCCGACTGCAGCGGCCGACGCATATAGGTCTCCCTTTCTAGTCGCTGGCCGCCACTCGGACGCGTGCGCCATCTCCATTGCCTCCGGTCTACCTCGGTCACTCCGCCGCAGTCACGCCCAATCTACGCACACGCTCGCGTACTCTCCTCTCGGCCTTGGCACTCTCCGCCCACCCGCTCTGTAGTCTTTCTTCCTCACCATGGCTGGCGTCGAAGGTCCCCTCACCCCTTTGGCAAACGGTGCTGGTCGCACAAACGGCTCCTCCCTCAACGGGAACGCCAACGGCGACCTCCACGACTCTGACCCTCCTCCGGCCGCTGCTATCTCGTTCGACCCAGATGCCCTTCGTTCCTATCTGCTTTCTCTCCTTCCTCCTCTCTTTGGCGCCTCTCCGGAAGAGCTCGAGCCCATCTTTGACGAAGACTTTCCCGAACGCGCCTCCCGCTTTGCCGGCGAAGGCGGCGGCGTCATCTACGTAGTCAAGAAGAAGGACGAGCAAGACTGTGTGTACCGCTAACCTTCTCTCCCTCCCCAGTGCTCATCCCTTGCAGCCGAGGACGCGCCGCCCACGTACTCGTACAAGATCACTTCCACGCTTACTTACGACCCATCTCATGTCACGACCCTTGCCATCATCAAGCGAGGCCCCATCCTCGACTCTACATCTCCTTTAGCCACCCAGTTACATATCCTCAACCTCTTTGGTAGCGATGAGACCCCGTACGAGAGTCTCCATGCCGTCATCAGCTGTGCAATGAAGCCCTACTTCGAGGCCTTCGTCGGAGCGCGCGGCGGAGGCAAAGACGGCGACTCCAAGATGGGTCAGTGCGCCCATAACTCGTGTCAACAGCGTCCTTACCTTCTTCGCAGGTATCCCCGTCACCAAGAAGAAGTTTGCCGAGTTGGAGCTCTCCCTCCTCCACCTCCAGCAAAACGTCGAAATCCCCGAGACCCATCTCATCATTCACCCCGTCATCCAGCGGACGGTAGAACAGGCCCTGCAGCAGGGCCACCGCCCAAGCATCTCCGACCTCCCGCCCAAACTCCTCAACGACAGCTCCTTCCTCAACACCCTCCAGAATCACGTCAACCAGTGGATCAAGTCCATCCAGACCGTCACCCGTCTTACCCGCGATGTCAGCTCCGGAACGGCGTCACAGGAAATCAACTTTTGGCTCAGTTTGGAACGCGCCCTGGAGGGCATCGACGCGCAACTGCGCAGCGACGAAGTCACCATGGTCATGGAGGCCCTCCGGAACGCGAAACGTTTCCGAGCGACCGTTAGTTTCGTCGCCGACACCGGTCTCAAGGACGCGATGGACACCGGTAAGTGGCTCGGCAAGTGCGGTAACCTCCGTCCTATTCACACCGTGCATGTCCAGTCCACAAGTACAACCAGCTCATGAAGGACTTCCCGCTCAACGAACTGCTCTCCGCGACCGACCTGGACAAGATCCAAGAAGCCGTCGTGCTCATCTTCCTGCACATGAACCGCAAGCTCAAGCTCTCGCCCTACCCGGTTCGCCGTGTACTCCCACTCGCGGAGGCCATCTCGCGCGACTTCAATGACGCGCTCCTGCGTGTGTTGACCTCACACAGGCTCCTCTACACCCCGTATGAGACCTTCGAACGCTTACTCTCGCAGACGATGGCCATCTTCCGTACCTGGGACGACCACGTGAAGGAGTTCACGAACACAGCGCGTGAGGTGACCCGCAAGCGTAACGAGAAGTTCATTCCCATCAAGATCGTCTCCGCGCATGCGAAACTCCAGGATCGCATCCGCTACCTACGAGATTGGCGTAAGCAACATGAACAGCTCGCTGTAATGACTGCGCCCACCAAGGGCTTGGGCGGTGTCGGGAACGAGATCGGTGGTATGGACATGGAGGCCGAGGTCAAGGAGGCGTACGAGGTCATGAAGCGCATCGACGTTCTCGACGTTTCAACAGGTAGGCGTACCAAGACTCGGACCGCCAGAGCCATTCGCTGATATGCCGCAGAGGGTAACGAGATCTGGGTGACGGCTGAGAACGCATACAACGAGCGAATCGCACGAGTGGAGAACCAGATCATCGCGCGGCTACGTGATAGACTTGGTACTGCACGCAATGCGAACGAAATGTTCCGTGTGTTCTCCAAGTTCAACGCGTTGTTTGTGCGCCCCAAGGTGCGCAACTTTCCGTCCCTCCAATAGCTCGAATCAGGGTATAAACGCCTCGACATAGATCCGTGGTGCCATCCAAGAGTACCAGACGCAGCTCATCGACTCCGTAAAGGAGGACATCAAGCGTCTGCACGAGAAGGTCAGTTCCATCCTTGCGAGGTTGCCCCACTCGCAACTCACATAGCGGACAGTTCAAAACCCAATACCGCTTCTCGGAGGCCTACCACATGTCGCAGATGCGCGACCTCCCGCCCATATCCGGCGCGATCATCTGGGCCCGCCAAATCGACCGGCAGCTGCAGACGTACATGAAGCGCGTCGAGGATGTGCTCGGCAAGGGCTGGGAGCTCTACGCCGAGGGCCAGAAGTTGCAGTCCGAGTCGTCCGCGTTCCGCAAGAAGCTCGACGTGCGGCCCGTGTACGAGGCCTGGCTGCACGACATCAACCGGCGCGACATGGGCGTCGGCGGCCGCCTCTTCGAGATCGTCCGCCTCCGCGGCGGCGGATACCAGCTCGCGGTCAACTTCGACCCGCAGATCATCACGCTCTTCAAGGAGGTCCGCAACCTGCTCTGGCAGAACTTCCAGGTGCCGCATGCGATCACGAACATGGCCAAGGACGCAAAGCGGGTGTATCCACACGCGGTCAGTTTGATGGAGACTGTGCGCACGTATGGACAGACCCTCGACCTCGTCGAGCATAACAAGGGCATCGAGTGGCTCGTGGCAGAGTACCGGAATGAGGCGCAACGGATGGTCACTCGCGGTAAGCTATCACACGTCACCGACTCCCAAGACCCTGTGCTGAGCTCGGGTTAGGCATGAACATCCGCTGGGATTACTTCGTGAACCAGTACGATACCGCACGATATGTGTCGACCGATGGCGTCCGGGACAACCGGCATATCCAGTTTGTACGCGAGTTCGCAAGTGTGGTGTCCGTCCTCCAGGTAGGTCCCAGCCTAGTCATCGTTTTGCAGTCTAGGTTACTCATATCTTCGTGCAGGACAAGACCAACAACGTCATCGACCTGTACAAGGACATCCTACGCTCAGTCGAGGAACTATCAACATGTCCATACACGCCCGAGGCCTTCCGGGATTTGCTCGGCAAGATCCAAGCGGCTATTGACCGACTGAACCTCGAGGGCTATGCGAACCTCGACCACTGGGTGGCCGAGCTCGACCAGCGGATAGAGAGCATCCTCCTCCAGCGCGTGACGCACGTCATCCAGCTCTTTTGCAGCGAATTCGAGCGGGCGGAAGACCATGACAGCCGGAGGGAGCCTGTTACCAGCAAGCGGCGCGACAAGCGGGCAAAGAACGACAAGGTCTGCCGACCTCCATTTGGATGATAGCTTGTGCAGTCATACTCATTACTATGGACAGTCCGCGGATGGCACACTCACGTTGACGCCTATCGTCCACGAGATTAGGATCCAGAACCAAGTCATCTTCCTTGACCCTCCAATCGAGCACGCACGGGCGGTCTGGATTCACCAGCTGCACGAGTGGCTAGGCAAGTGGAGCATTTTCTGCCGTGAGAGGAGTATCTAACACTGCTCTAGGAGTCGTATGTCGCTTGAAGCGGATACAGAGTTCGCGGTACGAGATCGGTCTGCAGATGCAGGGTCACACAGCGACAGACGTCACGTACACATCTCTGGTGTGCATTACTCATTTTCCTCAGCTTGTACGACTCACTCACAACCCCATGTAGCTCACACGATTCCCCGACACGACACTCGAGAAACCGTTCGCGCTGATCGAGCAGAAGGTGCAGTCGCTCAAGGAATACGTCGCCAAGTGGCTCCAGTTCCAGTCCCTCTGGGACCTCGAGACCGAATACGTCTTCAACCGGCTCGGGGACTCGCTCGCGAACTGGCAGCAGCTCCTGACGGAGATCAAGAAGGCGCGCTCGACGTTCGACACGTCCGAGACGCAGAAGTCGTTCGGCGTCTGCGTCATCGACTACGAGCAGGTCCAGGCGCGCGTGAACGCAAAGTACGACGCCTGGCAGCGCGACATCCTCTCCCGCTTCGGCGTCAAGCTCGGGAACGCGATGAAGGAGATGCACGCCGCGATCCTCAAGGCCCGCAACGACCTCGAGCACCACTCGATAGAAGGCCTCGTCGGCGCCCCGCGCAGGTTCTAGGTCCGGGTCTGCTGCAGCCGGCTGCGGGACCGGGTCGGGGGGTTCGCTTTCGGGACGGGTTGGGTGACTTTTGTCGTCATTAATCGCGTGTATCTCGCTGTGTGCTTCTCAATGTCCTTCTTCATGCATGTATCCACGGATCCGCATTTCTCTACCATACGCTTGTACCTATGTAGTCGTATACCCACATATTTCAAACGGACACCCACGAAGCGAGGCACTCGCGGTCTCTCTTGTCGTCAATGTGGCATTGGCATGCATAACGGGGTCTACAACAAAGCTACGAAAGCGGATACTACTCGATCGGTGGGTATCGTACCAAGATTCAAATTCTGTTATGCGTCGTTTATAGTCGTAACTCGGTCGTCGTTCATCATTAGCCTCTCTCCCATCCTAGCAAGAATCATGCCGCAAATTGTCCGTGAATATACCCCGATCCTCTAGAAGATCGTCGCAAGCGCGCCGTCATCGTCCCCACCAAACGCCCTGGCGCCGCCGATGGCCATCGGGCCGTTCTTGCGGAACGTGAAGCCGACCCAGACGCCGCGCGCGACGGGCTCTTCCTTCTCGCGCACGCGCTCGACGTGACGCTGCTTCTCGATCACCTCCGCGTACTTCTCCATGTCCTGCGGGGACGTGAAGTCGTCGTAGTACCCCGTGTCGTCCTCGCCCGTCAGCTCGGGCACGTACGGCGGGTCGACCGCGCGCAGGTCGTCCCACTGCACGCCCTTGAAGAAGCCGTGGTCTCGGATCTGGCTGAGCGTCGCATACCGGACGCTCGCATGAGCGATGAGCCTGAGCGTAGAGGCTTGTAAGTCAGTGTACGCTCCTGAGTCGCTTAACATGGAACGTACCGCGTGATCGCGTCCCACGCGATGTCAGTCAGGTTGAAGACTTGGTCTTCGGGCGCGTCATATACCGGCCTCTGGAGCACAGACGTCCACTTGTCCAGATTGGTCCACGTCTCCTCGGGTGTCCGGCCACTGAACGGCGGGAAGCCGGCCAGGAACTCGAAGAAAATGCAGCCCAGAGACCAATAATCCACCGAGAACGAGTACGGCTTTCCTCGTAGTACCTCGGGTGCCATGTAGTCAGGCGAGCCAACGATCGAGTCGGCATAACGAGGAATCTGTTGGCGTATTGAACGGTAGATCGATCGCCGCTCCAGAGTTGACCGGTGGACAATCTCATTGTCCTTGACTTTGTCGAGCTTCGGGAATGTGAGCAACAGACGGAAGGCATTAAGTACAACCACCGCATACCTTGACTTTGAGAGACTCGATCCGTTGTGGGTTAAGCGCACCCGTAGCCAATCCGAAGTCAGTCAACTTCACATGCCCGCTACCATCCAGTAGGAAGTTCTACATTTCCGCGTCAATTATGACTTGTATCAGGAATAGACCCAGCCTTACCTCAGGCTTGAGGTCTCGGTGGATATAGCCCAGTCTGTGAAGCTCATTCACAGCAACAAACATCTCGCTGATGTAGAATCGCGCAATTTCCTCCTTCAAAACGCCCGCGTTGTTGAGGAGGGTGCGGAAGTCACCGCCAGGAACATACTCCATGGCCAGGTATACGTATTGAGGGTCTTGGAACGCGTAAAGGAGCCGGACCAACCATGGCGTCTTCGTCGCGGTGAGGATGTCTCGTTCTACCAAGACGTGCCGGACCTGAATACATCATTACATTGTGAACGCGCCAGTGGCCGGAGGAGTGATCTCACCTCATCCATCTTGAACAGTGTCCGCTTCCGCATCTTCTTGAGTGCACAGACTTCGCGAGTATCAGCTTTCCGCGCAAGGAAGACCTCTCCGTATCCTCCTTGGCCGACTTGAGCGATGATTTGGAACTGATCGACGCGGAGCTTGACGCGGCGTTTGCGAAGCAAAGCACGTTCCCGACCGCGGTAGGACTTGAACTCTTGGGCATACTCGGACTGGGTGAGGTTGCGCTTCGCGGTGTCCTCATCGAAGCGTGCACGCCGCTCCTTGCGTGCGGCGATATATCCCAGCATTTGAAAGTAATAGTCAAGGAAGTCTGGGTGAGGGGTAGCCAATGTTCAGGCATGCTGATGAGTTAAACACTGCTCCGTAAAGAGCGGGGACGGAAGACTGACAGAGCTGGGCCACGGTGGCCTTGCGTCGGACCTCCGGGCTGTCGAGGAGCTCCTTCTCCCAGACCTTGAACTGGCCCTGCTTGATGGTGGTGTTTGACTTTGCGGTATCCATGCGGATGTCCTTGTCGAGCGTCATGCCTTTCGCGGTGGCCATGCGGATGTCGGGGACACTCATGGTGAAGCCCTTGGCGGTGTTCATATGGATGTCGGGGAGGTCATCACGCTGATTCTGGATCTGCTTCCGGAGGGGTGTGGCCATGTCCTACCTGACGCAGTTATATCTGATGGTATATGCAGTAGAGATGGGGGCAGAGGAGGAGGGAGGAGGGCAGGGAGCGTTGCGGCCGCGTTCGAAAGCGAACAAAGCTCAATATGTACAGATCCCCGGATCACATCCCGGCCCGGTCCTCCCGCTACCTGTTTACGGCCGAGGGCGTCCACAACTTGCAAGCTGCCATCGACCACGCCAGTGCAGACCATTCTAAGTCTATCGAGACCAAACATCAGACAGGTGGTAGTGCTGAGTGGAAATACTACACGAGCAAGACACGAGTCGCATATGGTACAGTAGGGGCCTGTTGAAATACTACGGTTTAGTTGTAGTGCTTCAGCACAATACCCCGCACGATCTGCTCCTCGACGACGTCGTCCTTCTTCGTCGTCTTGCTCATCCCGTACGCCTTGTACCGACCCTGCCGCCACTCCCTCATCGTGGGTGCATCCTCATCGGCGCACTTGCGTACAATGCCCACTCTCTGCAGCACCGGGCTCTCCGCGAACGGGACAAGCTTCACATCGTCGCTCGTCAAGGCAAAGTAGTACGCTCCGAGGCGCGGCTGCGCCCGCTGATCGGGGGGAGGCTGAACGACCCGGTGGATGGTGCCCTTGTAGTAGCCGCCAGAGAGCATCTCAATCGAATCGCCCACATTCACGACCTACAGAGGCATAGCTTCAATTAGAAGCGAAGAGACACGCTGCAGGGAATAAGGCATACGAGGGCATTGTCAATATGTTTGACCCAGCGCCATTTTCCGTCCGGAGACATGATCTGAAGCGCAGAGATAGGCTGGCTCCAGAGGATAGTGACACTGCCGGTGTCTGACGAGACGGTAGGAAAGCGTAGAGAACAAGCGACTGGTCACCCACTTACCCGTGTGCCCCTTCAGCCACACGTTCTTCGTCTTCAGAACGTCCTCAGGAGCCAACGGGTGACTGGGTGGAATAAGTCAGAACGCAGCAAGGACGGGCTGCCCCAAGCTCACTATTTGATGAAGCGCGCTGAGGGTAATGAAATCATTCAGCCATATGATTATGACAAGCAAGAACTATTGACGTACCATGAGTGTCTCCCACCGCATCAAACTCGTGCAACTTCACGAACGTATCTTCCGGGAGTTCCAGCCCAATGGCGAGCATCCTATTGCACGATCTCAGAACGTTGAAGCGCATGAATCCGCAGGAAAAGCACCGTACTGGAGGAAAGGGAAGAGCACATTGAAGTGGTTGTGCTCCGCGAAAGCACGCAGTTCGGGCAGGAAGGGCTTGATCGCGTCCGGGTGCCGCTGCTGCCCGAATACAGATCGGTGGACTACGAGGTGATGGTGTCAAGGCACGAGAGCAATGGTCGCCGATATGCGCAACACAGACTCACTCGCATATTGCTCGTGGTTGTCGCGAACACCGTTGTCGATGGTCTGAAGTTAAGTACAGTAAGAATCTTGAGGACAGAGGCTGAATAAGGACCACTCACCCAGAGCTGCCGCGGCTTATACCCAATCTTTGAGCCCTCCTCCGCAATCTTCGCCTCATACGGCTTCCTCTCTTCCTCCGGCACTTGGGAGAACGGCACGTCGCCGATATCGAAGATGCGGTCTGTCTGCCCATTGGCGCAGTCAAACCCCCTGCGGTCTTGTCGCGGCGCAACGTAGCCTTCAAACACATACCTGCGCCTGTGTCATCCCGTGGTTGACGACGTACACGAAGCCGTGGGTGCGCATCGCATCGCATAGCTGAGGCGCGAGGGCTGCACGACCCTCGGGCGTGCGCGCCTTGGAGATGTCGATGATCGCCAGGTCAGCCCATTCCACTACGGTATTGGAACATTGAGTAGGATGAGCCGAGTGCGAATGAGAAAGTTGTGCGGGACGTACGATTCTCCTTGGTGGTAGGAGGCTTGACGTAGGGAGGGGCGTAGGGAAACGTTGTACCAGGCATCGTGACGTCCGATCGCTTGGGTTCAGCAACAACAGACCATCCCGAGATATCCTCAAGAGCGACTTATAACATAGGCGCAGGACCTTCTCCAGAGCTCATGGGACCGGCATGCGGGCCAACTCCTGGTGGGACCGTCAAACCTAAGCCACGCCATGGGAAGCGTCCCGTGTGCGAGCTGGTAGCGTTCGTGGCAGTCAAGAGGGTATGTGGGAGTACATCTGACCCGGACCCGTTGGAACGAGGCCAAGGCAGCCTGTGCCGGTGGCTTATTATACCACTATCACAGTACGAAGGGAACGTACTTATATATCAGGGGCGCTTCGAAGAACGCCGGTGTCAGACTAGGTGCCCCAACCGTACCCAACACTCCTTGTAGACAAGGATAGCACTGGGTGTGGCGGAGCCCCGACGGGAGCTGTGCTTGCGA
Source organism: Trametes polyzona (assembly GCA_022606195.1). Lineage (NCBI taxonomy): Eukaryota > Fungi > Basidiomycota > Agaricomycetes > Polyporales > Polyporaceae > Trametes > Trametes polyzona. The sequence continues at coordinate 598,035 of JABYQF010000001.1, read as the reverse complement.
GCTTGAGTGCGAATGTTGGCGCCGCTACTGCAGGCGTCATCGATATTGTGAGACTACAGTACCTCACGCAACCCTACGAGAATAGTCTTCAGGTACGTGTAGCTTTCGGCACGGCTTACTAGATCCAATGCCTAGGCTGGGACCGTAGAGGGCTGTCGCGGAGGGCATGCGTGTTGCTGACTTGCTATTGGCCGCTCTCTTCGACAGGGAATGCGACTGCCAAGTATTTGTAGTACTCTGAAGTATGATTGATGCAATGTGTGTTCAGTGAGCCCATCCTTCAGTCGAAGACTCGAGGAAATACCTGCACGCATGCGTCGTACGTACTGACGTTCTACTCAATCGTAGATGGACATTGAGCGTTTCAGCGGCAGTATTTGAACTCTCTGTCGTTCTCTGTCGTGGTCGACATCTGTCATCGCCCCAGGTCGGACGCGCGTTGTCAACTCACGCCCATAGGCCTCGCAAATGAGACAATGCCTCTTTGTGAGATGTCTACTGCAAGGCATAGGTCGTCAGTGGGTCAATAGTTGGGCTTGTTCAAAGTCATTGATATGGGACTCACGCAGTTTAAAGTACTACTCGGCGCCCCTGTGAGTTCCCGGACAGCACCTTCTTTGACTGATATGTATCAACATCTTCGGATGTGATACAACCCTGCATTACGATGGCACCGCCCCGCAGCCCATAAGATGCACGTACCCCAGCCGTTGAGGCTTAACGCTGTGGTCTCGCATCGCCTCCACACCCGCATAGCGCAGCCCGCCGTGCATAGAAAGTACTGCCGGCACGCCCTTCCAGCGCCCTCTCCCCTTCCGTCTTCTCCCCCATTTGCTGCCTTATTTATGCCGGTCACCCTTCACGGAGCTGTCCCAGAGACTACTTCCGGCGTCGTGTACACGCATGCGTCGTCCTCGTCTGCTCGTTTCAACGATCTTGCGACCGGAACCGCAAGACTTCATACAGTATGGACGCGGGCTGCTGTATACTGGGTGAGTCCTATGCCTACTCGGTGACATTTCGATGAAATGTGACGCATCCGGGCCCTGCTCGCAGGAGATACACCGCGATGAATCCTCGACTTCAAGTCCACCGAGTGACGAGTTATCTGGTCCGACCGCCGTGGCTCCTGTAGCGAACAACGTCCCACGCAACCACGGCGACTGTCAACATGATCCAGATTCCTGCCACGGACACGGACACCCGGAATTGTCCGGAAATTCGCCCACAAATAATCGACCAACGCACCCCAGCGGTCATATGTCTCATGCTGTGGCAGTGGTAGTCTCCGTCGTGGGGGCCTTTGTTACGCTCGGTCTCTTGAGTTTTCTGGCCATATTCATTATGAAACGGCGACGACGCCGGGCAACCCCACCGTCCCAAGGTTTGCCATTCTCCTCTTCTTCACTCTGTCAGGTTTCTAATGTATCAAATGACATTTCAACGTCAGATGCCTGGATGACCATACGAGAGAACAAGGATCTCATCTCACGCCCACGTCGCCAGGGGGCGTACACCACCCGGATATCTCCTATTGCGAAGGCCCTTGAAGCGAAGCTCAAGCATCCCAAAGCTCCGCCCTCCGTGAGCGACGTATCAACGCTACCGCCGTATGGCTATAGCCGATGGGAGCCGCAAGTGTTGCATGGGAGCGATGCGGGGGACAACCACTCGTCGCAGAGAATGACAATGTATAGCGGTCCCCTCTCTCCTCTACGGAGAGTAAGCACTCCGCCTCCCGCCTACGAGTAGTGTAAGTTAGTTAGAATTTTGTAGAAGAGTGAACACTCACACGCCGTATTAGCGCGTTCCTGGGGTTGGGCGTGTGTACTCACTGGTCAGTGCTGTCCTGGCGACGGTATGCCATGTTACCCCAATCTATGCATTCACCACGAGGGTGGCAGGGCGATACCGTGACGAATGGGTATGTCGGGCGTTTCCTGGAGTGCTCGAGCATGAAAGCCGCGGGCGGCGTGCGTTGCAGTGCGACTGGTGCATACCGTGCCTAGCCTGGCCGACATAGCCTGCATAGCTGTATCGTCGAGTACTCGCTATAATATAACTGTAAAGTAAGACACATGGGGGTAGCGTGAACGGTCAACCTGCTTCGTCCTTGACAATGTCCGGTTCATCCAGCATGTTCCTGAGCACGTCACATATTTGTGCGTGAAGGTTTTCTGGACGCGTCGTTAGGAACGTTCAGCACGCGGAAGTCACGCCGCGCGTGCGCTACTTACTGGCACGGTTGACGGCTTGAATATACTCGGCGTTGGCTTGCGCCATCTCCTGCTCAAGCGCTTGTAGCCGTTCAACCTGAGGGGGCTGGTGTCAGGGAAATGACGAGTAGACCAGTCTGGGACGGACCTGCTCCTCCTCCGGGTCGGGCTCGGGCATAGACTGGATCAAGTACTCGACCTGTTTCGCCTTGACGATGAGGTCTGTAACAAGCTCCTTTTTGTGGGCTATATGGCAACGGCTCCGCTTAGTTCCACGGCGCGCAAGTGTGTACGCGCCTGACCTTCAAACACGTCCGGCGCGTCATATTTCTCGGGGTTGCGCGACTTGGTGATGGGGACGTCCTGGCTGACCTGCACGAAGTTGGCGCGTGAGGTGAGGTAGGCGATAGTACTCGACATTATCGTGAGCAACTGCGAGGCAAGCGCGAGACGTGAGCAGCAGCGTCGAGAGGCCAGGGGGGAGGACGGACTTGTTGAATCTCATCTTGCAGTTGAGTGATGCGGTCCATATGAGACAGTTCCTGCAGCATGACGCTGCTATGAGGCTGCAAGACGAGACGTGCAGGCCAGCAAAGACAGGAGGGACATAGAACAGACGGCAGGGACCGGTGCGCGGCGAGAGAGCGTGCGAGGCAGCGTCCCGCGAGCCAGGACGGAGGGAAAGGAGGTCAAGAGGACGAGGTCCGCGGTGGCCACACCCACAGAACAAGGCACGCTTAGACGCCCACGCGCCCACACGCAAAGTCGGCTTAGTCAGCACTCGCCCCGCATTCGACACAGACGCCCAGCAGCACTCGCTCAGCATCCGCGACTTCGCGTCCGACCACCACCACCACCACCACCACCGCCTCCGTTCACTCCGCATCGTCTTCTGCAGCTATGGGTAATGATGGAGGAAGTATCCCGGACAGGAGAGATCTCGTCCGCACAAAGCAGAAGGTGCGTACATCCTCGCGCCTATGGTCGAAATGTCAGCGAGCTAACAGATACTCTCCAGGCAGAGCAGGCAGACAAGGCCAACCAGCTCCGTGCGATGTGGTTCTTTTGCGCGCTTTCCAAGGTCAGTTGACTCGTCGTTGCGCCTCAATATGTTGGCTAACAGCTCTTCAGCGGCCCCTACAAGAACCGATCGTCTCATGTCCATTAGGCAAACTCTATAACAAAGATGCACTGCTCGAGTTCCTACTCGATCGGTCATCGTTTGGGGACGGGGAAGAGATTTGTGGGCATATACGAGCGATGAAGGTATGTCTCCATCCACGTTCTCATGCGCTATCAAGTCCTCAACAGTAGTTATAGGACGTCAAGACCCTGAAGCTCACACCAAACCCCGCAAAGACGCCTCCATCCGCAAATGCCTCTGAATCCTCCCCCACCCACGCGCCCTTCGTTTGCCCGCTCAACTTCAAGGAGATGAACGGCTCCCAGCCCTTCGTCTACCTCTCCACCTGCGGCTGTGTCTTCTCCCAAGCTGGCCTCAAAGCCGTCTCCGGTACAGCGCCCTCCAAGAACCCCTCTCCTGCAGAAGCGTCGGAGAAGAGCCCGAGTCCAGACCAGACCAACGCACTCGACCTCTGCCCGCAATGCGGCGCAAAGTACGACCGCATTTCCGACGTGCTCATGCTCAACCCTCCTCCGGAGGTCGAAGAGCAGATGCGCGCCGCCATGCTCGCCCGCCGTGCCGCGGAACCTGCGAAGACCAAGGGCAAGGGCAAAAAGCGCAAAGCTGCCGCTGCAGAGGTCGCCGCCTCGGAGCCACCTGCAAAGAAGAAGGCTGCGTCGCCAAAACCGACGACGAACCCCGCCATCGCGGCGGCAAGTCGTGCGGTGGCGGAGAGTCTGGCGCAGGAAGAGGCGAAGCGGAAGGCGGGCATGAGCGATGCCGTCAAGTCTCTCTACGCCTCAAAAGTCGGCCCGAAGAAGAAAGAGACGTTCATGACCATGGGTACCTTCACGAGGGTGAGTGACCGTCGTGAATCGAACGAGTTCCTCCATAAGACTGACCACGCAAATATACACAGTACGCTTGACGGCAATTTGCTTCTTTGGTGGCGACTCGGACCGTTTTCTCGGAGTTTTTTTTGGCTATGTATCGTTGTATTGCTACCCGGTGTACTCCTACTTACAGATAGTTTACCCCGTCATTCTTTGAAACCCAGCTCTCAGCGTGATTGTGAGTGACTTGAGTTACAGACCAGAGTGGCCCCGAACCAGAAGAGCATCAACGATGGGAGCGCCTGTATCCCCGGGACGAAGTTCATCCACAGGCTACCATTACGGCCTCGGTCACCCTGTGACTTGCCGTTTATGAAACCCAGGGGCGGAAGCGAGCGTACCAGAATCCCCGTCGCGGACTCGCAGGCACCCGCGACGGGCCGCCACCATCATGATCACGCAGAGACTGTACGAACCCCGTTACTCACTTGTGTTGCGTGTCCAGAAGACAACAACCGACGTATGGATGATACAAGATGATACATTGTTCCCTTGTGTTCCCTCAGATCCCGGGAGCGATCGCGAGAACATCACACCGCTAGTTTCCGACGTAGAGCTACGGCGTCATCAGCAAAGTCACTGGTCGCTCCAGATAATCTCGGAACAGTCTCGCAACCCTTGTGTGCCTGTGTGGATAAACCGCCAGGGTTGCATGTCGTAAGGGTAACGGTAGGTAGGATCCACGATAATATTATAATCTACACGATAACATAGCGGTCACTCTTACAGCGATATCGTACAGCACGTCCTCACCACCCCGGCCTACCCTGCCGCATAGGCGAGGGTTACACTTACGCCGTAGAGCGACGCCACGACGGCTCCTAACGTACCGCCACCGCCACCGCACTACTATAGCACGAATTCAACAGCCTACGAATGTAATGAGCAACCACCGACCCAATGCGACATGACCGACTCAGCGCGCACCTCCACGTTTCCTCCAAGCTCGCCCCCGCCACGACGTCCACAACGAGCGCCGATACGCGTGCTTGAGGTCCTATGGCTCCGCGCTCGGTCCCTTTGGGAAAACCACACGCGACGGTCCCGTCTCCCGCGCATTTCTCCTTGACGCATGACGGGCGACGGGTGACGGGCGGCGGTGCCGAGACCCACGTCCCCTGGCTTGCAGTTGTGCTAGACGTGACGTGGGACGGGGGAGATCGAGGGCGAGCGAGACGCTTTCTCCGTGACGGCCGGGCGGCTGGGAGGATCGCGGTTGAAGTTGAAGGCGCAGGTGGCGACGCTAGCACCTATATGCGCACCGCGGACTTCTTGAGGCGAAACGGACGGGTCGTAGAGAGCAAGCGGCCCGATGTTGAAGATTGGGGGTGTTCAGTGCCAGAGACCAGTTCTCTGCGAGGAGCAGGTCAGGGACAGCGTCCCACAGGTCAAAAGGATGGAGATGTGGATGAGAGGGGGGGTGAGGGGAGTGAGGAGCCACAAAGCAAAGCATAACGACGACCTAATCCTGGTATGATACGGTATCTCCGGTAGCGGGTCCAAAATAATACAAGCTGCCAGAACCGGCGAACGGTGGTATAACCCACTGGCTGGTGAAACGTTGGGCGTGGGGCGTGTGAGGCGCCGGGGGTCCGGAGCACGGGAATGTACAACAAGCAGCGGGAGGGGGCAGCAGAGCAAGAGAGAGGGCACAGGCGAGAGAAGGAGAGTGATGGTGGCAATCATTGCAACTTGCAAGGTTTCGGACGTGATGGAGAGAATGGGCCTCGGTGCGCGATCCGGCAACGGTGGGGTGAGCGTTTGACAACTGACAGCGCAGTCAAGAGGGACGTTGCGGGTAGCGAGCGAACGAGATGTGGTGGCGCCGGTACGTCCAAGGGGTTGACGGTTCGGCGTCCACTGGTAGGGAAAGCGTTTTCGCGGAGGGCATCTAACGGCCGTCGCGCGGGACGCAGGGTGCTGGCCGCCACCGCTCACGCCCGATTGCCCTGGTGGGGATAAGGACGGCGGTGCTTCTCCACGTAGTCGTTGATATGCGCCCTAGTGTCAGATAGAGCGAGAAGATAAGGTCAGCGCACGTCCCCGGCAAGCAACGCAGGAACCAGATACGAGGACACCAGATAGGTAGTGAGGAGGAAATGAACGATAGTCTCGATAAGGCTAACACCTTCAGGCGCTGATCCTCCACCGGAACCAGACGCCCCACCATCATAGATGCCGACCAATTCAGAGTTCAAGCTCAAGCAGCCCGACAAGACCAGAACAAAGCCAGAAGCGAGAAGCCCGCAGCGCGAAAAGGAACTCACAGCGTCTCATCGGCCTCCTCGGTCGTCTCCTTCACACGCATGTGTATCATCGGCAGCGCAAACACCAACCCAGCGACGAGGAGCACCCAGGTCGAGATGAAGATGTTCATGTACCTGCCAGGTCATCCGCGCAGAGCAGCAGGTCAGAACGAGTCACGAACCGGTCAGCTGGCAGGATCTTCTGCACTCACGGGAGCTTAACCCCATCCGCGCGCCATATGCCCGCGGCGCCTGCGCTCTGCAGCGACTTGTCTGGAAACATACCAGGGGAGAATCACGTGGACCGTCAGCACCCGCTCAAAAAGACCCGGGAAGATCAAGGCACACGCACAGAAGCCAGAGAAGTTTGCCAGCTTCGCGGGGTCATTTGACATCGCGCCCATGAACCAGTACGCCGTCGTTTGCCACATCGCGTCGAGCAGGCCGCAGAAAATGTAGAGCCAGAGGCGGCTCACGTACGGCTTTTCGTGGATGTCGATCTTGTCGTCCACCGTAGCCCGGGTGTAATCCCTGAAATTTTCAACGGTTGAATGGTGCGCCAGACGCCAAAGTAGGGTCCGACACGCACCTCTGGTAGAAGAACGCCCAGATGTGGACGACAAAGACCATGACCATCAGCACACACCAGCCCGAGAAAGCGCGGAATCGCCGCGAGAGTCCGCGCTGATCGAGCAAAAATCCGATGCTGACAGAGCCGACGATTTGCGAGAGCCAATAGACGAGGTTGTTGAGCGCCCTGGCGCGTATGGTGAACAGCGCGCCGTTGAAATCGCTGAACTCTGCACGGCAGACGTCAGACACCGCGCACGCCGCATGAGAGCTCCGGCCGGAACTTACGCCAAGTATAGAACCAGTTGCTAGCGAAGAACATGGGGAACAGGAGGACGATCCAGGGGTCCGTCCTCAGCGTGTACCACAGGCCGTAAAATTCGGTCCTCCAAGACGGGTGGCGGGGAGTGATGACGCGGGTGCCGTCGGAGCGGATCATCTTGCGGGGGTCGGCCATGAGAAGGGGGATGAGGACGCCGATGCCGGTGAGAACGAGGAAACCGATCTGGTAGAGGGCATTGCGTCAGCCTGCGGCTTGGGCGGTAGGAGAGCGGGCGACGCGTACGTATGTGCCGTTGGAGACTGCGGCCGATGTAAACCGGGACACGGACAAGGCGAGACTGGTCAGCATACGGCATGGAGAGAGGACTAAGGTTTGGGCGGTGCTCACCGGAATTGGACTGCGGGCGGCAAGAGGGTGAGCATGGCCGGGCACAACAAGTGGGCGAGAGCACGCACGGTGTTGTCAAAGTTGTTTCCGAGAGAGACGGCGGCGCCGACGACGCCTCCGAGGTTGAAGATGGACCAGAAGATGCCGATGAACTTGCCCTTCTGGTTCTCGGTCGGGTAGGCGAGCATGAGCGAGCCCTGCGCGGTCCAGAGCAGCCCGGCGCAGATCCCGAGCACCGCGCCCGCCCCGATGACGAAGCCGCCGAGGTCGGGGTGGATGTTGTACGCCCTGTGCGCGTATGCGTATGTCAGCGCCTGTGTGTCTTGTTTTGAGAACCGAAAACATACAGATATGAGCCGATGTAGAGCATGTAGCCCGTCGAGCCGATGAGAAGCGTGAGACGCGAGCCGAGGACGTTGTTGATCGATCTGGGCCCCGTTTGTCAGTCTACTGCAACGCTAAGAGCTGCGAATTCAGGAGAGAGACGGACCCGGCGAAGAAGGCGGCGACGGCAAACGTCGCGTAGAGCGCCGAGTTCGCGTTCGAGTTCGTCGTCGCGTCCAGCTGCCCGCCGCCGCCGAGCCCGGTGAGCGCGTTGAAGAGGCCGGGGCCCATGAAGCACACAAAGCCGAGGAAGAAGACCTGGACGACCGGGTTGTAGTACACGCCCTTGAAGCCCCGGTACTGCGCGTGGGTCTCCACCGACGGCACCGCGCTCGCCCCGTCCCCGTCCCGGCCGCGGTAGTCGTACTCGTACTCGTACCCGTACCCGGGCCCGACGCGGCTGCTATTGCTTCCCTGCGCGGACGCGCCGCTTCCGCTCGCGGTGATCGACATCGTGTACAGCTCGTGTTCCTTGTCGCGCTGCGCGCGGTCCATCGCGTGCGACATGCAGCCCGCCAACAACGGCTGGTCGTGTCCCGCTTATAGTCTCCGCGCTCGGGCGCGTCACGCGCTGCTGGCTGTGGGGTGGAAAGCGGAGTCGTGAGGGGGTCGTAACAGAATGCGACGAACAGGCAAGGAGGGACTGTTGCGCGGCGTGGCGCGGGGGCCAGGGCGAGGACGGGAAGCTGGCTGGGGCTAGCACTGGATGGCAGAGTGCGGGGGAGAAGCGAGGCGCGAGAAGGCGTGGGCTGGGCGGTGATATATACTGCACCGAGCAGATTCAGAAAGCTAGTCGACGATGGCGATCAGCGCCGGACGATCAGGAGACTCCCTAGCCCCAGTCCAGCCGCCGAGGGCATCCAGGTCTCATCGACATCTCCTCCTCCTCCGCTCCTCCCACTGCCCTCGCTGTTCTCGCCCGTGCTGCTGCTGTGGGCTTCAGCGCATCCTGCCCCGCACCCGTCTCCCATCAGAAGTCCCCGCTCCTATATCGAGATCAGGCACCGCCCCTCTCCGTCCCTCCACATCCTTCTCCCGAGCCCCGTTCTCGCTCTCCGTCTTCTCCGCGTCCTCCTTTAGGTAGCGCAAACCACACAGCGTGCTCGTACATCCTCCACTTTCCGCCGTCACGCGGTAAATCAACGCTTCTTTCATTCCTTGGCCGCGATAGTTCCTCCGATAGGCCTGGGTATATATACAACCCTTCCGTCGTAGAAGGTGTTACACAGACCCTCTGCTCGGTGTATCACTATTATATTCCTGCGATATGCGGCGACGGGCTTGTGCCAACATTTCCATCCCGGTCCGTTCAATGTCAAATCCGGTCGGATTTAAATGGTACGTAATTCGATCCATAACACTGACACCGGGCGTCACCTGGGATTATGTACCGGGCCATAAAAACGTAAACCAGTTCAAGCCTGGAGAGTAAGTACTCATCTCAAAGAAAAGCCGCTCTCGAAATTGATACTACTCCTCGCGTTTGGTGTATTGTAGAACATACAGTATATCCTGGAGACCAGACCCTCGAACAAAAAAAACTCGGAACAGGCGCAGCTGCCCAGAGAATTGCTGTCATCCCCTCGCAACGCCTACATACTGTACTTACAACCCTGTCAGTGTCAATAGCCTGAGTCAAACTCGGCACCTCCCGTTGGACCACGACCAGAACATCCCCGGTACGCTGACGTATCTAGTCCGCGGTCCGCTCCGCACAGAATTTCTGAAAATGCATCCTAAGACCGGCCGATCCCCGAGGCACTGAAGGAGATGCACCCAATACCATGAGCTCATCACCGTTCATTGGCAGCGTCGAGATAGCAGGGGGGTTACACAATGTGCAAATGTATAAGGTCGTAAGGTAGAATTCATCAACAGCGCGAAAACAAAAGGCAGTTCTTCGGAGCGGTCAGCCACCAGCACAAATCCTCGTACAAAACTATGTACTCGTACGCAAAAATCGTGCTAGCCGCAAACGAGAGGGAGAGGATGGTCATACGTGATGTGTGTCCTGCGAACGACATGGAGAACCCGGTACCCAAGCAAGGCGAACGAGCTTCACACACGGAGCGCACGACGCGTACCCGGAGATACGCGTCCGTCTACTCCGAAGAAGCGACACGCTCGCGGAGGCCATCAGCAGTCACGGTCGGCTCATGCTGAGTGGGCGCGAGCGAGCTAGCCTTGCCATGGACGTTGACAAAAATCGGGCGGACGACGGTGCCGTAGAGCGTTTGCGCACCCTGTGTACGGAAATCACAAGACGTCAGTATGGCCCATGACGCAAGCACACGAGACAGAAAGAAGCGCCGGGAGCGGAAGACGTACGCGGAACTGGGGCAGCTGGAGCCAGAGGATGAAGATGCTCTTGAAGGCGAAGTACCAGGGGAAGTAGTAGAGGACGAGGCGGAGGGCGAAGCTCTCGAGGAAGTTGAAGAAGCCGAACACGATCCAGTACGTCAGCCACTGAATGTCATCCTGGTTGCCGGGGCTCTCGAGCGCCTTGACGGAGAGGAAGGCAGGGAGCGCCCAGCCGACGAGGTTGGAGACGGGCGAGGCGAACGCATTGATGCTGTGGAGGATGGCGAGGAGGACGACAGTGCCGAGGAAGGCATAGCTCTTGGGCACCTGCGTGCGCTGCTCGAACGTGTTCAGGAGGGGGTACTTGGAGAGCTGGCAGCGGCAGTCGCGTGATTAACAGCAAAATTCACGCGGTGGACGCGCCGCACGCCACGCAGAGGCGACGAGGGCAGCGTCGGGGTCGGACACGCACCTCCTTGTCAAGCTGGTTGACGTAGTAGTTCGCCTTGTCCTGGGCCTGGATGAAGGCGGGGTGTTGCTGCACTTTTTGAGTCGCGGACATCTGGCATGTGACAGGCGCGGTGAGCGCGCTGTATGCCACGACGCTGGGCGGCCGCCAGCGCGGGGGCGGGGTTGGTACGCACCTTGGTCGTGTAGGGTGTCGTGTGCGGTAGAGAGACGTAAGGTGTGGTGGAGGAGGATGGGAGAGAGGAGGGAGGAGGTAGGGAGGGGCGAGCCGGGTTGATATGGGCTTTGATGACGCGTGTTTGTCGGTGCCACGAGTACGTCAGACTGGGCCATCTCCTCCTCATTCCTCCACACCAACTGCTCAGTCCAGCCAGCCATGGCCGACTACGCCAGCGTACAGGCACGTTGCACACCGTCTCTGCACTCTCCATTGCTCCCCGCTGACGCTACGCTACTCTACCCAGGCGCTGCACAAGGCCACGCCGCCGTTCGCTCCTTACATCCCCACCGGTCTCCTGCCCTACATTGCCTTCGTCCTCCTTGGCGCCACCTTCGGCCTTGCCTTCTACTTCTCCACGTCAGTGTACCCCAGACACGGCTCTCTCTGCGCCCATGCTCATACTCGCCGCCCGCAGTCTACCCAAGGACAAGATCCCTGTGCGCGAGGTGGCCGTCGCGTCCACCGCGTCCCTTCTTGGCGGATTCGGTGTCGTGGCCATGTTCTGCACCGCCGGTGTATACGTGTAGTAATCCCATACCCCGAACCGCGACCAGGGCCGCCCACACGCGAGACGTGAACGGCACGACACGATAAGACGGACATGCAGGGAACGCGCGGGCTAGTTGTTGACACGCCAGCCAAACTTGCATTTCACGCACTGCGGACCACGACCTCCCAGGTGAGCGCAGTCGGGTAAACGGAAGAGGAGAAGATGCCACGTACGGTGTAGAAGATAGTCGAGCCCTCGTCTGCGCTGCGCAGCTACGGGTGATCGCGCAGAGTTAGCGGTATACACGGCAAGAGGCGCGAGGACGGAAACACACCTGCGCTTCCTTGGAGTAGGCTTCCATATGTCCGCACTCTGGACACTTCTCCGTGACCTGCATCCGGAGCGCTGAGCATGCTTCACTTCCATATCGCCAGCGAAGACGTACCTTGAGCAAGTCTTCGTTTGCAGCGTGCACCTTGGTCTGAGTTTTGCGCTTCTGCCTCAGTGCAGAAGGGAACGCGTCCGGATGGGACTTGGTCACAATCTCAATGTTCTCATAAGCTACACACGAGGAGGACAGACCGTCAGTGCATGGGCTGGAAGCGAGAGAGGGACGTAAACGTACAGCTCGCAGGCTCGATATGGCCGCACTGCTCGCAAGTGACCTGGAACTGGCCGTCTTGCGGCAGATTGAGCAAGGTGCCGCAATCAGGACAGAAGAGAAGGGATCCTGCAGGCCGGCTCGCATAAGCGCAACGTTCCAATAGTGCTATAAATGTGCGGAATGCGTACCAATCTTGTCAGCTTGACGAGGCATGGCGGATGTGGCTGAAGACCTGAAGCAACTTTCTGCTGCGAAGCGCCCGTGCGTGATCGTCCACGTTCCTGATTAGGCACGGGCGCCTGCGAGCAGGATGATGGCGTCGATCAAGATCTGGCCATAAAGCTACTCCCAGACTTTTGTCCTCTGCTCTTGGCCGCCGGCAGTGCTCAGGAAAGCCCACAACCGCTGCGGTACTTTGTCACAGGACCTGTCAAATATGCCCCTCCCGTTCGACCCGACAACGCAGTCCAACTGGCAGGACGTCGCCTCCGAGCACGTCGACTTTGACTGGACCGTCGACTTCGACAAGCAGACCATCTCCGGTTCCGTGACCCATACCCTCGTTTGGAGGAAGCCAGATGTGCGTGAGGTCATGTATGTATAGTTCCGGCCTGTTTTTTCGATGATCAGTCTACTCATGGGTTACATAGCTTCGACGCCCAGCACCTCGACGTCCAGAAGGTCATTGTAGAAGATCGGCCCGGAGATGTAGGTTATGACATAGTCGCGTGCAGGATTAACAACTAACCGTGCGATTCAGTTCTCACTTGGTAAGAACCATGAGGTCATGGGCACTCCCCTCAAGGTCCTTCTCCCTGCCAACCGCTCCGTCGGGGACAAGGCCCGGGTCCAGATCTTCTACAGCACCACCCAGGACTGCACCGCCATTCAATGGCTTGACAAAGAGTATTAAGCACAGCTTGACATGATCAACACTCCCTCTGACGCTATAACGCAGGCAGACCCAGGGAAAGACTTTCCCATTCATGTTCAGCCAATGCCAGCCCATCTACGCTCGTAGCCTGGCCCCCCTGCAGGACAGCCCTTCTGTGAAGATTGTACGGTTGCTTGAACATATTCACTATGAAGTAGCATCAGACACCTGACTATATCCGTTTGTAGACGTACACTGCCAAGGTCAGGTCTGTCCTCCCCGCCCTCCTCTCCGCTATCCGCGTTTCCCCGCCTTCCGACGGTCCTGCGCACGACGGCAAGGTCATCGGCAAGGACTTCGTCACCTACGAGTACAAGCAGGTATGTGAATCTGCAGGATTGTCCTGAATGCGCCTCCCCAAACTAATAGCCGTTCCGCTCCGCTAGCCCGTTCCCATTCCCTCCTACCTGGTCGCGATTGCCGTCGGTAACTTCCGCTATCGGGCACTCCCCAAGGTCGAAGGCAAGGAATGGACTATCGGCGCTTGGGCAGAACCCGAGCTCATTGACGCGACATACTGGGAATTCAGCGAGGACGTTGGCAGGTAGAGCGTTTGACCGAGGTCTGCGGTGGAGCCTGCGCTCACATTGAGTGATATTCTTCCAGGTTCTTGTCTACGGCGGAAAAGATCTTGCCTCCTTACCGGTTCGGCGTATACGATGTGCTTGTCCTCCCGCCGTCGTTCCCCTACGGTGGTATGGAGAATGCTTGCCTTACGTTCCTTACCCCAACACTCCTTGTTGGAGACCGCACTCTGGTGCGTAATCCATTAAGCCACCTTCCTTCCGTATTTTGACCGATCACCAGGTGGATGTCGTCGTACACGAGCTCACCCACTCCTGGTTCGGTAACGGTGTTACGTACGTCCCACATCCATTCGGTGCGATCGTCTACTCAAAGGTCCTTTAGCCAAGCCAACTCGACCCACTTCTGGTTGAACGAGGGCTGGACGACGTACATCGAGCGCGTCCTCCTCCAACTCCTGCACACGCCCGCCGACCGCGGCTTCTCCTTCCTCATCGGCGCCAAGGCGCTTCAAGACGCACTGAAGCAGTACGAGTCCAAGCCCAAATACCAGCGGCTCGTCATCGACTTCGACGTCGGCGAGGACCCGGACGACGCGTACAGCACCGTGCCGTACGAGAAGGGCGCGAACTTCCTCCTCCACCTCGAGCGCATGCTCGGCGGGCTCGACGTCTTCCTGCCGTACATCTACGACTACGTGAACACGTTCATGGGCAAGAGCATCACGACCGAGGACTGGAAGGCGCACCTCTACGCTTACTGGGAGAAGCACGGCGGCGAGGAGAAGATCAAGGCGCTCAACAGTGTCAAGTGGGATGTGCGTTCCTGTGTTTTGCTGACTTGTGGATATTCCGCTGACGTGCTGTTCGTGTAGGAATGGCTGTACGGCGAAGGCACCAAGCTACCCGTCGAGATGATCTACGACACCGCCCTCGCCCGCGAGGCCTTCGCGCTCGCCGAGCGGTGGGACGCCTCCCGCAATCAAGCCGACATCTCCAAGCTCGGTTTCTCCGAGGCCGACCTCGCCTCCTTCAACGCCAACCAGAAGAGTACGTACCCCATTTCACCCTCACCTCCCCCCATTCACACCCATTCCCCCAGTCGTCTTCCTCGAGCGCCTCCAATCCTACCCCGCGCTCCCGCACGCGCACATCCAGCACCTCGGCACGCTCTACGGCTTCGTCAACTCGACCAACGCCGAGCTCCGCTGGCGCTTCTACGAGGTCGCGCTGCTCGACCCCGCCTCGCCCGCCGCGCACGAGTTCGCGCCCGCCGCGGCGCAGTGGGTCGTCGGCAACGACGGCACGGGCATCGTCCGCGGCCGCATGAAGTTCTGCCGCCCGACGTTCCGCGCCATCGCGCGCGTGGACAGGGACCTCGCCGTGAAGGTGTTCACCGCACACAAGCTCTCCTTCCACCCGATCGCCCGCCGGCTCATAGAGAAGGTGCGTGCGTCCATGTTCACCGGTAGAACACCTTGCTTACCATGTGCCTATAGGACCTCGGGCTTGCGTGAGTACCAACGAAGGAAGAAAGACAATGATGAGACGTTTGTACGGATATCTAGGGTACCGCGCATGTTGTGTGTACAAACATGTATCATTGCACAATCAAGAACACTGTAGCCTCGCCCTCCTGACTTCCACCCCCGCATACCCCCTACCCCGCCGTGACCGAGACGCGCAATCACTACTTGAACCCGCCCCAGAGGTCCCCGAACACATCATCCTTCTTCTGCGACGCACCAGCGCCCACACCCGCGCTCGCCGCCGAGTTTGCCGCCGGAGTACTCCACACATCGCTCGTCGAGAACAAGCTCTGCTGCTGAGCCGGCACCGTCGAGTTTCCCCAGATATCCGGCTGCGCAGGCGCGACCGGCGCCGAGTTCCAGCCCGAGCTCGCGCCCCACATGCCCACGCCCGCGTTGCCCATCAGGCTCGTCTGCTGGGGGACCTGCTGCTGCGGCTGGGCTTGAGGTTGTGCGGGGGCACCCCACACCCCGGCCGATGGTTGTGCGGCCAAGCCGCCGAACTGGCCGAATGGCTGCTGGGCCTGTGGCTGCGCGGGCTGGGCACCGAACAGCCCGTTCCCGAACGCGTTCTGCGCGGGCGCAGCGGCAGCGGTGGGCGTCGCGGTCGAGAACAGCGAGAGGATCTCGGACGTAACGTCCTTCTTGGGCTGCTGTTGCTGCTGCTGTGGAGGGGGCGAGGCGGGCGCGTGGAAGTCGAGCGAGAAGAGGTCCAGCGCGGCGCTCTGTGGCTGCTGAGCCTGCGCCTGGGGCTGGGGCTGAGCCTGAGGTTGAGCCTGCTGCTGCCGTGGGGGTGCGACCGAGGGAGAGGCAGCGGCCTGCCGGCTTGCAGCGACAGAGGCAGAGAGGAGCTGGTGAGTTTGGCCCTGGGATGGGCGAGCGCTGATGGAAGAGCGCGAAACGTGAGTGGTAGGGGAGGTTGCTTGCGCGGGAGCGGGTGATGGTGCAGAAGCAGCCGAAGGTGTAGGGGGAGCGTCAGCTTCGAGCACAGCTGGGTCTTCCGGCGGAGGGCCTTCGCGCGCCCATCGTCTTGATTCGTACTTGGAGCGGATGTACGACTCCATCTTACTACAAGTTGTATACCAGGTCAGCGCTCCATACCGAGACATGAGAACGTCCTGACGTACTGATCAGGTGGGATGTGACCAGCCCGTAGATGCGCCTCCCAGTACAAGTTCGCCCTCCGGTTTCCCCACTTTTGTATTGACTGTATCGAGCGTCACGAGCATGTTCGCATATGCAAGCAACAAAATACTCACAGCCATCTGCTCCGGAGTCCAAACGTCGAGATCTACCGACTTGACTTTGCTGATATGCGTGCCCATCGACCGATGGATGCCGGAGCATCGGATGCACAGAAACACACCCCTGCGAACAAACATATCAGTATAGCATCCACAGACTCTCACGAAATCCCGCATACAGATTCCAAGAGGCCCACCGGGGATCTGGGGTGCACAATCAGTCCCCGCCACTTCCGAAGCCGGGACCGGAGGCGGACCACTCACCGTTGCGCTTGCAATCCGCACATGCCTTGTTCTCCGGCCTCTTGAGCAGTTCGCGAAGAGTGCGCGCGTGACGTTCGGTCGTCGCCTTGTCCTGCTTGTGAGACATGGTGGTGGTTGTGGAGGGACACGTTGAAGCGGTGCACTGACGGTGGTGGCGGGCGATGTCAACGCGGTCCTCGTTTGCGATTCTGACTAAGCGCCCGTGCCTACAACGGTGGCTTTATTCGATACCCTAATGTGTACATGCATACAACCCGGAGTACGACCTCCCTTCGGTACAGCATAGAAGTACACAACGAAAATCCCGGTATAATACCCAGCCGAATCAGCTGCTCGGGAATTCACCGCGTTAGTTCACGCTCTCTGCCATCTTCCCCAGCAATCGTTCTCGGAGCCGAGTCAACTCCATCTGCTTCTCTCGCGCCTCGGCAAGAGCGTGCCTGGCAAGGTCTATATTCTGTGCGAAGTTGAGGTCAGTTATTGGGAAGGAAGTGAACATGGGTTGATCATACCGGAGGCAATCCTTGGAACGCCTCGACCTTCGCCCGCTTCTCCTTCAATACTTGCTCTTGCTTCTTGAGCTCCTTTCGGAAAGCAGCCAGTTCCGTGATAGAGACTGCCGGTGCTTCTGGCATGTCGCTCTACAAATCATCAGTATTCCTCACACTCCGATGCGAGGGGAACGGTCGCAGACCATCGCTGCATCCAGCTCCTTCTGGTATTCTCTTGCCTTGGAAGTGAGCGCAGCCTTCTGTCTCTCTAAGGCAGACACGCTCTCATCAGAGTGGGGAGCCGATTGCAGGGTGGTCGTCCACCTAGAAACGCGGTAAGACCTGCAACTGCAGACGGACATTGCGAACCCACTTTTCGAGTAATGATTGTTCATGCAGGACCGACAAGAGGTGCCGCGTAAGCTCTTCTTCCGCTTCACGAGTACGGAAAAGTGAGCGTGATATAGATAGTTCTTCCGCGTCCAATCGTTCTATTGCAGTAGAGTAACTTTACGTTCGTTTGAGTGCTTCCATATCCATCGCACCTCGAGGAGGGGCAGCTCACGAGGATGCGGAGATGTCATCAATACCCAGGGCTTCTGCAATGTCGGTCAGAGTCTCGATATAATCCTCTGCCTCGGACGAAAGCTCCAGGCCATTGAGGTAGGTATAAGGCCGCGCTTGAAGGTCCAGTACATGAGGAAACGGGTGCCGCTCAACGCGTAGGGGCCTATCCACCTTTGAGCTGATAGTAGTGTTGAGACGAAGATGCGTCGGCCATACTGCGAGGTATCTCTAGTGGATATCGGTCCCTGGGGGAGAAGGGAAGCTACATGTAGTGGGAGAGGGAGCTGTGGCTGGGATCTGCGCTGTGGCGAGTCGCGTGGATAGGCGCCGGGGTACGCGAGATCTACGCGGCGCGGTGGCAGCCCGAGCAGCTCTCCTCGCTCTCCCCATCCATCTCCACGTCGCAGCCCTCGCCCCTCTCATGTCCGACGCCAAAGCACGCGCAGAGGCCCGCAGAAAGGTCATCCTTGCCAGGGGCGGCGACCGCCTCGCCCGCATCACCTCCTCTGCCCGCGGCGATGAGGGTGCCACATACATGCATGACGGTGCGTCCCTCCGTCCCTTATCCCCTCCGTACCTGAAATAGCTCACGCCGCTACACTCGACAGACCCTCCGCTTGCGTCGCTGCCCAGCAGACCTGGGGTATCCAACTTCGTGGGCGAGACGTCCGACATGCCCACCCCTCCCGCAGCGTCCACGCCCTCCTCGCGCAACGTCAGCGGCTCCGCGCGCTCGCCCTTCGAGGCTGCAGGCCTGGGCTCCAACGCCCCCGACCCCTCAGTCTGGTCAGAAGAGCAGCAGGCACAGTTCATGAACGCTCTCCTCGGCGCCGCTGCCTCACGCGGCCCAGAGCAGCAACAGCAGCAGCCCCGCCTACCGTCATCATCTGCATCCGTGGCCTCGTCCACTACCGCCGCATCCGCTGGCGCGCAATTACCAGCCGACGACCCTATGGCCGCGCTCATGTCTGCACTACAACAGGGAGGCGCGGGCGCACCTCCAGGCTTCCAGTTCCCTGGCGCGGGTATGGGCATGGGCATGGCACCCCCTGCCGCTCCTCCCAAACCGAAAACCTTTCTCCAGAAGCTCATGCCCATCATCCACATCATCGCCGCATGGGTGCTCCTCGCGTACTTTGTGCTCTGGAAGGAGCCAGAGGCATACGAGGTCAAGACACATGGCTCTGAGCTGGCAAGTAGCCGCTGGCGGCGATGGGCAGAGCTGGGCTGGAAGAGCCCAGAAGATGGATGGGGCGTGCAGACAGTTGTACGTCCACTTCCATGCACGCGCCGTGCTCGTGTTACTCACATCTCGGACATAGCCGTTCTTCTGGGCGTTCACGACGCTCGCCCTTGTGCTGCACACATGGCGCATATTCACCAACCTTGTACGCGATTTGTTCTCTGACCACCTCCCGCGATGCTTCTGACATCTTCCTGTAGGACCCTGTCCAGCCACCGATGCTGCTCGCGCTCGCGCTACCCCACCTCCCACCTCCAATCCCCGCCCTTATCACGAATGGGATGAAGTACCTCCAAATAGCGGGGGTCTTCTTCGACGACGTCTCCGCGTTGATAATAGGGATAGGGTTCCTCATCTGGATCGCCAGCTGGGTATCTTCATGAGCTAGCCGTACTTACTCCTTGTAATCCAGCACGCTGTGTGTACTAATGGGACCATGACCATCTTACGACCGAGCACATGCACAAACGCGGACGCGAGCGTGAATCCCCAAGCGTGAATAGTAGTGATTAGATTACAGTGTATGGTGTGTGCGTACGCGCCCGGAATGCGGGGACCGAGGAGCGGGGTGTAAAGGTCGCGACGTTCCGGTCATGGCAGAACGGCGGCGGCACCGGACTTGGGCTTTTGTGCCGGTGGGGTTGGTACGACAGGCTGGCCTTCCGCTGCGCGTTCCTTCTTCCACTTCTGCCACCACGAGCCGGCGGAGAGATCCATGAGTTCCGTGAAGATCGTCGTTGACCACTTCCCGTCCATGTCCAGCTTGTGTGTCGTGCCGTTTTCTGCAGGGCGGGGAGAGCGGGTGTATAAGCAAGGAGAGACTGATGATGATGGCATGTGTGACTCACTGAGCTCGATGACCATCTCCGGCTTCCACGTCTCTTCCTTCGTCTTCAGCTTCTTGTCTACCTGAATGTCAATATTCGGGTTCACGTAGCGTATCCGCGGCAGGTCCTCCTTCACGAAGTGTCTATGACCCAAACACGCGTTCGCACGTCTTGTTGAGAGAAGAGTACACATAACACAGATGCCACTGACCGTGCGCCGAAATGGTCATTCCGGTATGCATACGTGAGGCGAATGCTCTTCAGGTTCGGGAGGTGCGGCTTCGGCTCCTGGTTCAGCCGCGCGAGGATGCCAGAGAGCCGCGAGGGACCGGGGATAGTCTTCGGTTTCCTGGGCATGTCGCAATCGTTGCGTCGGGACTCCTACGCGAGAACGGAACGCGAGGGCGAGAGAAGGGACGGGAGGGGCGGAGACAGCGAGCGTGACGGCGGGACAGAGTCTGAGGTACACACCGGCGTCTACGAAACTTGGGCGTTGTTTGGCCCTGTTGCATCCCGATGGCGTCCGTTTCCTCTCGCAGCGACCAACTCTCTCGTCTCTTCCAGTGAGCGCATCCTCGCTACAGCGTCATCAATTGAATCTTTTGCTACATAGTACATACAGCCCATATGTCTTCTTTGCTACCGCGTTTGGACAACAACCAACCACAACTATCGGCGAAAACTTCCATCCTCCCATCTGAACGAAAAGTCTCCGCTTACTGTCTCTCTAATGGACGGTTTACGGTTTTTGACTCATGCAGTGAACGCAACTCGAGGGACACGACCCATCATTGCAAGCTACCTTGTCCCGACTCCCGACACGGAACATCACCGTTGGTGCTCACCCCGCACCACCGTAGCCAGTCCATGGCAAGCGCTGGACGCCCTCTGACGGCCATCCCGAACGAACCCTCTCGTGCCCGTCTGTCCAAAGCTCAAATCGCTCCAGCTCCGAGTGCGCTTCTCTTACATTGAATGTCTGGAGCACGTATACTTCTACTTCGACGTGCGCCGGAAGGACGGCGGCAGATGTACCGGCTTGTGATGAGAGCAAGCTGGAGTCAGAACGGAGTGAGACGTGTATACATCCCGGTCACAGCTGATGTGTGAGTATTGCACATCTTGAGGGACGATGTTCATTCTTCAAGCGGTTACAGTGGGTTTGATATTGCACAGTAGTGACGCGGATAATATGTGTAGCTAAACGATCGCTGGGAGGTTATGTAACAGTAGGTGTCGAGTATAATGGAGAACGACCCGAAAGTTGATGGACGTCCTATGATTACTAGGCACGGACGTGAACAGGGTAGCCGAACCCACTCCACTGCTCTCCGGGGCGAGACAGAGTAGAGGCAGGCTGCTCGATGTTCGCAAGCGCCAGGGGGCCGTCCTCGGCAAACCAGTCGACCTCCGTGAACCACTTCTCCCCGTTGCCCGGCCCTTGCGTCCTCGCCTTCTCCGCGCCCGAGACTGTCTTCCGTACCGTGGCACTATTGTCCGGGGACGCGATCCTCGGCGACACAGGGGAGCCCGTGGCGAACACCCCGTCGGACTCTGAGCCGCCGATGTGAGGGGAGACCTGCATGTGCGCCAAGTTCGCGCTGAGATACCCGCCAGAAGTCGCAGAGACGTCGAGGCGAGAGGACATGCTCCTCTTCCCCGCGGAGCCAAGGCTAGAGCCGGTACCGCTCCGGGTGAACGAGCCGCCCGTCCGACCGAGAGAACCGAGCGAGCCCAGAGAGCCGAGCGACAGGTGCGGAGGGGTCGAGCACGGCGCGAGGGAGGTCGCGCCAGCGTCGTCGGAGAACGATTGCGCGGGAGACGCGAACGCGCTGCCAGTCGTGCCGGGTGTAGAGAAACCGAGTGAGGGGGTGGCCGGGGAGGCACAACCCAGGGTTCCAGTGCTCGTGGCCGTGACGATCCCGACGCCCACGCCGCGGGTCCAGGTGACAGGTGCACCACCGCTAGCGCGAAGAGTCGCCCTTGTCCAGGCATCCCACTCGAGAGGGGAGAACTCGGCATGGGGGTGTGTCTGGATAGACGCTTCGCGGTCGGCATTCTCGTCGTTGTACGCGCGGGTCCGGGAAACACCGGGGTGGCTACCCGCCGTTGAGGAAGAGCGAGTGGAGCGAGGAGGGCCCTCCGAGCTTTGGCGGGACGAGGGCCTTGGGGCTACACCGCGCGACAGACCTGAGGCACGGGAAGTACTGAAAGGCGTGTAGCGAGTGGCGTTCGTAATAAATGTCCTAGGGCCTGAAGCAGAGCCAGAAGTGCCGAGGGAGACCGCCGAGACTGGATCTGTGTCTACACCCGTGACAGCAGAAGCGCGAGCAAGCAGTTGACGGTACGGGTAAGCACACGCTTGACGCCCTCCCACGAGTGTGGAGGTACTGGAGTTTGTGGATGCAGTGCCGCCTGGAGCAAGGAGTGGCATCGGATATCCCTGAGAGTGGTTCCTCATCATGAGGGCGGCGTTGGGCAGCTTGGCCAGGGACTGCGTGCGACTAGCGGCCATCGTCATACGAGCGACTTCGGCGTCGTTTTCGTGCAGACGAGCGTCAATCTGCGCATCAAGGGCACTTTGCTTGCGTCGCTTGTTGCAGCGGCGGAAGAGAACGACGACGCCGATGAACGCGACCCCGAAGAGGACAGCACCCGCGGAGATGGCGTAGTTGACGATGTTGGGGTGGGACTTGGATAGTTGGGTCGGACCGGCGGTGGGGTTGACGTGCACGAAGTGGCCAATGGTTTGCGTTGGCGTCGGCGTGTGGCTTGGCGAAGTGGAAGACATGGCCGCAACGGCGCGCGTGGTGGACGGGGCACAACCTGGGTCGAAGGCAGAGGGGAACCATACCGTATGTTATTCTGTAGTGCAGGGGACATGTTTACTGTCAGCCACGATCGGGCGAGCCCGGCGCTGTCGTGCCAGACAGCGGCCGGGTGTGCGATCGACACATGGCGGCGGAGGACAGAGACTCGGGGGAAGAGAGAGAGAGGCAGCCTCAACCGCAATCCTTCTTTGTGTGACCGCGTGTGACACGCTGCTCAGGCTCGCGACGCGTCCGTCTCGCGCGTCTCATAGCTTCACTACTACCACGCATTTTCAGTGTTCACCCACGACGGCTTGTGATTGGCACAACTAGAGCGACCATGGAGGATTCGCTCGTAGCGCGGCGCTCAAAGCGTAGCACTGCGGGCAACCGCATGGAAGCCGCGCTTGCCGAGTTCAAGGCAGAGGACATAGGTGTGGACGTTGACGAGGACGCGGACTTCGCATTGGACAAGGGTGCGCACCATACTGTGTTATGAACGACTCCAACTCGAGCATGCAACTCTTGTAGACGAGGAAGATGTCTTCGAGTCCGACTTCGAGTCCACGGATGAGGAAGGTCAGCAGGAGGACGTCGATGCCGCTGCGGAGAAAATGATTCGCCAGGAGGAGTCGCGTGCACGGAAGGTACGTTGGCTGCCCACTCTCTTTGACTTCAGAGCCCAAGGCGCCCCGCAGACCAACCGAACACACCTAGAACGGATCACCGCGCTCGCTCACGCCCGTCAAGCCGCCACATTCCACCCAGAGTTGATAGTCCCTCCAGAGAAGGACAAACCAGAGAAGAAGATACGGCGACGCGTCTCTCTTGGTGTGGCTGTTGATGCGGAAACTGGCGAGGTCACAACGCTCGAATCTGCCGCCGCGGAGGATATTGAGTCCGCGAGCGCCGCGCTTGGCAGGAGGCACAGTACTCGCAGATATACTGTTGCCAATACTACCGCAACCGTGAGTCGAGTAAAGGACGAGGAGCGCAAGGTACGCATATAGTAGTTTACTCCCGCTGTGATGAAACCTAACTCTGGGGATCGTTCCAGCAATCATCCGCTCCTCGGCGCATAAAGTCCAAGAATAAAGCATTGACCCAAGCCGAACTTATCGCCCGTGCTCTGGACATGGAAGAGGGGAATATCGAAGAACATAAGAACTACCTCACCACCGAGGAAGAGAAGCGCAGGAAAGCGCGTGTGGTCCGTGCCAGCGTGCAGGGACCCCTCCTGCGGTGGATCAGTAAAGCTGAGGAGAATGTCGTGCGAATAGAACCTGCGCTTATGCCCCCTGCGCCTGCTCCTCCTGTTCCCCAACCCACGCCGTATATTCCAACTGCTTCCGTTACGCCACCGGTAGTGTCTGGTGCACCTGGATATTCTTACGCACCTCCTCAATCCGCGTATTACTCCTCTCCTTTCCATTCGCCACACGCACAACAGTCACCCTTCCAGCAATGGCCTCCACCACCGGTGCCGCCCATATACCAATCCCAAGCACCAACTCCTCCTCGACCACAGCCTCCACCTCCACCCCCGCTGCCTCAACCTCTGTTCCGAAAAGAAAAGGTTGCAAAGCAGTACGTCATTCACGAGCTGGAGCAGGATGAGAAGCCGGCCCGGCCGTCATGGAATAGCACAATGACAGCAATGTTCGGCGATCATGCCGACTGGGAGAGTATGCGCGTATATACCGCGAAGGGTCGTCCCTTAGGTTTGTGTATTGCGGTGTTTTTCACCATTCACGATGCTCACCGTTACCCTTAGCACGCCCGACGCAGGTCTGCCCGATCACTGGGAAAGCGGCACGTTACCTGGATCCTCGAACCAACGTACCCTACGTGGACCTCGAAGCTTACAGGGTTCTCAGTGGGATCCTTCGGCACGAGTATGTGTGGAGTCCTGCCTTAGGTTGTTACGTCTCGCAAGAAGGTAGTGTGTTTGCAGGTATGAATTGATCCGTGAGTGCGTACAGTTTCTTCCAGTTTGCATAGTTCCATGACATTCGTCATTCGCGCATGTGTATATGAACATCCTAAGCATGTACTTGTATACTACCCCTGTTGTATGATCTACTACCTCTAGGGCTGAACGAAGTCAATGGGCACACTGGAGCGTGCAAACCCGACGGCGCGCACGTGACCGCGTACGGTCGCCTCGACGCGTACCCCGATGCGAAGGGAAGCCAACGCCTGAAGCGTAACTCTTGCCTTTGACCACCACTATCTCCGCGATGTCGTCTACCTCCCGTCCATATTCCACTCGCCCTCCCTCTTCGCGCCCGGGCACTGCGTTATCCCGTCCATTTTCTGCCCTCTCCCGCCCCAATACCGCCCGTCCTGCGACAGCCGCTTCGTCGCGCGGCCCCGAAGGTACCTTCATCATCGCAGTCCTTGAAGGCCGTGGCGTCGGGAGAGAAGTTGGCATGGCTGCCCTAGACAAGGACACGGGTCGCGTCGCCTTGATCCAGGTCGGCCCGTATCTTCATCGTTTTATCCCTTCCCTCTTGAGCTCAACGTGACTCTGCTAGCTTGCGGATTGCCCTACATACGTGAAGACACTCCACCAGATGCATATACACAGCCCTTCCATGATTCTCGTACCGGACACATTCTTTTCGCTCACCGACATATCGAATCCAACTGGAGGGAATAAATCCCATACAACGTCTCTCCTCGTCCAGTGCATTACCGAAGAGTTTGATGGTGTGCCCATTGAGCCAGTCATGAGGAAGTATTGGAATGAGAACGCTGGTGATGCTCAGCCCCCACAATTCATCGCGTATGTGTCTGACCGTGGCTGGCTGGCAGGACTTGAGTTTGTCAACCAGCTAACAGTAGACGACGATGAACGTGCGGCCACCCTCGTCGCTGTGTCCAACAAGTGTGTATATGCGCATATACACACCTAGCGAGCATCATATGACGGCCTCCCAGATACTACGCATTGTCCGCAGCGAGTGCGCTGTTCAAGCATGCTGAAATGAGGCTCAATACGCGATTCGCGGCGTCGTCTCTGCTTATCCGTTACACTCAAGTCGAAGGAACGATGTTAGTCGACTCGGACACCGCTCGCAACTTGGAGCTGGTGGGCAACATGTCGGCAAGAAAGAGTGCACATTCTCTGTTTGGGTGAGCATACAGTCATCACTCTCATAGCACTGTACTGACGGGATGCGAAGGCTCCTAAATCATACGTTCACTCCTATGGGTGCTCGCCTATTACGAGTGAACATCTTGGCGCCGATCACGGGTGAGGAAGTCGCTTCGATGGATAGTTTGCCATGTTCGTCCTGTCCTAATGCCCAAGCTTAGTGAAGGCAGCCCTCGAAGCCCGCCTGGATGTGGTGGAGGGTACTCCTCCCGTTCGGAACGATTAGGGCATATTTGACCGAGACTCGGCCTTACTAGAACTGATACAAACAGAAGACCGTTTCAACGAGATCAAGAATGCCATGAAGCCCCTCAGCAAGCTCGACCTGGATAAGCTCATATCGTCGGTGAGTAACACTACCCTGATAGTTCCTGTAAGAGCTTCACACCGCGTATTAGCTCGCTTCGTCCGAGGTTCGCGAGACGAGCAGCGCCAAGTCTGCCTCCGCACGCGTGGCCCAGATGCTCAACCTGCACAGCATCGTGCAGAGCCTTCCGCGTCTCGCAAAAGCCCTCGAGGGCAGTCGTGCTCAGTTGCTGCAGATCATAGCCGAGGTATGTCCCGCCGTCTGGTTGGATTCAGAGAAAAGACGTTGTGATCCTTCGTAGATGATATGGGATGATCGTCTGTTCAAAATCGCCGACCTCATACATGAGAGCTTGAACGAGGATGCCGCTCCTGCGAAGGTACATATGGTACTTCTGTGGGCATCTAACAATTACGTATCCTGGCGGTTGGATAGGGTGGCGTCCATGCGGTCAACGCCCGTGTTTACGCCGTGAAGGTATGTCTCGGCTTCACCGTTTGATTTCTCAAGACGTTATTGAGAATCCTCTCCTAGGCCAATTACAACCGACTCCTAGACGTTGCGCGGGAGACGTACAAGGAGAACGTGGGCGACATCTTTGCCCTACGAACGCGTCTGGCGGAAGAGCACGATCTTCCTTTCACTTTAGTCTATCGTGACTCGGATTCCGGCTTCGTATTCGCGTTGAAGAAGACAGACTTGGACGAAGCCGGCGGTGAGTTACCTCGTGGCTTCATTGATGTCACGGCCCAGAAGGGCCGCTTCGTGTTCTCTACTATTGAGCTAGTAAGCATGCCACGAACATGCTCTGCGGAAGACTCCTATGCTGACGATACGTGTAGAAGAAGCGCAACGCAAGGATGAAGGACGCCCTCGACGAGAGCCTCATTCTCAGTCATAAGTAGGTGCCTACCTGTAGACCAAAACTCTCAGTCTTTGATCAAGGGCGTGTCCTAGGATCATCCAAGACCTCACGGATGATATCGTTGTCGACATTGGTGCCTTGTATAAGGCCTCAGAAGCTGTCGCACTTCTCGATGTGCTTTGGTCCTTCGCCCATGCCTCTATTCGTGAGTACAAGTGCATGTGACAAGTGCGTGTCTTATGTACAATATTAATGATCCGCAGTGCGCAACTACGGTGAGTTTATGATGTGCTGGAGTATCTCTGTGCCTGACACACTGTATAAGTCCGCCCCGAGTTCACTGGGACACTCGCGATCAAGGGTGGCCGACATCCCGTCCTGGAAAGCGTGCAATCAGCGGGTGCCATGGTCCCCAATGATGTATACTGCTGCGAAGCATCGTCCTTCCAGATTGTTCAAGGTCCTAAGTAAGCCGCACTTTTCTCCGCTGTTGGACGTGTCACTGAGCTGGTCGTGGCCCGATCAGTATGTCTGGCAAGAGCACATATTTGAAGCAAGTCGCGTTGCTCACAGTGATGGCGATGTGCGGCTGTTTCGTACCCGCCGAATATGGGTCTTTCCAGTTCGTTCTCGTTGGCCAACTGTTGAGACACTGTTTCTGATATGTCTACTCCTAGCATACAGGACGCTCTCCTTACCCGCCTTTCCAACGACGACGATTTAGAGAAAAGTCTTAGCACTTTTGCTAACGAGATGGCATCGACTGCCATGATCCTAGGTTCGTTTGATGAGAGAGATATCGCTTGCATCTAACTCAGTGGGTACTGTTACAGGTTTGGCCACGGCAGACTCGCTTGTCTTGATAGACGAGATGGGCCGCGGTACTTCCGTCCGCGAAGGGATCGCCATATCACACGCGATTGCGGAGGAGCTCATCAGATTGAAGGTGAGGAAACACTTACCCTTGTCCGCTACGCCGCTGAGTGATACTCGATAAGCCTTTCGTGTTCTTCGCTACGTATGTCTTGAGTTTCGTTCCGACGTTCAAATTCAATCCGAGGATAACAATAACGCAGACATTTCGCCGAGCTCACTACAACGCTGAGTCGTCAACCATCTGTAGTCAAGTGCGTTGCGTCTTTCACCCGTTGTGTACGCTCTTCTCACTCCTTCTATGCAGCCTGCATCTCTCTGTTCAGGTACGTATCCGGCTCTACTACTCTCTGTCAGGTTGGTCCATGATGATCATTGTAGAAATCGCGACCAACCGCCTCCAAATTCGGCATGACGTTTCATTACAAGTATGTCGGCGAGAACACGCGCCAGGACTCGTTACCGACCCCCCTTCAGGATCATTGATGGCGCTCCGGAAGAGCAAGGTCACTACGGTACACGCGCACTTGTCTGGCGTCATGCTCTAGCCGCTGATTACCTGGGGACTTGACGGGTGCTGTTCTGGTACAAGGGCTGGACCTAGCTCGCTTGGCTGATCTTCCAGCACCTGTGGTCGCGGAAGCTAGACGTGTCGCCGAGCACCTGACCGAACAAGAAGAACGCGACAAGCAGCAAAGCCGCACCAGCAAGCTCGCGATACGCCGCAAGGCACTCCTTCGGGTAAATCACTGTCGCCTTTGGTGAATGATATACTGAAGGCTTTCGGGATTCATACTGCACACGACATCGCTTCGATCTCGCTCTCATGACTACTCCCCTGCGGCCTTGGACTACTCGACAGCTACGCACCCAGCTAGGACAGGCTCTGGATCACTCCACTCTGCCAGACGACGAACTAGCTGCCTACCTCGCCCGCTTCCAGAAGGAGATCACGACAGTGCTCCAAGAGACCATGTAAACTGCATATTCAGACGAACCCTACTGTACAAACAAAACCTCCTGTATACACATGATGAGAAATACGTTCCCTGGACGATGAAGCTGGCGACCGAGAGCACTACATGAACCTCTTGATGAGGTTCTCGATGTTGGCCTCCTTATACCGCTTCTCGGACACCCTCAGGATGTCCGGGAACCAATCTCGTATCTCGTCATCCTTGTCCAACAGCATGTGCGCGAGCGCCTTCCCGCTCAACCAGGCGTGCACCATTCCCTCGCCCGTATAGCCCGCCGATACCCACTCGCCCGGTGCCGCGAGGTGCGCCTTCACCTCACCCTCCTCCTTCTCGTCGGATGTGCCCTTGTTAGGAGCAGGACGCACCTCGCCCCTCGGCGCAGGCCTCCCCGCAATCTTCTCAGGCACGCGCCCGACCCAAGGCAGCATATCCGCCGAAATGCCCAAAATCCCGCACCACTGCGCCTTCGTGCGGCCCACTCCCCAGCGCACGCCCCCGGGACCAGGCTCGGGCTTTCCCCCAGCCCCGCTCTCCGCCTCGGGCCCCCAGTTCTCCAAGCCAAAGTACTGCGGGAGCGCGCCTGCGAGGTAGCTCTGGCTCGCGTGGTTCACGACCCCGTCGTCCGACACGCCGATCTCCGGCAGGCCGTCGTCGCACGCGCGCGCCCACCCTCCCCCGAACATCAGCTCCCGCCCCCCGTCCCCGTCCCCGTCCTCGTCTGTAGACGAGGAGGGAAGGAGCTGGGTGAGGTAGTCGTACCCGGTCTGGCCGGTGTAGAACACGAACGAGCGACCGCCGTCGCGCGTCGACGCGGAGAGCGCGCGCCCGGGGCGCTGCGCGGACATGGAGCTGCGCGCCGCGCTGATCTTCATGCGCAGCGCGGGGAGGAGGTGCGACGCCCAGGCGTTCGTCGCGTGTACGACGTGTGGGGTACGTATGGCCCCGCGCGGCGTGGTCACTGTGTAGAGCCCATTCTGGTCCGCGCCGCTTGTGACGGCCGTGCAGGGCGTGCGCTCGTGTACCTGCAGACTGCGTTTGGAGACACGACGGTCAGTACAAAGTATCGTAGGAGGTGGATATGTCATGCCTACCTGTCCGGGTGCCGGGTAAGCAGTTTGGCGAGGAGCGAGGTCACGAAGCGGTACGGGTGCATCGCGCCTCCTGAGTTGACGATGCATCCCAGCACCTCGTCCGAGAGGTGGAACTTCTGAAGACGGGCCGACTGTGAGTATTCTAGGCTGACGCGCAAGAGGCAAATGGACGTGAAACCCGACCGGAAGCCAGACCTGACGCGCACTTCACAGGGGTTGGGCATGCTGCGGCCGTAGCACTCACCTTTATGGCCTCCTCGCGCTCGTAGCTCCTGAAACTGCTGGACTCTGTAGGCATGGCCGCCCGCCATTTCGCCAGGTTCTCCTTGGCTTCGGCGAACGCCTTGGGACAGGTGAAGACGTCGAGATGCTCGGTCTCGCGACACTGCGAGCGCTCGAGTATGCCCTCCTCGGTCGCGATACGCTGGACCTCGGGGAGGTGCGCGCGTCGGAAGGCGACCATGATCCTCGCAACACGTTCCCCATGTTTATCCTTGAGTTCCTCGTAGTCGTGGTAGAGCGGCGGATTAACGTGTCCTCCATTCCTGATAACACACCGAGACGGTAAGGGTCAAACATGCGCGTGAATTAGAACATCGCTCCTTACCTCCCGGTGGCCCCTGAACAGACTTCACGAGCTTCGAGCACGACAATCTTCAGCCCAGTCTCGCGCTTCAAGAGATTGTAGGCGACGGAGGTGCCTGTGATACCAGAGCCAATGATGACAATGTCTGCATACGCTGGTAATTCGGAGGGCTGGGTCGGGAGAACGGTTGCGGGCACGGTCCAGAATGGGAGAGTAGGGTTGGGAATAGGCAGACCCGGGGAAGCGTGGAGGCGTTCGTTGAGGAGGTCGTACGTCTCGCTCAGCTGAGAGAGGGCGTGGAGGACGAGTCTCGCCTTGCTCAGTGCGGACCCCATGGTAGATGGCTATCAGGTGAAGGCGGGAGAGAGGGGTATGTATATGGGCGGAAGGGGGTTGAGGGGTCCCTGGACAGGACTGCTTCGCCCGGACCCAATCCCGGCCGCTTCCATCTTCTCTACGCTCCGCAACAGCGGAACACTTACATATCCACCGGACGATGCCCGCGGCACATTCCCCGCTCGACAGAGAATGCCAGGTTGTGATATATACGGCACCCTAATTGTCCCATCGTATACTTGATGCCCACCATGGGGAGACGAGCTTCTGGGAATGCGATAGTATTATCGCAACGAAAGGTATATCGTACACATATAGCCTGGCAGGTACTATCACATATACAGATATGAGCTACGGCAGCACCGTGTTCCATCAGTAAGCTGCTGATGGGCCACTCACCTAAATAAGGAGCTGTCCGCGCATGGAGAAAGTATGTGTACACCGAGTGAATATAGCGGAGCTCACAGAGAGAGACGGCGAGGAGGAGGAAAGATGGTGACTTCCCAAACGAGACCGATATCTACTGGACATTGAGCGCTTAATTAATTCACTCCCTCGCTCTTTGCCTTCCATCCGACCGATCCTCTGTCTGTGTCGCAGCCGCACACAATCCTACGAAACCGATGGCCAAACGAAAGCAGGACGCGGAAAAGGCCTCCTCGGACAACGAGTCCGACTCC
This sequence comes from Trametes polyzona, assembly GCA_022606195.1. Taxonomy (NCBI): domain Eukaryota; kingdom Fungi; phylum Basidiomycota; class Agaricomycetes; order Polyporales; family Polyporaceae; genus Trametes; species Trametes polyzona. Next base: position 566,542 of record JABYQF010000001.1, on the reverse strand, counting down.
GAACGCGTGAGCTTCTCGGCTTGCCCTCCCCTCTGCCTCCTTCGTTCACCCTCGCGCTGACCGCGTCCGCCAGTAGAGCCTCGTCGACGTCGACTTCGAGTTCTTCGACCCCAACCCAGACATTGACTTCCTCGCCCTCAAGCGCCTCATCACCCAGCTCTTCCAGGCCGACGCGCAGCTCCTCCCCGTACATGACCTCGCCGATCTCATCCTCGTCCAACCTCTCGTCGGCTCGTCGGTCAAATGTGATGGGCGGGAGACCGACCCTTTCGCCTTCCTAACGGTGCTGAATCTCCATGTACACAAGGTGCGCACATTCGCCAGCTCGTAGTAGCATCTCAAAGCTCACTTCTCGCGCGGACGAATAGGACAGACCTTCGATCAAGGCGCTCACTGCCTACCTCCTCGAAAAATCCTCCGCCGACCCCGTCCTGCAGTCTAAGCTGCAGTCCCTCATCGGCCCCGCCGCGCTCGCCTCCCCCTCCTCAAAACACGTCGGCTTCATCTTCTCCGAGCGGCTGATCAACATGCCCGTTCAAATCATGCCGCACATGTACCGCATGCTCGCGGACGAGATCCAGTGGGCCCTCGACGACGTGAGCGTGCTCCCCTTCGCGTTGTCCTTCGCACACACCCTCTCACAATTCCGACGCCCTGTTGCGCAGAACGAGCCATACGACTTCTCGCACCTCATCCTCGTCTCCCGCGTCTATAAACTCACTGCAGAAGAGGCCGCAGAGCTGCACGCCTCCGCCCCGCGCACAAAACGCCAAAAGCAGTCCTCCGCCGCGCCCCAAGGCGCGGGCGTGTACCCCTTCCACCCCGAAGACGACGTGATCCGCAAGGTACGTCGTCCCCTTCCTCCACCTACCCCTTACGAGCATCAGTCACTCACAGCCCTGCCGGACAGTTCGCGACGCACACGCTCGACTACACCTTCACGCACGCGCAACCGCGGACGGAAGAGGCGTTCGGGCTCGACACCGGCGGCCGCATGATGCTCATCCCCGCCAACCGTCTCCGGGACATCGCCGCCGCGCTCGCCGAGGCGTTCCCCCAGCCGTCGTAGCACTCGCTCTTTCGCGCGCACGGCACGGCTAGTCTATGCATGTATCCGTAGTCTACCTATCTGCAGATGTATGTATGTCACTTTCTACGGGCGTTGTGTCTCCTCGGGGTTCAAACTACAACCATTCCCTGGAGACGCTCCAATTGCACGTATACGGGCAGTGTGACCGCCCAGCATAGCCAGTGGCTCAGGGCTTAGACTCCCGTGAAGGAATAAGTATGCCATAGTCAAGGAGAGTACGGAAGGTTTGAACGCAGTAGCCCCTTGCGATACATCTCGAGGAGGAACGAATTTGAACGGCGAAGGAGTGGTGTGAGAGCAAATAGCAAGTGCATTATACACAAAAAGGTAAAGGTATCTACGAAGCCACAACACAACAGACGAGGAAACGAAAGACCACGAACGAACGTAACCAGCCCAGTCCATCCCTTCCCTTCCGCGGCCGCCACCCTCACCACACATTCGTAGCGTACACGCCTGCCCCCTCCCCGTTGCACCACCCTCTGCACCCCTCGTATCGCTCACCGCGCAGGGATGCCCATCTTGATCGTCGCGCCCACAACGTCCACGTCGTCCCAGCGCGCCTCCGCCTCGCCCGCGGTGCCCGCCTCCGCGGCGGCAGCCGCGGCCGCCTTCTTCGACTGGATGTACACGAGCGTGTTCCGGAAGTGGCGCGTGATCATCTCCGGGGTCTGCACGCCCTCGAGCAGCCCCGGCGGCGCGCGCTGGGATGGATGCACGTCCGGCGACGCGATGTTGTCGATCGACGCGGTGATGAGCTCGACGAGGCTGTTGACGAACTTGGGCGTGACCTGGCGAGACAATAGTCAGCGTCGTCGCTCGTATGAACGAGCATCTATCGAAAGTGCTTACCGCTGGTGCACCGCGGTCGAGGTAGTACAGGTACTGGTCGAGCGTGTCGCAGTACAGCTGGATGGTGATGATCTCCTCCGTCGCAGAATTGGCGATCCGGAGCGCCTTCTGGAGACACTCCAATACGCGTTTGCTGTCCTGGTGCGGATACTGCACAGAACGGTGTACGTCAATAAAATGTATGCCAGCGTGAAACCAGGATACATACCGCCTTCGCGCTCTCGCCTTCCTCCTTTGTCGCGCTCTTCTCCGCCTCCTTCGGCGCCTCCGCCGGTTCCTCCTCAGCGGGGACATCCTGCCACCACAAGTGGCTCGCGAGGTTGACCGCGCTCGCCTGATGGGGCTTCTTCAGCAGCTTCGCGCCGTGTAGCGCCGCCTTCGTGACAAGCGTGTCGTAGTTGTCCTCGCTGAACACGCGCGCGCCTTGGAGCGTGCCGATGATGAGCGTGATCGCCTGCAGCTGCGCGCGGCTCTCCGAGATGTTGTCCTCGTACACGGTGAACGCGTCGACGTACATGTCGTACGTCAGGTTCTCGAAACCGCACTCGTCCGCGATCTGCGCGCCGAGCAGGAATAGTCGGAGCGCGATCGCTGGCGCCTCGACGGTGGTGGAGAGGATTGAAGTGAGTTGCCGGACGAACTTGAGGATCGTGGCCACTTTCGACTGCCAGTCCTCCTCCTGCGATGCATGTATACGTTCAGAACGGTCTGTACTTCACAACTATATATCCACTTACCAGATGTTCGCGGTTGTGATACCTCCTGCACAACTTGATCGCAGAGGTGATCAACGCGGGATACGTAAAGCGCATTCTCTCGCCTCCGGTCTCGAAGTGACGCCGTGCTGTTTGCAGGATCTGCACCAAGTCAGACCTAGAAATGTACCCTGGCAGCGCTAACACATACCTCGAATTGTACATCCAAGTTGTCCGACCGGAACAAGTGTACCATTCTCGCGACCCACCCTTGCTCCTCCGCAAGATCTTCTCGCTCGTTATGGTACGGTCCTCTCCGGGGATCCTTGACGTGTATGGGCTGGCCATGTGCCCCCGGACCAGTAGCCGCATCTGCCTGGTCTCTGATGAGAACATGACAGAGCTCGAGAATGCCGTTCACATCCTCTGGCGTCTCAATGAGAGTTTCGTTTTTCAGCACAGACGAAATTAGAGAATGCGACAGTGTGCGTCGGGTGGAGTATGGTTGTTGCTGGAGCAGGGCGGTGTATTGTTGGAGGGCAAGGAGCGTGAGGACCGACTGGTAAGAGTTGATGGGTGCAAGGAGTAGGGCTTGGAGGTTTGCGGTGGTTTGAGGCGAATGAAGGTCAGGGCTAGAAAACGATGAGTCTCGTGAATCACGATGTTGCACGCCTTGTGCAGTGCGACATACTTATCGGTGAACTCCTTGATCTTCTCCGCAGCAAAGCCCAAGATCTGGTCGACGTACTCCAGCCGATCCGGGTAACAGCTGACGGACAGGTTCGTCAATGATACCAGTAACGCTGTGATATCTTGTATTGAAAGGTCAGGGCGAGCCTACCGTCCCGGTGAGTTCTTCCGAGATCCTTGTCAACGCTAGCGTACGTACCTTGATGAGCTCAACGACTTGATGCCAAAACACCTCGAAGAGCTTCACGTTCTCCGGGATACCACGGAACTTGCGGACCTGCTCCGGCTCGCCGCCCTCCTTCTCCTTGCCCTTCCCATTCTTCTCGTTCTCGCCTTCCTCTGTTGTCCCGTTCTCAGTCGGTGCAGTAGACTCCGGCTTCTCGCTCACGACCGGGCTTGTGGGTGCTGAGCCCCATTCGTTGCTGACAGTGGTAGTCGAGTTGGTCGTGGACAGTTGACTCGTATTTTGCCGGAGGCGCGCTTGCTTGACCTTCTCGGCCAGACGGCGCGCCGCGGCCTCTTCCTGTCGCTTAGTCTCCTCCGGGTCCTCGTTCTCGGCTTCGCGTGCAGCATACGCAGCGAGACGGTCGATGAGAGCGATCACAATCTGCTTGATGTTCACCTTCGGGTGCAGCTGCGCAGTTGCGGACAGGAAGGGGCCGAGGGTGTACAGATGGAACTCGTCCGTGAAGACCTACCGGCCCCGACTATCAGCGCACAGGACAGTCAGAACGCATCACATGACACACGCACCTGGATGACGACTTCCATGAGATATTCCTGCGCGATGACGTCCTTGCAGACCACGATCTGCTGGAGGATGCTGGGGAGGATGAACTTCTGGTACATCTCTAGGTCGACGCCATCGAGCTGGCTGAGCCGGACGAGGTTCGTGCCGACCAGTATACGCAGTTCCTTCCGCTCCATTTCGCGCTTCTCGCGTTCCCGCGAGTGTCCTTGATGTTGCAGCCGGACCCAGAGCTTGTTCATCTCGATGAAGTTGGTTAGAACGAAGTTGATTGAATCCTGGAGGTTGCCTTTCGGTCTGTACTGGCTCAGCATCACCTTGAATATAACTGGATGCCATATAACTCACCCTTGGTCGTCCCCCACTGGCAGGTGATCCCTCGTCTGGCCGCTGAGATAGTGACGCAAGAAAAGGCCTCTGATAGGGTGCAGCACTCCGCGCGACATCTCCAGCATGTCCTTCATGACTTCCTTCACCGGCGCATCGGGAATAGACATGTAGACAGAGCCGACGGTGATCATGAGGTACAGACGGGGGACGATGTTGCCGGCGTATTGTACAAGTTCGTAGAGGTCGGCGAGATGGTGCCGGCCTTGGACGTGTGCGTCATATAGATAGTTGGATAAATGACGAAGAGCATCAAACACAGCAATGTCTACACTCGCGCGTGTGAGTGGAAGCTGAGCGCGGTGGATGGGCGACACGTACAGAGCTCGTAGTATTGTTTGGGGGTGAGGGAGGATGTGCGGAGCTCGGCCAACATCAAGCTCGCGCTCTTGAGCGCGTCCATGAGCTGGTCCAGTTCCTATGGCGCACCGCAGGTTACCGCAGACGTCGCGGTACATAAAGTGATGTATACGCACTAGATGCCTCTTCATTTGCTGCACCTGAATCTTGACTGTGGCAAGCGACTCGCTGAGCAGCTTGCCCTCTTCGACAGGTAATGGTGTCACCGCAGCCATGGTTCGTGGAGACGATACGACAGGCGGTGAGTGCTTCAGAGAGTATGCGCGGCGCGGCCTGGCGAAAGACGGCCGCGAAAGTAAGGAGCGGGAGGGAGGTGGGGGAGTGACGAAAGGCGCGGACAGTCGCGGGGCGCAGTGCGCAACAGCTCAGCCTACGCGCTCGTCGCTCAAAGCGGCAACCCTCTCCAACCGCCTCGGCCCGGCGAAACATACGTGGATCAAGGCTTGTGCGTACACTCACTGGCAGTTCGCAGCCACGCGTTACAAAACCACAGGATATGATACGGACGGACATTAATCTACAGGTTTGCCTCGAGAGCTAGATGACGAGATGGTACGAGTATGTTCAAGAATCCCATGTGGTGTATACTACTCAGTCCCAGGACGGAGAGGTGCTGTACGAATGCCCACGGTTCGTCGAAGACGATCCGTTCTGGTTCTGCGCCGGGCTCGAAGGAGACCACTGCGGCGACGTTGGGCTGTACGCGGGTGATGCCGGGGAGTATGCCGGCGCTGTCGAGGTACATTAGTATACAAACACCGTGAAAAGGGGCATGGGAACTTACAGGCAGGAGAATAAGTAGGAGAAGTGGGGGCTGACAATAATGGTCAGTGGGTACATAGTACAGGATAGCACATGACTCACAATATCTCGGGGATGCGGGCGAGGTTGGTGAGTACTTCGGAGAGGTGGGAGACATTTGAGCGGGGGCTGCGAATGAAATATCAGCTTCCATCGACGTGAAGATCGGCGGATATACTCACAGGCTGTATAGTCAGAAGGGGGAGCAAATATAAGCACTTGGTTAGTAACACGCATAGCTTAAACGAGAGCAAGTACTGACTGGGGGAGTAACGAGGCGAGGCGGGGCTGAACGAGGGACTCGTCGGGGAGTACCTCGGAGAGGTGGGGCTGAATGACGGGGACTGCGGGCTGTACCGCGGGGAGGTGGGGGAGAACGACGGTGACGTCGGCGAGTACCGCGGGCTCGTGGGCGAGTACCCGGGCGACGTGAGGTTTAGCGCGGGGGACGTGGGCGAGTACGTCGGAGACGTCGCGCCGTGGCTGCGATCGTAGAAGGGCGACGTCGCGTACGGCGATGTGCCCATCGGCGACGTCCCGCCTGCGAACGGCGACTGCGCCAGGTAAGGCGACGTGGGCGAGTACGCATTAGGCGAGCTCGGGCTGTACCCGGGCCCACCAGGGGACATGCCCCCGGCGCCCATTGGGCTCATGCCGATGCCAAGCAGCGAGAAGGACGACGCAGCCTCCTCGCCACCGTTGACCGCCAACGGCGAGAATGCCGCTGCCTCCCCCTTCATCATCACGTCCTGACTCCACGTCGGCGAGTTGCTGTCGTAAGGCGTCATCGCGACTTGTCCAGGAGTCATTCCACCATCCGCTTGGGCGGCGAGCATCGTTTGCACCGGCAGACGGTGGTCCACGATGACGTCCTTCAGCATATCGATGTCGAGGGCGACATCGAACGCTCCTGTACCCATGGGCGCCATCTGACCGAACAGGATGTTCTCCGCGATACCGTGACAGTCGTCCTTCTCGCCGACGGCCGCAGCCTCCATGAGAATTTCGACCGTCTCCTCGAACGAACAGCGCATGAGAGCACCAGTGTCCGCGCGATTGATACCATGACGAGTGATCGCCATGAGAGTACCGCGATGGGTCATGAGGTCGCAAAGGAGGGCAAGATGGCGGTAGTTGACGTATGAACCGTCGAACTCGATGACATTCCGGAGCTCGCGCATGATAGCGGCACGGGCAGCCTCGATACCGAGGACGTCGAAGATCTCCACGCAGTTGTTGGAGTACGTCCTCTTGAAGTCGACGCCGTCGATGCACATGACCGTCTTCAGGTTGACACCGTCCGTCTCGAGCACCCACTCCTTCTCGCCACGCGCCTCGATGTTGCCCGAAGGGGTGACCGTGACCTTGTCGTGCTCCAGCAAGAAGACACGCTGAATGCCAGGGACGCCACGCAGGTCGACGGAGTTGAGCATGGTGTTCTCGAGTTGGCGCAGGAAGATGTCTTCCTCGACCTGCCCGAGATCCTCCTCGTCCTTGTCGACGCCACCAAGGACACGACACCGGATGACGAGCTTCTCGGCGTTGTCTTCACTCCAGATGACGAACAGGTCCGTCTTGAAGCTCTCCGCGATTCGGGTCGCGACGTAGTTCATCGTGAGCTTGCGGTCGATCATCTTCGCACGGTCAAGCTCGAGACGAAGCAACCAAGGAGACATGAGGTGAAGCTTCTGCTCGATCTCCTCGTCAGGAATAGCGAAGAAGGACTCCACGAAGACCTGATCCTCCTCGATGATCGTTGAGCTCGGGTCGGGATCGTACCAGATCTCAACCGCCGCGGTAACGGTCCGGAGGGAGGTGAACGCGAGCTCTTGCTGCACGTTCTTCGCGAGGATGGCATCCTTGGCGATCTCGGGCTCCAGGTAGACCGAGAGGGAGGGTGTCTTGATGTTCGTCGCGACATTGATGATCTCCTTCAGTCGAGGAACACCGAGCGTGACGTTCTTACTCGAGACACCAGCATAGTGGAAAGTGTTGAGCGTCATCTGCGTCGCGGGCTCACCGATGGACTGGGCCGCGAGGGTACCGCACATCTCACCCGGATGGGCCACCGCCTGGTTAAACTTCGTCTCGATCTCACCGAGCACCCACTCGAACGCCTCCCGGTTGAGGTGGAACCGTTCCAGGACGCGACGCGTGGCGAGGGTGGCGCGGAGGTGAATCTGGAAGAGCAGGGTCGCGTTCTCCTGGGCCTCCTTGATGAGGGCGCCTTCACCACGGACGATGACGAGCCGTTTGCACAGCTCGCGCACAGAGTCGACGATATAGATGGGGTCCAAGTCGCTCGGCTTCCGTCTGTCGATGTGGAAGATCTGGATCGCGTTCTGGACAATACGCTGCAGGTTGACAGGAAGATAGCGGGGTGCCGCAGGGTCCGTTCGAGGGAAGATCCACTCTCGGAGCTGCTTCCTGTCGCTGCACAGCTGTGCGTACTCCTCGTCCAGCTTCGCTTGCAGTTCAAGCGAACTGTCGTCCAAGCCGACTTGTAGAACACCAGGGAGGAAACCACCCGAAGGGTCCGTAACGTCGACACGGTAGTCGTGCTCGAACTGCGCGTGGTTCAGAGCAAACGTTTCGATGTTCTGCCGCTCAATGAACGCGCCGTCCATGCCGTCTTCACCGTATACGAACTGGATGAGATCGCCAAGAGAGTTCCGTACAGTACCGTCGTAGCAGACAGTCACATCCTCCAGAGCCTTGACCAACCGCCGCTGGATGTAGCCCGTCTCGGCCGTCTTGACGGCAGTATCAATGAGACCCTCGCGACCAGCCATCGCGTGGAAGAAGAACTCTTGAGGAGTGAGACCCCGGAGGTACGAGTTCTCGACAAAGCCACGCGCCTCGGGACTGAAGTCGTCCTTCGTGAAATGGGGGAGGGTGCGATGACGGAAACCGAACGGGATACGCTTTCCTTCAACGGATTGCTGCCCGACACAGACGGACATTTGCGAGATGTTGATGAAGGAACCCTTGGAACCGGCGACCACCATCTGCTTCACGTTGTTGTCCTCCTTGAGGTTCTTCTGGGCGTACTGACCGCTCGTGTCACGCGCCAAGTTGAGCTGACGCTCGACCTGCTTTTCGAAGGACTCGCGGATGGTCATACCAGGCTGAGCCTTGAGGCGGGCATGGTAGGCGTCGTCGACGACCTTGGCGACCTCGTCCTTCTTCTCCTTGATCTGCTTCTGGATGTATTCCATGGTCTTGTGGTCAGCGATTGTGTCGCCGATACCGATGCTGAAGCCATTGTGGAATAGCCAGTAGTTGACCACCTGTTGCAACCCAGTGAAGAGCGTGCGAGTCGCCTCCGGTCCCTTCTCCCGGAATACAACATGAACGAGACCGCCCTGAGAGGCACCAACAGTCTTCTTCTCCACGATACCGAAGACGATGTCGCCGTTCTCGATCATCATACCATCGTCGAACACAGGGTTGTTCGACTTGGGATCGGGGGAACGGAAGATGTTGATCCCACGCGGGATGCACATACTGAGGATCTGTTTGCCGGTCCATAGTGGCTTCGGTTTGATGATAGCAGGAGTGGGGACAGTGCCATCCCAGTCAGGAACCCAGAGCAAGATGTTCTGCACCTGCGCCCAATCCAAGAAGGTGTCTCGCAGGGTGAACTTCCGGATACCACAGAGAGTGTCCTGGACAATCCCCATGACGGGCTTGTTGGCCTGAGGCGAGATGATCTATAAAAAGTGTGAGTGTCCTATCGACGATCGCAGAGGCTTCTGTATATACCTGACGCGGTACCCAAGCGATTTGAGCGAGCTCGGCTCGAGTCTCTTCGCTCTGTGGTACACTGATAGTGCCGTTAGACAACCCACAACCAGGAGGCAAGAGATATACATACTGCATGTTCATCTCGTCACCATCGAAATCGGCGTTGTAGGGTGGCGTTCTATGTGAAGGTCAATACATCGAGCATGCAAGGACATCAGTGTTTCTTACACTGAGAGGTTCAGTCGGAACGCTACGACAACTGTCAGAACACGCCTCCGAACGTAGGTGGTGCTGACTTACTCGAGTACGGCATGAGCCTGACACGGTGACTCATCATACTCATCTTGTGCAGACTAGGCTGTCGGTTGAAGAGCACATAGCTAGAAGGTCGTCAGTGAGATCGCTCAGGTGAGAAAGAATGCGGGCTTACTCTCCGTCCTTCAGATGCCGCTCAACGATCCACCCGTACTGCAAAAACGCATCGGCCCGCTTGTTGTATCGAAGGTCTATACGCTCTCCAGTGTCTCGTACGACATATCGGGCTCCGGGGTAGACTGTAGGACCATTCCGAACCAGCTCTTGCAAATATGAGATGTTGTATGGTGTGACTGAGCAAATATGAGTACCATTCAATGCTTGGCTGTGTGGAAGAACTGGCTTACCTCTTTCAGGGAACGTCAAGTTCATTGCTATGCTCCGGGGTACGCCTACTTCATCAAGCTGCAGATTCGGGTCACCAGTGATGACCGTCCGAGCGGAGAAGTCGACACGTTTCCCCATCAGGTTACCACGCAGACGGCCTTCCTTGCCCTTGAGACGGGCACGGATGGCCTTCACAGGACGACCTGACTTCTGAAGCGCTTGGGGAATACCGGCGATATCGTTGTCCATATAGGTCGCAACATGGAACTGTAACCGATGAGCACGGTGCCCTGGCAGTTGCTATTCTCAACGATCCTCACCTGTAGGAGCTGCTCAAACTCGTTGATAACATGTGCCGGTGCACCTTCCTGTTCGCAGCGACGGACGTTGGCAGATGCCTTGATGATATCTCCCAGCTTGTAGGTTAGATCATCCTCACTGCGCATGGTACCGCCGTCGACGGCGATGCTAGGTCGCACGGGTGGAGGTGGGACGGGGAGTACGGTTAGAATCATCCACTCTGGCCGCGCATACTCGACTGAGAGGCCAAGAAGATGGAGGTCCGAGTCGGAGATCTTCTTGAGCGCAGTGTACACCTCATGCGGAGGGAATAGCCGCTTGTCCGGCTGGAGAGACTTCACCTCCTGTGCGATTTGAGATAATGGAACGACAACCTCAGCTGAGCACGCACCTCATCCTCGTCCTTTCCTCTCTTGTACTGCACAAACAGCTTCAGGCCCTCTTTCCTGATCTGCGGTTGAGTGGCGCCACATCCGCCATGGCCTTTCTTAGGCTCGTCCTCCGCATTATCGGTCTCGTCCTTGGGCTCGTCAGGCTCGCAGATCATCTTGCTCTTGCAGAAATTCCACACGGCTTGCATGCGAGCTTTGGGATCGCGAATATGCCTGATTCGATCCGCGAACGTGGCGTCGGACTTACATTATGCAATGATCCAACCGAGGAGCATAGAGGAGTCGGATATGAAGATCAAAACGTTAGCATGCGCTCTGATGTAAAAGGCGGAGCGCTGTCTGCATCCCAACCGACAGATACAACGCTGGAAGACGGTTACACAGGGGGCTACGCCAATCGAGTTACAAGTGCATCGCCGACGTGCCACTCGGTCTGCGTCACAGAGAGGGCAGTCGGCTCTCCATCATAGCAGCCTCCAGGGGAGTGCTGCTGTTCATCTTTTCCGCACTCCTCGCTCAGCCCCCCATTTCACCACGCAACCGCGTGTCCAACCATGACCGGACGTATGCAGCGGTCCGTGCGGCGATCAAGCGATCGAAAACGCGCACGAACCTCGTCACGGGTGGAAGAACGCCTCGATTGTCGAGAACAGACGCAGTGCGGGTTTGGGGTTCTCCATGGGATCGGAGAGAGCCCCCAGAAAATTGGGTGGTGGGGTGCGAAACGAGTCGAGGAAAGGAGAGGTCACTCACGCTATCAGCCTTCAACCGCCCACAGTTCACACATATACACTCCAAGATCTTTTTCACTTTCACGATGAAGCCTGAGGATGGCTTGAGCGAGGCTGCAGGTGGCTAAAACGAGGATGACGCACCAGGGTGGAACACGGGCCTCGCCAACTCAATGTGCCCAAAATGCCCTGGACATTCTGACATCCCCTCACCACACGTCTGACACTTGAAGTTGCGGTCTATCGTGCCCATCCGGGGGTCCATGAGACCACCCAACTTGGGTTTGTGGGTGGTCTCGTCCATGACCTCGGGGTGCTCAATTTTTGCAACTGAGTACGCTTTCTGTTGTCGTCGATGAGAGACGCGCCTCTAGGGCACAGAGACAGATAGAACACGTACTATCTCCTCCGGAGAGAGGATACCGAACTGCACTTCCCGCACCTTGCGGACGGGGGCCGCCGAGTACGCGAACTGGTGTCCCAGCATGACGGGCGACAGAAAGAACCAAAAGCTCGCGAGAAAGAGGAGAAAGACCCGTCAGAAGTGCTGATAGACACCACCAGCCAAGAAAGAACGCGTGAGAGAGGGGATGGGCGAGGATGGAGGGAGGTGACCGCCGTCGTCGACGTGGTCGAGGACAAGGAGTTGCGGACTCAGCCAACGCCCACTCCGCCGGGTCCGCTCTCCTGTGACGCGGTCACAGACGTGTCACCTCCGCGTCACCGTCACGGCAACCCCGCAGTGACGGGCGCTTGTCTGGGGCTGCTCTCTCAGTCAGTCGGCCAGACACAGACGCGCTCGGCGCAGCGCTCCTCCTCTTCCTCCTCGACCATCATGTCTTCGTACTTGAGCTCACTGCTCTGGGGAACCTCTCAGCTCGACGATGCCATTGGTGAGCACCCACTCTCTCTCTCGGCTACGTGACCCATGCCGACCTCGATCACCAGACAAGGCGACGTCCGAGCTGCTCCCCAGCGGCTCAGAGGATATCGCACTCAACCTCGAGATATGTGACCAGATTCGTTCCAAGTCTGTGCAACCCAAAGACGCGATGCGTGCCTTGAAACGTCGCCTCAACCACAAGAACCCGAACGTGCAACTCCTAGCACTCAGTGTACGTCTTTTAGCCCCAGCCAATCAGGCACAGCAAGCTGACGCATTCTGTAGTTGACAGACATATGCATCAAGAACGGCGGAGACCCGTTTCTCAACGAAGTTGCCTCCCGCGAGTTCATGGACAACCTCGTTTCCATTCTCAAGATGCCCGCGCTCAACCACGATGTCAAGAACAAGATGCTCAGGTACATCCAGGATTGGGCGATTGCCTTCGAAGGCAAGCCTAGCTTGAGCTACGTCGGAGAGGTATACAGGAATCTCCAGCGCGAAGGTGTGTATGCCCGCATCTCAGCAATACCGCAATGTCATTTTGACGCCACATTCCTAGGATTCAACTTCCCTCCCCGAGATCCTGCTCTCACTTCGTCCGCCATGGTCGATACCCAGACGGCGCCAGAATGGATAGACTCGGACTATTGTCTTCGCTGCAGAGAGCCGTTTACCTTCACCAACCGCAAGCACCACTGCCGGAACTGCGGGTGGGTGGTTGACCATCAGTGCTCCAACAAGACCATCGCATTGCCCCATTTCGGCATCACCCAGGAAGTTCGCGTTTGTAACAGCTGTTACACGATGCTCACAAAGAAGAACAAGTGCGTGCGACCCTGCTCTCTCTGTCCCGTACATATCTAATGAGCCCCCAGGACACACCGCTCCTCGCAAAGTGTCTCGACTTCGCGACATAGGCATGCTCGCGACTTCGCTGACGCCGATCTGCAACGCGCCATTCAGCTATCCCTTGAAGAAGTGGGAGCTGCCGGAGGTCACCGCCCAGGCTACGTTCCCTCTCCCTCCTCATGGCAAACCTCGGAGCCACCCATCGTTGATCGGCCCACTTCGCGATACACGAACGAAGAGGAAGACGATCCCGACCTTCGTGCGGCAATAGAGGCGAGCCTGCGCGAAGCGAATGCTCCCAAACCCAGTGCACCCATCGTCATCGACGCGTCCGATCGCTACGCGGCCCCCGAGCAGGGCCCTGGGTATGCCCAGTCGTATCCCCCTACAAGCACCACGCCTAAGCCGAGGGTACCCACGATACCCAACTACGACCTGGAGCCACTTGAGGCAGATGCGATCATGACGTTCAATCAGACTGTGGAACAGCTGCAGGCGCAAGGTGGACGAGATATCTCAAGATACCCCGCTGTCACGGAGTTGTACGACAAAGCGAACGCATTGCGGCCAAAGCTGGCGATGAATCTGAATGACACGAGTCGGAAAGAGCGTGAGTTACACTATGTCGTCCGTTGGCTGAATCCGCTTCTTACTTTGTGGTTACAGAGTTGTTGATCGACATGCACGAGAAGCTGTCACAAGCCGTCAAGCTATACGACAAACTTCTCACCGAGCAGCTTTCGCGTCCTGCATGGAGAGCACCTCCTGTACAGGAGGCTCCTTATGGTGCTCAGTACCAACAAGCCAACGGCTCCGCATATGGACAGTGGCAACCCGGTCCTCAGGCTCAAGTCCAACAAGTCGCCTCTCCTACCGTTCAGACGCCAACGACATCGTACTTCTCACCTGTCGGTTCCGCACCACAATCCAATGGAGTGCCTTACGAACAGCAGCAGCAACAGATGTACCAACCACAAGCAACTGCTGTTCTAAATCCCAGCTCTCCCCCCGTCTCCGTGCCCCAACACGGATACGCTCAGGAAAGCGCCCCGTACTCCGCCATGTCTCCCCCACCAGTCAGCGTGCCTCAGTACGGTGCAGCCCCCACGCCCGCACCCCCTCCAGTCTCATACCAGCCCAGCCCCACGCTCGCATCCGCCCCCCCTCCCGGCCAACAACCCCCAGTCCAGCACCAACAACAACAGCAGCAGCAACAACGGCCGCCGTCGCAACAGTTCTCCCCGCCCTCGTCCTCTCCCACCCTCTCCCGGCACAACACCCTCTCGTCCTACCGCCCCGGCCCGACCGCAGCCCACGCCCACGCCCCCGCCCGCGCGAACACGCTCGCGCCCTCGCACACGGTCTCGCAGCTGCACCAGCTCCAGCAGACGTCCGTCCCGCTCCCGAGCTTCCCGCAAGTGCCCAACGCGCTCCCGCCGCCCATGCAGGGCTACGACGCGTACGGCGCGAGCCCGCCCGAGCCCGAGCGCAAGGAGGCGCTGCTCATCGACCTGTAAGAGCGTCGTCTCGTCGCGTACATAGCAGGGCGTATGTAGCCGCGCATGTCGGATGCGCTCCCGGTGTCGTTTGGTGGGTAGGAGGATGGATGCGGCGGGTGTAATACTATTACGGACGGTTGTCATAATATGCTAGACGTTTTATGATCATGCTCATGGATTGTACGTATGGCTTCGAGCTCGACGACACAGATATGAATGCCCAACTCGACGTGTGCTGTCTTGATATCCTTGTGCTGCGCTCAAGTAGCTTTTGTCCTTGCAGCTTCCCCTGCCAGGCTTCTCTCGTGTGGGTCGTACTTGATCAGACAGGATATCCCGGAAAATGCTTTGCGAATAATACCGAGAATGAGCAGAGAGATGGAGGAACCCGACCACAAGACTGTAAACATGATACGACACGTACGTACGTACGGGAGCGCCATTAGAAGGCGCGATTGACAAGAACAGACGACGAGGGAGGGGCCGGGGCCAGAGCTGGATGCGTGTGCGCGTATTATAGGAGTACTGTACTTCCCAGACCTTAGGCGATGTCCCCTGTCCCCTGAGGGTTGGGCTGCTACCTTTTATGGTAGGTCACCTGCCATATACGGAAGGTGACCTGCCTTTTCGGGTGTAAGCGCCCGTTGGAACCCTACAATAGGGGTCCATCGCCTCGCCTAAGGTCTGGGAAGTACAGTAAGGCCGGACGGAGACATGAACACAGCAGAGCATGCATGGAGCGCGAGCGGTACGCATACGGCGCAAGCAAGCATAGGACTCGGGATCCAGGACTCGATGGGATGGAGAGTGGTACTAAATATCGATCGATATCAGAGGCCGGGGGACAGGACGTACGTACGTGCGTAGTGGGGGGGCGGAGGTACTATGGGTGAGATTCAGAGGCGGCCGTGCGGCGACAAAGACTACGTCCTGGAAGGTCCGTCGATGTACCTACGCGTCCGAAAATGCAGTGGGGAACAGGGAGCGACGTCGGACAGAGTGAGGAGAAATATACCAGCCAGATGAGAATGAGTGTGAGTGTGAGTGACCGGGAAACTACTTGAGAGGGCGGGGCAAAAGGCGAGCAGGGGCGGGAGTGAGCGATGCGGGCGAGAAGGGCGAGAGACAGACGTACGGCGCAGGTGTGCAGTGGTGGCGTACATCGATCTATCTGCGTACTGTAGGGACCGTGAGTCCGTGACCGGGCGACGTGCGTCATAGTATTACACGTGAGGATTGAGGGGTATACTATAACTTGGATGAGATCAAAGACCGCGGATAATCGATCCAAAAAGCCGAGGGTCGTGCACGAATACGTAGGGGCAGAACGATGAAATGGGAACAGGGGTTTATGGGGAATAAGGGTGATGGTGAGGGGGTGTTGGGGTAGGTGGGGTAGGGTAGGGTAGGGAAGAAGAATGAAGCGACGGAAGAAGTGAATGGGGGTAAACAGGCGAAGGCGTGTGCAGAGGAATAAAGACGGCAGAGGTGTTGCGGCACTAGGACTGTGGTTTCGTATTTTCGCCACGGGTGGAGAAGATGGACAGCAAAAGATTGTAGCGACAAGACGACGATGACCAAGCCATGTTCGTGACGTTATACGAAAAACTGGGTACTGCAGCACGGTCCGTATGTCAGTAAACGCACAACAACGAAGACGATGAGAGCAACGACGTACTGAACGCGACTAGCCGCGTGCACCTCCATTTCCTCCATCTTATAGGAGTTGAGCTCTTCCTTGATGCGTTGCGCCAGCGCTGGTGTCAATCTGCTCCACGTCGCCGGCTCGCTCCGCCGGTCATAGACCGTCGCCGGGAAGGTATCGTACACGGACAGGTTCGCCGCGAACGCGAGACGCTTCGTAGGCGCCGTCTGGGAACGATGGGTGAGAGTCGGGGGGTTGGCAGAGTGCAGGGACAGGGCGGGGGCAGACGAGTTCGGATGGTTGAAAAGCGACGATTTCTCGGCGGCGGCGACCGACGCCGTGCTCGCAGGCTCCTCGTGCTTCGGCGATTCGATAGCCAAACCGTTCGAATCAAAGGACAGAGGAGGCAAGAACGCCGCCGAGTTCTGTGGCGAATGGCCGTTCGCCGACCCGTGCTTGAGCCCATCGATCTGTGCTGGATCCGACGCCGGGAGGTGGCCAAGAGGCGGGAGGTCCGTGGACGGTTGCGCCGAGTCGTACGAGTTCGACCGCATACGGGTGAAGGCCGGGTTCGGTGGCAAGTACGCATCCTGCGAATACTCGCTCCCGTCTGGACGTGCTGGGTGAACAATCAGATAAAGACAACGTAGACGTGAACGAACTCACTTTTCAGAATGCCCTTCGCAGGCTTCAGTGTTCGCTCGATGCTACGGCGGACGTTGATCGCCCACGGCTCCATATCCTCGTCGTCCTCCAGGCTCGTGCCATCCAGAGCTTGACGGATCGTGACATCCTCTTCCTCATGCGCCTCGTTCCAGTCCTCGTCGTCTTCCCAGCCCTCGATGATGTGGTCATGGGAATGAGCGCCGGGGTCGCTGTGCCCATCCTCGCTATCCGAGTCATCGTGCTCGACGACGACGCGTGTCCCGTTCTCGCCAACCCGCGAAGAGCTGCCGGGCTTAGCGGGGGAAGCATCGCCCTGACGGTTCGTCGTGTTCTTCTCCCATGTCGTCGGCACCGGGCCTTGGCTCGATGCAGCGGCTGCAGCAGCCGCGGCACGCGCCTCGGCCTCAGCCTTCGCCCTGGCAGCAGCCTCCGCGTTGGACTTGAGCGTGTGTTGGCGCGCCAGGCGTGCAGCCGGACTGAGCCCCGCCATCTCCGGACTCGCACTCCAGTCCGAACGATCGAGCTCGGCAGTGGCATGCGAGACACTAGGATCAGCTGCACTCGCCTTCTCGCCTTTCTTCTTCTTGCTCTTCTTCCCGGAGCCACCCTCCTCGTCATCCTTGTCCTTCTTGTCCTTGAACAGGGACGTGATGCCAGCAAGGGAATTTCTGCGAGCGAGCTTCCCGATGTTACCCAGTTTCCGGATGACCATCGAAGCCGAGGACATTGTCGACGAGAGCGAGATATTGTCGGTAGAGCGGTTGAGCTTCGAGTTGAAGAGCGAACGCGATTTCTTCTTCTGCACGGTCGCCGTAGAGTCGCCGTCATCCATCGCGAGAGTCGCACTCGAGCCCACACTTGACTGGCTGGGACGAGGGACGTGGCTCCCCGCAGCAGCGTGTTCGTCCTCCTCTTCCCGAAGCGCATTGTTAGCATTGAGCGAAAGCGCCCGACGCAATCGGCCCTTCAGACCAGCACTCCGAACCCCCGACGTCGGTTCAAGCATCGCGGCGAGATCGCTGTCGTCACGAGACATGCGTTTCTCAGCTGCCGTGAACGTGCCTTGGGACAAGGGCGACGGTTTTCGCAAGTTCACGGTGCTCTGGGGCGCCGCGGGTGATGACGTCGATGCGGCAGAGGGTGCAGTTGGACGGGAAGAGGCACTGGAAGAGGAAGACCCCGTGCGCTGATGAACACGGGGAGCGGAGTTGCTAGACGGAGGTGGGGGCGTGGATGGGGACGTGGCCGTTCTACCGTGACCGCTGCTGCTCGAGGACTTTGTGTGCGAATGACTGGGCGCAGAGTTGCTTGCGCCAGCAGCAGGACCTTGCGTGCTGTTCGTGCGTTGTCGCTGACCGCCCGAGTGCGAAGAGCCCGAGTTGATTGATGTCGAGGAACCCGCGGCGTCAGCATGTGCGTAGGGCGGCTTGAAAGGACCGGAGTGCTGCTGAGGCCCAGAACGCCAATCCGCGTCTTGGTTTTGTGAACCATGACGCTGCGGACGACGGTAGGGATGATAACCGCCGTACTGGGAGCCCTGTTCCGACGGAGGCCCTTGAGGGTAGCCCATGGGGAGCTGCGAGGGGTGCGGGGGAGGCGTTCCGCTCGGGAAGGGGCTGAAGCCGGGCATGGGGTTCTGGGCGAAGTAGTCGGGGGAGGGGTTTCCACCGCTGCGACTCCGCTGGCTACCTGCTTGGGACATCTGGGACATTTGATGGGCCTGGTTGAGCAACATCTGCTGGTAGGCCCACTGGGCGAACTGGGCATTAGCAGGGTCGTAGTACTGCACCTGTCCTTGCTGAGGGTGTCCTGGGTGAGCGTGCATGGGGTACGGCTGCTGATGGGGATTTTGATAGAACTGGGGGTAGAACTGCTGGGGGTTGGGCGACCAGCCGGCCTGCTGCTGCTGCTGGACGGGGTAGGGGTATGGCTGTTGCTGGGGCATGGGGGACTGGGCGAGGGAGTGTTCGTTTGCGGGCGAGGAGCGCTGGCGGGGTAGGGAGGGGTTGATGGAGTTTGGAGAGGGCGCGTCCATGGTATGATCTCTAGGTGGATGCCAGTCTTGGGGAGCAAGAACGGCCATGGACTGCGCGTCGAGCAGAAAACGCGTAGAGCTTGCTGTACGCGGGGCCGGACGGAAAGTGCGTGGTTGTCGAACGGGCGGGGAGGGGACGGAAGGGAGGAGAAAGAGAAGGGTTAGATACGGACACGGAGGCGTCAAGCTCACGCACAGAAGGCCTAGCAACTGTTTTAAGGAGAGGGGGAGGAAAAGAACGGAAAAGAAAAGCGGCGGGGCGGGGCTGAGGGGGACGGGGAGGTCGCTGGGCCCGACGGCGAGGAAGGCAGGCTGGCCAACGACTGCGACAACGTCAACGACAACGACGGCGACGGCGGGCGTCTGCGCTCCCACCCAGTCCGTGCCACACTTTGCAAACAGGCCCCAACAGCACTCGCCCCGTCTTGATCTTCCCGACCGTGCGCAGTCGAGCACGAGCAGGCACCGCAAGCAACCATCACCCCGCCACAGATGCATGCATACATATATCCATGCGCATTGCGTGCAGATCCCAGCGCACTCCTGCGACACCAGCCATGTCCTGCGCATATTCGTATCCCTTCCAGACCCCTCGGTCTCGCACCGAGCGAGCCTCGGCTGTCTGAACCCGAAACCCACCGCCAGTTATGCATGCCTCCGGCGCGTCCGCACTTTCCGATTGGACCCACCATCACGCAGCTGTCTGACGCTAGCCCATATCCGAACGCCCTTCTTCCCTGGCTGCACGCTCTGTCTGGAACTCGAGCGCGATGGCTCGGGCCCCAGAGCACTGGGTGCACCCGGGGCATGGTTGAGCACACACCTGCCACGATGCCCGACAATAGCAGACTGCGCCCTTTCTCGAGCGTTCCCCGGCCTCGTCCTCGGGCAGATGACGAGGGCAAAACATATGGGCGTGGAGGAGGTCGGGCCTTGGCTGGCGGCACGGACAGCCAACACCGTCTGCGGGCGGGTGACCATCTCGATGACCGCATCGGGCCCTGGATCTCCTGCTGTGGCGTGGGCCCTGCTGTGAATTCACTCGATATCCACTCACTTGTGACTTATCTCTCTTGTGCAAGTTGACTCCGGCGTGTGCACCCAGCCCAGAGGTCGAGTCTGTCAGCGCAGGAGACTAAGTAACTGCACGTCTTGAACCCATAGTGCAACCATGACCGCGCCTGCCCAGGACTGGAAGGCCCTCTGCGCCGAGCGCAAGCAGCGGCAGCTCGCCCAGATCCCCAAGGAGTGGTCCATCAGCCCCCCGCCGAATGAGCAGCGCAACGTGCTGGATGTGCCCCGCACCTGCGGCCTTCTCACCGCTCGCGAACTCGAGATCACTGATACCGTCAATGTCGCGATTCTGCTCGACAAGCTCCGCACGGCCCAATGGTCCTCGGTCGAAGTCACCACCGCGTTCTACAAGCGCGCCATCATCGCACAACAGCTGGTGCGCCTTCTCTCCTATTGTTGCACTATTCTCGTATGCAAGCGGCGATCGACGTCTGGAGGCACATATGCCGCAACCGCGCCCGCAACTTACACACGCCGGTCGCATACGGGAGCATGGTGGCGTCCATCTATATCCAGATCTGCCAATGACCCGTGTTCCCTGCATCTCATGTAGACCAACTGTCTGACGGAGATATTCATCGAACGCGCTCTTGCCCGCGCCCAAGAGGTGGACGACTACCTGAAGAAGACCGGCCAACCGATCGGTCCTCTCCATGGCCTGCCCATCTCGCTCAAGGATCAGTTCTGCATCAAGGCTCTCGAGACCATCATGGGTAAGCTGCGTGCATACAATTGGCACCCGTCCGTCCAGACAGCTCACCGTGTGTTCCCAGGTTACGCCGGATGGATAGGCCGCGTCGCCGACCGGGATAGCGTCCTTGTCGAGCTCCTTTACGAATGTGGCGCCGTCCCGTTCGTGCGCACGAACGTGCCCCAGACTCTCATGGTACGTCCACGGTAATTCTGTTCGGAATATCGATAGTGCGCGCGACCGTTCGCGGTGCCTGCGATCTGCCAACCGCGCCAGTCGCGTTCCCGAGAGGGGCGCACTTCCTGAGTTCCCTCTCCACGTACCATCAGCACTCCCATCTCCCCCGCCCGGCATAGATCCCGCGCTGCTATCTGTGTGTCCTCTGGATCGGCGAAGCTGATGCTCGATCACGCGCGCAGTGGGGCGAGACGTACAATCACGTCTTCGGCCGGACGACGAACCCCCACAACCGGTACATGACCCCCGGCGGCTCCTCGGGCGGCGAGGGTGCGCTCGTCGCCCTCCACGGCAGCCCCCTCGGCGTAGGCACCGATATCGGCGGGTGCGTCCTTCCCTCCTCTCCAACGGCCCATTCATCCTTCCCCATCCGGACACCTGTCCTCTGGCACTGCGTGCCTATTGCCTCCGCGGAGCCGCCGTGCCTGGCGTACGTCCACATTCCATGCCCATACTCACGCTAGCCCCGCGCGGGGCCCCTTCTTCAGGTCTATCCGGATCCCAAGCGCGTTCTGCGGCCTGTACGGGCTCCGCCCGTCGTACGAGCGTCTCCCCTACTGCAATGCAGTCAATTCGCAGGTCGGCCAGGAGAGCATCCTCTCGGTCCTCGGGCCGATGACGAACTCGCTCGAGGGCGTCAAGCTCTTCACGAAGGCGATCATCGACGCCCGGCCCTGGCGCAAGGACCCGCTCGCCGTGCGCAAGGCGTGGAGCGCGCGCGAGTATGCGCTGGGCGACCATGGCGAGGGCGGCCACATGTGCTTCGCGATCATGTGGGACAACGGGGTCGTCAAGCCGCACCCGCCGCTCGTACGGGCGATGAAGATCGTCAAGGACGCGTTGGAAGCCGCGGGCCATACCGGTATGTCATATCGCCGTGTCTGCCCCCCCCCCCCCCGCCCGCGCGCTTCGTTCCAGCGGTGATTGACGTGCTGTGTGTGCACCTTTTCAGTGATCGTCTGGGAGAACCACCGGCACCTCGAGTTATACAAGAACGGGGTCAGTCATCCCGTTCTCCCGCTGCGTCCTTCAGAAGTAATTGCCGCTAATGTCTATGCTGCCACCGATGGAAACAGCAAGCAATCTTCGCTGCCGATGACGGGCATGACTTTCTGCAAGACTGCGCGCTCTCGGGCGAGCCTCTGATTCAGACGATGAGCCCCGACACGGACGCACACAAGTACGCGCTCGACGAGCCCATGCTCCGCACGATCGTAGGCGAGCGCCGGCACCTCTCCGCATACGAGGTGCGCTTCCCCCCTTTTTCCCTGATGCGCATTCCTACAGTTCATCTCCGGTCTTCGTCGCACACGAACTAACTCATACCTCTTCTCCTTCTCCTTCTCTCTCCCATATACTCGGCGGCTGTACCGCGGGCGCGCGGGCGTAGCTGTGGCAACTGCACAAGGAGAAACGCGCGCTGCGAAAGTCCCACCTCGACCACTGGGAAGCCACCGCCGTGCGCACGGGCACAGGCCGTCCGGTCGATGCGATCATCAGCCCCGCCGCGGCCTACGCCGCGTGCCCGCACGGCTGCAACTCGTGCGTCTCGCCTGACGTTCGTCGTTTCTACTCGTGTGCTGACCGAAGACGCTGCCGCCGGGACGTAGGGACTGTTTCTACACGGAGTTCTGCAACTTCCTCGACTACGCCGCGTCCGTCTTCCCCGTCACCACCGTCGACAAGACGCTCGACCAGCGCGTGGCCCCGCACGCGTTCTACAACCACGAGGACGAGGCGGTGTACAAGCTCTGTGCGTGCTCCTCCTCTCCTGTCCTCTCCTCTGACATGTCTTGTATTCACGTTTCTGTCGTGCCGGCGCTGCACAGACGACCCGGAGCTGTGGCACGGTATGCCGGTCGACTTGCAGCTCATCGGCCGGACTCAGGAGGAAGAGGGCGTGATCGGGATGACGGAGGTCGTTGACCGTGCCCTCAAGGCGTTCAAGCAGACGAAGTAACGGTGTAATGTGGCCGCACCCGCACGAGGGCTTCTCAGGTAAATCACGCTCGTGAAAGAATGATGGCAGGGTTGCGCCGCAATGTTCCAAGTTCACAGAGCAGTGTATCCATATGTTGTATCATCAATGAATACATGTATCATGGCAGTATGGAGCCCCGCAAACCCACCTAATCCCGTCTCTACTCGTTACAACGATAGTACAACACACCAGTGAGACCGGCTCGCCCCCTCACGCCATATAACTCCTCATTCAAACAGTCTGGCCCAGATCTCAGCCGCGGCTCTCCTGCGCTCCTCCTGAGCCCCGCCATCCCCCAACACCGACTTGTTCTCGATCGCCCGACGGCTCAAGTACGGCATGACCTGTCGTGCGCCGCCCCCACAAAAGCATCAGTGACTATTCACGTACAAACACTTCCTTCGGCCCGAAGACAAGTGGGGAGGATGGGGAAAAGAGTGACAGACGCACCTCGGAGAGACGACCGTAAGGGATGTACTTGATGACGAACGGGGACGAGGAGCGTATCCGATTGACGAGGTGGCCCGTCAGCGCAGCGGTCATACCTACACACAACACCCCCGGAGCGAAGGCCAAGTCAGCACCATTGACCCCAGACAACCCACACCCAGGTCCCACAGCACACCGGTCCAAGTCGGAGCCCACGCTCGACCGGGGTCCATAGCCCTCGGACCGAACCACGTCGGCGTCAGCAAGTAAACAAGACTCGGACGCACCGTACAGCTGCCCGACCGTCACCCTCTCCGCCACCTCGTCCCCGACCCGCACCGCACCACCCTCCTCGCGGACCGCCAAACCCTGCCTGACGAGCTCCTCCACGATCAGCCCCGCGCTCTCCCAGTTGTGCGTCCCGAACAGCACCCCGATCGACGGCGGCCTCAGCCCGGGCCCGGCCTGGCGCACGTCCTCCTTCACCTCCGCGACGAGCGCGCGCACGCACGCGTTGTACCGCGCGTCTGTGTCCGCCTTGGATGTCCACACGGGCGGGACAGGTTCGGGCGAAATCGAGAGCGAGGTGGACGTGTTAGGGGACGCGAGCGACGCGTCTGCAGTTGCGGAGGTCGATGAGTGCGCGACGAGCTCGTGTGGGTGGTACGCCCCGCGGACGAGCTTTACACCGAGGGCGTATCCCCCTTTGCGTGCTGCAGCAATGCTTAGTGCGAGATGTTCTGGAGTCCTGTGTATCGATCCTTCGGGTCAGCACAGTCTTCCAGGCAAGTTGTCAAGCGTGATGGATTTACCGTCGCAGGTAGGCTTGGTAGGTTGCATAGATTAGCGGCTGCACGCCAGGCTGTTCCTCCTTCTCCTTGATTCCTCGGCTGAACCAGGACCTAGACGGGACCGTGGGTAGCGCGTTGAACCTACGTGTCATGTCCAGCGTAAACGCAATTATGGCGGGCTAACCAGACACATATCAGCATGGTACCGTCAACGGGGCATTGCCTAACGTGAATGCATACCTGATACCAGCTGCCACCGCAGGAAGCTTTTGTATCAACTCGTACTCCGCCAAGATGTGAGCTGACACTCACCTATACTCGGCATCGAATATTAACCGGACGCCCCTCTGCTTTGCACGCGTGCAAATCTCTACCAGGTCCTCCCTCAATTCACGCAGCGCAACGATATCGTCTTTCGTGAGAGCGCCGCCAGTTTCCCCTGAGGCAATCACCTCCAAGTCCGTCGGGAGCGGGCAGCCCGGAAACGCGATAGGCGGACTTGTTGGCGGGCGGGTGTCCACCAAGTGCTTCGAGAACCGCCGTAGGGACTCCGCGTCCGGAACCATCGCGCTCTATCCCAAGGTCAATACCCATCCAAACCAACCAAACCTATCTCAACCTGCGTGGCACGTACCAGCTTGATGGCGACCCACGTCCGCCGCCCTCGCAACCTCCCTCCCGAGTACCGGTCCTCAAAGTCCGCAGCGACGTCGATGCAGTGCAGCGTCTCCTCCACGACCTGCTTGTGCACCCTCTTCTCGTGTCCAGGCTGGCCCCTCGCATGGCCCGCCGCCTCCGCCTCGTCCACTTCGACGCTGTACGCGAACAGGCAGCCCGTATTCTGCTTCCGGAGGCCCTCGATCAGCGGAAGCGCGTCCTCTGCCGAATCCCCGCCTACGAACTGCCCAAAGCCCGATGAGAGCGCCCGACCGCACAAGGCGGGGTTGCACTCACCTGGTCAAAGAACGTCGCGCGAACCACCGCCTCCGTAACCTGCCTAAGCCCAGGGACAGCCGAGAACGCAGCGAGGATCGCAGGAGACCACTCCACCAAGGCCGGCACAGAGCAAAACGCAAACACGACGTACGTCCGGACGAGCTCCCGCAGCGGTGTCTTCGGGCGCTGCTGCTCGTCCTGGCCCACAGTCGACACGCCAGTCGACGTCGCGGGGAGTCTCGCAGCAGCCGCTCCCGCCCGCGCATCCTGCACGAAGATCGATGCCCCCAGGACGCCGGACGCGAGCCCGAGGCCCAGCAGCCTGCGTACGCTGAAGATCCTTGATCTGCTCCCGGTCGAAGAGGATGATGCAGAAGTCCCTATCGTCCGTGCCGCGGGGCCGACATAGGGTCTACGTCGAACACTCCTCAAAGCCGAAGGCAGCGTAAGCCCAAGTCTACACTTCGTCGCGCGCACGGGCGTCGTCATCGTCGCGGGTCGAGCTCAAGAGACATCGGGACGTGCGCACTCAAAAGGGCTTCATGCCCCGGGCCTAGGACGACCGACGATCTGCAGGTGCCCCGTACGGCGATAGCCAGGTCAGAAGGGCCCGGGATGCACGTTGGAATTAGACCAACCGTACGTACTGGAACACGCGCACGCACCGAGGACACCGCGCACGCGGGGGCGAGGATAGGGTCCGGAACAGAGGTACCTCGCCGTGCGATATGATACCGCGAACTGGCCATGGAATCTGTTATCATAGGTGCCTTTCGCGCCATATGTGTATGTGGGTCTCGCGAGTCAACGACCTTGTTGACCAGTCAAAATCCTCATTGGATTTGACGGCGACATACACATTATTCGAGCCGCTGGAAAACAGCCCCTGCACTAGAGTCGGGGTCAATGCATGTTCGTGGAAGCGTACGAGAATTAGACGTACGAGGTCATGAGTGCCCGAAATACTTCCTCCGCCGGGCCGTTATGCTGGTGTGATAAGTCGGTACACTCTATCAAAGACGCTCAGTCTCGGGCATCGAGACGCGGTCATGTGAGCCATACATCTCACGCGACGTACACGGCCCAGTCAAGCGACGCGTCCACGTTGCCCCGATATCCCACAGTGCATCCTTCAGGTTGGCACATCTACACGAGTTTTCTTGAGCGTCATTAGGGTGTCGTACCTTGTCTACATGGCAGCTCTACAAGTGGTGTATAACGTGAGCTCTATCCGTCCATCATCGTCCGTGTTTCCCCCAAAAGTTGAAAGTCGAGAGTCCCCCTTCGAGCGCGTTGAGACCATCAACCAAAGATCCTCGCCCAGATCTCCGACGCGGCACGCTTGCGCTCGCTCGCGGCCCCGCCGTTCCCGAGCACAGACTTGTTCTCAATAGCACGACGGCTCAGGTATGGCATGACCTACAAGAGTGGATGAGTTTCGTATTTCAACGGCAGGTGGCGTAGGATGTGCGTACCTCAGCAAGGCTGCCGTACGGCAGATATTTCAGTACGAAAGGCGACGTGGTCCGAGTCCGGCTGACCAAATGGTCCGTGAGTGCATCACACATGCCTGGACCAACCCAAGTCAGCGCCCGGGGCTCCCTTTATGATTGTACAACCCACCGTAAAGCTGCGCGACCGCGACGCGCTTCATCGCCGCATCACTAATCCACACGCTCTCTCCCTTCTCCCCCTGCACCTTCGTGGCCAGACCCTGCCTCACGAGCTCATCAATCACCAAATCCGCGCTCTCCCAATTGTGCGTGCCAAACAATGCGCCGATCGTAGGGCCCGGTGCGCCCTTCGCCTCGACGTTCTCCGCGTCCTCGCGCACGAGCCGGACGAGGAGCTGCACGGCCTCGTTATAGCACGTGTCCGTCTCGTCCTTCCGGAGCCAGACCGGGGGCATATTGTCCGGGGAGATCGAGAGCTCGTGTGAGCCCGATGGCGTCGTACGGTCCATCCGGGATTGCGTCGCGGCCTTGTGAACTTCGATCTCGTGCGGGTGATACGCGCCACGGACAAGCTTCACACCGAGCGCGTACCCTCCAGCACGAGCGTCGGCGATGCTCTGAGCGAGATATTCCGGGGTCCTGAGCGAATGTCAAGGTATGTCGTTGCAATGCCAGCCTGTAGCACATACCGACGAAGGTAGCCTTGGAAAGTGTTGTAGATCAGCGGTTGCGTCCCTACTTCTTCAGCCTTGGCGTCCTGTCTCTGGCCAAACCAACTACGCCTCCGTGGCGAAGGGAGCTTGTTGAACTTGCGCATCATGTCGAGCGTGAACGCATCTATGGCGGGCTTTGTGCCAGAATAGGGTTAGGGTCTATTCTAACCCCACCGGCCAAACGCATACCTGGTACCAACTGCACTTGCGCTCCATCAGCAACATATACGTCCACAATCGCGGTGAAAGAACGTACCTGTGTTCTGCATCGACCGTGATGCGGATGCCCCGCGCACGCGCGCGCTCGCAGATGGCCGCGAGGTCGTCTCGCAGCTCACAGAGGGCCGCGATATCGGCTTCCGTCAGAGTCCCGGATGCACCAGGGGCCGGGCGAGTGGACAGCACGTCCAGGTCGCTCGCGCGTGGGCACCCGGGGAATGCCACGCGCGGGTTTGTCGGGGGACGAGTGTCGACGAGATACTTCGACAGCCGTCGCAAAGCCTCGGCGTCGGGTACCATCGCGCTCTGTCGCGCCACAACATCCGGACGTGAGCTACTGTCCGCGCTCGCGCGCACGAAGGGAAGCACTCACGAGCTTGATGGCAACCCAAGTGCCCTTGCCGCCATCCCCAGACGCGTGCCGGTCCTCAAAGTCGGCCGCGACGTCGATGCAGTGCAGCGTCTCGTCCACGATCTGCTTGTGCGCCGATGCCGCTTGAGGGCCTGCAGACCCGGGCGCGGTCTCGTCGACCTCGACGCTGTACACGAACAGCACGCCCTTGTTCTCCGCCCGGAGCTGCTCGAGGACCGGGAGTGCCTCCTCCGCGCTGTCTCCGCCCACGAACTGTCACGCCTGACGTCAGTACTCGCGACGCATCAAGCCAAACCGCGAGGACGGACGGACCTGGTTGAAGAACGTGTAGCGCACGACCGCCTCAGTGACCTTCCGCACGCCAGGGATGGCGAGCAGCGTAGAGAGGATCGCGGGGGACCAGTCGACGAGCGCGGGGATAGAGCACAGCGAATAGACGACGTACGTCCTCACCAGCGCCGACAGCGGCGTCTTGCTCGCGCTCCCGCTCCCGTCGTGCGCTTGCGAGCTCCGCCCGGCCTTCCCAGTCCCGTCCGCCGCCGTCGCGTCCGCGTACACGACGGGGGCGAGGAGCGCCGTACCAAGCAGCGTGCTCGAGACGATGCCGATGGTTGCTATTCGTCGCGCGCTGAGGAATTTCGTTCGTGGTGGGCTGAGTCCGGGCGGTGGTGGTGTGGCGAGTCCTCTCGCGCGCAGTATTGGCGGTGGTGGGCGACACGCAGCAAACCTAGGAAAGAGCTTCGCCGCCCTCGGGAGCGACATGGTGGTGTATGCCAAACAGCCAAACGCAGGAGGGTGCGTCGACAATTGGGCTACAGACGGAGCTAGTGGTAGAGGTGGTGGTGGTGGTGGACAAGAGCGTCGAGGCGGCACATCATGATTACTTCGAACGCGGACTGGAACTTGGACGGAGCGGTGTCGAGTCAGGTCATGCGATCGAGCACGGAGCAGAACGTCCTCGGACTCTCAGTCTCTGCATCGAGCGCGAGCGCTGGGCGCGTCCGCCCTGCGGATCACCCGCCCGACAGCCCGACTCCCTTCCGCCCGCGCCTCCCTCCCCTCCCCAGCGTCTTATCTCGTCCACCAAGCACGTCCACAGATTACCCGCGCACGGCGTAGATTGCGAGTGGGGAGAATCTGGTATATCGATGGCCCACAGGCAACACTACGCGAGCTATCTACAAAACGAGGCAGGACGAGGCTCGGGTCGAAGCTGGAGAACACAGATAGGGCACGCACGGGAGACGGGTGTACGTTCTTGCACGAGCGTGCAGTATATCAGAGGATGGGAATAGAGGAAGGGGGCAGGGAAGTGGAGTACAACACAGCGCACGGCATTCTTTCGACATTCGTTCGAGACTTACAACAACAACAGTCCTTCTTTTCGTTCACCTTCCATCTTCACAGTACGCGTCGAGCGGCGGCGACAAGACCGCCTCACGCACCGACGAGCTCTCTGAACTCCACGCCCCACTCCGACGACTTCTGCTGCGCCGCGACAAACGCATCGAACTTCGGGCTCGCACCCGGCTGGCTGATCTTGCTGAGCGCCGCGACCGCCCGGAGCGTGCTCCGCTGCAGCTCCGCCGCGCGCTCCAGATCCTGCTTCACCGTGTCCTTCGTCACCTTCGCGCCCTGCATGCTCTTCTCGAGCGGGCCCGTGAGCTCGTCGAGGCGCTGCGCGGTCGCCGTTGGGGCGACCTGCGCGAGCCGGAAGAGCATCATGTGGCAGATCACCTTCACCTCGTCCGAGTCGTCCCCGAGCCCCGCCGCGACGTGCCCGAGGAACTCGTGCAGGTCCAGGCGCGACAGGCACGTGTCGAGCTGCAGAGATACTCTGGTCAGGACATGATGCAGTATCGCACATCTATCCCAAAACGCACCAGGGTGTACAGCGTCTCGTACGCGGTCTTGCGCGCCTCGAGGCCGTCGTCGACCTTGTGCGTCCAAGGACCCATCTGCACCGTCCGGATGAGGTCGGGGTTCACCACCGTCTCCTTGTACAGGCTCGGGAGAAGCGCCGGAAGGTGATCCCGAATGAGGTGCGGTTTCGACCGTGCCGCCGAGTTCAGCGCCGAGAGGGCAAGACGGCGCACGGTCTATGATGATCAGCGCGGCGCTTTCACAGCTAGTACGGCCTGACTCACCAAGTCGGGGTCAGAGAGCAGCGACAGGAAGTCCATGATCACGGTGCCGAGCAGCTCGTCGAACGAGCTCGGGCTCTCCGCGAACGTGTACCGGATGGCGGACAGCACGGTCGCCCTCGTGGAGGGGTTCGGGTCCGTGATGCGAGCCTGGAGTTGAGGCAAGTAGCGAGCGGGATGCGTCGTCGTGAGCTTGCCCAAGCACGCCGCGGCGACATTGCGCGTCGTCTCCTCCTGGTTCTCCGAGTTCTCGAACAGCGGCGTCCAGAGCATGTCCGCCACCGTCTCCAGCTGCCCGTGCGAGCAGTGCGTGACGATCTACACATTTCACCACGAATTCGTTCAGGATCCGAGGGCTCAGTCTGAGTATGGTGACGACGACGCACCTCCTTGAGCGCGTGCAGAGACAGCAGCCGCTTCTCCGGGTCGTTTTCGACCATCTTCACGATCACCGGCAAGAAGTGGTGCAGGTTCCCGACGGCGATGTTGCCTGCCGCGAACGCTGCCGCCGTACGCACCTCTTCCTGCTCGGCAGTGAACCGCTCGATAGCCTGATTGAAGATCTCGTGCTGAGGCGACATGTCGCTGCTCGTCGATCAGGAACAGCACTCTGGCACTATACACAACGATACTCACATGAAACGGCCGACTTCACCCATGACGAGCAAGCTCAGGACGACTTGAGGGGTCTTCGCCTTAGAAGCAGGCTGACCTCAAAAGTCAGTATGGATCCACATTCACATTTAGAATCCAATTAACCAACCTTCAAGTGACGAGCGAACTCAGCAATCGTACCGGCCGCAACCGCACGCTGGGCCTTCACGACCTGGCCCACGCACTTCGCGACATTCGTCAAGCTCGCGTCGCTCTTCTGCGCCTTCTCGACGGCAATGACCAGGTTCGCGACGACGTGCGTCGCGATCTGCATGTCCGCCTCGACGAGCGCGGCGAAGAACGCGAGCACGGACTCAAACGGCGCGCCCGCGAGCAGCGGCGAGTGCGCGATCGCATACACGTCCGTCAGGATCTCGCGCTCGACCTCGGGGAACGTCGCCTTCGGCGCGAGCTCGAGCAGGAGCGCGACGATGTCGAGCGACGCACCGAGGAGGAGGATGTCCGACGGCACGACGTACGTCTTCAGCGTCGGGATCAGGTTCACCGGCAGGCCTTCTGGGATCTGCGAATACCTGGGTGTATTATGAGCGAAGAAACCACGCCGTTGGTCTTATTAGTGGCTTACCTCCTCAACAGCGCGTCCAGGCAATTGAAAGCCTCGATCTTGCCCGCGCGGCCGCTCTTCCTCAAGATGACCGTCACCCACTCGACCGAGCCGTTGACCCAGGCGTCGTCCATTTCGACCTTCGTCGCGACCCTAGTCACGACCTTCACCGCGCCGTCCGTGCGGCCCGTCGTCCTGCAGATGTACTCCCACTCCTTCCTGTCCTTCGTCTTCACGACGTCGGTTGCAGAGATCCAGAGGTCGCCGATGCAGTCCTCCGCGCACGCGCGTACCTCCGCATCCGTGTCGTGGTTGCTCAGGCGGCGCACTGCCTCCTCGTAGACGCGATCGGCCCACAGTCCACTCTTGACTGGCTGCAAGGCGTTCAGAAGGGCAGAGAAGACACGGAACGCCTCTGAGGCGATGCGAGGATGCTTCTCTGCCAGAGCTTGAAGCAAGAACGGCAGGATGGACTCGAGCTGCGGTGCATACACTCCGGGAGAGTGTTTCGAGAAGAAGAGAGCGAGGAAGGACATGCATGTCACCTGCAGGGCGGCCGAGCTACTCCGAGAGGAAGCGGAGAGGACGTTCTTCGCATCGGTGATGATCTGTGCAGACTGGCTCGCCAATGACCCTGGCAGCACGGTCAAAAGCTTGTGCAGCAGAGAGAATCCGGCCTCCAGCGTAGGCGCAGGGGTCTTCGGTGATTTGATCTGGTTCAACAGTGCCTTCGCGAGGGACGGCACCTGCGACTGGAGCAGACTGTACGGCGAATCCTCGACCTCCATACCTTCTTCGCGCTTCCGCTTGCCACCTACGGTGTACTCTGCGTTGCTCTGGGGAGTCCCACCGTATACACCGGTCTGGGTCAGCAGGACGCTGTACGTGGACCACACTTCCAGGCGAACGGTCTCTTCACGATCGCCGAAGCGCGAGATCAGGACGGGAGATACTTCCTTGTACAACGTAGTCAGGAGCTCTGGCCGTGTCGCAATGACCGCGGCGAGGAGCTTCGTAGCCGAACGGCGAATCTTGTAAGAAGTGTCCTCGTCGTCCTCGTACCTGAAAAATAGCGTTAGTAGGGCGCAACAAGAATACGGTGTTCTGAGACAGACTCGTCTCCGAGCTCTTCATCGTCATCGTCATCTTCGTCAGCCATCTCTTCGTCTTCATCGGCATCTCCACCAGCGTAGTTCTGGCAGGCATAAGCGGATATTTCGTATACTTGTATGATGGAACCTACCGGGTCGTACTTGATGTACTGATTGCCGACCTGGATAGTCGAACTGAGGAAGGGGGTGATCTCACTAGGACAGCGGAGCACAAGGGCTTCCAAGGCCTTATGGTATGTAAATGAGGCTGTGTGGAGTGGTGGTCGTAACAGTCTTGTAACTGACCTGTAGGCAGCTCTCGCGGAGTTCTTCATCGTCGCGTTGGGAGTCTTTCAAGACACTAGGTACGATACTACTCAGGGCGGGGGCAATCTGGTGTGGGGAATGGCGAGCCACGGCCGCCACAAGCTGGACTACTGTGCGTTGCTTCTCCAGGTTGGCAGAAGGTGCTAGGCCGGGAATGATGTACCCGTTCAAGAGCTCAGTGAATTGTTGGGGTTGTGAATACGGGAGGAACTGAGCCAATGTCGTGATAGCGCGTTTCCTCACGGCCGGACGGGAATGGGAGAGCATAGGCGTCAATACTTGTATGGGTTGGGTGTCCAGTTTCACCAGGTATCCGGGGAATCGGCTGATTAGGATCGACAAGATCGAAAGCGTCTCTATGAGGGTTTCTGGCGGCGTGCTCGACTAGTATTGCGAAGGCCATGTGAGAGCGTGAACACCGTACGGTCTCAAACAAACTCACATTCTGCAGCTGCCCCAGCAGTTTGGGTGTAAGCTTCTCGCAAGCTTTCTGCGCGATCTTGCCCTCGGGAGGCAGCTCAGAGGTGATCGTCTTCAAAGCTATAATGGACATATGGTACATGAGCGATACGGCCCCTGACCAGAGGCAAGATACGCACCCAGTCCGGCAATATCTCGCAGCTCTTCGTCCTTTCCGCCGGAGAAGTCAATCAGCTTGTCCACAACGTACTCCATGTGCGGTTCGCGGATGATCTTGATTAACTGTCCTAGACTACCATAACACACTGCTTTAGCGCAATCACTATACAACAGAGTGCGAGGCTTACCATTTGACAGCCTGGTTCTTCACTTCCGAGATCTTATCCTCCACGAGCGCGAGTACTTGTCGGAGCACTTTGTTCTCCGTGGCCTCATCGCCCAGGAAGCTATTGGGATCTTGCTTGATCTCCAACAGAAGATCATTCAGGCCCATGTACCTGCCCCGATTCGCGTCAGAGCAACGCGCGAACGCGCCCGGGCTCTGGTCACGCACCGAAAGTCCTGGTCTGGGGATTGCATCTACATATCGCGCGCGCGTGTGTGTGAGTTACTGCACGAACGGTCTCCACAGCGGCGGTATTGCATGTACCTTTTCCACCAGACCGTTCATGATGTACGTCTTCGTCATCGTTGCAGACGATAGCGGGGGGTGTAGGGAGGGAGGGTAGGGTAGGAGGGAAAGTGGCGGCGAGAAGCTGTGGCGCAAGTTCTCGGGTGGACCGGACGAGCGCCTATCCAATCACGCTCCTCGTACCGCTGACGCCGACGCGTCTGGGCACGGTCGAGCATAGAAATGCAGCCGTTATCCAGGCCGACCACGGTCCTTCCAGCTCGGGCGCACAGCCAAGTTCCGACACGCTTGCGCAGGCCTTGGCGTACACAGCAGACATGGGATCGAGTCAGTAGACCATGTCATCTTTGGCGAGCGGTCACGTAACAATACTAATAGCAGAGAGACTAGATTGCTACAAGGTAGGAGGTCGCCGTGACTGCGCACTGGGAATAGCGAATACATGCTGCGGTAGAGTACAGGTAGAGACATGCGGGGGTATGACGAATATACATATGGATCACTGCAGTCCGGGGTTCTTGGCGGAATCGTCCATGTTCTATGACGAGCCGAGGAGGAGCGCCCGAGTGCGGGGCGTGTCGGGCCTCATGTTGCCCTCGAGTGGGGAAAACCATGCCCGGAGATTCGTGTGATATCGTCGGAAGACTACCAGATACAGCGGCCCGCGTTTCTGCTGCGGGATGGGTGAGGCGTCAACACCACAAAGACAATCGATATCTCATACAATCAACGAATACTTACTTGTGGGTGTTCCGTGGGCTGCTTGATCTTTGTAATAACGCCCTGGTACCACGTCGAAGTGCCCCTGGGTTTCACCCACACGCTATCACGCCGCTGGGTGCCACATGTCAATCTCCGCAACATCCACCGTCACAACGTATCAAACACCTACTTGGTAATCGTAGTATTCGTCGTCGTCATCGTACTTTGCCTCTTCCGAATCGTACATCTCAGTGTCGGGCGTCGACTCATCCTCACTCGGGGTGGCGCTGTCCACCTCAGACAGCTCGCTCGAGTCCTCGTCGTAATCGGAGCTTGAGTTAGGGGGGTGTTCCTCATCATCGCTCGCCTGTGGCGTGCGCGCCCAGAGCTGACCCAATCGTGAGCGTTTGACCTCCATGATGATCGCTCAATTCGCTGGAAGCTTCGCGATGGCAGTAGTACTGTGCAGGTGATGTGATGGCCAAGAAGGCGATAACGCTGCGGCTGCAGGGTGGCGGGGCAATGAGTTGACGGGGGGCAAAAGATCTCTCTGGCGAAGGGACACACACCTGGTGCTTTATACCGATCCGGGTGGCGTTGTGCGTGGGTCAGTGCGTGGTTCCTGCCATTGTTCCAGCCGGCGTCCTGTTATAAGCACTGCTTGCCGCTTTTGTCAGCGCTCTATTGTCATAGGCGCCGGCACTACATCCGCATGTTACGCCCACACAACACAGCGTCCACGAGGCGCTGCCTGCGATACTTGGGTGTGCAGAGCGAGGGGGAGGCCAGGACAGCAGGGAGGCATGAGAAGGTTAGTAGAAGGTATTAGAACGAGCTGGGGACTGCCCTTCTGCCGTATCCTCCACGCGCCTACCATGCGAAGCATCTTCATAGCCTTGGGGCCTAACGACCATACCTGCTAATGAAGCCATTCATAACGAGCGTCATCACGGCGCGGAAGTAAGGCAGTGAAGCACGAACCGGCGGGAGAAGCATGTTACGGCACGGACCAAGCACTGGCGCGGACCCACCTTCATTCATCCACCTCGGTCCACATGGCCGACAACGGGTCCAAGGACACATTCTAGGAAGCCGGATATGTAAAGCTATCAAATCTTAATACATAGACCAATCCCTAGGAGATGAACAACGACGAGCAGGGCAGTCTTTGATGTGCACGGATAGGCGCGCCACCTACCAGTAGTGTCCCACATCAACATAATGACTGCGTCTATCTTGTGTCGCCTTCGCCATCTATCGGGGTCACACGGATAGAGGGATCGAAAGCGGCACGGATGTCAATCCATACTCCATCGTGATATGACCCTGCAAACATCATGATAGTAAGATACGTGATCCCGAGCGGCTCTGGCACGTCGATCAAAAGCTCACAGGACAGCCACTGAACGCCTCCACGACAGCGAGGAAGAACTTTGTCTCTGAGTTGACATCGAGTGTGAGCTTGTCGAGCGTCGGCATCGTCAACGTAGTCGGTGGCGGCACGCCCTGCTGCGGCAAGCCTACATACACCCATCAGCACACATCCAACCCACACATGATCACACGCTGCATATCAAACCAGACATACCGAACCGTGCGACGACGAACTGCCCAAACTCGAACGCGAACGCGCCGTCCGCGAGCCCGCCCGACACAGTGACATTGTCGAACACGGGGGGCGCGTCGCCCGCGGTGAGGTACACCGTGAACGGCGCGTACCCGGGCTCGCACCAGTCCGAGATGTCGTACTCGAACGGGAAGTCGGCGCCGAACGACATGAGCTGGTTCTCCACCGGAGTCACGATCGCCCCGGTGAATGGACTCGGGGTGACTGTCGATGGCTGGCGTTTGGGAAGGGCTACGGCGTGCGCGATCGCGGCGAGGGAGGTCAAGAAGAGGGCGATGAAGAGCATGGCGGGAGTGGAGGGGTGAGGTGGTATGCAGCGAGTGTCTGTCGTTAGTCGACTGAGGGTGTTAACATACTGCATCGCCGTCTTTTATACCTCCCGAGCATCCCACGACATTCCCGTACTCACCGTGCAAGAAGTCCACGACACGTCTACTAATCACCGCGCTGACCCATCCAGACCTGAGGGCGATGGCAGAAAGAGCGCAACAACGTACCAGACAGCATCCTCCGGGGATAAAACGCGGAGCGAATAACCAGAAGCCCGGGCGAACCGCAGAACGAGCGCCGGAATACGATGGGCAATGCCACTAGTGGGCATAAACCGCCGCTGCCTAGGTCGACCGTGCCGCCTCCAGGGCGCACAGACGCACCCGGACTCTATCGAGAAGGTGAGTTCGCGCGCGGAGGTGGAGACGCGTACTGGGACGCACCGGGCTGCAGCCTGGACGTGCCTCGCACGAAAATCCCAGCCCATGCGGACGAAGAGCGTACTGAAGCCCTCAATGCACCCGCCGATCAGATTCGTGCGCCGATAGGGTGCAAGGCATAGAAGTGTGGTCGGTGCCGACGGGCGAAGAGGGCGTGCCGGGTTGACAAATGGCAGATGCAGGGGGTCGCCCTCGCTGGCGCCGCTGAGTGATAGTCCAGAACCCGGTATGGATATGCGCAATAGTACAACAGAGAGGAAATAATACAACATATGCATACTCATGCACCCTCGTTCCCTGATAAGATTGTCAGTCTGTGCCTTAGGTCCAAGGTTCCGGAAGCGAAGCTTACCGGACTCCAGTGTCCATTCTTCGTGCTTCCTGATATCCTCCGCGGTCACCGTCGGCCGTACGCTGTCCAGAGACTTCAGGAAGTCGGCCAAGCGCAGTGGGGGCTCAAGGAGCTCGTCGCTCTCGATGTCCGTCCACGCCTTCTCCTGTGCGTCCGGGTCTCCCGGAGAGCATGGCGTCCACTTCTTAAGGTCCTGCAGGTACTTGAAGTGTGTCGCGGACAGGACCTTGCGAACCGGCTGCATGAGCGCATCACGGACTACGATTGCAATATCCGATCCGGAGTACCTGGACATGAATGAGCGACAAGCGATGGTCGATGGCATGCAACGATGACGCACCCGTCCGTCTTATCCGCGAGAAGGCGATAGTCCTTGTTCGTCAGATCACAGGGCGTATCGCCGACATGCAGCTCAAACATTCGTCTGCGCGCTTCAGGTCCCGGGAGGGGAATGTATATCCTCTTCTCGAACCTGACGTAGCCCGAGTCAAAATAGGACGTGAGAGGGTAGCAAGGGCTGTTCGGTACCTTCGCTTGATTGCGTTATCGAGCTGCCATGGGATGTTCGTTGCGCCGAGGACGAGCACACCGGTATCGTCATGACCCACGCCGTTCATCTGCACCAGGAACTCCGTCTTGATTCGTCGCGACCCCTCGGACTCGCCCTCATTTCGCGTGCCGGCCAGGGAGTCGACCTCGTCAATGAAGATGATTGCGGGTTTGTTCTCGCGTGCCATCTCGAACAGCTGCCGTACCAACCTTCACGCGATGCACGCACATCCCGTAAGCACACCATACCACACAGGAACGAGCGGTATGCAGATGAAAACGCACCTCTCAGACTCTCCCTGCCATTTGCTCACCAGGTCACTTGAGCTAACGCTGAAGAACGTGCCCTTCGCCTCCGTCGCGACCGCCTTCGCGAGATACGACTTGCCCGTTCCCGGTGGACCGTATAGTAGGATACCCTTCCACGGTGTGCGTTTCCCAGTGAACAGATGAGGGAACTTGATCGGGAGGATCACCGCCTCCTTCAGCGCCTCCTTCGCCGTCTCCAGACCAGCGACGTCTTCCCATTTCACGTTCGGCTTCTCCGACACGATAGCCCCGAGCAGGCCTGCCCGCAGTTTCTTGACTTCAGGATCTGTATCGTCGTCGTCATCCTTCCTGTGACGCGTCGGGATCAATACAAGTAATGCAGTGAGAGAGAACATATACGCGGACGTACTTCTTGCCTCCCCCGCCAGGTCCGCCATTCGACATGCCGTTCGCCCCCATCGCCTTCTTCGCGCGCTTGTCGTCCTTGTTCGCGAGGTACTCCTTCAACGTCTCCGCGCGGTTCAGGTACTCCGTGAACTTCGTCTTAATCAGCGCCTTCGACTTCTCGTTCTTCTCATCTGTACATCCGTAGCCACACGCCCGCACACCCGCCCGCCGTACGTGAGCCACGCGCACAAAGAGGAGCGCACGAGGCGCACGGAGGAGCACGTACACTTGAGCGCGAGCATGAAGTAGTCGAGCGCGTTCGAGTACAGCTTGTACGCCTCGTCATAGTTGTTCGCCTTGTCCTCCTCGATCGCGCGCTGCACGATCTCGATGGCCCGCTGACTTGGCTCGTTAGCACGCCCGTAGCTGTCCCACACGCAGCAGCAGCGCCAGGAGCCACTCACGTCTAAGTTGTGGGACATGGCGGGGATGGGGGTCGGGTGGTATCCACAGTGCTGGGCAAGAACGTTCTGCGGCCGCTGCCAGGGCCGCCGGGGTCGGAGGCGGTTGCCTTATCCGACAGCTGCTTGGCTTTGTTAGGATCAGAGGCTGTAGCCTAACAGTCTCAAACAAACGCCTTCACTGCGCAAGCGTCATAGTGTTGGCCTTGTGTGCCGATCCCTTGACAATGCGCGGTCCGTCCCATTGTCGGTCGATTTGAGCATGGCGATTCTGCCTTGCGATCTCGGCCACGCATCGCTCAGTATGCGCAAGAAGAATCGGATTATGCGATCCATTACGATACAGGCGTCGTTATCATTACTACAACATGCCATGCCGAGTCAACGTTGTGAAGCCCGTTCGCAAACGTCCATGTCAAACGCGGGAGGCGCAGATCGCGAGCGCGACAGTACTCGGCATCCGCATCCCGTCATACCGACGGTACTTGGCGCGTGCAGCCCGCCGCAGAGAAGCCCGAGGAGGAAGGAGCACGTGTGCTGAGTGCGAGCCGATCAATAAGGGGAAGTACTACTTCTACATCAAGGGTCGTCGTAACCGTGAAGCGGGAGAGAGACGCAATAAAGAAGAACGAGACGAAGAGCGCGAGCGAGGAACGGAACGTCGTGCATGAGAGTCAAGAGAGAGAAACACAGGCAGAAAACGGCGGTCGCCTCGCAGGCTTCCGTTGCACATGTGGTCAAACGAAAAACCTACGTAAAACGCAGCAACATCGGGGCAGCGTAACCTCCGCAAGTCTCCGACGGCAGCGCATGCTGGGGTCCGCTCAGGACATGTACTGAACCGGCGTAGTCGTCATCGCCTGAGCGTTGACATGGACATGCGTCGCCTTCTCCACGGCGTGGCAGACTTCGATGCTCTGAATCCACGGATGCTTGATGATGTCCTCGATGAGCGACCGCATCTTCGGATTTGGCTCGAGCATCTTCCGGAGGAGCGGCCGACACGCCCGCGGGGAGAGGTTGTTGATCGTGGGCGGGCACGCCGACTGCGACGGGGTATTGCACGCGGCAAGATAGGCTGCGAAGAGTTGGTCGGTCGGCTGCGCCACGGTCCAAGGGAGCTCTTGGAAGTGGAGGCAGTAGTAGACGATCCCGCACGCCCAGATATCGACCAAACGGGCGTCATAGGCTACATGCCCAGAACCCGAATGATTAGGAGAAGCAGGCGAGTGAGGCAAATCCATTTGCTTACGTTTGCCCAGGAACTGCTCTGGGGCAATGTAGGGCTCACTGCCGCAGAGGCCCGTAGACATGTGGATCGTCGACTCCCAAGGCAGACGATATACGGTCGAGGCACCGTAATCACCGATCTTCCCATTCGATCGCGTAAGCCCAATGCTACTGCGGATTAGCCAACACTCCGACATACCTTCAGGTGACCCTGCAAGTCGAAGAACAGATTCTCCGGCTTGATGTCGCGGTGGGCCACACCTTGGCTATGAAGATAGGCGACGCCGGTCAAGATCTGCTTGAAGCAGCACTCGACCTCGCTCGGGGACATGCCACCGCGCTTTATGGCCGCATACAAGTCGCCGCCAGGACAGAACTCCATGACTTCGCACCAGTGCTGGTTCTCGTCTTGCACGAGGTCGACGGTCTCGACGACATTGACATGATGTAACGTCGACGAGATGCAGAACTCCGCTGTGAGCTTCTTGACATACTCCTTCTCCGTCTCGTTCTTTCTCCGCTTCCGGAACTCCTATATAGCGGACGCTTTAGCGGTGCTCGTCGGCCACGCATATAGGCAACGTACCTTGACGGCGTAGAGCTTCTCCTCGGAGCGATCCCACTTGTGGGCCAGGCGGACGACGGAGGTCGCGCCCTTCCCGATAGCCACCTTCTCGCACACGCCATACTTCTTCAACAAGCTCACGGTGCTCGCCCCAGCCTCTGAGCGCCCATCTCGGTCCGAGTTCGACTTCTTGCTACTGGCCGTCGAGCGGGCGGACGACCGGCGGACCAGCTTGGGGGTGCCGAGCAGGTCCTTGAGCGTGAACTTCTGGCCGCTGTCGGAGTGGACGGAGGGCGGGCCCTTGCGCGTGGCCTTCTCCTCCCCAACGGAACGAGTCGGTGATATCAGCGGGGCCGTGGGAGGGGGGAGTTCCTTCTTCGGGGCAACCTTGGACGTCGGCTCTTTGACAGGTGCGACGATTTTGCCCCCAGAAAGCCCAGCGGACATGCTGGGAGCCCTGCTGGGCGGCTGGGTGGAAGGGACGCTCCAGCTCTCACACTCGGACGCTGAGGGAGACTCGCTAGAGGAGGGCGTGATAGACCCGGTGGACGAGTTGTGCTTGAGGTGGGGGGCGATGCCGTTCATGGCAAGCTTGTCGAACTTGTCAAGTTTGGCCATGTCCTCCAGGCTCTTGCGGGTATGACCGGGGGACTTGTCGTAGAGGTGGGAATCGGGCGGAGGTAGAGGAATGTGGGCGTTTGCCGGGTCAGTCAGGCCAGATGTGGCTATAGCTCTGCCGTGGGCGGAGGGTCTGCGAGAACGTGACTTGCCGTTGGTGTGAGCTGCCGAGGAGGGGGGATGAGGAGTGAGTAATGCAGAGCATGGAGCAGGGCACGCACCATGCGGCGGTTTGTCTGAACCCTCGGGGCTCTCACCCTCGGTTTGTGTTGTATCTGTGGAATCTACCATTTGATGCAGAGGGGAAGGGTGTACGAGCGGAATTGTGGGGGGAGCGGGGACGAGGTCGGAGGCGATGGGAGGGATGGACAATTAAGAGAGCTGGGGAGTGAATGGAGCAGTGGTCGTCGGGCGAGAAGGAGTTTATTGAGATATCATGACGGTATGGGAGAGAAAGGGATGTGGGCGGAGAATAGGAAGGTCGCGGGTGGATGGGCGTGCGAGGGGCGAGCCCACTCGCGGGTGTGGATATGCGGGAGCTGGCGAAGGAGAGGGAAAGGACGAGGGACGAGGGACGCTGAGGGACGAGAGCTCGAGCACTCCGTCCGCTGCAGCGCCACCCCCCTTTCGTTTTTATCCAGGGCTTATGTAAGCGCTCGCTCGCTCTCTCTCCCTCCGGCGTCTATCGTTCGTCGTCGACAGCCGTCCGTCTCTCGTCCACGTCCTGCACCATCCGGCAGCTGCACGCCGCCAGCGACTCCGAGCAGCCGTCCGAGCGAGCGACCCCGACTGCCCGCGCTCCGAGCCG
Source organism: Trametes polyzona (assembly GCA_022606195.1). Classification (NCBI taxonomy): domain Eukaryota; kingdom Fungi; phylum Basidiomycota; class Agaricomycetes; order Polyporales; family Polyporaceae; genus Trametes; species Trametes polyzona. Next base: position 524,518 of record JABYQF010000001.1, on the reverse strand, counting down.
CCGTCCGACGGCCTCACTTCGATCTCAGCTGCGCCCGCACCGGCAGCGCCGACAGCGTCCGGCCACGGCGGACGTGAAGCGCGTGGCCCGGTCCAATGCCGCCGTGCACGTTCTCAAGCCGTCTGACCTCGGCGGACTGCAGCCTCTCCCCATCTTACGACAGCGCTGGCGACATCCGCGTCGGATTACGCCGTGGGCATCCTCCGCAAGCGTGGCCAGCGGCCCTGGCCGACCTTCTCGTCCCACACGAGGTGATCCCTGCGCGCGAACGTCCCGTCTCAGAACCGCACCTCTGTCCCGTGAATCCTGCCCCTCCGCTCCTTCCGCCTGCCACTTCCTGCCACGAATCTGATAGAAGCCCATTCATTTCCCGAGCTAAACTTGTCTCTCCTCTCCACCGAATCCAGCGAATCGTTACACCGCTGGTACAAGTTTTCTACCAAATCGGGTTGGCCTCACCTCGTCGGGCCTCCCTGGCCCGCTCGGTGGATAACGCGTCTGCGAGGCCGAGGTGCTCTGTCCGTATTTGCTGTTCGCCCGGCCGTCCAATCCGCAAGCGAGCCTTTAGTTCCTCGTACCTCAGCATAGAGCACACACCTGGAGAAGCATGACACGGTCATTAGAGAGTATTACTATGCTCTCAGCTCCAAAAAATGAATACGGAGCTGTAGAAATGCTCAATGTGAGGAAGCAACACCAAAAGAGAGCAAACAACCCCCTTCAATTCAAATACCAAGAAAGCAGAACAAGTCCAAAGGCTAATGGCAATACGAGTGGCGCATTCGCTGTTCTGACAGAAAAGATCTCAAGTTACAGGTATCAAAACAATGAAAGGAGAAAGAGGAGGCCAGCCTGGGCCACATCAGCGAGGAACTCTGAAAAGCTGTCAACACCAGTCGGCCTTGACGAGGTCCCACACCCCCTCGAAGAGAGTGCCATAAGTAATATAGGATGTATATGTTCCTCTGTTGGCACCGTCCGTAAGCAGGGCAACAAATTCACCCAGGGTAGAAACGATTAGGGTTCCCGAACCGCCGGCCTTGGAGAAGGTGCTCGAGGCGCGCTCATGGGGAGTGACTCCACATTGCCGGTCCGAAAGTACCGTCGGACCCATGACGTGAACTTCGTGAGTGTTCCGACGGCGGTGTTGGTGGCGGATCCACGCTTGAGGACTCGGAGGTTGAGGTTGGTTAAGGAGGCCGTTTTCAGAATTCTTGAAGTCTGAGGGGACGTCCACACGCTCGTAAAGTAGTTACTTCAGCTTCGCTTCGGACATCTCAGGACCTGGAACAGAAACCGGGCGGGAGCACAGTGGAAATGAATGGCTCACAGTTAGGATCAATAATCCACCCACCAAGGCTCAAGACAATTCCGATCGTGGATGTAAACTTTGCAGAGGGTCAAGACGCACCGTGGTAGCTATACTCGTCGTTGTGTCCGTCGAGCCGGAAGATGTTAGGGCGAAGAGCCTGCTCCCGACACGCGGAGAGAAGGGCCCAGAGTGCCCTGCATCGTCGCCTTACGGCCGGTGACAGGAAGTCCGGGGCCAACAGAGACATTGTCAATGACGGCCTTGAGAGAGTCACCCTCTTCGACGGGGGGAAGAGCGCTGGGCCGTGAGCGGAGGACGAGTTGGCGAAGATGAGGAGAGCCTTTTCACAACACTCTTTTTGTCGCAGTCGGCCGTACCGACGTACTGATCGAGGTCGATCTCGACAGGTACGTCAACCTTGTCCGCTAAAGGAAGAGAAAGAAAGTGACTTAACACAGACGAAGAACACATAAGAGGACGACAAGAAGGTACTCACCGACGTTGGGAGCGATAAGAATTGACATGAGTAAGGGAGGCTTTTCGACTAACGCACCGCTTTGGCGAGCGAGTTAACATAGGTAGAATGATGTGGGGAAGCGTTGGCGCGTTGGGGGTGGCCGGGCAACGCCTGCAACTTGCAAGCATGCTGGACAATATCTGGTGGACTTGAGCTCAATATCCTAGCGGGATGGTGGCCGACCCTCCCAGGTTCCGCCCCCTTGTCGGGGGTCGTACGTCACGCAGCGGCGGTACCCGTAGCGCGGTTATATCTAACGAGAACGAAAGGTTGTAATACAGTATATAATTACATTGGCTCACTCGTTTCTACCCATACACCCGTTTTTGCGAGGAAGCCGCTCCCAGTATATCGGAGCCTCTGGCACCAAGAATTGCTCGGAGTGCCATGCCGAGAAGCCGTCCAGCGCATAGACAGCGGACAACCACTACGATGCCGTAGAAGCAAGGGAGCCCAGAACCATACAGTACATGCACGGCTTAGGAGGGAATCTGTGTGGTCTCAGCTGATATCGCCTACACCTATGAGCTCCGTGCGCCCGTATTCAGCTAGGGAAGCCCGTGTCACCCGTCCAGAACGCCTGAGACACGTCGGTCTACTCTGCCCGACCCACGACGAGCAAGGGCATAGACATGCCGAACTATGTGCGAGCCTCCGCACAACGGTACCGCCGGCCAGTAAAATACGGGGGCAGCCACTAGCTTTCCCCGACCGCGGTCAGTGGGAGTGCCTTGTCAGCACTCGGGCGAACACGGATGCGTCATGGGAGACTTCCAGACGAGTCGAGACAGCGTGGATCCTTTCTGCGGAGCGTCATGAGCAGCCGGAACCCAGGCGAACAGGACCTTCTGCCTTGGTGCGTAGCATCTGTATACATACGAGACCGCTTATTGGCAGCCATGACACCTCAGACGCTTCGGTGTACAGACGAGCGACCGTGCCAGAGAGATACCGCACCTCAAGGAGAATGAGCTGTGCCGTTTCAAGCAAGAGGGGCCCCGCGAAGCACGGTCGCGAAGAAGCAATGTGAAACTGAGTGGCGATAGGACCAGAAGTGAACCGCGGAAACGTGTAGCTCAGTTTGCACGACCATGTAACAGATTCCAGCAAACGGCACCGACAGCAGGGGAGAGGCGACAGCCCGGAAAAGACAAGTTCAAACGGCCCAAAGGGCGCGTGCCTGGTGCTACACCGTTCTGCCGGTCTGCCGGAGCTGCACAGTTGGCGTGATAAGGTTGCGGCAGAAGCCGAGTGGCTTTGCTCACGTAAGCGCTGGCTGCATTCCCGCACTCGGACAGGCCCATCGCTCCCCATCGACCCTCCTCAAGAACAAGGTGAGCTCGCTGTCGCGCCCGACGTCGGTCCCTGGACCCCTCTGACTGTCTCCCTGCGTTCCTCTGCCGTCTTTTTCGCAGCCGACATGGTCAACCTCCGGTCTCAAAAGCGCCTTGCCGCATCCGTCGCGGGCGTCGGCAAGCGAAAAATCTGGCTCGACCCCAACGAGCAGGCTGAGATCGGCAACGCCAACTCGCGCACGCACGTCAAGAAGCTCATCAAGGACGGCCGTATCATCATCAAGCCCACTACCGTCCACTCGCGTGCGCGCACCCGGGACCTCCTCGCTGCGAAGCGCAAGGGTCGCCACACTGGCCCCGGTAAGAGGAAGGGTACGGCCGATGCTCGTATGCCCACGAAGGTCCAGTGGATGAGGAGACAGCGGGTTCTGCGTCGGTTGCTCAGGAAGTACCGGGAGGCGGGCAAGATCGACAAGCACCTGTGAGTCTTGCGATTGGTTTCCCGTGAACGACAGCCCCTCATACGAGCGCCTTGTGCTCCACAGCTACCACCTGCTCTACCAGAAGAGCAAGGGTAACGTCTTCAAGAACAAGCGCGTTCTCATGGAGTACATCCACAAGGCCAAGGCCGAGAAGACCCGTACCAAGGTCCTTACGGACCAGATGGAGGCTCGCCGTGTCAAGAACAAGGTACGACAATCTGCTCCAGTGCGGTCAATGCAACGACTGACGCATTCATTAGGCGGCCCGCGAGCGTCGTGCTGCGCGTCTGGCGGAGAAGAGGCAGGCGATCCTCGCCGTCGAGCACGATGCCCCTGTTCTCCAGTAAACAGGAAGCACCACCCCCTTTTGCACCCTCACCCGCCATATCCACCCGCCGCCGTACTCGTACTTTGTATCCTATGCTATGCACGCCCCACGATCAGTACGCCCAAGCCCATGCATCCATGTTATCTACGTGGTTTCTCGATGTCATCTCCGCAGCACGGAGCTGTTGCAGTCTGCTTTCCCAGGATGATATTTCCCCTCGGTTGGTTGTAATGATGTACACATAGCATCGGGACTGAGACGTGACGTGTATAGACGAGCAGAATGCATTCCTGGCAGAGGCCTCAAACCTTGCCAGAACGAACTGCTCTGAACTGTAGGAAGGAGCAAGCTTCGCGTCACGAGAGCGCGAATCGTTCGTTCAGACGGCCAGCTCTGCCGCAAGTGGTATCGGCGATGTGAGAGCGTTGCGGTCGCCGCATTATTGACAGAAGTCCTTCTGACCTCTCCGCGAACACAACGGCGGGTTCTCTCGATCGCCGGGAAACGATCAGCTCAGGGGTTGGCCCAGTATCTGTATTGCTATCGCACGCCTTCATACAAGCGTGCACAGTAACACACACGCCTACAACCCATGACCTTCCTGCTAGCCGCTCCCCGACTCCCGAGGGGCCGAACTCTCGAACGCCATAGCGGTCACTTCTCCTCCCCGAGTGCTCAGGGTGCATCCCCAATTCATGGCGTTTGTATCCGCTCGTTCATACGGCGGCCGGCCCATCGAGCCTCGAGCCTGAGGTCCCGGGAGCCCAGTGACGACGAACAGCGAACGCCCGCTGACTTCCCCGGGAGGTCCGCGTCCTTCGCCCTTCCCATTCGCTCTTCGCATTAAGGCTTCGACCACCGCCGCCGAGCACGCGCGGCGAGTCAGAGCAGGACGTGCGCGAGGTCCATGCACATCCGCTTCACGTCCCGCTGCTTCGCGACGGCCTCGACCATCTCCCGGGTCACCACGACCACGTCCTCCGTCTCTGTCTCCCCGCCGCGCCCTTCCTCCTCATCCCCATTGGGCCGCTCTCCCCCTCCTTCTCCTTCTCCTGCCCCGAGTCCTGCGCCCAGACCGAGGGGGGAGCCGTCGGACCGGGCCTCGGCGGGCGTCTGCTTGCGCCGGCGGACGAGGAGGCCGCACTCGTTCAGGGCGAACGCGGCGTCTTCGACGCGCAGGTTCGTCGCCCGCGCGATGTCCGCGAGCGTGCAGCGGACGACGACGTGCGTCGTCGCGCTCCCGTCCGGCTTCGCAGTCGTCTCCAGCGCACGCAGCGACGTCCACATCGGGTCTGCGTAGAACAGTCAGCACTGAACATTCAGCGACCGCCAAGAAGACAGAGGGCGTGAAACAAAGGCGTGTGATATCACAGAGGCAGAAGGCACAGAACGCACCGTTTGTATCGTTCGCTTGCGCAGTGCGCAGGGCCATTGCAGCAGCCGGGATCTCTTCGCCGTCCCAGCCCTTCGTGCTCTTCCTCCGCTTCGTCCGCGAAGCCGTCGAGCCGTCCTCCGTGTCCCGTGACGGCGACTGCACGAAGGCGTCCGTAACATCGCCCACAGCACCTGTCGTCACTACCTGTGCCGTATCGGGAGGCAGGACTGACAGCAACCGTCTGCACGTGTACGGGCGGGCGGGCATACGCGGAATGCGTGCCAATGCGTACGTCAGTGGCCACACGCAAGCGACCGAGGAAAGAGCGGGCACGCACCGGAAGAAGCGAACCAGTGTCGAGATCCAGTACGTGAGGTAGCTCCGGAGCCCGAGGTCAGAGAGCGGCCGCTCGGGCGTCCCGACCTTGCCTGCGCGGCGGGAGAGCTCGTAACCTAATTCGGTGAATCAGCAACCTAATCCTCCTATCGGCGGCGGGCGCCAGGGCGGGACGGAGAAGGCGGACGCACTGAACTCGATGAGGAGCATGCCGTAGCCCTTCTTTTGATAAGGCGGAAGCACCACGATGCAGGCGAGGTTATAGTCATCGTAAGATACCTTCTCCTACGGGGCGGGCAAGATCAGCGGCTACATGGTTGGGTCCCCGACTGCGTGTGCCTCGCACCTTGGAGAAGAATCCGAGGACGTGGTCGCGCTGCGAGTCTGCATCTGTCAGGATGTAAAACAAGACTGTCGGGCGCTATCAGCGATTCCACCCCATGGGCGCATAACCGATGACACAACGCGTACTCACAGTTGTCGCAGTCGAAAAAGAGGGTCTTTATGTCAATGAACAACTTGCCGAACAGCGACAGGTTCTGGCAGTACAGCTGGACCGCGTGCAAACATTGCCCCCGTCAGAGCCCGATCGATGCGCGGACTTAGGGGGCACCAGCACGCACCTTCTCCTTCGCCCCATCGACCTCCCAGATGATGTGCGCCCCGCGCTGATAGACTTTACGCCCTGGCGGACTTCGCCGGGTACACTTTTTCTAAGACACCTGGCGGCCGTCAGCGGGACGGTATGTAATGCGCGGACTGTGCGGACGCACGATGTGCAGCTCCCATGAGAGCCCTTCTGCCATGTACTTGAAACACCGGTCGCAGACCCAGAGGGTCGAGTGCTGCGTGGCATGGCTGCGCCCCAACCCCCCTGCAAGAAGTTCGGAAGTGCGCCCATGTGTCCGGATTGCAGAGCGCGACACGCCCGAGAGCTTGGCGGAGGAGGAATGGGGTGTATGCGCGCTGGGCGTGCCTGCGTCGTCTGCCTCGACCTCGCTCAAAGGGTACGGCGAGAAGTACCTGCCCCACCCCATCCCAGCATCAACAAGGGGGTATGTACGCAGCGCGCAGCAGCGAGAACGCACGCACCACGTCTTGATCTGCCACCGCCCGAAAATGACCTTGTCAAAGTTCCTTTTCGCGGTGATCTGCCTTTGGAACTGCACGTCGTGCTCTTCCTCCGTGATCGGGGCGGTAGGAGGACCCTGCTCGTTCTCCGGCCGCGTCGACGCCTCGTCGACATCTGACCGCGCAGGCGAGCCCGGCCGGCGCGGGCCCTCCCCGTCCTCCGAGCCTCTCTTTCTCTTGCGGCTCGTGCCGTTGCTCGCCATCCCCGCCTCGTGGTCGCCTGCAGGCCGCACGTCGCGCGCAGGCACCCACTCGTCCAGGCGTTTGTCCGTATTTACATAATGCACGTACGCCTCTTCTCCGCGCCGGTCGAGGACGTGCGCGTGCTCTATACATCCGCCCGTGTGGCCCAGTGAAGCATCCGACCTGCAGAGCGAGCGGGGCGACTCACGTTCGACACCGTCTTTGGTCACGACGTAGACCTCCTTGTCGCCCCCAGTGGGCTCCGGCACGTGGAACGTCTTGGGCATGCGGCTGCGCTGTGCTTCTGTGCGGGCTCCGTGTAACCTCCGCGTGTCTTGGCAGGAAGCGATCGAGGACGAGTCGAGCAGGTATGGGCCTAGAGGCGCGTGAATGAAGTCCGACAGCACACGGTGTATCTCCGCAAGTACGCGTGGTTTGCGGCGGGCGAGAGAGAAGCGAGCGAGGTTGAATGGTCTCGAGCTCTCGTGGTGGTTTGAGTAGAAGGTGTGCTCTGTGCGGGTGGTCTCAACCTTGGCGGTCGACAGTGACGAGGGCAGTCGTGCGGCCCACAAGCCCGCACGCTCCCCATCATATCCTTTGCGGTGAATGGTCCTCAAATAACCATTGAGCAAGCAGCAATGTCACAGCCTAACTAGCATCCTCTTTTGCACCCTTGTGTCCAGCAGCAGAAACAACCGCGACTCAAACAAGTTCCGGACCGCCGACCGGATCGGACCGTACGCGCCCGGTATGTAGTGAGTACTGTTCGAGACGATGGTCATGGACTCGACGGCGCATAAAGCCCATGATCACGGTATCGGCATGGATCATGAGCGGGTATCGCATTGCGGAGAACATTGGACGAGTATGACGGACATGACAGAGAGTGGATCAACAAAAGTAAGGTACCAAGCTAGTACACACCCAACCTCGGTGTCGACGGCGAGACCAACCTCAGCGTGCTGTCCGGGCCCGCGAACGACGCGTCCACAGGTGCAGCACCATACCGCGTCAACGCATCGTCCCATCCCAGCCCAACACGCCCACCATCCCTCTCGCGCATCCTAACGCTCGATTCGCCGCCCTCCGCAGGTGAGCTCCCAGCAGCGGCCCAGTCGTCTCCGTATATCTCGCGCATGACTGCGTCCATCTGGTCCTCACCGTCGTCGTCCTCCACACCTTCGTTCGCCGAACCTTGCTGCACCTCATTCCCGAGAGGCTCGTGTTCCTTCTGCTTGCGCTTTCCGCCAAACTTGGGGAACCGTCCGTTGAACATCGCCTGGCACGTCCTCGGAGTCAGGCTCGCGAGCGTCAAGACCGAGCGACGAACGTCCGCCCGTCGCGTGTACCCGATCCCGTTACCAATTTGCCGCACGCCTTTGGGAAGCTGTGGGATGGGCGCGGACAGAGGAGGCGTTTCCGGACGCGTCCGCCGACGAAGCCTGCTAGTCCAGCTCGGGGCACCCAGCGAGTCATCAGTACTTCCAAGAGACAGTCCTAGAATAGACCTAGCATGGCGCAGTTGCACAGGAGACGGCTCAGGATCACCAGTAGCACCTTCAGCGATAGCTCCCAGAGACATTCCAGACGCAGAGCTTTGCAAGTCAAAGTTGAGGCTAGAGTACCGCCGCAAGTTCCCAATCTTAGCCGAAGAGCCAGAGACCCCGTTCGGGAGTGCGCCAAACTCGCCAGAAGTAGATAGTAGATCCTCTCTTTCCGGAGTACGAGCACGACTGCCAGGGACGGACAAGCCTCCCAGAGTAGGAGACGGCGCGAAGTCCTGAGGTCTGAGTGTCTTGTCGCTAGGGCCGTATTCGTCGTGTAGGGCCTGCAAGTGTCCGCCAATCGCAGGCGAACCTGAGAGAGCCGCATCGCCCACCGGTACAGATGACCGCCAATCGAAAGCAAACGACTCATGACAAGTGGCAGGAGAAACGAGGGTGCGGCCGTTTCGGCGATCCAGGTCTTCTTCCGCCTCATGTTCCCGATCGTCTAGGTCCTGTATAGGAGAATCTCGTTGTCGAGCAAAAGGGGCTGAAGAGGCGTCAGTAATGTAACCGTCTGCAACTCCCGATTGTTGCACGTTACCTTCGGCTCTTTTCGTGACAACATCTTCCCAATTACTGCAGGAATACCGATAAGTTGTCGCCGGCAGTGCGTTCGAGAAAATGCCACCTACACGCCGTGAAAGTACGCATGCATCCTGACCCCAGGGCCATCGATGCGAAGAGCTGGGTTGCGTTGCAAGCACTGCACCGAGGGTCTGTCAGGTTATATCCATACCCGCCATACAGTTCGACAGAGCCACCCACGCGGATGATGAGATGACAGGCGTTCTCGTCCATGGCAAGCTGTTCGTCAGTGAATGCGGCGTGCAGGATCTTGCTTTGAACAATGGAAGCGTGATCGGCATCCTTCTGCTCTATGAACGGGTGCTGCAGCGGATCGTGAGGGGTGAGAGAGTGATGCACAGCAAGGCAAGCTCACGCACCGTGCCCATCAGCACCCAGAACAGGACCAGGCCGAAGCTCCACCAGTCTACGGCATAGTCGTACTCCCACCCTAGGATCATCTCCGGGGCTTGGTACTGCAAAGAGTTCGGGGGAGGAACGCGTGGCGTTACAAGATCTCTCTCGTCGTCGTCGTGGAGAAAGACAGCATCATCAAAGTCGGAAACGATGAGATGGCCGTCTTCTCCAATGAGGATGCTATCGGGTTTCAGAGTAGTGTGAACGATTCCAAGCGCGTGCAGACCAGATATGCCTTCGACCTTATGACAGGCTTGAGCACGGCCAACATGACTTTGAGATAGTATCAAGTACGCACCAGCTCTGCTGCACACGCGATGGCTTCTGGCGACGACAAAGGCCCCTGCGACTCGATGGCATTCCGCAGGGTTCTGACGTCCGTACGGTCCTGGTGTACAGATATAGTCGATATCGCATACTCAAGAGAGACTACGAAATGGATCGCTTACCATGACGAGGTACATTGCTCGATCATCTTCAAAGCTCCAGTAAAGTCTGACAGTGAAGGGGACAGAGCATTCTGTCAAGACCCGCAGGATTTTCTGTTCGCCCATAATTCGCGTAGTCAACGTGGTGGCATTGTAGCCGGACTTCCTGACCAGTTTGACGGTGTGCACTGCACCGCTTTCAGCCTTGCGTGCAATCAGGGTTTCGTCGACGTCCCCGACTCTTAGGGTCCGGATATACTCGAAATCTACGGCCCCCACGGCGACGCCGCGTTTAGCCTAGAGGAGGGTAATGAGCGATCTCGTCCACCATCCCATGAAACGAAGACGATACCTTTGGTGGGCTATGGGAGATACCTTCCATGGCCTCCATGATGACGCTGAGCGGTTTGCGCCGTTTCTTCTTGACGACCATGACTTCCTACCCATGCAACGTCTCGTGAGGCATGACAGATACCCTGCACAAGAAAATGCGCACCTCGACCTCGTCATCCAACCATCCGGAATCAATGGCCTTGATGTTCCCCACCTCCTGTAAGAGGGTGCGTCAGCCACGATACGGTGAGGTTGGAGTGGTCGCCTTACCTCAACCTCGAAGCTCTGATCAGAAGGCATGGTGCTGCTCCGCCAGTCCGACTTCGAACCCACGGTAGAGCGCGACTCCGAGGAGAAAATATCTCCCAGGCTCTTCACGCGTAGCAGAGAAGGCTGCTCTCACAATTATCAACAGCAACCGACACACTGCAGTTGCGCTGCTTACCTCTTTAGCGAGGCTACTGGTAGAACAGAGCGTTTCTCCCACTGACAGCCCGGTCGACACCGAGGGCATGTGTGTGTCCAGCGCATGAGGTTCCGATATCTGTTTACATGGGATCGTGAATATGATCGGAGTCTTCCAGGTCGCCCAAGAGAAAGTGGTACACACTATGCTCCGTGCGGCTTCGACATCGAGGTTGGGGAGCGGTGGGGACGAGTTGGCCATGGTATTTGCTCACACAACGTCGCCGTTTAGGGTTTGTACGCGCTGCAGGCCCAGGGCGAGTAGCGGGTAGAAGGGGAGGTGGTGGTGGTTATGAACCAACGAACGGCTTCCCATTCGGGAAGCTCACGGCTTCGCCAACCGAGATCGACGGTGGATCTCGATCATTAGAACTTCGACGCAATCACAGCCCTGCGATTCGGTGATCCCACATCGAAGCCAACAGAACGCATGTGGGAAAGAACAGAACTTGTCAACTCTAGGAGCAATGTAACTCATATCTAGTCGAGCTGTGTCGTGTACATGTACGGGTACATCTAACTCTACATGGCGGTCTCGAGACATAGTGTACAATCCATTTCCGGGACCCAGGGCACATCCATGACGTTCGTAGCGTAGTGCGTGCTCATCTCTTTGGACGAGGGGTTGCGGGGAAGGAAGAAGGCTTTAGAAGTCATCTGCACCGGCGTCACCCCAACCACCGCGGTCTCTCATACCGCCAGTCCCACCGAGCTTGCCCTTGCCTCTAGCCTTCCTGCCGCCGAGTTCCTTGTACATTTCCCGCATCTCAACCTTGGACGGCCTGGTCGTCTCCGCTTCTTGCTTCCACTTCTCCTCCCGAATCTCGCGTGGGGTCTGCTGGCCCGAGCGCGGCGACTCGTAACCGGAGCGGGACAGAGTGGGCGGGGGACGGTTGGGTACGCTGCCAAGGTAGATAGTGCGCTGGAAGTAGTTGTCAGTCGTAGGTACTTGCCTGGAGCTGTCAAGAAAGGGGACGTACCCAGTTCTGCTTTGACTCGCGCTTCGTCCACTTGCCCGGCGGCAAGCTCTCATCGTGGAAGTTCTCTTTCCGGTAATGCTGGAACCATACTGCACAACCGTTAGTCAGCGCCCTTGCTCCCCTTTCCGCTCGCTGCTGAGTGAGGCTTACCGTAATTCAGAGTCTGACTCTTGTTCCATCTCCTCGATACCCGCGAGCACCGCGCAAGGTCCCGGATAGATAGTTGCGAGAAGATGCGCTGGGATACGTCGGTGGGGAACGCCCTGAGCGGGTCTGTCGAGATGGATTTGTGGGCGGTCAGGGGTTGAAGGGGGCTCGGACGGAGACCCCGTCGAGTGGGGGACTGAGCGCGGGATCCCGGACGAGACGCCGGCCGCGATTGTGAGGGGGTGCCGGGAAGAGACACCTGGCAATTCCTCTCGTCAGTCTTGGGCTCATCCGGCCTAAAAAACATCATCGACTTACGACATTGACAAGCTCGTCGTCGTCCTCATCCCGATCGCCGTGAGGGGTCGTGCGGCCGGTAGCATTCCGGTCAAAGTGCGCGCCGAGCTGCTTATCTAGCGACTCGAGCGTCTGGGTGCGTAGGACGCCTTGCAAGAGACTCATGCTGTCTCAGAGACGGTTTGTGCAGAGGGGATGGTGGTGGTAGCTGATAGAGCGATGGACCCTCTCTCGACTCTCGGCGCCCTGCGACTCGTCCCGACATTGTGGGGGTGCACGTGCATGACGTCACCTGGTCCTGCGACCCGGCTTCTCGATATGGAAGGTGTCTTCGTTCCTTCGTTCAAGCGCTGGCGCCCGTCGCACGCACGGTCGTGTAGAACATGACAGTATCTCCGAGTTCGTTCCAGAAACACACTGAACACGGATCTGCACATGGATGCCAAACAAATCGGGACGAGCAAGACGAGTCCAGAAAGAACGCCTCAAAAGAAGTTGGACAACGCAGAAGTCATGCCATATGCAGCGGCGACCACGGAGATACAAACGATAAACAAGCAATGTAGAAACATAAAGACAGACACAAAAGCCCAGAGCACAGAACAGAGCCGTCGTACTCGTCGCTGCAAGTAGAGAAGTGAGCATAGAATCAAAGAGGAGCTGTAAGAACCGATTGCGTACAGAGTTGCTCTCGCTTGCACGTTTGCTGCCATCTTCTCCAGCGAGACAAGGGGGGTGGATTAGTTCCCCCAAGCCTTACCGCCGCCGTCCGCGTCCTCGAGTCTTCCGGCCGTTCGTCCATCGTCGTCTTCGCCCCCGGTTCGCTCGAGTCGGCTTGCGGTCGGTCCTGTTCGGCTGGCTGTCTGCAAAGAAAAAAAGAAGGAAAGAGGAGCCAAAAGAACGAAGAGAGATAGACGTGATCTTAGAGACCCTTAAGGCCTGCCTCGCCGCTCGGTCAAACGGGCCATGACACCCTCCCGTAGACGACTCGGACGAACCCGCCGGGCACACCTGCAAGCCCAGGTCTTGAAGTCGGTCTTCGTCTCGATGCGCGCAGCTCGTTGAGGTTGATGTCCGGAGGTCGGGGTGGAGGTCTACAAGGAAGGCTGCAGGGGAAGAAGGGGTATAGTTCAGCCATTCAAGGGATGCGAGCCGCAGTCTACGAATCTCTTTTTTCGTTTTTCTGTTATCATGCTTTTTTCGGGGTTTAGTGGTTTTCGAGACCGAGACCGAACCGGAGCCGGAGCCGGTTACCGAGACCGTCGAACGCGGAAGTCGAGTCGAAGTCGGAGGGTGAGGGGCAAAGCCACCTCTTTTGAAGGAAGGATGATGTCGCAATGACAAGACGCCACACCCGCACGGAGCAAGGAGTATTGACCGACGTCCCAGACCTCGACCAGAAGCTGTATCCGAGGGCGGTCCACCAAGAGCAAGGAGGCTAGCACTCGCTCAGGGCTTCTCACCACTCACAGCGACCGGCGTCGTAAGCCCATCTTCCCCGGCTGCCTACGGCACGCTAGGCGCGCCGCAGGTGCATTAGGTCGCGCTCCCGTTCCCGAGAACGAGCGCACCAATCAACCAGGGGTCTATGCAAGTCGTCGCCACCAGGGCTGACGGCAAACCGCCTAGTGACCGATAGCTGTCCGGTACTTGATCGACTTGACCTGCTGCGCCGCCGCAGGCTGCATCAGGTCCGCCCGCTTCGTGGTCAACGAGCGGTACCTGATCGCCATGTCCTTTTGCGCGTCCCGGATGGGGATGAGGGCCGCCTGGTGGTAGGTCAGGCCCTCGGCGAGGACGGTCGTGCCATCGCTCGCGGGGACGATTTTGATCTCGATCCCCGCAGAGTTTACGGACGCGTCCGCCTCGCCTTCCTCGCTGTCCTCCCCGGCGAAGGGGAGGTGCCAGAACTCGCGGGTAAGAATGCGCTCGCGGAGAGGCTTCTGTGCGGGTGCGAGCTTCCCGATCTTATACGGAAGATGTTCGGGGACAATCGCATGGATATGCTGGCAGTAGCGGGTCCCGATCTCGGGGGTGCGCTCAGGTCCAAGGGCCTTGACCATCGGGGACGAGCCCGCGACTGGTGCGAAGAGCGAAGAGTTGACCGACGCCGACGAAGGGAGGATGGGGTACTGTGTACGGATGATGAGCATAGATGCAACGAGCAGTGAGTAGCTGATGGACGAACCTTCTCTCCGTCGGTCTTAGGCTTGGGGTTGGCAAGATGCCAGTCGGCGTTCCACACCTTGTCCTGTTCCCATACCCACGTCCGTGTTGTCTCGTGGGTGATGGGGTCGTACTTGACGCGAAGGTTGAAGTGCGCGCCGTCGTGGATAACCTTAGGGAAGCTGTGAGGCATAGCGGGGATGTGGGTGGGGGTGGGGGGGGGGGGGTGCGATAATGGGGAAACGGTAGGTAGAGAATGCCATCGAGCAGAGGCAGGAAGATATACAGAGTAAACGTCGAGATCGAGGCTGAACATCTCGAGAGGTCAGCCTCTGGGGGTAATATCGAGCCTCTTCCTCTACTCTAGGTCGATCTCGTCGTACAGCCAACGTCAGCGATCGATCTGGCATGGTTCGTATCTATTGGCTCATACATGCGGACATAGAGCAATATCGCCGCCGCCGGGCTGAGAGTAGGGGAACGCCTGGTAAGCGGGCATCTGGATTGGACAGTCAATTCGAATATTGACCAGGAGGCAACTCCTTACCTCGATCCCTCCCCATGACGGCTCCTGCGGAGGCGTTCGGAGGTATGAGGCTACATGATAACTTTTTCAGGCATAGTGAGGGTGCGGGTAGGGTTGGACACCTCACCTTGCACAAGCATAATCCACCGATCTGTCATGAGCGCAAAAACCGGCGAATAACGGTACGATGATCGAGCCACCGGATGCCCATGCGCCTAGGCGACACCAGCTCTGGTAGGTTATTACCTTACCTTCAACTTCGAGTTGGACGTAGTACTTGTATCGGACTCCTGCTCCAGTTGGGAATTCCTCTCAGTATGGCACGTACTAGAGGAGCATACACGTTCAAGTCACCGAAAGAATATAGCTATTCGAGCTCTTAGGTGAATATTAGGGCCACTTGCTATGTGGGCCGTGGCAAGGGGGTTGGCACAGAGCGCAGACAGGTTTTGTAGGACGGAGAGCATGGATGCATGGGATCGGTCTCCGAGTGAAATGCCTCAGCGCTGCTTGGCGATTCGTGGAGGGTGTTAGAATGCCGGCGAGTAGTTGCCGAACAAAGCAGGAGAGTTGCCAAATTCGGCTGGCCGAAATGAAGCCTCGTCCACGTGGGAGGTACCTGATACGGCGGGCCGAGGACGGCAGCCTGGTGGTCCCTGTGCGCACCGTCGACCGAGGCGAGAACGGTGACATCGTCCTTTCCCCCAGCTTCAATCGCTGCGTCCACCATCTGCCCCACGCACGTACGGTCTCCGCTGTTGCAGACCGTCGATTGACGACAACGCCGTCGCGTCCCTTGTTCTTCGACCTATCTCTGCACGTCGGCCCGACGCAGCCCAACACGGCCGCCACCCCACACTGTCCGGCGCACAGCGGCCTCTACCACACCTGCCACAGGCCATAATTGCAGCCTTCCACATCTCCAGCAACCTTCCAGCGGGTGCGCACGCGTCATCGAGACCTTGTTCGATCTCCTTCCCTCTGCTGCCCTCGCAACATGCCCAACTCAACCTCCACCTCCCACGGCCATACCCACGGCCATCCCTCCTCCGCACATGCCGTCTCCAGCACGAACTCCGTTGCCGCCAACGCGCCTTCCACGCCCGTGACTGCCCCAGCGGCCCCGGGGCCCCGGGCTCGCGGACAGAACGCACGCAAACGCGCCGCGCAGGCCGACGACGCTGCCTACCACGCTGCGGCGGGCACAAAGCGCGCAGCCGCCGACCGCGCAGACGGCGACCGCGAGCGCACGAAGCGCAAGCGCGTCGACGCGTCCTCCACCGCGGCCGGGTCCCAGACGAATGCCAGCAGCTCGGGGAACACGGGGGACAAGGAAGACCGGGTGTCTTTGGTGAGTCTTTTGCGCTGTCGGCGTAGCCTATTTTTTCTCGTTCGTCGGGCCACGGACGCTTGAGTGACTGAACGACGCGGGACGTGAGACGCGTCCTGTGCCGTTCCGTCCCGTCTTGCCCTGCCGAGCTTCATATGTATGCCATCCGTCGACTTGCATGCTTGTCGAAGTCAAGTGCGACGCGGCCTAACTTGCGGGAAGATCTGCCGGTCAGGGGGGAAGGGTATTGGACACGCAACCGCCGTCGTACAGGCTGCGGCACTATAAGCGTATCTCTGCGTGGCGGCCGCCGTGAACGGACCACGCAGAAGAAAATCTGTGTGGAGCATCGGTCGCCTTGGTTAGCGTCCCTGAAGCTCCGCTGAAGAAGGCTTCTGTACACTTCCGGGACTGCGCCGGTGCCGTCAGCATCATTCATTCGCCCTTCGGAGTTGATGTCGTCCTGGGATCGAACCGCACAAGCTGATACGAAAATATACCGTCTGTATCAAGAGGCTGATGCTAACGTCCTCTGTCCGTCGCAGATTGACTTTACGGCGTTGCCCACCGACGCGCTGCATAGGTATCTGGCGCACTTTGACTTGATCCCGGACCTGGACCCGTCACCTCTAAGTGTCGAGGATCCTGGACAGCCTTCTTCGCTGCTCAAACCGAAGACACATGTTCCGTCGCACGGCCACGCTCTGCGACAGACGTCAACCGCCAGCCCCGGACCTGGTCCGACCGGTACCGCTGCGAACCGCCCGCGACGCGATCCAGGGGCAAACAGACGGCGTAGCTCTCGTCTTGTGGAAGAGGAACGGGTGCCTGCCCCTCCGCCAGTGTATGGGGACATTGCGGAGGTGGACGGGGTGCTCGCCGCGATCGCCGAGCGACACTTCCGGGAGCAGGAGGTGAAGGAGGTGGACACGCTCGCGGCGTTCATGTGCGCGGTGCAAGCAAAGGGTGTGTGTCCCACGTCTAAACGAGCCTGTACGATTGGGCGTCCATGAGCGTGTTGTGCTGATGGGCATGACGTATGGCAGCTCGACTGGCAGCATAGGACGCCCAGCCAATCAGCGGTCGCGGCCAGCTCGGCGAGCCGTGCGCCCGGTGTCGGTGGTAGGCGCCCGTTGGGAGAGGCATTCCCATGCAGAAGGAGGCAAGGTTCGGGCCACGCACAACCACGCGCAGAATTCACCGTCCGATCTGCCAACGCCAGCCGCATCGATCCCAATTATAGTCTCCGAGGGCGAGTCCCCTTGGCGACAGTCTGTACATGCCCCTCCTGGACGTCCGCCGTCCTGACAGCTGCATCCCGAGCACAGCACAATGCCCTCGTCCCCGGCCCCTTATATACCGCCCGTCTTCGACCCAGCTCCGCATCCCCCTCCTCCTCTACTTCCTTCCATCCTTTGCAGCAGAGCTGCCTGGTCCCGGTCCCGGTAAGCACCCCTCCGCCTCCTCGAGGCAGAACACACAACTGACCCTCACCCGCCTCCAGCTTAACCTTCCCAGCCCGGCTCGGTCTTTTCGCACCTTACGAAGCTTGCTTCGCGTCGACTTTCTGCCCTTCCTACAGCCATGCAGTTCTCCAGCTCCCTCGCCGCCCTCCTTGTTCTCGTCCCCGCCTTTGTGCAGGCCTCCCCCTTGGTAAATTTTCCGCGCTTCTCACATATCCGCTGCGGTGATTGACGTGATCGACAGGCCTCGCAAAATGTCGCACGGGCTGCTACCCCAGTCGCCGTCTCGTCTGGGTCCTCGACCACCGGTGGCGACCCCCAGAAGTCGCTGAGTACGTCCTCAATCACTTCGACCCTGGCGCAGCCTCCTGAAATATCTTCTCCCCTCTCTAGCGCTCCTCCAGTCTGTCATCGCTACCGGCTTTGAGGATGATGGTCAGGACCAGCCGACCGCAGGCCAGGTGCCCTCCCTCACGTCGTCGAACAACTTCATCAACTTCTGCGCGACCGTGCCCAACCTGCCCATCACCAACGGCAAGCAGATCAAGACCGGCTCCTGCAACCCCGCGCCCATGGGTGTGATCGCCTCGACGAACAACATGCCGTCCTCCAAGTTCGTCTTCCCCAAGAACGGCCAGACGATCCCCGCGAACAAGGACTTCACGATCCAGATGGCCATCAGCCACCTCGAGACCGGCCACTTCGTGAACGCGCAGGAGAACTACTTTGCCGCGCCCCAGGTCGTCAACGCCCAGGGCGACATCCAGGGCCACTCGCACGTCGTCGTCGACAAGCTCACCTCGCTCGACCAGACCACGCCCACGGACCCGCTCAACGACTTCGTCTTCTTCAAGGGCCTTAACGACGTCGCTCAGAACGGTATTCTCAGCGCCACCGTCACCGGTGGCCTCCCCGCTGGCACCTACCGTCTGGCGTCGATTAACTCGGCGGCGAACCACCAGCCCGTCCTCGTCGCGGTTGCGCAGCACGGCTCCCTCGACGACATTATCTACGTGAGTACACATTCTGTATACTACCTCCCATCCGCCCCCTTTACTCATCGGTCCCTCCGCAACAGTTCACCGTGTCCGACTCCGCGGCTGCCTCCTCCGCTGCTCCTCCCGCTTCGACCGCGACTGTCGGCGCGATCAAGGGCGCGAACACTGGCAAGACCCCCGGAAACCAGGGCGGCTTCTCCAGCGGCAACAAGGACCAGGCGCCGCCCTCCGCGAACAAGCCCTCCTCTGGCTTCGGCCGCGGCGGCTTCCGCAACGGCCGCTCGCTCTGAGCGCGCCAGCGTCCTCCCCCGGCCCCGCGCGCGCGGTAGGGCCTAGCTGCTCTCCCCGCTTCCCGGTGTCCTGTCTCCTCCCCGCGTCGCTCGAGGTGGCGCGGCGGCCCGACCTTCATTCGTTCTTCTCGTTTTAATGCGGTTGTCATGCATGGTTGACCCTGTTGTTGTTGTATCATTCGCTCTTTGCTTGTATGTAGTTTATGTGGCATGTCGGCGCGCTGCTGTGCGGATCGACCGTGGCCGTCTTCCGCGAATAGACGGTATTGGGTTCTGGGACCAACATCTTGTTTGCGTGCGACGAGTGCCTTGGGCTTTTTTCATTCGGGAATCAGGGGCGCGAACCGGAGCAGAGGGCACTTCCCTCGACAGATTTGCGGTGGATAGTGCTCTACTTGTCGATTTTCGTTCACACCAGAAAGGAGGGATAGGAACCGGTCACTCTCCAGTCGAGGATATGACGCCGCCGGTCCAGGTCCAGAGGCTTACGTAAGAAGCCCCTAACACATGCCCCGTGGCTGAGTTGGTTACAGCGTCCGACTGTTATTCACCACGCAGTGAGCCGCTATCGGAAGGTCGTGAGTTCGAGCCTCACCGGGGCAGCGTCTTTTTGCCCCCCTTCTTCCCTGGCCCTATGTGCTGGTCCAATAGGCACCGCATTGTACCTCTCAGAGGGGCGTTTGTCTGTCACACGGTGACCGAGGTGAATGGCAGAACAGAATAATGATACAGCAATAGCCCAAATGAATACAGCGACACAAGAAATTGACCAAGCATGGGAGGAAATTAGTACGTAGGGGGATGGCGCATATGATGGGTATCGATGAAAGCGTTCCCCCAGAAAGAGAGCAGAGAGCCCGGAGGCGGACATCATTGGTACTTGTCCTTGTAGATCCAGGCCAGCCCGATATCACTCACGCCCTGCGCGACCTGTTCATCACCACCACCGTCAGCGCTATACTGGAGGAACGAACAGCGGAGGACACATACAGCTGCCCGGTACCATTTCGCTGCTTCGCGTTTGTCCTTCTTGCAGCCTTTTCCGTTGAGAAGGCAGAAGCCGAGCTCTTGCTGTGCGTCCGGGTCCCCAAGGCGTGCGGCGACGCGGAAGTATTGCTAATGGTACACGATCAGCATCGAAGACATGAATGGGAAACAGGCGCATCAGGCACTTACCACCGCCATCTCCTTGTCCTTCTCGACGCCCCAGCCATGGAAGAAGCTCTGACCGACTTCATAAATGGCAAGCACCAGCTCGGACTAACATTAACGACCGTCAGTACCGTTCATATCCCCACAACACAAGCGAACAAAACCCGACCTTGACCGCACCCATGTCCATGCCCTGCTTGCCCTTCTCCAAGTCCGTCACCGCGAGCTCCGCCGCGCGCCGCAGCCACCGGAAGCCGGCGACCTCGCTCTTCGCGCACCCCCAGCCGTGCCGCTGCGCGAGCCCCCACATGAGCATGCCCACGCCGCACCCGCCGTTGAGCGTCGCGGCCTTCTCGAACGCCTTCGCGGACTCCTGCAGCCGGTTCTCCAGGTGGTGCTGGATGCCGACCTGGAGGAAGTCCTGCGCCGTCTGCGGGTCGCTCAGGTTCGCCGGGGCGTTCCCTCCCTTTGCCGCGGGGGCCAAGGGGGCCTTTGGGGGCGGGAAACTGGAGAGGACGCCCGAGGACGGTGCGGCAGTGGATGGCGAGAACCCTGGTGTTGACGGCTGCGAGTTTGCAGTCGGGGTAGGGGGTAGTTCGTAATACGAGTAGTCCGAGTACACGCTCGTCGAGGACGTAGCCCGCGGACTCAGCCCAGCCATAGAGGGTGGCTGCGCTCCGGAGGGATGTAGTGACGGCGAAGGCAACGGCTGTCGATCCGAGAGCGATGCCGGTGATACTGGACGTGATCCATAGCCACTAGGGGAGCTCGGGCCCATCCTTGGACTCGTCCCAGGCGAGTGCAGCGGCGAATGTGGACTGCGAGCGTTCCTCATGAGCACCTCCCGTTTCCTGTCCACATCATCTGCAGGCAGCCCCGGACGCGAGAAGTTGACCGTCCCGCTTGCGACGCGAGATGGCACCCGACCGCCCTTGGACGATCCGGGGACAGCATACTGGTAGTCTTGCTGTTCTCGTTGTTCTGGCTCCGCGGAGACTACGACGGTGGGTACCGCAGGGACATCTTCTCGGCGGGGATCGTACGCGGACGCAGGGGGCGGATCAAGACCCGAGGAGCGCCAGGTGTCGCGGTACCTGGCCGTGATGCTGTCGATGTCATACGAGTCGGACGAACGCACCGAGTCGTGCTCGTGCTGCCGCGGCTGCTGTTGGTTGTAGTGGTCATAGTAGTCCTGCTCGTACGACGGCTGCTGTTGCTGCTGCGTAGACGCGCGGTATGTGTGCGTGCTCGAGGGCGAGGAGGGCACGGTGCCGGTGCCGGAGCGGCCGTCCCAGGAGAAGGTGCGCATGCTCGATTCATCGTAGTACGTCGTCGCGGTCGCCGTCGAGGAGCGGAACTGGGCATGGAGGATCGGAGAGTGTGGCGGCGCTGGAGCGGTGTTCGTGCCCGGACGGGGCGGGGTCGGGAGCTCGAGGTTGGACGGTCTGTGGTCCGGCGCGCGCCTGGACGACGTCCGGCGGATAAGCGTCCCGAGCGGGGACGAGTCGTGCACGTTCGGCGTGAGCTGCGGCCCTACGGAGAGCTCAGACATCGTGCAGAGATGCAGATAGCGTGGGGTGCAGGAACGAGCTCTCGACAGTTGGTGGTTATAGCATGAGCCATCATTGCACTTGTCGTCGCCAAGCGGGCCTGGCACAGCTCAGCCGACGGCCTAGTCCGCAGCGTCAGATCTGCATCGCAGCCACAGCACCTCGGCATCAGGCCACCGCGCACGGAAGACGGCGCACATCCAGTCAACACGTCTGACCGAGAGAGAGGAGAGCAGGAAGCAGGGTGCATGTCGTATTACGGGGATGTCTACAAATAATAGGACCTGTGCTGTACTCGACGCGTCTAGAGATACTTTTTCTCCCGCTTGAGCTCCGCGTACGGGTCCGGCCTCGGCATCCTGCCAAACCGCGGCTCCTCCTTCTCTGCAACACAGCAAGCACAGCAGAGGATGTATCAGCAAAGTTCTGGGCACGTTCCGCAACAAAAACTCACTAAGCGTGTGCTGGTAGATGTGTGACACGGTCTCATCCCAGACCTCACGCCACATGTGCGCTCCGCCACCTCGGGCTCCGTCGAAGCCGTACTTGGCTGCGAACTCGCGGTAGTTGAAGCCAAGCCTGTCCGACTCCTCGACGACCGGAATGTCGATGGCCTCAGTCGGGGATGCTTGGGGTAGCATGAGCAAGACGTAGCGATGATACGGCGTTCCGCGTTGCGGGTGAGGAGGAACATAAGGTGTGTGCGTATTCAAGGGGACAGAGGGGGTAGTTGTAAATGCGGACAGTGGGATGTTTGGTCTGCATTGGAACTGGTTAGTGTGTGACCGCGCGGAGTGCATATGGGGGTTACTCACTGCAACCAGTGGAGGTAGGTCGTGAAGGTCCGCTTCTCCGGGTCGGGGACGTCCAGGTCAACCATAAGTAGCGTATAGAGCCGCGTGTCCGTATGGAAGAGCGTCATGGAGAGCTCGGGTGGTCTCCGTGTCTGCGGTCACAAACGTAGAGTCAGCGACCCATCTTGTCACAAGCAACCAACGCTGCGGCGCACCTGCTCTGAGACGAGGAATATACCGGGTTCAACCTGCTTGAGTTTACGCTTGACACGCGTACGGAGGTAGTTGTTCTCCGGAGGGGGCTCAGAGAACTTGACGCGGAGGTCGAAAGAGGGGTGAAGTGCGGGAAGCATATCCGGAACGACGTTCATTTGGTAGATACGTTCCATCTAAAAACGCTCATCAGTTGTCCGGACACGGCGCATGGTGCATATAGTGGCATACCAGCAAGTCCAGGTCACCCTCTTCTCTCCACTGCTGTTCAACCAAATGTCTGTAGATAGGTTTGCTCATATCCGCTGAGCATAATTCAGCGAACAGTATAATCGACGTTCCACACGCGACACTCACCCAGGCCGTTCCTGGCCTTCCACCGCACATCGGGGAGGTTCACCTCACTCTGGATCTCCATAATGCGGACCTGTTCTCGCATCTCCTCCAGCGCAGCCTCGTCACGCTCACCCTCCGGCTTCTTCTCCTCAGCCTCCACCGCCGCACGAACCCGCTCGAGCTTGTTGCGCATGAAGGAGGCATCCTTCAGGATGTAACGGAGCGCGTAGTCGTACGCCGGCTCGACGCCCTTCGCGATCGGACGACACCACTCGCGGGGAGCATGCACACTCTTCTGGCGACCTCCGCCATTCTTGCCCTGCGCGCTCTCACTGATGTTCGCGTTCGCGTTGCCAGAAGCGTCCTCGGCAGTTGCGCTGGACTTCGCTGTCACCGACGACGGAGGTGGGGGAGGCGGGGCGTCGGCCTGCGGTTGCGCAGCAGCCTCCAGAGTCGCGTTTCCGCGGATGCCCGCTAGCCTAGGAGTGAAGCGAGGCAGACGGCGGAGGGCGAGCATGGCCGGCGTAAATGCTGGACTGGTCGGTCGGTCGAGCCGGGGAAGCTCAGAAATTGTGGGTGGGCGTCTACGCGACGGTGTGTGTCCCAACTCGGCAACTGTAATCGTTTAAAGGCGCGCGCCGAGTGTTCGTGACTGCAGAGCGCAGCAAGCTGCCGCTATGTGCATTCAATAAGTATACTTGCTAAAAGGGGAAAAAAGGAGGAGCTGTTGAGGTCATTAGTACATGGCAAGCATCCTCTGATTGAGGTAATACGTGACTGCGGAACGATATGTAGCACTCTCGTGCACATGGTAGAGTAAAGCCCCTGGGGACGTAGAGCGGCCCTGAGCACTCCCAATGAATTTAGTGCCAGTAGACGCTATGATCTCCTCGGTACCTTCCCTTCACAAAAATTGGTAGAATACGCCTCTTGCCGCACGGGTCTACAACCATGAACGTCCTTGCTACTATAACCAGTACATCAAGGCTGGTAGGCTCATACCGTGCCACCGGACCATTGGAGAGGTGTCATGAAAGACATGTGATGCACAAAAACGTCGCGCTGCCCCGGTGAGGCTCGAACTCACGACCTTCCGATAGAACTTCACACACACTAGATGCAAGGCGAACTCAGAATCTTGTGCATGCTCATAACAGTCGGACGCTGTAACCAACTCAGCCACGGGGCACATGTCGCACTGAGCAGCAGGTACAGTCACGATTGGTATGGATGCTACGCACACTGGCAGTTGCTTCCCTTCGGCCTGTGATGATATAGTATCGTGTGGTTCGTTTCAGAAAAAATAGGATATACTATACACATCATCTCTGATCCTGACGCGTAAACGGGCATCGCACGATATAGGAGGTCTAGGTGTCCCAACAGAAGTAGTCGGGGTGAGGCAAAAACATCTGCCCCAGTGAGGCTCGAACTCACGACCTTCCGATTATCTTTCTGACTGGTGCCTTCGTTGTCAAAGCTCCGGCAATGGTCCTAACAGTCGGACGCTGTAACCAACTCAGCCATGGGGCATATTATCGTCGGCACCCGATGCCATTCCGCTCCGAAGCAAGGTATCGGCAATAGTTTTCTGAGTCCCAACATGGTGATCCTTCACAGGCCCAAGACGGTATAAGAGCGTTATAGGGGACATCGAGTGTTCTACTTGGGTTTGTAGTGGCTGGCGTGGATATTGTGTTACGCCAATACGCGCCCGGGGGCCGGCGCCTGGAGGAGGAAGTGACGCGGTGTGACAGAACGCGCTTGGGCCTCGCTAGTGTCCTGAACTCGGTCAAAGGCGCAGAACATCATATCTTAGTCAAATTTCGGGGCATATATACCTGTATGCGCAACCTGGCGGCAGAAAGCAGACTGTATGCATCGGTGACAAGGTACTGTCGAGAAGAGGAACGTGATCTCTCGGGCTCGCGTACGCGCTCATGTCACGTGTGAGTCGCGGTGCGAAGATGGTCGCGTCTCGCGTTGAGCAGGTTGACACGAACCGCCACGACGCGAGCCACCCTCGCCTTTCCTCCCTCACTCCCTTTTCCGTCGACTACCACGCTTCCTATTGTCGGCGGACCTCAAGACTCTCAAGACATCTCGTTACGATGAGTTCCTCAGAAGAGAACTTCGACCTCGACGTCTCCGGTTCGGAGTC
The DNA here is from genome assembly GCA_022606195.1 of Trametes polyzona. Lineage (NCBI taxonomy): Eukaryota > Fungi > Basidiomycota > Agaricomycetes > Polyporales > Polyporaceae > Trametes > Trametes polyzona. The sequence continues at coordinate 499,402 of JABYQF010000001.1, read as the reverse complement.
CGATGGTTACGTGCCTGAACCCAAGAAGAAGGCACCCGCGAAGAAACCCGCGTCCAAGGCTGCACCGAAGGCTGCCGCGAAACCCAAAGCCACGAAGAAGACCAAGGTTCTCTCAGACAAGAACGACAACGCGGATAGCGATGACGATGCGGACCCAGTGGACGAGGAGCCCGCCTCAGCCGCGGCGCCCCAGGCCGGACCTTCGGCTCCTGCTGCGAAGAAGAAGACCGCGTCGGAGATGTATACCAAGGTATGTGGCTGTATGCGTCTGCGCCTTGCTATAAAGTGACGCGATTCCGCCTAGCTCTCGCAACTGGAGCATATTCTCAAGCGTCCCGACTCCTACATCGGTAGTGTCGAGACTATCACCCAGATGACGTGGACCTGGGACTCCGAGAACAAGCGCATGGTCTACCGCGAAATCAAGTACGTCCCCGGTTTCTTCAAGATTGTGGACGAAATTCTCGTGAACGCCGCAGACAATAAGGTGAGTGAGATATTTCCCAGCATACAGCTATCCATTTCCGCATCCCCACGTGCGCCTGCGTATTCGGCTGCGTTGGGAAGAGCATCGCCGACTCGATACCATGGCCAGACCAGCCGCCACGCCGCTACTTAGTCGCCGTTGCGCACGTAAACATCGCGCATTGGTACCTGTGGCGAATGGGGACTGACGACAGAAGTTCCATAAAATGCTCCGAATAGCGCTCTAACTGAATTGCTACTCGCATAGATCAATGACCCGAGCATGGACACCATCAAAGTCAATATAGATGTCGAGAACAACACTATCTCAGTGTTCAACAATGGGCGCGGTATCCCCATCGAGATGCACTCGAAGGAGAAGATCTACATCCCAGAACTCATCTTCGGCCACTTGCTGTCGTCCTCGAACTACGACGATGATGAGAAGAAGCTCACTGGTGGTCGTAACGGCTACGGTGCAAAGCTTGCGAACATCTACTCGACCGAGTTCACCATCGACACCGCCGACAAGAACTCGAGCCAGAAGTACGTTCAGACGTGGACGGACAACATGAGCAGGATGGGGAAGGCGAAGATCACGAAGAACGGGCGTGGAGAGGAGTACACCCGTGTGACGTTCAAACCGGACCTGAAACGGTTTGGAATGAACTGCATCGACGAAGACACGGTCTCGCTCCTCAAGAAGCGCGTACACGATCTTGCAGGCACGGTGAAGGACGTGAAGGTGTTCTTGAACGACGAGCGGCTGAAGATCAAGAACTTCAAGCAATATGTCGAGCTCTTCCTGAACTCTGCGGCACAGGAGGCCGCCGATGCGTCGGGTGGCGCCGCGCAGGCCAAACAGACTATCATCTACGAGCAGATAGGGCCGCGCTGGGAGGTTGCGTTCGCGGTGTCCGATGGCAGCTTCCAGCAAGTCTCATTCGCGAACTCCATCTCCACGTCGAAGGGTGGCACGCATGTCAACTACATGGCTGACCAGATTGCGAAAGCTCTAATCACCTCCATCTCCAAGAAGAACAAGGCCGCAACGATCAAGCCCGCGCAGATCAAGAACCATATGTGGATCTTCGTGAACGCGCTCATCGAGAACCCAACATTCGACAGTCAGACCAAGGAGACGTTGACTCTCCCTGCGAGCAAGTTCGGTACCCGACCAACCCTCTCGGAGGACTTCATGAAAAAGGGTAAGTGTACTTACGCTTGTCTGAACTATTGTTCCCTGATGCACCGAGGGCAGTCGCGAAGTCCTCCATTGTCGATCACGTCCTGAACTGGGCGAAGTTCAAGGCCGACCAGCAACTGAAGAAGACCGACGGTAGCCGCCGGACGAGGTGATTCGCTCGAAAAGCGTAACGCCGCAATGATGAGCTGACTGCCAGATCAGGCTGACCGGTATGACGAAGTTGTCCGACGCGAACAACGCCGGCACGCGCAAGGCGGCGGATTGTACTCTCATTCTCACCGAAGGTGACTCCGCCAGGGCGTTGGCCATCGCCGGTCTCGGTGTCGTCGGACGTGACAACTTCGGTGTCTTCCCACTTCGTGGAAAGCTGCTGAACGTTCGTGACGCCAAGCACGACCAGATCATGAAGAACGAAGAGATCCAGAATATCAAGAAGATCCTGGGGTTGCAGCATAACAAGGAGTACACAGACGTTAGCACCCTGCGATATGGCCGTCTCATGCTCATGACGGATCAGGTCAGTAGAGCGGCGCGACGAACAAAGCGGTAATGCTGACCTCGTCTCCAGGATCACGATGGTTCGCATATCAAGGGCCTCCTGATCAATTACTTGGACCATTTCTATCCCTCATTGCTTAAGATCCCCAAGTTCCTTGTGGAGTTCATTACGCCTGTTGTGCGAGTAAGTGTTTCCCCCCCTCAACACAAGCGTGCACCTACTGAGGTCGCGCCCAGGTATGGAAGGGCAAGCAAATCATCAATTTCTACACGATACCAGAGTACGAAATATGGCTGGAGGAGACGCCTGACTCGCACAAGTGGGAGCACAAGTACTACAAGGTGCGCAACTCGCTATTCATTTACGTACATGTCTCTCATCCGCGTATAGGGTCTTGGTACGAGCAAGGACGAGGATGCTCGAGAGTACTTCAGGGACATGAAGCGCCACATGATTCCGTTCTCCACCCAGCAGGACGGTGACCGTGAACTTATTGAGCTTGCGTTCAGTAAGAAGAAGGCAGACGACCGCAAGGAATGGCTTCGTCAGTTCAGGGTAAGTGCCGTCGGAGCACGACGTTCGCATTCCTACTAAACTATATCGCTAGCCTGGTACCTTCCTCGACCATACGCAACGCGAGATTCCATTGAAGGACTTCATCAACCGCGAGCTCATCCTCTTCTCCATGGCTGACAACATTCGATCCATTCCGTCGGTCTCCGATGGATTGAAGCCCGGTCAGCGGAAGGTCATTTGGTCGTGCTTCAAGCGTAACCTGAAGAGGGAAATCAAGGTGCGTATTCATTTGGTGCTTTGTAGACGCATGCTCACTCCCTACTTCTAGGTCGCGCAACTTGTCGGTTACGTCTCCGAGATTTCCGCCTACCATCACGGCGAAGCGAGTTTGATGGCCACTATCATCAACTTGGCGCAGGACTTCGTCGGCAGCAACAACATGAACTTGCTCATGCCGAACGGTCAGTTCGGTACCCGTGATCAAGGTGGTAAGGACCACGCCGCGGCTCGTTATATCTACACCGAGCTGGCGCCGGTCATCCGTAACGTCATGCATCCCGCGGACGATGCCATCCTCACGTATCAGCAAGATGATGGCAAGTCGGTGGAGCCAGAGTGGTACATGCCCGTCATCCCTCTCGTTCTGGTCAACGGCGCCGAAGGTATTGGCACTGGTAAGTCAACGTATGTTGCACACCTTAGGATGCTTCCTGATGTGTTTCGACAGGTTGGAGTACCTCCATCCCTAGCTATAACCCCGAGGACATCGTTGCGAACATCCGCCGTCTCATGGATGGTGAGGAGCAAGTCCCCATGCTGCCTTGGTGGCGCGGCTTCTCCGGTACGATCAAGAAGACTGGTGATAACAAGTACGACGTTCTGGGTACGGTCACCAAGGTCGACGACTCGACGATCGAAATCACCGAACTGCCCATCCACAAGTGGACGCAGAACTTCAAGGCCGAGCTCGAGGCGATGTGCGGGGAGAAGGGCGACGGGCCCGTCAAGGTAAATTCTGTACAATGCCCGCGTCCGACTTGATTGCTCAACGCTTGTTATTCCTCAGGACTACAAAGAGTACCACAACAACATGAACGTCCACTTCGTGGTCACCATGACGGAGAAGGGGATGGAACAGGCGGAGAAGCAGGGCTTCCACGAGTTCTTCAAGCTGACGACGAGGATCAACACCAGTAACATGGTTTGCTTTGACTTCGACGGCAAGATCAAAAAGTACAACTCGGCGGAGGAGATCATCGAGGACTTCTATCCCAAGCGCCTCGCTTACTACCAGAAGCGCAAGGTACGCGCAGCTCAACGAATGACGTAGAGACAGGGGCTCACAACAGTCGTAGGACTTCTTGGCGAACGAGTTGCAGACGCAGCTCGACCGGCTGAGCAACCAGGCTCGCTTCGTCAAGATGATCATCGACAAGGAGCTCATCATCTCAAACCGGAAGAAGGCTGACATCGTCGCCGAGCTCCGCAAGAAGCAGTTCCGCGCCTTCCCCAAGGTCGCGAAGGCCAAGGTCCACGGCGAGATTGAGGATGTCGTCGAGGACGAGGAGGGCAGCGACTTCGAGGGCAACGTCACCGACTACGACTACCTATTGGGTATGGCCATCTGGAGCTTGACGAAGGAGAAGGTTTGTTTTCGAGCCCCCTAATTCGTATGGTCCAGTCGCTGAACGCCTTATTCCCATAGATCGACAAGCTGCTGCAGCAGGCTCAGGAGAAGGAGGCGGAACTGCTTCGGCTCCTCGAGCTTACGCCCATCCAAATCTGGCAGACCGATCTCGATGCTTTCCTCGAGCAGTGGAAGGCAAGTACCGTTTAATTTACGCTCTTGGCCTGTACTTACACTCCTCTTACCAGGTGACGTGCCGAGACTGGGAGGATAAGCTTTGCGCTGCGGAGGGTGAGACTACCACCAAGAAGGGCAAGCGGAAGCAAGCGAAGCTCCCATTCGCTCAGCCTAAGAAGCCCAAGGCGGAGGATGACGACGAGGACTTCAAGCCTGGGAAGGCCACCGCGAAGTCGAGGAAGGCGTCTGAGTCGAAGAAGCCTCCTTCCGCCATTCCTTCGGGTTCGAACGTAACCGTCAAGAAGGACGAGGATGATGACGACGTCGTTCCCCCTCCACCCAAGAAGCGAGCCGCGCCTGCCAAGAAAGCCGTTACCAAGATCGAGTCTGACTCGGATATCGAGATGGTTGGAGCACCACCAAAGCCCGCAGCCAAGAAGAAGACTTCCCCGAAGGTGGCCTCTGACTTCGCCTCTGACTTCGAGTCGCTACCGTCGTCGAAGGATAAGGGGAAGGCGAAACCCAAGAACGGATCTGCCACTAAGCGGAAGAGGTCAGTGCAACTACCGTGTACTGTCAGTGACGTTAGCTCACATGAGTACTACAGCCCGGACGTGGACATTGACGACAGCGACGACGACATGTACGTCAAGCCTGCTCCCAAGAGGAAGAAGGCAACACAATCACCACCCGACGACGATGACGACGTCATGGAGGTCTCCGCCCCGCCCGCAAAGAACGGCAAGCAGGCGACGGTGACCGACTTCTTCGGCAAGTCCGCGCCGGCCGCGGCTGCAGCCAAGAAGCCCACCGCGCGGAAGGCGTCGGCGAGCAGTCAGGCTGCGAAGAGCAAGCCCGCGTCGACAGCGAGGAAGCCTGCCGCGAAGAAGACGGTGGTGTCTGACGACGACTTTTCGGACGACGACGTCGTACCAGCGCCGCCAAAGCCTCGAGCGGAGGCTCCAGCGAAGCGCGCGACGAGAGGCGTGGTCACGAAGTATGTCGAGATCACGTCTGGGGATGAGGATGACCAGGGCTCGGACTTCGAAGACTTTGACTAGACTGCTTTGTGATACCACTCTCGCTCTTGACAGTTATCCGTCGAGCTCGTGTATTCTTATTCCCCGTGGGCGCCGTTTCATCGTGTATTCTTTCTGACCACTGATATCCATAATACTGCCTCTTACTCATGCCCTTACGTTCTTGCACGTTTTCCAATGCATCTATTCTCTGTATGCTCTCGTTGAAATATTTGTAAACGTATGCCGCAAGCTGCGGCATACTCGACCGTCGGTCTAGTCTCGCTTGTTAGGGTCAGTACGAGAACGCGGTTGCACTGCGGCAGGAATCCAGTGTAACAGCTCATTCTTATTCTTTCCTACAACAACGAGAAACCGCGCGTGTATCTACTACGCCTTCTTCGGAGACTTGAGGTCCTTGAGCCAAGCCTTTACGAACTCGATCTCCTGCTGGTGGATGGCTTGAATCTGCGGCGGCTCCTGGCTAGGATCCGCCAGCCCGTTCTCGTCGTAGTGGTGCACACCGTCTAAGCCACACATCCTTCGTGAGCACACAATGTTGGAGGGACACGCTATCAACAAAACTCACGCGGGATGAGCTTGAAGGGGCGCAAGGTCGTATCGGGACGGGGTGGAGCGGCGGGGCTGTGGGGAGTGTCGCCTCTCCATGGATCGTCTTAAATGGAATTGTGAGTACGCGTAGATTTGGGAGGCCTACTCATTGCGCGTACCTTGTCCGTCGATGATCGCAAGACGGTCGTATGCGATGTTGTACCCGCCAAGCCTGTTCACTGCGGCGACGTCCGGCTCCTTAGGGACCCTGAAGTGTTCGCCGGGAGGATAAGCCTGGAACCCGGAGTTAGTGCCTTCAGCGCAGTGTCAGAGACGATTTCACGTACGAGTTTGCAAATGAGCGACGTGTAGTCCAAGGTGTTGAGCTTGGAGATGATGCGCGGGATCGCAGGGTTCGGCGGAGGAGTCTGACAAAGTGAGAATACGGTCAGCTACGAAGTCGACTTTCACGGCGGAACTGGCGGCAGCGTACCATGAAGAAGCCCCATTGGGTGCAGACTTGGAATTGCCACAGACGCCATGTCTGAGAGAGGTCCGTCTCGAGGAACTGGTCCTTGGCGGTGATCGTCCCGAAGCACTGCGACCGCGGCGATTAGGAGGGTACGCGACCCAGAAGGCCCATGGCGTCAACGCACCTCATCCTGGGTCTGCGGAGCCCGGCATCCCGAGCTGATCGTCTGTATGACTTCTCAATGAGCCGCGACTCCGCGCAGGATACCGCATAGAGAACCCACCCTGTTGATGTACTTCGCATAATTGATCGTAGCGTTGCTGACCGCGATGCCCTGCGCCGTATGCACCGTCGCGTTATCCGGCGTGCCCAACGCCGAACAGAACCGCGCGAAGCCCGTGCTGCCCACCGCGGGGTCCCAATTGTTCGACTGCCACGCGCCGAGGGGCGACTGCACACGCCCGCTATCAGCGACGCCCGTATCCGTACGGCCCGCGAACACTGTATGCACGCACCGATAGCAGCGAAGCAAAGTCGGGGTCATACGTCACGTTCTGCAGCCCGAAGACGGCCTTGATCGCGTGCCGCGTCTGCGCGTGGGGGCTCGTGATGAGCCTGTCGACCTCGTCGACGACCTTCTCGACCTGCGCGATGCACGCCGCCGGGGCGGCCTGCCGGATGATGTCGAAGTACCGCCAGTCGTCGAGAGTGGCATGGGAGACTCCGCTGGAGGAAATCGCGCCAAAGACGAGGTCCGGGTAGAGCACGCGCATGTGCGCCGCCCGCGCGCCGCCGTAAGAACCCTGGCAGATGCATGTGGTGCGTGAGATGGAGACGCTTCTGGCGCTGGCAATGGCAGGCTGCGCCGGACGCTCTTTGACATACCCCGTAGTATATCCACGGCGTGCCGGGGGCCGTGAGATCGCCCGGGATGCCTGGAAAGGTGACGTTGTCGATGAAGTTGGCGGAGTCGGCGGCCGCCTGCTCGTTGTTGAGCCATCTGGTACAGAGAGGTTATCAGTGAGTCCTAAATTCGTGTCAGATCGAGTCGTACCTCAAAGAGTCCGTGGTGAAGTTTTGTACAGGCACGGATTTCCCTGGAACAGATCGTAAGCAATTGAAGGTCTTGTGACACTCGAAATGGCGCGCCCTACCGTAATATCTGTGCTCCAGCACGATGGCCAGCCCATTGGTGGCGTTGGCGAGAATGTTGAGGATGCCCGTATCGAGGATGGGAATACGCTCATCCCCCGGTCCCTCTCCAGCCTCGAAGACGATGACAGGCCCACCAGGCTTATAATGGCGGTCGCTCAGCCAATACCGCTGCTGGAAAGTGTGGCCCGTATCGGAGAAATGGTTGAGGGGCTGCGTGAAGTTGTACAAGGGGAACGTCGCAGCCGCGTCCGCACGACTCTCCACCGATGCAGACTGTTTGGCATTAGCAGCGGCGAGCTTCACCCAGACCGGGTTGGAAGGCAGATGACGCGCCTCCGCCCCTGCGAGCTGGAGGACGGCAGTCGCAAGCGCGCCGAGGCGGACGAGACCCAACTTGAGAGCGGGCATGACGGACGACCGAGGAAGTCGGGCTGGTCAGAGCTCGAGGAGCTGCCTATATATACGCCATACGCGTATGATACGAAAGAAGCAGCTCTTCTCCGAGCTGGCTCTGAAAAACGATGATAGGATCTGAAGTTGTCGAAAGAAGGTGATGCGCTGCGCGAGGGTAATCCACAAGACACCGGACCACGCGCGCGTCGGCCTGCATCGGCTCGCTCGGACACCGCAACGCCCGCGGGCCGTCCCTTTAGCACCTCCGACCGGGTTGGCGCGACGTCAAGATACCGTGCGGTTATGAAGGGAGTCCGAGCATGCAGTCGTCCAGTTGACTTTGGTACAGCACTGCCCGTGTACCACCGGAGATACGTACCTATTCTGGCGGCATCTATACTAGGCGGCAGTGACGCATCTGAAGAGGGCAGCGCGAAGCTGGACGGATACCATTACAAAGGATATGACGAAGTCGTTCCCTTCGATTACTAGGAGGCGTATCATAAGGGGGTATTCGCTCGGGAATACCTGTTTCCAGCATTTGGAGAGCCGAAGCTGTATGTAGAGCACAGTCGCCACGCTATTGTTACCGCGTGCGGGAACGAATATGCCCCTGACCTTCATCGAACCACTGTATGATGCGTGGATATCGTTGGTCGAGTAACACCGGGTACGATCTAGTCCCGGAGGCCTGTCATGCAGGGCGCCGTTCAACAAAGAGGCCCATATACAGAAGGAGAAGGCTCACCGTATTCCTTATGTGAAAGAAGCGTAGGTTCGCAACCCTCCCTGGGCGCCAGGTGTATTCGCCACCGTGTCGCATGTAGACTTCAACCCTGTCGCCGGTCTGAAAAAGCGTGAGCACACAACGCCTGGGGTCGGGTCATAGGACCTCACCTCAAACAGTGTAAATATGTGAGAGGTAGTCGATCTGGCATCTCGTGGCGACTCGTTTGCGCGGGCTATCGCAAGGCCTGAAGGGTGCTCCTTATGCAGAATGTTTGGGTCTGTATCGTTGGGAGGTGCGTTCTCCAATCGCAGCGCCTCAAGCCACGGCGTGGATTGCTTAGGACCATTCCCGACTGGTGGAGCCGTGTTGGTGATGTCTTCGAGTGGTTGAATTTTAGTCATGCTGCGTGTAACGCGTCTAGTGCTGGTCAACGCGGGGGCATTCCGCGGCATCTTATGTGTCTGCGCGTCCGAGACTCAATCAACATGCGCTCAAGAACAACGAAGGACGCCTCAGCCCACCTGCTTCATTGCTGAATGGGGCGGCATTCTCAAAGTGTGTGTTCTCGCTCGTGAAGCCTTTAGTCGGCGGGACCTGCGGGGACGGCGAGCTGTTTTGGTGGCACGTCGAGGCCTTGTCTGTAATGCTTTTAGCCCTCCATGGGCAGCCGCTTTGCCTCTGGATGAAGCGCCAGAGTACCGTATAGAGTTGGCCATGAAGAGGGGTATCCAAGCTGTCAGGGTGTGTCGATTGAGACCATGGACCAAGCGGGTCGACGTTCTTATGTGAACGTGGCGACCGCAGCTTGGCCTTTGTGAGCTGCGCTTACTTCGTCTTACCCTTTTATTCGTGTAACCGCCGTAGCATAAATAGTTGAGCGACCTAACTCGCCTAGGAACGTCGACAGAAAGCCCCTGGGTAGCGGGGACCGCTGTGCATTACGCCGCTGGCCCGGCAATCAAGACAGTACTAGCAGTGGTATCCCGGGTGCAGCCGTCAGTTCAAGACTTCTTTCCACTTGCAAAAGATTCTTGAAGACTTGCGTGCATGAGACACACAATAGTTGCCATTCTTACGAAAGGTTCTTTCAAGATCTCGGCGCAGTCGCTTAGTTCTGGCTCATGAAGATTTCTGGCCATTGTTCTCAATGGCAGCCAAGATATGCACGAGGAAGAACGCGGCGCGCGTAAATGACGGGCTATGATAGGAGTGAAAGTCCCAAAAAGAAAGACCGTAGACGTCGTCGACGGGGGCAGCGGTGAGTGGTCAAACGATATATAACACAGCGCGCGTCCGTTACCGCTCAGACGCCACCAAGGTGTAGGTCCGTATTTGGTATGTGCTCAAGTTGTAGACAGAAGCGCCGGTACATCCGAGCCACAAGACGGTGATGACATTCCACGAGAGATAGCGGTAGCAGTACAAGCAAACAGTAGAGAGCATAAGAGCAGTACAAATCATTCACAATTCCATCCATATGCCTCAGAGGTTCGACTCCGCGAGCTTGATGTGGCCTTGGGCCTCGTCGAACCACTGCATGGTACGAGGCCCGCCTTGCTCCAGAATAGCGGGGTAGGAGTAGAAACCATCCGTCTACTCCATGCGTTAGCTCCATATTGTAAAGCCGCTGGCAGCTGACTTACCGTCGGCCTGGGCTTGAAACGGCGCAGGTTGGGGACCTTCCCCCTCCGCCAGTTCCATTCGCCTCGAACCCGCCCATATACCAACACCTCATCCCCAGCCTGCTCATGTTCAGGCGTAGGTTAAAACGTTTCATAAGAACCAGCTTACTCTGAACGTCAGCCGTGGCTTGGCCGTGTTCGGGGCACTGGATGTGGCTACCGCGAGAGCCTCCGGAGAGTGGCTAACAGACGGGCCAGCTGCCTCCACACCCGTCCCTATAGCTTGCTCAGAAGCTGGGAGGGGGACGTTAACAATGTCATTTAGGGTGTTCTTCCTGGTCATGCTTCTGGTAGTGCGCCTGTCAATAGGTGTAATCTTGTTCTTGGGCGCCCGCGGCATGTCGAGAGCTGAGTGAGGTGGGGAGGGATATCCTCCTAAGCACTCATACACGGCCACTGTGAGGGTGGCATAAAGATACTCACTATAAGTAAGGAATTGGGTATGATAACGAAGGGGACGCGGTTGGTGGTTAATGTAAGGAAAGAGGGTGAGGAGAATGAGTTGCGCCTCGCGCCGGTTTTGACCTTCCAATGGGCGCTTCCAGTGGACTTAGCCATGGCTGAGTGGCACCTGGGTAGATTAGATCCTGAGTAGTTTACGGCCCTGTTCATAGAGATGAGCCCGCCTCGTGATGGTCTCGCCTGCTGGTGTATACACCTCATGAAACTGCCATGGCACGCTGGTAGTGCGACTTTACTGCCGGGGGAGAGTGTCTCATGGGGAGTGTCTGCCCATGCTGATATGCTCATTCCATGGCCATAGCCAAGGGTATCGTGTTCAATACGATGGAGTTCAGGACGCTGTCGGAAGCGCCCGCCCCTGTAACGTTGGACATCCTGTCTGGCACTCTGTCGATGTATGTGCCTAAGCGGGGCAGGCAAGACTGTACATTGCTACACTCTTCTGAGAGCGTATACACGGGTTGCTACTGCACGCGAGAAGCCGGTTAACCTCTACAGACACAATGGCTTGGAGAGCGACTTACGTCACTACTTGTGGAATAGCCGTGCTGCTCCTGCTGACCATCCCGGGCATACAACACGCACATTATCGGGCTAGCGGCGCAGAGCCAATGGGCTTTAGAGACGTCGTCGCTACAGCCAGGGATTGATGGTGTAAAGCCCGAGGGCAACAGTGGGTCTGGCAGCTGCAGCTCCGAGGCCAGGTGCTTGTGGCGGTGGTGCCCGCGGCCTGCGTGGAGGATCTAATCTTATCTCTGGCATGGATTTGAATCTATAGCACTGGGAGTCATCTTCCTCGGACACACTCGACACACAGTCTTCCACTCGCCTGCTTGTTCCACTACTGCTCTCGCTCTGAACGCTCGGTCTTACCGCGCAGCGTACGTACAAGGTCTACATCCGACCACTATCGGATCGCGCGCGGCCTGATACAGCGAAAGCGCCCGCTCGAAGACTGTCCGGAGGTATCCCAGTGCTTGAACGCGAGTAACCCCGGAAGGCACTTCACGTTCCCTCCCTGCCTGGTCGATCTCTCACGACTTAACTGCGATTGCGAAACTATATAGAACACCCCTCAATGTGCGCGCCATCGTACACTCCTTCTCGATCTCCAGCTAACAACTCGCAGCCTGCAGAAATCATGTCTACCTTTGGCACCTTGTTCCGGGTAACCACCTACGGAGAGTCCCACTGTGCCTCCGTTGGAGCTATCATCGATGGATGCCCGCCGGTATGCTCAAGCATGCTCCATGAATGATTCCAGTGCTCAAGATATTCCGCTAGGGTCTCCCCTTGGTCGCCCAGGACGTCCAGACGCAGTTGAGCAGGAGACGGCCCGGCCAGAGCAATCTCACCACACCTGTAAGCTCCATTCCATTGACATTTATGCCGAACGCGGAGCCGACACTGGTCCAGAGAGATGAGAAGGATCTGGTCCACCTCCAGTCCGGTATCGAGCACGGCGTCACTCTCGGAACCCCCATCGGTCTCCTCGTCCGCAACGAGGACCAAAGGCCGAAGGACTACTCCGAGACGGATCTCTACCCCCGCCCCAGCCACGCAGACTGGACCTACCTCGAAAAGTACGGTGTGAAGGCGAGCAGCGGCGGCGGCCGTAGCAGCGCGCGCGAGACGATTGGTGAGCCGCCCAGAGCGCCCCGCCCAGAGAGCCTGCCTGACAGACGGATGCAGGGAGAGTCGCCGCGGGCGCGATCGCCGAAAAGTACCTGAAGCTCGCGTACGGCGTCGAGATCGTCGCGTTCGTCTCCTCCGTCGGCAAGGTGCACCTGCCCTCGGCGCTCTCGCCGCCGTCGCAGGTCCCGGACGACGACGACGACACCGTCGAGGACGCGCTCAGCCCCGAGTTCGTCAAGCTCCTCCAGACCGTGACGCGCGAGCAGGTCGATGCGCAGCCCACGCGCTGTCCGCACGCCGAGACGTCGGAGCGCATGATCAAGGTACGGCCTCCTCCTTACATTGTTCTCACCCCGCTCACCCCACACAGCGCATCATGCGCGCAAAAGACGCAAACGACTCGATCGGCGGCACGGTGACCTGCGTGATCCGGGGCGCGCCCTCGGGGCTCGGCGAGCCCGTCTTCGACAAGCTCGAGGCGAAGCTCGCGCACGCGATGCTCTCCATCCCCGCGACGAAAGCCTTCGAGATCGGCTCCGGCTTCCGCGGGACGCAGGTGCCCGGCTCGCGGCACAACGACGCGTTCGTCCGCCGCGCCGACGGCTCCCTCGGCACGCGCACGAACTGGTCCGGCGGCGTGCAGGGCGGGATCTCGAACGGCGAGGACATCTACTTCCGCATCGGCTTCAAGTCGCCCGCGACGATCTCCCAGGCGCAGAGCACGGCGCAGTACGACGGTACGCCTGGGACGCTCGCTGCCCGCGGGAGGCACGACCCGTGCGTCGTCCCCCGCGCGGTGCCCATCGTCGAGGCCATGGCGGCGCTCGTCATCATGGACCAGGTGCTCATCCAGAACGCGCGCAAGACGGCCGCGTCGCTGCTGCCCCCAATCACCACGTTGCCCCCGACGATGGTGAAGCCGCCGACGGTGGAAGGAGAGGAGAAGAAGCAGCAGTAAAAAGAGGAAAGCACCGGTGAATGTACTTCTTGATATGTGTAGATCAGTCTCGGGCGTGTGCGTCTTGGGTATCATCGGCCATGTGAAGCCATAGAATACAACAGTGCAGCGAAGCAGTGTGGGTAATCTACAGTGCGGCAGCGATCGGGATCGGGAGAGTGGGGGGTCGGGGTGTTCAGTGTGAGGTGGTGCATAAAAACAGGATGATGAAAGTCCATATAGCCCAGGGTCCGTTAGAACTCCTCATAGTCAGACTCGTCAGAGCAGCAACAGCATAACACAGGCTCGATGTGCCACCACCACCACTGCAGGAGCACACGACAGTCAGCAAGCGGGTATACTGGGTAGCATTGGAACTTACGTGTCTGTTGAATATCCGCCATGGCCACTTGCCAAAGACCGCCTCCTCTTCTCTTCGCAGTGCGGCGGCCCGTAGTGCCCTTTCTTCTGTACCCATTTCCTCTTCTTCCGTATGGGTAGTGCTCCCTTCTTCCTCGTCCGTGTACGATCTTTGCCGTCCAGGACGTAGCAGCGGCGTCCGCTCACCATACGCCCTCGCCCCCTTCCCACCTCTCGCTCTCCCCGGAGGGACAGGCCCAATAATCGGCACGGTCTGCACACGCTCCGTCTGCATCGTCGAGACGTGCGTCCGGCGCTGCCACCCGCCCCCCGCCGCGTACGCGCTCAGCCGCTTCCCGAGGGGCCCCCACGTCCCATGCTCGTCCGGCTGGTAGCGCAGCGGCGCGGAGATCGAGGACGACGGCGAGTCCGACGCGGACGAACAGGGCGTCGGCGTGCCCGTCCCCGCAGTGCCCGAGTGTCGGTGCCGGTGCACCCCAGACGTGATACGCACCCTCGAGCGAAAACGCACCCTCGGGCCCGTGGGGCGCACGGGAGGCTGCGACAACGTCCGCGGCCGTCCCGCCTCTTCTCCCAAGGTCACGTCCATGCCTCCACCGACATGGCCGTCCTCGTTTTCGTCTTCCTCGTCCTCCTCAGACCCGACGATGATGACCGACGGCGGGGTCTGCGAGCGCGGCGCGGCGGGGTCGTCGTCGATCAAGTGCAGCGCGTTCCCGGGGACGATACACGGCTTCGGCGAGGTGCCCTCGAGCGCGAGCTTGTGGTCCGCGTCGAACAGCACGCCCACGCCCACGCCCGCTCCCGGTGAAGGCGCGGGGAGCTCGAGCGACATGCGGGGGCGCGCGAGGGGCATCGTGGGCACCGGCGCGTGGAGAGGGGGAAGGGCGGCGCGCGCGAGGGGGTGGGCGTCGACGCGAGGGCGGCGGCGAGGTCTTCCTCGAGGCGTATGGAAGCGGAAGCGGAGGTACTGGGATTCGAGGATGATGGACGTGCCTCTCCTGGTTCTAGTTCACTGTGCGGCACGGCTAATACCACATCGTCGCGGCTAGGGTTCGGTGTCGAGGACGTGCGGCGTCCTGTTTGAGGGTCGCGGGTGGTGGTGGTAGTTGACGAGCGAGCTGAAGAGCTGTGGTCGAGGGCCGCCTCGGGGTCGCGCGCGTGAGCATGCCTGCTGCCTCCTGGACACAGTCCGCGTGGATGCCAATGCGAAGCAGGTCATGGATGATGTGCGCGTGGAGGAGACATGGACGTAGACGGCCGGGATCGAGAGACAAAGGCATGAAGACGTGCGTTCTCAGGATATGGGACCGGGAACACGCACCGGAGAGGAGGATGGATCTCACTCTGGGCTCGCCGCCGGACGCCTCGTGCCCGCGCGCGTGGTGCCGGGACGCACCGTGGTGCGAGTGCGGGGCATACACCGCAGGCCGGAACGCAGAGTCGGTCGTCGCCATCGCCGCAGTGCGCACCGACGTCGACGTCGTCGTGGATGGGGTCAGAGAGTCGAGGCGGGCGATGGGCACTCCTCGTATCTATTTACGTCTAAGCTCGCGCCTTCCTAACTCACTCGCAGGCCGTTCGCTCGACGGTCACCCGACCGGCCGCGGTGATGGGCTGCTAGATGACGACTCGCTTGCGGTCAATTCTCAGGGAAACAGACTTTCTGCGGGTGCCACTGCGCGGGAGCCAGAACCAGCCTGGGCGCTGGAGAGTGGGAAGGACGTGCCCCGAGAAATCCATATATACAACGGCATGTTATGTCTAGTCCTCTCGTAGACTATCCAGGATGTTGCGAACGGCGCGCGTCACACACAGTGCGTCGAACTGTGGCAGCTTCGTGCGCTCGTCCAGAGACCCGTCCACCTCCACACAACGTACACCGAGCGCCTGTAGAGATTGGCAATGAACATCAGATGATGAGAACATGTTCTGTGCCTGCGACGTACAGTGATGGTGGGGATGTCAACCTCGACGGCTGTGCCTTTCAGATAGACGAGATATGTGATAAAGGCCGAGATGGGGTATGTCGTGTCCGCTTTGCTGAGGCCTCCATACGTCTGTGCATGGTGCCCGTCGTTCAGCGTCCGCGTTATCGTCCTGAAGGCAGCGCCGATCAGCGCCAGTATTCCTGAAGGTGATGTATGCTTACCGTATGTAGTCCACAGCGGTGTATCCGTCTGTCTCCCTGTCGTTGGCGGAGTTCACTACATAAGAATCAGTCTCGTTCTCCCCGTCAGTACGCTCATGATCGCATGTTAACTCACAAAGCAGGACCTTTGCTCTCAGGGTACGAGAACGTGCGATGCCATTCGCGATGCCCTTGAGCGCGAGACACGGCATGATACTGCGAAGCCCAATGAACATAATGCACGTTCATCGTCTATAAGGCGACTTACCTCGTCCAAAGCGAACCGCATGAGTAGACAAGCACGTCATAGCGTGAGAGCGAAGCGATGTAGTCCGGGTTCGGCGATGGGTGGATCTCGTTACCGTACGCGTTGATGTAGAATAGACCTGTAGCCCGTTCAGAATGACGATCCACCAAAATGTGTCCAGACCTACGTGAGATCCGTGAACTGAGCGGCTCGAAGTGATCCTTGTCTTCTGCTTGGAATTGAACGTTGCGACTGCGTGGGAGGGTGCCATCCAGTGGGTCGACGGGCGAGCTCGGCTCAGATTCGGTCGAAACGTCAATTCGCAGTGGTTGGCGAACAGGGTGCGAGATCTCGCATTGCCCAACCAGTCGTTCGCCATTCTCCTGCACCGCCGGTCAGCAAAAGCTCGGGGTACAGCATACGAGCATACTGACGAGCTCCGCGGCGATGGTAACAGTATGATTCGTCACGATCACGGGCAGAATGTTTGCCTGTCATCGAGATAAGTATGCGCGCGACACACCGCCCGGCTAGAATGCCTACCTGACTGTTCGTGATGGAAGAGAAGAGGAAAATGGCGGAAGGGAGAGATCGGAAGAACGCTTGCGCCGCGGACAGAAAGTAGTTCCCAATGCTGTCAAGGTTGAGTTTACGATTCACCTACCAGCACCTATACGCGCATATATTCACCTTCCGTTCACGAACGAGAAGTTCTTGTGTGCTCGCTTCAATATTTCGCTCTCGAAGTAAACCAAGAAACCTGACGAGATACATCATTTATACATAGGCATTCCAGGATGTCCCTGCTAGAGACCTACCTCTGATCATTTCCTTGCGGTCGTTTGGGATACCATGCCAGAGCTTGCTCCGGCCTTCGACGATGTCTCTCCATTCGTCACGTGCTTCTCTTTCCGTGCAGTGAGCAGGGAAGCGGTACGCAAGCAGCTTGCGGATCGCCTCCAGAGGCGACGAAGCGTCCGCAGGAGGGATGAGTCGAATGAGCCTCGAGCGAATGTCACCTACCACACCTTCGTCAAAGCCGTTCACTCGAACCTAGACTGACGCGCTGCGTACCTATAGACGGCCCACCCAGGACGCGGATAATCTCGCTCGACGAGCCTCCGTCATCGGATACAGGCAGAATGTAGCAGGCAGAGCGACCGAAAGCGAAGCAGATCGAGTTGCACCCAGTACCACCAGAAATGACCACGAACGAAGGTTCGTCCGCAGAAGCTCCACCCAGGAGCTCTGTCGACTGTCCCGCTACCGGGCGGAGGTGTCTATCAGGAGTCGCCTGTGCCGGCTTGGGTTGAGTGGGGAGGTCGAACACCGACGAGCTCGGGCTGTCTGCCCCAGAGTTGGGCGGGTTGGGCGAGAGAGTGAAGTAGCTCATGATCAGAGTAGTAGTACTGAGTTAGTTTGGCGGAGAGATCTAAGGAGCCAAGTCCCAAACAGCCCAGTTATATCTCCTCACCCCGCGAAGAGCGGGAAGCTGGATGAGTCGAGCGTGGCAGGCGGTGGGAGGTACATGATCGGAGGCAAGCACGACATCCGCGACTGGACTCAGACACGCGAAGCGCGCAGCCCCGCGGTGGCTGTGACTAGCACATGCACAACGTGGAGGATCTTCAAGCTCAAGTTGGTTCATCACCGCGACGTGTACTGTAGTTACAAGTTCGCGTACATCTTCTACGTACGCGGACAAACCCCACTTTCTCCGGTCGCCCTCGGACTAAACCAGCTCTTGGCTCTAGTAATGTCCTCGCCTCCCATCGCAACCATCGCCCGCCCGCCACGCACCGCGCAGCCCTCCGCGAACGTGGCGCGGCTCAAGAGCCTCCTCAGGCAGACGATCCGGGTCTCCGTCAATGACGGCCGGGTTTTCCTCGGGACGTTCGCAGGGACGGACAAGCAGCTGAACTTGCTCCTCATCAACACAGACGAGTACCGCCTGGGCCCGGACGCGGGTGAGAGCGGCTTGGACGGCCGGCTTGTCGGGCAGGTCATGATCCCCTGGCGGCTCGTCGTCCGTGTCGAGGCACGCACGGGCGCTGCGCAGGGGCAGAAGGTGTACCTCAAGGATAGCGACGATGAAAGCATGTATACTTGACTGTGCCCGTAGGTCTAAACCCGTGTGACTGTGTTGAATATGTTGCTGATATCGATTCTAATTTCTAGTACATAGGAACAAGCAGACGATACCCTGGTCGTCTGTTGTCTTGCCTCCTCATGAAGCCCAGTAAGCGCCGCCGTCACTGAATCACTGGTCGATGCTCACTGTGCATCGACAGTGCAAAGCCGCACCCCGGAGGATACCGTATCCCAGGGCCCTAACACCGCATCCTGGTCCATGCGTGTGCCAACGGATGGAACCAGGTAGACTATCGGCACACTTCTTTAGGCCTCGATTACCGTGTGCCATGGTCAAAGTCTGCCGCTACGGGGAACCGGCTGACACGGGAGATACGGCTCTTGAAGTTGTCGTCCATCTTGTTATTCATCAGCTGTACCTACAATTGATGCATATGGTCACGCAGATGGATATCGTATCCCCAACCTCAGCCCTTTGATGACTGCGTCGTAGTGATCAATCCATGCATATCTCATACGGGCATATCACTAGCAACGTAAGACTTAGCCTCAACAGATGGCCATTGTAGAACATCAATTGCGAAGAACTGTCTTCGCAAACCAACCCACAATCCATCCCTAGTGCGATTGCACCCCCGGTCTATGTCATGTCACGACACGGTTGCAGTCTGTATGTTGTGGCTAAGACAAAGCGACCATAGCCGAGGTCCCATGCAGCCATCTCCATGCTCGCCCCACTCACACACACTTTGACCTCCACTAACCACCGCATTGCCCTGTACACCCGACCGCATAAAACCTCACCCCACCACATCTTTCTATACCTACCCACACTCACGATGCGTATCTTCCTCTGTACCCAGCACTTCTCCCAGACGACTACTGCCCCGTTCTATACCCACCCTCGCCTCCCCGCAAACATGCCGGACTTCCGCAAGCCCGTCTGCGCGGTGTGCATGACCGCATCCGAGCTGACCCCAGCCACCAAGGCGCTCTTTGCGGCGGTCGACGCTGTCGCGCAGGTCGAAGAGGCCGCGGCGAAGCGGCCGGACACGGCTGCCCTCGAGATGCTGGCCATCGTAGCCACCGAAGTGGCTAATGCGATGGAGGGGAGTCCTGGTGCGCCCTCTCCTCACGGCCTCTCGGCATACTCTCTTACATATAGCAGACTAGTAGAAGCTCTTATTTGCCTCAACGTTTTGGCTTCTCACAGTCTATCGTGCTACTCGACGCAGTGTCCCTCATCCCACCACCCCGCATCGACGACTTGCTATCATGTTTCGTGTACTGCTATCCCCTCCGCAATGCCTTTGTCTACTCGTGTATTCGCCCGGCTATCATGTTGTCTGTTAGTCTATGAAATATTGTTTCACTGGTTCAAAGCATCGTCTCAGAGTCATTAATTGGCACTTGTGGCTCCTGACACGCTTGGTTACCTTCATGATCCTCTTCTGGTATGCGCAGCAGGCGCTATCGCAAGTCCCTCTATCTCAAGTGTTCAGGGGGAATCCCAGCAATTGATTGCCTCCATTGTGCCCTGTGACTAGTGTAGCTACTTGAGAGTAGTAACTTGCTGAGAGGCTAACTGCATCGAACCTGCATACTTGCCTAATCGGGGCTTACACTGGTCAACGCCGTAGCACATACTCGTGGGAGTATCGGCGTCCTCACGCGCCCAACCGCAGCTGCTTCGGAATGCCACGCTGTAGCCGTACCTTGTATCGCGCCCACCACCACCTTTCAAACGCGAATCGAGTATCAAGTGGTAAGACATACGAGATCAACTGACGAAGGGTGTAGATACTCGAGCCATACGATGCCGCTCATCTCCAAGTTCCCCGCGCTCCCAGGCCTGTACCAGCTCTTGTTCCTACATATCGAGCCAAGTACGTTTATAGACACGTCCGAGACAGACTTGGCTAAACTAATTTGCGTCGTACAGTCTCTACGGTGCTGCCCGCCGTCATGGCATGGTCCTTCCCCGGGGCAGCATGGTTCCACCACGAGCTCATCCCGGACGGTACACCCGTGCCCGCGTCGCTCACCGACCCCCGCACAACGATGGCCATATGGCAGCTCGGGAACTGTAAGCAAAGTCCCTCTCTTCTGATAGCAAGGACGAAGCTCATCGGACTGTCCACCACGCAGGCTACCTCCTCCTCGGGCTCATCTCCACCTTCGTCTTCCGCGCCGTGCGCGACGCCCTCCCAGACAACCCCGTCGCCCAGGAGCGCATCCTCGGCGCGAGCTTCACCGCGCTCGCGCTCGCCGACGTTACCCAGTACGCCTCCCCCTCTCCCCCATTCCCCCTCTCCACCATCTCGTCGTAAATAGCCTCGCTGACGAACCCTGGCGACACATAGCATCCTCTGGTCGTTCGTCGGCCTCCCGGACGCGCTCAAGTACGACGTCGCGCGCTGGAACTCGATGACGCACGGGAACATCACCTTCGTCGTCTTCCTCCTCGGCATGCGGTGCGCCCACACACACACGCTGTCTCTCCCGCCCGCGCCTTCCGCGGACTGACACTGCGTTCGTCGGGTGCTTGTAGGCTCGCGTGGTTCGCCGGCATCGGGCGCAAGCGGTACTACTTCGGCCAGCCCGCGGCTGCGGTGCGCTCCGGGAAGAAGAGGTTGTGAGCGTCGTGTTTCGCAGGAAAGCCCACAGAAAATAGTGTGTATATATCGTACTGGTGGTGCTACGTCCGCGTCCCAAGAATTACATGCGTACACTCATGCTCCCCGGAGCCTACGATGCTCGATCCATACCGAGTACCGCCTCTGCTCGGCAACAACGCCGCGGCACGCCCGCCCGAACCTCTGGCGATGCGCGACCGCCTCAAACATACACTATACAAAGCTCGGCGAATAAAGTGCTACCGGTCGGGATCTGCGCCACGACCTTACGAGCAGCCACGTTCACGAGTCCATATGGGCGTTGCAGTCCTCAGTCGCACGCCCGCTTCTCCGTATCCACGGGCCCGACAACCGTGCGCGCTGCGCTGAGCGCGAAAGGTTGTGCATTCTGAGCGACATACGTGGAACCAATTCTGAGTGGTTTACTGTAGTACACGCGAGCCGCGTATCCGATGACCAAACTACCCACAGTACTTGCTGTACAAGTCGCTGTGAGCTCTACTCGCAGAACATGGAGGATCTTTGACAGGGTACATCGACATACTGTATGCATATGCATGTACACGCGCGACGGAGAAATCGAGACACGGGACACGGGACACGAGGCATACTACGCGAGGGTACGCTACGATAGAATACAGAATACACAACCGAGACGCGGGATGCGGGACACGAGATGGAGTCGAGACTGTATGGACCGAGTATATCTGCGAGGAAAGAGAATGCACGCGCGAAGTCGTCCTCAGCAGAGACGACGACTCGCCGGCGCACGGGGGTGAGGGATAGGAGAACGAGACAGGGGTAGAAGGGGGGGAGGGGGATGTAAGAGAGAAACGGGCACAGGGATACAGAGGACAACGGGACAAGCGGGGCAAACACGGATGCTCACAACGGACTTTCGGGCTCATGCAACGGCAGCAATAATGGTAACGGTACCAGTATACGGACGGACGTGGGTCAACGGGTCGAAAGAGCAGGGCACAGACACGAAATACAAGACACGAACAAATGTCATAACCAAGCGTGGGAGGACAACGGCGAACTAACGCTAACGCAAGACGAAGCACGGCAGAGGAACCAGGCACAACGACGACTAAAGCAAGAAAGAAGAAGGCGACCGCGGAGGGACAGTATACGCGCCGTACCAGTGGAGGAAGAAGCGAGCGCGTGGGTGCTCGCTCCCAGCGGCACGCGCGAGCTCCCGAGCCGCCATTCAGCACATCCTCCCATGGTGCGCGCACACGGAGCCCAGGACGAGGTCGGCTGACTTGCCGCCCTGCGCTCGCATCCCACCTACACAATAGCGCGGGGGACCGAGCGGGGGAGAGACGAAGACGTAAGGCGTAGCGCGGAAAGCATACGCCGCGTCCAACCCAGCCCGAACGCGAATGGAACACCCTGTCCGCGTCGTCGCCTGAGAGGTCCTGTTTTGACGTGCCGTAGAAGGCCTAGCCTATGCGCCCCGAATCGCCTGTTCCCAGACCAGATACCTGGGTCGCCGTGTGCCGTACCCGTGCCCCGATGTCGACCGAAAGTGCCCGTATGCGTCCGAGACGAGAACCGTAACCACCGTGCCGCCGCCGCAAAATTAGATCGCACTCCCGGATGTGCAGTGCAGTGGGGGTGTGGTGCAGAATGGTGCGCGCGCAGAGCCAGGACGAGATATCGCACACGGATGACGATACGGTGAGCGATGATGAGACCGTCCTGATACAATGCGAGACGCGAGTGACAAACAGATAGAGGATGAACGCTACGAGGGATGAGAAGATGAGAGGCGTAGTCTGAGCGCAGAGGGGATGCGCTCCGCCGGATACCATGCCAAGCCCTAGTGGTTCAATGCCGAAGATACGCACAGGCTGAATCCGTGAAAGGCTTTGCGATAGGAGAGGTAGCCAAGAATACAAGACCTGCGGAGGGCATAGAGGGTGGCACGGAGGATGGGGTGAGGAACGGGGACTTCACTTCTGCTGCGATTGAGCCTGTGCCTGCCGTGCGGCGAGCGTCTCGATGATGTGGTGCACGCCCTCGGGCTCGAGGACGACCTTCGTGCCGTCGCAGCGCGCCTTGCTCGTGAACTCAGAGCAGAGCTCGTTGATGTCCACATCCTGGGCCCACAACAAAGCGTGAGTCACACTGCTCCCTACGCCGCACTACGCAGCAAGTAGGGGTGACCAACCTTAAACTGCGGGTTCGACGTGATGCTCCGCCACGCCGTCAGCACCTCCACGTTCTTGTCGCTCTTCTCTGTGCGCGGGAAGCTCGAGCCCTTGCAGGTAACGAAGGGACCCGCGCCGCTGTCGTCCAGAGACTTCTTCAGCACCGGCGCGAAGGGCATCTCGCACGACGCTCCAGCGGAAGACGCGCCCCCACTCGGGCTCGCCTTGTCCGACCCGGACGACGGCGAGTGACCGCCTGCCGGTGGGCTCTGCACGAAGCTCGACTGGCCCTGCTCCTGGATCGCCTTCGACAGCTGCTCCTTCGTCTTCGGGCACTCGCCCATATTGTGCAGCGCCGGACTCCCGTTCGCTGTCTGCGGGCTCGACGCTCCCGTGATACCCTGGGGCGACGATGAGGCCGAAGAAAGCGAAGGGGTCCGCATCGATGCGTGAGAGACGGGAGATATTGAGCTTGGTGAGCTAGCAAGGAGAGCCTGGAAGTCGGCGACGCTGCTAGCGTTCGGTGAAAGGAAGCTACCGCCAAAGAGTTGCTCCAATGCATCGTTACCACCTTCAGGTGGTGTCCAGTGTTCGCCGAAGGAATCGAACGATCCTGGCGTAAAGTGATGGTTGCCGCTCACCAGGAGCGGTGGGCTATCAGACGGCGACGGCTCAGCGAACGAGGTGAACATGGGGTTGCTTGCGATCGTCTTGTATCCTGTGAAGGGGAAGGACGAGTCGACGTTCATGTCCACATCGGGGAACTCCTCGGCGGGATTGATCATGTTCGGGTCGAACGGGATGAGATTGTTGAAGTTCAAGTCGAATTGATGTGACGGTGCGGGCTGCGACTGCACTGGCGACTTGCTCGGACCAGCACCCGGCGACGCGAAGTTAAACTGCATGTTGTGGTTGTTCAGTGAGTTCTGCGCGCTGCTCGTACCACTGGTAACGTTGCTGCGGGGCGCGGTGAACGTGAACGCGGCTTGCTTGAGCATCATGTTCTCGTTTTGCAGACGTTGGAGAAGCTCGCGGAGGTTATCGTTCTCCTGCTCCGTCATTTGGTTCTTGGCCTCGAGCGCAGCCACCTTGTCCTCGAGCTGTGCGACGATCGGTCAACAACGTGGTGTTGCTAACCGGCGAAGAAGACTTACATCTTTGACATGGCGTTCCTTGCGCTCGCGGAACGCACGTTGGGCCGCACGATTCTGTTCTTTGCGCTTAAGGAGACGAGATTCGTCCTAGAAGCTTTGTTGAGCGATCGAACGCAGAAGATCTTCGGATATAGTACTCACTTGTGGTGTGCCGGACTTCCGACGCGAGTTAGACGTACTGCCCTTCTTAGAGGTACTGGCATTGGCGTTGGAGGCTGGACCGGGAATGAACAGGCTTTTCGGATTATCGGTACAGCACTACGTACATGTGGTGTGTTGCGTCTTTGCCTGGGGCTCGTCGTAATTGTCATTGGTAGCCTTGCGCTTCAGCGACGCATCCTCCTGCTGCTTGCCGCTCTGATCTGCGGTAGAGCTCGAGGCTGGGTTGCTGAAGGCCCCTGATTGTCTCCGCGAGAGGCTGGACTCATTGTGAGTGCTGGGCGGACTGGGGCTGCTGTCGCTGGACGGGGGGCTATTGTTCAGAGGGGGGAAGGAGGAGATGCTCTGGGGGTCGACGCCGTCCGGGTTATCAAACGACAGGGGTGCATTCGGACCGACTGCGGACGGGAACTGCTTCTGGAGGAAGGCGAGAAAGTCGTCGTCGGGCAAGGCGGAGAATGTGTCAGGCTGCTGGGCAGAGATGTCCCAGAAGGAGTGGAGGTCTGACGAAGAGAAATTCATGGCGGGGAGGAGACGGTCGGCGAGAGTGGATGAGCGAGGGTAGATCAGGCCGGAAGGAGCTTCAGGGAGGCGTGCTGAGTAAGCGAGGTCGTGAGGATCGTCGGCTAGGACGTCTAGGAAGGAGGGCACGGCGAGCGCAGGGCGTTGCTCAGCAGATGCGACGAGGGGGACGAGTGTGGTCGGCGGGGGAGATGGCGGGAGAGATGAGAGTGGAATGGAGAGGAGCGACGTCGGCGGGAATGGCACTCACTCGCCAGGGCGCTCTCGACCGCGGGAAAAACCGAGGCGGGGTTGCGCAAGCTTTCTCGCCGCACGCCGCCGCACACTTTTCGATATCCGCCAGGCGCAACGTCCTGATGGGCTGACAAAGCCCTCGCCGTCGACACAGATGACTCCTTTCGCGCTCCCGAAGGCCCACAGCGCGAGGCGTTAGCACAACACAAGCAGAGAACGTCGCGGAACGGCGCAGAACCGGCCGCCGCTGTCTTATATCGTACGTGTCTCCTCAGTCGGCATATCCACCGTCTTTCCCTTGTTTCCCCGTGTTTAACTCTCTTTCAGCCCAACTCAATCGCCAGAATGCGTTTGAGTCGGGTAGCTAGAATGCGCGTCTTCGTCCAAGATCCCAGCCATTGTGCCGACGATCTCCGACAGCAGCTGCGATTCCCATTCGCATCGGCGTCGAAACCTCCCAAGCGTTACCGGCCTTGTACCCCGTGACCCCTTTCTATTCCTTCAGATCAGCCACGCCAATCACCCCTCTCGGCAGCCATATCCTGTGCAAACGATATCCCTGCCACCACCTTGCGTTGCGTTCCTCGGTCTACCGTGCTCGAAGTTCTCTGAGTTCAATGCAGTCCCAAGCTCTACTCGTGTCTACCCATAACGCTGCCATCAACCGGTCGCAAGAAGCCTGCACGCCCGACCGGCTTCATCATGACGGAACTTAGCGACCAACTGGACCCTCCCTGCGCCCGAAGCAACGCTCCTGGGCGTCCCTGCCACGCCGCACGCTCGCCTGCTCAAGCGTAAACCGACGCCCATTGGTGCGTCCCCCGCGCGCCCGGTCAGAAACCGGTGGACCTGGGAACCCCGTCCGTCGCGCGTCCCCTTCACGCCGACGCGCGCTGTACCTCCGCCTGCCCTCGTGCTTCTCTCTAGGCTCTGGCTCTCCGACCACACTCCGCCCCTCGCGATGGCCCTCTTCCGCACCGCCACCGCCACTAACGTTGTCTCGCCGCTGGGTTCGCCACCACCCCGTGCATTATCGGGCGAGCCTTCCCAGCCGCCGAACGTTTACATCCCCGAGCGGTATGTAGACATTGCCCGGATCTTTTGGAAGTGTGGCCAGTCTACCCGAGTCCCTCATGTACATCGATATTTTAATCGGCTCGGACTTGCTTGACACTTGTCTCCGATTCGTCTCGGACTGCTCGATGCAATTGCGTTTCATCGCCACACATCTGCCCTTCGGCCCAAGGTCGGCGTCGGGATCAACGCCCCTAACGCTGTCCATTGATATCTCTTCCGAGACATCATCTGCCCTCACCTCGCTTGTTTTCGCTTGCGAGCTGCGAGGAGCCAGAGATGCCCTCCATGCATTGATGGCAATACTGTACGCCGATCATACAACTGCAAATACGCTCTACAGTTCAGCAACCCGCTGAAGGAAACGTACGTTGCTGTTCATGCTGTCCCTCGGTGTTCCACAACACTGGATCAGGCCCATATCTCCCCTCATCGGTCCTGAGCACGCGCTCGGATCACACAGCGCGCAGTCCCGCGCGCACAGACCGCCATCTGTATTCTGGGGTCTCCACCACCCGACCACCGATGCCGTATACACCTCATACAATGCATGCTGCATACCGCTTGCATTCGTCTACCTCATTTCCAGAACCTACCCAGTCCCCCAGCCCGTTGATGTCGAGCGCGCCTTGAGGCGCGAGCCAAAGCTTGGCTCGCCGTCCGTCTCCCATTCGCTCCCGCGTGCCGCCCGGTCCCTTCTGCCCCGCCGCATCCGTGAACTCTCGAAGGAGAAGCACAGGGGGAGGCCCGGGGATTCGCGCCGCTTCGGGCGGCCTGGCCTCCGTCCGTCCTTCGACTCTCCGATGGCCGCTTCTCCGGCGCTTGGTGCGCACCCCGCCCAACGACGTCAGTACGTACGTGCGTGCGTGCGTACGTTCTCAACTGCGAATTTGTGCTGTGCGAAGACGAGGACGGGCTATCCACTACTGTATGCCATGGCCAGGGTCCGAGTGCTCCTTCCTGCTTCGTCTCGTTCCGTGCTCAGCCCGAGCCCGGAGGACAGCTATTTACAGCATTCGCTCTTCAGCTCCCTTCATGGGAGTCCTCTATGTACAGGGTCGACTTGAGAGCGCGAAAAAGCGCCAGCGACGCGAACGACCGGATATCGCCGACCGCCCCGTGCGGCACGAATACGATGGTCCGGTACGTGTACACTCGGCAACGATGCGCCCCCCCCCCCCCCTACTTACTGGGAGTCCTCAACCGCCGTGTCCGTATCTCCAGCATGTGCACAGCGAGCACGAGCAAGCGCGGGCTGGTTTGAACCCATTATACATGCTACTATACGTACCATGCGGTCCCCCGGCCCCCGGGTTTCCTCACTACCTTGACTCCTCCATAATACCCTCCGGCCACAGGACACTGTGGTGTCCGGGACGCTAGCCAAGGCTCGACGCCCCAAGCCCCAACTCTCACGAGTCACCGCGCACAGCACAGCAGCAGCAGCAGCAGCACCTGGTCCAAGGTCCATCTGGCAATGCAGTAGGGGGGCGCTATCGCCGAGGCCGAGATGGCATGGGACGTCCACGCGCGGCCGCGGATAGCACATTCGCCCATACGCACGCAGGACGAACTTGAAACGCCTAGGCCCGACCTCGTACAGGGCATGCGCAGCGTCACTCAGTATGTACGTACCCCTCTGAAGCTGTGCAGCGTCTACGTACACTCCGCCATGTGCAGATACCTGACCAGACAGGACCGTGATGCCACCTGCGCGGGCGTGTCCCGTGGTATCTACCCACACGAAGTACCGACGCGTGCTTCTTCGAGCTAGAGCGGCGACGCGCACAGCATGCTGTATTGAACCTGGCAAGGACCTCCGCGATCGCAGTTCCACCGAACGTATTGCGCGCGCCACATTCGCATCAGCATCCGCAGCATACAGCACCGTCTGTACTCAGCTTCTACTCCGGCGGGCCCACATACCCGGCAAGACGACGCGTATCCCTGTCAATGATCAGGTAGCTCCGCCTTGTTCATCTTACAGCAGAAGAGACAGCTGTGCTGATCGTCGTGCATAGAAGGCCTGACAACAGCGCTCTTCTGCGTCCGAGTCGTCGACCCACTCACGGCTCCGAGCGCACGCGCAGTACCTGTTCATCTAGCATGCAGTGCGCCCTCGTCCTATCTGGGCTATGGGTCTGCACTCATGTAGGCCGCGCCTCGAGAGTGGAGACTTGGGAGTCAGTTGTACTGGGTCGAATGCCCGAGCCGGCATACGTCTACCAGCCATGGAGTCCGACCGGGCGTCGTAGACTGGCAGAGCGTATCCGACTGCCGGCACGAATACCTTTGCCATAGCCGAGGTCTATAATGGGACTCGGGAGCCTTCGAATGACTAGGGAAGGACCAGACCATATGTGCGGATGCGAGCGTGAGTGGGTGCTAGCCGTAGGAGGTACGCCCCGCCCCTCCGTTCTACCACCGTTGCCCGTACCCGCTGACATTTTCTTGACCGAAGTGACAATGCATATCTTTACGTTCACCTGGCGACCTCGCCTGCATTTATCACCACTCGCGCTATCTTCTAAAAGTATAAGGTCTGTCCACGCAGGTTGCACCAGGCTCCAGGCTCCTGCAAGCCGCTCCCGCGTACTCCTAAATCGGCTGTCCAGAACCACAGCGACCGTGTGGATCCCGGTACGTACTCACTGCCCTGAGCTCGGCCTCTAGACCACGAGCGGGCGATCTGGATTCTGGGGCGCAGCTTACGCTTGTCTGCGCTTCCGGAAGAGAACCCGGATTTGCGCGACAATGTAGGCGGTCGAAGCCTCGGAACCATGTGTGCTTCGTGGGCAGAGTCGAGGTTAGTAGTACGTCTTCTTTAGCTCTTTAGTACATGCTCGTCTTGCGCTACATGGGTTCGTTGGGATCGCCGTACATACAGGAACCCACAGTGATTTTTTATAGTCGAGTGTGTGTATACGTTCGATGACCAAACGGCGATCGCACGGCCACCGTAAGTACTGACACCGTGTGCTCGACTATTGAAACAGCGCCACGGCAGTTCCTGTGCAATAACATCTATCCCGTGAGCATTCGCCGTCTGTCGAGGGTCCCTGAGCCTCTGCGTGAAGGAACACGTTCTGATGAAGCCTTGGACATCAGATGTGCGCGTCGTATTTATGGCACTCCCTTTGTGGTAGCTGAGTTGGTAGTATATACGTCTAAGACCAAAGAACACACCCTGTTTCTCTACCGTACACTCTCGAGCATCAGTAGGTGTCGATCAGAACCACCGATGGTGCAAGATACTGTTTATAGCATTTGAATGCTGTATGAGACATCGTACCACTCCTCAATCATGCCCGGTCCTAGCTGGCGTAAGCCCAGCTTCGAACTTATGGACCGACGTGACAACGTCGACGTTCGTGTGTCAAAGAAGCACGACATACATGCATGTCAAGGTATCTGAAAGCCCTACAGGTTATGTATGCGTGTATATACTGCGAATCTCGCATCTCCTTCATCTCAGGTTCTGTACCTTCTCTGACGAGGATGGACGAGTTATGGCGTCGTCATTGATTATCCACCCTTGTCCCTGACAACGGCGAGCGCGGACCCGAGCCCCGAGACACGGCCAACGTGCTTCAACGTGGCGTGCCCTCCGAGGCCCGGCACTCCCTTTGCCCCGGCCGACAGACAGGAGCACAGGGTGCGGGGCTGACCTGGATCAGATCGCCCTCGCGCGCAATGTGCCCAAGGCCACAAGCGCATCGGGCGGGACTCTAGTCTCTGGCCAGATCCCATCAGCCGTCCGTCCGGACTCCGCCGCCACCGGAGGGCAAGCTGGGCAGCGGAATGGTGAGACCCGCGTCGCCGCGTCACCTGCGGGCCGCGGCCGCGGGGCTCTCGATTTAGACTCGCCGCAGAGCCACCGCTGCAATAATCGCATGATCAAATCGATCGACGCCCGTCTGCCCAGTGCCACGATCGGGGCCTGCGCGCGCCGCCGGCTCGTCCGGGAAAACGCCCAGCCTTTCCGGGCCCGCGCCGCCTTCGCCGAGCCCTCCGTCGTCCCCGCCGCCACGTTCAGCCTCAGTCGGGAGGCTGCCCCCACAATCCCTCCTATAATACGGGTGCCCCGGTGAAGTCGGAGGACCTACGACGGTTAAGCTTTGTAGACCGCTATTATTGAACGCGTTTCACGCCATAGAGACGCGCGAGGCGAGGCCACAGCGTTCTTCCAAGCTCCATGTATCAAATTCCCCGCACGGCGCGACATCCACACACAGGCACAAGTGCGTGTCGGCTGGGACCTCGAATCCGAGGTGAGATTGCTCTGAAGCACTCGGTCGACGTCATGACGGGAACATGCATGGTGATCCTGTCCACGTCGACCGTCATAGCGTACGACGATCTTGACCTGCGTAGGTATTGCTGTCATCCATGTCGTCACACCCAATGTCAACTACACCCGAGCCCGGTCTACTTGGTCGGCGCCGTTCGTGCGTGTGGGCAATCGCTGCTAGCTGCAGCGTGGATTTTATTCTTGTACGTCATTTGTGCCAAATCTTTGCTCGACCGTCGGCTAACGTAGTGTTCGTGTTGGTGCCTCAGGTAGGCGCGTTTTCTCAGCAGCCTATTACTATCCATGTGCCGGCCCCGCAAAACGACTCACAGACATGGGGCTCTCGACTATTGGTCGTTCCTCTATGCTGGTCCTGCAAAAGAATCCCCCGCCGGTCGACCGTTCAACATACCTATCACGACATCTTGTTCCGTGCATTATGCGCTGACAGCGGGTGAATGCCATGCCATTCCTCCCGGTAGAGCCTGCAGGGACGTTGACGGTCCCGTCGGCAGGGGCGTTTTCTCCGGACACCCGTGCCTGTGGGATAATATGAATGTGAATATGTCAGACGCGGGGTCGATCGTCGGGCATGCCGCACGATCCACTGGCATTGGAATTCCATCCAACCGCCGTGCCACAATCGGCCGCAAGGAAGATTTCGCGGTGCCATAGGCCTGGCGCCCACAGCCTACAGGCTCGAGGTGAACACCCATGTGTTTTTGCTGTACGCACTGTATTCTCGGATTCCGCAAGCTGTGGACAGCCGGTATCGGCGGTACCGCGCTCGATCGTTCCTCTTGTACGTCGAAACAAACCTTCTCTGTCGTGTCTTTCCTCGTGGCCGGTCGAGTTCGTGATCTGGTCGGCGGATTATGCCCCGGAGGAATTTACGACGCTCGACACCGCCGCTATGAATGAACCATAGCTGAACGCGACACAAGGAATCCATCTGCCGTGAATTTCTAAGTCCCCCAGTCAGCTCAGTCGGCCAGAAGAGCTTCTTGTGATCCGTTCGTCCGTAGTCCATCTGTCCGATCGTGTCCCCCAAAGACGGTCGGCAACGAGCATTTCGAGCCCACTACGCTCCAACCCTTTGGTACGCCCAAGCAATGATCGAGACGCCGTGCAAAATCATCGCCATTACCGTATGTCCTGATGTATAGAGTCGGTATCGTAGATAGTAGCCGGTGAAAAAAAAAAGAGAAAGAAAAATGCAAACGAGCCGTGAAGTGTACTGCGCCGGGAATGTATGCTGCGGGTGCTGAAGGTGTGTAGTCGCCGAATGTGTGCGGCGTCGTGGTATGTGTGTATGTATGGATGGCGAGAGCAGAATGCGATAACGTACAGGGGGGTGGGGCTCACTGGAAGACCGCACAGGGCTAGGAAAGGGTTCGACTGGAGGTTGCGCAGGCGGGGAAAATGTGCGATGTAGAGGCAAACGGGGCGCGGTGTCAGAGGGTGGGGAACGGACGGCGGGGGTGGGTGTATAGGGATAATAGAACACAGCGGCAACCGGCGAGTTACTGGATCGACAGAAAATGAGCAACAGCGTTCACGAGCGCGGCGAAGTAGACTCACATAGTACTCGATCTCCAGCTAATACGCCCATGAGGTCAGCATACGACGCACCGAGACAGCGATGAGAGTAGAGGCTACTTACGAAGAGGAACGCGACCGGCCGCGGCCACTTGAGATGCAACCCCACGGGGTTGTACACCCGTTCATTGAGCATGTCCATCATCGCCTTCAGCCTGTCCATTTCCTGCGAGACAGCCAACCTGCAGTCAGCATCTATCATCCAATTAAGAGCCTAGGGGGCGTACTTTCTCGTAGTGCGTCCGTTTTAGCGCACGCGAGGTCTGCAGGCTGAAGAACGCGAGCGCGTTGTCGACAAACGCATGGCCGAGACTGTGCGCGGAGAGGAGGATCTCATTGATCGCGTTAATTGTCTCGAGGAACTGCGTCGGTGTTATCTAATTCCAAACCGAGCTTTGGTGAGAAACGCAGTCCAATGTACGAAGACCAGGAAAGCGATACGTACCCTACCCTCGAGCTCGAGCGGATATGTCGACGCGAACTGCGGGAGCTCTCCGCCGCTGTAGTCGCGCTCTATTCGCACGATCTCCCGGGGGTGGTGCACGCCTATTTGCCCGATCGGGTCCGTGCCGTACGCCGAGTCTGGGGGCGGTGGGCCAAAGTAGTACGCAGAATGCGGGATGAGCGGACGGTTGTGGCTGAATGTGATTCAATATGAGATCGGGACAAATGAGCGGGCAATGCGGCACGTTCGGGGCGGGTTGCATGAGTAACATTCAGCGTAGAGCCTGTCCACAAAATCACGTACCTTCGAGGCTGCTGCTTCGAAAACTCGTGCACCGTGCGCGACTTTGCGGTCGAGAACTCATACCTCTGCGGGCTTATCCGGCCCCTCTCCGCATCGTCCTGCAGGTCCCATGCCGGTGGTGACGGCGGATGCACATCCAGCCTGAGCGGGTGTTCTTGCACATGTTCCCTCGCCCCGTCTCGTTCCCTCTCCCTGTCGCTCCCCGTCCCGGAGCCGTAGAGCGTGGACCCACCGTGTTCATGCTCCGTGCGACTGTCTGACCGTCGATGCGCCGCAGTGATATCTGCTTCCGTCGGTCCATCCAAATCTTCATCCGCATCCGCGTCTGCATCTTTCCCTCTTGGGGGCCCATGCGCATCCGTGCTCGCCCTCAGCGTCGTATCCGCGCCCTCCTCCCCATCTTCACCGTCCACATCTGCGTCCCCCTCTCTCGTCCCCTCTCCCCCTCCGAACGGGCGCGAGATATCGATGACCATGTCCGCCGGGTCGAGTTCAGGTGGGGCCGCCTTGAGACCGAGCTTCGCCATCTTCTCAGCAGCGGGCGGCCGTCCGTCCACCTCGTCTTCCGGGTGTGGATGCGGATGCGTGTCGTCTTTCGGCGGCGGCGTGGGCGGCACGGGCGATGGCGCCGCGCTCGTGGAGGCCTCGTGCAGGGGGGCTTGTGCGGGCACGCCGAGCGCAGCGCCGTGCGGCGACGTCGGTCGGGAGCTCGAGCTCATGGCGGCAGCGCGGGTACCTTCCTCGGGCTGTGTAGCTCTAGCTCGCGGTGTGTGGGCGGAGAGGAGTTCCTGGAGAAGGAAGGACGCGTGAGACGAGGCTGGGACTGCGGCCGAGTTTCCAGGGCAAGTCAAGTGGCAGGACGCGGGGAAGGCGGCGAGCGGGCGACTACTGAGCGGCCAGGCAGTACTGCAGTGCTCTCATCGACGAGCAGGGCAAACACTTCCGCCCGAGTCGGTAATCAGAGAAGTGCTGGTGGAGGGAAGCACCGCTAGAGTGAGAGTGAGTGCGAGTTTGCCGGCTCCCTCCTCGCCCGCGTCCAAGTGAAGGCACTCACGCGGCACAGGCGCCCACGCCTCGGTGCCTCGCTCGGCGCTAAGCACTCAACAAGTTCACCGGTATCGCATATAGGCCTCTCATACAGCATGCCATCTTGCTCCGCAGGACAAGCCCCGACTTACCCACTGATAGAGCAGACTGTCCAAGATGTTGAATGAAGCGACTAATCGCACACTGGTGCATCAGCATAGTGTTTTGCACCGAACACAACTTATCTGAGGGCGTGGTTACTCACCTCATCTATGGCCAGCCCAACATTCGCTGCATGAGTGGATTGAGGAACAAAGCACCATGCCAACATGGGTACATCGTGGTACGTAGGCTCTCGGAAGCAAGGTCCAGACCCATTCATTATAACTCATGACTGCAACAGCTGCGTTCCGCCAAAAGTGAAGTCACAGCCTGCTGAGAAGATATGTATAATGAATGCACAATGCACACTGCTGCCTCAATGAAAGCAAGCAGGTAACGGCACACATTTAACGCCTTTGCCCGGACGGAATCACCGGCGGGGGCCCTATCTAGGTCCCCATAACGGTGAATGGCAACGCCATGCCTTTGTGCGTACGCAGTGAAGATCAACGCCAGTAGTCGACGGTGCAACGGCGGCCGTCGAACCCTGGCTGCGTTCATTATGACGATCAGGACCCGCGCTCACCACAGTATGCACACGTTCCTATGGCCTATGGGCACACACGGCCTGCGAGACCCCACAGCCTATATTCGGTACCTTCAAACGTTTGTTCTAGCAACTCCGACGCGCCCTCACCTCCCGTACATTGCGTTCAGCAGCAGCCCTCAGCCGCGTGCGGCGCGTCCGTCCAGGCCCCTCCGCACCACAAAGGCTCCCCGCCGCAATTGAACGCAGCCGCACCTTAGACCTTCCATTCCTCCGCAACCGTTCCTCCCTCCGCCACCGATCGTGCGGGTCCTGGGACTTGCACGTTCCCCGCGGCCGTTCAGGGTCCCTCTCCCCACCCGCCTCTGCGGAACACCCCTCCAAGCATGTCGTTATCTCCCCGGGCTCGCGCCTCGCGCCGCTTCGATCACCTGAGATCTCAGCGTATCTCACCCTAGTCGGCTTGCTCGCACTAGCCCCCATGTAGCGAACCCCGCTCTAGATCTGCTTCCCCTCCGGCACCCGCGTCACACTCGCACCCACTCGCGCTTCGGGGTTGAACCTGGAACCGGCATAGTGGGTGCGGGCGCGGGCCGCTCGCTACCACCGTACATACATGACGCAACCAAGCCCGTCTCAGAACGGCCGCCTCCTACGATCGAACCTCGGACTCCTTCCAAGGAGGCGTGTCTCCACACCCCAGGGTCCAAGCTCAAGGCCCAGGCCACCCATGTTATGTTACCCGTTCGCCTCTCCGCGGCTCGGGCGCCGGTACGTTTGTCATGTATCCATATCCGTCATTTACTGTTCTTCGAGGCCCCTGACCTCCTATGCGAGAGCAGCACGCAGCTGAACCGTAGCCCTGCCCATACTTGTGCACAGGCGTCCCTATGTGCGCGTAGCTACCGTGCCGTTCGCTCCGGACTCCGCAATTGATCGAATGCGAGGCCGAGCTCCGGGTTGCAGGCAACTCGTTAACCAAGTTTGTGTTCCTCTCACCTCACCAGGTTCACGGCGTCGACTCTGTCATAACCAGGCTATCGCGGGATCCTACGGCTCGGAGTGATGCAATCTAAGTCGCGACCCCCCGACAGTCCCGAGGTCAGCTACAGCTTCAGGGCATGTCTTCCTGTTGTATACACGGATATCACTCTCTTCTAGTCTGGTCACTCCGCCAGCAATCGGTCCCACACGCCCTGGTACGGTTTCCGGCTCCCTTCTTGAGAGGGAATCTCTTGTAACAGAATTATCTACGCGCCTCCAATAGTCAGGATGGCTCTAGCCACAGTGTTTCGCGACAGCAAACCCGCAAACAACATTGACAAACTACCATGCACATCCTTTCAGCCCGTTGTCCACGTGTATGTGAACGTCAGTTCCCAAAATCCCCCGGGCCCGTACTCGTACGCAGTCACCGATCGGCTGTACGACGTGAACGGGTGAAGACCTCCATCAGCGTCATTCTCGACGTCCAACGCCCAGGCCCTTCGAACCCCGAAGTTCAAACATACTGTAACAAGCTTACTGGCCCGCCCGATGCACCCGCTCCGACTCGATCATCGTCGATCGCCCACACGCACACACCTTTCTACTGAACGAACGCGTACGCCACGTCGTGTCGGACGGGTCGAGACGGCGTTCTGCAGCGGCTTCGCGCGATCGTGCTCACTCGCTCATATCCACTTGTAGAACATGAACTCCACGCTCCAGACCTCCAGCTTCGAATGCGAACGCGATCGGTGCGGTGGTGACATGGACATAGGGTGTGGGGCCCGGGCCCGTCCGTTCGCGATCGGCGAAGTTCGCAGCTGTCGGTCGTTATTATGTACTGCGGCGCTGTGTTGCACCTACTGCATACTGTACGTACACACACTACAGCGTAGTATACCGTCAACTCCGTCGATCGAGGCACGTCAGGCCTTCACAGTAGCTGCGATTGACTGATCGGAAAACGATCCTTTTCACGCTTCACACCATGATATGCGTCAAGAACGGAGTAGTAGCATTGATGTTCGCGGGGGATATCATAGGTGCATATATGGTACATGGGAGGATGATAATGCTGCTGCTGCTGCTTCACAACTAACACGACGACGAGCTTGAGATTGCGACGTGAACAAGAGACTTCTGGACGAATGGCTTCGGAATAGATGAAGTAGTATGCGCCAGTTCAAGTGGATGGTGGAAAAAATGGATATGTGGGGTACGAGCTACATACGAGAAGGGGCATGTCATGTCATAACGGGTCGTCGATGTATGTGCGAGGACAACGGCAAGGGCGAAAGGCAAGATGGAAAGTGATAAACAAACAAAGTCGATGCGACGAGTGTCTCAAAAGCAAGCGGACGCGACGATGCGAGCTAGGGTGTTTGACGATAGGAAAGGGGGCGGAAACGATGAGCGAGGACGCGCGCGTGCGTTCACGCGAACCCAAACCGGGCTGCGTGTGCGTTCGAGCTTCGCCGACTGACAGACCGAATGCGATGAACGGCCGCACCAACGGAGCGAGCGAAGAAAAAAAGATGCTCACGAGACAGGCCCAGGACGCCCTCCAGCACCAGCTCCGGCGCCGTTACCATTACCGTTCCCGTGGCTCGACGCAGACGACGGCGACGGCGTCGCCTTTCCCCCCGGCGACCCGCCCTGCGCCGAATGCAGCACGATCTCGCGCTTGCCGCCCCGCGGGGGCGACGCCGAGCGCGAGTGCATCCGCTCGTCCTCCGCGGGGCTCGTCACGTTCGACGGTGGCGAGCGCGTCGACATCGGCGGAAGACCCATGCTCGGTGCCGCGCCGTGGCCCGCGCCGATCGGACGCGGGTGGGGGGGCAGCATCGTCGGGAGCCCGCCCGTCTGCACTTGGCCTGTTCCGATTTGGGGGCTAGAGGGATATGAGCGCGCGTGCTCTGGAGGTTGACGCATGTCAGGGGAATGCGACGTCGGCTGCTGGCGGAAGGGTATAGGGCTAAGCCGAGTCGAGGGGGTGGGGGTGGGACGGCCGTTGGACGGAGGCGAGACGCGCTGGCTCATGCTACCGACCCGGCTGCGCTTCGCATCGTGGTCGTCGGGTCCGGGGCTGAGCGGACGCTTGTTGTTCGAAGGAGAAGTGCGCGATGAGATCGAAGGGCGACGAGCCATGGCGTGCTGCTGCTGAGGAGAAGCAGCAACCATCCGGTTACCGCCAGGGCCAGTAGGGGCTGCGAAACCACGAGGATCGGATGGCCTGTAAGAGGACGACGCTAGACCAATCAGAGTCTCGGCGACACCCTCGTCGTAGTCCTCGTCCAGAGCACGGGTGGGAGGGTGATGCGTCGAGTTCGTGGGCGAGGGCTGTACAGACCGGTTGGCCGAATCGGACCCGTTCGAGCTAGCCGGCTGAGGACTGCCGTTCGCCTTCGACCCGCGGTAGTCGACCTTGAATGCTGCGGCCGACCCGTTCGAATCGTACGCGCCGTCTCCGCGCTGACCCTCCTCCTTGACGCGCTTCTGCTGAGGTTGACGACGCTTTCGCTCCTTCTTCCCCGGCTCCGGGCCTGTCACCGAAGAGTTCGACTCCGTGTCCTTGTCACGGTTCTGCCGCCGCCGGCGGTCCTTGCCATCAGCAGAGGGGACGCCCTGCGGGCCCAGGTGGGGGCTTTCGGACGTGCGCGCAACCCCGGCGAGGTGTGCCTGCTGCGCCATATGCATGCGCATGGCCTCGGGGGAGGCAGCGTAGCGAGGGTCGCCGCGTTGCTCCAGGACAACCTCACCACGGTCACCGCGGTCGTACTCGCGAGCAGGATCGTAGCGCCGAGCAGCGGGCTCGTGCGACATCTCGTGCATGGCGGGCCGCGGAGGCGAAGCGCGGCCGCTAGTAGGAGCCGGTCCTGCCCTTGCATCCCATGGCTGGGGAGGGTAGCCCGGGTGGCCGGTGCGAGGAGACACTTCAGGTGGGCTGCGATCCCGAGCAGAGCGTGAGCTGTTGCGGCGCTGAGGCGGACCGGGGGGCGACTGGGGCCGCGAAGGGTAGAAGGGGGGCTGCGAGTGCCCGTACTCCATCGGTGGGCGTCCACGACGCTCCCACTCATTCCCCTCAACGATCATGCGCCGGTTCCATCCTGACTCTTCACGAGAGTAGGGAGGGGGCGAGCGCCTCGGGCCACTCAATACTTGGGGCGGCCCCAGAGGCGGGCGTTCCGAGAAGTTTGGAATCATGTGTCCTGCGGTGGAACGAGGGCGGACATGGGGCGGAGGAGACGCGGACGTCGAGGGGACGCGCATGGGATGGAACGCGGGGTCATGGGGGTGCTGAGGATGAGCGGAGTGCCGATGGGCGTCCGGGGGACCCTGCATCTGCGGTGCAGGGTGGTGCAACAGGCTCTGCCCTGCAGGTCCGCGAGGGCCGGGCTCGCGAGAGGGAGGGGGAGGGTACGAGTTCGAGTGCTCCCGCGCATGGAGGGGAGGGCGGTCGACCTCCATGGGCGCGAGCGGCGTGTGCGAGGGGGGATGGCGGGAGTCATCGAGCACGACCGGCGGCGGAGGACCTCCTCGGAATGGACCCGGAGAGGACCTGCCAGCGAGTTGCGGCGGCACAGGGAGTGGGAGATCTGTGTGCCCGCCTCGAGCGTCCGCAGGGAAGAGCGGCCGAGAGTTAGACTGCATCAGAAGCGGAGGACCGCCCAACCCTGCGGGCGGCATCATGGGGTTCGCGTACGCAGTTGGGTGCACATCCTGCGGACCGGGCGCCGCCGGGAGCGCTTGTCCTGTGGCCTGCGCTTGCTTGAGAAGCGCGAGACGCTGCGTTATGGCGGTGTTAGTGGGGTCGAGCTCGGCGGCACGTGCGTAGGCGTCAATCGCGTCGGAGATCTGATTATTGCAGCTCTCGTAGAGGCTTCCCAGGTCGAACCAAACCTCCGAGATGTAGGGGTTGATGCGGATAGCGCGGGAGTAGGCGTCGAGCGCGTCGCGGTACTGGTTGATCTGGAAGTAGAGGACGCCGATGGAACACCAGAAGGTAGGGTTCCGTCCGTCTCGGTACACGGCCTGCTGGTACGCTTCGTACGCCTTGTTGTACTTCTGGCCGGCCATGTAAGCCCGGCCGAGGAGATACCAGCTCTGCGCGTCGCCCGGCTCTGAGGAAGAAGGTTTAATGAAGTGCATGCGGTATGCGCACCACAATGATCTACGTACCAGCCTCGAGGCTCTTGGTCAGATACTGGATGGCCAGTTCCTGGTTCTGAAACGAGGAGCCATCCTGGTGATACAACCATCCCAGCTGTTGGAGTACCTTGGCGTGGTTGGGGTTCTCCTGCACGACGCGCTCATAAGCGTCGCGAGCACGAACGTGCTGTGGACAGATCGGTCAGATCAGGCGTGGTCGACAGCCGACAGCGGGGGATACGCACATCACGTTGCTGCTCGAAGACGTGGCCGATTTGGAACCAAATGTCGGCATGTGCCAGCGGACTCGGCGGATTACGCAGAATCCGATCGAAGCATTCTAGACTCTCCGTATACTTGCCCTGCTGCTTGTATATGATTCCAAGGCGGAACAGGATCTCGTTCGCCTTGTCGAAGTCTAGAATGGTGAAGAGTCAATTATGGGCGCTCGGACGTATTGATAGAGCGTGGCACGCACCCTTATCCATTTTTAGGACGGAGGAGAAGGCTTCCTCGGCGTGATCCAAGGAGCCATAGCGGTCGTACAGGATCCCGATACCGTACCACAACTTCGGGTCCTCCTGGTCACGAGCATGCAGGCGGTGAGCAACGTGACACGGAGAAGACGCCGGAATGGAGAACAAACCTTGGGCTGCGGCAAGAAATACAACGCCTGCTGGTACGCTGCGTACGCCTTTTGCAGGTCATCTTGCATAAGGTAGCAGTGACCTGGGAAAGGGCTGATGAGAACGAAGCTGCGGGAAGACACGAGCGTGGGACGTACCGAGCGCACTCCATACTTCCCCGTTATCACCCTGTAGCTGCAACGCGGCTTGGAAGTACTCGACAGCCTGTGAACGCGGAGTTCGGTGAGCAGATAGATCGGGCGGCAGATGGAGATGACGTAAGAAACGAAGACAAGGGGGTGATGATGTTGGTTTAAGTTTGGACGATGTCGTACCTTTGGGTAGTTCTCTTTGATCCGCGCGATGCCAGCGACTTGTGTCAGACCTGACAAGGAGCGACTATTGTGACGGAGCGCGTTCTCGTAGGCAGAGAGCGCGTGCTCCAGGTTTCCCATCTGCTCGGCTACGCGTCCTATTGATCCGAGACCGATGAGCCTGATTGGCAGCGCTTTGGAGGCGCGTGAGACACCGACCTATCATGAGCCATGTTTGTTCGTTTGCGTGCGCAAGCTTCTCAATGGGGGATTTCTCCTCTTCGCTATTGGCGTTGCGGGCACCCGAGGGCCCTGCCAATGGGGCTCCCGGTGGTGGTGGGCGGGTCGACGGACCGGCGTGTCCACCGGGGGTGGTGATGCCGTTCCCATTCAGGTGAGGCGGGTGTGAGTGTGGATGGGAGGGAGGCGGCAGGGAGTGGGAATGATGAGGGTCGTGGAGGCGGATGTCCCGCTCGGCCTGGCGGGGTGTGTGCCGGATGGACATCGGGCGGCGTGTAGGAGGGGGCAGACCACCGAGGGCGATGGGGGGACGGCGGTGGCGGCGAGGAGTGCGGTGAGGACGGGGATTGGGGGCGACACGGAGACGAAGGCAAAAGGGGGCCCAGTTGAACAGGAAGGAGTATATAAGTGGCTGCGGGAAAGAGATCAGGGCGCAGAGGAAGGCGATCAGAGATCTCTCGCAAGCACACGGGCGCTTGCTGAAAATTGGGAAGATGCATCTTTGTGAACACACGCGCCAACTTCCCCGTCTCCAGGCAAATGCAAATTCCCCGTTCAGGAGGTCGTCCTCCCGACACATCGGCCCTTCCTCGGCAACTATCCAATCTTCCTGAGATCGAGATTGCCCTTCCCCGGTTCGATGTCATCGTTTTGCCAATTCCGGATGACGCTCGCCCGCACAGCTCATGTCTCTCCTCATGTCATGTCCTCGCCAAGGCTTCGCTTCCGATCCTGTCCCCAGCTGTCCCGCTGGAACCTTCTGCCGTCCCCGGGGGCCCGGGCTGCTCCTCCGCATTGTACCGTTCCCCTTTCGGGCTTCTCCCTCGCGATAATCGTCTGGGCCAGCGAAGGCCTTCGCGTGTCCAATCCTATCGCGATAAATAAGTGCACGTCCAAGGCGGCCTTCTCGCGTCCGCCGTTGGCAGTGCGTTCTCCCCCTTACCCGCCGCCACATAACTCGTGGCCCTTCATTCGTGGCAACCCGCTGCGCCGCGCTTGCAGATCACCGCCATCCGGAAATCACGCTTCCCTTCCCTCCAGGCCCCCTCCGGCTCGCCGTGCGCCCACAAGAAGACGAGACGGTTGCCGTGTCTGACAGCCGCCGCCGTCCTCGGCCTTTCGCGCGGTCATACGTACGCGTGCGTACGCACAGATCGCGCCCGCGCAGTGCGCGCAGGGGGAATCTTGCTGGTGCATCACCTCATTACGGCTGCACCGTTCACCTCGCACGCTCGTCTGATGTGCGGCTGATCCCTCCCAAGCCGGAGCGTCGTCGCTGTCGCTGGATGGTGGTGGTGCCATCAGCGTGATTCATTCCCAATGCGGCCCTCTTCGTCGGCGCGTCGCCCTGTTTGACTCCAGGGCGGGAGAACACCGTACGCAGCCCGCACGGTTGACAGATCGCGAAGTTGGCCCGGTGCGAAGCGTTCCCAGGGAGCATGCGCGCTGGAGGCGAGGAGGCCGGCACGCTGGACGGCCTCCAACGCTGGCCCGCCGGGTGTGGGAGCGGTGGAGGATG
This sequence comes from Trametes polyzona, assembly GCA_022606195.1. Classification (NCBI taxonomy): domain Eukaryota; kingdom Fungi; phylum Basidiomycota; class Agaricomycetes; order Polyporales; family Polyporaceae; genus Trametes; species Trametes polyzona. The sequence continues at coordinate 456,938 of JABYQF010000001.1, read as the reverse complement.
GGGAGAGTTGGACAGACGGGCAGCGACAGCGCGCACGCGACGGGCGAGCTTCGAGCGCAGAAGAGAGCAGAAGCGACCCGGCCGCTCGGGCGCCGCACCGTGCCCAGCGCACGATCGAATCTGCGATCAGTTGCCCCGCTCGGCCGCTGGGTGTGCACCAGGCCCGTTCGGGCAGGCAGAATTCGAGAAGGGCGGAGCGAGACCGTGCGCGCGACCTGCCTGTTTGATAAGCGTCGCGGAGACGGCCGTGGCCGTGGCCGCGGTGTGTGTGGCATGGGCAGAGACGCCCAGGGCGACCCTGGTGACGTTGACTGGACTCCGTCCCGAGGGGCGGGCGCCTAGGGTCGGGTAACGGGATATCTGCCCGGGCTCATTTGGGGCACAGCCTCCGTCGCTCTGCCGGCCGACTCCCGAGTGCCGACGCACAGGCCAGACCGCGCCGCCGCGTTCATCGACCGGAACCGCGCTGATGCACGATGGGTGATCGTTCATCTTATCTCCCTCCTGGCGCCTCTCCTGTCTCTCCTCCCGTCCCCTTCCGCCCTCCTCTTGATTGCATGACGATCACCCCACGCCGCGCGGAGGCCACGACGCACAACGCTGAGCTTAAGGCTTATCACACCGATCGTCCTCCATAGCTCGTGCACGCTGTCGCTCACGAATGTGGACACCAAGGCACCGTGCGCGTACACATGAGCGCACACATGAATACGGGTGCGGAGTGTCGTCAGGTCGCTAGGTACACCCGACGGCACCAACGTCAAACTAGCGTCCCGGCGCGCACCAGCTGACAGTGCGGTGCGCTTCCGAGTCTGGACGATGTATAACTCCAGCGGGCGAGGGGCGACCGCCGCCGGCACTGCGTTTTCCCTCCTGATTGGCTCTCGAGCCTCGACACTCGGGCGGGACCTCCGAGACGACGCGTGCTGAGACCCTTGTGCATTGCTGACTTCAGCCGCGCTCCCCACCGCTCCCCATCGCCCAAACGGCGAATCCCCAACACCCGCGGCATGCTTCCAAGGAATCGCTGCGGAGCGCCCGATCCAGGGAAAATAGAACCTGAGCGCCTCGACTGTGCTCACGCGCCAGGCCGCGTTCGTGCAATGGCTACCGGTGAGTCGTGACGCTGTTTCGTCGGCCGACGTTCACGGTGCGCCTCTTGAATCGAACTCCCATCATTGACGGTGCTCGAGCCCGTCTGCGCCGCCACTCTGTGCCCGCAAGCGCGTCTCTGAGGCGTCGACGTGATGCATCGGTCCAGCCAGATGTCCAGAACCCCAGCTAGATCCACAGCTCGACCTCCGCCGCAGCCTCTCGGGCTCTTACTGGTGACAGCGTGTGTCTCTCGCCAGACGACGTACACATGCGGGGAAGACTGCACGTCATGTTGTCAAGTGTGCCGTTGACTCTCAGCGTGCGTGAGTCAGCGCAGGGACAGTACGCCGGCGGCGAAGGCTCGCGCTGTCCATTCTGTTCAACTTTCAAGTACGGTGCAGCACATGCAACCAATACCGAGGCCAGGGGTCCCCGATGGCGCACGTAGCGCCAGATACCCCGCCAAGGCGCAAGCTCGAACTTTATACGCGCGAAGCAGAGGGCGCTGTCGCCCGTACGCTCCGATACGCATACGAGGTACGGCAGCACTCTATTGCACACGCGCGTCCCAGCCTAACCTACTCCATCCACCAGCACCTCCTACCCCTCCAGAAGCCTCCCTCTGCGCGCCTGGCGCTGATAGAACTTCGAACCTTGAACGTGAACGATGAGCCGGACTGAATACACCCGGACGTCCACCCGCCGCCGCCCGAGCTTCTCCATCCACCTTGCCTTCAGCTCCCGTCTCGTCAAGCTCCATCCAGGGCGAGGGCGGAAATGAACGGACATCGCCGGCTGGCTCGCTCGCCAGAAGCCGCACGCGCAGCCGCGGAAGGCACCCGTCGCCAACGAAGAAGCCGCTCCCCGCCCCGCGCCGGTGGCACTACAGTTCACATGCATACAGTGCGCTCGGGGTCGCAGCCTCGCACCGCGCTCGGACTGTATTGCTTGGGCGGGGGGCGTGACTCGCGTCTCGCGCGGGTGCCCACCACCTCCACCGCCCTAAGGTTACGGTGCCTACCGTACGTATGCTGGGGAGATGGAGATGGGATTACGACCTCCGCGCTCGCCCGGACCAACGACGCCCGACGACGCCTATCATCACCTCGCCCGTCTTCGTAGTCCAAGTACGGCATTGCATTGTATCGCTACCCGCGCATCCAATCCCGAGCGTCCGAAGCGAGGGGGGGTTTACATCTGTATTTATCTGCATTTGAAAGAGCGGGGCGGGACGTAAGCAGCCCACGTAGCGCGCAGTACGTATCCGGCGCGAAAGAAGCACGCCGCATCTTCCGAGGCCTGACCGGAGGCACCTGCCTGCAGTGTGCACGCTGCACGCCGCGGAACGGGGCGACGCGCCCAACCGAGCCACATCGACGGGTACGCGCACGCCCGATTGAGCAACTGGCCTGTACTGTAATAGCGCACGCAGCGCAAGCAGCAGCCGAAACGGCCTCTCCCGAGGCGGCGCGGAACCAGAGTGGACGAACCGGGACGAGTCGCTCGCGGCTCAATTGAAAGAAGGCGCCCCCTCCCGCCGCCAGCTGGGGAGGGACATACATAAGGGAACGGGTCACCCGACAGCGCAGGTAGCGTGAAGCCTAAATTTTCCCCAGGCGTACAATGAGCCAGTGGGTACCGTGTAAGCGGAGTGAACGAGATCCGAGCATCCAACGAGGAAATCGTCTACCGGACCCCAGCACGAGATGGTTTCCCTAGCCCGTCTTCTCGTTCGCGTGCGTTCTCGGGTGACGGCAGACGTCCTGTACGCCTTTTGGGACTAGGATGCCTGTCGGCGGGCCTCAGTGCTCAAGGTTGCGGCCCTTGGAACCTACGTTATATATGTGCCCAGCCGTTCCCTCTCGTCGACCCGGGCGTCCGTCCGTCCAGGAAGGTTACATGACCGCGAAGGCCCCGCTTCACCGAACCCGAACCAGCCCAGGCAGACCACGCCCGTACAGGCCCCGCACCCGTGAGAGTGCCCCGCGGCGGGAGCAGACAGGCACCCGCGCAAATAGGAGTGAAGAGCCTATCCAGGGAAAAAGGAACCGAGCCCCGCGCGAGCCCCAGATGAGAAGAGACGATCCGTGCGTGCGTGCGCGCACGCGCGCGTACGTCCGGCCTTCGAGGTTCGCTGCATGCACGCCGTCGCGGTAGAGCAGAGTAAATGGGGCGCGACGTGCACCGTGCACGCGCCCCCGGGGTGGGAGTCGAAGCGCACGAACCGGCACCCGCGCTCCCTCTTCGGGGCGCGCAGGCGCTGGGCTTGCCTACCTTGGCGTGCACGCGCACGATGCGCTCCGCGCAAAGAGGCCGTGATCACCGTCGACGCCCTCGCCGTTGCCGGGGCGAATAAGCCGCATGCATGCTATGTATCACTGCGACCCCGCGTGAAGTGCGCGGAGAAGTAAGGTCTGGGAGGGGCGGCGGACCGCGGACGGGGCTGTGGCGGACATTGCAGCGAAGACGGCCCCGTGGCTCGGCTATTTGTGGGCGCAGGGGTGCCGTCGGGACGTCGAGCGCGCCGCAGAAGGCAGAGTACGTGGAGTGTCGCGGGTAAGGCGGCGAAAGGGCGGTACGAGCGCGCGCCCCGCCACAGTACGGACGCCAGTCCCCTGGGCACCGGCATCTCTCGGGGCTCGGCTCTGATGGCAATGCATTCGGAGGGGTCGCGTCATTCACAGCTGCAAAGCGATGGATGCAATGTATGCATTGGGAATAGGGACTGCGCCCAAGGCCCAAAGCCAATCTTCGCGAACGCGTGGTTGGCGCCCGCTGGGATGGGCGTGGAAGGGCGGCGTCCATGTGAGATCGGGGCCTGTAAAGGTCAGATGCCATAGAGCTCGGAGCGAGTGCGAATCATCCCACGGCATGTATAGCACATGCGCCGGGGTGCCCTAGCGAACCTTGTACATATCCGCGTCTGGAGTGGGAACCGTGGAAACAGATCGCGATACAGTACGCCGGGTCAGTGACGCCTCGGCCACACGTCTCAGGCATGCACGCACGCACCGTCCGCCCTCGCGTTTCGCACGAGCTTATTCCTGACCGGGCGGCGGCTCCCCGGATTTTCTCCGCGTGGCGCACCGGCGGCGGTGGCAGAATGGGACACGAACCCCTGATACGCCCACTGGCCGAGAAGGCGCCCCTCCGAGGACGTGAAACTCCGGCATCGGAGAGAAGGTCGCCATCGCGCTGCGGGTCAGGGGAGGGAAGACAGAAAGACATGTCCTCGCCCACAGCCATCTCATTGCACACGCACCATGCTTCGATTGGCTAGCTCATAGAGCGGATCCACGCTTGGCCAACTTCGATCAGTCGCCGCGAGGACCATGAATGTTCATCAGGTCATCAGGGTCCTCGGGCGGACGCGCTCCGGCAGCGTCAGGCGGAGAACACACCTGTCTGGGACGCTGCGGACCCTAAGCCATCCGGCATATACACGAGGATTGAGGCATGGCGTCAATGATGACGGAGTGAAGGGAAGTCGACATCGATCCAGAAGCGCGGAGACTGCGAGTGTCTGACAACTTGTCCCTTTCAGCGCAGAGGATCCTGCTGCGCCGCTCTGGAGTTGCGCCTGTATATGCACGTCGGGCAGCCGAGAGCCCCGTAATGACCTGGCAATGGCAGGTGAAAGCCTGTGAACGGGTCAATCACGATGGCGAACTTACGCGTGACTACGCTTCAGGAAGCACCAAATTTGACCTGCTGCCGCGCCCTGAGACCGAGACCAGAAGCAGGGAACACAAGGAGGCGCGGGTCGCATGAGAATGGTTGCAAGGGGGGGACCCTGAGCGCGGGTTTCTGATGATATATCCATGATGGGGTATATCTGGTTCGACATCCGGATATCTAGATGCGCAGAAGACAGCGTCAATGTCCACGTCCTGTGGCCTGATGGTGCGTGGGACACGCCGCTGGCTTTCTGTCATGATACCGCCGGAACTGGCCCCGAGATTGAAAGGACGATCAGACCAGGTGGGAAACGCGACTAGAACGGAAACATACACAGTTGATATAAATCGCGGGCTAACGCCATGCGTTGCCCCCTGATACCATCCGCCCTTCTCTGCACTGGACTGAGGGCCTGGGTTTACACCTTGTGGCAGCCGCCCGTCTAGTCCCATCCGAGCATAACTTGATGGGTGCCGCGGGGGAGGCGCAAACAATGCGTAGTCTGTTTGCTGTGGCGGTCAGTGGTGCACATATCGAGTTAGACTGCGGGTGGTATAGTTTGGGTGAACGCACGTTACGCACCGCCGTGCTGATCGATGCGCGCGTCAGGCCTGTCCGACACGCCCGAAACTGGGACCGGTGCTAACGCGCAATGGCGCCGTAAGTTGGAACATGCAGATCGATGCCGGGACTGCCTCCGCCTGCGCGTGCGTCCTTGCACGACAGGAACCGCGGCATCGTGTACGAGAAGGAACGGCATGCTGTTCAGGAATGCAGGCCGCTGTTCGAGCTTATTTGAGGGAGCTGGAAATGCACCGAGCGCGTCCCCATGAGCGTGGGTAGCCGCGTGGTGCTGGGAAGGCGGCCGGGGCGCGATAGACTTCCGCAACCAAGGTTCATAGCCTCGGAGACATTCAGGGCCTGGCGGATATTGTGCGTGGCACGATAGTCGCAGCGGTACAGAATGCATTCGTCGGTCATCATGGTGGTCGAGAACAAGGGTGCGGACGCGCGGGGCGGGAGTGCGCGCCGGTTGTGACACCGGGTGACACGCCGTGTGACGGCCGGCCGGTCACGGGCTCACACGGCGGGCGTCGATGTGTTTCTCGCTGTTTCGAGACGGGCGGCGGCAAGAGGCGGCGGCGATGAGCGTCCCACGCACAACTTGACACGCAACCACAACCTCCACCACTACGACGCACGTCGGATACCCAGCGGCGCGGGCAAGATGACTCGTATGTTTGCTCTCTTTACCCCGTCTTGGACTGCCTCGATTCACTGCAGAGCCCGTTCTTCATCTGCCGTGAACATGTAGGTGGCAACCAGCGGGAGATGGACCGCCTGAAGGCGCAGAAGAAGCTGCAGCAGCAGGCGAAGAACAAGAAGGAGAGCGCAGCCTCCCTCCAGCAGCGGAGAGAGAAGTGAGTCCCCCTTCGCCTCGTCCTCCGAGGCACTTGTCGCATAGCACTACGCCGCTCACACGATACCTTCCAGGGATGCTGCGGCGCTACGAGAGAAGCAGAAGGTGAGCAGCCTTGCAGCATGCATCATACGGCAGGTTGTGACGCACGCGCCGATACTCTGCAGAAGAAGGAAGAGGAGAAAGCAGCCGCTGGGGGAGGCGCCACGAAGAAATAACACTGATGCCGGGAGGGTTCCCAGCTATCACCCATCGTCGCGCTACGCGAGCCCGTTTGGTCAAGAGGTTGGCACGGGTAGATGAGTGTGATGGCCCTCCCGGGGGTGGGGTGGGTGTTCTCGAAGCTCGACGACCGCAGGTTGTGATCGCGGTCATGTCCTCGCGTGAGGTCAGCTAGATTCCGGTTTGCTCAGGTGTATTATTTTACGGGTCCATTAACATTGCTTTCGCTTGTCGTCATCTTGCGCGTGCTGCGAAGTGCTACTCATCTGTGATTGCAGTCAGATTCGTTGGTCCTCGATTTTGGTATCTGTCGTCGGTGTTCACTTGCTCTACCGATCTCTACAGTGCCTCCTAGCGGCGGGTTGATATCTCCAATGAACCTTTCGTCGCAGACGTGAGGTAACTGGAAGATCGTTAGCACATGCCGACGGCGACGACGTAGTGTGCTTCTTCCAACCAGTGATGTGCCAGATCTTCTCACATCAATCCGGAGAAAGTGACGAACAAGTGTGTGGGTCTTCGTAGCCCCGTATGTCACGACTTTCTCCTTGAAGCCATTCGAAGCTGACCGCGGTCTTACCCTCGCATTCGCAGCTCTCAAGGTCGCGAGCTAAGATGGCGGATGATCATCACGGATGTCCTCGGACGAGGGTCCGTTATCGTCCTTCCCAACACGCAGCCACACTAATCAAACCCCACAAGCATAATAAATACCTCCAGTGGGCATAGAAGACGATAGGCCTGGGAGCCTCGAAGCGGAGAACGCGCCAGCACGCTTCGATCCTTCGCGATGGCGGAGTTTTGTCATGGAACCATTCTTCCAGCCTCAGGCCTGCGTCATGTGCTATCGTGTCATGGCCGTAAAGACCGTCTGCGATCTGTTCGAAGAATTTGTTACGGCGATGGAGTACAAGAATAGGATGTCTACGACCAGGTGCGAAGCTGCACCGATATGACAGCATATGCTCAGCTCGCAGTCATCACCAGCAGAGCTTCTCCCGGCATGCTTTCTAGCAGCCAATGGGCATACTGAACGATGTAATACCAGCGCCATGCCCGGTAACTTGACATGTCGGGCACGGTTTAAACTCTGGTACGCATCGTCCGCTCATCGTTGTCGTGGATGCCCGATAGTGCCGAGGCTCGAGGCCGGCTGACAGCTTGCGAATCGTCCGTCCTGCATCGGAGACCGGGGCCCTTAGCACCCTCTTCGACGTCACCACACAATGTGCCCGCAAGGATTGCGTCGAGGACACGGCTCGGTCGCCCTAGACATCGTCGTGCATCGTAGGCCGCGAACATCTAAACCCAGAGTAAGACCCCTATTCCATCGTCTCCCAGCCTGTGTTCGACATCATGCGCCGACTCTTCTTCCGCATGACCGTGTCGCCCACGAAGCTCCGCACTTTCCACGCTCACGCCTATGGTTGCCCCACCTAGCACCCCATGCCCTCGCCCGTATCTATCATCAAAGAAGGAAGCACTGCTGGGAAGCACCATGGGCGGAGATCCCTGGCCCGGAGCTCATGGAGACGTGTCCTTCCAGCTACGATATTAATACACCTCCCGCGCTCGACGACGAGTCTGGGAAGTCCGCTCTACCTCCTGCAGCAGCTCCATTCTGCCCTGCCGCCTAACACAGATGTCCGACTCCCTCGTGTCCGACGACCGAGCATACCGCGACAGCGGCGTTCTCGATATGCGCTCTCTCGCACGCGATGCCGTGTCTTTGGATCAGGACACGTGGTATACGCTCACGCATACGTCCGGAGCCATCCTCATGGGAGGCCAGATTGCGTTATTGTGAGTCTCGAAGCCCGTCGGACCGGACGCGAAGCACTGAACGCCGCACGGAAAGCCTGTCGGGCGCTGTGTTCATGCAGGCAATCCTGTACCATCGTATGTACCCTTCAGACCATCGGCGGATCAAGGCGATGGTACGCGCGCTCTCCGGTGGCGGGCTGCAGCTAGACCACTGACAGCATGTGCGATGCAGGTGTCCGTGATACTGTCTGTATATGCCTTTGACAGCAACATCGGTCCACCTTGTGAGACTTACAACGTCTTCCCAGATTCCTCGATATCGCGCATACCGCCATGATCTTCATCATGAATTGGATAGACCTTATAGTTCACTTCGGAGATACGGATTCGTTCCACAGCTCTATATGGTGTGCACATCCCTCCCGCCGAACACACGATAGACGCTTATACATCAGCTGAATCCCCATGTAGGCCCATGCCGGTATGGTTCACTCGCTTGATATCCGCCTTCCCACTCACCGCGAGGCCAGATGGCCATAGGGATTACGGTAATATGTCCTTCGGACTGCTCCCCATACGCACGGTGCTCACGCACACTGTTGGCAGGCGTGGACAACCTTTCTCGTCCAAGGGTGAGTATCACGATATCGGCGCCTCCCCAAGTGAACTCAAAACGCGTAGGTTCTTCACCTACCGGATACACACGCGTAAGACCCTACTTCACTGAGAAGATACTGCCCCCCTATTGACGCTAAAGATTCATCAGTCAGCCGGGCGAAATGGTCGATTACAGGCATACTGGTGGGTAACCTCGCTAGGGACTTGCATGCGTCCTGTCACCGCTAACTTGGCATGTCGGTAGGTCACACTCTCTATCGTACGGCTAGGTACGTCATTCCGATCCGAATCCCACCTTTGACGAATACCGACCACCCGCTCTTATACGACAGGGTCAGCGATGGGTGAGTGACTTCCATCTTCCACTGCCAGGGAAAATAGCTGACACCAGACCACGATATAGTCTCATGTGGTGCATTGTGCGTGCAAAATTTCGGCGTCGAACCCGTTCGTATTTGCTCACCCTACCTCAGGCTGCATTTTGCATCGTTTCCGGTGTTCTTCCAGCACTTCAAGGTATTGCCGCGATTGTTTTCAACCCGGGACGCCTCTCATGATATCTGCGTCGGTCCTCACCAGGGATCGTTCTTGCTCGGCCTGTCGTCCTCCGCGGCACTTGATGTTTTGATCACCACGATCCTCTGCTACTATCTCCGGCAGCGGAGGAGCGGGCTGGCTAGGTCAGGCGGCCTTTCGTCTGGAAGGTTATATCTGCTAAACAGTGCATACGTAGGACGGACCGTGTCGTAGACATGCTCACACTCTATACGGTGGAAAACGGGATGCTGACATGGTAAGTCCACGAGCTCGACTCAAACGCTACAGGCCTTTGTGATCAATAGTGGGTATCAGCATCGCGACTATTGCTTCTCTGATATGCGTACGTCCGGGGTCGCCTCGCGCTGTGAAAGATTACGCCAGCTCACTTGCTTCCCATTGACCTCGGAATCCAGTGGGCAGCAATGCAGACCAATCTAATATTCCTGGCCTTACACCTGTCGGTAGGCAAACGTACGTGCCGCATCCACCTCTTACCAACGAACCTAGCTGATCAAAGACAACCTCGGCAGTATACGCAAACACGCTCCTCGCGAGGTAAGCGCGGCCTCCTCATGGCGCAACTCCGACCCCCTTTCACCTCGCATCGCCAGCCTCAACGCACGCCGGTCGCTCTCGGACCGAACGCGATCCTCCCCATCCGCGCCCGCTGGCCAAGACTACCCCATGTCTATCCTGTGGCCGACCCCACCGCATCTCCACGAGCAGGCCGCCGCGTGGGTGGTAAGCTATAAACCATACTCACGAGTGAACACTCGGCGCTGAACCGCAGTCCCCGCCAGCCCCACTCGCGGACCGCAGTCTCGCCGAAGGTGAGCAACGGAGTAACTCTTGGCTTTTATCGATATCGTGGCTGATCCATGTATTACTTGTGCAGCCGGTCCAGGTCAACATCGACATCGAGCGCACGATCCATCGCGAGGAGCTCCTCCGCGGGTCACGCGCGATCAATCTCGTGCGGACGGACTCGTTCTCCGGGCTTGACAACGCGGACGCTGCGGACGTGAAGGAGTGACTGAGCCTGGCGCTTAGCGATATGTAACGATACAGCATCGGTGATCCCATGACGGACTATGTGCGAACACATGGGCAACGTAATATGCATCAAAAGAGCAAGTCTCCAAGAATACAATGCGAGTGAGGCGGCATACGGTATCTGGCTAGGGAAGGCGAACGGAGGCAGTCATGCTTGCTTGCCTACTCCGTCAGGAGACATCTCTCCCAGGTCGGTTTCCTGAGCGTCTCCATACATCTCCGTGTGCACAGTCTGCTCGATCTCGACATTCACGCGTACCGACTGCGACGGGTGTTAGCTACTCCTCAGGACACCGTGCGATGTGTAGCAAGTTACCTTTTGTGCACTGATCTGTCGACCGCCGGGCTTTGAGGAGATCAGCATCGGACCGGCGAACCGCCAGATATGTGTGCAGTAGGCTTACCGACCACGGCGCCCTAGGTTCATGCGGGCTGAACGGGCTCGGCAGCAGGACCGGGAGCGGGTACTCTTGTCCGGCGAAACCATGCGTCCTCGATGACAAGGTGCGTCGCGCGTTCAGGCTACCAGTATAATCCCTCATCAACCTGTTGTCTACGTGGGTGGAGGTGCACTCGAACATACCTGGCCAGGAAGGAGTTCGCATACACTGCGGTGGTGCGTCAGGGTAGCGTCACAACATCCAGTTTGCGCGCAGGGACGTACATTTGCTGATGGCGAGGTGCAGTCCGAGGAAGATCAGGTTATGTGGCATGGTAATCCACTGTGGGAGCATTCAGTCACGGCCCTGATAGGTTGAGTTTGATACATACGCATATCAGAGCAACCGCCGTGGTGATGCTGTTTTGGTTCTATTGTCAAAGACAGTACTTGTCCATCCACAACTCATACACGAACCATGTCAGCATGCCGTTCTCGATAGTGTAGAAAGTGAGCATCGTGATGACGCGGTCCATACTGCAGTATATTCCATAAGTCGCCGATCTGGTTATAAGCTGTAGGTACATACCTCGCAAGGCCACTTTTGCGCTGCCGCAAGAAGTAGCAGAGGATGATTGTGATAAGGACATCCAGGACGCTCGACGTTCCGAGACCCAGAGAGAAGACCCACTGCCAAAGCCATGAGTATTTAGACGATAAGCATCGGAAGCGGGACTACGTACGCTGCATTTCGCCACGAATGCGGAGAAGCTCTTGAGACGGAGCCTGAGTAGAGCAGTGAGTCATCCTGCATCTCGAGTATCCTCATAATGACGAACATCTCTACTGTAGAGACTAGATGCAGTGTGAGCTTTCAGAAGCAGTGAGGCAGAGTGGCCAATGGACATACCGGTGGCCGAGGCTGATGTGCGGAGGATAAGCTCACGGTACGCATCCAGGACCACAGAAAGAGGTGTGCAAGCGTACCTAGTCTGACAAAAGCGAGGGCATACTGTGACTTTCCGTGAACTTCACTTCCCACTATCGGTCATCAGGACGTCGGCTCACCAACGGCCCCGTGATGATCCATCTTCCGCAACTCACTGACAGGCGGGGATACTGTCATGGTCGATTGCATGTTCGACAACTTGGAGAGGACTCACATGTGTGGATCCGGTATGAGAAGAAACTGGGAGAAACTGTTTAGTGACGGGATGATCCTTCGGAGAAGAATGTGTAATCTACCAATGAACCAGAAAGGTGGTCGTGGCCTTCCCAGTGATTCCTGTGAGCACACGCTTGGCACAAGGTAAAATATCGATGTCTTACGGTGAGTATAACCGTCAACTGATGCATTGTGCGTCAGGATCGGTCGTCGGGTCTACGAGTCCAGCCTAACGTACCGCGATTGACCTTGACAACAGACCACCTTGTCAGTTATAAGAGTTAGTGACGCGTCGTATCCGACGTACCAAGGCAGTTGATCTACACTGTCGAAGTTGCCAAACTCCGCGAGGAGATTCTGCCAGTTGGCAATCATCACCATTGCTGAGTGAGTGATGTCCAGAACCCTGGTATGGGCGTATTTAAAAATGGCCTGAAGCCATACCTAGACAAAAGCGCACCAAATGACCATGACCTGGCCAAAGTCGGTATCGTTTGCGAGCAGATATCTCTCTGGCATGTGCTCACCAGTCCCTTTGTTTTCTTCGTGTCCGTCGTGTACATCCTGAAGTAGAGGATCACTTGCATAAAAATCGCCCCTGACAGACTACGGTGCCATGGTAATCAGCGTGTGCCATCCGAGACGCGGAGAAGACAGGATGCTCACAACAACGCAACCAGTCCACCGATCAAAACCGCACCAGCAGAATAGTGAAGGCTCTGCCAGGCAGCGGCATCGGGAGCCGCGGTGACCTCGGTCATGTTCGCCATGTTGTGATACACCAGGACACTGGCCGCCTTGGAGGGAGGGGGGCACGCGCGCTATGTGATCGCCGGGACAACTTGATAGGTGTAGTCGGAGCTGGCACTGGGAGAACCGAGAAACACGGCCAGAGTCACCTGCGCTCGATCCTGTATCTTATAGATGGCGCCTGTCTCGAGCACAAGCTCGGAGCTCTTCTCCCCATGGCAGTGTATCTGTACTCTTCTTTGGTGAATAGGAGTGTAAAATCAGATCTGTCGTATCGCCGGACGTTGCATGGAATCATGCCGCCTGCTTGACATACCGTGTGCCGCAATTGATTGATCATCGAATAGAAGCGTTGATACAGTTGGACGTCTGCTGTTCGAGTAGACAGACCGAGGCATCGTAGTACTCACTGAGTGTATGCCCCGACGGCGCATGAGACGTCCGAGAACCGGCTGTTGATTAATATTGGTTTTGTCGGCGTTATATAATGGCATCATGACTACTAGTGGTATTAGGAACGCTGTAGTGGTGTTGCAAGTGACGCGGGGCGCGCGCCATTTGTCGGCGTTGTAAACCTACAGGAACAAGCTTCCAAGGCGCTGATGTTCCGGGGTGCAAAGCGCCGGCATTGTGGCGCACTACTGCACTGCCATCCAGTCGACTGTCGCGGAGCCGCTCTCCGACTCGAGTCTCGCAGCACACGCATCAGAATTGCCTCGCAGAGTCGCGAGTCGCGACAGAGGTCAGACGACAATGGTGCGTACCGTCGTCCGTGCCTGCACGATTACATGGTACTAGGCTATTCTGTTTCCGATTAGAATATTGCTCGTAGGTAACCGGTATACGAGTACTAGGCGGGTCTAGGAAGACTACAGTAGGGTAGCACCGTAACACGACTCAGTAAGCATTAATAGATACAGCGGTGAGAGATTCGGCGAACGAGACGCGCGGGGGGATACTCGTACAGTGCACTTCCGGAGGAGATCCGTGATCAATGCAGTGCATCATGCTTTGCATCTGTCACGTCCGACGTGATGCGCTTCTCCAGTTCAACGGACTCGCTGTCCCCGTCGGTGGTGGGCCTATCGCCTTCCAGGTCGCGCTGCACGGTCTGCTCGACATCGATGGTTATCTCTACCGCCTGCTTTGCGGGCGTAGTCAGCATCCTGGGCGAAGTGGCTTTGATGCGCGGTCTACATACCTTGGGGTTGCCAGGTACTGATAAACCTCCGTGTCGCTGCTGTACGGAACAGTCGTGTTGTGAGCACAAACCGTGAAATTTACGCTCGTGGTGGCTACTCACGTTGTCCCTGGACGTATGACTGCTCGGGAACCGAACGGGCAGTGCATAGGCTTCGACAACGTTTCCTGATCCTTGAGACTTGTTGGCCAAGGTCTTTCTCGCGTTCAGACTAAGGAATGGGCAATGAGCTAGGCATAAACGTCGCGTGATCGCGCTGGTGGAAGAGTGCATACCTCGCAAGGAATGAATTGGCGTATACTACAGGAAGGTTAGGGGCGAGGACGGCGAGGAACACGATAAAGTTACGTACGCTTGTTGATGGCGAGGTGCATCCCGATGAACGCAAAGTTACTTCGCATGAACAGCCACTAGGTGGGTGCAGGACTGGGTCAATGCCATCGCCGCAATGTAGCCGATGTCAAGAATTACTCACGAAAAACATGGACAGGGAAGTCGCGACGCTGAGAACATATGCATGAGGTAACGCCGGCTGCGGTAGAGTTCAGGCTTACCAGGTGATCATGCCGTTCTCGACTGTATAGAGCGTCAATACGTCGATGATACGGTTCATACTGGCGTTGTGCATCAGTAGACTGAATCTTTCTGAGGAGTACCCAGAGCTTACCGAACGAACGCAGTGCGACCCCTCCGGATGTAATAGCACATGATGATTGTTATCAGGACGTCGAGGGAAGACGACACCGCGAGGCCGAGAGTGAATACCCACTATACATGTACAATCGTCAGCACGGCGTAGATAGGCTATGGGGTGCACTTACGGAAAACTTGGACACAAAGAGCGGATAGTTGCCGAGTTTGATCCTAAGGAACCCGGTTAAGGTCTAACAGGCCACTGTCGTCTACGACACTCACATTTGTGCAGTCGTGACTGTGATTCGTAAGTAAGAGTGCTTATATGAGCTTTGCTCCTCGCTCACCTGAAGCGGCACCTAGGATTGCGAGAGGTTCACGTCAGAAATCAAGATGTATGTCGTGAACGCTACATACTCACCGACTCGAAGGAGTGCCAACATAATCTATGCCGTGCGCGTCAGCTACTATGCCTCCCCTCGCAGAATCGACATGCCATACCAGAGGCGCAGTGATGTACAGGTTCCCTCGGCTCACTGCGAGGACGGGATACATCAATACACAAACACAACTGGAGATTGTCGGCAACGTACACGAGTATATTCGCTGGATGAAGAAGCTGGCCCAGCGTATCGGCTTCAGCGGTTTCCTGTCATATCCACTAAAGGTCGCTTACCAATGGACTACGAAGGTGGTAACGGCCTACAAGTCGTTAGTTGCGTCAAGATCGTACATGAGCACTTGTCCACTCACTGTGAGGGCGATGGTGATCTGTACTCGTAGGAACCGTACTCAGTACAGCAATTCACCGACGATGTCCATGCAGGCACCTACCGCGATCGACCTACACGCCTCCTCGTTAGCTCGCCGAGCGAGTTAGAAGTGCTGACAGGGGCTCTCACCAGGCAATAGAATCCAACTTGTCGAAGGCCCCGTAGTGTGCGACTAGGTTCTCCCAGTTCGCGGTGATCACCATGGAGGAATGAATCAGGTCGAGGGTCCTGGCAGGTGAGAGGCATTGAATGAGCATCGAGTCAAGCACAGACGTCTCTCAGGGACCCACCATATCACGAGCACCTACGCAATCACATCAACATCCTCCCAACATCATGTACGATTCTGAAGTATTACTCACCAATGTCTTGATTCTCATCCGGTCTGTCTGGTACAGTTGGAAGTACAGCGCTACTTGCATAAATACCGCGCCCGAAAGACTGCGGACAGCATCATCGGATCGTCAGCGAATCAGCGAGGATCCTGCGCAGTCACGTCGAAGCACTCACAAAAGAGCTATAAGCCCCCCTATGAGCACCGGCGGAGGCGAATGGTTGAACACCGTCGTCGCGACCTGGCGAGGGGCGAACGTCCCCTCCAAGCTACCTGTCACGTCGCGCGCCCCAGCGATCACCATCGTCCCCGCAGAGTGCAGCGAAGCAGAAAAAGCATAGGTGGCAGGCATCCCGAGACAAATCCTGCGGCCGACCCAACTCGAAAGCGACGGTGGCGTAGAGTGACGACGTACAGCGAATCCGAACGTCAGGCCGCGGGCGAGGCAGAAAAGGAAGAAATACGCAGGAATCCAACCGCCGCGGGGCGAGGCCGCCAAGAGATATATAGAGCGATCTTGACGCCGATTCCGTGCACGGTGCAGGGCCCGCCCCCAAGCGCTGCCAACCGTGCCGTCACCCGATGCGGGCTTCAGCTCGGTTCAGCCCCCGTGCGCGGACGCGCGGCCAGCTGGGAAAGCGCAAATGGCCGGAAGGCTGCTGCAGGCGACGCCCAGTCCGCACGTCGAAACGCGTCGCAACAGCCCACCCCCACCACCGACGGCCACGGATAGGGGGGAGCGAAACGCTAGCAGGGACAGCTGACCCGCCCCCGCGCACGGGCGAGGCGTGCGCCTTGAAGCCGCCTAGCCCGCATTTAGCAGGGGGCACAGCTTCCGTCGTGAGTGGCGTTTTTCGTTCTCATCCGCGCCGCGTCATAGCGAGGTCCTTCTGGTATCAGCTGGCCTATGGCGAGCGGTTGTTCTCGAAAGCCAGTGCGCGCGCAGGTACGAGACGTCGATATGTAGATCAAAACGTGCACTTAGGATTTGAATTCATACCATCGAAGGTACAGATTCACGGACATTTGACGGTGGCCTTGGATGGGTGAGAGGCGGGCGTGCACGGGCCCGAGTACCAGTGCATAGTCACTCCACGTCTGTGTTAGCCTATGGGTGGTACTTGTGAGATGTATTATCATTCAATGTCGATGTCAATAGATTGGCATATAGTACTTACTCACGTTGGGGGAAGGGGGATTGTTAGTTCACCTCTCCAAGGTTCAATGCTGTAAGCGACTTCGCTCAGGCGCAAGGTTCTGTACAACTACGTCCAGATGATGAGAAGGGTTCAGTATGCTCGGGGCCTTCGAGCAAGTGTTCAGCAGCAGTACGAACCTTGAGGATAAACCGCATACCTGTGCGGACGCCACAGGTGGCCCAACACGCTAGAGGCGCTCCGCTCGCGCCCTAGAGCGTGACCGCGAAACCCGCACGCCCGGGTTTCTGAGCGTGAGCGGAGGGGGGCGAGGGAACGAGCGTCGGGTGTCGCGCGTATACACAGGCAGGCTTTTTTTACTATTCAAGGCTGCGCGGCGGCTGTGATCGCAGGTGTGCAGGCGTCGAAACATCCGAGGCGCCGACATGTGGTCATGCTTAGCTCTTAGGTGCGTCAGTCGACCAGCACTGCTCGAATGCGGCCACCGTTGGTGGACGGCAGCAGGATGGCGGCAGGGCGCTTCCTGTGCTAGATGGGCAATCATGAGGACACGGTATCGGAGTGGTTCGGACGGGACTAGCAAAAGTAGGATCGGGCCCCATACAACCAGCGCTGATGTATCGCAATCTGGGAAAGCTGTGAGTGGGAATGCGACCTACGAAATCAAATTTCTCAATATCCCATGTTGGCGATAGGTCTCAAGGATATCGCCGCCATACCTGTCATCATCCACCAGCAAGAAGCCTCCACCATGCAACGTTGCAGGTGGGAACGGCGTTCCGCATGCAGCAAGACAGGCCCGTCCTGCTGTATCACCATACTGTATGAGCCGCGCTCCATATAAAGCATTAAGCGTGATCGCCTCCTCTTCTAGGAGGTACTCACCCACCGTAAAACATGCGCCTCATGAGAGCCATGTCGGATCCTGCCGTGCTGCGAGCGCCCCTGGAAAACCCCACCGGCATGCGGAGCACGTCAGGCCCAACGCACCGGGCACCATGTCCTGCTACCCTGCGCAATCCGCGTGCGGACAAGCAGATGCCCTGGAGAGATTCAAGCGATCGGCGATGTTCCGTCCAATTCAGCAGTGATGCGCCGCTGATGACCCCGTTCGCCAAGGGCGCTGTCATTCAGTAGGAACCCGGCGCCGCGGCACGCGCTGTATGCAGCGCTGCACCGGCCACTTCCATGCTTGCCTGCTTGACATTCATGAATGTCAGCCATGGGAAACATGCGAATGGCACGGTTGTTGGGCACCCACTGACATGAGGCGCTGCCACAGCGGCTACAGTAGGCCTATAATCAAAATGATTCCGAGGGGGACGTGATGGTGGTACATCTCCCGCTGCAGCCCAATGCGCATTATGCAGGTCAGGGTGCAGCCTTCGGAGTCCGACAGCCACCATCGCCCGCCTGCGGTCTATGTCACAAACGCCCTCTTAGCAGCGGCGCTCTGACAGCGAAGCATCCCAGTCGACGGGTACTCACGGGTTTTCCGATACGGTATCGGACCTGGCGAGGCGGTGAGAACGCGCCCACCCGTGACGTGCGCGCAGCGGGTTCGCGAGAGCTACCGTTCTCCCAGTACGCCGCTGTGACGGGGATCGAACGAAGAGAAGGCCGAGGCGAGGCGCGCGGGGGCGCGGGCGCAATAACACGCCTCCGGGCGCGTTCAAGGCATGTGCATGGAGGGCGAAGCGCCGCCACGGCTCCTGTGGGAAGCGGGGTGAAGATTGGTCGGCGAGGAAGATGGACGACCCCAGGCACCGAGCTCGAAGCTTTTTGCCCACGGGCCACGAGAGCTCGGGCGGCCTAGGCAGCGTTGCCCGGGCTGCTTTCACCAGAAGGGGATCGTCGACGAGCTCTTTGCGGTTGGGAACCGAGTCCCTGTGGATGGGTTGACTGCGCGGTTCGCCCACGATGCAGATCAGGAGTGGTAAAGTGTCGAAGCTGGAATTGCGTTCTTCAATCCTCCCATCGAATACGAGGGGGCGACTTACCGCGCTGTAGTACGGAGCAGTATCTTCTCCGTAGTACGGAGTACAGATAACTAAGGGTTGTAGTACCTCAACTCCCCTCAGATGTGTCATCGGAATCCCGCCCGCATGCACAAGTAGCACGACATTCCAACACATAATTACTGAGAAATGAGCGGTATCCCCGACCAGGAGTTTCGCGCCACGTTTTGTACACGCCGTACAACTTATTGCGTCGGGGGACCGTTACGTGAAATTGGCGACGATCATCCAATGTAAACGGTCTAAACGTACAGCGAATGAGGGATCTTCCGGGACTAAAGCGAAGGAAACCTAGAAGTCACGTACTGGTTGCGGGGTACAGGGCGATACCGCATGAAGAACGGCCAGCCGCCCTAGAAGCGAGAATCAGAGTTTGTACGCGCCAAGCAGGGAGACTGCTAGCAGTAAGCACTCCTGCGAACCTACCCTTGGGCGTACGGCCGGGGCGCGATGGCCACCCAGCGCGGGCGGGAGCAATGCACGGATATTCGCACCGCAGAGCCTTCTGGCAGCGATGTGCGGGAACGACTCGTCACAGTGAGGAGGATGCCACCATAGGCCTCCGGGCCCAAAATGTGCAGCAGGCACCAATACGACGGCGAGGCTAACACATCTCGTCGCGCAATGCACGCCACTAGCCTTCGCCCCTTCTTGCCAAACACATAAGGGTCGCGAGGATCAGTCGTCACAGAGGCGGCGTGTGTCCGACGCTCGCTTTGCTGGGTCGTAATCCCGCGAAGGAAGGTGGATGCACCGCGTCCGTGGGTCCTAGCGGAGACAGTCGCGGACTCCAGATGCAGATGTATGGTGTATTGCATGTGTTCAGTCTCAGGAGCATTTCCAGGACAGAACTCACTTGCTCGTACCGATGGCCGCCGTCCGCTATTGCACGCAAGGACCGGGCCCAAAGCCCAGGGTCCGGCTCCCGAGGCACAAGAAAGATTCGACTCTTCACTCGGGTCAGCTAAGACATACGCGTGCCACCGGATCGCCTACCCGGTGCCCGAGGACGCCACGGCGTGCGTGAGAGGCGATCCCCACGGGATGGGGAACGCGCGTCCGTGCATGATCCATGCCGCTTCCGCTGAACTCAGGGCACATGAGAGTAACTCGGACTCATTGCGGCCTGTCAACGTAGTCAATGTGATGCCTAAGACGAGATAGAAGGGATGTACTGCTGACCGTCCTGGATATGGTACGAGACGATCGTCGCCGGACCCGGGCCATTCCTTCCTTGCCTGGTGTGAACACGCTCGCGGCCTTTTCGCGTCGGTGTAGGCACGGGGTACCTAGGTTCTGTGAGTTCCGAGAGCTCGGTTGACATGGGATAGGTTGGTTGTAGAATCATATGCCACATGGTGCGACTCTCCCGTGGCGATTGCACTTAACTCTGCACTGCAGAATACATACACAACTCCGACGGGACCTACTATATGCTCTCCATCGCCGGACGCTTCTCTAGTACCCTGTCCACTATGCCGAACTGCAAAGCCTCTTGCGCTATCACATATTGAATGAGCACACTTTATCACACGCGGAATCATGCATAGCACCGACCTGTCATGAAGTAATCTCTCTCCAGAGCTTTCTCTGCCCAGACGTCTACTCAGAAAGGAGCGTTGCGGGAGTGACCACGGAGACGTACGGAATCGGTCAACTCCGTCCTGGACGCTTTCCCCTTCCAAGCCACAATGCTTCTGGTAAATGCCCGTGAGCACCTCACGTACCCGCAGAATCTCCTTCGCGTGGATCGCGATGTCCGTGGCTTGGCCAGACGCGCCGCCGGACGGCTCTGAAATCCACATCATGCCATGTTCAGCACGTCATCCGCGAGGGCACGATTAGAACATACGATGGATCATAATGCTAGAGTGCGGCAGTGCGTGTCGCTTGCCCTTCTCGCCAGCTGCAAGCAAGAGGGAGCCCATGGAACATGCTTGGCCGACACAGTACGTATGTATGGGCGAGGACACATATTGCATCTGTGCGGGAGGACACACTCATTGACACGCCAAACATGCGGTGCAAGGGATCATCTACGCACTGTGTCGTAGATGGCCAGACCAGCAGTAACGCTGCCTCCTGGTGAGTTGATGTAGACATGGATAGGTTTCGACGTCTCCTCCGCTTCTAGAAAGAGTAGTTGCGCGACTACGAGCGCGGAGTCGTTGTCCATGATCTTATGAACGTCAGGCTCGGACTTTTTCGAGACGCTGATGCACTCACTGGCCCATAAAGCATGATCACTCGTTCTCGAAGCAAACGCGAGAAGATGTCATAGCTCCGTTCCCCTCGTCCCTGTAGCACATTTCAGACGAAGAATCCTTTCGTGTATGCGGTTTTGTGTCAACGGACAGTCTGTTCGATGACGATCGGAACGAGGTTGGCAGTAACAGGATGCGCGAGCCCTGGTGCTCCCCAGTTCCCTGCCAGTGGATGCAACCGACGTGCATGTCTAGCCAGTGAGGGCGCCTGTTGCCTCAAGCATCTAGCAAGGTCTCTCAGACAAGCATGTTTGAGCGCGAGGGACATGTCGGTCGGCCGCCTGGACGGTTGGAAATAGGTAGGGAGCTCGAGAGCGTCGTGGTCGTCGTCTCGCTCGAAGGCGCGCGAGGCAGCTAGGCGCCGGAGCGTGTACCGCGTTCACGTGATCCACGCGTTTGCGCGCTACCCGAGCCGCGAGCCACGCCAGTCGGCCTTCGCTCGCTTTTGCTCTCCCCCACAGCGGACAGCTCTCTTCGTGGTCCCAGCCCTGCAGGCTGCCCGTACATACCTTCTTCCTACGCCTGTGAAACGACCTCTGTGCTACGTCTATAACGACTCGCTATGAATCGTCTACGCCCAGACAGATCGACGGAGACCCCGATGGACTTCGAGTTCACCTCAAGGCCGAGTAGTACCACCAAGCCTGTGTGGGCCACTTCTGGACAGGACCCACAAACACCAAGAAAACGTAAGCATATACGCATTGGCTCTGTATATACCCCCTTACCATTTGCTCGCCTCGCGACGTTCTGGACCAATCACTGGTGTCACCTTGATTCGCCATCCCATTTCTCGTCGCGTCTACTCACACTTTGCTCAGGTACTTTTACGGACGTGAACCCTTCAACACCTATATTCCCCGGCACCCCTGGGACACCGTCTTGGCCCACTTTTGGCCAACACAACAATGTTCCTTTCCTCTTCAAGGAGCCGGTCCCACAGACACCACATTCGCCTGCATGGGCACCACCGCCTTCCTTCTCGCCGGAGAAAGCCTTCCCTCAACCCGAAATCAAAGATGTCGACATGGCCGAAGGCGTCTCTCCGGAGAAGGAGAAGGAAAAGGAGGCCGAGGGCGAGCGGTCTCTCGCTGTCGGCGCGCTGCGGAGAGTATTCAAGAAGCGGAAGGCGAGGGAACGGAGCCAGCTCGGGCGCCGCCACGCCAGGGTAGATGATGGTGAGAGCACGGCGGAAGAGAGCGGCGAGGAGGAAGGCGAGTATGGCGCAGTCACCCGCAAGACCACCAACCATTATACACTCAACCTCGCGGGTGCTGCCCCACCACCGTCCGACCTACCATATCGACTTCTCGGGTGCGTCCTCCTGCTTTTCGCTTGAATCGGCACAAGTTAAGTCAATTCAACCCATCCCGCTTGTAGCTACGTGCAAGTGCTCTTCAACGCCTCCCTCGCGCTCATCTTCCTCTACCTCCTCGTCCAATTTATCTTCACGGTACAACATGACGTCGAGCATCGCGTCGCGGAGTACTCCATGGACGCCGTGCAAGAGATCGCCCAGTGCGCGCTCCATTACAAGACGAATCTCTGCGCGAAGAACGCCGTGCCCGCGATGGCGCACCAATGTGCGACTTGGGAGACGTGCATGAACCGCGACCCCACCCGAATCGGGCGCGCCCGTATCAGCCTCGAAGTCCTCGGCGAAGTGCTCAACTCGTTCGTGGAGCCCATCAGCTGGAAGGCCCTGGTACGTGTCTCCTCTCACCTCGCGTCGTGTCACACAACTGCCGGCATTGAGTTAACATTCCCGAACACCCTCAGATGTTCACCGTCGTCTCGCTGGGTGTCTTCACGGTCTTCATCAACTCCCTCCTCTCGCTCTACCGCTCGCGCATCAACCCTGCGACGCACCTCCCCACCCCTCCTGTGCCGCCCTACCCCATTGCTCCGGCCGTCCCTTTCCCCGGCCCGCACGGATACCTACCTCCAGCGCATGGATGGGGTGCCAAAGGATGGAAGCACGGCGACGACGAGACAGAAGAGCTTGCTCCCCGCCGGCGGCGGCTCGAGGACGGGCAAGCGGCCAAGATCAAATAGTCGGACAAGAGGCGAACCGCTCGGTCGAGCACGCGACAATATGCACACAATCGTATGTAGGCCTAGAGCGAGGAGAGGGATGTTATACCGGATGAACTTGGATACGATATGTTGGCCGAAGACAAGCATGTTTCCCCTTCTCGTCATGCATAGCTAATTTACCCTATACTGCATATTCACTGTCTTTATCACCGCAAGTGACACGTATATTCTAGGTGAGCGTCTCGATACGCTGCTCCTTACCACCACGACTTCTGACCAAATCGTGCAGGAAGATTTGAAAGCATTCTCGTTCTATGCCGGGTATCGTCGTGACATGGCGTTCGTACCCTATCGGGACCAGCTCCTCCGAGTCCGCCCCTATCCACCTTCGCGGACACCTTCCTACGCTCGCACGCCCACCACAAAGTTGGATGGCCGCGTCAAGCCGACGAGGGTATATAACCTCCCAAGTCCACATGGTTCACATCCGCGAGGTTCACCTCTTGCTTCCCGTTGGCGGTGCCTACGGAAGGCCTGCGATATCGTACAGGGTTCTGGGACCAAGACGGGCCCTATGTGTGTCCTGACCCTGATGCCCAACGCCTCGCTTCGCGTGGCTGTTGTCATCTGCAACACGGTAGCAAGCTCAGTGGCCGGCAGGTGCTGCCAACTGCCACTACTATCTGAACGCATCTCAGCGCGTGCGTCGGTGCACGGTGTGTCCACGTTTGTCTCCGGGACCGCACATGTCATGGCGTCATCCTGAGCAGTACCGTGCCCACGCATTGGCCTCTTCCCTACCCCTCTTGCTCCGCGAAGCGTGCGCATGATAAGTAGGTCGCAGGTGCCGCGAATAGACCAGGCACTCAACACTCGTCGGGTCGGCGTACCACTTCGGGCATGGTTCACAGGCTCGGTAGCCAACACTCAATCGCCCTGTGCGCATACGAACGGTATATACGGCTATCTGAATTGGCCCCTTTATGCCAGGCCCAAGGTGTCCGCGCTCGTTCAACCTCGGAATCTGTTGACCGGTCTTGTCTCGGACCCGTCGTGAGACCTTCTATCTCATCGACTAGGCGGGGGTACCTGTAAGCATAGGTATGAGAACGGATGGACCCGTCTTCGTGCAGGAACAAATCTAGCTGGAACGTGTTGCGCTTCTCATGGGAGTGATGTGACCTGACCGGTGTGGCTGCTGCGTTCTC
The DNA here is from genome assembly GCA_022606195.1 of Trametes polyzona. NCBI lineage: Eukaryota > Fungi > Basidiomycota > Agaricomycetes > Polyporales > Polyporaceae > Trametes > Trametes polyzona. The sequence continues at coordinate 432,629 of JABYQF010000001.1, read as the reverse complement.
CGGCGTGATGAATATGTAGCATATCAGTGGTTGCGATCCGTAAGCCTGAGGCTGTCGCCGACAATACCAGCCGAAGGTAGGCAGAAGTTGAGCAGGCAAGCCGGGGGACTTAAGGCACTCGGCTGTGCACATATTCAAGGGTGGGACATGGGCGACGGACGTGGCGGGGTAATGTCCATATTGAGTCTACTGGCAAGCGGAAAACCATTTTGCACGTCCCCGCCGCGCCACGGCGATGGACCCACACGGACCCACCAATTACCGTCGGCGTAGCCTGTCGGCCAAGCCACGGACTCCCCTGGCTCTGCGCATCCTTTGCATCCTCCCTCACAAGTTCTCTAGACTCTCCCTACCAAACCACAGGCATACGCGCCCCTTCGGCTGGTGAGTGGCGAATTGATGGGGCCGCCGCCGCCTTGGTGCCAAACCTGTATAGGGGCGTTCCCCATGCGGCATCCGAATCCGCGCCCATTGCAGCCTCGGTGCCGGAGGCTAGGCCTCCAAAGGCTACGCCAGCGGCCAGCGGCGGTTCCCAGGAACGCACGCGAAGGCGTAGTCAGCGCCCGCGCTCAAATTCGTTAGCGTCATGAAAGGTTCGCGCCTTCTCGAACGATTGCGCCTCCCGCTTCCGCGCAGCTGACCTCGGACGGCGACGCCTCTTATTATATTAATATTTGCCTCGCCGGGTATACTTTTTGCTAGAGTACCTCGACTGGGGAGACAAGACGCGGGGAAGTTTCCATACACGATGTGCGTCCTTGTTCTTGTGAAGACGTCTTGCTCCCGACATCGGGGGGCGGGACTGAGACATTTCAAGGCGGCGATGTCCAGGTCAAATAGACGCTGTACGATGACCTCCGGGGTCCTCGGAGTGGCAGGCTGAGATGTTCTCACTCTCGCCCTCGCTCCCTGCGTCCCTCGTCTGCAAGGGAAAAAATCGCAGGCTGTACGCCCAGTCTTGTATTGATGTTCGTTGCTCAGCTCTCAATGATTTAGCGAGGGAACGGTAGCAGACTGCAGGATCAGGGAGGAAGCGCCCGGGCCGGGGTCTTCACACTGACAGATCAGAGCGGTGTGGGCGGGTGTCGAGCGCGTGGCTGGATGAGGGATCGCGATGATTGGGTTCGTGTCCCTAACGGCGTCTTATATCCAAACACACCATGCCGTACACTCCCCGAGCCCTCCCTCCTCCTCTCTCCCCTACCTGCTCCTCCCCGGGAAGCGAGGTGCCCGCCTTTTCTCTTCTTCACTCGTGCTCGCGGCTTCGCGGAGGAATCAACCAGCCACGATCTGTGAGTGCTATAAGCGTCGCGCGCACCAGTGGCAGAAGCTGACATTCAGTGGCGGGTCGGGTGCAGCTTTCGCTTACTGAATCTTCGTAATGTCCTTGCCCAAGACTCTCCTCGTGCTCTCACTATGCGCGTCCTACGCTCTGGCGTTCACTCCGCCTCAGCGGCTCAACATCCCGCTGCTCCTCAGTCCCGGCGGTAGGCCCATGATGGGCGTAGGCATGGTGAGTGGCCGTATGCTCTCGTCCGTAATGGTTCGTTGACCGAGTGTTCCAGTCGTCTGGGCAAGTTCAAAACTTTAACTTCACGTTCACGACGAGTCTGGGCTATACCGCGGTTGCCAGCAAGAAATGCAGTGACTGCAGCGACACGCCTCTGTATGTTGCCCATGTTGATATGGATCTGGATCGTGACACTGACTTGGACAGATATGATATCTCCCTGTCTTCTTCAGCGAGGGCTCTCAATGGCCAGTCAGCCCTGTCTCTCGGTAGTGGCAGCTTCAAGGGGTCGCTCATGAAGGAGGATTGTACAATATACATTTCCAATGGCTCCACCTGGGCGTATCCCAACCAGACCGGTGAGCATTCAGTTCACCGCCCACTGCGCGTCGCACACGCATTTACCGTCCCACAGTCGTCCTCATGGACAGCCAGGACCAGACATCCCCCTTCGAGCAGAGTGTTTCCGGCCTTCTCGGGCTCGGAACCCTCAAGAAGCCCACCACTGCTGCGGGCTTCTCAGCCGGGTTCGACGATGGCCTCTACGGGCAATATTACCTCCGCAATCCCGACGCGTCCAACTTCACGTTCGGCCTCGACTTGAAGCCGTCCCCGGTCATCCCGGGCAACGGCTCTTCCCTGCGCATCGGCCCTGGCGCGGCGTCGCTCGCGGACTCCAACGTCGGCACGGTCCATTGGCTTCAGCCGGACCAGTCCGTGTACAAGGCGGATCAGGTGCAGTGGCGGCCTGCGCAGGATAGCATCACTAGTGGATACCTCGCGAACAACACGCAGCCGGATCTGACAGTCCAGCTTGACGGCTGGACTGCCAAAGTGGGCAGCGAGAGCGCCAGCTTCCAGCAGCCGATCCTGGTCAACGTCGACCCGTACTACCCCGGCATCTACATGCCAATGCAGCAGGCGCAGCTCATCCGTAAGTCAATCCCCGGAGCGCGGGTGCTGTGAATGCACGCACTGTGTGAGAAGTCGCTAACCCGTTCCGGTCTTCTGCTGCGCTAGACGCCACCATTCCCGGCTCGCAGCTGACGTCAATGTCGACAATTCCGGGACAGACGAAGGCCTGGACTGTGCCTTGCAATACGCAGGTCCAGTTCACCGTCCTCATCGGCCAGCAGGGCTTCACCGTCGACCAGTCTATCCTCGTCGTTGACCAGGGCGACGGCGAGTGCGTCAGCCTCATCGAGGGCTTCACAGACTCCTCCGTGACGCAGTACATCTTTGGGCAGACATTCATCTCCCAGCTCTACCTGTACGTAATGCGCACCCCCTACTGTGACTGTCGCCCACTGATCCTTCTCCACGCTCACAGGATCTTCAACATCCCGAAGGACGGCACGTCGATCGTCGGCTTCGCCCCGCGCGCCGTCTCCTCCCCCAAGTCGCGCGACATTGGCGCGATCGTCGGCGGCACCGTCGGTGGCGTGGCGGGCGTCGTCGCGCTCGGCCTCCTCGCCTTCTTCCTCATCCGCCGCAGGCAGGACGACTCCTTCTTCCGGCGCGCGGCCGAGCTCGAGGAGGAGCACAAGGTCGCGTCCACCGTCGAGCCCTACACCCTCGGCGCGCACGCGCACACCCCCGCGCTGCCCGGCTCGCCCCCGCCCGCGATGGCGGATGCGCCGCTGCTCGGCGTCCCGCACCCGCATATGCACCACGATGGGGGCGTCGCGCCGCCGTCGTACGAGGAGGCGTCGGAGAGCGGGCTGTCGAGTCCGCGCGGGTACGCGCGCGACTCGAAGATGGCGTACAGGCGGGACACGATGATCACGACGAGCGCGGGGAGCCCGCCCGCGAGCCCGAGCGAGCCGCAGTTCTCGGGCTCGAGTGCGGTGTGAGGCGGGAGAATGGCGGCGCAGACGCTTGGACGCTGGGTTTGGCGTGCTCAGTCGAACGCTGTGCCGAGAGTGCTTGTGAACCCGGTGTCTGTCGACGCTGCGTGTTTGTGTATAGTTCCCTCCCCCCTTCGTTGTGTGGGCTATATAGCATTATGATGTTTTATGGTCGTGTGTATGGTAGGGAATAAGCTATTTTAACGTATCGGATACGACTTACCATCGGCATGAGGCATTGTTCGTTTCTTCGCGCTCTATCAACATACATTCCTATCATTGTGCACTACGTGGGCAGACTCTATCAAGCTTCAACGGTGACAGTGACTTGCGACATCTCGATTCGGAGCATCGTGGCTGCCTGACTAGCCATGACCAGCCTGCAGCGTTTCCAGAGGCTGTTGCTTCACCAGAGATCTTAAGTGGAGCATGTATATACTGACGGTCGGGTAAGTATCCAAAGGTTTGCACACCAAACTCAAAGGTACATACAATGTACGATTCGAACTGCCTATCGCTATCGGAAGCATCACATGCTTACATAAGATCCGAGCCCAATTTGTGTGCCGTACATACTACTACGGAACCGACCGGCTCGTGCGCTGTGCTCAAGAATGAGACACGCTGACCTCCCACACACCGCTGGTCGCAACGCAGAAGCCCTCGGTAACTCCACCCGGCAGCGCCAGCGGGCCCTGCAGGCATCCGCCTAAGGCGGCCGACGCCGATCGGACCTGGGCGAGCATACGGTGATATCAGCAATCGACAAACACGACAGGCCTGAAAGAATACTACTCACGACGGAGAGCACACACGTCTCGAGCGTCGTCGGCCCGAAGTTCGCGAACGTGAACTTGCACGTCCCGTGCGTGGCGGTGAACACATGGCTCGGCTCGACGTCGATGAACGGGCTCGTCCCGTTCGAGAGGGACCCGGCGAGCGTGTCGACGAGCCGCGCGCAGTCCGCGCTCGACGGCGCGAAGTCCAGGAGCCCGCCGGACTGGCCGCAGGCGGTGGTACCTGCACAGCGCGTCAGAACGGTACGACGGTAGAGCAGACTCGGATGTGCGACTTACAAGCCTCGGCGCAGACGTTGGCGAGCGTGGGGGTCGGGGCGGGAGCAGTGACCGTGGCGGTCAATATGAGCGTAGCGGTGTCGGTCACGCTGGAGATGACGGTGGTCGGCGTGGTCAGGACCAGCGTCTCCGTAGCGGTGTCCGTCTCCGTGAAGCTCTGGATGACCGTCGTCGGAGTCGTCACCGTGGCCGTGGCCGTTTCGGTGTCGGTCGTGCTGAGGACAACCGTGACGGCGCTCGTGGTGACCTCGGTAGCGGTCAGGGTAGCGGTCTCAGTCTCGACCTCGGTCTCCGTCGCGGTCGCAGTCCTGGTGGTGAGCGAGATAGCGGTGATGGTGGTGGTGTTGACTCTGGTCACGGTCGCCGTCGAGATTGCGGTGGCCGTCGAGGTCCGGACGGCGGTGGTCGTGACCGTCGGCGTAATGGTCGCCGTCCTCGTCTGCGTCGCTGTGATCGTCGTGGTAGTCACCGCGAGCGGGGACGGAGGGACGGCGAGGGTCTCGGGCCCAACTGCGGGGAGCAAAGCGTTGTGGGCTTTCACGAGGGTCTCACAGGAGATCTTGGCCAGCTCAACCGTGGCTGAGCCCCAGGTGATGGTAGAGTTCGTAATAACTCTGGCGTTGTTGCACACCACACCGCCAAAAGACTCGTGGCTCGCTTCCCGCGCTATCGTCAACGGTCAGCAAGGAGAACATCCTCGATGACGAAAGGATGCGATAGACAAACCACGTAGAATGCCCGACAGGCTACGGGCGAAGGAGGTTGAGACACCACCAGCGGCAAGAATGAGCACGAGGGCGGACAGGAGCTGCATCGTTGGGATGTGAAGCCGTACAATGAAACACCGGGGTGTCGAATCGTCCCGCTGGGCTGCATGGCCTTTATATTGTTGGCGGAATAGCGTCGTATGTGCCAATTTTCCAGCCGACCGACGACACAGAGCTAAAGCGGGACCGCATCGAATATAGACCAGAGAACCCATCGCTCGCGATAGTTTCTATGGCAGGAATACCGTCTAGGCTGACGTGCTCCACTGATAGATATATGGGCGTCTTGGAGTTCTGTGTATCTTCAGCTCGGAGTGCATTGCGAGGAGGGCAGATGTGGCGCTCCTCCCGAGTAGATGCGCTCGGGGAGTAACCCCGTGGTATATGACCGTGGGATGCGGGCTCCATATAGCGAGCACTTGCAGCGAAGATGGGGTCCTGTGATGACTAGAAGCAGATTTTAGGCGGGCGTTGTTCGTCATAGCGGGAAGAAGGATGACAACTAAGCTTACTGGCCTGATGGAGTCATCCTCCAGAGTTTTCCCGGGACGTCAGACAATTCCCCATAGAGTTGTGTACGACTGTGGCTGAGAAAGGACCAACCGTAGGTGTGGTAGAGGAGTATGGCCTAGTACATACCAGCCGCTTGAAATCTAGACCCGTCTACCACCGCACGATTGAGATACTGTAGCCGGCAACACATGGCCCACTTATTATGTGCCTGTGCTACATTATTCGGATGAATATAGGTACTCGTACTACATAGCCATTCCACGCACTCGCCTGGTAGTAACGGACTCGTCCATTCTTGAAACAGCGACAGCTTGACGAGTCCAAGAGGTTGCAATTTTACGCACAGCGGAAACCTGCGACCGTGCATCAAAGGAAACCCTTACAGATGCTACCTGCAAGTCCCTCAGTATTCAACGTTTTCAACAGGACAATATGTCTCTAAAGACAGATTCATGATGTGCGGCTCATCACGAGAGACAACCGACGCGAACAGTACACTCAGGCACGAGTCACGCTAACTTCCCATACTCCACTGGTTGCAAGGCAGAATCCTTCGGTGACGGGGGCAGGTTGTGCGGACTCCAGACATCCGCTCAAGGCAGCCGACGCAGCCCGCACCTGAGCGAAAGAGTACATCAGTATATAAGGGAAACTAGCTAGGTGAAACCCAAGGGGGACTTACGACCGAGAGCACACACGTCTCGAGCGTCGTGGGACCGAAGTTTGCGAAAGTGAATTTGCAGGTCCCGTGCGTTGCGGTGAACACATGACTCGGCTCGATGTCGATGAAGGGGCTCGTCCCCGTGGACAGTGACCCCGTGAGGGTGTCAACGAGCCGCGCGCAGTCCTCGTTCGATGGCGCGAAGTTCAGGAGTCCGCTCGGTTGACCGCAGGCAGTGGTACCTGCATAGCTCGTCAGGGTAATGCCATAACAAGAGAAACATGGGACTCACAGGCCTCGGAGCAGACGTTGGCTAGTGTGGGGGTAGGAGCAGCAGCGGTCACGGTAGCCGTCAGCACGAGCGTCGCGGTGTCGGTCACGCTGGAGATGACGGTGGTTGGGGTAGTCACAACCTCCGTATCGGTAGCAGTGTCCGTCTCCGTGAAGCTTTCGATGACTGTTGTCGGAGTCGTCACGGTGGCTGTGGCCGTCTCGGTGTCTGTTGTGCTGAGAATGACCGTGGTAGCGCTTGTGGTGACCTCGGTAGCGGTCTCGGTGGCAGTCTCGGTCTCGACGTCAGTCTCCGTCGCGGTTGCAGTTTCGGTGGTGAGCGACACAGCAGTGACAGTAGCGGTGTCGACTTCGGTGACCGTCGCAGTTGCCGTAGCCGTGGCGGTCGAAGTCCGGACGGCGGTGGTCGTGACCGTCGGGGTAGTAGTCGCAGTCCTCGTCCGGGTGATTGTCCGCGTCGTCGTAGTACGTGCGAGCGGGTCCAGAGGACTGATGAGTGTGTCGGGCCCGGCCGCTGGCAGTAAGGAATCGTGCGCTTTGACGATGGGTGCGCAAGAGACCTTGGACAGCTCGACCGTGGCTGAGCCCCAAGTTACGGTAGAATTCGTGACAACTCTTGCGTTATTGCACACCACGCCCCCAAGCGCATCCGGGTTAGCCTGCCGGCCTGTCAACGGTGGTCAGCCATGGTTGCGGGTTCAGTGCAGAGTTGTCAAAAACGAACGATGTGGAACGCCAGACAAGCTACGCGCGGATGTTCTTGAGACACCGCAAGCGGCGAGGAGGAGCGAGAGAGCGGACAAGAACTGCATCACCGCCTGTCAAGCGAAACGCGAAACCGAGGCACCATCTCACCTCGCACGGATGCAAAGCCTTTATACCAATAGCGGGATGGCTTTGTGGACGCGCCGGTTTGTACTACCGGCCGACGGCATGGGGCTAGAGCGGGGCCGCACCGAATGTGTATGGAGAGCCGAATACTTACGATAGTTTATATGACAGGGATTCCGCCAAGGCTGAAGGGCTCGGCCGCGAGACATGTGGACGTCCTGGGATTCTATACATCACCAGCATGGAGCACATTACGAGGAGAGCCATCGTGGCGCTCTTCCAGACGCCCTTCCCAAATAAATCTGCTCGGAGCGTAACCTCGTGAGTTGCGGCCGTGGGATGCGGGCTCTATAGCCAGCATTTGCAGTGGTGATGGGACTCTCGGGCGAACGGAAGCTAGTTCTACGCGGGTATTGTTCACCAGAGTGGGGAGAGGGATGGCAAGTAAGCTTACGAGGATGAGATTCTTGTGAGTGCGCGGGCTCGGAAAAGGAGAACGTACCACTCTGGCTCTAGACACCTTCCAGAGTTCTTCCGTGGTGGCTTCCCATGATTGGTACGGCTGCCGCCAAAGAGCTCAGCGGCATCACACGGCAGCATAAAAAACTATCATCTGGACCTATGAGGCCTGGACAATTGTTCAGGGATTACTATTGGTACAAGAAGGAGCCTTTAGGACCCCGTTAAGTATATGGTAGACAATGCTGTCGCCGGTGGGGGATATAAGGCGTTCTGGAAATATGGGGGCGGGACAACGCATGTGACATTGATATAACTTACCTGTTGTAGTACGCTCATTCAAGTCAATAGCAATCTCTCCTGGGATACGCCGCTGTGTACGTCGACTCGAGTGTAGCATCATTGAACGAATCGTAGTAGTGCCATCGTGACCAATTGATGGGACATCCTGCGGAGCCCTTCTGCCGGCGATCACACAATTACCCTCATAAGGAGCAAGGAGACGTACCGCTGAATCTTGCCAACCCCGAGTCCATGATCTTGCCTCGGCATTCATACTTACTACGGTACAATGGACGTTCAGGGCAACCGCGGCACCCATATGATGTTGTTGGACCGGCCGAGTCATTTTGTAAAAATGCACATAACCGTCCTAAGTGAGACTTCCTACATGCCCCATGGCTGAGTTGGTTACAGCGTCCGACTGTTAATCGGAAGGTCGTGAGTTCGAGCCTCACTGGGGCAGCATTCCTTTTTCCTTCTGTTTGCACCTAAGCCTGGTAGGGCCGTGCGTGTCCTCTCCACGAGGAGCCCCTGGGCACTAGAAAAACGAGACAGTGCAGTGACCGAAGATAGTACAGATTCGAGATTCCATCCGACCGCGAGGCAGCAAAGCTCAGAACAAAAAGAGAGGGTGGCATGCGTATGATAACTAACGAAAGCGTCCTGCGTATGAAACACGATCGCGAACGACGGAGACACCGAACCACTACCAAGAGCATGCCTAACTGCCCGGAGCGGGCCCGTTGTACTGCGTCTCGTCGACCCAATTCGAGCGGCTGTTTCGCATGGGGAACTGAGGTGCGTAGTGGCTGCTCCCGCTCCGGGATGAGCGGTGCGCGCCCCCGCCCAGCGGTACGCTCGTGCGGTCGGGCGGCGTCTGGATGGGCATGATGGACCCTTGCCGCTCATGGGACCTGTTCGGGCCATGTCGCCTCGGAGGCCGGGAAGCGGGCACGCTGTTTGACGACAGCGCTCAGGCCGTGCATGACGCGGGGAAGCGCGTGGAGCTGCTTACTTTGGACCGTACATGGTCGGCTGGGCGACCATGGCGGAAGGATTGAAGGCTAGCGGCGGTTCCCCGGGGTAGCTCGGCAGCCGCTCAGCAGACTTTGGTTTCGAGCGGCATGAGCGGAAGAGACCTGCAACATATGGCACGATGTGAGTGGGCGAAGGTTTGAAGCGGGAGGGACCAGAAAGCGGACGATACGCACAGCGGATAATGCCCCACAAGATGAGCAGGACCACGATACCCGCCACGACTGTGACAGGAATTGCGATCTGGAGGTTGTGTGTATACCATGACTGAAAGCAAGGGCGTTAGCAACGAATGAGAAACACCTAGCCCATACGACGCATTTACTTTGAAGGTATCCCACCAGCTGCCGGGCTTGCACGTTCCCGAGAAGCACATCCCACCATAACCTGGGAGAATATTGTCAGACTCCGCTGCTGCAATAAATACCAATAGTACTGACCACACGGCGACCCGTCTATGAGCGGAGATTGCAATACAACGCAACGACCGGAGTCGGTGGGGTCCTGACACGACACCTGGCAAGACTTGTCGTTGTTGCTTGGGCAAGCCTTCTGTAGCCCCATCGACGCGCCGACGAGTTGACATTGTTCTAGCGGATCAGTGTGTGAGAAACACCACGGACGTGGGGCTGGTGCGTGATACACTCACGGTCGAGGGATGTACACTGTCCGCTCGCACAGGCTAGTCCCGAGCCACAGCTCTTACCTGGACATGAGACATCAATATCTGCATCGTCTCACACACTGCCGATCGTCCACTTACCATTGGGAGTAATGACGTCGGCGGGACACACCGAGCTGTTACCCGTGCACGTCTCCGCGCTGTCGCACCGGTCGTCCTTGCTCGGACGACACACCTGCGTCTGGGGCGCGAACGTGCACTGTTGGGTACAGCATGCGCTGCTGTCCGGGTCGCATAGGGCGCCGTTGCGGAACTTGCACGTCTTGGCGTCGCAGCACGTCGAGTTCGAGTCGAGGCCCGGGTCACAGTCCTCGCCGTCCTCGACGATGCCGTTTCCGCACATCTTGAGCGTGATGACCGGCTTCGCGCTTGTGAGCGACGAAGGTGCACTCGGGTCGATCAAACAAGACGCCTTGGTAGCCCCGCTCTTCATGAGCGAGCCTGCAGAGCGGATAGGTGAGCGCGAGTAGCCGAAAAATGCGAATGGCGACGACGTACAGATGTTGCCAATACTGCAGGGCGAGAAGTTCATCTCCCCGGTCTCGGCGACTGGGCTCATGATGAACTGCGAATCGGCATCGCAAGATGCCGTGTTTCTGGGACAGCAACTGACGCCACTCGTCTTACACCCGCCAGAGCACGAACAACCGTCGGCGCAATCATGCTATCGCACCATCGTTAGTTGCCAATCGAATAGGACTGATTCGCCGACTTACGATAGCACCAAAGTTATGGCCAATCTCGTGTGCAATGACCTGCCACTCCGTTCGTCCCGCGGTAGAGACTGCAGTTCCAGACACGATTGACGGCGCGTCACCGGTAGCCGTCTGCTGGCACAGGGTCATAAGCCAGGCGATGCCGACCTCAGAGCCGGTCGGGCACCCGCTCATCAAGTGCCAGAGGCCTGCGCTGTCGTCTCCTTTCTGCCCACGCCATTGCGAGAAGATCGAAAGCCGATCGTTCAAGGTCACGTTCTCCGAGCAAGCGACGTTCCAGGGGGCTGCGGGATCAGTCGTGGCTGGACATCTGACGGCAGCAGTCATGAGTGTCTGGTCGTGATCATGGAAATAGAAAATGCACGGACTCGGCGTCGTGTACCTGAAGCTCGATGATCCCGAGGCTGACGTTGAAGGTAGACTGTATGATTCGTCGTTTGTACGGTTACTCGCGGGTATAGAGGGATACAACAGACCTTATACAGCGCGCTCGCCGTGTTCCAGTTCGTGATGATCTGTTGCGTCGCGTTTGATGGAGTGCCATACTTAGTCGTGTACTCGCAGTCGGCTGCAACACCCATGTACACGACCCGCTGCGTCGTCGGACAGCCTGCGGTCTGACCTATGGACCCCGAGAAGCTGCGGTGATTGTCAGCGTGTAGGACGCGGCAACCCGCCTCGGCGACACTCACTCCATGTCCATTCCACCACCGGCGACATCATCGCGCTTCGTGAAGTTGCCGGTCCGTAAGAAGCCAAACGCGTCGTACCAGGGCGTGTAGGGCGGGGGATCAGGCATCCGGAGGCGCTGATGATCAGTGTTGAAATGCATCCGGTCGTGCCCACACGACTCGGCCACGGGCGTTGCTGCAAGTCCCAGGGCGTCGCCGTGCGCAGCGAGCGTGTGCTCGTGAGTGGACATGACATCCGAGTCGCGCCAGATAACGAGGTTCGAGTCGGGGTCGTCCTGCGAGACCTGAATGTGGGGATCGAGGCCGTGCTTGTTGCGGAGGTAGTTGGTCTTGGTCATGACATGGTGGATGACGCCGTTGACGGAGAATGCGCCTTCGAACACTGGTGGCTTCCCCGTCGAGGAATCACCTTGTTCGTAGACGGTGATGCGTGCCCATCCCAGCTCAGACTTGCCTGATGGGCGAGGTAGCACGCCTGCAGTGTCTTCGCGCAGTCGATCGGGGGAGACATGTGCGGGGATCACCTCGCCCCAGTAGGCACGTACCGACTCACGCCGAAGGGGCTCTGTACGAGAGAGAACAGACTGGCCGTCTGGGGTAGTTGTGTAGTAGTTGATGCGGGCGGCGGGATGAATGAGGTGGTCATTCGGGCGGAGGTGGAGGTAGAAAGTCTCCTCGAAAGCGGTCAGTGTTAGCCGGAACGAGTCCGAGTGGCGGAGGATGGGGGAGTCTACGGGAAACGACCGCTTTCCGTAGCCATAGGACGCAGCCCTACGGGGGAGGATGTCGATGGAAAGCGTCGACGGATGTGCAACCCTCTTCAGGGGCCGTGCGGGCGCGCTTAGCGCTGCGGAGACGATCCGGGGTGCATTGAGCTCGATCGCGTCTGGCGGTGTACAATCACGACAGGCACTCACCAGAAACGGTGTTGAGGCTAGCAAGGAGAGCGACGAGCAGCCAGCATAGTCGGTGGTGAGGATACATAGGAAAGGATTGTAGGAGAGTGCCGGGCGCAGCGCTGCTGGGATTCAGATGCCACAGCCAAGCGGATATTACGAAGAGCCAAGGAGACGGTCAGCCAGTGCAAGACCCAGTGCGCTGTCCAGCGCCAAATCCGACCTGCGGGGGTCCCTCCCAGAATGCGACCGACAGAACTGACGAGGAGGAGGAGTCTGCGCGGAGCACCGAAGGCGAAGGCGAGGACGAGGAGGACTTGCGGGTTGCACTGATCTCAGGCCCAGCCATTTCACTTCGCAACCAACGCCGACACTCGGCGCCTCTCTTCCGCGCCTCCTCATCCGCGACCATCATCTGTGCTCTCGTGCTCTGCCGCAGGCTTGGTTTGTCTTGGGCCTCTCTCGCCGCTCGGCATCAGTCTTGGGCCATGCTGGCTCCTGCACGGAAATTGAAGACGACCCGGAGGTTGGGGGCCCCTCCGTCACTCAAGTAGTCGCGGTGGCTGGGCCCTATGCTTACATGCATTCCCCCCTTATTCCCCTCCGCATTTAGGATGTGCATGACGCGATCAGCATGGGCACCCGGATGGTACAGAGTGAGAAGTGCGGTGCTCGTCCTTGGGTTTGCGTACCTTGTATACCAGGTGGCTATGCGCACGTCGTTCGTGGGTCGTTAAGCGGACGTTGCGGCTGCGGCGTATTGATACCATTTCAGTATAGCAGGTGGGTCTCGTTCTAGCCCCGACAGCGGGACAAGAATATCGGAACGCGTGGACGAACGAACGGGAAAGAGGCGACAAAACTCGACGGTTCTACCCACATACTTACCTGCGGCGAGATTTCTATTCGGTAGACTCGAATCAACCGTGCCGCGAAGGGTGTACGTCACATCAGGTCGACGCCACTTTGGCGCGTCACCAGAGACTACTTGTACGCCTGCGCTCGCGAGTCCGCCGAGGCCGTCGTAGACGTACGACAAAATCCTTGCGAAGACTGGGCCGATGTCGACTCAGGAGTAGGCTTTATGTATGATGGGTATGACGTGCACACATCTCCGAACTTCCTTAGTAGCTGGGTGCTGGTATACGCCACGTTTATGTGAACATATTCCATATTCCATACAAGTACTCATGATGATACATATTACACAATATCGATGCTATTCAACGTGCCGCAACACGTCTACACCTCCTGTAGCCACCCGCCCGCCACTAGGAGACTCCGAACTTCCGGGGTGTCTGGCTTAACATTCCCATTCTGTGGTGAGAAATACTCTCGCTTCGTCTTGCGGTATCGGACGGGGTAGAGCGTGCCTTCGCCCTGAACGCCGTTCACGAACAAGGTCAATTCAGGCTTCACGCGGACAAGGAGCGGGAACTTACGTCTCTGGTTGCGCCCGTCCGCGCGCCCTTCCCGGAGACAACGCCGGGAATCCATTCTTCGGAATCCTTAGGTCGGACCCAGACAGACTCTCCGTCCTGGTAGTGACCGCGCGCATCAGTCTGAACCGTTTCAATGGCTGTTGCAGAATGCAGAACCCACCTGGAATCCGCAGCGCAGTGGTTCATCAAGGTCCAGCAAGCCGTATTCGGGATGGGAATGGGTGGACTCAGCGTCGCTTGAGGGCTCCGAGCTGCTCGGACTAGCAGCGGTCCTCCCGCCGGGCGATTGAGAAGATGACGATGACGCTGAAGCACTGCGAGCCTTTGCGGCTCGCGACGTCTTTCGGGAAAGCTTGCTTGGTGACGGTGGCATTGCGACCGAAAGGGCTGGGTAGTTGTTGGCTAGGAAGAGGTGGATAGTAGCTGAGGATGGTATAGAGACGAAGTGAAGAGGAATTTGGTGGATTGGAGGAGAATGCGCCCTTTATATGCCTGTATGAACAAGCCACGAACCTAATAGAGTTGTATGTCGGGACGAGGAACAATAGCTTATAATAGAGTTCCGAGTATGGAGACGGTTGCCAGATGGGTCTCGATTGGAACAACAAAGGCTAACAATGCAGGACGCACAGCCAAAGGACCATTCCAATATAAGCCGTATGGAGCTCGGAACATCGCGCACGGGTCACTATGTTCATGACGCTCAAGATACCTGTTGGAATGTGCATGACCCTTGTTGTTTATCGGAGCATGGAGGGATGAAGTCGTTCTGCAAGCCCGGGTCCGACAACAAGTATGCCCTCCATGTGAACCTGTTAGCGGGTTAGCCTAGCGGTGAACGCTTACAGAGCCGGTCCATTTATATAGCGATTTGGAGAATAGACATGAGCGCACCCAATCAAGTACAACTTCGCCGCGACGACAATCAAGCAGCAACTGGCCATGTCGGAGTATCGGACGAACTTGACTGCACAAATACGGAAGACGCCCTCTCGCCACGCGACTCGTAATCTCGCTGCCGCGATCTGAGATCTGGCGTGCACCCACAGACTCGATAGCAAGACGAGCTGAAGCCACATTACCTTTTGTCCTCTTGACTGCCTTGGTCTGCTTCTTGAGGGTCTACAAGGACTTCACCACTGAGCGCTAGATCACCATGGGAGTCTCTGCTGAGGATATCGCCGAAGACATCCGCGAGGCTCTGCCGGGCACGGAGGAGATTGTCATCCAGTACCTCTCCGGCTACCTGCTCGACCTGGACGATGCCGCGGAGGATGAAGACGTCCTCCAAATCACCCGCGACATCCTGGACTCTGCTATTGGCTCTTCTTCTAGCCAGGCTAAGAAGGGAGACCTCGACCGGCTAGTGCAGCGCCTGGCGGAGCTCTTGAAGGAACCTCTTGCGCGGCGCGAGGAGAAGCACCGCTCAGGGAATGGGTCTGGCCTAGTTAGGCTGGACAAGGTCATGGACCTCAGCAAGACGAACGTGATGAGCAACACCATTGCGTTTACCGAGGGTGTGGACCTGGAGAGTATCAACAAGGGAAAGTGAGTAATTACTTATTTCTCCGCAATGTTCTGGCGCGAATATTTGCACTAGGGCTTCCCGTGTCGATGTCAAGAAATTGGAGAAGCAGGAGGCGAAACTCCGGGTATGTACTGCTCGCCTGCGGTACACGACATTTGCGTGACAAGTGATCGTAGGCCAAGATCGAGAAGCGGTCGAAGCGAAACCTCTACGAGGGCTCAAAACTGCTGGACCAACACAAGAAGCAGGTCAGTAGAGCTACGCTCATAAGCGCCACACCGTAATCAACCTCCTCCTTTAGCAAACGTACGAGGAGATGTTCATGAAGATCAACCCCCTGGACGCCGCGGCGGCATCCAAGAACAAGTCCAAGGACATCCACCTCTCCTCTATCGACGTCAACTTTGGCTCAAATCGTATCCTGTACGTATGTCGTACTGTCCTTGTCAGACTCTCATACTGACAATGGTTGTAGTTCCGGCGCGTCGCTCACCCTCGCGTATGGCCGTCGGTACGGTATCATCGGTCGGAACGGTGTCGGTAAATCGACGCTTCTCCGGCACATCGCCATGCGCGAAGTCCCCATCCCGCCACATATCACCATCCTCTTTGTCGAGCAAGAAGTGCGCTCACTCACCTCCCCCAAGCCATACCACCCCACTCACAGAGCACCGTTAGATTGTCGGCGACGACACGCCCGCGCTCGAGTCCGTGCTCAAGGCGGACGTATGGCGAGACACGCTCCTTCGCGAAGAGGCGTCTCTCAACGCTACGCTCGCTGAGCTCGAGAAGGAGAGCGATGACAAGCGGTTCGAGGATGCGCGGGAAGAGGCCCAGACACGGTTGGCTGAAGTACACGCCCGCCTTGCGGAGATGGAGGCAGAGAGCGGCCCAGCACGCGCCGCTGCCTTGCTTGCCGGTCAGTAAATCAGAGGGAAGGGATTGACTGTACCCTTACTGACAGTGGTCGTAGGTTTGGGCTTCAGTGAAGAGGACCAGAAGAGGCCAACGAAGTCGTTCAGTGGTGGTTGGCGAATGCGACTTGCTCTGGCAAGAGCGCTGTTTGTGAAGGTAATGTTGCTTCCTATGTAATGTGTATATCGAGATGCTCACAAGCGACTTTCAGCCCGCACTGTTGCTGCTCGATGAGCCTTCTAACCATAGTAAGTGTCCTGCTCTGACCTGGCCGAACGAGCTAACCCCCTGTGCAGTCGATCTTAATGCGCTCGCATGGCTGGAAGACTACCTCCAGACATGGCCGGGTACGCTCCTTGTCGTGTGAGTTTACCGATGCATACGACCGCTGCAAGTTCGATAACTGACCGTGCCCTATAGCTCCCACGACCGGGCCTTCTTGTAAGCTCCAACACAATGACCGCGTTATGATTGCCTTCTAGGGGAATTTCTGACATACAACATAGGGATGCCGTAGCCACCGATATCATCCACATGCATTCTGGTCGTCTTGACTACTACAAGGGGTGAGCTCTATCCGCTTGCAAAGGGCACACATTTACTGACGTCTTTGTCAATAGTAACTTCACCCAATTCTACTCTACAAAGTCCGAGCGCGACCGGAACCTTCGGAAGGAGTACGAGACACAAATGGAGTACCGCAAGCACCTGCAAGCCTTCATCGACCGGTGGCGATACAACGCCAACCGTGCGGCACAAGCGCAGTCCAAGATCAAGATCCTCGAGAAGCTCCCCGAGCTCCAGCCGCCAGAGGTCGAGGAGACCGAGACGTTCAAGTTCCCGGAGACGGAGAAGATCTCGCCGCCGGTGTTACAGCTGAACGAGGTGTCGTTTGGGTACACTCCGGACAAGATTTTGCTCAAGAACGTCAACATCGACGTCGGCCTCGACTCTCGTATCGCCGTCGTGGGTCCCAACGGCGCCGGGAAATCAACACTGTAGGTACCGTGGCCTAGGATATGCAGGATGGTGACTGAGGTATATCACTTTGCATAGCATCAAGCTGCTCACCGGAGAGCTCAAACCGATGTCCGGTCATGTCAGTCAAAACGGACGGCTACGCATGTGCGCACCTTGCCATACGTATCCTCCTGGGGTCCCGCTGACATGCACCTCCTCTCATACAGCGGTTACTTCGCGCAGCACCATGTCGACAACCTCATCCCTACCATGTCCCCCGTGCAGTTCCTCGCATCCAAGTTCCCCGGAAAGACGGAGCAGGAGTACCGCGCCCACCTGGGCAACTTCCAGATCAGCGGTATGACTGGGTACGCAGTCTCCCCTCAGCCGGTGTGTAGAAATAGCACGTTAACGCTGTGATTCTCCACCCAGTCTCCAGATGATCGGCACGCTCTCTGGTGGTCAGAAGTCGCGCGTCGCGTTTGCCGTGCTTTCGCTCCAGAGGCCACACGTCCTGCTGCTCGATGAGGTGCGCGGCAGCGTATTGCACTGCGGTCTATCTTGCTGGTGCTAATCATGAGCTACACAGCCGACTAACCACCTCGATATCGAGGGTCTCGACGCGCTCATGACGGCGCTCAGCTCATGGAACGGCGGTGTCATCCTCATCTCTCACGACGAGCGCTTCATCACAAAGGTCGCGAAGGAGGTGCGTGTTTGTCTGTCTGTTAGGGGTACATCTGCAACGAGGCTCATGACCGGAGCAGCTCTGGGTATGTGCGGACGGCACGGTCACGAAGTTCAAGGGCGACGTCCAGGCCTACAAGGTAAGCATATCTTCCGGCTTCACGGTCGGTCGAATGTGCTAACGTCGTGTGCAGAGCCTTATCGTCAGCAACATCAAGGCGCGGCCGTGAGTGTGTACAGGCGCGCCGGACGTGTAATCTACGATGTACGTGTATACCAAATGTACACTTCTATGATACAGTTCTACCAGTGGCAGTTACTTCTTCATTGCATCGTATGCATGAATCATCGGCTGTCCCCACAAGGGGTGCGTCGAACAGACTAAGAGATGTGCATCATCGTCAATTGTGTCCAGTATATCTGGGCACATTGAAGCACGCAACTTTCTTTGGTCGCCCTGCAGCGCTTGAGATTGCATACCGTTAAGGAAGAACGGCTGGTACTGTTGATGCTGCTCTGGAGAGATCCTGCAACATCGTATATTGGTAGTGGCATTATAGATACCAGGCAAGCAGTACTGACATGCCGTAGGCGTGTATCAAGGTAATTCAAATCCTCTGTCACGGTAAAAACTGCCCATAAACTATGCGCTTACACCGGAATGACACAGCTATCTTAGCGCCCTTTCACTGGCGGAAGATGGAGTTGACGAAGCGGGCCTATTTGAGAAAAAAACGAACAAAACTTCGAAGAAACAACGCAAACGTACTTCCCATTTCAGGTGGCTAGTGTCATGCAGTGCTAACGCCAGCATAGATCGTAATCTTGAGCGCTTCGCACCTCGAAAGCTGTCGTACTGGGTGCTGGTTCGAGAGGATGTAGGTCATTGTAAAATTCATGCGGCCGCCGCAGGGTAGTCAGTAGGAAGAACGACCTTTCGGCGCGGACGATACGCGCATGGCGCCTCAACAGGACCTCCCGGGTACAGTTAGTTACCCTACAACACAAGCGAAGAATGCTGACGGTTCACGTATCACACCCCAGAAAAACTCAGCATCAGCATAGGCGCACGCCACGTCACTGTCGCGCCCGCTCTCGCCGCCAGCATACGCGAGAGAGAGGCCCGCTACTCCATGGATTCTCGCACTTCCCGTCAAGGCTGTGTCAGCAGCAGCTTCCCCCCCATGCCGGGTCGTTGCAGTCTACTCGTGCGTTACAATCTCCTGTGATTCTGTGCTTACTACTAAAACTTTGCTTAGTGACCGATCATCTCTCGGCAACAGGTAAGTGAGACCTCGTGTAGAGGTGGGCGCACTTGCGGGTAAACTCTCATGGCGCATGTCCTACGCGCCCGTAGCAGAATCGCCGAGCTCTCCAAAAAGGGGATTGACGCAAATCGATTGCCGTCTTAGGCCGCCCATCGGCCCAGCAAACGGCGCTCCAGGCCCTAAGCGCGGGAGGGAGGGGTGTCCTACCCATTGTTTGCACACGCGCCCATCACTCTGCCTCCTCATTCGCTGGACGTTTAGCCACCTCTGGGGGATCGGGGGTATAAAAGCAGGTGTCGTATCGTCCGTCCTGCTCTCTCCTCACTACCAACACCATCGCCTTCTCCTCCCTCCTCTGCACACCCCTGCTCCCTCCCCCAACTCCATATATCATCACATCGTCTCGGGGTTCGCGCATCCCACTGCCTCTACCGCGTGATCACATAAGCTCACTGCCTGCGTAGACACCAGTACTTCACAGCACGCAATGGCAATCTTCCCTTTCAAGAGATCCGGCAAGTCCGCTACCTCGACTAGTGCCATGAAAGCCCGAGTCGAAGGCAAAGACGCGCGTGCTGCGCTCGCACTCCAGCAAGGCCCCTCGTCCCCCTCTCTCCCCGGCCGCGCCGCGAAGCAGTCCGTTGTCGCCGGCGCTTCGCGTGCCTCCCACCGCCGTCCTTTCCTTCTTGCCAAGGGCTCCTCAGCTGTTGTCGACTCCGACGACTCGTCGGACGACTCTGCGAGCAAGAAGGTGAAGAAGGGCTCCCGCAAGCACGGTAGCGCATACGCTCTCGACCCCCGCTTGCGGTACGAGCAGCGTCGCTCGTTCAAGGTATGCTTACTAGTATTCTGTCGGTACCGGTCTCCCTGGTTGACGACTGGCGATCCCAGTCGGGCGACCGCGTCCTTATCAAGATGGTGGACTACTCGAGGATCAACCCTCGCTACCTCTGGAAGCACGGCGTGATCGCCGATTTCCTTACGTACCCTCCCCGTTGCGAGGTAAGTGTTTCCCTAGCTATCGCGAGTCCTCGTGTTGACTCCAAGCCCGCATTTCCCTCTCTCAAGGACACCTACGCGGGCTTGTACTCCTGGCCCGTGACGTTCGAGGTGTACGGGTCGGGCCCCGGGGCTACTGAGACGACGTACGTCCTCAACGCCCGCTGCACCCTGTTGTACGACAAGGTCGCCTCCGCTGCCACGCTGGCTTGAAGAACCAAAGAGAAGACGAAGAATACAAGCGTGCCGCAAATGCATTACCGTAGAAAGAGCGGAGCAGTGGCCCGAAGTGTAGAATCGTAGTGTACCATCGTCGTTGTGACTTGTCCATGCCTATCTCTGTATCTCCTCATGTTTTGTACCCGCTATGTCGCTCTCTCCTGATATGCAACGAACTATGATGATCCATTCCACAAAATTTGTTATGTCGGCGGCGAGACATGGTTACCTGAGCTGCAGACTGGGCGTTTCTCAGCACCATCCATATTAGCGCTCAAAACGTAAAAATTCGCAGAGCTGAGTGAACTTGAAGACCTGCCAGATTGGGAACGTTGTTGGACCTACACTTCCATTTCTGCTTCTATTTCTGAATGCTGTCTCCAGGTACGAAGTCCCGGGCGGTCATGCGAGTCGTTGCCCCAGTCGGTTTTTCCAAACGCGTTGACATTACAGGTAATAACTACAACGATAATACTACAGAAACGTGCCAAGAACCGTATACGTACGCGTACTACTAACGAGCTGTCCGGAAAGCAAAACACAAGTACTGCCGACCCGACCACCAACGTCTGTCCCTACTCCTCACTCCTCGTCGCTCTGCGTCATGTACTCGTCGTCGCTGATGACCTGCTTCCGTGCGCTCTTCGCGCGCGGCGCCGGCGCCGGCCGGTCGTCCTCGTCCATCGGCGTCAGCGCCGAGTCGTACCCAGCGGAGGACCCGCCAGCGGCGCCCGGGCCTGCACCCGCGGCGGCGGGTGCGCCGGGGAGGCCGCTGCCGGTGATCAGCTTCGCGAACGTCGCGTCGAAGACCTTCTCCATCTCCTCCGCGTCGATGTACACCCACGAGCCCTCCTGGTTGTACGTGCGCGCGTTCTTGAACATGAGGCGCATGTCTTCCCGGAAGTCGAGCACGTTCTTGTAGTAGTGCGAGCTGATCCGCTTCCGGATCGTCGACAGCGCGATCGGCTGCTTGATGAGCTGGTAGTAGTCGGGGTATTCCTACGGGGGACAATGTGAGCATGGGAGTTGCGAGCAGAGATGTTAAATCGTGGCACTTACCCTCCTATCAGGGAGCTCTCGGAAGAGATCGCTACGCTTCCGCCCGTGCTCGTCCTCGAGATTGAGCACAGTCTTGTGGATGTCGTTCAGCGTCTTCTTCATCTGCTCCTTTATACCGGCAGGAAGCTCGGGAGCCTTCTTGCGACGTTTCTATAATTCACACACATCAGCCAGTGCCGCAGGACGCACATGTAGAGGCACATACCACATCGCGCTCTTCGTCATCATCCTCCATGAGCGTGGGGGTCATCGAGGTCGACTTTCCTCCACCACGCTTGCGCTTTCCGCTCGCGGGTACGTCGAGGTCGGCCTTGCCCTTGCCCTTCTTGGTGCTCTTTCGGCTGCGGGGCGTCTCGAACTCGGGCGCAGGCGACCCATTAGACTCGGCCTGCCTGATGAGCTTGTTCGTCGCCCGGCGCTCCTTCTTCTCGCGCGCGCGCTCCGAGAGCTCCTGGATGTCCTCGCCCTCCTCAAGAGCCTTGCCCGGTTGTAAGCCAACCCGCCTACCGAGCGAACGAAGCAGAGGTGCACTCACCATAGCCCATTGGTCGTCGCTGAGGCCGTCATTGTAGTTGACGACCGTCCGACGGCGCTGGCCGCGGCCCTCGATCTCGATGAGCTCGTTCGCGTCCGTGAACGGCTCGTCGTTGCGGTAGCACTCCGGCAGCTCCTCGAGCTGCATGAGCGGCGGCGGGGGCTTGCCGCGGTTGCCCATACGGCGCCAGTTCTCGAGCGCCTCGCGTTCGCGCTGCAGGTCGAGCTCGTGGAAGATTCTCTGCTCCTCGTCCGAGCGCGCGATGATCTCGTTGATCTCGTCGTCGTTCATGTCTCCTGCCTCCTCATTCTCTTCCTCCTGGTCAGCTTCGAGGATAGAGCGCTGTGCGGGCGGGTGCTTCAGCAAATTAACCTGACAACTATTGCGGGCGAAAACGTACCAGGAACTCCTCTTGCTCCTCCTGCGTCGACTTGTTGTCGAAACGACCGGCCTGGATGACCTTGTCGTCGATGTCGAGCTTGTACCTCGCACGAGCGAACATGGCTTCCTCCACGCTCTTCTCCGTGATGAACCGTAGGATACGCACGACCTTCGTCTGGCCTATACGATGCGCACGGTCCTGCGCCTGGAGATCGGCGTGCGGGTTCCAGTCACTGTCGAAGCTGCGAAGCAAGGCCGTTCAGTATCTATACCAACGCAATCCGGTGCCTAGGATGACTCACATCACGACGGTGTCGGCGGTCTGCAAGTTCAGACCGAGACCACCGGCCCTAGTAGAGAGGATGAAGACCTTGTACTCGGAGTTGGGAGCGTTGAACAAGGCGACATGTCCCGCACGGTCCTCGGTCTTCGTCCCACCGTCCAGACGGAGGTACTTCCAGCCCATCATCTTCAGGAAGTCCTCCATGATGTCCATTACCTTCGTCATCTGGAAGAAAATCAGGACCTACAGCGCAAGGGCAACGGTCAGTATCGGCTCGCGGGCGGATAGAGCGGCAGGCAATCTGCACTTACTCTGTGACCAGTAGCGAAGAACTTGGGCAGGATGCGGTGGAGGAGCTCAATCTTGCCCGAACTGCGGATGAGCTTGTCGTCGATCACGGAGCTTGGGTTAACCTTGTCCTCAACGCTCTCGAACAGGAACGGGTGCTGGCAGATCTTCCGCAGCTGCATGAGCTCGTTACTCAGACCCTTCACACCCCCCGATTTGCTGTGAATGGAAAGAAGACCCTACGTCAGCCTCCCCACCTTGCGTCCAGACGATGACACTCCACACGTACCCCTTAGCGTCCTTGCCGTCCGCGATCATCTTGTACTTCTTCATCTGCTTGTACAGCTGCGACTGCAGCGCGCTCATGCGGACCTTGATCACCTTCTCGACCTTGTCCGGAAGCTCCGACTCGACGTCGCGCTTCAGCCTGCGAAGGAGGAACGGGCGGAGCACCTTGTGCAGACGGCGGATGATGAGCAGCGCCTCTTCTTCGTTCAACTCGATCTTGTCGCCCGTGCCCGAGTTCGCGAACGGCGTGTTGAACCACTCGTCGAACGACTTCACTGAGTTGAACACCTTTGGGAGCGCGAAGTTGAGCAGCGCCCAGAGTTCGGGCAGGTTGTTCTGCAGCGGCGTGCCCGTGAGGATTAGGCGGTAGCGGGAGTGGTAGAACTGCGTGAGCGTCTGCACGAGCTTGCTCTGCGTGTTCTTCATGCGGTGACCCTCGTCTGCG
Organism: Trametes polyzona; assembly: GCA_022606195.1. NCBI lineage: Eukaryota > Fungi > Basidiomycota > Agaricomycetes > Polyporales > Polyporaceae > Trametes > Trametes polyzona. The sequence continues at coordinate 409,074 of JABYQF010000001.1, read as the reverse complement.
GGCAGAGTCAGCTATAGTCAGGACGTGCAGAACAGGGACTACGGCGTACCGATGATGATGTACAGCCACTTGATTCTGCTCAAGTGAATGCGGTCCTTGATGATATACTCATAAGTGGTGAGGACGACCTGGAAGTTGCCCGTGCGCAAGTCCGATTGCAGGACCTTCCGCTGGGTGGGGTTGCCCTTGTACGCGATCATCGACACGCTAGGCGCCCACTTGCTGAACTCGCCCGACCAGTTCGTCATAGTCGACAGCGGGACGATGACGAGGTACGGGCCGCGCTGCCTCTTGGACTCGATCAAGAAAGTAATTAGCGAGATCGTCTGGATAGTCTTTCCGAGACCCTGAAGAAGCATAATGCGTGAGCAAGCATTGTACGGAGCGAGGGGAAACCGCTTACCATCTCGTCTGCAAGGATACCGTTCAGCTTGTTGTTGTACAAGCTGACCATCCACTGGAGACCCTTGAGCTGGTACTCCTTCAGAGTGCCGCCGACAAGAATGCTGGGCTGCGCCGTGATCTTCTCCTTGATTCTATGCGCGACGGCGTAATAGTCGAGCTTGCCCTTGTCCTCCTCCATCCCAAACGACTTCGCGCCGAACGTCGCCTCGCTGACCGGGCCCTCCTCCGTCTCGAACGTATCGACGGCCTCGTGGCCCTCCGAGCGCTGCTGCTCGACGACGGCCTGCGCGAGCGAATCGAGGTACGCATCGGTCTGCTTCAAGAGGTGGGTGATGCGCGTGTCCTTCGCGGTGTCGATGAGCTTCATGTACGCCTCCTCGTCGTCGTTCTTGAGCGCCTTGAGACGCTCCTTCGCGAGGCGCTCGATCCGCTTCTGCTCCTCCTTCTCCGTGTGCGAGTGGAAGGAGAGCACGGCCTTGCTCAGGCGCGTGATCCGGTCCTGCGCCGCGCGGTTCACCGCGATGACCTCCTTCCCGTGCGCGCAGATGATCCCGAGCTGCTCGACGTGCTTCTGCTTCGCGCGCTTCTCGCGCTCTACGCGCTGCCGCCGCTCTGCCTGCTCCGTCATCCGCGCGTCGCGCACGGCTGGCTTCCGCACCCGCCGGAAATCCGTACGGTTCAGCGGCAGCAGCGACCCGTGCATCAGTCGCTCTGCGACCGACGCGCGCAGCGCACGCTGCTTGTCGAGCACCCGGAGAGCCTTGAGCTCGATGAGCGCGCGCAATTTGCCGTGCGTTGTTGGGGGTGGAAGAATGAGCTGCTCCAGCGACCGTGGTTCCGAGTTCTCCTTCTCCTTGCCCTCTTCGTCCAGCGGGTTCTCCAGGCCACCTTCGCCCATCGTAGCAGGCAGCGACTCGAGCTCCCGAATGCGCTGGTCAATGCGCGCGTCGATGTAGTGGTTCCGCTCTTCGATGATCTGGTGCGGGTCCAGTCCGACGGGCATGATGGACGGTACAAGGAGACGCTGCATGCGCGTCGCCCACATCGACGGGCTGACCTTCGGGTCGCGCTTCAAATGCGAGAACGGATGGAGGTACGCGTTGTAGGGGTAGATCCCCGAGTTCACGTCGTCCTCCAGGAAAGGGCCCTTCGGCAGCTTCTCGGGATCGGTCGTGATCTCGACCTCTTCGTCCTTGACCACGTCTGCCGCTACGGTCGTAGACGCGGGATGCTCTACGCCGTTGACCGGCGTGCCGCTCGCGCTTTTGTGAATCTTGACGGCGCTGTCGACTACTCGTGCGTTCACATCCGGGCCATGGAGCAGTGTCTGCAGGTCGGGGACCGCCTGGTTGGGGACGCGAATAGCTTGTTGAATGGCTTCTGGCACGGGCAGCCCGCGGGAAATGAGCTTGAACGCATGGATCTGCGCACGGAGGGCATTGATTTGGTCGGAGGTGAAGGATACAGGAGTCTGGGGGGCTTGAGGGTATGGTTGCTGGGGAAGAGGGCCAGACGTGAGGGGGTTGCCGTTGGCGATGGGGGTCCCGTTTGTCATGGGCACGACAGGTGTCTGACCGTTGAGACCCTGGTGTGACTGCTCTTTCGCGGCTTGCTCTTGCTGCTCTGTAGAGCCGGCTCGTCAACAAACGGCTCTTGGGTACATGTACGGTGGCCCAAATCCTGCAGCTCCAGACTGTCATGGAGCGGCTACCTAGTCTCCAGTAGGTTTCACCCGTGCCAAAAGGTATCCGCACGAAGCCCGAGCGACGCAAGGTCAACCAAAGTGGTGAAACCGGAGGAAAGGGCAAGGAAAGCAGCGGGGATGGGTGGTCACGGGGAAATGGTGGGCAAAAGAACTCGACGGAGAGCGTCCGTTCGAAGTTCAAACGCCACCACGCCGCCTCAGGGGGCGGGAGATTAATCCACTCCTCCGATACGTAGAACATGGTAGGGGGAGGGCGCGAGGGGATGGCGGCGGGAGTAGGAGATGTACTCACTTATCTGGAGCTGCATGTTGCTGATCCACCCGTATATGCGCTGGAGCTCCTCATTATTCTGAGGGGTCGCACCATTGTTACGGAGTTGGTTGGCTCGCTGTATGCGACGGAAAACGGACGACGAGGGTTGAGCGAGAGACGGCAAGGAGTGATTGTGGCTGAGACTGACCTGGATGAGATACTGGATGCGCTCCTTGGGGTTGGCAGGCTGCTGTGGATGTTGTGCGGGGTTGTTGGCAAACTGTGGGAGGGACGACTGTGGTTGCGGGTTGGGGGCGACGTTCGGGGCGGCCATTCCGAGGATGGCAGGGGGCGACGCGGGGGAGGAGCGCGACGCGCAGATCTCGTGCTCGAGCAGGACACGACAGTCTCCCTCGACTCTCTCGCGCCCATTTCTCTCCAGCCCCCGCCAACACCGCCCTCAACGCTGACTAATCACCCCAGCCCTAGCCGCCCGCACAACATCCCAGTCACGTGCTCAGACGCGTCGCGCGGGGCCGCCGCGGTGGCGCAGTCGCGTCGGCAGTCGATGGTGGCACTTCTGCTTCTTACCACCACCACGGCCGTTCATCTCTCACTGGGGGCACCTTCTCGACTGACTGGAAGTAGACATACCTCGACAGTGTCATCAAGATACACAGACGAGAGCTTCTCCCGCCTTCTCCATCATGCCCGCTGAGCGTGCAGGAGTACGTTTGGACAATCAACGTGGGTACCCGTCTACTGACATTGGCTGCGTTATATAGTATACGGTTACAATGTTTCTGGTCGATGTCTCCTCGTCAATGGGGAAGATGCGACCGGTCAGCGTCGCCGGCCCGGATGGCAAAGACTCGGAGACCATAGAGATGACCAACCTCGAATGGTCCCTCCAGTACATCATGCTCAAAGTACAGGAAATGGTAAGCACTGGCGCTAATATGGAATGGCACGGGTAACACCCGTATACTGTTGAGTTGACCACCGCCCGACCCGGTGACCCGTACTCGCCACAAGTAGAATGTGACGGGTATGGGTGACCCGCCGGGTTACTGTGCGCCGACGAGCTCATATCAAAAGCTACCGGCAGTCAGGAGAGTCTCGTACACGCAGGTAACAAGCGGCTCGGTTAGGAGCTACTCGGGCTATCCTCTTCGTCGCGCAGCATTTCTATACGTGGGATGTTTGATATCTATGTACGCCACCTGTAGATATTCAATGGCAGAAAGACCGACAAGTGTGGCATCATACTCTTCGGCAGCGAAGGTCAGCGAACTACGTGTCGGTTTCGTGGCTCGGAACTTACACCGTCTACAGAAACGAGCAACGTTCTCAACGAGGCCCATGGGGGTTACGAACACGTCTCCGAGTATGTGCCCATCGCGCACCCAAATGCCTCAACGCTCGCAAAGCTCCAGGCGCTCGAGCCGTCTACGGTGTCGGGAGATCGTAGGTCGCGACATGCCTTGTGAATTGCCGCAGCTGACCGAACGACTCAGCCATCGACGCACTCATCGTCGCCATCGAGGCGCAGGATCGATTTCTCGGCAACAAGAAGACATGGACACGCAAGATCTGCATTCTCACCGACGGCGAGAGCCCCATTGAGATCGAGGACTGGGAGGCCACCGCGAAGAGGATCAATGAACTGGGTATCGGCCTCACGGTAGTGTACGGGCATCGACCATGTCTGCCTATACCGCATCATTGATTGCGTCCACGACAGAGGCATCGATTTCGATGACGACGATTTCACCGAGGACGATAAGAGTGAGATCAAGGTGCGCCGCCATGCTCTATCTCCCCCACTCCAGTCTCATTGCCCCACAGAGGGCGAACGAGGAGTTCTACCACAAGTTTATCGGGGCATTGGACAAGGGTGCGGTCGGCAACTGCGACTACGCGCTCACGGAGATCTCCCGGCCGGACGTCCGCGAGGTCAAGTCGACGATGACGGGTAATGTCCTTCGAATTGGCGACACCGAGGCCAGGCCGGAACAAGCGATCGAGATTACGATCAAGACGAGCAAGTGCACAGCGCTCGCCCGTCCGAAGGGCTTCAAGAGATTCGCGCGGCGGAAGCAGACTCCCGAGGAAGAGGCCGCGGCGCGTGACAAGATGGACGAGGATGGCGTGGAAGAACCCGAGATCTTCACGCAGCTCGGCATGCGGAGCGAGTACTACGTCGAAGAGGAGAAACCGGGCTCCCTCAAGAACGGCTCCGTGGACGGCGACGACGACGAAGCATCTGCGGACGTGAAGACCGCAGGCGACAAGCGTCTCGTGAAGCTCGAGAAAGAGGAGCTCGTGCGCGGATACAAGTACGGCGCGTCCTTCGTCCCCGCCCCGGAGGGAGACTTCCCGCGACTTGGAGTGCGGAGGGGCATGGACATCTGCGGGTTCTTCCCTCGCGAGCGATTCCGGCGCGAATTGGCCATGGGCGAGGTGTACTACGTCTGGGCGGACCCCACCAGCCCTATGCAGCAAGTGGCGCTCTCTAGCATCGCGCAGGCGATGCGAGGGGCCAATGTGCTGGCGATAGCGCGTTGGGTCAAGACCGACAAGGGGGAGCCCAGGATGGGAGTGCTGTGGCCCCCGGAGTTTGACGAGATCGACTGCTTTTTGTGGGTGCAGGTGCGAACCCAGGTCACGTCGGGAGTCCTTCGCAGCGCTGACCGTTTGAGGGCAGATGCCGTTCGCCGAAGACGTCCGCAACTTCACGTTTGCCTCGCTCGAGAACCTGGTCAACAAGAAGGGTGAACCGGTCACGGAACACCCGTACCTCCCTACGAACGAGCAGCTCGACGCCATGGAAGAGTTCGTCGATGCCATGGACCTCATGGACGCGGGCGAGAAGGATGAAGACGGGTGCGCTGTCTTCGTTGCCAACCATACACCTGCATCCTGACGAGACTCTGCGACAGTAACCGGCAGCCATGGTTCTCGACGACTGACTCGTACAATCCTGCGATCCACCGCGTAAAGCAGGCGCAGTATCACGCGGCGATCGTCAAGGACCTGAACAGGCAGCCCGTTCCGCCTCCCCATGAAGAGCTGCTCAAGTACTTCGAGCCGCCCCGACGTGTGCTCAAGCGCGCAAGGGAGGCCGTCGAGGAGTGCAAGCGCGTGTTCAACGTTCGTGAGGGTGCGTTCGCGGCCCCCTGTGTGGCCTCGTACTCGCTGACGCCGGGACAGTTCCCAAGAAGGTCGCGCGAGTGCGGAAGGACGAGCACGTCCCGGCGCAGGACGACGACGAAGAGATGCTCCTGCTCGATCGCCAGAGCGGCATGGGCGCCGCTTCGTCCCAATCCCAGCGTCCGACCTACAGCCAGACGCAGCAGGCCAGCCCCTCACGTACGCAGAAGAAGGAGGCGTCGGGGAACGACTCCGACAGCAGCGCTACCGAACTTGAAGACGATGAGGAAGAAGAGCTTCTCTTGAACGCCTCGCGCCGACCGGGGGCAGATGCGCCGCCTCTCCCAACGCCCGCGCGCTCGCTTTCCCCGGAGTCCAATCCCCGTGCAAGGCTGGACCGAGGGCGGGCTCTAGGGCGCATCGTCGGCACCACCTATCCGCTAGAAGACTTCCGGGCGAACATCGAAAGGGGTGACTTGGTCACGAAGGCGGTCGAGGACCTGGCGTTCGTCATCAAGCAGGTCGTTCTCCGACCTTTCGCATCCCAGCGGGCGGACGAGATGCTCGAGTGCGTACAGGAGCTTCGGAGGGTGGCCTTGGAGGTGCGTGTACCGGTCTGTTCAGGCTGTACCGGGCCGTTACTAGACAGGGTGAATACTACAGGAGGACGAGATCGATGCGTGGAATACGTGAGTCTCCAGCCAGTGAGACCAGTGGGTTGACACAGTGCTCATGCGTGCTTCTCTTGGCAGCTTCATACGGGAACTCAGGGAGACTTGCCTGGAAACAGAGCCGGGCAACAAGGCGTTCTGGGACAAGGTGCGGGGCATCGGGCGGCCGCTCAGTCTCATCAGCCAGCCAGAAGCCTCCAAAGCCGGCGGAAAGTCTTCTATCACCGAGAGTGAGGCTCAGAAGGTAAGCATATGGCTTTCTAGTCGCAACCGGAGGCAGGCTGACGAGTCGCGCTGCACTACGTAGTTTATTCAGGATTGATGTGGGGTTACCGGTCTTGCTTGTCCCCCGAACGGTTACATCCCTACACGCACGATTTCGTCAACATGTATGATATACCCCGAGTCGTGACTATCCCATAATTTTCGGAAGCGTGGTTCAACAACCAGTTGTTCCCCGCTTACTTGTGGATAACGCATTTGTGACGACCACGACTTGTACTGATATCCCCGCCTTCGTGGTGTATTAACTTACTCGAGATCAGCAGCGGTCTCTCTATGGTCTTTCGCAGTCATCATGTGTCTATTCTGAGACCGGCCACCCAAGTTTCCAATGTGGCCAAGGGTCTTGCATATTGACCGCTGCCAGTGGTCAATCTCAGTACATCAAACATTCCCTTGACAGACGGTAAGATGGTGGATAATATCCCGAGAAAGTCGACCGGATCAGAGGCCCACACAAATGGTACATGGCTCGCATTGGTGCAGTCTTGAATTAAAGTACAATAGCCAGGTACTACATCATCCACATCTACAGTGCACCTTGCCGTATATCCAGGGCGAGCTTGTGTTCAACTGGAACCCCTGAGAGAATCAGGCCGACGCCACCGCGGACGCGACCTTGTCATACAAGAGACCACCCCTTAGGGTGGAGAAATACTTCATCTGGGTGTGCTTCACCCCCGACTTGACTTCCTCGTAGTCCACTGGCCACGACCATAGTGACAGTGCAGCGTTCTGGATGGTGCAGGGCTTGTCGTCAGATCGGTGTGATCAGTTGGACGAGTAATCTAGACACTCACGATAGCACGAGGTGGGTATTGTTCCAAGTTGGCGATCACCCCATGCCTCCAAATGTGGCCCAGACGGGTGTCGTCGTCGGGTAGGAAGCTCAGGTCCCGGGCGCAGACATGATCTCCTGCCTATGCAGGGAAATGTGTGAACACTTCCACCCATACTAGCGAGCGAGAAACATACCTCGAACTTGTCGCGCTGTTCGTAGCGCGACCGTGTATCTGTGTCGATGTGAGGAGCCTTGGTCTCCGTTCCCTCCCTCTTTGTACCTTCCGCCGAGTAGACGATCTGCGGTCTGCACATGGTCGGGTAGAACGAGCGTCGGCGGGGAGCGCCGCACTTTCCGCGGAACACGACTACACGAGTCTTGCCTCCCGCGACGAACTGCTTCGCGGCGCGAAGGCCCGGACGAGGGAAGGGCGGGGCGCGAAGGTGAAGCGGGTTCATGGGGTTCTTCTCCCCGTTGTTCACCTTGCGTGCCGCGGGGCTTTCGACCGTAGATGAGACCGCGGACTGGGGGCATTTGACCGTAGATGAGACCGCAGACTGGCCAACCCTCTTCTTATGGGCGACGACGACAACCATGATTGTTTAGGCGAGCAAAGGTCTTTGGGAGGCGGTTCGTCCGTTGTCTTTGTAGAGCCGAGCAAGGAGGCGTTGTCAGACCAAGAGAAGAGACGCGAAGGCGGGAGGGAGCAAGGGCGGAAAGGAGATGGTGGTCGTAGCGGACAAGGAGCGTCGCCGATAGCCACAGGCGGTTTTATTGAGGGCTGGGTGTGGCTAAATCGCACTCCGCGCGTGACGATGCAACGTGGTGGGCGGTGCCTTTGGACGGAGACAAAGGAGCGGTGTCTGGATATCCTTGCTTATGTCAGGGCCCCGCCAGAGTCGTTGGCTGAGCACAATGGACCTTCGGGTACATCCTGGCTTGAGGAAGACTACCATTTGTGGTAACCGCGCGATTCTCTGGCGAGCTCCTTGGGACACGGACGGGGAAACTGCACTGTCCGCGAGCGAATGCTGTACGCGGGGTCACGCTCTGGCGTCGACAGAGTACCGGATGTCTCGCGCTGCCCTGCTATGTCTAGGAAATGATCAGCCCGAGATACTCGGAAACAAACGGATGCAGAGCGAAGGGGGCTGGCATATACCGCAACCTTCGGTATGGCTTGCATCACCACTCAAAGTAGCGGCCATCCTCTCTTCAGCTGTGCTCCTTTAATAGCGGTGGCTGATGACAAAGGGAGCCTTGACTCTCGCGACGTATGCAGAGTCCTACTGAAAGAGTGAGCAATCAACTCAGAAATCCCGACGACGTATCACTCACCATGCACAGCGGCCTTCTCCCCAAGGACTTTACGAACTTCTCGATGATCTGAACCCTGGCGTCCCTCGAGCGCGGTCGCAACAAGCTGAATTACCGGCAAACCCTTCATAGGAAATATGCGCATACATATTCCCGGTCTTTCGAATTCCCAGCCAGGTGCTCGAAGCGCCCGAGATAGCGATCTGCGAGGATTCACGCTGTATGGCACTGCATGTTATATATCCGCGCGCGGAGTTCTACACAATACTGTATCCTCCTGCGGGATTGAACTCGCTCGCAACGAGCGACCGCCCATATCCGCTTCCCTGGGAGCGACGGGCTGTACAGATACACATGAGTACGGCTCTTCGGGACCATCGCTCTGCGCGACAAACCTGCAGGACCTCCGTAGAGCTGCATTATAAGGAGCCCTTCGAACGGCGGGCTACTTTCATGATCTTTGTAAGTACGTCTTCGTCCACTCACACTAGTGCGACAGCACAGTCGTCAGTTATCGACCTTTCACAGATATTTGGATGTCATGTCGAGCATGGCGGCCCCCATGCGGCCTGGTCATTTTGAGATATAGGTACGACCTACAATCATAAAAGATACATGTACATCTAGTAGACATAACCCAGGAGCTTGCCACCGACGTTCTTGCGACGCGCCTCCTCGTGATCGAGGATGCCGGACGACGTCGTCTAGCAGATTACAAGCGATCAAAACGTCGACCTTGAGTCCAGTCAAGGGGGAGACATACCAAGATGATGATACCGAAGCCACGAGCAGGGAGGAGCAAGTTGACCCACGCCTCAATCTGGTTTACCTGAACGTTGTAGCGGGGGGAGATAACGCCCGTCTTGTTGAGACGGCCGTTGAGCTGGATGACGATCTTGCCCGAACGGTGGTCGTCAACGATCTCGAACTCGCCGATGTAACCTGGGGAAGATGATCTGGTTAGCACCCTGTATAGATACTGCGGATCGCGAACAGAGAAACAGAGAAAGTGTGAAGATGTCCACTCTACAGTGAGCACCGAGTCTGTGGAACTAAAGACTGGTACTGTTATGGTTTTGAGAGTGATGTTGCTTTTTCGGAGCGTTAAAACGAGGGGCGGGTGGAGGCGAGACCTCGTCGATCGTAGTTATCACTCCGAGTTGGTGTGCGCGAACGAATGTACGCAGCAAAACGCGAGAACAGTTCAAAGTAGTAAAAGGAGCACGAGACTCACCATGACGCTGCATAACGCTCAAGAACTTGACGATGACCTTCGAGGAAGGACGGACGAGGACCTGGCGCTTGCCACGGCGCTCGGCGTTGACGATGTTGTTCTGCACGCGAATGAGCGAGACAGGACATGTGGATGAGCCAGGGGACGCACCAGGCAGTCATTGAGGACAGAGACGCGGACCATGGTGGGCAAGCAGAGGGGGCCGAAAGAGAGGCTAGGAGGATGAGATAAGTAAGATTTATGCTCGTCCGAGTGTCGTGCTACAGAAAGCGCGAGTCAAGACGAGCTAAATCACAGTGCGAGACGGTGAAGAAACAGTCGTCAAGCGCTGTCTGTAGCGGGCAGGGCGGGTGCAGGAGAGCATCATTCACCTTGGGCGGGGTCTTGAGGTGCGGCGGCGGCGGTGAGTGGTCCTGGGCGTCCGGGCGTCTATACTTCACATTTCGTGCACCGGGCGCCTCTTCCGTGGTCCTGTACAGCTCGTCCCAGCCACCCGGCAGACGCCGGCCCAATCCCACCGTTTCGTCCAGTCTAGCTCGCCGTCGTCCACATCAAGCTCAAGCCCGCCGACATCCTCCTCAAGCTCCGCCATGGTCAGCACTGAACCCATGCCAAAATGCTGGACCAGCCGCTGATACTCGTTTTCTCTGCGCTTAGGGTCGCGTACGCACGAAAACCACCAAAAGGGCCTCCCGTGTGCTCATCGAGAAGTAGTGAGTGTTCATCCCTTTGAACGGTTGGTTGCGGGGAAGGGGACAGCGCATGGGATGCAATGGGAACGGGTACTCAACCGATCGCTACAGCTACCCCCGCCTCACTCTCGATTTCCACACCAACAAGCGTATCATCGATGAAGTCGTGCGTACACTCGGAAGACTCAGACGCCCAGTTCCCCAGGCTCATCTCATCCCCCTTTAGGCTGTTGTGCCCTCGAAGCGTCTCCGGAACAAGATCGCTGGCTTCACGACCCACTTGATGAAGCGCATCCAGCGCGGCCCCGTCCGTGGCATCTCCTTCAAGCTCCAGGAGGAGGAGCGTGAGCGCAAGGACAACTACGTCCCCGAGGTCTCTGCCCTCGACCCCACCGCCAACAGCCTGGAGATCGACCCCGACACCAAGGTATGTCGCGAGCGCCTTACCATGCTGTCTGCATGTTCCTTACGCGGGTCGTATCACAGGATCTTCTCCACTCCCTCAACTTCGACTCCATCCCCCACACCGTTGTTCAGCCTCAGCTCCAGCAGCCCGAGCGCGGCGGCAGGAGGGAGCGCCGCACCGTTCCTGGTGCCGGCCGCTCGTGAGCGGTCCTGTCCTAGATGGGCTTGGGCTTTTATGTCCTATGACTACTATGCTCCGTATTGCTGCAGAGAATGCGACGCCATGGGTCCACGGAGCGCAGTCCCCGCCAGGCTGTTGGTCGTCATCATCGCTTTTGTGTCTTCCTCGCATATGTACTTGCCTTTTCGCGTCGGCTGTGCGGGCAGTCGCGTTGTAAAATTGAGCCATGCAAGATGAAATACAACATGGCGAGCGCTGGGGCGAGGGAGCATCACGCTTCACGAACTTGAGTATGGCCTTCCGCTACTTATCACTCTGACGATCATATAGCAATTTCGGGCGTGGCATCTTTGAGCCTTGATATCTATGTACGAAGTCCGAGGTCACTTCTGTGGACGAATTCTACACTGCACTGTATGGTCGTGTGGGTCCATGTGTGTTTAGGGTCGTCGGAATGGGTTGGCATCGACACTTGATTTCCGTACGCTCCGACCATGTTCCGTGTTATCTTCGCAGTTCTCTGTTATACGTATAGACGCTCTGATTTTGAACTCATCTTCGTAGACAACCATTGACGGAACACTGCTCAAAGCGAAAGTGCATACGACCGCGATTCTTCGCCCTGCCACGATTCTGGCTTGACGCAGTAGGGAGGTAGCGCAACATCGGGAGTACTCTCCTCGAGGATGCTCACCCGTGACGTTTGAAAACACGTCCGGAGCCGTGCGAGCTCGTCCTTAACCACGTCCACGAGGCTCGGGACCTCTAGTATGAGGTGTACGAGGTAGTCGTACGCGCCCGACTCGAGCTCCTCCACCAAAAGCCTGAGCTCTAGTTCGATACGTCTGTCCTTTGTCGTTGTAGGGAACAGTAGTGGGATCGGGAAGGGATCCATATTGTACTTGAGTTTCAGGGATTCCGGTTATGGCAGAGAGGCAAAATTGCTACGAGAGTATCGGACAGGCTATGTACTATGTTGGCAGTACGCATGGCAAGATGCGTCAGTGAAGGCAAGATGTCGCTCATAGGTGTCAGCTCATACTTTCGAATTGATATGAGGCGAAGACTGGGGAAAGGCGCTTTGGTCAGCGTCAGGTATGATCAAGGACCGAGACTCCCAGAGGTTGAAGGACTCTAAGATTGTAGTGCGAGCTATTCCGAGCTTGGTAGAGGGGCGTTAAAGACTTGGAGCATGCAGTATACGGAGGGGCGTATCCGAGGTCGCGATGCTTGCCCACAGATTAAGGCAACCCACCCCGACTTCACGAAGTCGCCTGCATGTTTGCGTGACCGGGATTAGGGCGGCGGGGTCGTACACGTTCGTGTACCATACGGGCCGACGCCGAGGGGGGGTCTGATGGGTATTCGATGGATTCGGAACGAAGAAGATCTTCTGCAAGATCCCTGTTGGGAGGCTGAGGAGAGGCTACCGTGCGCCGAGGATCTCAATGGCAGCTGTGGACAAGCTTTGGGCCGGATGCGACGAAGCTGCCGTCATAACAGTGGTATCGGTCATGAGAGTCGCCATAACGCCCGGGCGACTCGAGGAACGTACAGTATTCTTTCTGCCAGCAACAACGGTAAGATCAGCGAACCTATGGTCAATCGTGTCCAAGACGACTCACGAAGAGATAGGTTACTGTGCTTGTCCCTTGTGGAGATGTCGGACTCGGATAGGGCCGGTACTAGTATCGGCTCAATCATAGCAGTACAAGCACTCCTGGAGAATTGGCGATGGATCGGTATGTTTCCTCTTGCGGTTCAGGGTGTCAAAACTCACACGGAATGTATAACCTGAACTAAGAGAGTCGAGACGGTACCGCGTTGTGCACCCACGATGATCGTGAAGGAAAGATCAGAGTACGGCACAAGGATGGCCTGCCAGGGGGCGGCTACTCTCGATAATTGCATGCATGCTCCGAACTATGTATACGGCACGCGCTCACTTGCCCAGAACTGCATAACCACTGACTTGACGACCTCCAATGGCCAGTATCTCCCACATGGAGCGCAGAAAACGTACGCAAGCATCCATATAGGCAATACAAACAGCCCGTTTTATATCACACAGATACCACCTCCCAGTTCCTTTCATCTCCTGCCCCACCAACCACCGAGGAGACTGCCGAGCCCGCCCCGGGCCTGCGCGGACGGCTCCGGAGTGGCTGCCCGCTCGATCTCCTCCACCTTCGCCCTCGACGTGCTCGTCTTCTTCTCGGGCGCCAGCTGGGGTACGGGTGCAGCAATAGGCGCGGATTCCGCCTTCGCAGGGGCCTTGCCCGCACGCTCCTGCAGGCGATCCATGTCGAGGCTGATGTAGTTGAGCGCGATGTCGAAGAAGAGCGGCTTCTTGTGCGTCTTGCTGCTCTCCGCGTCCAGCGCGCCGCCGTTGTACGCGAACCAGTCCGTCTTGAACGACGTGCTGTCGAGGGCGAGCTCCTCCTCGAGCTTGTCGAGGTCCGCGAGCGTGAGCGGGTAGAATGCTGGAGAGGCTGCGTTGATGGGGTCCGTTTCGAGGGTGCCGGAGAGCACTGATCGTGCTTCGCGCAGGTGGATGGACGCGTGCTGGGTGAGGGTGAGCGCCTCGGCGTACTTCTTCAAAGGTACGTAGCACCAGGCGAGGTAGTAGCACCGGCGCGCCTTGGTGAACGCGAGACGGGCTTCCACGGCGGACGCTAGATCGGGGCTCTCATCGACGATCGTGAGCGTGCGCATCTGCTCCAGAGACTGCAGGACGCTGTCGAGGAGCTTGACAATGGCGGGGTACAGCCGTGCGTCGACTTGTACTTTCCGCCCCTTGCTGTGTCCTGAGTGGCTCCGTTGTGCGACGTGCAGTTGATGTAGAAGAGTCGACATCAGGAGAAGATCACGTTGGACACGACGAGTAAGAAGTTGGTAAACGATGAAAGCGTGCACGAACTGGATGTCTCGAGTTCCAGCAGCTGGAGTGGTTTCGGTCGACTAGACAATGCTTAGCATGTGGTTGTTGCGCAGGATGAGAATCTGCAAACCTTTTGTGCCTCGACCAGCTTGCGTGAGACATCTTCAGCTTCGCTGAGGGCCAGTAGTATAGCGTCATACGAAGCAACTCCGCCACGTTTGGATCGTGCGCCGTGAGCACCCTTGCCCTTCTTATCGCCTTCAGCAGACGGCGCTGATGCGCTCTTCTCCTCAGTCTTGGTCGCCTGCGCCAGTTTGTCCTCCGCATCTTGCACCTTCAGCAGCACGTCCACCAACTCCGGGTTGCGGATAGGCACAGGCTCGTCTTCCCAGAGTAGCTCCTTCAGCTTGCCCTTTTCCTCCGAAACACCCCCGCTCTCCTTGCCAAGCTGTGCGAGAAGCGCGTCGCAGTCTTGAACGAGTGCGTTGCGGTGTTTAGGCGCGACGTCTGAAACAACCGCATCGACGTCGTATGCCTTGTCCCGACGCAACTCGTGCGCGCAATGCCTGATCTCCGGCCCAATCTCGTCCGCGAAAGCGATAGCGAGAGCTTGAGCACGGCTGGTCGCAGCAGCGTCGGCGAGTGCGTCCAGGAGGTTGCGCGCGACGCTCAGCTGCACGAGTGCGTCTTCAAAGTCGAAACGCTGACGGAGGAAGCGTCCGTTCAGGATCAAGGTGTACGCTGTCACCTGCGCGAGGTCTGCAGCGGAGAGGCGGCCCTGCGCGTAGAGCGCCTGGCAGTGCGAGAGGAGCTGGGTCGCCCAGTGGATGGACCGCCGCATGCGGCGCGTCGCGTGCTTGCGGTTGGCCGAGGACTGTTTCTGCGCGACCTCCGCGGCGGCGCCCTTTGCGGTCTTCGCGGTCGCGGCCAGCTTGAGGGACTCTTGGTGCATCTCCTGAGAATGTGCCCACGCGCGCTCGGCCTCGAAAAGGAGCAGTTGTAGGCTGGCGAGAGTGCTCAGGATAGACCTAGCAGAGCTGCTGGGGCGACTTACTGCCCGTCCTTGATGGTGTCGAGGTTGATGGGTGGCAGTTTCTTGAATTCCCGTCCGCGGCCGTAGGTCATCTTCAAGGTCGACCGCAGCCGGTGCGTCCGGTTATAGCAGTGTTTCCTGAGCAAGCATTGGGTTTCGCATGCTTCTTACAGTATATAGAACGCACCTGTAACGTTCATAGTCGTTGTATCGCAGACCGTACGCATTGCGCTGCTCGTTCGCGATTTGGAGCGCTTTCCCTTCAGTCAATATGGCGTTTCGCAGATACGAGCAACACTACACACCCTGGAAGTGCACCTTTGGCTTTCCAGACATGCCTGAGGTCTTGAAATGTGTCGAAGACGCGAGATGATAGGAGAAGGTACTAGCGAGGACGAGTGCAGGAGGCAAGATGTATACGCGGCTATCAGACGCGGAGAAGTAACTTGTACCCCGACCTCCACCACCTCCCACACACTCCCCTCACGCTCGCTCGCCGTCTACGTCCCCCTTGAAAATATGGCCGACGAAACTCTTGACCCGACCCTCCAGAACATCCTCGATCAGAAGTCGTTGAAGTGGATCTTCTGCGGCACGTCTCTTCAGCCACTCGTTTATTGTGGGTGGATGTACTGATCACCCTCCTATGCAGGTGGTAAGGGTGGTGTCGGTGAGTCGTGCGCTCGCGAGATTTGCGTCGTTGAAGGCTAAGAAAGTGCTCGCGGTCAGGAAAGACCACGACGTCGTGCTCTCTCGCCATTCAATTGGCGACATGCCGGGAGTCTGTCCTACTCATTGTGCGTGATGCGTTTTCGTCCCGCGGGGTAGCGTACTGAAGGCATCGTGTTTATAGTCCACCGACCCAGCACATAACTTGTCGGACGCGTTCGGGCAGAAATTCTCGAAAGAGGCGACGAAAGTCAACGGCTTCGACAACCTCTTCGCTATGGAGATCGACCCCACTAGTGCCATCCAAGAGATGGTGGAGCAGTGTATGTAGTTCTTTGCTCACACGAAGAGCCCTAGACTGAACATAGTGTAGCGGATTCCAATGGTATGATGGGAAGCATGATGCAAGACCTCGCGTTCGCAATCCCAGGTGTGGACGAAGCCATGAGCTTTGCGGAGATCATGAAGTACGTGACCTAGTGCCTCCTTGCGTTCTCTATGTTTATGGATATCATATAGGCATGTGAAGTCCATGGAATACTCCGTAATCGTGTTCGACACCGCACCAACAGGGCACACGCTCCGCTTCCTTTCTTTCCCGACCGTTTTGGAGAAGGCTCTTGGAAAGCTGAGCACCCTCAGTGGCCGCCTCGGACCGATGATCAGCCAAATGACGAGTCTCATGGGCGGCCAGGCGGACGCGCCTGAGGATATGTTCGCGAAGCTGGAGTCTATGCGATCGATTATCACTGAGGTGAACACTCAGTTCAAGGACCCGGTACGTCATCTTGGGAGTTTGGCCCTGATAGGACACACAGCTGAGTGGCGTGGATTAATCATACAGGAAAAGACGACGTTCGTCTGCGTGTGCATCTCGGAATTCCTGTCACTATACGAGACCGAGCGTCTCGTGCAGGAACTCACTGCATACGAGATCGACACCCACAACATCGTTGTGAACCAGCTTCTTTTCCCCAAGAAGGGCAAGTTGCTCCTCTGTATTCCCGTTCGTAGTTAGGCTAACGTACCCGATCACAGGCTCGAACTGCGAACACTGTCAAGTGCGGCACAAGATGCAGCAAAAGTACCTGAAGGAGGCACACGAGCTCTACGACGAGTTCTTCCACATTGTGCAGCTTCCTCTCCTCACTGAAGAAGTTCGTGGCCCTGAGAAGCTCAAGGAGTTCAGCAAGATGCTCGTCACGCCATACGCTCCTCCGGAGTAGACTGCGTTGTATTGCGTAGGGACAGTTGGTGGAGGTTGTAATATATCGGACATTGATTAACACCCTGGAATGCCTTTTTGTGTCGCCACGAACTTTCTTGTTGGCCCGGAGGTATTTCTTACAACTGCTTGATCGTCGGTGGCAGATGCAGCCATGAAGGACACGCTTGCACGTGATGCCCAAGTGCGAGACGCGTGCTGCAGCGAGTTGAACGCGAACTCACGCCTTGCCTCCTCCCGCCACCCACTCGAGCTTGTTTGATGCCCACCTGAGTCTAGGGAACGGACAGCCTGCTTGAAACAACTCTGTGACATACTTTTGGCGCTCCTCTGACACGAAGTGCAGCCACGGCCAACCAGGCAGCTCTATCATGGCAGCAGACCTTTCCTCCCTCTTGAACGCGTCAAAGGCGCTCACCTCGCACTTGGCTCGACCCGATCTACCTTCTGTGAACCTTTCGCTCGACCAAATTGAAGCGCAATCCAGGAGACTCGTTTCAAGACAACCTGGAACATCTGCGGACGCGGGGCGCGCGTGAGTGAACCAGCATCATAACCTGACAAGCCTCCCATATGCAACGTCTCTGCGCACAGGAACTATCTCCTCGCACAGGCCCACGTCGACGCGCCTGCGCTAGCGAACTCCATCGCGCATCTCAATACCCAAACGACCTTCACTCCGCTTCAAGCACTCCAGGACACTGATGTTGCGGGCTACCTGCGCCATGCCCACGAACAAAATCTGATCTCCACAATAGAGGAAGGTCGGCGGGAAACACAAGAAGAATTCTACCGAGTGCTCGAGGACAGGGGACGGCGAGATTGGGAGGCGCGGAAGAAGCGTGTGTTTGAGCAGCTTGGGGCTCGGGTCGGTGGAGAGAACAGAGCAGTGGCGGACCTCAAGAAGACCACGCATGGCAAGAACTTGCTATCGGTGAGTGCACCAGAATATAGTGGTTGGAGTGGCATGTCGCGTCGTTGCAGTTGGGGACTCACCATTGACCTCTAGGCAAGTGTCGGTCCTGCGCCTACTTTGCAAATGCAGAGCAAGATGATGGCGTATGACCGCGTCGTCTCGGACCTGAACTCTGCTCGGCTCCGTGGTACCTCGTACCCAATCGTCCACGCTCTCATCCAAGCGTCGCTCTCGGCAAACTCAGACGTAAGTATTGGCCCGGAGAGCATAGACATATATCTGAACGTCTCGCTCTAGCCTCGCTCCCTACAAATCACCCAGAACTTCCACGTCCTCTCTAAAATTACCGGCGAGCCTCCTGCACTACCACCCTTGTCCCATGCCGGTGCGCACATCCTGAACGCGCCCCTCATCGAGCGCAAGTTCGCGCGTGCTTACCTCGGCGACCCCGAGTCACGAGAGGCCGTCGAGCTACGCCGTCAGATTGCGAAGGGCGCACGGGAAGCTCTGGAGGAGCAATACTGGGATGTTATCGAGCGTACCATCCAGGCCCGTCCGATGGAGGCACGGCTAGGCGGTGACCCGAGTGTAGCAAACAAGATAAGGGCATACATCCTCGTGCGGCATTATCGCAATGGGGAGTGGGAAGACAGGATTGAGGTACGTTCTCCGCCTCCACTAGCCCGTTGAACCCTCATCGAGCAACATCCACTTGCAGCTCGTGGCAGGTCAGCCTTTGTGGGCCAAGTTATTCTACCTGGTCCGCACTGGGCATGCACAAGAAGCGCTGGAAGAGGCAACGCGGTTCCAGCAAGCGATTGAGCACCGCGAGTCCAGCTTCCTGAGCCACCTCCGGGCATGGGTCGAGTCGGCCGACAGGCGGCTACCGAAGCCTCACCGGGATCAGTTGCACGCAGCGTACAACGCGCACATGCTCCATTCTGCGACTGCCGACCCATTCAAGCTTGCGTTGTACAAGCTGATGGGCAAGATCGACCCGGCTCGGAGAAGCGTTGCGCAGGTCACCGTCACGACGGAAGACTGGCTCTGGTTCCAGTTGTCGATGGTCAGTCCAGGATTCCTACTCCTGAGTGAGGTGCATGATATTGATAGAATTGATAGGTGGACGAGGATGAGTTTGGAGGCCTCCGAGGTCTGGCGGAAGTGCTGCTCAGCTATGGCGAGAGGCACTTTGACGGCGTCCCCGGACAGAAGGGCGCCAAGCGAGGCGTTTGGGCCGGTGTCCTGCTCATGTGCGGACAGTTCGAGAGAGTGAGGAGGATTTGGAGTTCGTGTCAAGACCATGCTAACTTCACTGCACCTAGGCTGTTGCTGCGCTGTGGGACCACCACGAGACAGAAGTGGAGGCTGTCCATCTCGCGATCGCGCTGGCATACCATGGCCTGCTCCGCGTGCCATCGCGTGCCGAGACGTCCGATGTGACACCTTGTAAGCCATGATTCCCCCGTTTCAAGAGTTAAAGGGCTAACGACCACTATCACAGTGACACTTTCCCCAGTCTCTCCGCCAGCGTTGAGTCTATCGACACTAATTTGGCGCTACGTCCGTCAGTTCGTCAAGATGGATGCGCGGGAAGCTCTCCAATACGTCAATTGTGTTTGTCTCAGCGCCGATCAGCCCGGTGGTGTCGGTAAGGAGCAGGTAGAAAACGCATGGGAGCTCGTTCGCCGCATCATCGTCCTCGCGAATACGGGCGCTGCTTGGGAGGAGCTCGTCGGTGGTTTCAGGCCCGACGGAACCCGTTTCGTGCGTACCACCACGCACTCTCCCCTCTATATACAATCCACTCACCGGTCTCGTTACCCACCACAGAGCGGCGTGATCGAGCAGAACGCACCACTGCTCAAGCTCGACGACACGCGCGAGTACAACGAGCAGATCCTCGTCCGCGCCGCAAAGTCGTCCGAAGAAGCCGACCGGATCCCGGAGGCGATCAAGCTCTACAACCTCGCAGGGGAGTACACGACCGTCATCGGCGTGCTCGCGCACGCGCTCGGCAACACGCTCGCGCAGCCGAGCGTGGACGAGAAGGCGCGCGCGATCGAGCGCACGGCGGCGGACGTGCTCCGCCACTACGAGCGCACGAACCGCGCGGTCGGCAAGGAGCGCGACGCGGTCATCCGCATGCTCCGCGTGCGCGAGGCCATGGACGCCAAGGACGCGGGCCGCGTCGAGAGCGCGCTCGAGGTGCGTTCCCCTCGCCTCCTTTTCTTCTCTTTCCAGTGTCGAATGTATACTGACTACTGAATTGTTTGTTGTTGCAGCTGATGGAGTCGACGGACCTCATCCCGATGGACGGCGACGTGGCGAAGATCACGAAGCGCGCGGAGGAGTTCCGCGAGCTGCCGGACGCGCTGCAGCGGAACCTGCAGACGTTCCTCACGCTCACCATGGACATCCTCTCCGCCGTGCACCAGAAGGTCAAGGCGTCGTCCCTCCCGGACGTCACGCGGCAGGCGGTGCGTGTCCTCCCTTTTATCGCTGCTATAATGTGGTGTGGTATATGGTTGCTGACAGTCGCGGGTGCATGCAGACTCTGGCCGCGCTCCGCAAAAAGTCGAGGTCGCTCATCATCTTCGCTGGGAACCTCAAGTACAGGATGTCGCCCGACGTGTACTCTTATCTCGCGCGGCTGGACGTGGAGATCGCTCTGTGATTGATAGTGCTCCTGGTTTTTGTATCAATGATATGACATTTATGAGCTGGCGCAATCGGTTGACCGCTCTTCGTGCGGCATATACACTACAGTACATGCCACATGCCGATGCCTCGGATGCCAACTCGAGCCGAGTGGTACACAGTATCATGGCTACTCACTCGAGTGGTACGAGGACATATGTGGGTGTGGGAGTCAGAGAAGGGGCACCCATCTGGACCTACCTGTTGAGTTTTCCGCTGTTTTCCGCACTTACCCTCACACCATACCATACTTACCACACACATAATCACTATCGTTAACAAGTCCGGCACGAGGACACATCCACGGGTAGTGTAAGCATGGATGGTCGTATGCATTCAGCAAGCAAGCAAGCACGTACAAGAAGCGATGAGCAGCAATCAGACTTCCTTCCCACCAGACTCTTTCTTCGCTCGCACACAAGGGCTGGCCCCGGCACCCCAAGCGTATTACTCACCGCTGGGCGGGGAGCATCTCATCGTCATCGTCGGCCTCACCCTCGGCGCCGTCTTCCTCCTCGACACCATCTTCAAGCTCGTTAGCGGTTGAGCCGTTCTGAGTCTCGTTCCTCCGGCACTACGCATCATCAGCTCCCAGTCCAGAGTAGTCGAGCTACGGAGTTGCAAGACGATGCACTCACGTGGTATACCGCAGTCCAGTACCCGCTCCAGTACATCGCCGTCATCGCGCGCGAGAACGCCTCGTCCTGGCCGACGTTCGCCATCTCCGCGCCGGCGCCCAGCATCGCTGCGCCGTCAGCGCCGGGGACGGCGAGCGCTGAGCTCCCTGCGGCAGCGGCGAGGGAGGGGTCGTGTGAGGGCACGTAGGTGTCGAAGTTGTGCGGGGTCGAGTCTGTTTGTGCGCCTCCGTTTGTACTGGAGGTAGCGGGAGCGGCGCCGTTGGTGCCATTCGGGGCTGTGGCGGACGGTCCGCCTTTTGGTTTCGAGGTCGTGGCAGGGGGCACGTTGTACCATCTACGAGGAGGGCGAGTGTGGTCAGTTCAGCTGATAACCCTATATGTGGCGTGTGGGATGGTGTAGAATCGTGCGACGTACAGAGGAGATTTCTTGACTGGCTCGCTCTTCCACTTCTTGCCTGGTCCGTGGAAAGCCTGCACAGACATGGGCGCGATCGTGAACCTGCGCAGAAACGACTCGCGATACGGGGACACATACCTCGTACTCTGCCGCGGCACTGTTCCAAGCGTCGATCAGCGCAGAGTCGTCCCATATCTCCTCGTGCGTCAACTCCCGGCTCTCCTCCTCCTCTTCTTCCTCTTCCTCATAGTGGTGGCCATTGCTCGCACTGGTACCCGCTCCTGCACTGGGTCCTGCGGCAGGACCAGCAGCAGGCACCGGAGCCTCGTCGTACATCATCTGCGGCTCCTGGTTTCCCGGGTCGTCCCAGTGCTGCACGGCTTGGGGGCCGCGCTTTCCACCGCCGCCACCGCCGTACGGCTGCTTGTGTTGGTTTGGGTTCCCCTTGCGCTTCTTTGCGGGTGGCGGCGCGCCTTGTGCGGGTGCGGGCGTAGGCGGCGCTGCCTCTGGCGCGACGATGTCGTCGTATGAGATCAGGGGCCGCATGCCGTCGCAGAGGTCAGGGTATGTGCGAGGTGGTGGCGGGTGAGAGCAGCGCGCAGTGAAGGCGTGCAGGCGCCCGTACATTTCGAGCACGAGACGTGGGGTTAGGGCTCCGATCAGACAACAACACGCAGTAGAAATCAAGGAAATAATAGCATGTTAACCTGAGTACTGATTACATACAGTATGTATCTTGCTCGGTCTGTTCTCGCCCATCCGTGTTCGAATGGCATATGCTGGCCACCTCGCGTTCCGAGTAACTCCCCGCCCACAAGTTCCGGCGTCGATAAGTCGGAGCTTTGACTACGTCTTCGAAAAACCGTGCCCAAGCTCTCAGCGCTCAGTTCAGGCTAGGCATGGACGCCGCTAACTCCGCGGCGAACTCACTCGACATGCCTTCCGACTGGAACAACTTGGTGAGTGTGGCAAGCCGCTTCTGAAGATCTGACAGGGGGCTGACAGTGTCAACCCAAAGACCAACCCCGGTATGATATATGAGGCCCACATGGGCCGGGTGTCTGCGGCTGACTCCTACTACTAGTAGTGGGCACCTTTATAATTCCGGCTCGAGGCCACTAGCTCCCTAGCCATTTGTTCTTCACTGCTACCACCTCCTAGCTCACGAAGAAACATCGACAACTCTCAGTCGACTCGCTTACCAGCACCATGGCTCCCACTGCTCTTGCAACCATGCCTAACAGCAACAACCCTCTCCCCTCGGTCACCCCCGTCTTCGTCTTCGTCTACCCTCCGGTCTTTCAGGTCGCGGTCATCCTCAGTATGGTCTCTCTCGTCCTTCGGTACTTCGGCTCTCGTGTCTCGACTATAAGCACCACTCAGACGACCCTCCCCGTCGACGTCGAACTTCAGGCGGACGCGCCTGATTCTGTATTCGTACGGCGCTCGCGTTTCTGGCAGTTCTCTCCGGTCTTCAGGCGACTTCGGACTACATCCCGCGACGCTTGGCTCGACTTCACTGCGACGCTCATGGTCTTGGGGAGAGGCGGCTCGTCAGAGTCTCTTCCCTTGCCTGTGTTGTCTCCTCGTGCCTCGTCCTTATCTGTGTCCGCGTTCATCCGCAAGCTCTTCGGTCGTACCTGCCGCGCTCTCCTTGGTCGTGTCGTATCCCATGTCGAGGTCAGCCACTCTGATTCCTCTGGACCGCGTCCATCGGGCTCACCCGACTATGTCCATAGGTCACTCAACCCGAGCTATCGTATCCGGTCGCCTGGGCTCCATGCGGTGTCACGGTGCTCTCTGTTGTTGAGGCGAACATCAAGTTTGCTTACACGGAGACTCCTGACCGCCACGACCGCCCTTGCCTGCAGACCTCGATAGCTCCTTCCACCCCGACTACCCCATGCGACTATACCTTTCCCCGTGCACCCTCTGGGATCACTCCATCAGGTGTTGGCTGAACGCCAACCCGATCCCTGGCAGCACACGACCGATAGCTGCCTAAGCCGATCTGTATGATCAGCACCTCGCCTCCCGAAGACCTCGCCGCCTTCCCTAAATGCAACGCCTGCGTCGACCCACCCTGAGCCCCCTAGCCCATCGTTTCCGCCCCACCGTTGAGAGCACGTTCATATCGCCGAAGTCATTGGGAGCCTGTATGGTTCTGTCCCCGCTCTTGGGATGCCACCCTAGAAGGCAGAGATGAGGCGGCCAATCTCCCCTAACTCTCATGGGAGTGTTTCAACCTCTGCTGCCTTCGTCCTGAGACCATCATCGCCTCATGACTGATTACGACGTACGCGCCGGAGGGCTTCAACTGCCTCCCTTGTTGCCGCGCACTGGACGTCGACATTGAAGACCACAACGCCGAAGACAAGTGCAGCCCATCGTTGCCGCCACCAATTCCCGACTCGGAGCCGGACGACACCTCTTCCTTCTAAGAGACGTCACAGCTCGGGG
This sequence comes from Trametes polyzona, assembly GCA_022606195.1. Classification (NCBI taxonomy): domain Eukaryota; kingdom Fungi; phylum Basidiomycota; class Agaricomycetes; order Polyporales; family Polyporaceae; genus Trametes; species Trametes polyzona. The sequence continues at coordinate 385,076 of JABYQF010000001.1, read as the reverse complement.
GTCCGACTGCAATCGACATACCCTTGTCGTTTCCCTGGAGCCGTTCTCTGAGTTCATGACGGTGTCGAACGCACTCCCCGGATACTCAGGATGGTCGCGTCACCGATCGGCAACCCCTTCTCCGGTCGCCTCGTAGGAAGTTCCTGCTAGTCACCTCGTGGTCCTTTCCGTCTTCCTCCCCTACCCCCTCTTCCCGTTCGCCAACATATTTCTCCATACGAGTCAATTCCCCAGATTCCCTCATTCCCACATTCCTCTCGTTTCCACATTCCTCTCATTTTGCATACACTCCTTCTTTATTTTCCCACCTGCCGGTAGACCGTCTGGCGTGCCCCGACCCTCCGAGCCGTGCTCTGCTCGCGATCGGGCCTCAGCCGCTCCTCGACACGCCTTTCAGCCTTACCTATATACCCCTTCCTTCGTACGTATTCTCGTACCGTCGTTCGTTGCTCCGTTCCATGGTACGGCACTGTGGACATGCCGTACGCACCATGGTTCGCCCTCGGTCTTTCCATGGTGCATACGGCATGTTCACAGTGTCGTATCATAGTACTTACGGGCGCGTGGCGGGTCTTATTGTATTCACTTTCTTGCGGCCTCGTATAAATCACTCTCCATCCAATCTCTCGCGCGTCTTTCCCGCTGAATCTCTGGTGACTCGTTCCGTCGTGCATCACCGTCGTCTTCCCTCAGAGCCCTGGCTAGCGGTCTCCAGTCCCTCGACCCCAAACGTGCGGCGCCGCCAGCTCCCGCGGGTCTCTCCAGCTCCACCGTATATTGAACTGACTCCGCGATATACATATCCGGGTGCAGTCGTACCCAACTGCAGCCGCTCGCCACTTACGCTCCTCACAACATACGAGTCCGGTTCGTCCGACGTCGCAAACATGCACACCTCACAGGACCCCCGCGCTCCGACCTTAGTGTGCATGTATCGATACGGTCTCTTCGGAACGCCGTATGTACACTGCGGCAGTCGCACAGCACCGATAGCTCGAATCAACATCCGCGACACAACCTCGTGTGCCGGCCCTGCACGCTCTGCCTGCGCAAGTACGATGATGCGTGTATGTACTGTACTGTATCGCATGATAACACAAGGCGCAGGCACTGCAGCACTCGAGCAGAGGTCCCAACAAAGAGGAGAGTTCGCGCGGCGCGCCGCCGCCCAGGCTGGCTGTGGCACTGAATACCCCACGCTGCCGCGCGCTCAGATTCCCAAGGTCGTATGGTTCACGGAGCCGCTTTGGGCTTCCTCGGTGCACGAAGCACTGCATCTCCTAGCACGCGAACGCGCTCACTGCCTCCAGTGTCCACGGTGCACTGCCGCTGTGCTGAATGCATCAGCATGCATCATGCATCGTGTTGGTTTGATGGGTACTAGTGATCCCGCATCGCTGCTACATCGAACCGTACTGTATACCACGAGGCATTCCTGCACGGGATGGTATGGCACACGCTATCAAGGCGTGCTCGAGCTCGTCAGACAGAATGCAAGCCTGTTCGACCGGAGCTTGAGCCTAGCATATCAAGGGACAGTACTGCTGATCACTCCGCCGCGTCTCATGTGTGCACTATAGGGATATCCGTCCCATACTTCGGCCCTTGGCCGGTACCGCAGCCCGCAGCCCCCAGCACTCGTACTCGGTGCTCACTATCCAGACATCTCAGACTCGAGCCGCCAGGATATCGGACCGTAGCCACGCAGCGGTCAGTCCGGACATCTGCGCGATGCGCGCCACGGTCCCGTCTGCTGTAACACGATCGTGATCGCGCGATGTACTACATCTCCCCAGTTCGGCGGATTCCTTTTATGTGCGCGTTGGGTATCCGACTTCGCGGGCGGTGTACATAGATGTCAGTGGGCCAGGTATGTTCCCAGAGTTAGCGTTCATCTGTGATGATGCAGCGTCGTACTGATGTAACCGAGCCTGAAGTAGGATGAGCATGGGGAGTCGGAGTACGATATCCCTCTTCGAATTCCGCAGAGTAGAACACCGACGCCGGTGCACAAACCCTTGGAATCCTTGAGATGGCATCCCGACACCATCGAACATCGGAGTTCGCTTGGGCTGATATTGGCCACAACCGGCTAATTGCATCTCATGATAATAGGTGAGCTCGCCCGTGATTCTCGGTCGCTCGGTGCCTATAGCCTCCCTGCTTCACCTCCCCGATCTCAGGGCCAGCACTGGCAGCGGCGCGCACACACATGCTCAGGGCATCCACAGTTGTTCCGCGCGCGGAGATGGTCCGAACTTGAAGCCTGAAGCCTGCTGCCCAGCCCAGCGACGTGAGATCCCGGCCGAGCATTAGGCTCAATCGCAATCAGTTTGAGTCTGTTATCACGCACCTACGTTACAAGACCACAAGTTTGCAACTCCCCATCCGTCATGGCCAAGGGCACCGTGTAATGCCGACATGCTGCAACGACAACGCGGGCCGCACCTACTAACCGCCCACCGTCACGCCAATATCCCGACCATCATCCCGCGGGGACGCGGGAGCAGACCGCGCAAGGCTAACCCTTCTCGGGCTCGCGCCCGCCCACGCTCTCTATCTATCGCCACCCAACCGCTGAGGCCAGAGGCTCTGGGTCGCCGACGCACCCGTCACGCACGCAAAGTGGCATGTGCCCCCACCTGCGCTAGCATGGGAATCCGCGGGTTTCAAATCCTACGTACGGGTGGCGCGCACCGGCCGGCGATTCAGCGGGTGCAGGTGTAGACGGGTACGTTGCCGGTCTTACAGTACTTAAGTCTAACAGTACGAGCTGGAGCCCGGCTGAGTTCTGGCCGCGGGTCGGGGCCTGTCCGCGCTAGGGCGGGTGCGGTCCGTCGTGGTGATGTTTCCTGTCTTCTGGTGGCCGGGCGGAGAACTGGCCATGGGAGGTACCTTGCGATGGCCGGTGTCTGGACGAGGGGAGTGGTATGTTATACTGCCTGTACGCCCGCGGACGTCCGGAACTTACCTGACGGCTTGCAGCATCATTGCTCTGTCATAGGCATCTCGCCCTCGCGGTCGTCCGTGCCTCATCGCACATTGCACGGCCTACAGGCACCCATAAGCGCATATGAAAGCCCTTCTTCGGGTCCTGCGTGCGCGTCCATGCTGCCATCGCATATCGCAGGACACCGGGCGGGATAAGATACCGGACTGGGGTCCGACGGTCCCACCGCGCCCACTGCGACCAGATAGATAACAAGCTATACTTGTCCTCCTCCCTCGTCACGCTCGCGCGATCGCTTACAACTTCTGGTCATCCTCTTCAGGCCTATCGCTTGTCCCCCCGCGCCCGCGTCCCCGTCAGAGTGCGCGCACAAGCCTCCACTCCCCCGGGTCCGCCGCACGGAGACCAGGCCCGCGCGCCGCGCCTCCGATAAACCGTCCGGCCGCTTCTCGAGTTCTGTGACATGACGTCCCCGAGACGATAACCGACGCCGTCGACGGCGCGTGGGGCGGCCGCGGTCCAGGTGCGCCCGTCGACACATCGAACAACGAGCTCGACGCCAACGTAGGGCCGTGCGCATGCGCATGCCATATTCGCCTCGATCGCTCGACCCCGGGTCGTAGAGCCAGCACCGGATTGACACGGGGGTGGCAGACGTCCAGCGGAGGCGGAAGGGCCTGGTCTCTGGCTCGATCGCCCCACCACTTTTGCGTTCGCGCTCCCGTGTACCGGGCTCTTTCCTCTCCCTGTCGCAGAAACGTAGACCAAGCTCAGCTCCCCGCATGCTTCGGGTTCCATGCATGGCGTATACGTGCTTACCGTAACTGGCGGGTCTGTTGCACTTGAGCTCGTCCGAACGTTACCTTCCTCAGTTGAGAACGTTCCGCTTGGAAGGTGGAGCGACATACGCTCGCTCACGTATGACGCGCCGAAGCCTTCTCTCACTCGAGTAGTATCCCGGAATGTCGATGGATAGGAGGCATGACGATATATGTTCGACGTGCGCGTATGTCTTTCTCTTGTTTCTTTTGGAACGCCGGGATGGCCGCATGGACGGACGCATGTGAAGGTTTGAATACTGAGTGTAAGTAAGCTTTGCGACAAGAATGGTCCAGATGGATGACGACGTAGCAAGGAAGTCTAACTCTGAAGAATCTGAATCAGGGAGTTAGCTACCTATACCTGGACGAGGTTTACAGCGGGATCATCGCACCTGGGGATTCTGACGAACTGGTTCTCTACCCGGAGGGGCTGTAGAAGTCAGGACTCCGTAATTCCGACCCTCTTTCACGAACTTCACGTGCGCACCTATACGCCGGAATCACCTGCAGAGAGAACCACTTGCGGCAAGCCCGAACTTCGACATAACGAGAGGACTCTATTGCATGCGATGCATATGGTAAAGTACGCCGAACGAGTATTCGAGGCACAGTAGCGTAGCGTACGGAGGCGACTATACAGACATTCGATAGAGACGAGGAGCAGCAAGTAGCGACCGACATCCCAGGCCTTGCCGTCCATCCATCCGCACGCGGTATGATGGGACTGGCAAGGTGGGTGAGGAGGAAGAGAGGATTGGAGGCGGGGGATTAACCTAGACAGCATTGTCTAGGGTGGGGGGTTGAGGGATTGTTCTGCGGGGAGAACGAGGTAACGGAGAGAGGGAGATTGAGAGAGACAGAGAGGATGGAGGATCGGGAGGGAGGAGGATACGAGCCTGGCGAATTATAGACTAGTGAGTCCGAGGCATCGACCAAGTCCGAGACGGACAATCGAGGAAGAGGGGAAGAGAAGAGGGCAGGGGCCAGCGGGGAGAGAGCGAGGCGAGGCGAGAATAATTGACGAGGTATAAACACGGGCAAGGGGGGGTAACAACGGTGGGAGGTATCGACAATAAAAGCACATATAACGCACTAAACGGCACATACGTACGCGGGGGAGAGGCAGGGAGATATCGCGGCGGGGATAATAATAAGAATACACAGCATAGGCGCACAGACAGACACATGCAGACAGACAAGTAGACAGAGGCGGGTTCCGGTGCAGAGGAGCCTTCGAGGCAGAGAGAGCAGCGGCGGACCGATATGGCGACGGCGAGAAGGTGGAATTCAGGGAAGACATGGGGGACGGAAGGTGTGGAAGGGGGGAAGTGGAAGGATGGCGGCGGGCCAATCAGAGCAAAGCAGGGCAGCTACTCCACTGCTGGGCTCAGAAGGTGGAGAGCGTGATAGGACCCGCAGGCGAGCGCGGCTCGATCTCGCGGGGCACTCGGAGCTGGAAGTCTGTCAAACACCGTCCGGCGCACGTCAGCGCGCCGCCCCAACCGACCCGAACAGAAGACTCTACTCACCACCATCCTTGATGACCGGGTTCGCGCGGCGCCGCCGACGCTCCTCCGCTTCCTGTTCGAGCTCAAGCTCGTACGCGGTCTTGCAGCCGGGCACGCGCTTCGCGACGTACTCCGGGATCGGCTTCGGCTCCCACCGCCCGCCTCCGGTGGCCTTGCAGATGCTGCTCGCGCGCTTCAGGGGGTACGCGTCGAGCTCGCCGAGGGACAGCTCAGAATCCGCGAATTGCGCGGACGGAACAGCAACGGACTGCGGAATGGGGGTGTTCGAGCGGAGCGGGGACGCGGCGATGCGCGGGGAAGTATGGGTGCGCCGGAAAGCCGGGCGTGCGGACATTGCAGAGAGCGGCGAGTAGTCCGGAGGCGTGCTAATGGAGGAAGACACGGAAGACGAGCCGGAGCCGGAGCCAATGCTGCCTTCCGTATCCCGCACGAGGGCGATGGGGTTGGATAGCTTCGAGATGACGGGCGACCGCGGGCTCTTGCAGCCATGAATCTGGTCCCAGCACTCGTCGCACACGCGTGCCTCAACGACGGGGGACTCGGGGGAGTGGTATGTGAAGATGGAGACGTTGCGAGGTGGATGGAGGAATGAGAGCTTCGAGGTGTCGAGCAGTGCCGTAGTCCTGCTCGAGCACTCTCCGCAGAACACACCGCCGCATTTCCGGCAGTGCTGTTGAGTTGGTTGGGAGAAGGCGCGAAAGAGATAAGATACGATGAGTACGGAGTTCATCAAGCGGATGACAGCGGAGGCGTATGCTCACATGTCTGCGCTCCCAGATGGTGAACGCCTTACGGCAAACGAAGGTGTCGCAGTGAGAGGCCTGGGAGTCGGGCTGTGCGAATCAAAGGAAGAGGGCGTCAATCACGTGCACGTGCGACAGAGGCGAGGAAGGGCGGAGGCGCGGACGCGATGGCAACAAAGATGCGGAGATGTGTGGCTAGGGTGTTCGAACGGAACTCACCTTCCAGAGGCGCTTCTGGAGGAGTACGGCAAGGTGCTCGTTCTGCCGGGGGCGAGGCAGGGAAGAGTAGGCAAGCGGCGACGAGGAGGAAGGCTCCGAATGACACGAGCGCGTGTCAAAGGATGAACTCGTGGACGATGTGGTGAGGGAATTGGTGGCATCTGTGGCACGCGCGTGGCTCAGCATGGACGCGGTGGCACGAGATACTGGGCGCGCGAACGTACCCTCGGACATAATGCTGGACGCGTCGTCTCGGAGGGCGACGCGGTTGATGGATGGGGGTAGGGAACTAAGCCGGGAAGCGAGGACCTGGGTAAGGGACATCGTGGCGGGGCAGGTCGAGTGTATGGTGGAGGGCAGATGGGCACGCGAGGGTGCAGGGCGGGACGGAGAGTGCGGAGGAGGGAGGAGAAGCGTGAGCAGTGGCAGCCTCTGAGCGGAGGTGTCGCGAGCAGGGCGGGGATCCCTCCGGATCGTTAAATATCGCACACGCGGACGCGAGCAGGGAACGCGGGCGCCTGGTACCCGCGATCTGGGTAAACAGTTGCCATATCGAAATAAACTTTCCATCGACCGTTGCCCGTCGCTGTTTCAGCGCAACTTGCCGTTCTTCGGCCAAACCTTCGGAAATATCCCTCCAGTTTCCCCGCCGCCCACTGGGCTCTTCTGCCCTCCCGCCAATCCCCGCGCCCCCGTTCCGCAGCGGGCACGCTGCGAGCTGGGCGTCGACGAGTGTCGTTTCGTCCCACTGTTGCTGCCTTTTTCCCCGCCGCCATTCAGAGTCTATCACCAACGTCTCTTTCTTTCTTTCTCTGACGAGCAGCTATCCCATTCATTCTCTCTGTGCGGCAAAACCTACTTGGCCTGTCCATACGCCCCGCGCCCCCCACATCCTCCACACCGGTCGCCGTCGCGCCGTCAGTTGCACCGACGACTGTGGCGCGCGCCGGCAGCAGCCATGTGCAGGCTGGATTTGGCTCCGTCGGCTGTTCGATCGCTGCCTGAACCTATCGACAGGCCACGAGCCAACGGCGACAGCCGCAGGCCCGCGCCGCCGCGCCCGATTTCCTGGGAAGAAAGAATTGTTTGCCGGGCCCACCGTCGCCCCGCGGATGTAATTTGCAGCGTAGCCGGCTCCCGAGACGCCCAGCGTACCGGATCGGGCAGGTACCACCAGGCCCCCGTGCTCCCACGATCGCAGGGCCCTGCTTCGTCCCACGTCAGCGCGTCGCGGCGTGTGCCCCGAGCGCGCCGTCTTCGTACGCCCTCCAGCGCGGGCGCGCGGCCCCGTCCGCGCTGGGCTCTCCACTCCCCACATCGGGTGGGCTCTCGCGAGCGGGGGCGCACGCGCGCGCCGCACCTTTGTCGCATGTCGCGCGGGCGCGAGCTAGCTCGGACGCGGTGCGCTTCCGCACCAGCTCCAGTAGACTGATCAGAACGCCAGTTGGAAAGGACTCCTCCTGCGCGCGCGCGCGAGCAGAAAGCGAACGCGTACTTGCAGGCGAGTAAAGGAAGAGCGCAGGCTCGATCATGAGTGGCTTTACCATGGCCAGTACTCCGTGGGCGCGTTCAGTAAAGCATGATGTCACCTGCTCTGAGCGCGACCAAGCTTGCGCTCGCTTGGAGTCGCACACCCGCCGACGTCGAGGGCGCGCGACGGAGGAGGGTCGCGAGCCACTTAGCGTCGGCGCAACTCCTCGCCTCCCCTCGCGCGCCCCTGGCAAAAGTGATCCCGCCCTCGTTGGCTTGCGCCTGCGATTGGCCAGGGACGGGTGGGCCACTCAGGTCGCGGGCAATGCTCCTCTGTTCCGCGCCGACGTTCCAAGTCCATATCCGCCGGCTGATGGCGACCGACGTTGCCTCCGCCCCCGCAGCACGGCCCAGCCTGCCAGGGACGGCGCGCGACGGCCGACGCGCGCCTCTGCGCGTCGCCCAATGGGCGGAGGTCGATGATCGAGCGATCGCCCTCGCGCGGGCAAGGGGCGCGGGCGCGGGCTGCGAGCGTCGATATCGATCGACAACCTGCATGCAGCCCGCATTGCCGAGCCTCGCTTGCGCGTCGGGCATGAGTGTCGTCCGTCTCGAGGCGGTGGACCGGAGGTCGTGGAAGCTTCAGCCGCAACGCATGTCGCGCACTGGGTTCCTGCCTCCATTCCGAACGGTTCTGCCGAGCCGCACCCCTCCAGCGAGCGGGTGGACGTGTTTCTTCGGACGGCTGCCGGCCGACGACGCCGCGGGCGTTGCATGAATATGCCGTTGTCAGGTTAGGCGGGCCTTCCAAGAGGGTCTCCTCGAGGCGGCAAGACATACGCGAGCTTACGGCCGTGAGTTACAACTTACACGTCGTTCATTACACGCTAGCAGACACGTATCAAACGCGCCCCAGAGTTCAGTTCGTCCCCTATACGCCACACCGCGCGGTTAGGACTTGTTAGGTCGAGCCCATCATGTAACACAAGGCCGGTGGACTCAGATGTCGGTCCGCCCAACGACAGTACATCAGGACTCATAACAATTACCGCCGCCGTCAATTCTAACCCCAGCACCCACACTGACACATTTTGATCGCTGACGGGTTACATACAGGGGCGTCCACAACTCGTTTAGATCGACCTCTTGACAAGCAATTGCACATGCATACCCTCAACTGACCTGACTAAATGAAGCAACCAGTATAACAAGCATAGAGCCGCATTAAGATCCCTGTACGTACTCAACACTACACTATACGGCAACTCACCGGCAACAATGCACGCCACAGGCCGCCACCAACGAATGACAGAGGCACCCTCCGCGCGACCGGACCAGCCGTCCACGAAGCTCCCGCACGCCGCCGCCGCGACGGGCCAGCAGAGGCCAGAGAGCTAACCAAACTCGTGTAGATCACCGGCCGCCACAACGCCCACGGTATCAGTACCGCCGTCCAGTTCCTTGCACCTCAGAATCAATAGTGCACTCAGTCGCCGTCCCCGCCTTCTAATTCTCGTCTTCCTGCCCGGGGCGGGCGGGCCCAGCGCCCCGGCCAGCTTCCCACAGAAGCCCCGTTAGCCAATAGCCTCGGCTCCTGCCTCCGCCAGCGGCCAGGAGAGCGGGCGGGCGGTCATCTGCATCAGCTCCAGGGGAGCTGGGAGTAGCGTTGTATGTCCGCCCGGCGCTCTCTTAGCACGCGCCAGCTAATTGCAAGCTCAAGCTCTAGCGAACCCCGGCGACTCGGAGCACGCTTCGCGATTGGCTCCGTCCAATACAGTGTACAGTGCTGGGTGCTACGTAGACTCGCGACGGGCACGTCTGATCAACGGTCTGTGCGCAGAGATGGGACCGCGGCGCGCTCCATCCGCACCCGCGCTCGTATCTGCTGGGAGCGAATTCGGGTTGATGATTGGCCCCAACTCTGATGCGCCATGTATTGGCCAATCCCGGCCGACTGTGGCCATCCCTCGGTGGGATCTGTGGTGCGCGCGACCCTGCTCGCAGTGACCGAGACCTGCTAACGTTTTACAGTATGTTGCAGCCCGACTGATATCATGCTCTACAGTACGCGTGACGGAGACCTCAGGTCTAAGTACTCCCCGCTCCGCGTCCACCTGGTCTGCGCAGCGCATCGCTGGAGCATGGAGTACATCGTTCGTATTCGCATGCCCGAGTGGGATCCACCTGGTATTTGCCTGATCATAGTCACATAGGCCTAGGGTCGTGCCATCGTCTGGGAACTCGATGCACCGTTTCATAGCCGCGAGGCAGCAGGAGACGCACCCCGTTTCTCGCAGACGATACTGCAGGACAACTACCAGACTCGAAGGGCACACGATGCAAGCTGACGGCAGTCCTCAATGCAAGGTACCGCTCAACGTCGCGGGATACGGCTCTTAGGCTCTGCTCTGCTCTGCCGCCCTCTCGGGTGCGAGTAGCGGCTGTCTCTCGCAGGATCCGGACGCTCATAGCGCAAACGTATATTTTCTAACCCGTCTCGAGGGGCCCACGTCGCATTAGCATCCGCGAACCCCACGCGACTCGCCAGTGGCCATACAGAGCAGGGCTTTCATACAGGCACGCGAGCAGTCGCCAACTCTACAGACATCGAGCTTGGACGGACGCGGGTCCCGAACCGGGTCCCAGTGAGACCCTGGTCTACGTATGCATGCCCCAGCCCACCTGCATATCTGAACTTAGGTCATGGTCTGCCCACACAGCGCCCCGTACGGTATCCTCTGGACGTGCGCTGGCAGGCCGGAACTCGAACCCGACGGGCGCGACGCCCACATCGAGCCGCACCGTGCACGAGGCCACGGGTTCCCAGGCCGCGGCCACCCACGACGCGTTAGGCATCCGCCTATACCAGCGGGGGCGCGTCAACGTCCACGTCGACGCCGGCGCCCCGAGCTATACAGGGTCGGGCAGTAGGCGACGTCAATGTCGAGTTCTGCCGGAAGATGGACGGCGCGCGACTGCGCTCGTGGGTCCTCAGCCAACGGAATGCCTCGACCGATCCCGGGCCATGGATCCTGGAGGAGTCGCGTAAGGTACCGTACGTGCGCACGTACGTTGTACGAATGGATACGTACGTACGGCGCGGCGATGGGGCGCACTTAGGGCGGGCTTCGTTCGTTGGGACGAATCGGGCGGGCTGCGATGGGCTTCCCCAGGCTTCCCCCGATAAACACCGGATCCTGGAGCACGAAGGAGAAGCGCGAACTCGGACAGTATAGCATGTGCGCGCCTGCGCAGACATCCGAGGACGTCCATGCGGTATGTCGAGCCACATCTCAGAGCGCGCGCATGTCCTACTACTCCGTAAGCAACTTCATTCCCATACCCATTGATACGTCTGTACGGTACATCTTGAAGCAGGCAGGAGAGGCACCCACAAAGCCGCAAGTACAATGCATCGCCTAAGGCTCTAAGCGCATGCTTTGACAAGCGTTACGTCTGTCGTCGTCCCCAAGAAACACAGAAGTACGAGGACGTGGGTGAGCCAAGCCTTCCACCTCGCGTCCAATCGCACGGCGCGCACGCTCATTGGTTTGTCCTCTCGCAGGCCTCCGCGGCCAATCGTGAGCCCGCCCTGGACTCAACCACACGCGCAAGAGCATCCGCTAGGCGAGTACGTGTGTACATCGGGCCGAGCGTTCCGGGGTGCAATGTGCTCGCGAAGGGCCCGCGGGCTCTCGAGCGCGACGCTCAAGCTCCGACCGCGCGCCCGACGCGACGCGACGCGACGGCGCGAACGGCGGAGCAGAACAGGCGACGTCGTGGATATGAGGCAATCGGAGGTCCCAACCTGGTCCCAACCCTCGAGTTCGAAAACATGCCGATGTCATTACGCCCCCACAGGAGGCTCAAGAAGCATAACAATGCCGTGAAAGTAGTAGCATACGACGCGGAGGAGTTAGACACCGAGCCACGCTCGTTCCAGCACAGCGAGGAGCATCCCCCGCTCGACCTCGCTCATGCCCATGCCCACATCCATGCCCGCCCGCGCATATTCCCGTCGATCGCCCTCCGAGTGTCCGCACGTCATCTCCCTCTCCCTCCCCTTAGGCGACTTCCCTCCCAGGGCGGCAGCCTGCGCCCTTGTACCGCCCCCATCTTCGCATGCGTGCGCGTGATTCGAAGGAACGGACGAGTGCCCCCGAGGAGAAGGCGGGGGTGAGCGTGTGGGAGGTGTCTCCGCGCGCGGGGGATGAAGGTGAAAGCCGGGGCGTGGGTGTAAGGGAGGGCGTGTTTTCCGGAGCAGGTCCGCAAGGGCGGCGTATACCTCCACGTTCGCAATATCCGCGTAAGCGTTCATCTCAGTCAGAGGAGGCGAGGGACACGGGGGTGCAGGTTCAGGCTGAGCATCTCCTGATAGGTCTTCATGTCCAGGTTCGGATTCGACTTCGGGAGCGTCGGGGCCATGCGAGTACCCACTAGCAGGCGGAGCCAAAGAAGGGAGCAAACGGCCCAAGACAGCGCAGAGCCACCACAACGCGTCCCTCCTCGCGAGCTTCGCGATCCTCTCCGCCCTCGTCTTCGTCTTCGCGCGGGCCCGCGCAGTCTTCCCATTCTTAGCCCCGGGGGCAAACACGGCGCCCGCTCCTCGGCCTCTATCATTCTCAGCTTCCTCCAATCCCACAACACGAGCACGAACACCAACTTGTGCCGGAACCGCATCCTCACGCGGACGGGGACGCAGATGCGCCGGCCCCGAGGGTTTCTCTACGCGGGCAGATTCGCCGAGGTTTCGCGCGGCGCGTGGGGGCCCGCGCCTCCCAGGGGGAAACACAGCGGCAGGTCCAAGTGCAGGCGAGGGGGCGGAGGCGGTGCCTGGTCGCTCCCCGCTGTGAAAGACCGAGATAGAGCCCGAGGTGCGTGCGGAATCGGCTGCAGGTGCTGCGTTCTCTTCTACTGCGCTGGCTGTGGCGGCCGTCGCGGCTGTGGTGGGTGGACGGGAATAGGCTTGCGCAGTCGAATCGGGCCGCTTGCCGGATGTGTCCTGGCCGCTGCTGCTGCCGCTGCAGCACTGGTCTTCAGGGGCTTCGGAAGGTGGGATGTACAGGCTCGTGAGCGTACGGACGCATTCCAGCGCGAGGAGCGTCCGGATACAGGCTGACCCATCCTCTGTCTCCGACCCCTTGCCCCAGTGCGGAGTAACATAGCGAGGCACCTCCGCAGCCGAGCGAGCATGAGACCCAGTACGAGCCGAAGGCGAAGCAAAGTCGGGCCTGCGCGGCAGCGGGAGAACGTCGTCCAGAGTTGTCAGCACACCCTCGAGCAGCGCGTGCACACCAGGGCGCAGATCAGGGCCGTAAAACTCAGGTGCGTCATTGCGCGCTGCTGTCTTCTTCCTGGAGCTGGGAGTGTCCGCGAGGCACGCAGTAAGGTGGCCCTCGGAGAGAGGGGCGAATGCGCGCACGGCTGGGACGAGGATGTGCTCGTACAGGCCGCCTACAATAGCATCTAGTGCTTGTGCCGCCCGTGTGCGTTTGAGCTCAGCCTTATCGCTATTAGCACGCTTCCTAGGTGTGGTCGCTCGAGTAAGGACAGGGACAACCGCAGAGAGCAGCGAGCAGAGCAAGGTCTCGAGCACGTCCAGCGTCGTTACAGGATCCCAAGTCCGCCCAGAACTCGAGCTCGAGTTATCGCCAGTAGCACCAGCACCAGAGCAAGAAGCTCCGTAGCGCGAGACCAGACGCGCGAATACCGTTTCGACGGCCTCGAAAGCCCTCAGCGTCATTGCCTGCACCAGATCCGGAGGGACTGCCTTCGGGTCTGTGGCAAGCAGTTCGACGAGCCTATCGGCCGCATCGAGCGCGCTCGAGACGCGTGCAGATGGGCTTGGGTAGACAAATTGACCTGTTCCCCCCGGTTCCGCGTTTGTGTCTGAGTAATGAGCAATACAATCAGCGTCGGGATCAGCTGTGGGCGCGCGCTGGAACGGGAAGAGGCCGGAAAGGGAGAGACAAAATGGGCTGATGTGAGGAGGATGAGGCCCGAGGATCCGCAGCCAAGGGAGGGTACTGTATGCAATGTTTAGGCCGTAGCGAGGGTTCTCAATTCAGCCGTTAATGAAAACGTCTGGACCTCGACGGCCTTCTCCGTTCGCGCATATAGTCGCAGAAGACATCAGATCGCGGTGCTCATTGGGCGCGCTCTCGGTGGCCTGGGACATTCGAAGAATCGGAAGGATATGCCCGGTGGGCTTGCCATGGATGAGTTCGATGAAATCGCACGGGATGAGATGCCATCGCAGTGCTTGTTGGTGATCTACAACGATATAGCCCTCATGTATCATGATCACTGTACCGATAATCTCAAGAATACCATCGGAAGCTAGGCGGGGGGTGTACATGCTAGCTTCTTCGACGGTGAAGGCGTGTACCGGAAGTACCCAGACGAACCACAACAAAGCATTTACGACGCACCGTCAGAACATCCATGCAGGACGGAGGATAGATTCAACTTGTGCCGAGCGCGTGGCGGGGTCGGAGGCGGGTCCGCACAAGGGCCAGGATCAGGCGCAGGTGGAGGGGATGGCGCTCTGGTAGTAGTTGCCCGTGTCGTCTTCGGCTTCTTCCCCTTCCCCTTCTTGCCCGTGGTCGACGGAGTAACGCCAGAGTCTGTCTCACGCCCGTCATCGCCGGGGGTAGGGTGGGTGGGCGGATGCGCTTGGGCTGTCTTGCGGAGCGCGAGAAGCTCTGTGGTTTCGACGTAGGTTGAATGGTCAGCAGTTTGTATGCTACGGCACAGTCTGGACACCAGGCGCGGATGTGGACGCGTTCGATGCATACATGACCGTTCGGTACCGGACTGAGGCATGGAACCCTGGAGCCCATAGAGCCTTGGGTAACAACCGCGCCTAGATGTGTGCCATGCCATAAGTGAGGGCGAGCATAGCATCGGAAAGCAGCATGCTTACCACAAGGAACATGGTTGCACGCCGTTCACAGTGAGCGATACGGCAGTATCCAAGCCATGTACAGGCCGAATGGACGACGACTCGGGTCATGGGAGACTCACCTAGCTTCTCTTCCTCATGAGCGGCTCGCAGTTCATCAAGCTCCTTCTCGAGCGTCAGCGCGCGCTCGCGCCAGGGCTCAGGAACCTCCGAGCGCGCTACACACGGCCGACATGCGCATGGAATGGGGAAGGCCGCCTGTAAGTCAAGGATGTATGCTATGTTTTCGGAGGGTATATGCGTATCAGACACATGCCAAACGCATGGGATGATGGAATGGCGACCAACCTTCGAAAGACTGTGTATGCGGCTTGTGTCTGAGAGCGGCGAGTGCCTGAGCGGAGAAGGGTGGTGAGGAGAAGGATGATGGTGGGAGAGAAGAGAGGTACTATGGCAATCCGCAGCTGTGCGCTCATCGCCATCTGTCGTCCGCCAGTTAGAGCTGGTGGGAGTCGGCCGCAGGCCGTCCACTGTGGTCGTTCCTCCGAGGGCCTCTCGGACACGCAAACAGGAGGGAGACTGGCAAAGGCCGCTCAGCCACCGACGCGTGTCGTAGGCGCCCTCGACGCGTCCGTCACGCCGCGTGCATGCTCCCGTCACACACTCTTCACGTCCTCCCGTCGCGTTTTTGTCGTTTCCGCGTACCAGCTCGTACGCGTCCTCCTCTCTCCCATTCACCTCCATTCGCGTCTTCGACCAATGCCGCTCATATCTCTTCAATTTGGGTATTTTCTGGATCACACAAGGTATGGTTTTCTTCTCCCCCGTGAAACGCGACGCGTCTCTTCGTAGAGAGTGCGTCTCGACGCGACAGAACGACGCGTGTCCTCGCTTTGAGGCATGCACTGCGAGATACTCCTGCTCGTGCATTCGATGCGACGCCTCTTGGCTGGACGTCCTCGTCCGCCACCTGCCTCGTGACAGTCTTCAGCGATGGAGCGGGCACAGCAGCTTCGCAACGCACTCTCCCTTCTGTCGCATACATCCGATGCCCAGGGCAGCCCAGTCTCGCATTACGCGTTTCTTCGCCGACACGACGCGTCAATGTCGTTGAGAGAGCCCAGGAGAAAGGTGATAACAAGCAGTTTGCATTGCAAATTCTCTACACGTACGGTACGTATTCCACAACAGCTCTCAGAGCACAAGCATTACCTGACGGCATAAACTATCGCAGCACTTGCAGCATATGTCCATATGTACCCATGAACGACGTCGAACGTCGGTGGCGTCAATGCCGATGAGACCGAACCTTTGAAAAACAAGACGTGGGTGGAGGTGTCGCGGAAGGATGTAGTGTGTCGGCCTTGGTGTCGTTACGCTGCAAGATGATGCCGGTTAGCGTTCTCCTCTAGCGCAAATACCAACGCCTGACGTACCTTCAGTCTCCATCGCCTCCTCCAACTCGCCGCGCGCCTGTGGACTAGGCGACGTCGGCCGTGCAAATCCAGGTGTGTCCCACAGCCTCCGCCCCTGCATCGCCGCCGCGGTTGACCCAACCTGCGGCGCACGCGTTACCGGGGTATCGTCGAAACCGACGCTGTAGATGCTCCGCATATGCGGACTCGGGCCTTCGTCGTACCCATGCCTCCATGCACTCGCACCGCCAAACTTCGCCCCGGGTGTAGGCGTTTGTCCACCACGGCCCGCCCAGAGACCGAAGCCACCGCGGGGCGTGGACAACCCCAGGGTCGGAGGCGGCCCTCCGCTGAACTTGATCCCGCGCGAGGGAGTGGTGGTCGGGTCGAACGGCGTCTCCGGGTCGAGCTGGTCACGCTCGAGGGTGAACGGGCCGGGGGTGTGGTACACACGCACCGTCTTCTCGGACGACTCGGGCGTGGACGGCCCTGCGCGCGAAGAGTCGCCCCACGAGGAACGCGTAGAGAAAGTGTGGTCCGCGTTGCTCGAGTCGTCGCTCCCGCGAACAGGCGTCTGCGGTGCACGCGGCTCGCTGTCCCAGTGCGGCGCGGGGGACTCGAGCAGGTGGTTCTGGAGGAAGAGAGATTCGCGTCTGGCGGTGGAGCCGATGGGTCGGTCGTCGGTGGGCACGAAGGTAGGTTCAGGCATCGGCGAGGCCGGGTGGATGTCGAGGCAGCGGTCGCAGTACCACGGATCCTCCTCCCGCCCGAGCTCGGCGATGGTCTTGATGCCGATGCAGCGCAGGTGGTACCACGTCTGACACTCGTCGCATTGCACAAGCTCGCTCCCGTCGTCCCCGCGCATACAGCCTATGCACACTACGTCCTCTCCGTCCGTCTCGCCCAGCGACTGCCTGCGAAAGGCCAACGCGCGCACGGACCGCTTCGAGAGCAGAGCCGCGCGCGCATCCGCAGGGTCGCTAGGGACCAGCATGTTCTCGTCCCGACTCTGAGTGTGACGCGCCTCTGGGTTCGCGCGGAGGGGCACCATCTTCCCCCGCCCGCGCCGGTGCGCGACCTGGTCGTTCTCATGCGACTGCAGCGGCGGCCGGAGCAGCTGGTCCTCCTCCTCCTCGTCGCTCTCGCTCTCGCGGTCGAGGAACCGCTCGATCCACCGCAGTCGCTCCTCCTGCTCCATCTTCGCCGCCTCCGAGCGCTCCTGCACGCGCATGCACCACGGGAACGCCGAGTCGGGCCAGTTGGGCTCCAACGGCTCACCGTCGTCCTCCTCCTGCTTGCCGTGCGCGCCACGCCGGCCGCCCTTGCGCTTCCTCCTGCGCACCGCGCGCTTCTTGACTGGGGTCTCCGCCTGAGCGGGTGTGCCTTCCGGAGGGACGTTCAGCAGCAGCCGACCGCGGCCTTCGACCTCCACCGCATACAGCTTCGAGCCAGGTGAGTCCTTCGCGTCCGGCTTCTCCTTGAACAGCTCGAGTCGCCGCCGCTTCCGCATCTCCTTCTCGCTCGGCACCCACTCCGGGTCTTCCTGCACTGGCTCCTCTGCGACGACTGCCGTGGACGGCCCGGGCTGTCCGGGGGTAGCCTGGTGCAACCACCGCAGGGCGCGCTGCGAGAGTGCCGTCCGGCCGCCCTTCGGCACTGGAGTCTGCGGTTCGGGAGCCTTGTACCCTGGCGACTGTCCGTACCCGGGATATCCGCCCGCGAGGAGACTCTGCTCGAACGTCTCCTCAGACGTCGCCTGGAAAAGCTGCAGCCGCCGTCCTTTGATCGGGCTCTCCGTCACGCCGAGTGCAGCGGCCACCGCAGAAGCCGCGTCGAGCTCTTCGAGAGTGGGGATGTCCGCTTCTGCGTCTCCGAGCGCGTCCGCGTCGTCGTCGTCGGGCCGTGGACGCTTCTCCCGTACGAGGTAATCTGGACGGCGCGCTTCCTTCTCAGACTGGTGCTCCGCGTGGTCCGCGGCGAGTTGCAAGCGGATCCGGTGGATCTCACCACCAAGCGGGCGCTGGGGTACCGGGGTCACCAACGGGGGCGGTGAGCTGGGCGCAAGGGTACTAGTTGAGATGTCCAGCGTCATAGGTGAGTCGTCTGTATGGGGCGGCATGGGTGAGCGTGACTGGGACTTCGTCGGGCGTCGGTCGGAGGACTTGTCTCGGAATGGCGAGGAGAGGCGCGAGGCAGGGGTGAGGCCTCGTGAGTGAGTGGACACGGGTGTGGTGATGATCGGGGCGGGGGCAAGAGGCGGCACGGCAGCGTCGACAGCCATCCTGCTGCTACCTGCCTCTGACGACTCAGGATGGTTGCGAAGGGGTGTATGAGGGACAGAGGCTGGGTCGCTATCGTGAGCAACATAAGGTGAGTGGGCAACACTACTTCCAAGGGAATGAAACATGCTTACGCATGTGGTGTTCCCGGTGGCATAACCTTGCGCGGGAAGACGGGACTGATAACATGGTTTCAGGTCTGCAACTTTGTGTGAACCTAGCGACGAAGAGGACACACCTTGACTCCGGAGTCATGAACGACGCCGCAGAGACCGCCTGAGGCTCTTCCCTGCGTGAGAATGATGTTCGATTGGCGCACATTCTAGGTGAATAATGAGAGTGGGACGGACCTGAGCGGTGTGGCTGCTCTGTGGGACACGGCCACATGAGGCGCCGGTGCGTCCCGATTTCTGGGAAATGGTGAGTCCTTGTGTTGTACAACCTCGTGGAACGGGGAAACGCACAGGCTTGAAACGGGCGATGCGAGCGAGTGGTTCCGCTCTGGAGCGTACTGCGCGACGTTGCTCGGGCTGCTTCAAACTTAGCTTTAGCAATATGCTCATACTCACTGTATGCCGCTCTCCGTGGCTTAGGGAATGCTGACCTTTGTGGCGTCGGCAGATGGGATATCTTGTGTGCGCTGAACGGCGGCAAAAGGCTGGCAGGCCTTGGAGGCGAACTACGCTATCTTAGCGGTACGACCCTGCGTCGATCGGCTAGTGGACGCACCTGCTGCCCGCTGTGGCTTCGACCTTGTCCGCACTCGCTTGCTCTGACCGCGCGCCAAAAGGGCTCTCCAAGGGATCGGGGAGCATCATGAAGTCGTCAAAGGCTATAATAATATGTTCACTGCTGAGGATATAGAAGAGGTGGTAGGAGCGTCAAGACGGCAAGAGACAAGTAGCAGTTTCAGGAAGACAAAGGGATCGCAGCGTCCCGGTCGGTTTTTGCAGCCTCGAGAGCCGAGTGATGATCGACAGGTGGGCCAAGTACGCAGCGCACACAGCTCGCAGAGCAGCAGTGTAGAAAGCAGGAAGCGAGGGAGGAGAGGGAGGGCCAGAGGACGTGGTATCGCTGAGACTCGAACATAGACAAGAAATGCAGAGCGTTTGAGACCCCATGTTTGCTTACATAAGCACACCCTGACCACCTCGCCGGGTCGCCCGTGCTGCGCGTGCGAGACGATGCGCACCCGCACTTGACCCAAACGACTCCCGGCTCGTCGCATCGCACACGCGAATCTCGTCAATTTTCTGCTTTTTGGCTTCCGCGACTCCCCCGCTGATAGCGCCGTTGTTGGCCCTGCACGCACCCCGCAAGTCTGTAAGCCCCGTTGCCTTTGCGGGCTTAGAAAACCCGAGCGCGGCGCAACTCCGCGCTGCAGAGTCTGCTTTCTTAGCTCATCGCCCGTTCGAACGGAAGCGAGCGCGACAATGTACACCCCCTCCCCGCGCACGATGACGGTGAACGCGCTCGAGTTCTACTCGGGCATAGGTCAGTTGACGCAACGGCCCATACAATGCAGATCAACGCTGCCGGCATCGACTAGTACTGACCGTAAATTTTCTGACATTGCAGGCGGTCTCCATCGCGCCCTCGCCCAGAGCACAGTGCGCGGCGCCGTCGTGCGCGCATTCGACTGGGACCAAGCCGCCTGCCGGGTCTATGCCGCAAACTACGGCGCGGACGTCGTCCAAAAGGTCGCTCGCTGAGTCCCGCCTGCCTGCTGTGTGCCCCGCCGTCGGTAACGCCCGTCCGTTCTCCCGTGCGCATCTCCTCCAGGTGGACATCGGCTCGCTCTCGGCCGCGGACCTTGCGGCGCTCGATGCGGAACTCTGGCTGCTCTCGCCGAGCTGCCAGCCGTACACGGTCCTGAACCCGCTTGCGAAGGGCGCCGAGGATCCGCGCGCGAAGTCGTTCATCCGGCTAATGGAAGACGTGCTCCCCGAGCTCGTTCGGATGCACAAGCACCCCCGGAGACTTCTCGTCGAGAATGTCGCAGGCTTCGAGGTGATAACAGACGTACGTTTGGCGGAATGTTATACTGACAGAAGCTGTCTCGCAGACGTCTAGCACCCGCGAACGGTTGTTGGTGAACCTACGGGCCTTGGGGTACACTACGCTCGAGCTGCTCATCACACCGCTGCAATTCGGGATCCCAAACTCACGTCTCCGATACTACTTGCTGGGGAAGGCAGCACCTCTCAAGTTCTCAGGTGTCGGTGGACAGGAGGATCGTGTCTGGCGACACATCCCGGGCCGCGGCGCCGACTGGATAGATACGAGGATCCAGTCGGGCGAAGAAGCCCCAGGCGTGGAGGTTGCCGAGGTCCGCGACTACCTGGACGAAGAGTGCCATGCTGAACCCCACCCGCATGCGATCCCCGAGACTGTATTGAAGAAGTGGGGCCGTCTCTTCGACATCGTGCTGCCCTCTGCACGGAGGACGTGCTGCTTTACGCGTGGTGCGTGTCATTTCCTGCTCTGCACGATCATCCGACGGATCGCTCTGACCGCCCGCAGGTTACACCAAGTTAGTCGAGAGAGCGGGCTCCGTGCTGCAGATGAACGAGGAGCTCGATGTAAGCTTTCGTACTTGTGGCAATGGTCGTACGGGTTCTGACTGTCCGCAGACCACCGCGACATTCGACACGTTCCTCGATGCACAGCGTGCCGGGGATGACGACGCGGTCCGGCTACTGCGTCCGCTCCGACTGCGGTACTTCTCTCCCACAGAGCTCCTCCGTTTGTTCGCGTTCCTGCCACCTTCTGCGGACGCTGACGCCGATGGACACTTCGTGTGGCCGGAAAATATCTCGACCAAGACAAAGTACAAGTTGATAGGCAACAGCGTGAATGTACGAGTCGTGACCGAACTAATAAACTACCTATTCGAGTAGCCATGCCCTCGAAGACAGCCTGTCCTAAGGGAGTTCGAGGATGGCAACAGTGAGGCCGTCCCCCCAAGTACATTGCTCGAGACACGGCGCGCTATGTACCAGTCGACCATACTTGGTCAATGCGGTCCGACTACTGGGTCCGCCCCCACTGCGCACGGTACATCTCTTCCACAGAACTCCTTCATTCGCTCGCGTTCCTGCCGCCGACTCCGACGCATCCTGCCTTCATCACAGTTTCTATCGTTGAAGGAGGACGCAGCACCGGTATATATGATGTAAAGCAACGCGGATATTCGAGTCCTTCAGTGAGGGAAACAGTTGTTGTAACTGCGACTCCCACCTTTGTGGCCGACTCGGTGCCAATAAGGCGAGCATTGCAGATCCGGCCAGCATGACCACCCGACGCGTTCCTCGCGCGACACCTTCTCCCCAAATGAATGCCTAGACCACATTGTACCGAGCCGCATGGCGCCGTCTGTAAATATCGTACGCACTTTGTGCCGGAAGGACGTGGACGAGTCTCGGGAGACACGCACGTTTACTCAGCCTGCGCTTACCTAAGCCGAGCCGGGTAGGTCCGAGGGGTGTAAATTGGCTCTGGCGGGGACTCACGAGCTTACACTCCTTCCACCACCTCCTCGAGTCCGCTCGCTCGTCGACCGCCGCCGTCCTGTCGTCCACCATTACGCTCTACTCCCTTACCACTTCCGACATCTTCTGTGCAAGCAGAGGATTCATGCTTCGACCTCCAAACAATATACCGATTCATAAAAGACAGCTTCCGCCTCATCTACTCAGTACCGTCAGTCCCCTTTCCCGCCCATCTTCCCCGTCTTCCGCAGGCTTGCTGACATGTCTGTGCAGCGGTAAAAACCTTTCAACATGGCTGCTGGTGTTGTAAACATTCGCCGTGATGTCGACGACAAGTTCTACCGTTACCGGTGAGTAACCGTAGCACGCGAAGCGTATGGAGCGAACCCCTTACCCCCGCTTCTCTGTGTAGCATGCCCGTCCTCTTGACCAAGATCGAAGGCAAGGGCAACGGCATCAAGACCGTCATTCCGAACATGTCCGACGTGGCTCGCGCGCTCAGCCGCCCGCCCACGTATCCCACCAAGTTCTTCGGGTGCGAGCTCGGCGCGCAGACGTCGTTCGACGAGAAGAACGACCGGTACATCGTCAACGGCGCGCACGACGCGACAAAGCTACGTGAGCTCCTCGACGGCTTCATCGAGAAGTTCGTGCTCTGCAAGGCGTGCAAGAACCCGGAGACGGACCTGATCATCACCAAGACCGACGACATCATCCGAGACTGCAAGGCGTGCGGAGAGCGCACCGGCGTCGACATGCGTCACAAGCTCACGACGTTCATCCTGAAGAACCCGCCGAAGAACCCGAAGAAGAGCAAGCGCAAGCCGACCGCGGACGGCAGCCCCAGCCCGAACGGCAACGAGAACGGGGACGCCGAGGCAGACGCTGGCGGCGAGAGCGACGACGAGCTCACGAAGCGCATCAAGGCCGAGGCCGCTGAGCTCAACGCCGACGCTGCCATTGCCAAGGAGGACTGGTCCGCGGACACCTCCCCTGAGGCCGTGAAGGCTCGCATGAAGGCCGTCGAGGCGTCGCTTGCTAGCGTCTCGCTCGCTGCGGTCGGCGGCGACGATGACAGCGAAGAGGATGCGGACAGCCCCTACTCCCAGCTTGGCCGCTGGATCGAGGAGAACCGCGATGCAGGCGCTGTCGAGATTTACAAGAAGGCTGAGGACTTGGGGATTGCGAAGAAGCATAACACCGTGCAGGTCATCGCGCAGACGCTCTTCACTGAGAACATCGTCGCCGAGATCCAGAAGTACGCGCCTCTCTTCGTCAAGGTACGTTTTAGTCGTATTCCAGCTGGCACACCGTGCTGACAGCTATCTCAGATGGTCACGTCGGAGAAGCACCAGAAGTCATTGTTGGGAGGCATTGAGCGATTTGTCGGCGTGACGCACCCCGACCTGATCCCTGCCGTGCCGAAGATCCTCATGGCGTTCTACCAGGTAGACGTCCTGGAGGAGGAAGTGGTGAAGCAGTGGGGCACGCACGTCAGTAAGAAGTACGTGGACCGCGACACCTCGAAGAAGGTGCGGAAGGCGAGCGAGCCCTTCCTCAAGGTATGTCTATGCCGAATGGTTCTGTTCAGTCGAAGCTAATAATTGTGCGTAGTGGCTCGACGAGGCGGAGGACACCGAGAGCGACGACGAGTAGAAGTGTGGTGCGAGGAGTGCTTGGTTCCGGATTCATCCTTGACCTGTCCTGTACATCAGCCTTCGTTATGTCCAGAGATGTTCCTCATTTCACCATTCAATTGAGAAGGAATGTGTGCGCTCTGTACGTCAGATCGCTGCTGTAGCTATACACTGTTTGCAGCATTACCGTAGCTGCTGCAGTTGCCGGTGCAGGCTACTCTGAATGTCGTGGTCATCGGGCCGCAGCGGACCGCCGAATGATCGAATAGTGATCCCGATGTCGAGGGAGCGTTTGTCGCCGAAGCTGCACTGCAGCGTCCATCGACTCGGAGACCTGCGAAGGCCGCGAGTACAAGAACCTCGGCTACAGGCCACTCATCCCCAAGGACTCCCTGCCTGCTCCTCGTCGCACTCGACATTCTACCGGAAGCACCGGCAACCACCAGTACTGCTTTGAAAGTGTAGTATAGCAACACGACCATGGCAGTCTCGTCCCGACGGTTGCAGAAGGAGCTTCTGGACATCAAGAAAGAGGGCACGCCCGTCGGTACGCTGCGGAACGCCCCACACTTATCCGACAGGAGAAATCATAGACTGAACGCGCCACCCATTGTTGTTGTTGTAGGCATCTCGATCCTGCAGGCGGACGACTTCGCCCGCTGGGTTCTCTCCGTCGAAGTGCTCGGCGATACCGTCTACAAGGTGCGCACACCCGCCGCCACCCGCCTCTCGCGTTTCCCGCTCCTTCTCATGCGACTCTACCTTGGGCTGTTCTCTGTAGGGCGAGAAGTTCGCCCTGCTGTTCCGGTTCGATAACGAGTACCCGATCTCCGCGCCCGCAGTGCAGTTCGTCGTCGACGACACCTACAAGGCTCCCATCCACCCCGTACGCCCCCTCCCACTCTCCCTCCCGTATAGCTCACCTGACCTTCTTACCCCGTCACTGCAGCATGTGTACTCGAACGGACATGTGAGCTCTGCTTGGACAATACTAGAGTGCAGACTGACCACCGCCGCCACGCCGTGCATGTGTATGTAGATATGCGCGTCCATCTTGGGGAGCGAGTGGTCCCCCGTGCTGAGCGTCATCGCCGTGTGCGTGACGATCCAGAGCATGCTCGCGTCGTGCAAGGTGCGTCCCATACACCTCCCCGACTACCATCTCCTTACTCCCGCCGATGGCCGACGGCTGACTCTGCGCCCTCGCACTAGACGAAGGAACGGTGAGCGTCCCGCCTAGACTGCACCTTATGCGTCAGGAGTTGTGTGTTGAACGTCGCTCGCTCTACGTGCTGCCGTAGCCCACCGGACAACGACCGGTACGTCTCGCATGCGCCGGAGAACCCGAAGAAGGTCAGCGTCCCTCCATGTCCTCCCGTACCCTCGCCGCTCACCTTCTTGCATGTGACACAGACTCGTTGGGACTTCCACGGTACGTCCCCTGCCGCTTTCGTGCCCACGCACGGACATCTCATCTCATCCTATCCGATACGCCACCTGACCCCCCCTACCCAAAGACGACAAGTACGTCCTCCCGCTCTCCCAGCCTTCAGCTCCCCAGCCCTGCGACGTACTAACCGTGCTCCACCCTTCCGATAGTGTATAACCACCGTCACGTCCCGGCTTCACCGTGTACTTGTAGGATCCACGTAGAAGGGGAGGGAGAAGAACCCAAGGGTGTTTGTTGGACGGGGCTTGTCGTCAATCGAGCGCGTGCTACCCCGTCCGCCGACACTTGTATTCAATGGGTCGCGTTGCACACTTGCGGTGCCATACATGTTTGTTGTGCGATAGCTGTACGGAATGCCGTCTTGAGGATATAGTATATTATTTGTGCATACCCCCACTCTACACTTCGGGCGTACTGGGCTCGTGTCAGTTCGGCGATTGGTTGGTAGCAAACGCTGGAGGTATCGTCGACTATTGATTGCAGCCCAGTGTGTGCGAATACATGTACATGGCCCCTCCCTCCCTCCATGCGCTCCAAATGAACGTCCGCAACGGATCCTGACCGACCCCTCCTGCCTCCGGCACAATCATCTGGCTGCTAAAGACCCCCTCCCTCCCATGACTCCAAACTCAAAGAGCAGCCTCGGAAGCGACGTCGTGCAGCAACAGCGGCCGCATAAGATGATTCCAATTCTCCGCCCACGTCCCCCATTCCCAATCACACGCACCAGAGCCCGAGAGCGGTGCTGCACGCTGGAAGGACGCGCGGAGAGAAGCGAGGGCGGGCGCAGAAGGGAAGCCGCGTAGCAGACTCTGCAACAGTCGATCGCCGTTAGTACGTGGCCATGGTCGAATCGCGTAAGGAGGCACGGGGCGGGGCGTACCTCGAGCTGCGTCGCCAGCTGTTCTGCGTTGTGGAACACGAGGCCGTTCACCCCATCCTTGACGAGCTCGTCCAGGCTATTTTGTTGCATGAATGACAGTCTTTGCAAGTGGAAGAAGGCACCTACCACTTGAATCCCAACGCACATACGGGCAGCCCGCACCCGAACATATCCACCACCTTCATGGGCAGATCGAGCGCGGATGAGCTCGAATGCAACGAAATACCAAGGTCCGCAGATCCTACAAAACCCCGTCAATCCGACAGAACTTCAAGGCAGCAAGAGAAACAGTCCTACCAAGCAAGAGCGGATAATCGTCCGCCTCGAGCCACAAGCTCACGCAGCGCACATAGCGCCACGCGTTCTCCCCGGACTGCAGCGCCTCGACTTTCCGCATATACCGATGGCACAGCGGCCCCTTGCCCGTTACGGCCATCAGCACCTTCGGCAGCCGCTCCCCTGCGTCTTCACTTTCGGACTCCCGCGCCCGCTGCTCGTACCGGCACAGCGCGTCGAGGAGGAGGTCGAAGTCTTCGTCTGGAGTCCATGATGTGCTCGTCACGAGGAGCGCGGGCCGGTCGGGGCGCAACTCGGGCATAGCGACGTTCTCTGCGAACGGGCTGAGGTCGCTCAGGTCGAAGACGCGGTCCAGGGCCGGGGCGGCGCCGGACGCTGGGAGGGGCATGGATGAGAGTCGGCGAGACGAGGAGGAAGAGCTTCCAGACGGGATTTGTGTGAAGTGCGTGGAGTACGGCGGCTTTGCGGGTGGCAGGAAGGAAGTGAGAGATGGGCTCAACAGGACTGGGAGCAAGTGCTGGAAAAGTTCGTGGGATTCGGATGGTGATGCACGGTGGAAGCGGGCTGGAGGACGATCATGAAGCACTACTTTTCGCCCTCTGCAGTATGTGCGTCAGGCTCGTTCTTCTGTTCAGCGCTGTAGGGATACATACTGCAAGTCCCATTCTTGGGTCAAATATTCGCGCATAGCGTTTGTCACAAATAGATGCGCGTACGCCGTTCGGCCAAAGTAACGCTCAAACCTGCGGAGGTGTGGTCAGCACATCGGCGAACGCGATGATTGTAGCGTGATTTATTCGCGAACGCGGATTTGCCCTCGGCGTATGTATTGATACCTACCACTTAGCAATCTTGACCAAAGCGTGCTCGTTGCCGAGTCTGAGGGCAAGTATACTCCAGCCCAGGTTGTGCCAGTCAATGATGACCTTGCATCCGCGTAGTTTGGAGACGAGCCATACAACGGCCAGGGTGGGTATACTAGGAGGGTTCTGGCTTTCGGGCACGCAATCCCCCAAGCTCAGCCGACGCTTCTAGTCAAACAAAGAGGATATTGCGTACCTGCACAAGGATGAATTCGGGTGGTTGTTCGATGCGCACCAACAAGGTATGGAGGATGTCGACTATCTGCCGGAGGACTTTGAGAGGTCCGCCAAGGATGAACGGCATCCTGCGCAAGTATGACGGCGGCTCGCTCAAGTGTAGTCGCTTCACGCGCGGCATGGAAAGAAGAGAAGGAATGGGTTTTGAACCTAGCGGATGTCATCAATGTGAGTGTACACTGAACATCCGGAGGGTCGCGGCTGCAGTGTATTGCGCGCGCGCGCTCTTTGCAGCCAGGGTACCCTCCCAAGGCCTGAGGGGTCCACGCGAGGTACTCACCATCGTAGCCAACAAGGTATGTGAGGAACTTGTTGGTCGCGAAGCTCTCAGCGTGGTACATCATCCGCGGACTTCGCCCGATGTCTCCCAGCACCAGGATGGCCACCGAGCGCAACGCAGGCCTTGGGCGCGGTTTCGAGTAGGCGCGCCATAGCGCATAGGTCGCCGCGGGTATGAGCAGGAGCTTGAGCATCGTCGCGAGCGACGACAAGCCGTCCGGGCTCGATGAGTGGGACATCGTGCTGGCCGTGCAGAACTGAGAGACGATGAGCCGCGGTGCGCGTCACCGCGACCAGACGAAGTCGATCGTGTATTTCCCGAAATAGGAGCGGTGATGTCACGCCAGCCAATCGCACAAGCCCGTCTGCCCTGACTAATTCGCGGGCATACAGTCGGCCGAGGGGGCTGCTGCCGGACCAGTACACACCTTGCTCGCCGACCACCATGCTCTCCTCATCGTCTTTTGCTTCATCCTCGTTGCGTGCACTAGGGCGCGCGAAGGACCAGGCTGTACGACACTCCGCGCGGCGCGTACCCGGGGCCAGCGTCGCGTCAAGACATTTTGCGTCTTCGTCAAGGCGAAGTGCCAGTGCCATCCAGCAGCATGGCCCGACATTTGCCATGGCTTCGCCTACCCGTGTATCTCGAACGGTCCCCAGTCTCAAGCGGGTAGAGCAAGGTGAGTAGGTCTTTCACATGGCAGGACTTCTCCCGACTAAATATGACACAGTGAGATCCATGTTCATCCAGACGGAGACCACACCAAACGATGACTCCCTCAAATTCATCCCCGGCGTACCAGTCATGGAGGAAGGAACGGCAGAGTTCCTGGACACCAAGTCTGCGCTCAAGTCGCCCCTCGCCATCCGTCTCATGGGCATCGAGGGCGTCACCGGCGTTTTCTACGGGCCCGACTTCGTCACGGTGTCCAAGGACTCCGAGACGGCCTGGTCCGTAATTAAGCCGGAGGTGTACGCCATCCTCATGGAACACTTTTCCTCTGGGGAGTCCCTCTTCCGCTCTGAAGAGGACCGGGAGTCGGCGGGGCCGCAGGACACCCGGATCCTCGACACGGACTCGGAGACGGTGGCCATGATCAAGGAGCTCCTGGAGACCCGCGTACGGCCAGCGATCATGGAGGACGGTGGTGATATCGAGTACCGGGGCTTCACGGACGACGGTATCGTGAAAGTGAAGCTCAAGGGCAGTTGCCGAGGCTGCTCGTCTAGCACGGTGACGCTGAAGAGCGGCATCGAGCGGATGCTGATGCACTATATCCCTGAGGTGAAGGGTGTGGAGGAGGTGCGTCTCGCATTTTGGTTGAGTTCTTGAGTACTGCTCCCTGACCACTTCCTTGCAGGTCCTGGATAAGGAAGAGGAGATTGCTCTTAACGAGTTCCAGAAGCTGGAAGAGAAGCTCGCGAAGGAGCATGGCCACGAGAAGGACTCGAGGTAATTGCTAGTCCCTCAAGCACGCATCCTACGCTCTGCGCTGACCCTTGCCACCCCGCCGCCAGTATGGCCCAGTACATGTCTGTGTAGATCTAGCTGTATATTCCCCACCTAATTTGCGCCGCATCATCACATAGGAATGCTATTAATACATACTCATGCTCTTTCATGTTGAGGTATGACTCGTTGACTGCACCGTTCATAGTGAGAGACGATACGACCAGGGGTAGCCCCGCCAGGACGTCTTGGGTGCGGTAAACGATCGGTTCAGCGGTATACTCCTTAATCCGTGGTCGTCTGGTCCGGTGTTCAGGGGGAGATGGCGTTTGACACATCTCACCCGAAATATCCACGTTAGAGCAGTCTCGATACCGAAGCGGGTTTCAACTCCTCTCCCGCCGGCCGTCGTCCCGTAGGTCATCATTCCTCTGAGGGGCGCAATCTTCACAAACGACGGCGCTGTTCTGTTCCAGTAAAAACGCGCCAGCCTCGGTCATAACCGGCATAATGATAACGAGTGGGTCCATCTGGTCGTTGACTCGGAGGTCAGAGAGATGAAAAATCAGGCTCGGCGCTTGGGCCCACGGCGGTACGGACTCGGACTCAGCAGGCAAGGTGTCTGATTAGTACACGTACACTGAGAGACCGACCAAATAGACTTAGAGGATGTACCCTGTCCATCGCATATGGCTCTTTCCGGAGCGTTGAACGTGAACGCTCAGAACTGCAAGTCGGCGACCACGTTCAGCGTTGGCCCGGGTGTTTGCGAACGGCTGTGGCAGTGCATGGGGCGGGCGCCTGAATGCGTAGTTGAATGGGACGTGCCAGTCCGACGTACAGTAGGCGCTCCCCTCCTGCGACCTTCAACGACTGTCGACCCTCTGTCCTGGAGAACCGATCAGTTTACGAGATCCTATCATAAGGTGTGTAGACACTCTCGCCATTATTACGCTCTTGACTGCGCCGACGGATCTCGGTCGATCTCCTCGAGTTCCATCTCAGACTCGTATTTGTCTGGCCCGGAAGCTCAAGTCATATCTTTGTGACTGCATTTCACACTGGCCCGTTTGAGTACATCCTGGGTGTATACCCTGTTGGTAGCCACAAACAGGCCCGCTCCGCCTTTCCCGGTGGAATGAGAACCGTAACCATCATATGGTATCGTATCATCATTATGATCGAGACGACCCTTGTGAATCCTACTCGCGCCCGGAAGTGCTTCTCAATATCCATCGCTCACGATGTTGAATAGGCACAGATTGAACACGCATATATATACTGCAAGAGATGGAGGACAGCGACAGTAAGTTCACACTCGCATTCCACATATTCTCTCACACCGCAATACTATGGCTGACTTCTCAACCCGCAACCCGTTGTATCCGACTCTCAACCCAGGCGCATTGGATAACTTCACCGGTGGCGGTGTTTCCAGCAAAGATCTCCGCAAAGCATTCCAGAAGAAATTGTCCGAGGGCATACTGGAAGACAAGGTCGAGGTTGAGCACTTATTCTTCTATGGGACACCCCTATCCATCGCCACTTCCGAAGGCCACACGGGCATTTATGGAGACCAGGATGAGTTCCTGCGTATTGCCAAGGTAGTGAGGAAGGACTGCATAGAAGCGCTGAAGGAGTTACGGAGGCTGGCGAGCAATGCCAAACCATCGAAGACGGGGAAGGAGGAAGGGGGGCAAAAGAAGCAAGAGAAGGAGATGTACCCCCATCTGGTAGGTCGCCTCGTCCCATTTCATCGGAACACAGTGCATTGGGCTAACCACTGTGAATGCTCTTCAGAAAACGATCTTTGATAGGATTGAGAAAGAACTGGCCTCAAAGCGTCGCAAGCACACTACACGTCATCTGGTCCTTTGCGATACTTCCTTCCCTCACTCCAGTGATCCTGTCTCTCATGATACCTTCAATGTCAAGCCTGATTTTCTACTCGTCGACACATCTTCGGAAACTCCTCCTCCCCTCGAGCTCGGGACCCGACCAAACTGGGCACAATGCCTTGCGTTCTTTGAAGTCAAAGCAAGCGAGTATGATGGCCCTGGGCGTGGTCAAAGGACCCAGCACGGCGTGACGGATACCCTCAGCCAGGGCGTGGACTATGCTCGTATTCTGCTCTCTTCTCGACCCTTCCAGCTCTACGTCTTCGGTATCTTCTTCTGTGGAACCAAATACCAAATTGCGTACTTCGATCGCCGAGGTGTAATCCTTTCACCAGAGCATGACCTGTTTGAGGATCTTACCTCGTTCGTACACATCGTTGTCCGCTTGATCGTCGACATGACCCTGGTCGACCTTGGAAAAGACCCCACCGTGGAGCTCATCGAGCCCTCTTCCACACAGACCCAGGCCAGAATCAGTCAACGCCGCGAGCAGTCTGGATCCAGCCAAGTCTTTGAGTTCCCTCAGTTCTCCGTGAAGTTTGGGCCTGAGTCCAAGCTGTCTGGCCCTGGCAATCAACTGAATCAGGCTGCTGATCTGCACAAGAGGACTTGGACCACACAGGGCATGTACATCTGGTCTTCCCACTCCTATCTAGGCCGTGGTACAAGTGTCTTCCAAGTCGCACAACATTCCCAGGCCGGGAAAGTCGAACGGCACGCCATCCTAAAGACTGCATGGAGGTCCGCGGAGCGGAGAAGCGAATCGTACATCTACGCAAAAATCCGTGCCATTTTCCTCGAGTCTGGTCAGCAACCGGAGCAGATTGAGGGTATTCCTACGGCCTTGATGGGTGAAGACGTAGTAGTCGGCGATCCTCCGACTTCGAGGATGTTGTCTATCCACTTCTTGAGGGATAAAGACAGGACTCCCTCTCTTTGCAGTGGTCTCGCCGCCAAGGACTGGATTCTGCATCGCGTGGTCATCAACGACGTTGGAAAGCCGCTCTGGAAATACTCTTGTGGGGAGGAACTGATCCGCGCGCTGCTAGCGGCCCTCAACGGTGAGTAGCTAGTACTACCCTTTCCGGACTCGTTACCCCGAAGTCGTCCACCACTGACCAGAGACTCTGGTCATACAATGTGCATCACCGGCTGGCAGGGCATAAAGCGCTTGCGGACAGGGGAATCCTCCATCGTGACATCAGCCCTGGTAACATCCTCATCAAATTGAGAACGGAGGAGCAGGCTATCCCATTGCCAAGCACTGG
The DNA here is from genome assembly GCA_022606195.1 of Trametes polyzona. Taxonomy (NCBI): domain Eukaryota; kingdom Fungi; phylum Basidiomycota; class Agaricomycetes; order Polyporales; family Polyporaceae; genus Trametes; species Trametes polyzona. The sequence continues at coordinate 352,993 of JABYQF010000001.1, read as the reverse complement.
CACAGTCACCAGGGCAGCTATCGCTCGCAGTGAAGCTCCCCCTATCTTGACCGGCATAGATCCACAAGAGGCGACCGGATTCCTGACCGACTTCGAGTATGCATCCCTACCAAATGATGATGATTGGGTGAACCCACAAGATATAGACTCTATCAAGAACGCTGGAATGTCGGTGAGTCACCACACAACCCCAGATGTCATGTTCTCGATGCCGTGCCACGACGGCCGCGGGATATCGCAATATGAGAAAGGTATGGATTCTCACTCCGAGGGTACCACAGGGTACCGCAATGTTCATGGCAAGCGAGGTACTGCACCTCATCAATTCGTCGGGAGATCACAAGGTCCAGCGGACGGTGTCTCACGATCTCCAGTCCTTCCTTTGGACGATCCTATATGTTGTATTCAAGCACACCATGGACTCGTTGGAGCGAACGAAGGGTCCAAAGGGGTTCCAGCGTCAGATATTCGAGGAGGAATATCACCAGATGTTCTCAGCAATCAGTGTGAAAGGCTTAATCGGCCTCAGGTTCCAACGACTCAAATCGTCCAGCAGCCAAGATGTGCAGATTACTCCGACGGTCTCGGTACCGGAGGAAATCGAACATCTCATGCGATATCTTGCACATACAGACCCTATCCTCATCGACCTGATCGACACCACCTGGAATCTCCTAGCAAGCTGTGAACCTCTTGCCACTGAACGTCCATTCCGGCCGCTGCCAGCGGCAGACCTAGCAAAGACCTCGCTCTACCTTCCTAAGCAACCCTCGCCGCTACGCGCCACTACGGCCGAACAGCCCAATATAGTATCTTCCCAGACGGCGCAAACTCTGCATCACGACGCGCTCACTGTGATGCTCAAGGGCCTTCTCACTAGGATTGACCGGGACCGCGCCGAAGGGAGTACACAAGTGCCGGAGCCCGAGGGGGACGAGCTGGACCCGGGATCAGACTCGGAGTCGGACTCTGAGATTCCCAAACCGAAGCCGGACCCAGTCGCACGCCCGGACTCGCCTTTGCACTTCGGGGGTGGAGTAGACTCAGACGACGACGACGACAACGCCGCCAACGACGACGCCAATCGCGGCACGGCCAACGACGACGGCAGGCAGGCGGACGATCACCGTGACTTGGAGGGTGTGGAGGATGACGAAGACGAGGCCGACGAGGCCGTGAAGCAGAACCAGAGCAAGGTCAAGATCACGGCCGCGGCCAAGATCACGCCCAAAGCACAGGCCGAGAGCGGCTCCGGGAAGCGTAGCGAGGAGCAGAGCACGAGTAAGGGGAAAGGGGCGGTGACGGCGACGGGGTCGGGGACGGCGGGGGCGAGCGGCGGTGTCGAAATCAAGAGCAAGGTCAATAGCAAGAGCAAGACGAAGGGAAAGAGCGAGCGACAGAACAAGAGCAAGAAGTAGAGCACAAGCGAAGCGTCGGCGTATGGTAGACAGGACTGAAGGAGCACGTCCACGAGCCTGAATTTGTTTGTACGATACACGGTGAAGTTTTGCGTCTGAGCCTCATGCCTGTAGTTCCGGTATCTTGTATCCTGCTTGTGTGTTCATGTCTCCGAGATCCATGTATTTATTGACGTGAGTGAGCAATCGATTTGCATATTTATTATAACGACTGACCCGATGGAGCATCCAACCTGTTGCGCCGTCCACGCTCGACTGCAGAACGACGCACACCTCCATTGTCGGATACGTTCCCGAGGTCTGGTCAAGATATGCCAAGGCAGGCGAACAGGTGAGTACAAGAAAGAGGCCACGACGACGAAGCAGCCTCGTGAGCAGTCGCTCCCATTGCCGTCACAACCCATTATGCTGCCGCACAGTCCACCCGTCGAACACGATAGAGCGGAAACGATTACGAGAGAAATCCAAGGATACATCGAGTCTACCTGTACAAGCGCGGTGATACATGGTCCCTTGCAGGGCATATTGACACTCAACTTCCCGCAGTAGCGGCGAAAGTCAACGTCTCGAGGCGGCCGCGACCCTTGCACTCCTTCTGGAGGAGGTCGTTGAGAACCCGGAATTGACTGGGGTCGATGAGTAGGATCTGGGGCCGCCGCGGACGATCAGAACCCGGTGCGAGTCGTGGAAGGGAGGAGATAAGGTCTACTCACCGCTTCCCAGTCATCAGAGCCCTGCTCGTCTTTCTCGACGCTGTCGGCGCCCCCCAGGATCTTCGACTTGAGCTTCTCCACGTCTGCGGCGGGGAGGGAGACACGGACGCGCATCCTAGCGCGCTGTATGGGTAGCTTGGAGTTCGTCTGCAAGAGCTTGATGCACTCCGACACCTGCCAATGCGTTCAGCGGGCGGCGATCTACGAGCAGGGTTGGCTGGGCTCGTACCTGCGATTTCGCGTTCTTGCCTGGGCGGACACTGAAGCCCGCCTCCGTCATGGCTTTGTCGATGACGCCGACAGGATACGGTCGTTGCGTCTCCGGGTCGACGCACTTTTCGGCTACGAGAGTCGCGATCTCACGGCGGACGGAAGAAAGGTCGTGCTCGCGCTCCTTGTCGCCCACTTGCAGTTCGCCCTTCTTGAGGATCTGGAGCGCGATCTTGGCGATAAGCCTCCGTAGGAGAACGTGCACACGCACCTCTTTGACGATGGTGTTTGTGTCCGTGGTGCCGAACGCCTTCTGCAGGTCCTGACTCTTCGCGAGCTCGCCCTTGGAGACGTTTACGAACACGTTCGCGATCTGGAGGACGTCGTCGATGTCGGTCTCAACACCACTGCGCCATTCCTGCACTTTGTTCTTGTAGCATGCGATCTCGAAGCGTTTGCCGCCCTTCTTGAGGCGGACGACGGAGACATTCGTGAGCCTGGGGCAGGACTGTTAGGCGTTCAGCTGCGCGGACCCAGCAAACAGCAAAGAGGCACACTTGATCTGGTTCGATGGTTGGTTGATTTGCATACCGTCGTGGTCGTTGTGGTCGATGATGAGGAGATGGGGGTTGAGATGAGAGTGAATTCTACTCTATTAAGAATGGATATGTATGACGTTAAAGCAATAGATTGTAGACTACCAATGACCTGTTGTATGTAAGACTAAGGTAGGCAATTACACTTGTTGCCGAATTACATGGCCGAGCGCTTCGCATCTCAAGAGCCTCCTCCGCCCAAACGCTTCGTAAATATGATACTGTAAGGGCGCATATACATTTTTGAATGCACACTGAAGTCTTTAAGTCATGCATACGATGAGTTGTTAGTGCTGGTGGGTTAGTGTTGCACGTTTGTGCGATGCCGGACTCAGGCCGTGGTCAACCTTCACTGCACGAGTGTCGAGTGTCTAGTAGAGTTGCGTCTATCTATAATCTTGTCCTTCATGTTTTTGGGGGGAGGGGGGCAAGGAAGCGAGCATGGACTTTTCGAGGTTTTCGACTTCATCGCGTAGGTTGCGCGAGTGGCAACAGTTGTGCTTAGAATCGCTTAGAATGCGGGGCCGGGTTCAGGTACGACTCAGTTTCCGTTTTGGGCGGAGACACAGCCTGCACTCTGCGATCACTTGGCACACCTCCCCCATCGCAAGTACCCTATCCCTTTCCTTGTTGTTCTCTTCCACTATCAAACCGCGTCTCTGCGTGTCATTTCCTTGGTCCTCAACATATACGACAAGCGAGGAGCGAGGCAGCGCAGTGAGACATGAAAGGCATACAGAAGGCGTTTGCGCGGTACGTGTGGCTGCGGTTCAGACAGACGTGCGATGTTGACAGGGCATACAGGACGCCGCATATGTTGTCCTCCAAGGTCGGCATGACGAAGAGTATGTCTGAACGTATACCCACTCGCCTAATCTCGCTGATCGTCTACGCACCCGACCGGCGATCTACCGGATACTCGCCTTACCCGTAAACAGAGTCTACCGATCCAGAATTCGACGACTACGCTCGCAGGTTCGAATCCATAGAGAAGGCGACCGAGAAGCTGCTCAAGGATAGCAAGGCGTACACGGAATCTGTCACCAACCTCTTCACGCACGGTGCCGACTTCGCTACCCGCTTTGCCACCATCTTCCATCCCCTGGGGAGCGAATACGGAATAGAGTCCAAGCACCCGGAAGCGGAGCATACCATCAACAACGTCGATGGCTATGTAGCAGCCATGGAAGAGCTGAAGTCGTCGGTAGTACCCGAACTGGAGCTCATCGACAGCCGCATCGTTGGCCCTATCAAGGAGTTCCAGGGCATTCTGAAGGCTATCAGGAAGAGCATAACAAAGCGAGAACACAAGGTGAGCATGATAGCCTTACAATGCGACCCCCGACTCAACAGCAGTGGTCCCGCCCGCCGCAGCTCGTCGACTATGACCGCTTCAACAACTCCTTGACTAAGCTCCGAGACAAGAAAGAGAAGACCTTGAACGACGAGAAGAATCTATTCAAGGTCTGTCTCTCTGAATATCAAACATTCCGTATCTGGCCTCTGACGCGTGGGTGCAGCTGGAGCAAGACTTTGAGATCGCATCCACGGAGTACGACTACATCAACACCGCTATGAAGAACGAGCTGCCCCGATTCTTGGTGCAAGCGACCCAATTCATCGACCCTCTGTTTCATTCATTCTACTATATGCAGTAAGCCGTGCGAAGTATCGTAGGCGGTGATGAGCACTGACGCGACTGTAGGCTGAATATCTTTTACCTTATGCTGGAGAAGCTTAATGGCTTTGCAGAGGGCAAGTTTGACGTCTCTGTGCCGGCGGCCCAGATTACCAGTGACTACGAGGCGCAGCGTGGCGATGCGCTCGAACGTATCGAGGCCCTCAATATCACGAAGCGTCTCATCTCCACCGGTACGCTGACATTAGTCGTTGACGTCGTATCATATTCGACGCCCTGACACCTGCCACTCAGCCCGTATGGTACAAAGTCAACGTGGCCTTGCACCCCCCTCCTCCCTAGGGCGATCACCGTCCACCTCCACCACCGGGAGCCGCTCTCCCTCTTCCTCGACGTTCTCCAAGAAGCCCGCACCGCCCCCGCCCTCCGCGTCCGCGGCGCCACCTCCGCCGTACTCACCCCCCGCACCAAGTGCGAACGTCTCGCTCGCAGGGAAGAAGGCGCCGCCTCCACCCCCACCACTCAAGCCAAAGCCAAAGCCAGCGGCGCAGTACGTCGTCGCGCTGTACGACTTCGCCGCGCAGGCCGACGGCGACCTCGACTTCAAGGCGGGTGACAGGATCGAGGTCATCGAGCGCACGGAGAGCACGGAGGACTGGTGGACCGGCCGGCTCAACGGCCGGACGGGCGTGTTCCCAGGTACGTTTCCTGGAATGTCGGCGAGTGCCTCATTGTGAGAGCGTGCGTTGACTGGTCTGTGCAGGGAACTATGTACAGGATACGTGAGCCGCGGGATCGCGCGGGGCTAATCCCTCGGCCCGGACGACACGTCGCGAGAAGAATACCACTGTGTAGCGAGTGTGGAATTGTTGTTTCGATAATGGAATCGTAGGTGGTTCAAGCCACACGCCGACTGTGCAATGTCGCAGCAACCCCCGCAATAGCAGATCGGTGTGTCGACAGGACTGCGGATGCGCAGGCAACAGACACCTTCCCCCTCCATCGAACAACCCCTCGACTGCGCCGTCGACAAGAAGCAGGACGAGACTGCGCGATTGCGCACTCGGAACACAGATGCAGCCACGGATGCGGTCTGCTGCAGGCCATGCGAATACCGCCATGACTCGAGATGACTTCAGGTCACGATCCAACCTCGGGCGCAGTCATGATTAGGGGGAAGCGCGTTGCGTCCATAGGCAGCATACCGGTAAGTTACCGCGCGGCTTCCCTCTACACTACCACACCGCGCGGTTGCCTCGAGGTGGCCGACCGAGTACAGCCGTTGCGTATTACCGCAGGGAAACGTGCCCTCAATGCCATTCGTCCACATTTCCCGAGGCTGATCGACGTGTACGAACGTCTTCCCCCGCTGGGATGCGAAAGTCTGCCGTCATAGCTGATGCCTCGCAGAATCAATGGATCCCTGACGAGACTGGTGGAGGCCATGCACGGACGTTTTGCACAGTGCGGTGTGGTCTGACGCCTCATGCATCGTCGCGCAGGGTGGGGACCAGCGGTCGCTGTGACCCACGCACAAGTGGGCAATGCATCAGGCCCCCGGATCGGGCAAGGACGCATCCTTCTGGGGCGAGGACCTGCAGTACCTGTGTTGAGCTGTTTGGCTTCCATACACACGCGTGGCTGTCTATCGGCCTGGATTCCCATGGCGCACTGGGGATGGTTATATACCCTGTGCGTACGTCCTGGCTACCCATCTCTTCTCTCTTTCAACCACCACCCAGCATCAGCATCCTCTCACTGCTTTCCTCTACCCATACCATGCATGCCTCGTACAACCCCACCGAATGCCAAGAATACGAAACTGCCTCGGCGGAGGAGATTTGGAAGTACTGGCCATCGCAAGACGACGACGCCTTGCGCGACGACAACCCCATGTTTGGCACGTATTACAATTCTCCCTCTTCCACTCCGGAGGCGTACCCCCTCTCGCCTTCAGCGCCCGAGGTCACCTCGAAGCCGCCGATTGTTTCCGGCGCTGCCCCATCATTTTACTATCATCCTGTTGCCGTTCCTAAGCCTTCGTCCGATCATCATACCATCGATGCAGTCGCGTCCTCGTTCTCCCTCTACCAGCAGGAGCTGCTACAGTGCTTTGCAGACCGTGTTGTAGCAGTTCCCGCTCCCGGTAGTACGAGCACGCGAACGGATGGCTTCGGTTCCATGTTGGATAGTTCCTGGCCCGCTGGTATCCCCGGGTCACAGCCGTACCTGGAACCGGTCGCCCCGCCTACCCAACCTGCGGTGCTACCGGTGGTTCGGAACAATACGAACTGGGAGCAGAAATCCCCGCCGCTAAGTGGTGTCGCAGACATGCTCGTTTGCCCATACGCGTCCGAGGGATGCAAGTATCAAACGTGTAAGGCCCTTCTCTACTTCCTTAGCGCCGCCCGGCTCTGGGCTTGAGGCCCGGTTGGGAGTCTCACGATGCTTTTTGACACATGTCTATGTAGCTTCGCACCGACGATATAACCTCGAGCAACATATCCGCGGCGTGCACCTTGGCGAGCGACCCTACCCGTGCCCCGATCCGGACTGCACAGAGTCGTTCAAGCGCTCGCACGACTGCAAGCGGCATTATATCTCTTTCCACACGGACGAAGGGTCGCCTCGGCGCAATTGAACGGCCGCACGCCATTATTATCTGGTGTGCAATACACTTTTCATATTCATATCCCCTAACCCCGCCCATCTGGCATATCCTGCCGCCTTTCTTGCGACATCGTATCCGTAGAGCCTTTGCTGACGCGCCGAGCAGGCATTCCCCGGGTCGCGCCAACCAAGTAGCATGCCGTTCTTCGGGTCCTGCGCCCACCGCGCGCGTTCAGCCTCTACGGCTCTCGACGCGCTCGTCGGTGTGGGACCTGCAGTGAAGGACGTCATGCATTTGATCGACGAGACAAGGACGTGCGTGCGCGGTCGTCGGGGGCTGTGCTCCGGGACCCTTACTACTACGAGGGACCGGAGTGTTAGCCCCCGCTGGCGGTGCATGCGCTTGGAACTAGTGTCCGCTTCTCGGTTTTCCCGCCTTCCGTTATGGTTGCGTATTGTTGTCTGCGATGTATCCTCGCCGTATCGCTATCGCCCGACGCCTGGTGTGTTCGCTGCCTGCGCTACGTATCTATGTATGTGGTTCGCGTTACGGCCTTTGCTCGAGTTTTCGTACATGCCACCCCGCCCGTACCACCTCCATCCCGGGCCGCTTTGCCCCCGCTCCGTCACGATACATTTCTTTGATAGACTCGGTCTCACTTCACGACGTAGCCCTACCCTCGCTTCCTATAGATCTGCGACTCCCTGCTCTACATCTTGGTCTGCTCAGCTCGACACTGCGCGGAAACTGTCGTGCTGACTCCTGTGCGATGGTGACCGCGATGACGGTCAACGCGAACGGCATCCCAGGCAGTCAGTGACTGGTATGTACATGTAGAGTCCCTCATTGGGAGACACAGACACAGCCGCATCGGGAAACAGGATCTAAAGAACAGCTCAGCGGGCTAAGCTATAGTATCCGAAGAACAGACCGTCCTTAAGGAATATTGATGCCGCTGCAGAGTACCAGTCCTTCTGTCGCCAGCTGGTCTATATGGGAAGTATTGGGTTGTTTCTGCCTCCGATGCCGGGGTGAGTGCGGTTTTTATCGTTCGTCGAAAGGGGACGGAGACCGCGACGCCTCCGAGTCAAACTTCGTGTGCGACGACTGCCACGACTCCAAGCTCCTCATCGTCGCTTATCACGAACGCAGGAAATTAATATATATAAACCCTTCTCCCATTTTGCCGGGATGGTACTGCTGCCTCAACGCCGGTACGTCTCGAGCAATATGAATCGTCATCATCGTAGGTGTGCTGTGCGGCAGTGCTGAATTCCGAACACATTTCTGAGACGACTTCATATGCATGTGCCGTGTGCTCTGCCAGGGGTAGTCTCCCCTAGGCAGACGTCCGTTGTGCAAGCACATGCCAGGCCTGGGCGTCGATCACTCTTCAACCCCACAGGCTGATAACAAGGCCCGCGAATGTAGGCTCGAGATCATCGAAAACCTAAGCTAGCATACACACATCACGTCGAGCGTGAACCACATAACCAACGACCACGAAATGATTGTACATGCGCGTACGATTGCCCGATGATCCTACATTGTACGAAGATATCCAGACATGAAAAATCTAGAGACAAATGAGATAGAGCGGGGGCGAGCGAGGGACTGTGAAAGCACGACACAAATACACAGCAAAGGATACAGCATGGGCCGCACATGGTATGTAATCACCAGCACCGCTTGGAGAGGGCCATCGTACACACCCCATACTTCAGACTAACCCGAACAAAAGCCAGAAGAGACTATCCACAGCACCCACCGGTACGCACCGTCGCCTCTCCCTTCTCGGCCGCAGGCCGTCCACCCTCGCGCTCTTCCTCCCCATCCTCCAGACCGGGTCCGCACCCCGCGCACTCGTCGCCACACGCGCACCGCCCTTCCGGGCATCCACACCCGCCCGGACAATTGCACTCGAGCTTCGGGATCGCGACGAGCCCGAACGCCGCCCTCCGCGCGCCGCCCGCGCCCGCCGAGTCGCCAGGATTGGCCCCACTCGAACTCGCACCGGCACCTGCGAAGAGGTCCGGAGGGTAGACCCGCACATCCGTCGGGTCGAGCGCGCCCGGGCGGGCGCGTCGCGGATACGCCGGAGGAGGCGGGAGAGCAGCCGCGCGCGCGAAGAAGGCGTCGATCGAGCTCGTCCCCGCCTTCGCTTGTCCTTTCGCGTTGGGCTGCTGCGTCGCGGACGACGGGGAGAACAGCGACGAGGCCAGAGAGGCGGAGGTGAAGCCGCCCTGGGACGCTGCGAACGCGGCCTGGGGGAGCTCAACGCCGCCCTCACGGTCGACGCAGATCCCGCAGCTGCCCTCGGCGCAGTCTTCGAAGTCGTGCGAGGCGTGCGCCTCGCCGCGATGCTTGATGCAGCCGGGACATGCGCAGTCGGTGCCACAGCAGCATTCGGGCGCGGCGTAGGAGATGACCTGCCGCAGCGGCGGGATCGGCGGGAACGCGGGAGGCGCACTTGAAGACGACGTGTCGGAAGCGAAGAAGGGCGACGTCGAGAAGAGCGGGGGCAGGGTTGTGTCGTCGAGCGCTGGAGCCGAGGGGTGTGCATGTTGCGGCACGTGCGATGCGTCCTTGTGTCTCTTGGCCTTCGGCGAGGGAGGGCGGGACGATGGCTGGCTCGAGCAGCATCCTCGGGACCGTTTCTGGGTGCTGTCTTCTTGCGGGATGACGGCACTCGAATCTATTTGCACCGGCATTATCGTCACTGGCAATGCCGGGGAAACCGGCGCGGCCGGGATGTCGTTGCCACAGCAGAACATCGCTGCCTGAGCGAGCGCGGCAAGCCCGCCATTCGCCGCCACGGTTCGGGGAGCGGCGCGTTCGTGCCCACAGGTGCAAACCGAAGCATCTTTCCCGCCACACCTGCAGAGATTCACCGATCTAGAGGCCGACGGACCCGGCGGAAGGATGTCCTTGATCCCATTCGGAAGAGCAGGTGCGATGGGCTTGAATCTCCGGGCTGTCAATTAGGGGATCGCGATGAGATCGGTAACCTTGTGCACGAATGAAGCAGGCACGCACCTTTCGCCTTCGGAGCCGCCGCACCCCCTTCGGCGCCCGTCTTGGGCGCCAACGCCTGCAAGGACGGACCGGGCTGAGACGAACTTGCAGCAGGCGCGGCGGTGCAGGTGCACTTGGAGTGCATCCGCTTCGTCTTTCGGAGCTCGCGGCACTTGTCGCACTGCGAGACCGGCCGCCCCTTCTTCTTGATCTCGAACAGCGGCCGATCGGTGTGTTGGCAGCTCGACGAGCGGTGGCCTTTGATGCACGACTCGCTGCAATCCCGGCAAAACGTAGGGTGAGTACGGTAATCATGCGTGCGGCAGCAGGAGCTTCGACCGACCAGGCGAACTTCTTGTCGTTTACATACACCTGCCGCGCGCTGTCAGCGGGGCCGCGAGAAGGGCGTCATGGGGCTCTGGCGTACCATTGAAAGCGGATCGTAAGTCGTATGTAAGGAGCCTTTACAGCTTCTTCCTCTCGGTCCCGATCCCGGTAATAGCTAGGAGATACTGTTGATCCGCTGTGTTGCTGGAACACAGTTGGCATTTCAGCTGCTCGAAGGGGAGCATTCATGACATCAGGCGGACTCACGATGGCTTACGATGATGCACAAATAAGTAAGGGGCGAGACAACTAACTATTTCCGCCCGCGATTGAGGCTCCGCGACACCGAGGTCCGAGGCCCAGATCCAAGTAGGAGATCGCCGGCGTTTGTAGAAGGTTGAAGAGGAGTCTGCGCAGGTCCCCAGGTATGTCGACCGCCACAGCAGCGGAGAGGGCGAGGAGGAGGAGCGGGAGGATGATGGGGGAGTGTGGGAGAGCGTATAAGAGCGCGGCGAAAGCAGACGAGGCCGCTCACCGGACCTCTCTCCTGATCGCGACTGGAGAGGTACCTGTCACACCGTGTCACACCACGTTAGGCGCGTTCCCGCCGTGAGAGGCCTCGCAGCAGATGAAGCTTCGCAGCTCGCCATGAGAAGATCTGCGTCATCGTCTCTCAGAAATAGCAGGGGACCCTGAAAGTCTCTGCGCGAACGAGTTACGACAACCTCTGCAAAAATATCCGTGTCAATTCATTCGAGTCCCCACTCGAAGGCAGCTGCCTGAGAGTTCCCGGGAATGGCACTCCGCCCTCACCCGGGTGCCGAGATGTGCGGGGAGGCTACTATGAGCCTGTACGTCCGGCTTTGCAGGCAGGGCGTCCGAGCAGATCTCAAGCTTGTGGTCGTACTGATGCAGTTGAGGCAGGGAATCATGTCATTCGAGACCGGACCCACTCTGACGCCTTCAAGTCACGCCGAGGGCATTCGGCGACAGGACGGCGTACTATTAGGGTGAGGCATTAAGTCAAATGCCTCACATTCCACCCCACCAACAGCAAAAGAGGCTCAGGCGGCTAGTACCATCCGTCGCCATCTCAATTGAGTGTCCTCAGCCCCTGAAGTCGAGTAGCATCCTTCTCGACGGTCAGATGTCTGCTTGGGACATACGACGGACACACCTTCTGGTTCGCGTAAATGCCGTAAGGCCCCACTCTAGTATATATGGGGGTATATACCTGCGCCGCGGGGCCGACAGGCATCTTCGCCTCGTTATGCACTACAACGAAGTATTCCCAACGCGTAAGGACCCGGACGGTATTCAGACACTTAACTAACGACAAGAATGGCTTGCACAGCTGCTGTACAGTTGATTAAATTTCCGACTTCTGAGCGGCGACAGGTATCTACACATGATTATCAGTCACGAAATGAGTGGGAGAGCGGCAACACGGTGAAGAAGACACCAAGGCTTATCCCTAGTGGCTCGATCGGCAGTGCACGTGGATCGAGTGAAGTCTAGTACGCCCATGTAAAGAACAGGGTGCAAAAGCTCTATGATCTCGTAGAGGATGTGCTCTACCTACGCAAGCGCTTGTGCATTCTATAGTACTTGGTGCACTATACCAGCGGCGTACCAATGTCTATGTCTATCCGTCATAGGCGCGATTATCATTAGGGCCAGTCACGGTACCAGGTATCCTTTGTTTCACCGCGCATGGGGGATAAATCAGGGCACGCGGTGAGCTATACGGTAGTACGCATATTGAGAGGTTCTTGCTCTATGGAAGCTCTGTTTTGAGCGACAAAGGAGCGACAAGGGCCACATAGGGCGTCCCTCGGCGGGAAGCCGCACCAGAGCTACCGCACGCGGCCTTGTGCAAGAAGCATGTACGAAACACTCTCTCTTCCAAGCTCTTCTTGTTACCCGAGCTCACGAGCGGGAGCAGACGGACGGCGGCGTGGGGATCAGCCATCCTCGAGTGTAAGTCTTGTGGGCGCCGAGCATAAAATATACAATTCACGATACAGACAAAACATCCACATCGAAAGATACCAGGAACAGCCGCTAGATGCCCACACGGCGGCGGGGCGTCGCGGACACCCGTGCGCCCGCACCAACGCCCGTGTGCCGCGGCGTGCCAGGCACGATGATCTTCGAGCTGCCCGAAGACGTCTTCGCGGCCAACGCCTCCTCCTGCGCCTTTTTCGCGGACCTAGACGAGCAGGCCATTCAGTTAAATCTCGTTACGGGACACGCCACCATCACAGGGCAGCAGCAGTATCAGTACTCACTCTTCGCGCTGGCGCGCCATCTCGGTCTCGATCTCGGCCTTCTTCGAGAACTCGCGGTCCGCCTTGCGCCGGTTCCCGCGCTCGTCAAAGTTCTTCTCCTTTACGGAGTAGAACACGGATCCCAGCTCGGCTGCATGGGGGTGCGGCGGCGCGATGGTGAGCGATGCGGATGTCAGCAGGCACAAGAGTACGACGTACCAAGCCAGTAGGCATCGACGGCAGTGACTTGCGTCATGTATTCTTTGGAGGTGAGGATGAGCTCATGGTACACGACGTACGTGGGCGTGTCTGTCGAAGTTGTCAGCGTGGAGATTCGGCCGTCTAGAATGCGGATTAGACTCACAGCCCAAGCCGTACAGGGCACTCGTGGGGTGAAGATGGGTTGGCAGGCCCGTACGGATGTTGACGAACTCGCCGATACCCTTCACACGCGCCGCCTGGTGGAAGTACCCGGCAGTGATCGCTTTCCTGTGGCCGCGGTCAGCCCTACTCCATAGCTTTCCACGCAACTGGTACACGTACCTGATAACGTCGAAGTCCGTCCCGGCCGAGATAATCTCCATCTTCTGGAACTTCATGATGTCCTCCAGCTGCGCGCGCACCTCGCGGGCCTTTCTGAGCAGCTTCGGGTGCAAGAAATGGCGGAGCGCCCAGTCGTCGCGGTACCCATGCGCCTTCCACTGGTTGAAGACGTTCAGGAGCGTGAGGTGGTCGCTCTCGGGCACGTTGAACTTCTCGCGCGCGGCGTCCGCCTCCTCCTGGCGCTCCTTCGGGCGGTAGAACACGCTCGGGACGGAGAGCATCGAGACGATTGTCAGCATCTCCGCCGAGCACCGGTACTCAACCGACTGGATAAGCATCTTCGCCATGCTCGGCTCCATCGGGAACTCGCTCATCTTCCGCCCGATGGGCGTGAGGTCCCCGACGTTGTCCAGCGCTCCGAGCACCCAGAGCTGGTACATCGAGTTGAGCATGTTTGCCTGTGGCGGCGGGTCCATGAAGTCGAACTCCAAGAGGTTCTTCACCCCGAGCGACTTGAGCAGTAGCACGGTGTTTGCCAGGTTCGTCCGCTGGATCTCGGGGATGTTGTTCGGGAACATCTCGTTCCGGTACGCCATCTCCGTGTACAAGCGGTAGCAGAACCCGCTACCGGTGCGTCCAGCACGACCCGTCCGTTGGTTGGCGTTTGCCTGACTGATTGGTGTGATTTGCAAGGCGTCCATACCAACCTTCGGGTTGTAGACCTTCAGCTTGGAGTAACCGGCATCCACGACATACAGAATACCATCGACTACACGTATGATGATGAGGATGAAGACGTTCGTTCAAAGTGACAACGTGCATACCTGTCAGCGAGGTTTCCGCGATGTTGGTGGCCACGATGACTTTTCGTCGGCCATCCGGTGTAGGTTCGAAGATCTTGGCCTGCAGATCGGCTGGCATCTGCGAGTAGATAGGCAACACCGCTAGCGGCGCAGGATCGTCCAGTTGAGACAATCGCTCTGGCGGGCTGCGTCAGATGCCATACCATACCAGCTCATGCCGTCTAGCTTACCTTGTACAACCTGGCAAGTGACCTCAATATCCTCCTGTCCGGTCATGAAGACCAGGATATCGCCAGGAGGAAGCGATAGGTGGATCTGCAACACCTGCTTGACTGCGCTGTCCACGTAGTCCTCACAAGGCGACTTCGAGTGGAAGATCTCGACGGGGAACGTCCGACCGGGAATAGTGAAGCATGGCGCGTTGCCGTAGAATTGGGAGAACTATGTGCGAGAATAGGGTGAGAACGATCTGCGCCTTCTTGCACGATCAGAGAACTCACCTTCTCCGCGTTCATCGTCGCCGATGTGACGATCAGCTTCAGGTCTCTCCGCCGAGATAGGACTGGAAAACCGTTAGAATGGTTATTACAACAAGTGTTGGGCGACATACTCTTCCGGAGGAGACCCATGAGTACATCCGTGCTCAACGATCGCTCGTGCGCCTCATCGAGGATGATGACACTGTATCGGTCGAGGTCTCCTTCGTTTAACGACTCACGGAGGAGGACACCGTCCGTCATGTCTGCAAAATGTCCGTCAGTACAAGCTAGATCGAGGGGATACTACCGGTGCACATACACTTGATCTTCGTCTCTGGCGACGTGCAGTCCTCGAAACGAATGGCATAGCCGACAATTGAGCCAAGTTTGCACTGCAAGATGGTTTAACGAAGTCCAGTCTACCATGTGAGGGGAGCCGACTTGCCTCCATCTCCTCACTGACACGCTTCGCGACGGACATAGCGGCCACACGACGAGGCTGCGTACAACCAATGATACCGTACGAGCAATAGCCATCCTCGTAGAGGAACTGCGCGAGCTGTGTGGTTTTCCCGGAACCGGTCTCACCAACGACAACGATCACTATAGTATACCCGTGAGCAGAGTCGCCCAACTGAGTGAGAAGGGGGGGCACACCTTGGTTCTCCCGGATGACCTTCATCAGCTCCTCTCGGCACGCGAAAGCAGGGAGGTACTCTCGCTGCTCCTTGAGCGTTCTTGTACGGGCGAACGTGCTGACGCCAGTACCCGTCTTCAAATGCGAGGCGAATTTCGAGTCACCTTTGTAGTCCTCCTCCTTTTCGTTCTTCGCCTTAGCTTCGGCTTCGGCTGTGGTACGTCGGCATATGCAACACCGCACGAACGAAAACGAACAGAGAAACGGAGACTACGTGAATGTCCAATCCAAACAGCCATGTATCGGGGGTGAGAAAGGCACTTACCGTCGGCTTCGGCCTCCTCGTCCTTGACACCCATGATGTTACCCAGCTGAGTGCCACCAAGAGCAGCAAGTTTCGCAGCGGCCTTCGCGCGCTCGGCTTGCTCACGCTTCTCTTTGACAAGCGCGCTACCTTTTCGAGAGAACACCGCCATGTCGCTCGTAGGGTCGCGGACGGGGTTGATCGGTTCGAGTTGCTTCGTGAAGACGGTGCGACCGTCCAGGAAGGGCGGCTTGAGGTCATGTACCATAACGTGCACTGTCGATTCCGACTCGTCCTCGAAGTCCAGGTCGATCTCCTTGCGGGTGGCAACACCAGACGTAAGCATCCGATTAGCTTCCCACAGATCGTTGTCCGCATTCTGCAAGGAATAACGGTCAGCACGCCGTATATCAAACATTACAGTGTGTACGCACGTATTGTGCCTGGCGCGCAGAGATCTTCTTGACCTGCTTCTTGGCTAACTGCTCCTCCTTGACTGCAGCGAGGTCGTCGTACTGCGCAAGCGGGTTGTACTCTTCATCTCCAACCACGCCGCTCTCCTCCGCACCCATATACCAGTCACGGTCCAGCCGTATCTGCTCTTCCTCCCACTCGCGCGCATCGATGCCCAGGGCACCATCACCCTCGTCTGATCCCGGAGAGCCGCCACGCCGAGGAGTGGGAGCATCCCACCGTCTATTGCGCGAGCTACTCGGACCGCCAGGTGAAGGTGGTCGTCGAGGTGTGGCATCCCATGACGCGTTTGGAATGCGTACACTAGGCATGTCTTCGCCTCTGCGACTTCGCTCAGAGCGGGGTGTGGCGTCCCAGCCTCTGCGGTCGCCGCCGTTGTCCCGCCGGTCGCGGTCTCGTTTATCGTACGGGCGGTCACGGTTCAATCGCTGCTGGAAGTCTCCTAGGCCACGAGGCCCATCGTTCCGGCGGTCATTCTTGGCCGTGATACCCTCTGTGCAGTAGTATAAGCATGCATTTCTGTGCCAATATCACCCCTACTCACCTCGTGCACGTCTGCGCTCCTCCAACTTCTGGCGCGCAACGTCCGAGAGACCACCGGGATGAGACGGCGTCTCCTCTCCTCGTTGTCGCATATGCGACATCCGCGACGCAGGCATTGCAGGAACTATGCCCCATTAAGTGCATGAGCCGCAGCGCATTGCCTGAATAGAACATACCCTTGAAGAATGGCTCGTCCCCGTCATCGTCCAGCCGGGCTTTCTTCCGGCTCCCCTCACCATTCGCCGCTGCCGCGGCTGCCCTCTTCTCTTGAGCTAACCGATCAAGGCCAAGCACAGACGCGCGGGGTGTGGGCGGCGCCAGAGGTTTGGTAGGCTGCTTGAATGTATGCCTCTACAAACCGCACGCATGTGCACTAAGCCTCGCGAACAGGATTGGTCATAGCCGAGGTGGTTACTCACCGCGTCTTTGCGCACCAACCCTCCCTGACGAACGGGTTCCGGCTCGAGTACGTCTGAGTCATGGACAACAATTCCTTGGACGGGTTGCGCCTCGTTCCCTGCTGCCTCCTGCTTCCCGTGCGACAATATCTCTGCATGAAGCTCTGCAAGGAAGGAATCTTTGAACTTGCCGAAAGACTTTGCCGCTACAACATTGCTCCTAATTCAACCTCACATTCCGCGCAAGGAAGGACCTATTGAACGCACCTGCGATGAATCCGTCCACAGTGTTATTCTTGGCAATGTCCTGGACGCGTTGTGCGAGCAAGTCGTTCGGGTTGATCAAGTTCAGCGCTCTCGAGAGCTTTATGGCAAGTTGATGCGTGAAATCATCCGTTCCTTCAGATGTAGAGGCCATGGAGAAAACCAGGCAGGAAGACAGATAGTAGAACGAGTTCAAGCCTCGCAATCCAAGCACAAGCTGGAGCCACCGCACGGCGCCTACGAATCCCGCCTGTATGAGTAATTAGACGCCCACATCATGACGCCAAACATCCCCAAATATGCAACGGTACATAAAGCTCGAGGAGGACGACGCGTTCTCCTTACAATGTCTTAACACCGTCTCCGCCATAGAGTCACTTGCTTCCTAGATACTCATCGCATGGGAAATGCAGGCGCTCGCGGGGACGCAGAAGAACATCCTCGTTTGATCTGTTCGTCGGTTGGTGCTAGATTCCTCGACCACCTCGCGACGAGACTAGGCGGGGGACAAATTTCTGGAGACCTCGGGGCTCTAGAGGTGTATACTTCGTATCGTATCGTACAGCATCAATACAAGTCTTCTTCTCCAAGATACCCTACGATTTGTGCGCGAGCCCTCTATGCGTCGACCTGCTCATTATTCGCCTTCGCTTGCTGGATCTTTTTCTCCCTGTCCTCGTTGATATCGTCCAGGATCGCCTTCGCGCCTGTCTCAATGAGCACAGTCGCGAGCTTCGCCCCAATAGCCTCTGCCTCTTCGACCGTATGCACATCTGCTTCCATGGAGTGTTCGACGTGCTTCTCGCCCTCGAGGGAAGTTACGCAACCGACTATCTCCAGCCGACCTTTGTGCGGCTCGCCCTCCGCCTGGGTCTCGACGATGTTGGTGTGCACACCGACTGGAACGCTGCATCCGCCCTCGAGGACGCGGAGACAAGCACGCTCGGCGCGACATGCCCACTCTGTCGGCCAGTGCGTTATAGAGCGGCATAGCGCTCGAGCGGCCTCGTCGTCCGAACGGATTTCGATCGCGAGAGCACCTTGGGAGACGGCGTGAAGTAGCGTTGGGGGACCGAGGTCGGAGGTAACGCGGTCGCCCCATCCGAGACGCACCATGCCCGCCTTTGCAAGGATGATCGCGGCGTACGGTCCATCGGGCGCGTCCAGTCTTGCTAGACGAGTGTTCCTACGGCATACGTTAGCATGTAATGAGAGCCTCGTTGCGGGCTGCATTCTCACAAGTTTCCTCGCTATAACGCATTTCGTTAAGGCCAGTAGAAATGGACGCCGGCGTAAAGAGACTCACCACATCCTTGAAGACGAGCTTTGAGAACTTCCTCTTCAGCTGCGCGACCCTGCGCACGCTACTCGTCCCAACGACGCTCCCATCCGGAAGATCCTCCAGCGTTTTCCAGCTCGCGCCCTGACGCACGACCAGACAATCCACCGGATCCTCCCTCTCCATCACGCCCGCGATCTCGCACCCATCGGGGAGCGCGGTGGGCACGTCCTTGAAGCTGTGCACGAGCATGTCGACGGAGCCCTCGAGGAGCGCGACCTCGAGCTCCTTCGTCCAGAGCGCCTTCCCGCCGAGGAGGTAGAGCGCCTGGGACTGGTTGTGGTCCCCGCCGGTGGTCATGAACGAGGCGTCGAACGCGGTGTCCGGGTGCAGCTTCGCGAGCGCGTCGCGCACGATGTTCGTCTGGATCTGCGCGAGCTGCGAGCTCCGCGAGGCGAGCGTGAACTTCCGCGGGGCTGCGGAGGTGGTCGACATGTCGCTCTGGGAAGGGCCCGGGAACTTAGGATGGTCTACGGAGAGCTTTCAGGAAAGAGGGAGCGCGAGAGCTTGGAGGGAGATGAGAAGAGGACATGATGGTCGAGTTAGATATAATCCGGCAGGCGCCGAGAGGGACTGCGACGGAACTCTGCTTTGCACTCGGACGCTCATGGTACACAGCAACACGTCGGCGAGTTCACACAAAGTGGAAGACGTGAGAGAAGATCAAGGTGGTTTCTGACGAGGTGTGAGCACGGTGAACAATAGTATCTACACGGTCATGCATTGGGCCGCGCAGTGTACCGGCGCCGGAGGGCACCGTGTGCTATCCAGTTCACAGTCCTGAGTGTCGTCGATGAACACGATCGGAATATGTGTATAAGGCAAGAGAACGAAAGCTGCAGAGATCGCGCGTGAGCGAAAATCAAAACCATCGAGTATCAGCAACGACTCACCATACAGAGATCTTCGCATGTCGCGTTAGACTACGAGCTGTTGGCTGTACTGCTACATACTTCCCAATAACATCCCCGTCCCTACCTCTATACATCTACCTGCTCGTTGTTCGCCTTGGCGTGCTGGATCTTCTTATCCCTATCCGTGTTGATGTCGTCCAGAATAGCCTTCGCTCCCGTTTCGATGAGGACCTCGGCAAGTTTCGCGCCAATCGCCTC
This sequence comes from Trametes polyzona, assembly GCA_022606195.1. Classification (NCBI taxonomy): domain Eukaryota; kingdom Fungi; phylum Basidiomycota; class Agaricomycetes; order Polyporales; family Polyporaceae; genus Trametes; species Trametes polyzona. The sequence goes on along the minus strand of JABYQF010000001.1, from coordinate 333,298 downwards.
CGCCTCCTCAGCCGTGTGTACCTCCGCCTCGATCGAGTGCTCGACATGCTTCTCGCCCTCGAGCGACGTCACGCATCCGACGATCTCCAGCCTGGCCTTGGGCTGTTCGCCCTCCGCCTGCGTCTCGACGAGCGTCGAGTGCACTCCGACGGGGACGCTGCACCCGCCCTCGAGCACGCGCAGGCACGCTCGCTCTGCGCGGCATGTCCACTCGGTAGGCCAGTGCGTAATCGATCGACAGAGCTCGCGCGCGGCCTCGTCGTCGGCGCGAATCTCGAGCGCGAGCGCGCCTTGCGAGACGGCGTAGAGGAGGGTGGGAGGGCCGAGGTCGCAGGTGATGTGGTCGCCCCAGCCGAGGCGGACCATCCCTGCCTTTGCGAGAACAATCGCGGCGTATGGGCTATCGGGCGCGTTGAGCTTCGCGAGGCGGGTGTCCCTGTACGATCGCTCAGCCGGAAGTCCAGAGCCAATACAAGAACACTCACAGATTGCCTCGCTATATGCGCCAAGCAAAGACTGTCATGACGAGATATGTGTAGCATTGTATGCAGACACTCACAACATCCTTGAAGACCAGCTTAGGGAACTTCCGCTTGAGCTGCGCGACTCTGCGCACGCTGCTCGTCCCGACCACGCTTCCGTCGGGCAGGTCCTCCAACGTCTTCCATCCCGCACCGTTCCGCACGATCAGACAATCAACGGGATCCTCTCTCTTCAACACTCCTGCAATCGCGCAGCCTTCTGGGAGCACGGTGGGCACATCCTTGAAGCAATGCACGAGGATGTCGACGGCACCCTCCTTCAGCGCGACCTCGAGCTCCTTCGTCCACAGAGCTTTCCCCCCGATCAAGTACAGCGCCTGGGACGTGTTGTGGTCTCCGCCCGTGGTCATAAACGTCGTCTCGAAGGTGTGCGCAGGGTGCAGCGCCGCGAGCTGGTCGCGCACTGCGTCCGTCTGGACCCGTGCGAGGTCGGAGCTTCGCGAGGCTAGCGTGTATTTGCGGGGTGTCGCGGCGGCCATTCTTCGTACAGTCGGCCGTACGAACAGCGACGCGCAGTGGGAGGAGGTAAAGGATATCGATGATAGATCGTGTACGACATTTGGTGGTATCGAATGCCCGCGTGCACACAACCCGCCTCCGCGACATACCCGGCACGGTAGGCGCTTGTCATGTGTACTGTATATCTCTGCTTAACTCCACCACGCTCGATTCGAGTTACACAACAGTACCAGTACTTACCTGCTGCAGAGGACTGGCCCTGGACGAAGGTGTCTGTGTCTTCTGTATGCGCATACCCAGTCGCCGTAACTTATACCTCCTAGATTCATCATGGGAACGAGCTTGGAGCACGACAGGAATTTCGACGTCCACATGTGCAATGATTATTGAGATTGCATACTGTCCGGTCAACCTAGACTTCATGCGGGATTGCGACTGCAAGTCTCCAGAAAGCTGTTCAAGGCGTGGCTGTGACAGCAGGGCTGACATCTCCCGGCGGGAGATATTGAAGCGAACCCGCCCCGGTGTGAGGCTCACATAGGCTGGGTGTCTGCGGCTGACCCCTGCTAGTGGCACCTTTATAATCCCGCTTTGAGGCCACTAGATCCCCAGCCATTCGTTCTTCACTCCTAGCTCACGAAGAAACATCGACAGCTCATAGTCGACTCGCTTACTATGGCTCCCACTGCTCTTGCAACCATGCCTGACAGCAACCACCCTCTCCCCTCGGTCACCCCTGTCCTCGTCTTCGTACACCCTCCGGTCTTCCAGGTCGCGGTCTTCCTCAGCATGGTGTTTCTCGTCCTTCGGTACTTTGGCTCTCGTGTCTCGACCACTGTCACTGCTCACGCTCGCGCTACCCTTCCCGTCGACGTCGAACTTCAGGCGGACGCGCCTGATTCTGTGTTCGTACAGTGCTCGCGTTTCTGGCAGTTCTCTCTGGTCTTCAGGCGACTTCGGACTACATCTCGCGACGCTTGGCTCGAGTTCCCTGCGACAATCATGGTCTTGGGAGGCGGCGGCTCGTCAGAGTCTCTTCCCTTGCCCGTGTTGTCTCCTCATGCCTCGTCCTTCTCTGTGTTCGCGTTCTTCCGCAAGCTCTTCGGTCGTACCTGCCGCGCTCTCCTTGGTCGTGTTGTATCCCATGTCGAGGTCAGCCACCCTAATGGCTCTTTACCGCGTTCATCGAGCTCACCCGTCTATGTTCACAGGTCACTCAACCCGAGCTATCGTATCCGGTTGCCTGGGCCCCACGCGGTGTCACGGTGCTCTCTGTTACTGAGGCGAACATCAAGTTTGCTTCGACGGAGAGTCCTGACCACTACGACCGCCCTTGCCTTCAGGCCTCGATAACTCCTTCCACCCCGACTACCCCATGCGACTATACCTTCCCTCGCGCGCCCTCCGGGATCACTCCGTCAGGTGTTGGCTGAACGCAACCCGATCCCTGGCAGCACACGACCGATAGCTGCCTAAGCTGATCTGTAAGATCGGCACCTTGCCTTCCGAAGACCCCACCGCCGACCCGTAGTGCGACGCCTCCGTCGACCCACCCTGAGCCCCCTAGACCATTGTTTTCCCGCCCCCGTCGAGAGCACGTTCATATCGCCGAAGTCATTGGGAACCTGTATGGTTCCGTCCCCGCTCTTGGGATGCCACCCTAGAAGGCAGAGATGAGGCGGCCAATCTCCCCTAGCTCTCATGGGAGTGTTCTAACCTCTTCTGCCTTCGTCCTGAGACCAATTCCGGCCCCTGACTGGTTACGGCGTACGCACCGGAGGGCTTCCACCGCCTCCCTTGTTCCCTCGCACTGGACGTCGACATTGAAGACCACTATCCCGAAGACAAGTGCAGATCATTGCCACCACGCACAATCAAGCCGAGCGATATCTCTTCCTTTCCGGCAAGGTGCTGCTGCTCACGAATTCGACTGCGACCGTCCCCACTTGGCTATGACGATCCGAACTCGGCAGTTGTCCTCCGGGTTCGCGGTATAGCGATCGCACCAGTCTTGTCTGTGCTCCGCAGGCTGGGGCTCGCCCATCATCTCAGAGCCATTCGGCCGCTGCCTCCCAGAGAGCCCCGCCAGTCACCTCGTGGTCCTCCCCGTCTTCAATCCCTCCCTCCCCTTCTCCCCATCTCCCGTTCGCCAGCATATTTCTCCACTACGGTTTCGGTTTCGCGTGTCCCTTCTCGCCAGTGTACTAGCCTGGCCCGTTCCCCTCATTCTCCTACTCCTCTTGTTTCTACATTCCTCTCGTTCCTTACACCCTCCATTCTTTTCTCTTCTCTTCTTCCGCTCCGGCTGGTAGGCAGCCTGGAACCCCTCGTCAATATCACCGTTCCTCCCGAGTCGTGCTCTGCACTTGGGCTTACTGGACGTTTGTGGACGTGCCACCGCCTTACGTACGATACCCCTTCCTTCACTTCCTACTCTCATTTCTTTTTCTTTCGCCCTCACCTTCCCATAGTACGACATGTTCGCAGTGTCGTACTACCTACTATGGGCGCGTGGTTGGTCTTCTTGTAACCTTCATTTACCATATAAATGACCTTCCACCTAAGGTTGCGCCAGTCTCTGCTTTGCCTTGCTTCAATCCTCAACGTCTCCGCCTATTTGCCCCTAGCTCGTCGCATATGCACACCCAAGCGGCTGCTTCCGTATGTGCGATGAGACCCCGCGATCCGGCCTGGCCGTTTGCTGTACATCTGTGTTCCGCCTGCCATACTCGGCACGCTGCACGGAGTGCAACTCGGTTGTCTGGCGGGGCGGAGAATGTCCCATATGCCTCCTCGACCCGCATTCGCGCTGCTCCCACGTTGACCTCTCTTTCTGCTACTGCTGCCACGAGGTTACCTAGAAAGGTTTCGCCGTGGTATGGGGCTTCATATTGGCAAGCCCTGTCTATTCTACCGTCTCTACTCATCGACCCCAGGTCGAGAAAACACACCGCTTACGACCTGTCGAAGAATGGCAGCAGGACTAATTCTAGCATGTCGAAGATGCAGTCGAGCGGCACTGTATCCCCATGGCAACGATGAGCGCGAGCGTACACGGCTACACATTGCGCGAGTGGAGGCCAGGTGGCTCCTCCACCGCCCGTTTCCCACGTCGCACCACCTGGATACCACCTGCCCGGCACCAGGGTGGATTCCGCACTCTCTGCCCATGGAAGCCATTGACCGTGTCGATGAACATAGGCGGCACCAATTTCACCAATTCCGGTAATGCCAGTGAGCGAATCCACACGGCGTGCTGGCTCCTGGACCGCGACACCGTCCGATATCATTCTTGTACCTGATAGACGAACTTATATTACAGACTGAAGAACTCTGAACCTATCAGGGAAGGCTGTGAGCCGCACAAAAGGGAAGTCTTCAGTCAGTGAGCAAACAACTATATTGCATAGTACAGTACATGTGAGCCGCACAAAAGGGAAGCTACAAGTACTGGTAAGTAAACCATAGTAAGGCATATGTAGTAGGCATAGGACTTACTCTTCAGTCAGTGAGCGAACGACTGAAGAGCGAAGGCAGAGAATGTCCTCCTTATATACAAGTGGAGGACTGCGATGAATAAGCAGAGAGGAATGAAGCATGTGATACTGAGAGGAGCGATTGGTAAGAAACATAGAGGAATGACTCAGCATAGGTCATGCACTGACTTAGGATTGTGTCTAGAATGGACCCGGAGCAGTGTAGAACGCAAGAGAATATACCGGAACCTTCTGCAGGGATGGCAGAATGATAATGTACAGTAGAACAAAAGAAAGTCCATAGATGGTAAGTAGGAAAGTCCATGCTGGCGTATCGTAGACGCACAGCCACTACACACTGCCACTCCCGGTCCGGCACAGCCGTAGGTCCGGAAGTTCAACACAGACAATGTAAAGCAGGAGCTTGCCAAGGGATAAGTGACATTGTAGAGCACCATAAGGCAATCGGTGAAGCAAGGAGGGACAATCAATTACAGGTATTACTGTATGTTCTGCATGGTCGCCGAGAGGTCATCCATGGCACTGACCTGGGCATCGCCAACCATGTCCTCCTCGGTGATCCCCGGCCCCACCTGGGTGGATGCCATACCCACTCTATCATTGAGGGTATCGACATCTTGGTTCTCGCGATGAATGAGCCCGGTTCCAAGAACATGATCGAGTTCTTCACGGCGCGCAGCTGAAGAGCGACCTCCAACAGCAGGAAGCACTCGCGATCGCCTGCGACCGTTTCCCAGGCCCACCTAGAACACATATGAGTTGCAGATCAAGTAAGAGATGAGAAGGGTGCACACTGAATCCACTGAGTGCCATGATGACGACCATGACTTACAATGTCGTTGTAGTGGTCGTTTGAGTTACTTAGCTATTGCAAGCCTATATTGCTGCCCGAAGTGCTCACCTTCTTCACAGGCAACTCAGTGATCAGACAATATGAAGCCTTCGAGGTTAGTCTTGAGGAATGCGAGCAAGTATAAGGTGTGCAGCGGGGGCTGCGATGACGTGGAGAGGGTACTTAGTAATCAGCCTCCAGGCGATGCACACAGAATTTAGACTGTGAGACGCCTGGCAGACCGCCTGGACTACACTTGGCTGCCGGGCAGCCGGACGACACCTGTTCACACCTGCCTACCAGCTGGTCCTTCCAACAGAAAACCACTGGCTAAATTTCCACTTGGAATCCACTCGCGCAACGTATAGCGGTGTAGCCGGGTGTCCTACCGCATATGGCGCATCATGCGCATATATCCTGACACAACAATTTTCACATATCCGCCCTTGGAGATTCCAAACAACGGGGAATCACATGCAAGGTCATCTCCGGGCGACCAACTCGTGATCTCTAGCATTCACAATGTAGCGATCATTGCTCGCCCCTTCCGTACGAGTTACAGTGACTTACAAAACTGTTTCCAGAAATGGCCACCCGGCGCTATTTGTGCAATATCTCCATACATGCTCAACGTAGAGACACAATTCAAGTTATTTTGAATAGCTATGGATTCTGGCTTTCTATCAATATATGTTTCATAAAAATCAGGCAAGAACTGCATATTCTACAAAGCATTTTTTGACCTCAACTCCTGGAAACAGTTTTGTAATACACTATTTGCGGTGCCTGGATACATGATTTTAGTACTTAGTATAACCTCCCTTTGCCTGCAAAACCGCCCTGATCCTGTTTGGCATGCTCTCCACCAGTTTTCGGCACTCCTGCACTGAGATAGCCTCCCATTCCACCTATACCCTCCGCCACAGCTCCTCCATCAATGTTGGTGCATTCTCGTAGGTAGCGAGCTTGCATTTGAGGACACCCCAGAGATGCTCGATGGGGTTGAGGTCTGGAGACTGAGCTGGCCACTCCATGACATTGATCTTGTTCTCTTCGAAGGCCTCGCTGGCCTTTTTGCTTGTATGCTTGGGGTCGTTGTCTTGCTGGAAGGTGACATCATCAACATTGAAGTCCCAGTGGTAAAGGGAATTGAGCAGCTCGTCCTTGTCGTGGATACGACAGAGGCCCTGTATTTTTCCGCTATTTTTCCCTATTTTTCCTCATTTTCTACGGACAGTTTACGATACACGAGCAGGCTGAGGCATATAGACGGTCATGTGACTCTCACCTGCAGGTAGAGCAATACCGGTGCACAGACCGCCCTTTTGTTTGTACATGTTGTGGCTCCATCAAAGTAGTATATAACCGACCCTGTAGCGACCCTGGCCCGCATCTTGACCTCTTGGTCTTTGGGCTAGGTAAGCCTTTTGATTGTACCTTTGATTAGCGTGAATGTTAACTTGGTCTTTGGGCTAGATTCGCCGTGAGAGTCTAAGTCAGGCGCCCGTCAACCCCGAGTCCGCCGCCCCAAGCAAGATCCTTTCTCTTTCCTTCAGCGGTAGTCGTAGTCAGTAGCACATTACCGGTCACGTTGAGCCTAGCTCCACGACATTAGGTCAAGATCCCCCACCGTACCGGAGGACTGCCGATCGGTCCCTCCCTTATGTGTAAGTCTATTCCGTTTGTGATCACCCCCTGTGCCGGTTGGCCCTCGCGTACGCGCTTTGTCACCCCGGAGTAACGGTCAGGGCGCAACCCTTGGCTTGCCGATCCTTGGATCAGGTACGATATGTGGAATCTGCTACCAAGCAGTGTAAAATCCGGTGTCGGTTATAACGGGTGCACCTTCGGGTGTAGGAGGCAAAGAAAGGCGACAAAAGGAAGCCGGGGCAGGTGACCCTTGGGCTCGTGTCCCTTGTGGTCAGAAGACGCAGCAATAGGCTGAGGAGGCTGAGCAGACAGCGTCGGGTAGCAAAACTGCGGATAACGTCCCAAGATCGGGAGTAGACACCCTGGATCTTGGGTGCCAAGGACTGATTCATGGCTATGATCGCCTCGATCTAGTTGACTGTCACTGGATCCCTGACCACGAAAGGTGGTTTGATTGCCGCCACTTCCCGTGCCCCAACCGTCTCCTCACCCTTGAACCAAAACCTGTCGAAGAAGGCGAGGACCTCCCCCGCTTCCTACCTACCAGACTTGATCAGATCCATGGACTGATCCCCGAAAGTATCCCACTCCCCGAGACCCCCTCTATCATGACATGTGCCCCCAGTCCCATACCAGCCGGCATCCCCATGGCTGATCCGAATCTCCAAGCCCTCATCAACAGCCAGGTGGCGGTCCAACAGGCGCTAGCCGCTCTCACGACGGCGGTCACCGCCCTCGCCGCCAAATCCAACAGCCGCACCCTTGACAAGGCGAGCCAGAAGCCGGCTCCCTTCATGGGTGACTCCAGTGCGGACACCCGCCAGTTCCTCGCAGCCTTCAAGGCCTACGCCATGTCGACCGGCCCCACGCTCAACAACCCCCGCGAAGAAGGGGGATACACTCACGACAATGGGAAGTGGATCTTCTCTGCCCTCACGTTCCTCCAGGACGAGGCGGCTATCTGGGCCACCCCCTATCTCGAGAAGGTCGACGGTGAGACAGCCGCTGAGCGCCCCTTCAACGACGACTGGGAGGCGTTCCAGACCGCGTTCAAGGAGCGCTTCGAGACGGCTAATGAGGCCGTTGATGCCAAGGACACGCTCCGGTCCCTCTGGCAAGGAAGCAAGACCATCCCCGAGTATGCCGCCAAATTCAAGGAGGTGATGGATTGCACCGGCTACTCTGCCGCCAATCTCCGAGATCGCTTCTACGAGCATCTCGCAAGCAACATCAAGGACGAATTGGTGCACACCGCCCGGCTGATCGAAACCCTCGATCAGCTCATCATGGTCGCCACCGACATCGACATCCGCATCCAGCAGCGCTGAGCCGAAAAAGCACGCGAGCAGGGCAAGTCCGCCCCGCCTCCTAAGCACCCCATCACCGCTACGACCCCCATCACCCCCTTCGCCACCAAAGACCCCAACACGATGGACATCAATGCTTCCCGCACCCGCGAAGCCTTCCTTCGATCAATGACTGGGAAGTGCTTTGGTTGTGGTTCCACCGCCCACAGCAAGAAGGACGGGAACCACGAGCGCGACCTCTGCTCGTGGTGCGGACGCATCGGCCATCGTGAGGTCGTGTGTCAGAGCAAGTACATGGGGCAGCCGAAGAAGCAGCGGGTGGCAGCGACCGAGGACCAGGTCCCGGACCCCGCAGCCCCCGCCCCTGAAGCGACGATCTCGGCCAGCCGCGATGACGTGATCGCACAGCTGCTCGAAGGACAACGGCAGCTAGCCGCGCAAATCGAGGCAATGAAGCAGGCTTTTTAGAACGGGCACGTGACAAGGCTACACCACCCCCGCCCAAAAGTTTATGTACGGACTCCCCCCTCCCCTCTATTTACGATTCCATCTCGTCATGTACATTTAGCATACCGGAAATAGAGACGCCCGGTTCACACTTCCGTATCAGTGTGAACATCAAGGGAAGGAACCGCAACGTAAATGCCGTAGCCATGATAGACTCCGGAGCCACGGGTCTATTCATCCACCAACGCTTCATTGACACCCATCACATTATCACGCACTCCCTCGCACGCCCTATCGCCCTTCACAACGTAGATGGCTCTCGCAACCGCGCAGGCAGCATCACTCACTTCGCGCGCCTTGAGATCCGCATCGGCGAGTACGTCGAGCGCACCGAGTTCCTGGTCATGGACATCGGCCCAGAGGACCTCATTCTCGGACTCCCCTGGTTACGTAAAGTCAACCCGCACATCGATTGGAAGGACGGGCAGGTTGAGGTCGAGGCAGGGGACCGATCGGCGGACCCTGTGGGAGACCTCCCACCGTTCGAGAAAATTGCGGCTAACCGGTGTCTGTGCCGCCGCATGCAGAAGCTCGGAGTCCTGGAGGAAGCCACCGAAGAACTCTGGTGTGCCGCTGGGTTCACTTACTCCACCGAGCTAGCAGCGGAAGCGCAGCGCGACAAGCCAAAGCGGACCTTCGAAGAGATGGTACCTGAGAAATACCAACAATATGCCAAGGTGTTCTCGGAACAGGAATCGGAGCGCCTCCCGGAGCATAAGCCCTATGATCACGCCATTGATCTGAAGCCCGGAGCACCCGAGACTATCCGGTCCAAGGTGTACCCGATGCCGGTCAATGAACAGGCTGAGCTCGACACGTTCCTTGACGAGAACCTCCGCAAGGGGTACATCGTCCCCTCGAAATCTCCGATGGCATCACCCGTTTTCTTCGTCAAGAAGAAGGATGGGAAGCTGCGCATGGTCCAAGATTACCGTAAGCTGAACGACATCACGATCAAGAACCGGTACCCACTTCCCCTCGCTTCCGACATCATCAATCGCCTTCGAAACTCCAAATACTTCACGAAGTTCGATGTTCGTTGGGGCTACAACAATGTCCGGATCAAGGAGGGCGATGAATGGAAGGCGGCCTTCACCACGAATCGAGGCCTGTTTGAACCCCGGGTGATGTTCTTCGGGCTTACGAACTCCCCGGCGACGTTCCAGGCCCTGATGAACTTCATCTTCGGAGACCTGATCGCAGCAGGCAAGGTGGCAGTGTACCTCGACGACATCCTCATCTTCAGTAGCGACCTCCAGACCCATCGGGAGGTCACCCACGAGGTCTTGCGACGGCTCCAGGCTCATGATCTATTCTTGCGGCCGGAGAAATGCGAGTTCGAGCGGACGGAGATCGAGTATCTTGGCATGATCATCCGGCAAGGCGAAGTCGGCATGGACCCCGTCAAAGTCCAGGCCGTACGCGAGTGGCCCACCCCACGCAACCTACGCGAGGTGCGCGGCTTCATCGGCTTTGCCAACTTCTACCGCCGGTTCATCAAGGACTTTGCCAAGATCACACGCCCCCTCCACGATCTGACTAAGAAGGACACCCCGTGGGAATGGGGTACACGGCAACGATTGGCTTTCGAGACGCTCAAACGGGCCTTCACCACGGAACCCGTCCTGGTGACCTGGGAGCCAAATCGGCCCACCAAAGTCGAGGTGGACGCCTCCGGGTATGCAACGGGGGGAGTCCTGCTACAGAAGCTCAAGGACGGACTCTGGCATCCAGTCGCGTTCCGCTCAGAATCCATGTCGGAAGCGGAACAGAACTACGAGATCTATGATCGAGAACTCCTGGCCATCATCCGCGCACTGGAAGACTGGCGACACTTCCTAGAAGGCCTGCCAGAGCCCTTCGAGATCATCATGGACCATCGGAACCTCGAGTACTGGCGAACGGCACAACACCTCACCCGACGACAGGCACGGTGGGCGCTTTGGCTCTCGCGGTTCGACTTCTGCCTCACGCACAAGCCAGGCACCGCCAACACTCAGGCGGACCCCTTATCTCGGATCTCGGACCTCCAGGTCACTGACGCGGAGGACAATCAGGATCAGATCGTCCTCCGACCGGAACACTTCGCAACCCTTGCGGCAACCGCCTTACGCGTGGCAAACCCGCTTGAGGAACGGATCAGGGCTAGTAGTGAGAGAGAAGCAGAGGTGTTACAGGTTTGGAAGCCCTGCGAAAGAATGGGCCGAGGAAACTGACGGATGGGACGTCGGAATGGGAAGAGGACAATGGGCTGGTGTACTACCGAGGGCGGTTGTACATCTCATCTGAGGAAGGACTTCGACAAGAGATTGTACGGCAGTGTCACGATGCCCCTACGGCGGGACACCCGGGCAAGCACGGAACCCTAGAACTGGTCAGTCGACTGTACTGGTGGCCGGGGATCAGCAGCTTTGTGGAAAAGTATGTACTAGGCTGCGATCAGTGCCAACGGTACAAGACGGCGGCCCACCCTCGCGCCACTCTACAGCCGCACGAAGTACCGGAAGCGCCCTGGACGGTCATCGGGGTAGATCTAATCACCGGCCTACCTCCGTCAAAGGGGAAGAACGCGATCGCCACTTATGTGGACCTGTATAGTAAACAAGTCCACCTAGCAGCCACCACGGACACGGTTACGGCCGATGGCATCGGAGATCTTCACTACCAGCACATCTTCCGACTCCACGGCCTCCCCCGTAAGATCATCTCGGACTGAGGCCCGCAATTCGCAGCTAGGGTCACTCGGGCATTGTACAAGCGCCTCGGCATTGAAAGCGGCCTTACCACGGCTTACCACCCCATGGGCAATGGACAGACGGAGCGGGCCAATCAGGAAGTGTTGAGCAGGGCTTGTTACGCAGTGGAAAGCCCCTCCGCTCACTTACCTGTAGAGCTTTGTGTAGAGGCACACGTAGTGGTTGATGGTTAAGAGCGACTTGTTGAGCTGCTCCTACAGAGCAGTCTTATATACTACTGTACATGGGCTATGATGTAATACTATACAGTATGTAGCCACAGTATCCGGAACTTTCTCCAAGAGACCGGTAGCCTCGTGTCAGTAGTCGCTTACTACATTGCTATTAGTCAGCACTGTAGTTCAACACTCCCCCTCGCTAAGTACCACGGTAGTGGACACAAGCGTTCGAGTGCTGATGTAGCTAAGTCAGGCCGAGTCGTAAAACTCAAGGCCGAGTTGCCCCCTAAACTTTGTGAACTTGACGTGTCCCAGGTTCTTAGTGAAGAGGTCAGCTGGATTGTCTGAGCCGTCAACAAAGAACACTTCAACCTGCTTATTCTCAATGTACTCTTGAATAGCATGGTAGCGAATGTCGATGTGCTTCGACCGACTTTCAGTCACAGGATTGGAGCTCATAAAGAGTGATCCTTGACTGTCCCCTGCGATAGGGATAGGCCCAAGCTTGTAGCTGATCTCGCCCAACAGGTTGCGGATCCAGACTACCTGGCGAGAGCAATCGCTGATCGCCATGCATTCAGCATCTGTGGACGAGTGCGCGATAGTCTTCTGTGCGCGAGACGTCCAGCTAAATACGCCTCCAGCTAACTTCAGGAAATATCCTGTTTGTGACCGTCGAGTGACCGGGTCAGATGCCCAATCTGAGTCTGTACATGCGCTTATGCCGAGTCCCGATGCACCATCATAGACCAGGGAGTAAGATCTGGTCCCAAGGAGGTAGCGGCAAATATACAGCGCCTTGGTGAGGTGCTCGTGCAAAGGATTCGCAGAGTATTGGGACAATTTGGTGACAGCAAAAGTGATGTCAGGTCAAGTGCCGAGCATGATGTATAGTAGGGACCCAATGACGGTTTGGAACCTGGAACGGAGAGTAGGATCCGCTGTCTGCTCGTTAGGCTTGGGGTAATACCCAGCAGGCAGTGGAGTCGGCGCAGGCTTCGTGTTCTGCATACCGCATCGCTGAAGCACTTTCTCCAGGTAAGCGCACTGATCAATACGAATCGTGCAGCCATTACGCTGGATGCGCATGCGCAGGAATTCCTTGACTTCGCCAAGGTCTCTGCACTCCCACTTCTCCATGAACTTGGCCTTCATCTTTTCGACGAGTGCCTTGTTCGGTCCACAGAAAAGGGTGTCATCGATGTATACTACGACGACAACTAGTTCGCCGTTCTTCCCCTTGTAGATGAAGATACCGGCATCGGAGACTAAGCGTGTGAAGCCTAGCTCCTTCATGGACTGGTTCAGGGTGCGCCACCACGCAAGACCTGCTGGTTTTAGTCCGTATAGAGCGCGCAGTAGCCGTAGGACTTTGCGCTCTTTGCCTTTGGCTACGAAGCCTTCAGGTTGTTCCATGTAGATCTCCTCGTCTAGCTTGCCATAGAGGTAAGTGTTGCGGACATCAAGTCCGGTAATATACCAGTTCTTGAGGGCTGAGAGTGCGAGTATGAGACGCACAGTCTCAAAGCGAACGACTGGTGAGAAGATCTGGTCGTAGTCTACGCCTTCGACCTGGGAAAAACCTTTGGCAACAAGCCTGGCTCTCTTTTGACCGTCAGATTTGACGTCGAATACCCATCGGTTCTTTATGACCTTACGCCCCTTAGGGCGGTCGACCAGTTCAAAGACCTTTCGCCGTCGGAGTGCCTCTAACTCCTCCTGGCAGGTAGCCTTCCATTCCTTGTGCTCAGCCGGTGGTAGGCGAGTGATGTCACGGTAAGTCCATTCTCTAACGTTTGACATATCGGGCAGATTCTTATCAACTGGTGGAACCGCTTTCATGAGCAGATAGTTGATGAGTGCTACTCCCCCTTCCCGGCATAGTTTTGCCAGGGCCAGCTCATTGTCGGCGCGCAGTGCCTCTTCGACTTCGTCAGAAGAGTTCCCTGAGTTATGTTCAGGTGCGCTGCCAGACACTTCACCCGAGGCGGATGGAGCAGGTACGTCGCTTGGAGCGGGTGGTGCAGAACTATCGCCGGGAATCTGTTCTGACCGAGACTGTCCGCTACGTCGGGAGCGACCCGACTGTTCGCCGACAATCTTTTTCCACTCCCCCTGCTTCTCTATCTCTTTGAATTGGTGTACAGGATGCCGTGACTCTCCGTACACATTGCCTGGGCGAGTTGGCACTTTCCGCTCACGTGTAGGCCGCTGTTTCTTAGGCGTAGGCGGCATCACCGGCACATGGGGCGGCGGACTAGGAGTGCGCGCACGAGGTGGTGTCTCAGGTGCATCGTCATGCTCCTGCTCCTGTCTCCTTTCAGGAAGGTGCTGGGGAGGATGACGAGGTTCATCGTCGTCGTCATCATCAGGGCCCGAAGGAATGGATGATTCCTGGTCTAATGGGTGTTCCTCTGGCGCGTCATGCAACCGAGAGGTGCGTCGTCGCTGGTTTGAAGGGCATTTAGGGAACATATTCTCGTCAAACAACGCATGAGCTGACGTGAATATCACATTGTTGGGTGAACGCATGAACCTAAAGCCGTGTCCACCGGGTGCGACCCCAATGTAGACCATAAGTTCAGACTTAGGCGAGAGCTTGTTCGCCCTTACGGCTGGCGGCAAGTGCACGTAAGCACCACACCCAAAAACGCGAAGGTGTTTTATGGATGGAGCTTTGCCGTTCAATGCCTCATAGGGGGTTCGCCATTTCAAACGGCGTAGAGGTGTGCGATTGTACACATGAACAGCATGCTCAATCGCAAATTCCCACTATGATTGAGGAAGACAGGCATCGAGACGCATGGCCTCAGCCTTGTCTGAGAGTGTCCGCATGAGTCGTTCAGCACAACCATTCTGTTGTGGCTGGTGCGGCGCGCTCTGGAGAATCTCAATGCCTTTGTCCTTAAGCAAATTATCGAATGCTTTGGACTTGTATTCTCCTCCACCATCTGACATCCACTTCTGCACCTTCGTCTTGAATTGATTCTCGACGTTGGCTAAGAAGTGTTTAGTCGCTGTGAGCGCAGCATCCTTGGAGCGCAGACACACAGCCCAAGCATACAAAGTATGATCATCGAGGAACATGATCGCATACTTGTACTTGTGGTAGGAGTCGACGGGGAATGACTTCAAGTCCGAGTGAACGACTTCAAACAGTCAAGAAGCCCGTCGAATGGATGGCGGAAATGACCTTAACGGCATCTTCCCTTCTGCACATCCACGGCAGAGAGGTTCCTCAGAGGGAAACTCAATGGTTGGGAAATCTGCGGTATGTTCCCTAGCATGCTTCAGAACATCCTTGGAAGGATGACCTAGGCGACAATGCATGGTCTGGTAGTCTAGCTTACAGACCGTAGGAAATATGAGCATTGCATCCGTTGAAGGAAGCGATCTGACACAGAAGATTGTGTCGCCTGGCTGTCGAGGATGGAACACAAGAAATGGTTCACCCGACGCCTGGTAGATGCTGATTTCATCAGCAGTACCGCTCACGCTCAGACCTTCTCGGAGGAATTCTCCCAGAGAAAGCAAACGAGAGTTTAGGTCTGGGATGTAGTAGACAGGTGCAATGCGCACCGTGCTATGTCCCCCAGGGGTGATAGGGCAGTTCAGGACGACAGTCCCAGAACCCTTTGCAAATGCAAGGCCATTTGCAGTACTGACGACGATGTCTTCCTGGAGCGATTCATACTCGACGTAATCATTCATGTCGAACATAAAGTGGAGTGACGCTCCAGAATCAAGCATCCAAATAGGTGGACCGTTCTGGTCAGCCTTAGCTTTGCCCTTGCAGCGAGTACACTCTGAATACGAGCGAAGATGACTGCATATATACGGGGATTTACAGACATTGGATCGCGTACTAACTACTACTGCAGATCCTACCACGCCGTTACATTTCGCTGCTATGGAAAGCACGTCAGCGTGTTGTCTGTGGGGCATAAGCAAGAGTACTGACCGAACTTGATCGTCGTACTGCTCATAGAGACCAGCTGCTTCGGCTATCTCCATGTCCACGTCTTCGTCCTCGAGACCGAGGGAGACAGCAGACTCCGCGTCATCATCCCTTTCAGTCCAGTCGATGCACTCAGCCAGAGAGAGGCGAGTACACTTCGACGAGTGACTGTCTGCGCCGTCCGAGTCAGAGTTGACTTCGACGATCCGGCTCGTACCTTCTTCCTTGTCGAGGACCTTGACGACACTCTCAAGAGTGCGGATGTGCTCCATGCTAGGTGTAACGTCAATGTCGCGCGCAAGGTTGAAAGCACGCTTCAGAGTGGGGTACTGGCTCTCCCCCTCTGGGCCGTTGACACGGACCGGGTTGCGCAGAAGCGCGCGCGGGTCGACAGTTGACGTAGGACCGTCAGAGATGGTCGCGGCGGACGCAAGGTGAGCGTGGTCGTTGCCCGAAGGCTTCTGACCCTTACGCTTTCCTCGCCTGGCCTTGCCCTTGCCTCTCTGCTGCTGCTGCGAGCTGCCATCACTGTTGTAGTGCTGCTGCTGCTGCTGCTGCTGCTTGAAGGCAGGGTCCTTGCCCTTGCGCTTGATAGCACTGAGCTTCTTGGCCTCGCCAGCCTTTCCAGGCTTCCGGGTCGCTGCTGACTCCCATGCCGCCACGAGAGCTTCACGAGCGTGACCAGTTGAGAGGTTTTTGATCTCGTGATTATTCAGGCAGAGCTGAACGGCGGTGTCGTAGCGCGGCGGAGCAGCACCCAGGATAATCAGGGCGTGCAGGTTCATGGGAACGTCAGTGCCGGCGTTGGCGAGCTGATCGAGGTTGCTCTGGATCTTAGCGATCGCAGGGCCAGGATGCTCGTTTGAGGGGATCTGGACATTGTTGGCGGCCTTGTAGAAGCTAAAGGCGCCCATCGCAGATGTCGTTCCATAGAGCTCCTTGAGAGCCTCCCACAGGCCCTTGGCTGTCGTCACGTCGGAGACGAGCCTGGTTACCTCAGCATTTAGGCGCAAGTGTATCGAACCCATGGCCTTGGCCTCCATCTGGGCCCAGCCTAGGACTTTGTTACGGTTGCTGCCGTCCTGTGCAAGGGTAGGAGCGGCAACGCCTGCAGGTGGATCGACAATGATCCAGACTTCCTGCTGCTGGAGGTAGGCCTGCATGAGCTCAGCCCAATGAGGGTAGTTCGATCCGTCGAGGAGAGGAACGAGCTGAGTGAGCGAGTTGGACATGGTCAATGAAGGGAGTTCTGTAGAGACAGAATGTCAGCATTCGTCCATGCGCACAACAAGGCAGCCATTACGGCGCCAAGGGCAGCAATGCTGAACACTCCCTGCGCTCTAGCAGGCTAGGTGCAGCTGGCATGGTGCACACTAGGGCCCGCGACATCAAGCCCCTTTAGGGCGACGTCCAGGTATGCTGGGCGCTCATAAGTCAAGCCTTGTCAGGCATAGACTTAGGCTTCAACCAGCTGAGCTGGGAGCATCAGGAACGCAGCCAGCATGGGCGCAGATCCGAGCATCAACCAGGGCTCATAACCTGTTGAGCAGGGCTTGTTACGCAGTGGAAAGCCCCTCCGCTCACTTACCTGTAGAGCTTTGTGTAGAGGCACACGTAGTGGTTGATGGTTAAGAGCGACTTGTTGAGCTGCTCCTACAGAGCAGTCTTATATACTACTGTACATGGGCTATGATGTAATACTATACAGTATGTAGCCACAGTATCCGGAACTTTCTCCAAGAGACCGGTAGCCTCGTGTCAGTAGTCGCTTACTACATTGCTATTAGTCAGCACTGTAGTTCAACAGGAAGTAGAGCAGTACCTTCGGATCTACTGTGACAAGCAGCAGGACGACTGTGCCGAGCTCCTCCCCACCGCCGAGTTCGTACTCAACTCACGGATTCACACAGCACACGGCCAAACTCCGTTCGAGGTACTCTACGGATACCGGCCTGACTTCACTATCCCCGCTGGACGCCCGACTCCGATCCCTGCCGTAGACGCGCGGCTCGAACAGCTCCGCGAAGCACGCAAAGAAGCCGAAGCTGCCCTTCGGATGAGTAAGGAGCGGATGAAGCACACGTACGAAGAAGGGAAGTGCAAGGCACACGAGTTCAAAGTCGGCGATAAGGTGTGGCTATCGGCTAAGAACATCCACATCCATCAGGCCACACCTAAGCTCGGACCCCGGCAACTCGGCCCCTTCGAAGTAACTGAACAGGTCGGAGATCTAGACTACCGCCTGGCGCTACCCCCGGCACTCAAGCTCCACGACATCTTCCACGTCGACCGGCTTTCCCCGTGGCGTGGGAACAAAGTAAACGGACGTACCCCTCCCCCTCCAGATCCGATCGAAGTAGATGGCGAGGAAGAGTACGAAGTGGATCGGATCTTGGACAGCCGCTGGTACCGTAATCAATTGCAGTACCTCGTGCGATGGAAAGGGTACGGGGAAGGCGAGGACAGTTGGGAACCGGCAAAGAACCTGGACAACGCCCCAGAAGCCGTGGCCAACTTCCACCGACGTAACCCAAGTGCTCCGCGAAAAATCTCGGCGGTCGACTTCAGCGCCTTACCATGGCGGCCCCGAGAAAACTTCACCAACACCGAGCCGAACGATCTAGAATAGGAGAGCGGACAACACCCGGGAAAGGCGTCCATCAGGGATGATGGACAGCAGGAGGGGGGTAATGTCGTGGATACGACGGAGACCCTGTATTTTTCCGCTATTTTCTCCTATTTTTCCTCATTTTCTACGGACAGCTTACGATACACGAGCAGGCTGAGGCATGCAGATGGTCATGTGACTCTCACCCGCAGGTAGAGCAATACCGGCGCACAGACCGCCCTTTCGTTTGTACATGTTATGGCTCCATCAAAGTAGTATATAACCGACCCTGTAGCGACCCTAGCCCCCATCTTGACCTCTTGGTCTTTGGGCTAGGTAAGCCTTTGATTGTACCTTTGATTAGCGCGAATGTTAACCTTGGTCTTTGGGCTAGTTTCGTCGTGAGAACCTAAGTCTGGCGCGCGTTGACCCCAGGTCCGCCGCCCCAAGCAAGACCCCCTTTCCCTCTTTCTTCGGTAGTCGTAGTCAGTAGCACGTTACCGGTCGCGTCGAGCCTGGCTCCGTGACAGGATCGGCACTCGCGCGCCCAGTGCCCGCAGCATCCGCACTTGAGGCAGTTTGTGTTCGACTTGTCGACGGCCTTGAGCGCGGTCTTGGGTTCGTCGTCGCGCTTCGAGCACCGGTCCTCCTGGTGAATGCGCGCGATAAGCTTTGCGGAGGTGAGCTTGGCAGGTTGACCGGCGGATGGTGGTGTGAGGTCCGTGGGGTCAGTTGCTCGAATGAACAGGTTCCAGGACTCCGGTAGCGAGGTGAGAATGATCATGGAAAAATCAGTGTCAGAGACGGTTTGACCCAGAGCGTGAAGCTCAGACCGGTAGGAGCGGAGCTTATGGAGATGCTCCTTGATGTCTCCTCCTTCGGGGCATTGTGCACAGAAGAGCTTTCGTCATGCTTCAATGATGCCGATCGGGCCAGTCTCCTGGAACATTTCAGCGAGTGTGTCCCAGGCCTCCTTGGATGACTTCGCATCCTGCGCATAGACGAGGACATCCTTGGCGACTCGAAGCCGAATCGCACGGAGCGCCTTCGCGTCCTTCTTTCGCCATGCGGGTTGTTGGGCCAGATCGGTGGGCAAAGTGGTCGCGCCGGTGACGTACTCCCAAAGCTCGAGTTCGGCGAGAATGTCGGCCATTTGAATGTGCCACGTGTGGTAGTTCTCCCCGTTGAGGGGCTCAATGCGGAAGCTTGAGGACAAGTCATCTGACATAGCGAGAGGTGGCAGTGCAAGTTACGAGTGAGGAGGTCAAGAGCGAGAGTGGAGGTTAAGCGAGTGCGAGCGGTTGCGGTCAGAGCGCAGGGCTCATAACCTATCAGTAGACTATGGGCGCGGGTGTAAGGTGGACAAACCAGACGATGAGCGTGTTGAACTTCCGGACCTACAGCTGTGCCGGACCGGGAGTGGCAGTGTGTAGTGGCTGTGCGTCTACGATACGCCAGCATGGACTTTCCTACTTACCATCTATGGACTTTCTTTTGTTCTACTGTACATTATCATTCTGCCATCCCTGCAGAAGGTTCCGGTATATTCTCTTGCGTTCTACACTGCTCCGGGTCCATTCTAGACACAATCCTAAGTCAGTGCATGACCTATGCTGAGTCATTCCTCTATGTTTCTTACCAATCGCTCCTCTCAGTATCACATGCTTCATTCCTCTCTGCTTATTCATCGCAGTCCTCCACTTGTATATAAGGAGGACATTCTCTGCCTTCGCTCTTCAGTCGTTCGCTCACTGACTGAAGAGTAAGTCCTATGCCTACTACATATGCCTTACTATGGTTTACTTACCAGTACTT
The DNA here is from genome assembly GCA_022606195.1 of Trametes polyzona. Classification (NCBI taxonomy): domain Eukaryota; kingdom Fungi; phylum Basidiomycota; class Agaricomycetes; order Polyporales; family Polyporaceae; genus Trametes; species Trametes polyzona. The sequence continues at coordinate 313,209 of JABYQF010000001.1, read as the reverse complement.
GTAGCTTCCCTTTTGTGCGGCTCACATGTACTGTACTATGCAATATAGTTGTTTGCTCACTGACTGAAGACTTCCCTTTTGTGCGGCTCACAGCCTTCCCTGATAGGTTCAGAGTTCTTCAGAGCGAGGGCTCGCGTGCCTGTATTTATACTAGTCAGCTAATACCATACATGTTAATCATCGCGTACATTCCATCTACGGTGGGACGCGGCCTCTAGGCGTTGAGTGGCATAAGTGGCGCCCGGAGGCGCACTCCCGAGGCGGCGCCCGCCACGCACGGTGGCGTGCACCTTCCGACAGATCTCGGCCGCCTGCAACACCTTCTACGAGGTTGTATTCCCACGACGCCTCACCGCGCGAGGTTGTCTTTCCGCGACGCCTCGCCGTGCGAGGTCGCCTTCCCGTGATGCCTCACCGCGCGAGGTTGTCTTTCCGCGACACCTCGCCGCGAGGGGCAGCATTCCCGCAACGCCTCACGCTCGCGTGCGAATCTGCAGCGCCTTTGACGCCGTCCATCCCGCTATTCACCATGCGCATCGAATGGCGTGAGCGCAGTACATGACCGCACGCACACTCGCACAAACGCAGCAAATATACAATGTAAGTGTGCAAACCACAAGCAAACTACGAGTACTACTGGCATCGGATGTTCTGCACAGTGTGCGCGCGTTTGAACTGCAAGACACACATGCGGCGTACCTGTTAGTGTGCACCGCCATCGTTCCAATCGCTGACTTTGGCGGCCTCCCGAGAACTACGCAGCGTCAGACGGATGCCGATGCCACGGCAAAGCCCCGCAATCGCTCATGTCGCGGAGCTAGGCTCGACGTGACCGGTAACGTGCTACTGACTACGACTACCGAAGAGAGGGGAAAAGGGGATCTTGCTTGGGGCGGCGGACCGGAGGTCAACGCACACCAGACTTAGGTTCTCACGACGAAACTAGCCCAAAGACCAAGTTAACATTCACCCTAATCAAAAGGTACAATCAAAGGCTTACCTAGCCCAAAGACCAAGAGGTCAAGATGGGGGGCTAGGGTCGCTACAGGGTCGGTTATATACTACTCTGATGGAGCCACAACATGTACAAACGAAAGGGCAGTCTGTGCGCTGGTATTGCTCTACCTGCGGGTGAGAGTCACATGACCATCTGCATGCCTCAGCCTGCTCGTGTATCGTAAGCTGTCCGTAGAAAATGAGGAAAAATAGGAAAAAATAGCGGAAAAATATAGGATCTCCGTCGTATCCACGACAGCTCACCTCCGTACGACACATGGCAGCCATCTATCCAGACGTGTATCGACCTGGACGGACAGAGCTCGGGACGCGCTCCGCACTCCGCACTCCGCACTCCGCACGTTGCCCGCCGTCGCGCGCACGATCCGGAGCACCCCTTCGTGCACATGGTCGAGCAGCCGGAAGAGCGGCACGCTCCCGCCGGGAACCCGCCCAAGGTCCACATAGCGCACGTCCTCTGGCCACCCGACGAGCTTGCACCCGTACTGCAGCACGGTGACCCGCGCGTACCCCCGGACAGAATACCGGTCTCCGCCTCGCCATCGCCCGTGAGCTCCTCTGGCCAGTATCGGTCAGTACACGCACACTGGCGAGGACGGCAGGCTTGGAGGCTCGAAGGCTCGAAGGCTCTGAGCGGCACTCACGCAGTTGCCCGTTCAGCTTTGCACGCAGCTCACACCGGAGATGGCTGCGGAGGCTCCTGTGAGGTGTGCCCGGCGTCCTGGCCGGCGGCCGCTGGAGGGCACGTCGAGGTGTGTTGAACCAGGTGGGTGCAGGGGACATAGACGTCATCATGTTCCCCGGGAGAGAGCGCGAATGCTGACGGAACTCGCAGGAGGGCCTCTTGCGGCTGTTCCGGGCAACGACTTTATGAGCGGCGCTGACGGCAGCACCAACAGCGAGCCAAACACCGCACTGAGTATTTTGGGTCGGTCGGCGCACCGATGCTCAGAACCGGGACTCAACGTGCCAGGATGTGCCTATTGAGGCAGGTGTGCATTGGAGTACAGGGTGTGGCCCACGTCCTGACGCCCTCCAGCCGGTTGAGCGGCGGTAATTCGCCTTTGCATGATCTTATGCATTGTGCTCGTTCAACCGACATGCGGTTCAAACGTGCCGCGGCCGAAGGTGGGCTCTCGATTCCTCTCCTCGTGTTCCTGCTCACGCTCCGAGCCTCGTTTCGAGCTACACACCCGCCGGTGGCCAACGCGGCCGATCCCGGACGCAACCAATCGAGCGGACGCGGGCGGCCACGGCGCTTGCGAAAAGACCGTCCGCTCTTTGGCAGGTACCGAACACGCTCCCCGACCGGTATCCGCACCGTCATACACTCGCTGCGTGTCACCGGCGGGCTGCAAAAGTATGGTTTCTCCACACCTGCCGTCAGCTCGCTCACCCGCTGTGCGCAGGGAATGTATTCCGGTGTCTGTTTGCGGTCGGTGCCTCAGTAGCGTTCACAAACGTGTTCGCCGCCTCCTGAAGAATATTCGTACAAGACTGTCGTGCGGTTCGTCGGTTCGTCGGTTCGTCGGCCCGCCGCGCTGCCTCCGACGCCAGCGATAGTGACCTACTGGATCCAGGGTGACGGTGACGACGGATGGTCGCCGACAGTACAGGTCGAGTCCGAGTTGCGACGGCAGCCAGTGCTCGATCATCCCCCGTCTCCTGATACTCGCGACACAGTAAGCTCGCTCGACGTTGTCCTGAAACAAAGAGCTGTATGGCTCACTATCCGTGCCACACCGTGTTGGCCGACTCCTTGCCCGCGCATAGCTACTCATGCCTGCGTCTTTGTCGAAGCTGGCGTCCAGATCGCTGGTAGGATGGCTCGTGCGCGCTTCTCGACGATAGTGGCCACCTGCATTCAACGGTCCCTGTCCTTGAAGGCCAAACCACGGATCGCTCGAGGGCATCATATTGTTCGGCCCGCCGCGCACCCACCGACGTGTACGGCGATGGAGCACAAATCAGAGAAACGGCAGCGACCGACGGCCGCCAGCACGAGGTGTGCAGCTTGCCTCCAAGGCGAGCACCTGATACAGTGAAGGGGCCAAAACTCGGATGCGAGCAGGTTTCACCAGGTAGAACGTACCAAGCGGAGACTGAGGAGTGCACCTTAGCGTTGCCCAGTATATATATTGTGCTATAGTAGGCTGAGTAATACAACAGAAAAGACTGAGTAATAATGAGTGTGAGCTAAGTAAGCAAATGAATGGCGGTATCGGTGAATGAGTAAGCGGATGAGTAAGGTAAAGACCGGGATGATCGGGGATTTTGTAACATTACCCCCCTCCTAGGCATTGAGTCCTCGCGATGGTTTGTAGGTTTTGTACTAATTTTTGTCGTGATAGTCTCTTTTGGTATCGTGACCAAACACCAGTCCAATAGTCCGGATCATCTGTATCTACGAAGTGTCCATCAAAGTTTTTGTACATAAAACGAGTGTCTGTGCGTGGTGGTATACGAAGCGTGGGCATTTGGGGGGCGGTGGGATTGGTTCTATGGAACGTGTTGAGGAGTGGTTTGTACTTTGCGACCAGCGTGGCTCATGGTTCCCAGGTGTTCTCGGAACGTGGTAGACCTTTCCACTTGACCAAGTACTGCAGAGTTCCTTGTGCGACCTTGGAGTCGTAGATGTCCTCTGGTTCCTTGAGAGTGTCCAACACTGCGGGGAGATCAACCTCGGGCATTTTCTGATTTGGGAATTCTGGAGGATGTGCACGTGTGAGTAGGACCTCATTGAAGACGGGGTGTATCGCTTTCCACTTCCTAGGAAGCTTCAATTGATACATGGATGCCCCTATCTTCTTTAGGATCTGGAATGGTCCGTAGCGCTTGTCCTCGAGTTTCTTCCGAGGTCTGTCCGTGGTGATGTGAAAAGAGTCCAGGTACACCCAGTCGCCGATCTGGTAGTCCTGCGCTTCCTGACGGTGCTTGTCGTATTGCTTCTTCATGGCCGACTTGGCCACTTCGAGAGCTTCTGACGCTTGTCGCGAAATCTTCTTCATCCGTTCTACGTACTGTCCGGCTGACTCGTTTTTGGCTTCCACGCGTGCTTCTACTCCCGTGTACGGATGGTGTCCATGATTCATGAAGAACGGGGATAGTTTTGTGGCCGAGTGGACTCGGTTTCGGTACGCAAAGGCCGCAAGAGGCAGCCAGTCCGGCCAGTCGTCTTGTCGGTGGTTGATGAGGATGCGAAGGTAGGACTCCACTTCCTGGTTCATGCGCTCGGTCTGTCCATCCGTCTGAGGGTGATATGTGATGCTCGGGTTTCCCTTGATGCCGAGGATTCGGTACAGATCTTTGATGAATGAGGATACGAAGATTGAGCCTCGATCTGACCAGATTCTCTCGGGTAGTCCGTGCTGCGCATAGACGTGCTTGATGAACAGATTGGCCCAGCCTTCTGATGATAGCTCGTCCGAGCATGGTACAGCGATGTAGTCCTTGGATTTCATGTCGACAATGACTAGGATGGCGTTGTGACCTTGTAACACAGGAAGATGGGTGATCATGTCCACGGAAATGTACTGCCAGTTTTGGTCAGGGACCGGGTTGGGATGTAGTGGAGCTGCTCGCTTGCACCGATCGATCTTCGTGGTTTGACAGATGTGACAGCCTTTGACGTACTTGCGTACATCGTTGCGAAGCGAAGGCCACCAGTACAATCTCGAGATCAGATCCTGCGTCTTGGCTGCTCCGGAATGACCGGCTGTGACAGAGTCGTGATGCGAAGAAATGATCCGTCCTCTCAGCGACAAGTCGTTTGGTACCACAAGTTTTCCCCCCCTGTAGACGAGACCGTCCTCGGCGAGTTCCAGTTTCCCATCTATTCCTAGCTGTTCGATGACGACACGGTCAAGAACATCTTTGAGCTTAAGACATTCTTCTTTGATGGTGGCTGACCCATCCACAGAGATTGCTGCGAACCAGTGTGGTTTCAGCAGGACGATGTCGTCGTTCTCAGAGCTGGTACCAAGATGATCAGGTCGCCGAGATAGAGCATCTGGCTTTCCCATAGATCGTCCTGGCTTATGGACAAGGGAGAAATTGTAGTCCGCGAGTTGAATCATCCATCGCGCTTGTCGCGGGTTGAGACGTTGTGGTTTCCTGAAGTACTCGAGATTCTTGTGGTCCATGTGAATCTCAAAGTGGTGCCGTGCGCCCTTCAGGAAATGCCGCCACTCGTCTAACGCGAAAATGACAGCGAGGAGTTCCCGATCATATATCTCATAGTTCTTTTCAGTGGGGGAAAGGGACTTGGAAAGGAATGCAATGGGCCGCCAGACGCCATTCTGCAACTGCGAGAGCTCTGCTCCAATCGCGAATTGAGACACATCGGTCTGCACCCGGAAAGGGTCATTGTCTGTGGGGATAGCGACAACAGGTGCTGATGTGATCTTCTGTTTGATTGCATCAAAGGCTTCTTGTTGCTCCGCAGTCCAGACTTCTGTCCATGATCGAGATTGATCACTCTTGATGGACGTTAGTCTATTTAGCGGTGCCGCAATGTGAGAAAAGTCTTTGATGAACCACCGATAGAAGTTTGCAAAGCCGAGTAACTGCCGCACTTCCGAGACATTCGTGGGCGTTTTCCATGCAGCAACACCGGCCACCTTGGTTGGGTCCATACGGACTTCACCGGGAGACACGATGTGTCCAAGGTACTCGACTTCTTGTACCTCAAACTTGCACTTCTCGGGCTTGCACGTGAGATGGTTGTCGCGGAGGATCTGGAGTACTTGTCGGACGACTTTCCGATGTTCCTCAAGCGTGGAAGTGAAGATGATGATGTCGTCTAGATAGACTACGACTTTTCGAGCGAAGATCAAGTCTCGGAGAAGTTCGTTCATCATCATCTGGAACGTGGAAGGGGAATTCGTGAGACCGAAGAACATGACGAGAGGTTCATATAGCCCTTGGTTCATGATAAAGGCTGCTTTCTCTTCGTCGCCCTCTTTCATGCGGATGTTGTTGTAACCCCACCGGATATCTAGCGTGGTAAAGTACTTGGCTCCCTTCAGATTGTCCAGGAGTTCTCGCATGAGAGGTAGAGGGTATTTGTTCTTCTTGGTCATGTCCTTAAGCTTCCTGTAGTCCTGTATGGGCCGGAGTTTCCCATCCTTCTTTTTGACGAAGAAGAAGGGTGCACCCCAAGGAGACTTGGAGGGGCGGATACGTCCGGTACGAAGGTTGTCTTCCAGGAAAGTGTCTAGGGTGGCTTGCTCGTCTAGGGTCATGGGATAGATCTTCCCGCAATAGGGCTTCGCGTCAGCTGTGAGCTCGATCGCGTGATCCCACAGGTGGTGCTCAGGAAGCGTAGAGAACGTCGCTTCGTTGAAGACGTCGCGGAAATCTCGATACTGCTCAGGGACGATGTAACGGCCGGCAGGCGAGGCAAGGCCCCTGCCGCCCGGGTCTCGGGACGGGACGAAGAACAGGCGCCCAGCGCCCGGAGGAACCGACGGAGCGGTACGGGCGCGGACTGTACAGTTCATGATGGCGGCGCGGCAGGGACTCTCGGGCTCTCGCATGTACCTAGGACATCACACCATACACGCAACCAGACCGTTGACCAGCTCACTGATAGTCTGAACGCGTGCCAAGCTAAGTACATCTTACATTTTTTTGAGCTAACGTGCTGGTATCCGTAGGGAACCGTCAAGGTACATAGTTCGATGGACCCGAACGTCCATCAATCTTCGCAGGAAGAAGCTCGCGAGGGCGCCTCCCGTGGTTCAGAGTCTCATCGAGATTCTGATCCACACGAAGCCCCTCGCAACTCCGCAGTTAGTGCGGTACAAAACGATCCGGCATCATCGGGACGACATTATTCGTCCGGGACTGCCGGATCAGCGAGCTATACCACTGCGTATAGCGAAGCGAGCCCGCGGGTAGCGGAGGCTGAGTATGACGACGAGTCATCCTCAGCCACTACCCGCCCGTTAAGTGGTGCTGGACCTCGTCGGCCAGCCAGCAATACCGCTGGCGTGGGCTCGCGGATATCTCCGCCGAGCCCATCACCGCGTGGAGGTGTGTCGTTCGACGACATGACATTCCACGCCTCGCAGCAGACGAGGGCGCGAATGGGCCGGTACGACACGGCAGAGGACCTCACTCCTCCACCGGGTGATCCGCTCGGTGTACGAGTGGAAAGACCCGTCTGGGACCGTCCGCTGGTACAGCCGGACCCTAGATCAACGCCGTTGATCTTTGGGATTCCGCCCAGCATATCGAGTGATCCCGCTCGGAACCCCCTTGGATCACCAAGGAGGCAACCCGAGCAGGTGTCCACCTACGAGTCCATCTACGCGCCTGGAGTCACTATCGCGACGCGAACGAGGTCGGCACCCGCCGACATGGATGACGGACACACCATGATGGCTGACTTTGTGTCAGACACCATGGAGACGTCGGTCCGTCGGATTCAGGAGCATCAGAGGGCCTTGCGGGACCAACTGGCGGCAAGAGCGCAGCAGTTGGAGACCAACGCCCACGAGGTGGACCTCCTTGCCAATAGAGGGCAATCGGTGATCCAGGAGTATACGAACGAGGTCAACGCGATGCGATCGAGGATCAATCGCATCGCTGGAGACAGCGTTCGGATGCTGGAAGATGTGGAGCGGGGATTGGCAGTGACAGAGTCACTGCTAACCAACGCGCCCGTATCGTCCTCAACGCCTAGAGCCACGCGACGGGAGGAGTTACCCGTGGTGTACGTTCCCGACGCGGGAGGTGCAGGAGGGGCTCCCCCTGTACCACCTCGGGACCGCCCCCCTCACCTACCTGATGAGTCGGAGGATAGAACTCCTCGGGCTCATCCGTGGGGGGCTGACGCACGGTCCGCTCGCGGGAACGAGACGGCGCACGGCGAGGGACGGGCCACCCAGGGACCAGTCGGTAACCAGCCGAACCTCTCGTCGGGACCCCGCCGATCCCATGAAGGGATCGACGAGTATAACCGACGAGTGGAGGCGGACATCCGCCGACATGAGCGAGTAGCAGCGGCACTGTACTCACCTGCGGCAGAAGCCGCAGAGAGAGTACAGACGGCCGCACAGAGCCGACCTGGGTCGGGACGATTGAGCAATCAATCGTACATTCCCCATGGTGAGACCCAATCGGTAGAGGGTCTCCAGAGGCAATCACACGTGAACACGGGCAAACCCCGCGCGTTCGACGTGCCAACGGGACCGTCCGCCATGAGGGCATTCCCTCCGTACCCACCTCAGCGTAACGCGTACACCGCTAAGGACCCCGTTGTGCCAGTATCTCTGGTCGGACAACAGGGACCTAAGCAGGCCGCGGTGGTGGGACACATCGTCGATAGCGATGGTCATCGAGAAGTAATGTTATCACAGTTATGTGATAACATTCGCTTCAAGGTCGGCCGGATGCTACCGGCGTTACCACCGGGGGTGAAGCAACCCAAGATTGACTCGCCGTCCAAGTACGATGGGTCAGACGACCACAATCGCTTCGCGACTTGGTTGGACGGGTATCTCACTTGGTTGCGGGCGTATAACATCTGTGGCCCGGAGACCGATCAACTGAGAGTGAACTACATGCGGCTTTACCTCACTGGCAAAGCCGAAGAGTGGTTCACCCTCAGTATTGATCACCCCTCTCTGGGGTATCACCCTACATTCGAAGAGACGATATGCGCTATGCATCGTCGCTTCGTTCACTCGAGCTCCGCAGCCAAAGCTACGAGGGAGTTCGAGAACTGTAGGTACCGATCGCATGAGGGCATAGAAGCGTTCTATGCCGACATGATGATGCATGCATCTCGTATGGTGGAGCCGCCGGATAACTACACTATCCGGCGGAAACTCATCGAGGGTCTCCCCTACGAGATATATCGCATCCTCACGGTTGAGCGCAACATCAACCCTGAGGAGGACACCGTGGAGGAGATCATCACGAACGCGAAGCAGATCGAGCAAGCATTAGCTCGTCTGCGTCGACGTGATACTCACGACAAGGACCGTCGTCCTGGGGGCGCCGCACCAGGCGGAACATCCGCGCATGCGCGACCTGCTGATGGTGCGCGCCCACGGGAGGGTCGCGACACATCCAGAGAGCGTACCGACAGGGGACGCTCTCCTCATAGAATGAGGAGAGATGACCGCCCGCGGACGCCCAAGTTACCCGACTCTGGGATGGCTAAGAGTGGGTACCGACCCCCCACACCGGGGCCGAAACCCACGGGAGGCACGACGAGCAACGCGTGCTACGCGTGTGGTAAAGTGGGCCATTACGCTAATGACCCTCAATGCCCACAATACGGCAAGCCGCGACCCACCGCGGGAAACGGCCGGCCGCCGCAGCGGACGCGTTTCCATGCTCAACGCATTGATCTCGACGGGCCTGAATCGGTCCGTGCAGTGGATCCCGAGGTTGAGGACGCTCCCATTGATGTGTACGATCAATGGGGCGGCTCCCAATACGAGTCTGAGGACGAACGGGGCGATAACATCGCCTCATCGCCCTCGGAGGGGGAGGGGTCGGAAGTAGCCCGAGCGATGGCGATGAGGACATCGACCAGCGACGAGGAGGAGGACGAGATCGTTCTCCACCTACGCGCGGGTAGAGTGACCCCTCAGCCAGCGAAGGGGTACCAATTCTCGTCGAGTGTACGCCGAAGAGACGGCGTAGTCGACTCGGCGCAACCGCGACGAGACCGTGGGCTACAGTCCACGCTATGCGCGTTGATTAACATCAACGGGCTGCTGGCATATACACTGTTCGACTCGGGAAGTACCACCGACTCCATTACGCCGGAGTTCTCGCGTATGACCCACGCCAAGCTGATAAAGCTCGAGGCGCAAGTGGTCTTGCAACTCGGATGCGCAGGTAGTAGATCGAAGATCAACTATGGCACCCGAGTGCCAGTGCAGTTGGGGGATATCAATGAGGAGGTTTACTTCGATATAGTAAACCTCGACAGATACGACTGCGTGATAGGGACCCCGTTTATGAATAAACACGGTATCGTGCTAGACTTCGATAAACGGGCAATAGTGGTGAATGGGAGGGCGATCCCCGCATTCACCCAGGAGGAGGACTCGACGTATCGAGCCAAGCGCAAGGACCGACAACAGTCGGGTATGCACTCGCGCACACCCCGAGACTGACTACATGATAGTCAGCGTCGGAAGGCGACCGTCGAGGAAGTACCAGACGCTGAGGAATCAGCGGGTCCGGAGCCGTTAGCCGCGAATCTCCCCTACGTAGTGGAGGAGATCCGGCGGCGTAAAGACGATAACGAGAGGGAAGGACGGGGACCGGGCGAAGGAGGGGACTCCTCGCCACGGCACCCAACCCCTCTCGGCCCAGATAGCCCCACCGTGGAGCATCGAGCGACCACGGTGGAAGATGGACATGTAGAACCCGACGAGGTGGTCGAGGTCAGTGAGGAAGACGAAGCTAAGGGCCGCACAGCCCAGTTCGTATATCCTCCTGACCCGGATCGCCCTCGAACGTGGTCTGTGCCCGCGAAACGGGATAGGCGGAATCCACGCGACATGCCCGACGTGTCGGACCGCGACGTTGTATCACTTCACTCCTCGAAAGGAGTGAAGCGGGACAAGTACGGCAATGTCGACCCATACGGACTGAACGAGGAGCTGTATGAGGAGGTACGCGAGTACCTCCGCAACATGCCCGAGAGAGAGGTCCTGAAGCCTCCGGAGGTGATCCCTCACCTCCGAGAGCAATGGTTCAAGCGCGTTGAGGATCTGGTGGGACCGATCCCACTGGAGTTACCACCAATGAGGGAGATAAATCATCGTATCCCCCTCATCGATGAGAACAAGAGATATAACTACCATCACCCTCGATGCCCCGACGCCGTGCGCGGGGAATTGAAGGAGAAGATGGATAGATATATCCAAGCCGGATGGTGGGAGATGCGCCCAGTCAATCAAGCCGCACCGTTACTCTGCGTTCTTAAAAAGAACGGAAAGTTACGGACGGTGATCGACGCTCGTCAGAGGAATGACAACACCCACAAGGATGTGACGCCATTCCCTGACCAGGACAATATCCGCCAGGACGTCGCGCGCGCGAAATATCGATCGAAGATCGACATGTCGGACGCGTACGAACAGATCCGGATAGAGGTGGCGGATGTGTGGAAGACCGCCTTCTCCACCATCTTCGGCACTGCTGTCTCCCATGTTATGCAACAGGGAGACTGCAACGCACCTGGTACGTTCCAGCGACTCATGACATGGATATTCCGTGATTACATCGGAATATTCGTGCATGTTTACCTGGACGACATCTTCGTGTTCTCGCGTTCTATAGCAGAACACGAAGAGCACCTGAGGCTAGTGTTCGACCGACTGAGGGAACAGCGAATGTACCTCAGTCGATCGAAGCTGGACCTCTACTCCCCACGCATGGATTGCCTCGGTCATCTAATAGACGATCGAGGCCTCCACGCAGACTCCGACAAGATGGCGAAGATCAGGGATTGGCCTCCCATGAAATCGAAGGACGAGGTCCTCCGATTTCTGGGGTTGGTGCAATACCTCTCCCATTTCCTGCCCGACTTGTCGTCGTTCACGTCACCTCTGGAGTCGATCGGCAGGCATGGACAGCCATTTCAATGGCTACCCATACACCAAGCCTGCCTTGATCGAATCAAGAGCATGGCATGCAAGGCGCCGGTCCTGAAACCTGTCGACCCGAACAGTGATGAGCCTATATGGCTCATCACCGACGCGTCAGACGTAGGGATAGGGGCCGTGTATGGACAAGGACCAGACTGGCGGACATGCCGGCCAGCTGGATTCATGTCCAAGAAGTTCACCTCGGCCCAGCGCTCGTACCAGACGTACGAGCACGAAGCTTTGGCTATCATCGAGGCGCTGTTGAAGTGGGAGGACAGGCTGGTGGGACGCAAGTTCCGCATAGCCACCGATCACGACGCCCTCACGGACATGCGTACCGCGAAGTGTCGTACGAACTCGGGACGACTCATCCGGTGGGATGAGTATCTCGCGAGATTCGACTTCGAGATAGAGCATGTGCCCGGGAAGGAGAACAAGGTAGCGGACTGTCTCTCTCGTTATTACGAGAGCGAACCGCCCGATGTTCTCCACCCGCCGCACGACTACGTCAGCGCCGACGTCCGACTAGACCGCAATCTTGATTTCTACCCGACGTGCGTCGAGAGGAGGTCTTGCGAGAGGTAGAGGAAGTCGCCCTCCGCGCTCTTCGCGAAGTGGTGGAAGAGCGCGAGAAGGAGGCCGCCAATCTCACGGCGATTCCGCACGTCCCCAAGCGACCCTCGGATGAGGAGTCACGGATTTGCATCCGTGACGCCCTACAATCCGGGCCACCTCTTCAACAGACGATACGAGGCGATACCGAATTGATAGAGGCGGTAAAGGCCGCTTATGCGGGGGACCGTACGTTCTCCAAAGTCTTGGAGAACCCGGGCGCGTTCCCCTCGTTCGAGTTGGAGGGAGGTCTGTTATACGTCACCAACCGGTTCGGAGACCGCGTACTCTGTTTACCATACGGTAAACTGAAGAAACGTAGTCTCCGGGAGTATGTGATCGACGCCGCCCATCGCACACTCGGTCATCTGGGTACCCAGAAGACTATCGAGTATACGCGGCGATGGTTCTGGTGGCCCCGCATGAGTAAGGACATAGAGATGTTCTGTACCTCATGCGGGGCATGCCAAATGTCCAAGAGCTCGAACGCGCTCCCGGGAGGACTGCTACACACGTTGCCTATTCCCATGTTCCCCTGGGAATCCATGGGGATAGACTTCGTGGGTCCGTTCCCGGATGCCAAGGGGTTCAACTACCTGATCGTAGTAATATGCCGGCTCACTAGCATGGTACACCTAGTACCATGCAATGTGACCGACTCGGCGTCGAGAGTGGCAGAATACTACCTGAGAGATGTCGTGAGGCTTCACGGCATCCCCAGTAGTATAGTATCTGACAGAGACTCCAAGTTCACGTCGGTGTTCTGGAAGGAAGTCCACCGATTACTAGGGACAACACTCTTGATGTCCACTTCGTTCCATCCGCAGACGGATGGAGCGACAGAGCGATCCATCAGGAATGTAACCCAGATTTTGCGGGCGCTGGTGGAACCCCACCAGTGTGACTGGGTGGACAGGCTCCCCATGGTGGAGTTCGCGATCAATTCGAGCGTGAACTCCTCCACAGGATTCGCACCCTTCGAGTTGAACTACGGATACGGTCCGCGTATGGCCAAATGGGACAAGGAACCATCTAAGTTCCCTGGCCTACAGGCATTCGCGGAGCGCGCGAGACTGAACCTGGAGCAGGCGCATGATGCGCTACTCCAAGCTCGGGTCTCCGCGACATACCACGCCAACAAGCGACGTCGAGACGCACCAGCGTTCGACGTCGGGGACCTGGTATATGTATCCACTCGCAACCTTACACTACCCAAGAACCGGGCGAGGAAACTCGCTCCGAAGTTCATTGGGCCGTATAAGGTAGTGCGGGCGAACCCAGAAACATCTAACTACACGTTGGAACTGCCAGATGAACTCGTGAAGCGACGAGTTCATCCAACGTTCCACGTGTCGTTGTTGAAACCTCACTATCCCAGTGATAGTGAGGTGTTCCCAGCCAGAGAAGCGAAACGCTTCTATGACTTCGGCGAGCCCGACGAGCAGGAATGGCTCGTCGAGGAGATCACTGGACACCGATGGAACGGGCGTTCCATCGAGTTCCTAGTACACTGGTCATTGGGCGACCACACCTGGGAGCCTTTAGCTCATTGCAATGAGCTAAAGGCTCTGGACGACTACCTGGCGTTGATGGGAGTGGATCACTGGAGGGACTTACCTCGGCATGACCGAGGTAAGTCGCCCTCGCGAGCCGTAGGCCGACGGCGCTGAGCCATAACGCAGGATGACCGAGGTCACCGAGCGAAGGGCCCGACCTCACCATGACCGAGAGGTCATGGTGGGGTGAAGGACGGAAGGGACTGAGACGCGCTGGCGTTGAAGTCCCAAGCGCCGTGGCACCGCCACCAGCGTTCCGCGGAACACCACGCGAGAGGTGGCGTGGGAGAGTCGACCGGGGGACGCCGATAGTTTAGGCGCCGTGGCCATTCCGCGGAACACCACGGGGTGGCGTGGGAAGCGGAGACCGAAGCGGAGAGCGAACCGAAGTCGCGACTCTCGGGCGCTGCCCTCCTCTTCGGTACCTCTGCCTTCCATCAGCCGACAGCCGACACTTCCCATCCCACACCCCGCCATCCACCCATCCACTTACCTCCAACAGCTCAATGACCCCCAGCCGCCGCACGGACGCCCATGGGCCGCGAGGGGTGGATGACAATGTCATCCACTCCAAGCGCGGGCACATGGACGTCGACGATGACGGCCACAGCGCGCGAGACGCGCCTGGAGGGGGAGGGAGCGCGAGCGCGAGCGCGAATTACCACCCCGGTGGCAATTCGCGTGACCGCGACCGCGACTACACACCCCCGCCGCAGCAGCAGCAGCAGCAATACGGCCAGGACCGCGAGTACCGGGACCCTTACCAGGGCCCCGGTAACTACGGGTTCCAGGAGCCGTACCAGCGGTTCGGGGCCCCACCTGCCCAGTATCAATACGATACTGGGTATGGTGGAGGTTACCCCGGGCCCGCGATGCAGCCACCTCCGGCTCCGCCCACCGCGACGGGCTGGGAGCGCGCGGCGCGCGCGTACCAAGAATTGGCGGACGCGCGCGCCAAGCACAACCTCGAGGTCGCTGCGTTGCGCGACAAGTACGATGACGCGTTGCGCGACATCGCGGACGCCCGCGTCAAGGAGACCGACCTGCGCACGCGGGTCCGCGACAGGGACCGGACCATCCAGTCCCTGGAGAAGGACCTGCAGGCGGCGAGGACAGCTCGCGACGAGCTCACGACGAGAGTCGCGAGGCTCGGCGAGGAGCTCCACCTCGCCAGGCAACGGCTTGGACGCTCGACGTTCAAGCCGCAGAGCGACAGCGGGTGGCAGGGCCGACCCCAGGCCGCCACGACCATGGCCGCGGGAGCCAGCGCGAGGACTGAGGGATCACTCCCCCAGCCCCCCGCTGGTCGCCCCCAGCCCGGACCTCGAGCCGGCGGGGAAGAAGCAACTCCTCCTCGCCCGGCTGACCGGACGACGCCCGGAGCTGGCGCGCGGACTGAGGGAGCCATCCCCCAGTCCTCCGCTGGGCGATCCGGAGCGTCGCCCGCTCCCATACCGCGTCCCGACGACGATGTCGTCATGACCGATGCGTCGGGAGCGGCGGGACCGTCGACGGCGTCCTCCAGCGCGACGGTGGCGGCACCGCCGCCCGCGACCGCGCGTACAGGTCGGCCCACGACCGTACTGCGTCGGGAGGCCCACGCTCGGGCACAACCGGTCAACGCCGGTTACAACTCCGAGGAGGACGACCACCTCTTGACGCCGGTGGAACGGGAGCGGGCCCAAATCCTCCGACTGCGCCACAAGCCTGACGCTGACCTTGAGCAATCAGGGCAGCCGAAGTCGGCGTGGTACCGTCATTGGATTTCCCAGAAATCCATTGCGGAGGACTTGCTCGACCTGTTCTTCGACGAGAGCGAAGAAGAGGACTACGCAGTAGACGTCCGCCTGCGCGACCCGATCGAGCTCTTCGCCCCGAAGATGACTCGATCGGCGGAGTCCAAGGAGACGGGTCGCGCCGCACGGGCTCGGAAGAATGACCCGGTGGAGCCTCTCCCCCCGTCAGACTCCCCCGAGTTCGGGCGATGGGCCGGCACGACCATCAAGTCGGTCGTGCAGGCCCACAACCTGCGCTGGTTCGCCTGCGTAGAACGAGATGACGATGCCATCAAGTTCTACAAGTGGCTGAACTCAGTGTACTGCAAGCCGCAGCGCCGCCGACCGGTGGGCATCCGGTACTTGCAGGACGCCATGTCCAACGACGGCCGGGTGCTCTCGGGCGAGACCATCATCTCCCGCACCGAGAGTACCCCGCGCGAGTCGTTGGGCCGCTACCCCGTCGCGTCGGCCACCCACTACACGGTGTGGCGGTTCTTCCGCGCGGCGCCGGTCAACACCTGGCCCGTCGGGATGCGGCTAGCATCCGGCGCGCTTCCGGTGGGCGACGGGTTCGGCGTCCCGCACGAGGACGATGTGAGGGCGTTCTTCCTGCTATGGCACATTCTGCCACAGCGGGGAGCGGCCAACCCTCACAAGGCGCACGACGCCTCGATCCACCAGCTGGCGGTTGAGTTATTCTCAATCGCCGGCTGGTACGAGAGCATCGTCACGGCCGGCGGCTACGCCACCGCTCCTGCGGAAGATCCCGCCCGCTACCCGTTCGCGTCGGACGACGCGAACCACGTCCTTCTCGCGGCGTGGTTCTGCACGCACGGGCTCGGTATGCATGGCGCTACCATCCGCGCGCTCGAGCGGTGGGGACGCTTCACGCGGAACCACGACCTCGGCCGCCCCTCGCTCGACGAGAGCGCTTGGCCCTCCGAGCCGTCCACCATCGAGGCCGTCGCCGCGCCGCCGCACGTCGCGCGCATCGTCAAGTTCGACGAGTTGGGATGGGGAGAACGGTTGGCGGAGGACACCGAGTCCAACCACGCGGACTGGGACGAGTTGATCAACGTCGAATAGAAGGGGACCGCGCGCCTTCATCACCCCGCGCGCGCGGTCTCGACGTCGTCCTCGAACCATACACCCCTGCCTCCATCATCACCCGGATCGTACGTCGATCCAGAGGGGGAGGGTGTAACGGCCGGCAGGCGAGGCAAGGCCCCTGCCGCCCGGGTCTCGGGACGGGACGAAGAACAGGCGCCCAGCGCCCGGAGGAACCGACGGAGCGGTACGGGCGCGGACTGTACAGTTCATGATGGCGGCGCGGCAGGGACTCTCGGGCTCTCGCATGTACCTAGGACATCACACCATACACGCAACCAGACCGTTGACCAGCTCACTGATAGTCTGAACGCGTGCCAAGCTAAGTACATCTTACAGACGAGTTCTTCAAACGTCTTCGCAGCTTGCGCCTGATTGTGTTCTATGGCCAGTTCCATCGCGACAGAGGTCTTGGCGCGGACATGAACAGCTCGGGAACGTAGGTAAGAAGACGTGTGAAGCATGAAAACTCGTTCTCCTTCCTCCACTACGTGTTGACACACCGTCGGGCATCGATTAAACTCAATGAGTTTCTTTTGCCAATCGATGGAAGGATTGTGATGCTCAATCCATTCATGACCGAGGAAGATGTCAGATTTTCCGAGATCGGTTACCAGAAGCTGTAGCTTCTCGAGATGGTTACCAATCTGGATATCTACGATGACGTAGTGGGTGATGTCACCGCCGACATTGGAAGATCCGTCGGTGTTGTAGACTTCTATGGACCTCTCAAAAGGAATCATCGTGAGACCGCTTCAGCGGACGAGATCTCTGTGAATGCAAGATCCCGTACTGCCTGTGTCCAGCAGTCCTTTGACATCCTGAGATATCCCAGTCTCGGGGTTCGTGATGATCATGGGGACGTCTAGTTGTCGTCGGCTGCCAGAGCCACGCACGACTTTGAAATACTTCGGTCCCGTAGTCATGATTGAGAAGGCATTGTGGGATTTGGGTTCCGTCGCACTCGGAGGGTTTTTCGATTTTTTTGTATTTTTTGAAAGGGAATTAAGTACCGGTTCACGCCGGCCGCGCTTCTGTAAAGAAGACGCCCTTTCGGTAGATGGTATAAATACAGGAGTGGGAGCCGAGAGTACTGTGTCATCTGCTTCTTCGACGGGGAGACAAGAAAAGCGATTTGTAGGGGTAGGCATGGTGGAGGGAGACATAGTGGAAACCGGAGAATAACTGAGTAAGGAAAAGGCGGTACGTAAAAACTGATCAAGACGAGACTGAACGGAGGTTTGACCCGACCCCG
Organism: Trametes polyzona; assembly: GCA_022606195.1. NCBI lineage: Eukaryota > Fungi > Basidiomycota > Agaricomycetes > Polyporales > Polyporaceae > Trametes > Trametes polyzona. Next base: position 295,262 of record JABYQF010000001.1, on the reverse strand, counting down.
GTGCGACTAGGCCGAGTCTTCGACAAAAGACTGCTCAGGAGTTGAATCCTGAGTCTGCTGCAAGACGTCGTACGTGTTGTCGAGGAAGAGTTCGAGATCCTCGCCGATGAAGCGACGAACCTCTTTGGAAAAGGCATCAGCCTTCTCGGCTTCTTCCCATCGACGACGGTATTGCGTCTGCGGGGTGGTGCGGTTAGGGAGATGCCACGCGTCACCACACATGCCCTTGTCACCCTTGCGGATGTGACACTTCTTGCAGATGCGGTCGAGGTCCATGGGCTGGCCACGGCCGCCGAAGGTTACGCCGGTACCGTCTCGTTTGGTGGGAACTGCAGCCGGAGGTGGGCCGGTAGGCGGGCGGTAAGCTGGTTGATAGGCGCGTGGGGCGTAAGAGGGTCGCGTGGGTTGTGTGGGTTGTGTGGGAGCGGAGGGAGACGGGCGCACGGGCTGCTTGCCACGCATGACGTCAAAAAGGGCACGATTCTTGGCGAGCTGCAGAATGCGCGCCTTCCAGTCGTCGTACATGAGAGGGAGGTTGCCGGAACCGTAGATCTGCTCGACGTAGCGATAGGTCGTGTTGCGCTGTAGAATATTGAGGACGTATTCACTGTTCTTGTCGAACCCGGCGCTGGTGACAAGTTGCTCGAATTCGGTGAAGTAGTCCTGCGTGTTTGGACCCATCTGCAGTGCTTCGAGTTGGACCTGCGCGGTGTGCTTCCGGTTTTGATCGACGAAGACCTTGTCGAGCTCTCTCCAGAAGTCGGCTAGCTCCAAGACCCAGACACCATTCACGGAGTTCGTGTCGATGAACACTTGTTTCCACAGGTCGACCTTTTCGCTGCGGATGTAGGACAAGATCAAAGAGATTGCTCGATCTTTGTCCATGCCTCCCACGTACTGTTGGAGACTATACTTGAAAGTGTCGTATCGCAGCTTGTTGCCGTCGAACGTGTCGGGTTCCTTGAATTTGGGCGCGGGGGTGTGATCAGTGCGGATGTTTGCGCGAGCGAGAAGGTTCACGAGAAGGTTCTCCCATTGTGGGTCGAGTGGCGGAGGTCCTTCAGGTGCTGCCGGTGCTTCTGGTGCCTTTCCTCCTCGTGCAGACGAACCAGGGTAGGATGGATCGCTCATCCTGGACATTGCGGCAGGTCTGAGGGTGTTCGGGGTAGTGGGTGTCTGTCGTCGGGTTTCTGGGGTAGGGTTGGCTGTGTGGATGACGACGGTGGGATCGGGCACGGTGACGGGGATGGCGGCGGCAAGACCGGTGAAGTCGAAGTCTTCTTGGTAATCGCGCGCTTCGGGGGATAAGGATCGAGGAGTGGATGCCGCTGGTGGCGTTTCAGCGGGGCGGATTTTTCCTGAGTTCTTGAACGTTTGCGGGATGTTCGTGAACTGTCCTTGATGCTGGTTGGGGCACGGGGTTGTTTCTCGGTAGGTGTAGGTCTTTCCGTTGTAGAGTGCGTGAGGAAATCCTTCGCAAGGGAGGGAGGCCGTGATGACAGAGAGGCGGCTAGAGAAGCGGAGCTTCTATCCAGCCGTTTGAAACGGGGAAGGGTCGCGGGTCGGGTCGTATAGTAATGAACGATTTCTTCGAGGGACATATATATATATATATATTCGTAACTATCGTATCAACCAATTTTACCGCAGAGGAGGGCTTCTGGGGTCTCTCGGGCACGCCTGTCTTTCGATGGTCTGACGCGCGAAGTGGGAAAGGGAATTAGGAAGCAAATTCGAGACCTAGTAGGGGAGGGAAGAAATGCAGATTGCGGGTGCGACGGTACACGTGCCAGGTGCGGGGGTCGATGACGTAGACGCACAGGGCGAGCCTGATCTCGTTGTTGAGAGCCCGGAAGTTCTCGCCGTTCTGGCGCGTGTCGTAGGAAAAGGTTGTGAGAACCTCGTCGTTCCGTAACAGCGTCAGCGTCACGTAGGTGACAGGGAAGTGGGTCTCGGTTGTGAAGTTTTGGAACGTGACACGGAGCTTGAGCGGGTGGGCCTGTGCAAAAGGGTCGTTCGGGGGAAGGAAATATAAATCTGTGATGGGCGGGTGGCGCGCGGCGCTTGCAGGCAGGAGAGAAGGACGTCTAGAGAAGCGATGCTGAACGTACACTTTGACAGCGGGGTGGGTGATGTAGACTGTGTGTTCAGCCTCTTCGTTGTCGGGGATCTGCCAGTTCACTTGCAAGTAGGCTCCAACGCGAATGAGGAAGAGGCCAATGTAGGCGGGCTTCCACGCGAAGATGATAGCCCAGTGTGGGTTGATTGTGAACAGAGCCTGGTAGCGGTATGCGCGGTAGTCGGATTGGACGGTTAGGGATGAGGGGACGGTTACGGTGAAGGTGTTTTCCTTGTTTTCGAGGCGCTGGTAGAGAAGGGTCAGACGATCGAGCAGCTGCTCAAGATCTTCTGCCGATCGGGATAGATCGCAGTCGATAGAAGTGGGGAGGTACTGGTCGGGAGTGTCGGGAGGATAGTCGAAACTGTGGAGGTCGTGGAAGTCGCGAATGAGGCGGTCGAGGCGGAGGAGTTGGAGATCAATGTTGTAATGAGGGGTAAGATCATCGAAGGGCCAGCGGGAGGCTGCCAGTGTAGGAGGTCGGCGGGGCAACGGTTCCGGCGAATCGGAACGGTCGTCGTAGGGCGGGATGTCGCTCTGACTCGTCCCAGTGGGTCGGGGAGCCAGGTGTGCGCGGGGAGGAGTTGTATCCGTACTCCGAAGGATTGCGTTCTCGAAGGTAGGAAAGATCTTCGTCAAAATGCGAGGTGGAGTTGACGTCGGACACTGGAAAAGGGGTGAGCGGATAAGGAAAGGAGGATGAGGAGGGACGTGTACTCGTGTGAATAGAGGCTTTCAACGAGTAGGTTGAGGGAGTAGTCTTCGCTTATGATACAGTGAAGGGGCCAAAACTCGGATGCGAGCAGGTTTCACCAGGTAGAACGTACCAAGCGGAGACTGAGGAGTGCACCTCAGTGTTGCCCAGTATATATATTGTGCTATAGTAGGCTGAGTAATACAACAGAAAAGACTGAGTAATAATGAGTGTGAGCTAAGTAAGCAAATGAATGGCGGTATCGGTGAATGAGTAAGCGGATGAGTAAGGTAAAGACCGGGATGATCGGGGATTTCATAACAGCACCTCGAACCGCACGGCAACCGGGGAGGCAACACCGTTGCCGCGTTACGCTTTGGTCGGTCTACCTCGGACCTGTCACGACTGTGCCAAACCCCGAACGCCCGAATACCCGAACGACCGATACTCCCGTACCCCCGATCTCGTGTACCCCCGTATGTACCCCCGGACTCGTATTTCATATGTCTCAGATTGCACCATAGCGCCAAGACTTGTTACTTACAATAGGCTCTATTGTTTCGCACCACCGGACTTCGGTCCTAACCCCCGAACTTCCCTTTCAGTACTTCGTTATTGTTTCGACTACACAATAAGCTCTCGTCTATTTATACCGACTGGAATGTACTAGCTACTCAGTTCGGATATCTCGTTAACACGAATATTCTGCTCAACCTCCGAACCTCCGAACCCCCGAACCGTCCTCCAACTCTCTGAACCCCCAAAACCTCCGATCCTCCGGCCTTGCTTGACTCATACCTCGCTCTCAACTTCTCACCGCTCCCCCCCCCCCCCCCCGACACTCGTGCTACCGTTCGGTCTTTCACGGCCCCATACCAAACCCCCGAATCGGTCCTTCTGTAAATAGAGGACAGCTGCCGAGGTTGCCCAGTGCGTTACTAATAGTTTCGCTGAAGTCCTCATTCCGGTGCTTCGGGACTTAGTCTTACCCCCGGAATTCCCGAGCACGGTCCTAACAGGACCGCACACTGACGGTTCTCACACTAGATCGCGGAGATGGTGATCAGGCACGTCGGCGGCAAGCCTGTCTGCTCGGGACCGCACTCGTCGGCGAGGGGAAGACGGGCAGAGGCGTATGCGCGGGATGCGTTATGTGAATTGTCTTTCCCGCCCGGCGATCAACATGCCCACGCATCTGCAGATCGCGCGCCCCCGCATCGCACAGAACCCGCCCGGCGGAGGCGAGCGTGTTTCATCAGCAAATGCGCGACTTGAGTACAGTGCGCGGTAGTGGGAGATGGGGGTTGTCGCGTGTTATAGCCCAGCAGGATTATTATTGACGCCGGTCGAGCGCTATCGTAACCTTATCATACAGGCCCAGGGACTGTCGCCGACCATGGTAACGGGCGAGGTACTATAATTCCAAGTCGTGCATGCTTGCCCGCGTTAGTCAATTATAGCCTCGCGCCCGGAGGAGCTCACTGCGAGGTGTGCGTGGGCGAGCACTATGAGGCACCGTGCCTCGTAGAGCCATGGATCAGAGCTGCCAAGGCGTACTTGGTCGCGAAAATCTGGTACAAGATGCTACAAGCGAGAATACTGGGCATCCACGTCAGAGTCATCCTTGGAGTCGTCCCCAAAGTCCTCATCCTCAGAGTCCCCAGTAGCCTTGGACGGACCACCATGATTGGCCAAACAAGGGGTGGGGGAACGCGTCTTGATGCCACGTTTGCTTGTCGGAGAGTGAACCGAGTCCGAGTCTGTACTAAATGCGTGGTCAGTAATGGCAGCATCGAACAACCCCGCAACAGCATCGTCAGCCAGAAGAACGCGAGTCCGTCGTGGCATCCGCGTCCATGCTCTCCACGTCGAGACGTGATGTCCGTGGCTCAGAGCTCTCCCTTTCTCGGACCGTAGACCGTGCCGCTGGCGAGGGTGCTCGCGCTTTGCGTCTGTTGAGGCGTTCCTTGGCCTGCGGAGCAACGTCCACTGTGTATTCCTAGCCCAATAGCAGTGTTAAAGGTGTCAGAGCAGCTGAGGCAATCATAGGTCATCGTGAAAAGCTGTAGATCAAAGTGTATGCAGGTACAGGGTGGAGGAAAGCAGTGAATGCGTACAATGCAGCGTGCACGCAGGCCACGCTCACGTGACCTGCACCGTCTATGACGCGCGACGCGTCTTTACGTTGATCCTTCCCCTCCTTGCTCCAGTTTTCTCTGTGCTATATAAGACAAGAATTCCCTCTACTCCCAGGTTGACCTCAGACCATCACCATCCACTGCGCTCTTCATACATGTCTTCGGGCACTAGCTGGCTGACCAAGAAGATTCGTCTCGCACCTGACTCAGAGGTGCCTGTAAGTGCAAAGACGAAGAGGAAACTGAACAAGCCACCGCCAGCTGCCCAAACGAAGCGCAAGTCTCCGCAGGTGCTCAACGTGGGTTCATCAGACTTAAATATTCTGTCACTATATGCGTGCATATACTCACTCATTCAACGTTCAAGCTACCTTACCCGTGTCAAGGAGGACTTTGAACTTGCTCACAAGGACTCGCGCCTCATTCCACATGTTCTTGGAGCATACGCGAAGGTGGAGCGTGCATTCCTGGTGGGAGGTGCATATTCCCGGGATGCAGAGTTTATGGGGAACGCCCAACCAGTCCAACTGTGAGTGCTGAGCCAGCTGGGCATGCCGAGCAAGAAGGCAATGCTGAGAGAGAAGATATTGTGGAAGGGGCCTCGGCAGCCGCCAACGCCGGCAAGGCCAATGCCGCGAGCCTCTTCGATGTTGAGGACGAGGAGTGAGCACCTCGCGCCGGCATATGTAGCGGTCTCCTCCCTGTGTGTGTCTCTGTGCTCTGAACTGACAAGTCTATTGACAGGTTTCTACCCCGTCCGGTTCCCCTTCTGGTCCCCGCCACATCTCTGCTTCGGAACTCTGGTCGTTTCGTCTCGTCTGTTCTTCGGGCTCGCTGCAAAATGGACTCTGCTTACAACTGCTCTTATTGCTCGCGTGCTTCTGTTCTCCGCCATCCGTGGCGCCTGCGCGTGCTCATCTCGGCTCTGTTCTGGCGTTGATGGCCTCTCGCGCGATCGCTCTCAGAAACACGATGGACTGTTTCTGCTCAATGTTATGATACAAAATATAATTTTATCGTGTCCGAACTGCACGATTTTTGAAACATTGTGTGCTCCTACAATGCGAAGGTGAGAGCGAGGCACCGTGCGTGCTGCTCTGCGGTGACAAACCCTCTCCGCTTTGCTATAGTGCGTTCTCGCCCCGCGCGGCATGGATATAACACACTATCTCTCTGCGCGGCATGATTACAGTGTATGATAGCCCCTCGTCCGATATGACGATGTATTATAAGCGGCGATGAGATTACGACAGTGCGCGGACACCACCCCGTAGTTGGCGATAGTCTCCCGTGCGGTATGATTCGTATGATAGTCCATGACACGCGTTGTATTCCACTCAAATTCATTATAGTCTCCGTCCCCGCTTTGCTGATGTCCTGGCGCTCGCACCGACGGCGTCTCTGTCCGACTCCCCGTTCGGCGGTCCCGGAGGCGAACTGCAGGCCGCTCGGGCTGCACGCCCGGGTCCCCCCCACCCGGTCGGGGCACCACGAGCCGTCGGGGACGCGCACGGGCACTCGGAGCGCGCACCTGTTCCGTGCACGCACCCGAGGACAGATTACGTCCCGCGCTTACGACTCGGAGCGGACGTCTGTTCTGTTCTGGAAGCCGCCACGGGGCTGCCAGTGCCAACGCCCGCGAGTTGTAGGTCCACCGTCCCGGCCGCTTACTGCGTCAGGACCCGCCGCCGACCTCTGCGTCCGCGAGAGATTTCGACATCGCCGGCCCGAGCTGCAGCGCTGCAGCGCTGCAGGGGAGCGCTGGAGTGCGTACGTTCTGGGGCCTCGATAGATGCCGTCCGACGTCGCGCAGGCGCGCTCAGGGCCAATGCGGCGTGCCGTCCTCCTCAATTTTCGCCCGTCAAGATGCTCGCCTCTCGTCCGGAGGCTCAGGGTGTGCCATCGAGAGGGGGCCCTACTCCATATCGATGTTCGCTCGCTCTCCGGATTCGCATTCGCAGGCCGGCGGAATCGTTCACAATGACCGCCGCGCCCGACGTGATCGCTTTGCCCCAAGTCAGAATGCGGGCCGGGTCCCCTCGCGGTCTCTCCGCCTCGTGCTATCGCAGTCGCTCTGCTGAATCCGGACGGCTTGGCCCAGAGGCGAGTAAGACGGGAGAACGACGCACGCGCGGTAGGCCAATCGTGTGCGTTATCCGCTCTTCTGGGTCTGGTCATCAAGTATCACGAGGGGCACGAATCCAGCTCTCTGCGCAGCAATTGGCGGAACGCCGTCGTGCGTCGTGCTTCGTGCTTCGAACACTGCATCACATCGCCAAGTTGGTGCTTCAACCTGGCAGAAACGCGGAGGGTTCGCGCATTCTCCAGCTCTTATTCGGACGGCTTTGCTGATTGCGTGTCTCCAGCGTGTTCTTCGCGCTACCCACAGTCCGCCCGTGCACTCCTCCAGATGTGCGGCGACCAGGGAGCAAAAGCACAGCGCCCCCTGTCCGCCCGATTCGACGGACATCGGGATTCTTACGTACAACAGGTCATTGGCAGTCTACAATCTATTGCTTCGATGTCATACTTATCCATTCTTAACAGAGTAGAACTCACATGCACTCGAACGGGAACCCAATCTCCTCATCATCGACCACAACGACCACGACGGTATGCAAATCAACCAACCATCGAACCAGATCAAGTGTGCCTCTTTGCTGTTTGCTGGGTCCGCGCAGCTGAACGCCTAACAGTCCTGCCCCAGGCTCACGAATGTCTCCGTCGTCCGCCTCAAGAAGGGCGGCAAACGCTTCGAGATCGCATGCTACAAGAACAAAGTGCAGGAATGGCGCAGTGGTGTTGAGACCGACATCGACGACGTCCTCCAGATTGCGAACGTGTTCGTAAACGTCTCCAAGGGCGAGCTCGCGAAGAGTCAGGACCTGCAGAAGGCGTTCGGCACCACGGACACAAACACCATCGTCAAAGAGGTGCGTGTGCACGTTCTCTTACGGAGGCTTATCGCCAAGATCGCGCTCCAGATCCTCAAGAAGGGCGAACTGCAAGTGGGCGACAAGGAGCGCGAGCACGACCTTTCTTCCGTCCGCCGTGAGATCGCGACTCTCGTAGCCGAAAAGTGCGTCGACCCGGAGACGCAACGACCGTATCCTGTCGGCGTCATCGACAAAGCCATGACGGAGGCGGGCTTCAGTGTCCGCCCAGGCAAGAACGCGAAATCGCAGGTACGAGCCCAGCCAACCCTGCTCGTAGATCGCCCGCCTGCTGAACGCATTGGCAGGTGTCGGAGTGCATCAAGCTCTTGCAGACGAACTCCAAGCTACCCATACAGCGCGCTAGGATGCGCGTCCGTGTCTCCCTCCCCGCCGCAGACGTGGAGAAGCTCAAGTCGAAGATCCTGGAGGGCGCCGACAGCGTCGAGAAAGACGAGCAGGGCTCTGATGACTGGGAAGCGGTGAGTAGACCTTATCTCCTCCCTTCCACGACTCGCACGGGGTTCTGATCGTCCGCGGCGGCCCCAGATCCTACTCATCGACCCCAGTCAATTCCGGGTTCTCAACGACCTCCTCCAGAAGGAGTGCAAGGGTCGCGGCCGCCTCGAGACGTTGACTTTCGCCGCTACTGCGGGAAGTTGAGTGTCAATATGCCCTGCAAGGGACCATGTATCACCACGCTTGTACAGGTAGACTCGATGTATCCTTGGATTTCTCTCGTAATCGTTTCCGCTCTATCGTGTTCGACGGGTGGACTGTGCGGCAGCATAATGGGTTGTGACGGCAATGGGAGCAACTGCTCATGAGGCTGCTTCGTCGTCGTGGCCTCTTTCTTGTACTCACCTGTTCGCCTGCCTTCGCATATATTGACCAGACCTCGGGAACGCATCCGACAATGGAGGTGTGCGTCGTTCTGCAGTCGAGCGTGGACGGCGCAACGTGTTGGATGCTCCATCGGGTCAGTCGTTATAATAAATATGCAAATCGATTGCTCACTCACGTCAATAAATACATGGATCTCGGAGACATGAACACACAAGCAGGATACAAGATACCGGAACTACAGGCATGAGGCTCAGACGCAAAACTTCACCGTGTATCGTACAAACAAATTCAGGCTCGTGGACGTGCTCCTTCAGTCCTGACTACCATACGCCGACGCTTCGCTTGTGCCCTACTTCTTGCTCTTGTTCTGTCGCTCGCTCTTTCCCTTCGTCTTGCTCTTGCTATTGACCTTGCTCTTGATTTCGACACCGCCGCTCGCCCCCGCCGTCCCCGAGCCCGTCGCCGTTACCGCCCCTTTCCCCTTACTCGTGCTCTGCTGCTCGCTACGCTTCCCGGAGCCGATCTTGGCCTGTGCTTTGGCCGCGGCCGTGGTCTTGTTCTTGCTCTGGTCTTGCTTCTCGGCCTCGTCTTCGTCATCCTCCTCACCCTCCAAGTCACGGTGATCGTCCGCCTGCCTGCCGTCGTCGTTGGCCGCGCCGCGATTGGCGTCGTCGTTGGCGGCGTTGTCGTCGTCGTCGTCGTCTGAGTCTACTCCACCCCCAAAGTGCAAAGGCGAGTCCGGGCGTGCGACTGGGACCGGCTTCGGTTTGGGAATATCGGAGTCCGACTCCGAGTCTGATCCCGGGTCCGGCCCGTCCCCCTCTGGCCCCCACTCGGGCACCGGCAATTGCGTACTCCCTTCGCCGCGGTCCCGGTCAATAATAGTGAGAAGGTCCTTGAGCTCCACAGTGATCATGTCGTGATGCAGAGTTTGCGCCATCTGGGAAGATACTATATTGGGCTGTTCAGCCGTAGTGGCGCGTAGCGGCGAGGGTTGCTTTGGAAGGTGGGGCGCGGTCTTTGCTAGGTTTGCCGCTGTCCGCGGCCGGAATGGGTGTTCAGGGGAAGGAGGTTCACACCTTGCTAGGAGATTCCAGGTGGTGTCGATCAGGTCGATGAGGATAGGGTCTGTATGTGCAACATATCGCATGAGATGTTCGATTGGCGCCGGTGCCCTGGCCGTCGGAGTAATCTGCACATATATGCTGCGGTGCGATTTGAATTGTTGTAACCTGAGGTTGATTAAGCCTTTCACACTGATTGCTGAGAACATCTGGCGATATTCCTCCTCGATTATCTGACGCTGGAACCCCTTTGGATCCTTCGTTCGCTCCAACGAGTCCATGGTGTGCTTGAATACAACATATAGGATCGTCCAAAGGAAGGACTGAAGATCGTGAGACACCGTCCGCTGGACCTCGTGATCTCCCGACGAATCGATGAGGTGCAGTACCTCGCTTGCCATGAACATTGCGGTACCCTGTAGTACCATCGGAGTGAGAATCCATACCTTTCTCATATTGGGATATCCCGCGGCCGTCGTGGCACGGCATCGAGAACATGACATCTGGGGTTGTGTGGTGACTCACCGACATTCCAGCCTTCTTGATAGAATCTACATCTTGTGGGTTCACCCAATCATCATCATTTGGTAGGGATGCGTACTCGAAGTCGGTCAGGAATCCGGTCGCCTCTTGTGGATCTATGCCGGTCAAGATAGGGGGAGCTTCACTGCGAGCGATAGCTGCCCTGGTGACTGTGCCAGTGCTTGGCAATGGGATAGCCTGCTCCTCCGTTCTCAATTTGATGAGGATGTTACCAGGGCTGATGTCACGATGGAGGATTCCCCTGTCCGCAAGCGCTTTATGCCCTGCCAGCCGGTGATGCACATCGTATGACCAGAGTCTCTGGTCAGCGGTGGACGACTTCGGGGTAATGAGTCACCCGGAAAGGGTAGTACTAACTACTCACCATTGAGGGCCGCTAGCAGCGCGCGGATCAGTTCCTCCCCGCAAGAGTATTTCCAGAGCGGCTTTCCAACGTCGTTGATGACCACACGATGCAGAATCCAGTCCTTGGCGGCGAGACCACTGCAAAGAGAGGGAGTCCTGTCTTTATCCCTCAAGAAGTGGATAGACAACATCCTCGAAGTCGGAGGATCGCCGACTACTACGTCTTCACCCATCAAGGCCGTAGGAATACCCTCAATCTGCTCCGGTTGCTGACCAGACTCGAGGAAAATGGCACGGATTTTTGCGTAGATGTACGATTCGCTTCTCCGCTCCGCGGACCTCCATGCAGTCTTTAGGATGGCGTGCTGTTCGACTTTCCCGGCCTGGGAATGTTGTGCGACTTGGAAGACACTTGTACCACGGCCTAGATAGGAGTGGGAAGACCAGATGTACATGCCCTGTGTGGTCCAAGTCCTCTTGTGCAGATCAGCAGCCTGATTCAGTTGATCGCCAGGGCCAGACAGCTGGGACTCAGGCCCAAACTTCACAGAGAACTGAGGGAACTCGAAGACTTGGCTGGATCCAGACTGCTCGCAGCGTTGACTGGTTCCGGCCTGGGTCTGTGTGGAAGGGGGCTCGATGAGCTCCACGGTGGGGTCTTTTCCAAGATCGACCAGTGTCATGTCGGCGATCAAGCGGACAACGAGGCGTACAAACGATCGAAGATCCTCAATCAGGTCATGCTCCGGTGAAAGGATTACACCTCGGCGATCGAAGTACGCAATTTGGTATTTGGTTCCACAGAAGAAGATGCCGAAGACGTAGAGCTGGAAGGGGCGAGAAGAGAGAAGAATACGGGCATAGTCCACGCCCTGGCTGAGGGTATCCGTTGCACCATGCTGGTTCCCTCGACCACGCCCAGGGCCATCATACTCGCTTGCTTTGACTTCGAAGAACGCAAGGCATTGTGCCCAGTTTGGTCGGGTCTCGAGCTTGAGGGGAGGAGGAGTTTTTGAAGATGTGTCGACGAGTAGAAAATCAGGCTTGACATTGAAGGTATCATGAGAGACAGGATCACTGGAGTGAGGGAAGGAAGTATCGCAAAGGACCAGATGACGTGTAGTGTACTTGCGACGCTTTGAGACCAGTTCTTCCTCAATCCTATCGAAGATCGTTTTCTGAAGAGCATTCACAGCGGTTAGCCCGATGCACTGTGTTCCGATGAAATGGGACGAGGCGACCTACCAGATGGGGGTACATCTTCTTCTCTTGCTTCTCTTGCTCCCCTTCCTCCTTCGCCGTCTTCGATGGCATGGCATTTCTCGCCAGCCTCCGTAACTCCGTCAGCGCTTCTATGCAGTCCTTCTTCACTACCTTGGCAATACGCAGGATTTCCGCCTTGTCTTCACAGATGCCCGTGTGGCCTTCGGAAGTGGCAATGGATAGGGGTGTCCCATAGAAGAATAAGTGCTCAACCTCGACCTCGTCTTCCAGTATGCCCTCGGACATTTTCTCCTGGAATGCTTTGCGGAGATCTTTGCTGGAAACACCGCCACCGGTGAAGTGATCCAGCGCGTCTGGGTGAGAGTCGGGTACAAAGGGTTGCGGGTTGAGAAGTCAGCCATAGTATTGCGGTGTGAGAGAATATGTGGAATGCGAGTATGAACTTACTGTCGCTGGCCTCCATCTCTTGCAGTATATATATGCGTGTTCAATCTGTGCCTATTCAACATCGTGAGCGATGGATATTGAAGAGCACTTCCGGGCGCGAATAGGATTCACAAGGGACGTCTCGATCATAATGACGATACGATACCATATGATGGTTACGGTTCTCATTCCACCGGGAAAGGCGGAGCGGGCCTGTTTGTGGCTACCAACAGGGTATACACCCAGGATGTACTCAAACGGGCCAGTGTGAAACGCAGTCACAAAGATATAACTTGAGCTTCCGGGCCAGACAAATACGAGTCTGAGATGGAACTCGAGGAGATCGATCGAGATCCGTCGGCGCAGTCAAGAGCGTAATAATGGCGAGAGTGTCTACACACCTTATGATAGGATCTCGTAAACTGATCGGTTCTCCAGGACAGAGGGTCGACAGTCGTTGAAGGTCGCAGGAGGGGAGCGCCTACTGTACGTCGGACTGGCACGTCCCATTCAACTATGCATTCAGGCGCCCGCCCCATGCACTGCCACAGCCGTTCGCAAACACGCTGAACGTGGTCGCCGACTTGCAGTTCTGAGCGTTCACGTTCAACGCTCCGGAAAGAGCCATATGCGATGGACAGGGTACATCCTCCAAGTCTATTTGGTCGGTCTCTCAGTGTACGTGTACTAATCAGACACCTTGCCTGCTGAGTCCGAGTCCGTACCGCCGTGGGCCCAAGCGCCGAGCCTGATTTTTCATCTCTCTGACCTCCGAGTCAACGACCAGATGGACCCACTCGTTATCATTATGCCGGTTATGACCGAGGCTGGCGCGTGATTACTGGAACAGAACAGCGCCGTCGTTTGTGAAGATTGCGCCCCTCAGAGGAATGATGACCTACGGGACGACGGCCGGCGGGAGAGGAGTTGAAACCCGCTTCGGTATCGAGATTGCTCTAACGTGGATATTTCGGGTGAGATGTGTCAAACGCCATCTCCCCCTGAACACCGGACCAGACGACCACGGATTCAGGAGTATACCGCTGAACCGATCGTTTACCGCACCCAAGACGTCCCGGCGGGGCTATTCATCGACCCGCATTCGCCCTGCTCCCACGTTGACCTCTCTTTCTGCTACTGCTGCCACGAGGGTACCTAGAAAACTTTCGCCGTCATCTGGGGCTTCCTATTGGCAAGCCCTGTCTATCATACCATCCCTACTCACCGACCCCGGGTCGAGAAAACACACCACTTACGACCTCTCGAAAAATGGCAGCAGGACCAATCCTAGCATGTCGAAGATGCAGTCGAGCGGCACTGGATCCCATGGCAACGATGAGCGCGAGCGAAGCCGGGTGTCCTACCGAATGTAATGCTCAGTTTGGACTGCTTGCTATCATGGGCAACCGCACATCATGGTACTCAAGGTCGACGAACGGAATAAGGGCAAGGTGCCGGTAAGGGTACGTACATCGATGAGCTGAAGGAGGCTCGGACTGTACAGAGGATAAGTACTGAAGGGAGTGCGCGCGGTATGCGATCGCATAGCGGGGGTATCGTATGTAGGCACGATACAGACGATGCAAACGGGGGAGGGGCGCCGTACAGCACACAAAATGCCGACAGCGCTCCGCCTGGATTCATTCTTCTACTCCCTGCACCATGGCCCTCATCCGACGTCGAGCGATCGGCATCTGCTCCGGTGGAGGCTTCGGTTCCACCTCTGCAACCGCGTTCTTGAGGAGAATCTCCAGCCTCTCGTCGGGAGTGCGTGATTCGAGTTGCGCATCTCGACGCTGGGTTACACATGGAGCAGGTAGCGAATAGTGAGCGGATAGGAGCGGCCTCGTTAGGCCCGGAGATGGCACAGGCGGTTGCGCGTGGTATACCGAGCGGTCTGTCGGCTGGCACAAGTCGGGCAGGTAATACGACTCGGTGAGGATGGCGACGAGGGCGGTGAGTATCAAGGCGGACCGGGTTGAGCGTAGATGTCGCTGTGTATCCCGAGTCGTGTATCGTCACCCAGCCAGAGACGAATAGGATCACGAAGCAACGGTCTGGAAAGAGTTGGGGCCGGCTACTAGGAACATCTTGTTGAATTCCTCGGCGAAAGCTTGACGGATAAATAGTGGTACGGTGGAAGCGTCCGCTTAGGCGGAGGGGCTACCTGGTGTGACCGAATGCGAGTCGCCGGAGCCGCAGCGCGTCTCTAGTCAGGTAGATCACATGGCCGTGTATAATACACCATTTCGACCGTAGTCCACTATGGCGGAGCGGGTATACTGGCCCTTTTCATGTGGTATGCAAATAGGGGGACGTACCTCGCATATGCGGCCATGGTTGGCCCACAGGATGCGACGCCCATGCCTGCGGCTCGCATGTCCAGGAGCCCTGTGTACAATTGCCTCTAGAAGTCGTATGAACCCTTTTTACGCTCATCGCGTGTGTAATCGAGGTTGACGCCATGTCCGGTCAGGAGATAAACGGACAACCGGCGGGCGGCTCTGACAGTCGATCGTTACGTCATTGTGCGCTGAGGCAAGGAATCTCAACGGCCACGACAACTGTCCTTTCAGCGGGGGATTTGGGGGGCAACCATGTCTGAGAAGTAGAACATACGGATAGCGGATGGAGGACTGTGACGGACCGAGAGAGCGCGGGGCGATTGGGTGGCGGGCCGAGGTGGAGGAAGCTCGAAAAGGACGGATGCGTCACCGACGTGCCGGCGTTCTGCGGTGGCTGTGGCGCCGTGCATTGCGCCGAGCCTACTGCTCTCCTCGTCTCCCCCGTCCTCCCCCTCCGCACCTCGCCTCGCTCCTGCTGCTCCTGCTCTGCTCTCTGCCTATAAGACACGTTCGAAACCGTGTAGGTCCGCAGAAGACGCACACGACACTCTGCATTCCATCACGCAGCCCGGCACACTGAAGCAGCCTCCTGCCTGATCCACGCCGCCACCACACCCCCCATTTCCTACCACGATCCAGCCATGATGGGACTTTTCAACCAGGCTGCTCAGAAGGTCTACAAGCCACGCGGCGCTTCCGAGGACGACAAAGTCCCAGATGACACCGAGCCGGACGATACATCGATCTTGTCCGTCTCCCCTTCTGCCCCTCATGCGCTACTTCTCCCCTGCTGACCCCGGCGACGATGTCGATGACTACAGGGACGAGAATGAAGGATCAATCATTGCGTCTCTTATATCCCAGCTCAGGTGCGTCGTCTATGTTCGTCATGTGTTGGGCCTGGCCGCGGCGGCCCATCTGACCTCCCCCGCCCTTCTTGATTAGGGTTGGGATGGATCTCCACAAGGTCACCTTCCCGACTTTTGTGCTCGAGCCTCGAAGCATGCTCGAGCGTATCACCGACTTTATGTCCCATCCAGATCTTCTCTTCGGGCAAGTGCCAACTCCCATCGCATCCCCTTCCTTTCGTTCCCTGACTTTGTCCGTCAAGTGCGGAGAATTGTGATGATCCCGAGGAACGTTTCATCCGCGTTCTGCAGTACTATCTCGCCGGATGGCACATCAAACCCAAGGGTGTGAAGAAACCGTACGTCTCTCTCCCAGTGCCTGCCCTCCACCGCGTTTCCCTGCGCGCTTCCGTGCACGTGCGCGTGTCAGATCGCTGAGGATGGAAGCCCCGCAGGTACAATCCCGTACTGGGCGAGTTCTTCCGCTGCCGCTACGACTACCCCGATGGCTCGCGCGGCTTTTACATCGCAGAGCAAGGTGCGCACGCACGGGCGCTCGCCGCGTGCGCCACGACACTGACGTGAACGCGCCTCGCTCGTAGTGTCGCACCACCCGCCCGTGTCTGCGTTTTACTACGTCTCGCCAGCAAACAAGGTCGCCGTCATCGGTGAATTGCGGCCAAAGTCCAAGTTCCTCGGGAACAGCGTGTCGACCACGATGGAGGGCGAGAACCGCGTGTACCTTCTTGGGCGTCCTGAAGACAAAGGTACGCGCCCTGCGCGTCGCAGCGCACAGAATGAGACCACTACTAACGTGTGTCCACACCGTACGGCAGAGTACGTCATCTCGATGCCTAACATGTACGCACGAGGCATTCTGTGGGGAAAGATGTTCCTCGAGCTTGGCGATTCGTGCATGGCGAAGAACGAGCAGACGGGACACTACGCTGACATTCAATTCAAAACCAAGGTAGACCATATTTCGCGTGTACGGCGGTCATGTGCTCACAGGAATCGCTCTTCAGGGCTACTTCTCGGGGACGTATAACGCTATCCAAGGCCGGATACGCCGGGGCAATATCGAGACAGGCGAGATTTCCGGGAAGTGGTCCGCAGTCATGGAGTACAAGAACTCGAAGGTATGCACAATCCCTATGAGCAAGTGGGCCCCCATCCAACCCATTCATGTACAGGGCGAGAAGCGAGTACTCTTCGATGCAACGAAGGACGGGCAGAATATAGCGCCGAAATGGGTCGCGCCTGAAGAGGAGCAGGAACCAAACGAGTCGCGTCGGTGCGCGCGTACACCCCTCCGTCTTACGAACGTATCCTGACCCTCTACTACCAGGCTGTGGTCCAAGCTCACCCGCGCCATTGTGGCGAAAGACATGGACGCGGCGACAGAGGCGAAGACGGCCGTGGAGGAGTCGCAGCGAGAGTCGCGCCGGCGAATGGAGGAGCGTGGTGAGGTGCACGTACCGCGTTTCTTCCAGGAACGGAACGGCCGCTGGGAGCCCAAGCTACAGTATGTTCCACCTCAAAGCCAGGTCTCCCTGCGCGACCGTCGCTGACTGACGATCATCGCAGGCTCCCCTCGGACCCGCAAGAGGCGGTGCAGGCGGTGGAGAAGTTCATCTGGCCGACCCTCCCACCATCCTATGCCCCTTGATGCTGTCGCTCGCGCTCCCCATCGTACCGTGCTCCCTGGCTGCTACGCCCATGTAAATTGCCTCCACGCCCACCGTAATGTACGCATACATACAGATACAGATATACAGGTACAGATACAGATACACACACCACACGTCGCCCCGCTGCGCCACCGCTCGTCTCGCGCCGCCGCATATAGTCACATAGAATAGCCAGTGGCGAGGCCTGTGGTGGCTGTGGTCTAGTCGTGTCCACATGGAGGACTCTTCGTCGTCGTCGCTGCCGCTTGCATGCTACTCAACTAGCCCCATCCGTTTGTCATGCCACCATTCTACAGATCCTTGACTAATGCATTATATATTTTGCTGTATCCGACGATCGGTATACATAATGTGATGAGTGGTGGCGCGGCTTGAACGCAATGCAAGCATGGTGAAGCAGACGTTTGTAGACGTGGGAGGGGGACTTCGACATCGGCTCGGTAAGCAAGCGCCATTCTCAGCAGTCCGATGACTGGTGCGTGGCTCAGGTCGCTGGTTGCGGGACTGTGCAACAGCCTTAGCCCTGTCGATGACCGCTCCCGCGCACTTCGCGGCCCATACTGACGGGTCCCACCATCGGTTCGACCAGATGATATTGCTTGTACAGCATCTATGTGTTGATGAGCAGGTCAGCAAACATTGGCTGTAGACGCGACGCGTCGGACCAGAATGAGGACCGACCTGGTTATGACTAAGGTCTTCAATGGCACTGGGAACCCGGCCGGGGTCTTGCGCCTCGATCCAGCGACCGTAGGGAAAGAGCACCCCCTCTGGTCCACCAATCCATCGGTTGGCAGCTAAGAATATGTCGTGAAATTGTTTGTCGAATGCCCCTCTCTCAAAGTGGGGGTCTACGGGCTCCGGCGGCGAAAGACCATCATCCGAGTCGGTGGGTGTGAACGCTACGCCATGCACAGGATGGTCGGTTTCAGCGGGGATATAGATCGTAATTGCTACCGGACTATAGGACTCTAAAAAGCTCGGATTGGGGCTGTAGCACTTTTCACGGCAAACAGCAGTATGCAAAGCGGCCATTTCCCGTGAGGATAGGAAAATTGTGCCACGGGCTGAGGGGATCCTCGGGCCGTAGAACGTGAGGGGTCCGTAGCATCTGAGAAAGACCACTGAGCTCCGGGATCGGAGGACCTCTGAACTGTCTGAAACCGTCTGAGAGATCCCGTAGTGGACGAATTCTATCCGACTCGTTCTCGTCAATCGGGTTAGAGCAGTATGATTTATGAAGATGACCTCTGACAGCTTCCAAAATGGGAGAAGTAGAACTACCCATACGAGCAAATAACACCCAACACCGTTCCAATGGATCGGAGGGCTCGGCAGACCGGTACCGTCATCCTCCGCAATCCCACTGGCTCGTTCTTGTCCATTGCCCTTCTGTCGTCGAGATACAGGTGCAGCACCTTTGTTATGCGATGTCATCGAATGAGACAGTACTAGTGGTAGGTCAGACAACCGCAAGAAGCAGCGCTCACATATATTTCTGTCTCGCTGCCCCACGATGTGGGAGGACACCCTATACTAGCACTGTACCGGCTGGTCACACGAATACCTCCCTGCTTGATAGGCGGTTTGGCTCCAGATGAAGCTCAAAGCGGTGGCGCATTCGGCTTGTGGGAAGCAAGGATTCCCCGGCCTCGGGACGAGTCCGATGGCGACGCACAAGTCATTGGTCTCCAAGCGAGTGCAACTACTCAACATCGAACTACGAGGAAATCGTTGACAAATGGCACGACATTGTCCCTCGTATGTCGCTTGGGAACTCTCTGAGCTAGTCGATTTTTTGGTAAACACAATTAGTACACCATGCACCAAGATCATGGTCAACTTCGAGGTCGGCGGGGAGAACTTCCGCCGCGTCATCGAAGTAGGTATATCATGGAGCATGTCTTCGGGTATCGCCGCCGCCGCATTCCGGCGCCATGTTACATATCTCTCTGGATTGATGGGTGACACTGAGTCCTAACCTCTGGAGTCTGTTGCCGATTGTTGAAGATGGCCCAGGTAAACCGACGTCCCTGGTTGTTGCACGATGTCGCTTCTACGGCTCTCCCTTTCATCCACACCTCCCCCTTTACATCTGTACCACCCGCCTGCTCTTCCCACTTCGCGCCATGTGTTGATCAGTATCACATCCGTTGGAGGATTTGTATGCGTTTCCGGGCGAGCGCTTCTTTCCGGAGTGATATATATAGTGCTCGACTCAGTACTTCTCAGTACGTACTCTTACTTACGAATGTCTACTTCAACTCTTTGCACGAATGATGCTCGCTACGGGGCGACGTTCTCCGCGATGATTCTGTACAGTGGGAGTAGTTTGACTACATCATACTGGAATCTTGAGGACGAGAACAAGCGAGCCACGTGGCCACTGCCGCCCGACCTTGCGCGCCATCCACAACGCTTGCCTTTCACCGTCATATACCCTCGCCTCGTCGTCGTCGTCGTCGTCGCCTCCAGCGCCGTTGATCTCTCTCTGGCTGTGGCCGGGAGTGCTCACACTGCGTTCTTTTCCGTCCCGTTCTCGAGTTGCCCCCGTCCATCATGGTCTCCCAGCACCGCCAGCAGCCTTCGCGGCTGTTCATCCCGCCAAACCTCAACGCTCAGCAGCCCATGTCGTTCACGGAGAACACACCGCTGTTCTCTCCAGCGCTGCCAACATCGATCCAGCAGGGCATGCATCCGCCCTTCGCGCTCGGTGCTCAGGGAAACCCCCTCCAGACCCCGATGCAGCCTAGCTTCTTCCCACCGCAACCTGGCGCGCCTGGCAGACCGTCGATGCACCGGAGCCATCCAAGTATGATGCAGCTCGCCGCTGCTGGCATACTTCCACCTACGGGCGTGCCTATGACGCCTTTAGGCCAGACGGGTTTCCCCTCACCTCTCGTCCCAGGTCTCGCCCCCTTCGCGCCGCCTTTTGTGCCCAGGAGCAAACGGTCTGCCAGTATGAGCGTCGGTGGACCACCGAAGGCCGTCCTTGGAGGCCCGCAGCGCAAAGTGAGTCCGATGCCACCAGCAGCGGCACCTACACCCGCAGCCCCGCCAGCACAAAAGCAGAAGAAGGTCATCGTCAACTTCCCCCGAGAGACGATCCCCGCAGAAGGCGACGAACCTGCGAAGCGTGCACCTTTTGCTAGAACGCCGCTTCTGCCTTCGGAGGTCCTGGAGCAGGT
Source organism: Trametes polyzona (assembly GCA_022606195.1). Classification (NCBI taxonomy): domain Eukaryota; kingdom Fungi; phylum Basidiomycota; class Agaricomycetes; order Polyporales; family Polyporaceae; genus Trametes; species Trametes polyzona. The sequence continues at coordinate 274,858 of JABYQF010000001.1, read as the reverse complement.
TGAGGTCAAGCCTCCGGAAACGAGCACTGTCGAACTATACCCACCGGATTCTTGGAGATACCATTTGCCGCCCACCGTAGATGTCTTCCTCCCCGGCAAGGTAGTGCACGCTTTAGCTACCTGGAGAGCGAGTACTTATCACCTTGGCAGGCCGCTTGGGATACAATCAAGCAGAGCATCATCGAGGAGAAGCTGCAGCGTCTGGGGGTGGAGCGTGGCAGTGGTAGTTCAGTGCCTAATATACATGCCCCGCATGCACGGGCTGCTTCGGTGAGTCAAACGCGTTGCATTCATGCATGCGCTTTTAACGTGCAACCGGCTTGCAGATCTCGTCCCCGGCCGATCCCGCGCTGCTCTTCTTCAAGCTGAACAAGCTCCAGCAGTCGCAAAATGCGTCTGCGGCCAACTCGCTCTCGACATCTCCGCAGCCCCCTACGCTTTCTCCGTCGCCAAATACCCTTCCTCCCCGTCTGCAGAACCGACACGGACATAGCATATCCCTCGCCCAGCCCTCCTCGCATCAGCTCAGCTCGGGTAGTGCGTTTAATCCCTTCGGGCCAAACGCGACGCTCGGCTCTGATCAAGTGCTACCCCGTCTTTCACCGGCGCCTCCCTCGGCACCTTCAGAGACGATCCATGCTCCGCAGGGTCGCGCCCCGGCGAACTTTGCGTCTCTCGCGCCGCCTCCGACGGCGTCGCGGCCCGAGAGTCGGCCTGACTTTATGCGCGGCTTCGGGGTGGATATACCGGAGGAGGAAGAGCCGGAAGAGGTCCCGCCCCCGCAGGACGAGGACCACCAAGAGGACGGTGATGCCAACGACAACGCGGAAGCGGACATGTCTATGGCGTCTGTGGAGGAGACTGATCAGGAAGGAGAACAGGATGGCCTGAGTACAGTTGCCCAAAGCCGGATTCATTCGCGACACGTGTCTAAGCTGTCTGTGGCACTCTCGCTGCGGTCCGTCGGTGGCATGGTTGATGACAATGTAATCCCTGAACACGAGGTTGTCCCCGTCCGCAGTCCTACAGGCGAACTGGAAGTCATCGACCTGGACGCGGATATGGACGCCGATCAGGAGGCTGTAGGCGAATGGACGGGCTCGGAAGACCTGCGGACAGGCCCTGAAACGTCTGACGATGAGGTGAGTGCGGTGTGAACAGACTGAGTGGCTGAAAGACTGATTCTTTCTCAGAGCATTGGCGAGTGGTCGAATCCTTCGGACGAGGAACGGGCACGTCAGGATCGCCTCCACCGTCGCATGATGCGTCGCGTCAAGCAAGTGAAGCAGGAGTTGGAGATTCCGCGTCGCATTCCCAACTTCCCTCGCCCACCGCCACTGGCTGTACCCGTACCTGCGATGGGCGCACGGACGGACGACGACATTGTATCAAATCCAAGCGACGAAGAGCCCGTATCGTTTGTGGATCCCTACTTCCCACGACCTCAATCCGAACACGGTGGTGTCGGTCGTCCATTGCCGCCACTACCGCACTCGCGGAATGGTTCAACGTACTCCGCGCAGACTGGCCACGATCCTGCGCTTGCCCACTCACGACACCCATCGGAGCAGTATCTCACGCCAGGCGGCCTCCAACCTCGCCCTCCTCAGCCACCCCAGCCACAACCCACAGCCCCCCGTACCGAATCGCTGAACCCATTCGCGAAGCCGTTTGTGTTCGGGGCGGCTAGACAATCGGGCTCCTGGGCGGCGGGTGCTTTCACCAGCTCACCCTCGTCAACTCCTCCGACGCATACAAGGGCACCATCGCTAGGCAAGCCGCTCAATGCCGCCGCACAGGAGTTCAAGCCTGGTGGATTCACCTTCCGCCCGCCTCCTGGCGTACCACAGCTCTCCTTCCCGCAGCCACAAACGCAACCGGTGCCCCGGCCCCTCCCTACGCCGCCCGCTGTTGTGTCTGAGGTTCCTCGCGCTACCCAAGGTCGCGAGAAGAGGCAGCGGCGTAGTCTCAGCGGTTCGATCGAGAGCGAGGACGAAGACGGCCACAACACCATGTCGTCCTTCAAGTTCCCGCCTCCCGCAGATGATGCGCGCAACGCACGTCACTCCGCCCCCGCGAGTCCGCCAACGACTAAGGATGCTGGTCTCAACGCGGCTGCGAAGCCGTTCACTTTCTCCGGCTTCTCGAGCACCCTGCCGTTCTCGTCTCAGAAGGCAGACGGCCTGCCGCATTCGCCAGCGCTCAGTGAAGACGAGGAGGAGAACGACGAGAACAAGCCGCTGGTTTCGATGCCGGTGCCCCAGATCGGCGCAGAGGAACTGCCTTTCCCGCCCATGGCGAAGCCGAAGCGTGCACCTATACCCCTCGACTTCAAGCACCCTGTCTCGACAAACACCGTTCCCGCAGGGCTGTTCAAGGCACTCGTCAACAACGACGGTGGCGAGGAGCGTACGCGTCGGACTGTGCGGTCACGCCTCAGCTCCCGCGACATTTACGAGCACAGCCCAAGGCAGTCCCTGGACGACCTCCACGTCCCGCCGATCTCGCAGCGTATTGGCCGTGGGGGCAGGCTCTTCACTGACCCTGGATTCCGGGATGCCTCGCCCGAGCGCGAGGACGTATTCAGTGTGCGGCGGCCGCGTCGTTCTTCGATGCCACCACGGCACCAGGATGACGACGAGGAGTCACTCTCTGACGCATCGCTGCCTCCTGTCAATCTCGCGCGCCGCGTGGAGATGCATCAATACGAGCTGCGTCTGGAGAGGCTGCTGGAGGAGAAGTTCGAGGGCGTTAAGCAGGCGCTCGAACAGTTCAAGCAAGTGTCGGGCAAACAGGCGCTCAACCCTTCTACGGAAGCTATGATCTCCGAGGTCGTGACCCTCTTCCGTGCACAACTGCAAGAATCTGCAGCGAAGAGCTTGGACGACAGCCAGTTGGATGCGCGCGGCGAACTCGACTTCGAGGTGCTCAAGGGGATTATCGAGCAGAGTCAAGAGGAGACCCGCGCCACCCTCAAGAGGGAACTCGCAGACATGCTGCAGGCCCCTCAGGGACGCGATCACGAGATGCGGCAGCTCGTGGAGGAGCTTAGCAACCGCACTGTCAATGCCCTGGCGTCGGCGATGTCTCAGCTGGGTGCGCGCATACAGTCCATGGAGACGACCCGCGCCCCTTCGGCGAACCGCGATCATCTCGTTCAGGACTTGCTACAGAAGCTCTTGCCGCATATTGCCGCACTTCGTGCTGAGCCGGTTGACTATGACGTGCTGACGGCGCGCCTTGCGCAAGCGGTCAAGCCGCACATCTCCCAGCTCATTGACCTCGCATCCGACAAGCGCGAGACCGCCGGGCTCATCGTCGACCGCCTCGTCCCGATCTTGCCCTCGTTGCAGCCCAACATCAACCTCGATGCCGTCGTCGGCCGCCTCACGTCCGAGCTCAGGTCGCTTGTGGGCCCACTCGATGCACACGAGATTAAGGAGCAAGTTTCTGACCTGGTTGTCGAGCGCCTGGATTCTCGTCTGGCTGTCCGGGATCGTGCGCTTAATGTGGACGCGATGTCGGAGCGTCTCGTCGAGAACATCCGCGAGCTCCTCGCGCCGCTCTCCGATGTGCAGCGTAAGGTGGAGGAGCTCGCCGCGACCCGTCCCGAGAAAACCATGGCCGCACCACTCGATACCTCTGCGTTGCGGGAAGACATTCTCGGGGTGCTCACAGACTTGCCCCAGCGTCTGTCGGCGGCGACAGAGGCCCTCGGTAGCGCGCAAGCCGAGTTCAGGACGCGTGCTGAACGTGTCGAGAAGGACGCGAGTTCGAACAAGTCGCTCCAGAATATCGAGTCCGCGATTTCCAGTGTCGCTAACGACCACAAGAAGCTCGTCTCTCAGAATCAGGAGTTCTCTGAGTTCTGCAACGACATCATCAAGCACATCAACGCCCTCCCGGAAGCCATGGTCGAGGCCACGAAGGTCCTTCAGAACGCGCACGCAGACTTCGCCGCGCGGGACACGTCTCAAAAGGATTCGGAGGAGATCCGCAGGCTCATGGTGACCAACTCGGAGCTGCAGGTGCAGCTCGCTAAGGCTCGCGGCGCACATGGCCAGGTCCGCGTCGAGAAAGACATGCTCAGCGAGCGCGTCAAGGCCGCCGAGGCGGAGCGCGACCGCCTGCACTCGCGGGTTGAGGTGCTCCAGGACTCGGTGTCGGACAAGGCGGCTGAGGCGGCTGCGTTGGAGGCGAAGAACGCGGAGCTGGAAGAGGCGCTCGCTCGGGCGCTGGAGCGGTTGAAAGCCGCGGATGTTCAGGCGCAGACCCAGCAGGAACGCATCTCGGAGCTGGAGAAGGCTAGACATGAGGTCGCGTTGGAGAAGCAGCAGCTCAAGGCCAAGGTGAGTGGAGAGCATACGACCTATGCGAGACTTCCTGGTCCAACTTTGAATTATAGGTGGACGCTCTCGAGCTCAAGGTCACGTTCACCACCCGAGAGAAAGACTCACTGTCAGACGAGCTTGCTGCTCAGAGGAGGCAGAACGAAGAGCTGCTCTCGCAACAGAGCCACTGGGACGAGCTCCGCCAGGCCACAGAGCAGATCCAGGCTCTCGCTGCTATGGCCAGTCAGGCAGACCAGGAAGAGCTCAAGGAGCTTCGTCGCATCCGCGATCGCAGCAAGGTGCTGGAAGGCGAGAACTCCGCGCTCCAGCGTCGCGTTAAGGAATACGAGAACAAGATCGTGAACAACGAGAAGCTCGCACAGACCTCGAGGCAGAGCCTCATCCAGGCTCGTCAGCGCGCAGAGGAGTGGGAGAGGCGGGCGAAGGAAGCCGAGGGACAGCTCGAAGTCACACAAACGAAGCTAGACCAGGTCGAGCAGTCTCACTCGCAGCTAGATGCAGACTACTCGCTCGTCAAGCTCCAGCTCGAAGAGAGGGATGCCGAGGAGAGGCTCGACAAGGTATGTGTCTTGGCAATTTGCCAGGCGATAGGGCACTACTAACAAATTCGTATTACAGGACCGCCAGAACAAGCTGCGTGACCAGATCGCCGCCTTGGAAGGCCAGGTTGCGCGATTGCAGGCCGAGGTCGACAAAGCCAAGAAGCCTGCGACCGTCCTTCAACCCGTGGCTCGTTATCAAAACGGCCAGACGCACCATCCTCCTCCCCGCCCCGACTCGCGCGCGAGTACTGTGTACAACCAGAGCCGAGCTGTGACGCCGAAGGCTCAGTACAACGGCACCACAAACGATGTCCGCGTTGCGACGCCCCCCCAACCCTCCGTGCGCGACTCAATACACGCACCCTGGCGGCAGTCCGCTGCGATTCCTTCGATGACGAAGGGCGTGCGTTCAACCTCATATTACCGCGCCCCGTCCCCGACTCCAAGTAACGTCTCAGCCGCACCGACATTGGGCGACGACGGCTGGTGGCAGTAGATATGGAACGATTGCTAATATCTGGAAAGTGGATCTTACATACTGAGGTATCATACGTTTCATATATCTTGTCTCCCTTGCCTATCCCCCATCCCCCTACACCCACAATCACTCGTTTCTCGTCACTGCGTCGTGTGTTTCATCGGAATTGCTCTCACAATATGCATGGTTCTCGGGTCTCTCTGCTTGTCGTGTCATTGCTCCATCTCACACCCCTCCCCTTGCCCCCCGTCGCCCCCCGTATATAAGCCTCTCCCTGCGAACGACCAATAGTACTATATCTATCTGAATAGCTGCCAGTCATTTTATACCACATTCATATACCGTACATCTTTGTTCGACATTCGATACTCAATACCACCGTTTCCCTCTATTCAGACTCACGTTCAAGAACGTGTCTGAGAACGTCGTCCATCATGACATGTCAATGATGCCGTTCTGAGTTTTTTTGGGAAGGCCAGGGAAGCGCGGGAAGCCTGAGGTGCGTCGCGGCCACTCCAGGAGATATTGCCCGACCTGAACTATCGCCTTCCTCGGCCTCAGTCTGCACGCTCAAGGCTCGACTTAGTTGGGGAACATCCTCAAGCTCCCGGTCTCACTAAAATCGAGGTGCTGCGATTCTCAGCAATTTTCGACAAGCGCGGAAAGGCTCGTCGTCGTTGGAGCGAATCCGTCCCTTGCGCCATACTACGATCTTCAACCACCGAAGAGAGCTTGGGCCATGCACACGCCACCGCTGCCAGCTCCGTGTCCCCAGCTCCGTGTCCCTGATCACAAAAAGAGGTTCCTCCCAGACTCCAGTGCATGGGAGCGCGTCGGAGCCCGTGAATGGCTGGTCAGGGAGCAAGCGTAGAGGTGATTTGAAGATGTGGCGCTGCGTCAACGGCACGATAGAAGTTGCACCGCAGGCTTGTTGGGACGATTGCGGGGAACGAGCGTGGGCATAGCGTCGGGTTCCCATCGTCTAGTAGTGTCAACTCTTAACACATGTGCAGCTTCTACAAGCATATCGCCACACGGTGAAGAGCCATGAGTCGAAATCTATACCCAACAGCAGTAACATATATACAAGGCTCCACTGAGAAACTCAGAAAGTGATTTTGGTCGGGCCCTTGGGCGCGGGGATGTCGTTGCGGAAGAACGCGCCGTACGCGCTGTGTTCCTTCTTCTTGATCGTCATCGGGAACTTCTTCAAGCCCTCGGCCTCGAACCCGCTCTCGCGCAGGACGCGCGCGAGCTCGCCCGCCAGCGCGCGCTCGTGGTTCTCCCCCGTGAAGAACGTGATCGACTTACCCGACTTCCCACCTCGGCCTGCAAGGACGTACATCAAGTTCAACAAAAGCGAGACGGGGGAGGAAGGAAGGGGACTGGTGCCGGCTGACTCACCTGTTCGCCCGATGCGGTGGATGTAGTCCTCGATCGTGAGTGGGAAGGTGTAGTTGATGACCGCGGCGACGTTCGGGATGTCGAGCCCGCGCGCGGCGACGTCGGTCGCGACGAGTAGCGTGACGTCGCCCGTCTTGAACCGCTGCAGTGCATCCATCCGCGCGGACTGAGACATGTCGCCGTGGAGGCCGAGCACGGAGTAGCCCTTGCTCTTGAGCATGTTCTCCACGCGCGTCGCCTCCTTCTTGTACAGTGCGAAGACAAGGATTCGGGCGTCTTCTGGAGTGCCTTTGCGCTTCTTAGGCAGGAGAGTGTTGAGGTGTCCGAGGAGGCGAGAGCTACGCAGAGTGATCAATATATGCGCATGGCCGTGAGGCGCGAGACGTACTCCTTCGATCGGGGATCATCGAAGACCTCGACAACTGTAGAGAAGGGTCAAACAGGCAGAGCCGGATGCGATGAGAAAGGACGTTACCTTGCTCAACTCTGCTGTTGGCGGTCAGGTCGTCACTACCAACAGTGACCCGGATCGGATCCCGCTGGAATGTGGCGGCCAGTCTCCGCACCGCGTCGGGCCACGTCGCACTAACTACGATAGCTATGAGCACGCTTTACGGCGCCTGATGATAAAAGCTCTCCTCACACATGAGAGTTTGTCGCTCTGCGCCTTGCATGGTATGTCCGATGATGGCACGAATGTCGTTCTCAAAGCCCTTGTCGAGCATTCGGTCTGCCTCGTCCAGTACCAAGTAAGACACTCTGAGAGCACGTCTTAGCTTGGCTGTGTTTAAGCGGTCGGAAGAGCGCACCTGCTCAGATCGCACGCGCCGTCGTTGACAAGGTCCAGGATTCGCCCAGGCGTACCGACGATGATCCTCGTCGTCTTCCCGTCCTTGTTCGCGTTTTTGAGGGTCTTGATCTGGGGCGCCTTATCCACACCACCGAAGACGGCAACGCTCGCTATGCCAAACGGCGCACCGAGCTGTTCCAGAGTCTCGTGCGTCTGGATCGCAAGCTCGCGCGTCGGGGCTACCACCAGTACCGATACCGTCGTACCCTTCTGTTTTTTCGACTCTTGCGACGACGTCTTCAGTATGCGCGCGAGAGCTGGGAGCCCGAACGCAAGTGTTTTCCCACTACACGAACGTCAACACTGGCGCGTTCCACATGGCGATGCCGACGCACCTCCCGGTCTCAGCGATGCCGACAACATCCCTTCCTGCCAGTGCGGGAGGCCAAGAGCACGCCTGGATAGGTGTTGGCTCCTTGAAGCCGTCGAAAGCTGCGCGCAATTTGGGCGGAACATCCAATTGGTCGAAGGAGAGGATGGGTGTGACCGTGGGTGCGCCGTCGGGTATATGGAGGGTGACCTCGTGCTTCTTGAGGAACGCCTCGACTTCTGCAGAAGAGGGTGCACCGGAGATGGGTCCAGACGAGGATGACGGCTCTGCCGACTGAGCTGCAGGCGCAGGATCACAACTCTTCTTGCTCTTCTTGTCCTTTTTATCCTTTTTGGGCTTGTCCGACTTCGCTTCAGACGAGCTCGACACTTCCGGAGCGGCGGACGCATCCTCTGGCTCCTTCTTCCGCTTTTTCTTGTCCTTCTTGGAGGAGCTCGAGGATTCTTCCACGTCCACCTCTGCCGCCTCGCGTTTGCGCTTCTTCTTTGACTTCTTCTCCGTGAGGTCCTCTTATGACGAGCAGATCCTGGTTGGTCAAACCAGTAGAGTGATAGAAGGTGCGTATCATACCCGATGCATCGACCACCATAGAGTCCTCTCCCTCCTGCGCAGTGGCTTCTGGGATATCCTCCGTGGTCGCGTTTTCTCGCATCTTCTTCGCTTTCTTCTTGTCCTTCTTACTGTCCTCCTTGATGGACCCTCCCTCGGCTATAAACATCATTTTGAGACCCTGTGCTAACCTCTTCTACACCTAGACATACACACCGCCTACCGCGTCCAATTGTGCCTCACTCTCAGGCGCCGACTTCTTTGACTTTTTGTGCTTGCGTTGAGACGAGTCCGACGCGTGAAGATCGGCAGTCATGGTGATGGAGGATTGGGAGCAAGGCGCAGTGCAGTCTGGTGGGGTGGGGGCAAGTCCAAAGATTTGTGCGTGCCCGGCTGTCCGTGTGCGGAAAACTGGATCTCGATCCCTGCTCGACCACGTGGCTAGCCGATCGCACCAGTTCCGGCACACCTCCAGGCCAACCTGAACGGCTACAGCCTCAGCCTTTGGTTATACGCATACACTTGGATGTTCACTCTTGGACCATATGAACCCGGTCTGCTTGATTTTCTGGAGAAAGATCTACCCGCTATCTTTGTAGCATACCCGGCGGCAAAGCAGCCCAAGTTCCGTCACTACTCACGAGACCGTCGTAGGCCTCGATGCACAGCGAAAGCCTCGGTGCGCGTTCCCAATAAAACAAACTATGCATGGGCATTATCTGACTGGGGCTGTCCAACAGGTGAGGTGCGTCATGTGGACAGGCAGAACATGCCAGTAGTGCGACCACAGGGCGTGCGCCTATCATCTACCGCAGCACACGTATTACCGCAGTGAAGGCGGCAGGCGGCATGATAGATGGTAGAGCACATTGGCCGCGGTGATATTAAGTGGTGTGTAATCCTGCTCCGTAGCTTCCCACATGATAACGGTGCCTATGGCAGGACGGAATTGTACATGTGAAGTATGCCGTTGGGTTCTCGTTGGACTCCGCCTCCTGTGATTCGACTTCGGAACGTCCGAGTGGACATGGTACCGTGGATCCGTGCGTATATTGACGGCTTCTTGAACCTAAAGCCTCGAGGAGAGGCTCGCCTCGTTTCTGGGGGCCTCTCAACAAATGTCAAGACGAGACCCTTTGTCCTCTGACCCAGCACGACTCCATTCTTGCTCACAACTCCCCTTTTGCGAGATGTCTCAGCCCACAGCTATATCCTTGAAGAGTGACCATTCGTTGAATGAGCGACGTTGCGCTGTACGCTCAAGTTTCGAAGAAACGGCACTGCAGAGCGACCTCGCTATCGAGATCGCATTCGCGGCCTTCGAGTCCAACTTGTACAGCTCCGGGACGGACGTACAGGCTCTTTTCCGCGAGATGGTCGAAGTGCCCTTCCTGCTACCCTTCGTCTTAGGAGGTGAGTTGCACACGTCTGGCTTGTCTTCTACCTCTCTCTAGCCTTCGGAGCTCACTCGTGTCACCCCCAGGCACGAGCGACAATGCCTTCGAAATGCTGACGTCGTCGTTTCTCAGCGTATTCCCCATCCCGAAGGACTGTTTCTCTGCCTCACTCCACGCTGCTATCCTCACGCGTCTCGCACACTCGATGCTGCTGCCGTATGCACGAGTTTCCGACACTCCGCCGAAGCTCATCGAGTACCAAAGGGCTGTAGAGCGAGCGACAGCTGTCCTTCGCGCACTCTCCGCCATCGAATTCCGCGAAGACAGCCTTGAGGATCCTGGGCGCCGTACTAAGTTCGCCAAAACGCATCCGAGGCGAAGGTCCTCTGTCGCCTCTATACCCTCCTCTGTAGTGGAAAGAGCAGCGTTCCTCGCGCACGGTGTGATACCTCCTACCACGCAAGAAGAAGCCGACCAGATGCAGAAGCGCATACTCGACGAGCAAAAGATCATCTTGGAGGTACGTCAGACCTACAGTGCAATGTTGAAGAGTATGCTCAATGGGCCCTCGTCGTAGTTCTATCTCAGAGCGTTGCGCCAGGAACCCCACAATGCTTACTTCCGAAGCTGCTACTTACCTGCGGCCGTACCAGAAAATCAGAACGACCCCGACTCTGATGAAAATATGGACGCCGAGACCCCAAGCGCATTCATCGCCGAGGATGACAAGGGGAAAGGCTCGGTTGCGCGTCGATCCGATCAACCTCTGACAGCGTCTTTGTATTTGGATGGCATCGATAGCTTCGGCGAGTGGTTGATCTACACCACGACACGCGCGCAACGAGACCTTCGGAAGGCACGCAAGGAGGACGGCAAGAAGTTCAAGATCATTGTCAAGAAAATCCAGTGGGTGTGATGCACTCCGCGGCGTCCGTGGCCAGGGTGCTCATGGGCCGTTAGGGAGCTCTCGCGGGGGCATTTTTCGGACGATAATCATAAGAAGCTGACCGGTCTCAATGTCGGGGTGCCGGTTTACGAGGCGAAAATGTCTCGGGACCTGCGACTCGTGGTGAGTGGTTCGGGTGACTTGGGTTCCCCGGCGTGATTCTCAGGCTTGGAGACATCCCACAGTACCAGATTCATTGTGTGTCTGACTTCGGTACCGACGTAAGTTTCACGTTTCGTACCATACTATAAGACAGACTTGGATCACGCTGTACGGGACTCGCAATCAGGGGGAACGTCAAGGTGAGTCGACCTCCTCGACTCGCTGGACTCAATCTCAACGCATGTATGACATCCCATCCTCCTAGCAATCCGTATCTTCGGGGTTTACACACATGCACAACTGGATAGCCGCTTCTGGGACGCCATGAGCCGCACGCTTGCAGACACAAGTCCCGAGTACAAGAAGCGGTAAGATTGGCATATCAGCACGTCGCTATGACGGACCTCGCGGTCGCTGATGCTCGCCGGCAGCTGCCTCTATCGCAACAGGACAACTTACCGCAGGGGCGACAATGTCGTTCTACCGGGCGAGTTTCCGGCGTCGAGCATCGAAAACGCCTTGCATCAACCGACGCAGAGGCCAAGTGACATGTCTCGCGGGCAGATGGACGAGGTACGGCTGGCTGCTTTGCGTCCATGGTCCTGGCAATCGATGGCTCATACCAGACCTCGAATGGGACGATAGATCAGGTCTCTCGTGTGCGTCGCGACGCTTTCTCACAGTACGCCCCACTTACATCATCGCTCTGTAGACTGGAAGGTTGCGTGAAGTTCTCCAAGGTGAGCAATTCAACTGTTACTAGCACAAGCCGTGCCTTACGTTCTTCGTCACAGGCCTTTCTGAACAGTGAGCGTTACGGAGTCAACGTGCGCACGAGGCTCACGCATTGGCCGTTTTAGATATCTGGTTGGACGAAGACGTCGCTCACGTCTTCAACGTCACGTATGTGTTGCATGTACAACCTTTGGTCATCCGATTGAGGCGCTGACGTATCGAAAGACCACAAGAGAAAGATATCATCGAGAATCCGAAGTCGTGCATCGTCATAGGTACGTACTATGTCCAGTTCCCTTTGGTGGCGGTCTCATGCAGGATATACATACCAGGGAGAAGTGGTACCGGGTACATCATGCTCTTTTCATGTATTGTGCGCCTGTATGCTGACAATGGGACTGGGATGCATATAGAAAGACCACGACGATGCTCTTCAAGATGCTCGGCATAGAGCGCTCGTGGTCAGAACGTCACCCAGATGAGGGTGCCAAGAAACCCAGACAGCTATTCGTTACACAATCCCGGGTCCTAGCGGAGAAAGTCGAAGAGTACTATGGGAAGCTCCAGCGATCCTATGCCACCGCCCATCTCTCTCCGTCTCAGCTGAAGGATTTCCTTACTTCCAAGGCGACCGACGGACCGCAACGACAGCGGCGTCTGGTCGACGCCGATGAGGAAGTACTGTGGAGGGCCGACTTGCCGAAGAGCTACAGCGCTCTGGAGGAGGCGCACTTCCCAATGTTCCTGACGTACAGCCAGGTGCGGTACTCTATGATCGCGCAACTCGACCATATCCGCTCATCGCCAGCCACTAGTTGTGTCAGCTGCTCCAAAATGACTTTGAGTCGGCGCAGGTGAAGGAGGAGGCCCGGCAAGGAGCTCCGCGGGTCCATCGCAACGCATTCCGCTCTCAGACGGGTTCGCGGCATCAGGGATCGGCCACCAGCGCGCAACTCGACTTGATCATTGACGACAAGGCGTTCTTGACGACGTATTGGGCGCACTTCCCGGACGAACTCACGACACGTCTCAGTAAGTAGCGCGCGCGGAGCCCATTATCGTTACTTGAGTTGAGTTGGGCCGCATACTTGCAGATCCGGATATCGTCTTCAGCGAGTTCATCGGTACGCTTCTCGTTGCTCGTTGATGACTATCACCTCTGAGCATTGAGATGGCAGGCGTCATACAAGGCTCCGAGGCCGCACTGAACTCCGAGACAGGGTACCTCGATAGGATGACGTACTGTGGCAGGAACAGCCGTTCCCTCGTTCAAGATTGGGCGCGGCGCAATGTGATCTACGACCTCTTTCTCCTGTACCGGACAAAGAAACGGCAACTCTGGCAACGCGATGCTGCAGATCGGTACGTACCCATCACTCGTGAATCTGGTCGTAACTCAAGCCGATCGTTCCGCTAGGACGTATGAGATCGTCCAGGCCCTCAGAAAGGAAGGCTTGCCCGGTAGATCCATCGACTTCTTGTGCGTACCTGCATTATTGTATCGTGCTCTCAGCTGATCCCCTGGGCAATTGCAGGTACGTGGACGAAGCACAGGACAACCTTCTTGTCGACACATACGGTACGCCTTATCATCGGTCGTATGACCAATATACGTCTGACTCGTTGCGTCAAGTCCTGAACACGCTCTGCCCCAACACACGGGGGATGTTTTGGGCGGGTGACACCGCCCAGACGATCTCCGCTGGGAGTGCTTTTCGGTTCAGCGAGCTCAAGGCGTTCTTGTACAGATTGGCTCGGGTATTCTTCAACTTATCTCTTGCCGCCGACGATACGCTCATGGTTGCACACAGCAGACTCCAACTACCACGTTACCTTCTTCTTTTTCCGACCCCACCATGTTCCATCTCACGGCTAACTACCGCTCTCACGCCGGGATCGTGGACTGCGCGGCCGCCATAGTCGCTCTTATCACGCGTTTCTGGCCCGACTCGATAGATACCCTTCCGCGAGAGATAGGCATGACCGCCGGACCCAAGCCTATCTTCTTTTGGGACGAAAGCGCCCCACTACTCGACCTCTCTCTCTCCGATGATAGGTACGTTATGGCCATCATGGTGTGATGGTAATGGGCTTAATGTCTTCGCTTGGCACCGTGCTTAGCGGGAACGAGATCGAGTTCGGCGCACGGCAATGTGTGTTCATACCTGGGCGATTTTGGAATTGAATCTCATCCAGTTCTATGTAGGTATCCTGGTGCGCGATCAGGACGCGAAAGAAAGGCTGCGAACTCTAGATCGCACAATCGGGATTGTCTTGTGCGTTGCTGGCACAAGGACGCCGGAGACCTACCGACTAACCATGTACCAGGACTATCCCTGAAAGCAAAGGGCTGGAGTTTGACGACGTTTGTCCATCCTGAGCACTACTCGTGTTCCATTCACTCACGGGTCGGCGGTCAGGTCTTGCTGTACAACCCGTTCGAAGATTCCAAGGAAGACGATTCACAATGGCGAGTTGTCCTCAATGCAGTCACCGGCGTGCCCGCGCCGACTTTTGACGAAACCCGCCACGCTGGTATATGTCGGGAGGTGAGAACCGTGACACTGAAGCCTGCATGTCAGTAACCCATACTACCGCTGCAGCTCAAGTCTCTCTACGTGGCCGTAACACGCGCTCGTATGAACCTGTGGATCATGGACAGCTCTACTCGAGCTTATCCCATGCGGGTACGCTGCATCGCGATATGGGGGGAGTATGCATGCTGACGAGAGGTTCAAGCGATTCCTCATGGCTGCTGATTTGGTCGACGTTCATCAGCCCGGAACTCCTTTGCCTCGATTAGCCGTGTCCTCCAGCAGGGACGAATGGGCGGAGGTCGCGTGGAGCCTATTTCAGAAGAAGCAGTATTCGGAAGCAGAGCTCGCGTTCGCACGCGCGAAGCTGCCCAAGGAGAGACAGGTGGCTCATGCGTACCATCTGCGCGAGGGTGTTTTGGCGTCGCGGGGTGTTACCACGGGCCATCCAGACACCGACCGTCTCATTGATGTCGCAAGAGCTTTCATTCGTTGTGCCGACGAAGCGGGAGGTGTGTCTGACAGGCAAAGTTACCAACGAATCGCAGCACAGTACTTTGCCCTTGCCGGCAAGTATCGCGACGCAGCTCTGGCTTTCTATGCCGCAGGGCTGCACGACGACGCGGCGACTCACTATCGCAAGGCCGGCATGTTCGACGAGGCGGTCGGGGTCGTGCGACAGCATCGTGAAACTGTGTCTTCCGCCGTCGTCGAGAACGTCATCTCCGTCTCGAAGCTCCAGTATCTCCGGAGGAACGAGATCAAGTATGTGCACATGTTCACTACTATAACGTCATTCTGACGACCCCGACCTCTCAGGAAAGCGTGTTCGCTCTTCCAGTCTGACGCCGACGCATTAGAATACATGGCCGACTACGGGCTCGAAGCCCCTCGCGCAGCTCTTCTCGAACAGCTTGGACGAAACTCAGAGGCTGCTCAGTCCCAGCTCTCCGAAGGCAACGTCCCCGCAGGTGTTCGGTTGTTTCTGCTCGACAGACACGATCCGCAGTCGCTCTCTCGTGCAGCCCAATCACTGTTAGACAGGTTATGGTCAACATTTTCTTTCCAGCCCCTTTCTAGTCGGCGCGAACCCCCGGACGAGCTCCTTGACCTCCTGGAATCGTTTGAAGATGTGCCTCTGGATGATAGCCAACGGAACGAGGTACGAACTCCGCTGCGCCTGACATAGGCTCGGGTTGAACCCTCAAACAGATAGCAATATTCCGGGCCATATACGCTCACGACTTCAACCGCCTTCTCCAGCTCCGACACGGTTTTCTGCACTCTGGGAACGATGCCGCAGCTCTGCTTCTCTTGGATTTCGTTTTCGCTAAGCCTCTCGAGCTCAACACGTCCACTCCCTACGAGATCGCCTCATGCTTCAGGATCTTCTTGAAATACGCGCGCATGCTCCAACGGCTGGCTTGCCTTCCCGATCCATGTGATAGCCTGGTCCTGCAACGAGTCTTCACCTTCCTGCCCTATGACGTTGATTATTGCTTGGTTGACGAGAGTAGCCTCCTCGGTTCTCGTGTCCTCAGGCTGTCACAACGTTACGAGCGCTCTCGCAACGGATGGCGTGGAATCCTTGTCCTACGCCCGCAGCTAGCGCGGCACATGAAGGAGATTCTGAGGCAACGTCTGTGCCAGCGCGTCACGGATCAGAACGAAGTCTGTCACAATCTCCGGCACATCCGACCTTGTTTCCTCTTCGCCATCTCTGGACGTTGTCCAAGGGAGGACGGGTGTCCCCAGTATCATGCGGTCGCCGGGAGGCACAACTCCGCGGACTATAATATACTGGTGCGCATCGTAATCCTGCAGATCATGATCTATCATACACTCTACGCCACCGATATACCATCTCGGCAGCTCTTCGAACAGCAGAGGCAGGTGCTGTGCTCTTCCTTTCATGTTCATCTCTGATAGGACAATACTCCTTGCAGAGTCTGGTTGCGGCGCCTGTACGAAGCCCTCCATCCTCCGCATTACATGCTCGGCTCTCCCCACTTGCTCTCAGTAACCGCTGTTCCAGAGCTGGATGAGGGACGCCACATCATCACCGTCTGGATCCGAGACTTTTTGAATGAACTCAGGCCTGGGAGGTCGGAGGGAGCGCTGCACGTCTTTTTGAGTAACCTTCTCCGAGCAACACGTTTGGCGATGATGTTCGACACCAGGGCAGCGTCGGCCAAGCTTCACTGCCTCCCTTGTGCGTTCCCTGGCGTCTGGTCCCTACCAGTCTTGTGGAGGGACAACACCTACGTTGTACAAGATCTCCTGTGGGCTATGCAATGCCGAGATCGAGGCTCACTCGAGAGAGGCATACTGTTCGTCAAGTAAGTTCCTACAACCCGCCCGGTCACTTCCACGTTTTCTCTCGAGCTGATACCTCTGCGACAGCCATATTCTCGACCAACGACTCCCTATCGACATCTCCGTCCTCTGTGATTTCATGGATAACCTGTGTGCATCCTTAGTGGTCGCTACGCGACTGAAAACCGGACGAACACTCCATGACGTCATACTACCCAAGAGCTGGATTGCTCGCGTCATACCCGCGCTGCCTGCGCTTCACGACAAATGGACGCGGCGCGCATCGGAATATCACGTCCATATCGAAAGGCTCCTGCTGCAGGTATACTCCGGACGCGACAGTGGTGCGTGCAGTTTGAACTCGACTTCGTTCGCGTGGTGATGACTGATCCGCATGTCTCCTGACTTAGACTGGCATCTCTACTTCGAAAACTTAGACTTGTCTCGACCAGGAGCGAACAGAACTCGGAACGCCTTGGTAGCTAGAATGTGGGTCTATCCACAGGTGGTGCACCAATAGTCCAACTACGACTAACGTCTTATCGTACGCCTACACAGATGCAAGAACCTCTGCTTATGTGAGTCTCTTGATGGCGAATGACTGCAACGCAACTGACACTGTTGTAAAGGGGGATATAACTATCACGATCGGTCCGGGCGGCTAGGACGGGAGATCGTTGACCAAATATCAGCTCTCGGGAGAATCGGGGACCTCGTCCTCAGCCCGACCATCTCCCCGTATGTCTCGCCCTAGGTAACCCACTCCTGAGTGCTCCATCACTCACGCTCCTCATCCTACAGGTACGTCTATGCCAAGACTTGGAACGATCTCGCAAGAGCTGTTCGGGCATCGACGACGGGGACGGACCTCGATGAGATGATCCAACTTTGGCATGGAATGCCTACCGGCCCAATTGTGGACTGTCCGTTCCCCCACGTCCAGCGCGTTTTCTACACTAAACTGAATCAGATCTCCTCTCTTCTCGGCGTCGACCTTCCGGATTTGCAGGGAGCACCCCAGCAGTCCCCTGATGCTCGAGCTATTCCAGCGCCCGCGAGCTCAGTATCCGGTACCCACGTCTCTTCGACAAGCATCGTCACTACGACGAGTACGGACATCGATGACTGCGAGCGACCTACTTCTCATGACGAGGTCTCCGATGAGGCAGATCAACTCCAAGCCGGCACGCCGGGCCTTACCCAGGATGAACTGGCCGCAGGAGAGCTCATTGCGGCGGCGTTCAGACGGTACCTGGCACGCATTCGCACCGAGAAGGAGGCGTTACAACACGCCCGAAGCCGCGTCTATGCCCAATTCCTCGCCGAAGCCCAGACAAAACACTGGCATACCCGGACGAGCCGCCTCCTCTTCCTCGCAGTGTTACCCTACGCCTACTTCGCGATTGAGTGTACGAAGAATTATTTGGGCGTCACAATCGCGAGTACGAAGGAGCGACTGCGAACAGTCAACCACGTAGAGCTCGAAGCTGTCCAATCGACGCTAGATCGCCTCGTGTGCGTATATCTACGCTCAGATTGATCGTTTCTGACGTGCCCGCCTTGCAGGGAGCTGTCCCAGAAGGCCTCACAACTTCTGGTTCAGTTTCAACCTGCAGCCTCCGACTACGAGGAAACCGGAATGGAGACTATCAAGGCCTGTATACGTGAATCCGACAACATCCTCCGCGGGATGGAAGAAGATGCCGATCTGGATGCGAAGTTTGAGTGGCGGGAGGACGTCGATATCGCGCTTGGTATAGTTGATGTTTCATGAATCAGTGTAGAGTTCTTGCTTAGCATGATCATGTATTGTTCGGACCCGTGTATTTCAGATCTGAGGAGACTGGGATGACTGCGATCGACGGGAGAGAGGCATTGTGTCTGTGCTCGCATATACGCGCATGATCGCCGAGGCGTGCCAGGGCGTACGACTACCAGAGCTACCTTGCGCGCGCGCGTCTGCGCAAGACGACGGCGAAGATCATGGATTGGCCACATGCGTACTATCGCATGCTCTATCTTGGTGCGATCCCCCGTATTTACCTTGTGGCGGAAGCGGTGAAAGGATACGTCTACGAGGCCAAGAATCTGGCGAAGAAGCGGCTCAAGCGAGTCCAGCATCTCGAGTTGGAGAACGTGCAGTCCACACTGACACAGACCAAGTACGTGCATCTGGATCCCTCAGCCGGTCATATCTCATACTTATCGGGCTGCATACTCTTCTTAAATCGCAGCCGCCTCATCAAGGAGGCCGAGAAGCTCGTTAGGATTCTCGGGGCCACGAGTGAGGTGCACAAAGTGCGCGACCTGAAGACGCTTGAAGAAGCCACGCTCCAGACCCAGGAGCTCCTCCACAGCCTTCCGACCAGCAGTCCCGTCAGGGACAAATGCGAGGATGACCTGAAGACCGCGCTGAAAGGTATCGTACAGAAGAGGAAGGCTCCCAAGCGTGAGCCGAAGCCGGAGCTGAACATCGAGGACGTCGACGAGATCGCGATGGACGACGGATGACAAGTTCGCCGGGGACGGCAGGACGGACACGGGCTCTGACTGGGCAGCGCCGACAGGAAGAAGTTGGTAACGAAAACGTTGAGTGAATACCGATGATAGTGTAGCATATATGTACTTATTGAATCAATCCTTTGAATCCCACCTACGTACGGTCTCGCGTGTCGCGCGAAGTCATGAGTTGTCCAGCAGGAACTGGGGAATCCACATTACGCACACTGAACCAGAAGAAAGTAAGAAGTCTACGTACGTACACATACAAGCCGTTGGCAAAGCACTAAGAGATACGAGGGGAATACAGTAGGGTACCAAACTGCGGACTACGTGCGCGAGCGGGCTAGCTAGAAAGCGATATTGCGGATATCTCGACAGCAGTCATTCACAGTCATGTATGGGCATCAAACACAGCACGAGACACAGTTAGTCAACAAGTCAGTGAGTAAGTAAGTGGTAAGGCGGAGAATGTGGGGGCTTCGGTCGATATCGTCTGGAACTAGGTTCGTAGGACAGCGTCTTCTGTTCGGTATTGGGGTCTCCGGGGTATAATCTTGTCAGACAGCGGCGACGAGCACCGCGGGGTATCATCTGCGCGAGCGAGTGCTCCGCATCAGCCCTACCCGAGCGCTCTCAAGTTGTTGTCGACGGCGGGCATAGTCCTCGCGGTTCATTCGCTGCAGGAAGTACTCTCCGCCGCTTCCGCCCCAGGACACGCTCCCGGGGTAGTACGGGCGCGACGTCACGGTGAAAATCTCGCCGATGTCGTCCATCTAGTCGCCGAGGCAATGAGCTTGGGCTATACGCGGCGGCAGATCGAAGGGAAGAACTCACGTTTCGCTCCTTGAGTGCGGGAGAAGAGCTGCGCTCGCGCGACATGCCGTTCCGCACAGTCGAGCGGCCGGATCCCATGAGGCACTTGAGGGAGACGACGATCGCACCCTCTTTCAGGTCAAGGAACTTCTGCCGCAACGCCTCGTTTACTATAACAACAAGACGCCCGTCAATACCAGTTCATGAGCACCGGAAGGTCAACACTCACATGGCTCCAGGAATACCTTGTTGTTGACGAGCACGACGTCCGCCTCCTTTACGAGGCGATCCACGTTCTCGCTCTTCAGCATGTCCCCTTCCTCAAGCTCCACCTCGCCCATCCGCACGCCCCACATCGCACAACGCATCCGGAACTGCTCCAGCTGGCTGCGGGCGATCTTTGCGGGTTCAGGCATAATCTCCACTCCATACGCCCTGCATCCTGTCTCGAGCGCGGCCTGAAGCACGACGTTCCCGACGCCCGCACCCAGGTCCAGAAAGAGCATACCCTCGCGCAGGCCTGTCGCACGTACTATGTCCGATACGAACGTCGGCATGAGCTCCCCGTAGACTTCGGACGAGAAAGCCTCGTAGCGCGTGAGCTTGTGGACATGCGGCCCGACCGCTCGTTGGTACGTCTCGTCGACTATGCGTTGCACCACATCGGAGGGTATCCGCGGCCACGACTTCACGGCGTCGCAGAGCTGGTTGGGAGGCGCAGGCTCGAAGGGATCGGGAGGGAGGGGTGGGTACTTGAACAGGCACAATAGGGCGTTGATGGCGTCCATAACCTTGAGGAACAGTGGTCCGTCCTTCTTGTGGATGGCGCGTTGTAGAAGCCGGAGATAATCCACGCTCGGCGGACCGGAGGGTGTGCGCCGTGCGGCGTACGAAGACAAGGCTGAGATGCAGGAAAGAGAGGATACAGACGAAGCGGATGAGTCGGAAGCTGCGGAGGAAAACGAGAAATGAGAAGATGAGGAAGATGAAGATGAGTCGGATGGTGGCGAGGGTATTGAAGAAGGTGGCGATGGCGCATTAGATGGTGATGAGTAGTCGGATTCGTACAAGTCCTCGTCCGTAAGGTCTTTCGCGGGCAATGTCCCAAAGAGCGTGCGCTGCGCAGGGGTCAAGTAATCTGGTAATAGGCATCAGCTGCCGCCATCGGCTGAGAATATGGACCGCTCACGTTCTACTATCGTGTGCAGACTGCTTTCTAGGCACATTATAGGGTTGTAGTGATCCTTGTCTTTCGGGGCCAGTAGGATAAACCTGGCATCGTTGAGGCTTGTCGCGGGGTGAATAGCAGTGGGATACTCACCTCTCGCTCGCACTGGTGTGAGGATACTCCAGGTATGCAACAGGATAGTCCGTTGGATGTGGATCAAAAGACCGATCGGCAGGGTCATAAGGGTTTGAAAAGTCTGCAGGGTTGAGTTAGTCCCGCACACAGGGGTACGGTACAATCGCGAGAGAAACACAACGGAATAACGGATCAGAGATAGGCACGGGAAGGACATAATATATGGCTCTAGCAATACGCGCATATACACTGAGCATATGCTCGTACGGCTGAAGGGTAGCTGCATGTCGGGTGTCCCCAGCCGACGCAACCGTCATGCTTGAAGGGGCCGGTCTCTCTGTGGCGGACTGATGCCTCTCAAAAACACAGTATGTGGCGAACTCGATGGTACCTGGAGTAGGAGCCACCACCCCGTGTGTACCCCCGGCACGCCAAGACAATACCTTTCCCGTCCCATACCGTTGCTTATACGTGTGCATACCAGCAATATATCGAACATCCAACACCGACGCCACATTCACGCTGGGCCACGCCCAACGGACAATTCGCCGTCGACCGAGACTATCACCTCTCCAGCAGAAGATGGGAGATGAAGATATACTCACATGCTTTGTATCCCTTCATCAAGTCCCGAACAATTGATTCTGAGCTCAGGAATCCAGGCCCGGGTTTCCCATGTCCGTCTATCCAGCACTCCCGAGCGGGGACAGACGGTGGCGTCGCACTTGCGACGGATGTAGCTCGCGTGCTTGGTGCTGAAAAGAGTTCGTTTGAGAGCGGGGAGGGTGCTACAGACGTTTGCCGGCTCGAAGAGGAGATTCTGGACGAGGCACGCGTGCGGGGTAGATGCGGCGGAGCTTCCTGGCCCCTCGCGTCCGCCCTGGCCGAAACCTCGGGCGAAACGCGTCGCCTCTTGTGGCCTGCATGCACGAGGGCCTCTTCGCTTTTCCGCTTCGCTAGATCGGCCTCGCGCGAGGCCTTCGAAGAGGAGGAAGGGGTAGGTCGTGCCGTGAGCTTGATTGCCGGTGTGGGGCCAGGAGGGCGCGGGACGGCTACGACGCGTGTGGTGACGACGGTGGACGAGCCAGCGGCGGAGTATTTTGACTTTGAGAAGAAGGAGAGGTCTGAGGAGGACGCGATGGGCGTCGAGGACGAGCTCATCGTCGGCGAGGTCGTGGTCACTGTCCAGGGCGTGGTCGGTGGCGGTGAGTAAAGCAGCTGCAACTTTGCGTCAATCCTCCGGTTTCCCCGGCGGCGCTTATCCCGGAAACTCTAAATAACCTGATTCATCGTTATCTAGTATAATTCCTATTTATCCAGGACAGGACTACCAACTTGCAATTGCTCGCTGCCGTTGAACTTCGCGCGGACGCATATACAGAGCTTGTATGCTTTCGAACAGTAGTACTCTATGCGTCTGCGAAGTTGCACGCCCTCCACGAACAGGACATCGTTCCTGGCGAGATCCCAAAAAGGGCAGCCCACGTGGCGAGACACTGTATTAGATGGTTGCCGTTAGCGCAGCTCCGCCACCTCGTCCCTCCTCCAACTCCTCCTCCCCCTCGTACGTTCTTTCCGCAGTTCATTTGTTGCGTTGCGCCCATATCGACAACCTTGTAGATCATGCCGCCGCCTCACTATGACTTCTTGATCAAGGTGCGTGCGTCGTTCACCGTGAAGCGATAGCCGGACGCTAAGTAGGCCAACACCAGCTTCTACTCATCGGGGACTCAGGTGCTGCCTCCTTATCCGCGACGACACAAACGATATGAGCCTGACATACGTGCTTGCGCGAAGGTGTTGGGAAATCCTGTTTGCTCCTGCGGTTCTGCGACGACGCATGGACGCCCTCCTTCATCACCACCATCGGCATCGACTTCAAGATCCGGACAATTGAGCTCGACGGCAAGCGCATTAAGCTCCAGATTGTACGTTGCCAACGATGTCTCGACGCTGCTGGAGAACACATAGAATGCTTACACCGCATGCGGGACCCGGTTTCGCCTCATAGTGGGACACTGCTGGCCAGGAACGTTTCCGCACGATCACGACCGCATACTACCGCGGCGCGATGGGCATCCTCCTCGTTTACGACGTCACAGACGAGCGGTCATTCAACAGTGCGTACCAGTTGTCCCACCTGCCACGATTTGGCCGTACCCTCTACACGGCCCGCCCTAATGCCCCTGTGCGCGCCCGCCCACAGATATTCGCACATGGCACGCGAACATCGAGCAGCACGCGTCCGAGGGCGTGAACAAGATCCTAATCGGCAACAAGTCCGACTGGACCGAGAAGCGCGCCGTCACGGAGGAGCAGGGCCGGGAGCTCGCGAACGAGCTCGGCATTAAGTTCATGGAGACGTCCGCGAAGATCAACGAGGGCGTCGAGGAGGCCTTCTTTACCCTCGCAAGGTCGGTCTCTCTTCCCGTACCCCATTCCGCATACCCATCTCCCGCCCCATACGGCAACCTCGCCATGTTCACTCCATCTCGCACTGCGTCCTGCTCCGCCATTGTCTCGAGGTTTCGCCGCTGACCTTGCCTCTCCCCTGCACCATCCGCACACCGCAGAGACATCAAGACCCGGCTCATCGACTCGCAAGCAGACACCGCTGGTGCGGCTCCCGGCCAGCCCGGCGCAGAGGGCTCTGTCAAGGTCAACCAGCCAGCATCCCAGGCCGCCGGCGGGTGTTGCTAGACGACTCGACCCTGATAGACACTACCACGGTACCGCCCCATCCGTCCCCGCGCCAGTCCATCGCCAGCCTCCCTGCTTCGTCCCGTCTCGCACCGCACGCCCTACATACATCTGTAATAGTGTACATGTGTCACTCTCGCTGTCAGAAGTGTTCCTCCTGGTTGCTCCGGCTGGCTCCCCGTGCGCTGAACCCCGGGCGAACGGGCCAGGCTAGAAGGCGTGGCCGGGTCCGTTCTCTGTTCCTTTGTCTCTCTCCAGCAATCTACATATTTATACAGGACAGGATGTCATGATATACATACAAACAGACCAGAGCGCAGTGTGCGTGCGTGTATCGAAGCATGAGACGCTGATCGGAGCGTTCGGACCACAAGGCAAGACTTGCACTTCGTGGAATCCCAGAGACTCAGTTGGGCATGGGCACGGACGAGTTCCAGTTCCCGCCCCACCACCGCTTGATGCGCTCCCCGCCCCACTCGTCGTACTCGGCCCTCGTCACGCCGACGCGCGGGAACTCGTCCGTCTTCGCAAAGTCGGCCATCCCGCGCCAGGCGTCGCGCGACGGGTCCGCCGCGCGCACGATGTCGAGCGGCATTTCTGGGGGGAGGATCGGCCGCAGCGTTGCGTGCAGGCGCGGGATGAGGTTCGGGAGCTGCGACGGCCCGCCGGTGAGGAAGACGTTCTGCGGAGGTCCACGTCAGCAGCGAGATGGGGAGGAAGTGGCTGGAGGGCACCGACCTTGACTAGCCGGCCCTTGTCCAGGTCAGGGAACCGCGCAAGGACGTTCTGCAAGACTTCACCCAGGCCGGCAGAGTCGATGCCGGCCATGCTTGGCGAGAACCAGGCCTCGCACACACGCCAGCGCTCGACGTTCAAGTGGATACGCGTCTTGCCTGTCAACATTCATCGAGGGCGATTGACGTGAGTACTTGGACATGTGAGATATCATAGGAGTAACTGACCTTTCACGTCGCTCTCGTCGTACTGCGGGCGGAAGGCGCTCATGAGCGCGGACCGTTGGGAGGTGAGGGACGCGTGCGTATGCTCCTCCGTGAACGTCGGGTCGTATGCGAGCAGCTTTTGCTCTACGACTTGAAGGTTCGCCAGGTCGTCCTCTTCGTCAGACGACACCGCCGCGTTGTTCTGCCATACGTAGTACTGTCAGTGCAAACACCTTAGATGAATAGTCAAACAGCATACGATCTTCCGGTAGATCGCCCAGTCGGCATCGTCTGCACCAAACATGTCCTCTGCCACACTCCCATGAGTAAACGTCGGAAATTCAGGGCCTGAGACCATTGCGCACCTCCGCCTCCCTTGCGTCGCTTCTTCGGTACCCTGTCGTCCGCCGCAAGGTTCGCAATGCTCTTCATCCGCGCCTGCGATGCCGCGCTCTTCCTATCGTTCAGCGCCGCCTTCCGCCGATTCCGCTCCTTGATGCGCGTCATGATCGCCTACCACATCCTCAGTTCCACTGGCCTCTGGCGTTGCGCAGGCCTCCGGACCCACCTCTTGTTCCTTACGTAGCCGAGACGCCCAGCCTGAGAGGTCACGGTCCCGCTCCTCCTCTTCGCGCTTTTCCTCTGCCTCGCGTTCCTCGCGCTCACGTTCCTTCTCGCGTTTGGCTCGCTCGCGCGCTTCGTATCCTGCCTTCAGGAGTTTCTGCTTCTTTTTCTCCTTCAGACCGTCCTCGTCCAACTGTAGATATGTCAGAGGCCAATTCCCGATATAGGGCAATGTATACTGACATCCTCATCAGGAACGTCCACCAGTGGGAACGAGGGAGGGCCCTCCGGCTAGGTAGTGATGTCAGTACATTCATTCAAGGAGCTGGTGATGTGCGTACCTCCTCGTTCTCCCCGTCGGCTTCCTTCTTGCGCGCCTTCTTCAGGTCCGCCTCGAGTTTCTTGATAGCGCTATCCAAGGCAGCGTCGTTCGAGAAGCCCTCCTCTTTCAGAGTGTCCTACATGTTCAAACAACAGTCGGAAATCAGCACAACAAACCTCATATCAATCCCTACGCACCGCCCACTCTCGCTTGCTCTCCTCTTCTTTCCGCTCTCGGACGCTCTGGAGATGTGCGAGGTCGTTCTCTTTCTGCAAGAGCTGTCGGCACGTCAGCGATAGGTCCCTCCGAAGGGTGGCTGTATGCGGCACCTTTTCCATCCGCGACTTCGCGGCGAGCTCCTGCAGCTTACGGCCCTGCTCCTTCTTGCGCTCTGCGATCCGCGCCAGCTCCTCTTCCGTCTTCTCCTCGACGACGGGGAGTGTGTAAGGGAACTGGATAATACGGTCCGCTGCGCGCATTTCTAGTGGGTCCTTCAGTTTCCGCAACAGAGCAGTGTAGTCCGTAGCGAACTCGCAGAAGTTCTGCAACATCCACTACAGGCAAGGTTAACCAGGAACATCGTCTGTGATGAGTCGCGCAGGGGTGAGGCAAGACGTACATTGGTCTGGATAGTGCTGACCCTGTTCGGGAATGTGGGGTATTTGAGTTGGATCAGTTTCTGGAGGTAATCGGTCGCCTGAGACGCGCCCCATGGGATCCTGAGTGCATGATCGGTTCTCCGTTCCATTCGTGCTGGAATTGCGGCTTACCGCTTTGCGTGACTCATGAGGCCCTTGCCGTCAAGGACAGGGATGACGGAGGTAGAAGCGGTGTTGAATGACACCACAAGGCCGTCCGAGCGGAACGGTACGGGAGGGGAAGGGAGGTTGTTGTGATAGAAGGACATTACGGAGTCGACACAGAACGCGAGGGATGGGACAGAGTATTGCTCGAACATCAATTCCGAGGTCACTGCGCATATATCAGCCGAAGTCGTCCCCCGGACTCAGAACACATGCTCACGCGCTCTCGAGTGCAATGGCGACGCTAACCGCTCCGTCATGAGGATAGGGTGGTCCACGGTCGGGGTGTCAATCCCCAGCTGTATGAACGCATAGTCCAGCGCATTCTCCTGCACATCCTCAAGTTTGGTTACCCTGTTCCGCTAAGGCATGGGCCACCACGTACCAGCGCGTCGAAGTTGAGCAGCACATCCCCCTCCCATGGCGTCCGCGCCTGGGACCGCGCGCCGTTCTCGACGTCGATGCCCTCTCCGAACAGGAGTAGCGGCTTGTTCGTCTTGCGCTCCTTGTACTTCGCGATCATGTTCAGGCCCATGCGCGGGCTCTCGGACGTGCAGAAGCCAAAGCGGAGGTGCGTCGAGCCGTTGTCGATGCATAGCGGTGTGTGCTTGTCGCGGTGCGCGTCGTAGGACGCGGGCACCTGTACGGTCGGCAGCGGCTGTGGCGGGAGGTAGAAGACGTTCTCCTCATCCACCTCCATGGTCGATGGCGGCGGCGCGAGCGGAGAGCAGGATGAACGCGGGCAACATCATCTCACGAACGACCTCGTTCGAAGCCGCCGCGCGCTCGAACGATGCTCACAATTGACATACCCTTTTCGGGTATGAGGCGCATACAGCCGCCTGGCGAAACACTTTCCTCGGGGTACCGGCAACATGTGGAGAGGGGAGTTGGGAGAAAATACATTCGAGTAGTCCGAGAAAATTACAAGAGCACTACGCCCATCGTACACCAACCATCGCACACGGACACACCGGTAGATAGTACACATATTCGAGTCGTAGAGCACCGTGCGCACGACCGAGGAAACGAAGCAGGATCCGAAACGCAACAAACCAATATTGTACAGACGTTGAATCTCCCGGTCCGCCATATCACCCTTCCAGGAACTCCTTGCGCACGTCCGCGAACGCGGCCGCACCGGCACCGAGCTGGCCCAACCGCGTCACGCACGCGCTGGCCTGGCGGTAGAGCGTTTCGAGCGCAGGATGGGCAGGGCGACCTTGGGATTCTGGACGTACCGATACAGTCAGTCCCAATTCGCGTTAATGTGTCTCTGGCACGCACCGAGGATAGCCTGGTTGACCTCAGCCGCGAGCGCGTCGCGCGCCGCCTGTCCTGCCATCTCGGCCACCTCGCCACCCGCCGCGATCGGGTCGTCGTATGCAACAACGCCAAACGTGCGGCGCAAGTGCGCCCGAACTCCAGGCCGAAGGTCGCTCTTGTAGTCCGTCTCCAGCGTCTGGCCGTAGCTTAACGCTATGTGCAGGGCAGCTTTCGCAACCGCCGCGAGGGCCGCATGCGTATTCTGTGCTGAGGTTGCAGCGGAAGCGGCGGCAGGGGCACCGACCAGTGTCGTGTCGGAGACCGTGGGCGTAGACGTGGACGGAGTGTGGTGGGCCTCGAGCGATGGGTCGTCCACGTCCATCGCGCCCACTCCATCCATCTCCCCTACGATATCATCACCCCCTCCCTCGACGGACGGGTGCTCGCCAGTTTCGGCCTCCTTCGCACGTTCGAGAGCGGCCTCGCGCTCCGCCTCCTTGACCTTGCGCAACGCCTCGCCAGCTTCCAGCACGAGCTCCACGAACTTGCGGCAGCGCAAGCGGAAAAGCACGAGTCCTTGTTCACGTTCTAGCACCGTGGAATGATGGGTGCGGATGAGGGAAAGCGCCGTGTCGATGTCCCCGCGGATGATCGCGTTCGTAATCGACAACCGGGTGTTGAGGTCGTCGTCCAGCCCAAACTCCGATTCGTCACGAACGGCGGCTTTGCCGCTCCTCGAAGCTGTAGGGTTATCATCGGTGTCCATAGTCATTGCCGCATCCTCGTCGGCCGGCTCGATCTTGGTCTGCACGGGCTCAGAAATCGACGCCGACTTCGATCGCTCGGCGCACTGCTTCTGAAACTCACGCGCCGTACGTGCGTACCCATGGTGCGCCAGGTAGGCAAGAACAATCTTGCGGAGAGGCCCCTTGGTTTCTTCATCCTCGAGGTAGTTGACCTTCTCCGAGGCCTTCAACTCCTCCGTCTTACGCTCTTCCTCTGTCTTCCTCGGTCCAAGTCCAAGAAGGCCCCAGTCAATAGGCGTCTCCATGATGCCAGCCCAAACATTGTCGCGCTGGGCTCGGACGTGCTCCGCAATATCGAATCGGAATGGCGCGTTGCCGAAATTGGCACGGATGCACTCGTTCGTCTGCCGCATGCCAATCGACGGATATATCTCGGTCGTCTTCCCAACGTTCTCGAAGACCATCCCTGCGAGTAACCAAGGGTCAGGTATCGCGCACAGAAAGGTTAAATGAAGGTACCGCACCGAGGAACGTGCCGTTCTTCGTGTAGAACACTCGGTTCTGGCTGAAGTCTACGCCACAACCAATCACGTCCCCCGCTAGAAAGTAACGTCAGGATCGTCTCCCAGCGTAGAAGGAAGAAAGTTACGCACTGTCGAAAGTCGGGCCGTAGGGACTTCCATCCTTGTGACCGGGGAAGGCCCATCCATCATCTGCATGATATCCCCAGCTGTTCCTCTCCCAGCCAGGCAGACGAGACAGTCGCACGTCGGGTGCAGAAAACCTATAAAGTATAAGTGCGACTCAACCCGTCCTCTTGAACTCCACGCACCCGACGCTGATAGGTCTGGGTGATGGCCCCATTAGCAACATGCGGAATCCGCGGTGGCACAACAACTCACCCTTTCTGACACTTGTGCACGATCTCGACTTCATAGTAATAGATGCCGCAGGCCGGAGGGATCGGATGATTGGCCCGAGCGGCGCTCGATTCCCGATCCCCAATGCAAGATGGCCCGGTAAATGTCAGTTCACGACCGTCGAGAGAAATGCTGAGCGCCGGTGTGCGATCCTGTTCACTCCAACGCGTGGGAAGCATGAGAACCGTGTTGGTACTCAGTACAGTGACGGCACCCAGGGCAGGAGGTTGCGGAGGGGGAGAATGCTCGGTGCTCTCGTCATCACTGTCGCCCAGTGGCGAGAGATCACGTCGAAAGTAGGGGTAAGGTATAGAAGGGGGAGCAGGACTAGCGCTGGACCTCACGTCTTGGGGGGTTACGGTATATGGTGCCGGTCTCGCGACCTGGACTAATTGCGAGGGTGTCGGCTCGGCATGAAGCATGTCTCGCAGAGATGAATAGTCCAGGTATGCCGGACGCGGAAAACCTTGCGATACAGAGGGCGTTGCATGAGTGGCCTGCGGGGCGGAACGTTGTGTGAGAGAACTAGAGCCGAAAGCGCTCTGTGAGCGGACACCAGCACTGAGCCGTCTCGGGCGAGCAGGAGAGGTCGCGGGAGAGTATGTCGTATTACAAGCAGGGTCACGAGGCGGTGCAGGAGATGTCGTCGCACGGATGATCCGGGGCTCAAAAACAGGGACAGGTGTCTGGGCAGGACCAGTCTGACGGCCTCTGGGCGCACCTCCAAGAGCAGAAGAATAGCTTGCAGATACTGAGCGGGAGATGGGAGGGGCAGCGCGTCCTGGGCTTGAGCTCACAGGTGTAGTCATTGAGCTCAGACGCTGCCTTGATGCGGGACTTGGGCTGAAAGACATCGGAATGACGCTTTCCAGGCTGCGTGCTGTAGAACTGGGAGGTATGGGTATACTCGCTGATCGCGACTGACGAGACATATTGATGATGTTGCTCTTCGGGTCGAAGTCGTGATAGAAATGAGGTCGGTCGTATCAAGGTGGTAGCTGAGAACGGTGGGGTGTCACTCGTCTCTTGGATATGCGGCACTGCAACAACGAACCTTTCAACCTGTGCTCCGTAACTCTGTCCCTTTGTGTGTGGTAATGACTCTCCGTTCCCAAGTTGGGATACACCTCGATCGCCTTTGGGCCCGTATTGAGCTGCGGTTCCTGAATGGCGTGCCTATGACGCCGACGCTCGTGGATTCACTGCCAGTCGGAGTTGCAGTCACTGGATATCGTAAGCGAGTCCGCGACGGTGGAGAGGCCAGTAAAGACCTCGGAAGGATTGGGGGAGAGGGGACGATGGTGGTGGTATGGAAGAAAGCTGCCCGGGTGGGGAGAGACTTCGACACCGAGTCTCGGCCGCTCAAGTGACCCGGCATGTCTCCTGACCCCTACCACCATCTTTACCCACCCACCCTGCGCATATAACTCGTTTGACCCACATCAGCACACTCTATCAAAGCCTTTCTAACTCCTGGTGTTCTCTGCATATATCTGGGGAACAACAAGACAGGAAGAAGCGAGGAAGCTGGACATGATGTCGCAACACCAGAGCGGTCTAGCTCGATTCAGAGGGCTCTGGCTATGGCTGCGGTCGTTCCTGGCGTGCACTGCTAGATTCTCATGTGCACGCTTCTCGGATACAGCTGGTTCCACAATGAATGCCCGACGCGCGCGAGCGCCCGAAACGAGCGCCAGCAGACCTGAAAATGCGTCCCGAGTCCAAAAATCCTGTAAATTCGTAGCGGCCGCGGAACACCTCAAGTATCGAATATTATGTTTGATTCTAAAGTAGACATCATGTGGCAACAGGCGGAAGCAATAGATGGGTGAATAGAAGTAGATATGAGTGAAGCAGGTGGCAGTTCAGCCATTGTGTCGTGTGCGCGTGTACGGCAGATACAGAAGCCTTCCGGACTGACGATACCACTCCAAACGGATGTATGTAGCCCCAGAAGATGTGGGGGACCGTTGGGTCGTGTACTAAAGTACCGGGGACATGTATGGGTGGGGGCGAAGGGGAGGAACGATACCTTGCATACACCGTGCCTCAATGGTACATCCTCCCGAGCTACCTCTCTCCCGTACCGCCTCTTGACATCACCCAAATCGATGTTCGTCGCGTAGAGTCCGAGATTCTCCCTCTTGTCTCTCCCCCTGCGTCCAGCCTGGCTGCAACCTGTGTTGCCACGTCAAACGATCACCAGTCCAAAGAATGTCGCCATTACATCTGTCTCTTGAGTATGCCAGCATTAGAGGGCCTAATCAAGCCTTCCAGAATGAGAAAAGGAGGTCGAGCAGGAGAGACTAGTGCAATTGACAAGGACAGACCCGGGGCCTGTCAAGACGGGAGGCTGACGCTCACTCTTGGGCGGAAGCGCCCATTGAGCGCCCGTGGTCCTCGTAGTTGGGTGCGAAGTTGGGGACTGCATATGTCACTCAAACGAGCGTTATTCTTCACAGAACTGCATAAGCATGCTGCAGAGTAGTATAAAGGTCTCTATACAAAGTTTCAGAAAAATCTATCCAGCACAACGTCGTAGGGACTTTTTGGGAATTTACGGATTTTTGGGGCTTGAAGCGCTCGATTCGCGCGCTTCAAGCCCCAAAAATCCGTAAATTCCCAAAAATTCCCTACGACGCCGCACTGGATGGATTGGCTTGCAACTTGATACAGGACTTGAAATAGTACTCTACAGTGCGCCTGCGCAATTTTGTGGAGATACAGGCTATTTTGAGTGACGCATG
This sequence comes from Trametes polyzona, assembly GCA_022606195.1. Taxonomy (NCBI): domain Eukaryota; kingdom Fungi; phylum Basidiomycota; class Agaricomycetes; order Polyporales; family Polyporaceae; genus Trametes; species Trametes polyzona. The sequence continues at coordinate 242,695 of JABYQF010000001.1, read as the reverse complement.
CATCCCCCAACTTGACACTCGACTTCGAGCGTGGCGGGCGCTTCATGGGCGCTTCCGCTCAAGAGTGAGCGTCAGCATCCTACCTTGACAGGCCTCGGGTCTATCCTTGCCAACTGCACTATTCTCTCCTGCTCAACCTCCGTCTCACGTTCCGGAAGGCTTCGATAGACCGTCTTATGCTTGAACACTCAGAAACTGGATAGAATGGCGACATCCTCTGGACTACCGGCAGTCTGACGTGGAAACACTTGCAGCTACGCTGGACGCATGGGGAGAGACGGGAGGAGGACGAATCTTGGACTGTATGCGATGGAATGGAAGTGGATGACGTCAAGAGGCTGTACCAGGGATAGGTAGCCCGGGAGCATGTACTATGGGGGCATGGGGCATGCAAGGTATCGCTCCTTCGGTTCTCCCCTTTGTCCCAACCTATGTATGTCCCCGGTACTTTAGTACACGACAAAACGGTCCCTTCACATCATCTGGAGTTACATACATTCCTTTGGTATGGTATCACCAGTCCGGAAGGCATCTCTATCTGCCATACATGCGAACACGACATAATGGCTAGATTGCCATAAACTTCACTCGTATCTCCTTCTACTCGCCCACTTATCGCTTCGGCGTGTTGGCACATGGTGTCTACTTCAGAATCAAACATGACATCTGATCCTTGAGGTGGTCCGCGGCCGCTATGAATTTACAGGATTTTTGGACACAGGACGCATTTATGGGGCTTGAAGCGCTCGATCCGCGCGCTCGCGCGCGTCGGGCATTCATTGTGGAACCAGCTGTACCACCGTGAAAGGCGCTTGCCCAAATGCCGACATCATGTTGCTGGACACCTCCGATCCGACCATGGTGCCTGTGTCCTGTGTCACGATCACGACAAACAAGCTACCCTCTAGTCGTGTGTGTATGCTGCAACGTCCGGAGCTCAAGTAGTACTCGTTCTGCGCGGAGCTTCATCGGCGATATCCTGTCTCGACTTCTGAGAAGAATCACTGGACATCCACAACGTAATACAGGTACGTCGTCACTCATGTGGGTTTCTCATACGCGACTACCACCTAACGGTCGAAATTACTAGTTTGATTAGACTCGGGAGGTTCCGCAATAGGACGGGTGCCTACGTACAGAACATGAGCGGAATTACAGACAATCGTGTCGACAACGCCGGCATGTTCTAGCTCGCCCTCATTAGCCTTCCCAGAAACCCTTGGAGCCACAGGGGACTCGCCATAGGCAAGATCATCACTGAGGCATTCTGGACGCAGCTTCTCCCGTCTCAGAGCACAGACGATAACGCACAGTATACCTCGCGCAGCATACAACCGCTATGCTTATCACGCGCACCTCGGGACTAGTGCGGCAGCTTACAGTATGTTGCGTGGTAGGTCAACAATATGTGCTATCCACGATCCACAATCCACTTCCCCGGTATGATTACAGACATCTCTGAGCACGAGCAGTCCTCCCTGTGCTGCGAGTGACGGAACACTGTAATCCGCTGCAGGTTGCGAGAGTGTGGATTGTGCCCGTTTCCGGAGGGGTCCATCACGTAAGTCACGCTGTTCCACAATGGCGCTACAAGCTGGCGGCGTTTTCGATGCGGAGTGTACGCCTGGTCGCCCGACGAGAATATACTCCGGGATGTAGTCACCCCTACTTATACATCACCTCTGGCTCTTTCCACAGGATGAAGGTATACACCGAGCCGCTGTTGAGCAGGGCTTGTTACGCAGTGGAAAGCCCCTCCGCTCACTTACCTGTAGAGCTTTGGATAGAGGCACACGTAGTGGTTGATAGTCAAGAGCGACTTGTTGAACTGCTCCTACTGAGCAGTCTTATATACTACTGTACATGGGCTATGATGTAATACTATACAGTATGTAGCCACAATATCCGGAACTTTCTCCAAGTGACCGGTAGCCTCGTGTCAGTAGTCGCTTACTACATTGCTATTAGTCAGCACTGTAGCTCAACACTCCCCCTCGCTAAGTACCACGGTAGTGTACGCAAGCGTTCGAGTGCTGATGCAGCTAAGTCAGGCCAAGTCGTAAAACTCAAGGCCGAGTTGCCCCCTAAACTTTGTGAACTTGACGTGTCCCAGGTTCTTAGTGAAGAGGTCAGCTGGATTGTCTGAGCCGTCGACGAAGAACACTTCGACCTGCTTATTCTCGATGTACTCTCGAATAGCATGGTAGCGAATGTCGATGTGCTTCGACCGACTTTCAGTCACAGGATTGGAGCTCATAAAGAGTGATCCTTGACTGTCCCCTGCAATAGGGATAGGCCCAAGCTTGTAGCCGATCTCGCCCAATAGGTTGCGGATCCAGACTACTTGGCGAGAGCAATCGCTGATCGCCATGTATTCAGCGTCAGTGGACGAGTGCGCGATAGTCTTCTGTGCGCGAGATGTCCAGCTGAATACGCCTCCAGCTAACTTCAGGAAATATCCTGTCTGCGACCGTCGAGTGACTGGGTCAGATGCCCAATCTGAGTCTGTACATGCGCTTATGCCGAGTCCCGATGCACCGTCATAGACCAGGGAGTAAGATCTGGTCCCAAGGAGGTAGCGGCAAATATATAGCGCCTTGGTGAGGTGCTCGTGCGAAGGATTCGCAGAGTATTGGGACAGTTTGGTCACAGCAAAAGCGATGTCAGGTCGGGTACCGAGCATGATGTATAGCAGGGACCCAATGACGGTCTGGAACCTGGAACGGAGAGTAGGGTCCGCTGTCTGCTCGTTAGGCTTGGGGTAATACCCAGCAGGCAGTGGAGTCGGCGCAGGCTTCGCGTTCTGCATACCGCATCGCTGAAGCACTTTCTCCAGGTAAGCGCACTGATCGATACGAATCGTGCGGCCATTACGCTGGATGCGCATGCGCAGGAATTCCTTGACTTCGCCAAGGTCTCTGCACTCCCACTTCTCCATGAACTTGGCCTTCATCTTTTCGACGAGTGCCTTGTTTGGTCCACAGAAAAGGGCGTCGTCGACGTATACAACGACGACAACTAGTTCGCCGTTCTTCCCCTTGTAGATGAAGATACCGGCGTCGGAGACTAAGCGTGTGAAGCCTAACTCCTTCATGGACTGGTTCAGGGTGCGCCACCACGCAAGACCTGCTTGCTTTAGTCCATATAGAGCGCGCAGTAGCCGTAGGACTTTGCGCTCTTTGCCTTTGGCTACGAAGCCTTCAGGTTGTTCCATATAGATCTCCTCGTCTAGCTTGCCATAGAGGTAAGCGTTGCGGACGTCAAGTCCGGTGATATACCAGTTCTCGAGGGCTGAGAGTGCGAGTATGAGGCGCACAGTCTCGAAGCGAACAACTGGTGAGAAGATCTGGTCGTAGTCTACGCCTTCGACCTGGGAAAAACCTTTGGCAACAAGCCTGGCTTTCTTTCGACCGTCAGATTTGACGTCGAATACCCATCGGTTCTTTATGACCTTACGCCCTTTAGGGCGGTCGACCAGTTCAAAGACCTTTCGCCGTCGGAGTGCCTCTAACTCCTCCTGGCAGGCGGCCTTCCATTCCTTTTGCTCAGCCGGTGGTAGGCGAGTGATGTCACGGTAAGTCCATTCTCTAACGTTGGACATATCGGGCAGATTCTCATCAACTGGTGGAACCGCTTTCATGAGCAGATAGTTGATGAGTGCTACTCCCCCTTCCCGGCATAGTTTTGCCAGGGCCAGCTCATCGTCGGCGCGCAGTGCCTCTTCGACTTCGTCAGAAGAGTTCCCTGAGTTATGTTCAGGTGCGCTGCCAGACGCTTCACCCGAGGCGGATGGAGCAGGTACGTCGCTTGGAGCGGGTGGTGCAGAACTATCGCCGGGAATCTGTTCTGACCGAGAATGTCCGCTACGTCGGGAGCGACCCGACTGTTCGCCGACAATCTTTTTCCACTCCCCCTGCTTCTCTATCTCTTTGAATTGGTGTACAGGATGCCGTGACTCTCCGTACACATTGCCTGGGCGAGTTGGCACTTTCCGCTCACGTGTAGGCCGCTGTTTCTTAGGCGTAGGCGGCATCACCGGCACACGGGGCGGCGGACTAGGAGTGCGCGCACGAGGTGGCGTCTCAGGTGCATCGTCATGCTCCTGCTCCTGTCTCCTTTCAGGAAGGTGCTGGGGAGGATGACGAGGTTCATTGTCGTCGTCATCATCAGGGCCCAAAGGAATGGATGATTCCTGGTCTGATGGGTGTTCCTCTGGCGCGTCATGCAACCGAGAGGTGCGTCGTCGCTGGTTTGAAGGGCATTTAGGGAACATATTCTCGTCGAACAACGCATGAGCCGACGTGAATATCACGTTGTTGGGTGACCGCATGAACCTAAAGCCATGTCCACCGGGTGCAACCCCAATGTAGACCATAAGTTCAGACTTAGGCGAGAGCTTGTTCGCCCTTACGGCTGGCGGCAAGTGCACGTAGGCACCACACCCAAAAACGCGAAGGTGTTTTATGGATGGAGCTTCGCCGTTCAATGCCTCATAGGGGGTTCGCCATTTCAAACGGCGTAGAGGCGTGCGGTTGTACACATGAACAGCATGCTCAATCGCAAATTCCCACCATGATTGAGGAAGACAGGCATCGAGACGCATGGCCTCAGCCTTGTCTGAGAGTGTCCGCATGAGTCGTTCAGCACGACCGTTCTGTTGTGGCTGGTGCGGCACGCTCTGGAGAATCTCAATGCCTTTGTCCTTAAGCAAATTATCGAATGCTTTGGACTTGTATTCTCCTCCACCGTCTGACATCCACTTCTGCACCTTCGTCTTGAATTGATTCTCGACGTTGGCTAAGAAGTGTTTAGTCGCTGTGAGTGCAGCATCCTTGGAGCGCAGACACACAGCCCAAGCATATGAAGTATGATCGTCGAGGAACATGATCGCATACTTGTACTTGTGGTAGGAGTCGACGGGGAATGACTTCAAGTCCGAGTGAACGACTTCAAACGGTCGAGAAGCCCGTCGAATGGATGGCGGGAATGACCTTAACGGCATCTTCCCTTCTGCACATCCACGGCAGAGAGGTTCCTCAGAGGGAAACTCAATGGTTGGGAAATCTGCGGTATGTTCCCTAGCACGCTTCAGAACATCCTTGGAAGGATGACCTAGGCGACGATGCATGGTCTGGTAGTCTAGCTTACAGACCGTAGGAAATATAAGCATCGCATCCGTTGAAGGAAGCGATCTGACACAAAAGATTGTGTCGCCTGGCTGTCGAGGATGGAACACAAGAAATGGTTCACCTGACGCCTGGTAGATGCTGATTTCATCAGCAGTACCGCTCACGCTCAGACCTTCTCGGAGGAATTCTCCCAGAGAAAGCAAACGAGAGTTTAAATCTGGGATGTAGTAGACCGGTGCAATGCGCACCGTGCTATGTCCCCCAGGGGTGATAGGGCAATTCAGGACGACAGTCCCAGAACCCTTTGCAAATGCAAGGCCATTTGCAGTACTAACGACGATGTCTTCCTGGAGCGATTCATACTCAACATAGTCATTCATGTCGAACGTAAAGTGGAGTGACGCTCCAGAATCAAGCATCCAGATAGGTGGACCGTTCTGGTCAGCCTTAGCTTTGCCCTTGCAGCGAGTACACTCAGAATACGAGCGAAGATGACTGCATGTATATGGAGAATTACAGACATTGGATCGCGTACTAACTACTACCGCAGATCCTACCACGCCGTTACATTTCGCTGCTATGGGAAGCGCGTCAGCGTGTTGTCTGTGGGGCATAAGCAAGAGTACTGACCGAACTTGATCGTCGTACTGCTCATAGAGACCAGCCGCTTCGGCTATCTCCATGTCCACGTCTTCGTCCTCGAGACCGAGGGAGACAGCAGACCCCGCGTCATCATCCCTTTCAGTCCAGTCGATGCGCTCAGCCAGAGAGAGGCGAGTACGCTTCGACGAGTGACTGTCCGCGCTGTCCGAGTCAGAGTTGACTTCAATGATCCGGCTCGTACCTTCTTCCTTGTCGAGGACCTTGACGACGCTTTCAAGAGTGCGGATGCGCTCCATGCTAGGCGTAACGTCAATGTCGCGCGCAAGGTTGAAAGCACGCTTCAGAGTGGGGTACTGGCTCTCCCCCTCTGGGCCGTTGACACGGACCGGCTTGCGCAGAAGCGCGCGCGGGTCGACAGTCGACGTAGGACCGTCAGAGATGGTCGCGGCGGACGCAAGGTGAGCGTGGTCGTTGCCCGAAGGCTTCTGACCCTTACGCTTTCCTCGCCTGGTCTTGCCCTTGCCTCTCTGCTGCTGCTGCGAGCTGCCGTCGCTGTTGTAGCGCTGCTGCTGCTGCTGCTTGAAGGCAGGGTCCTTGCCCTTGCGCTTGATGGCGCTGAGCTTCTTGGCCTCGCCAGCCTTTCCAGGCTTCCGGGTCGCTGCTGACTCCCATGCCGCCACGAGAGCTTCACGAGCGTGACCGGTCGAGAGGTTCTTGATCTCGTGATTGTTCAGGCAGAGCTGAACAGCGGTGTCGTAGCGTGGCGGAGCAGCACCCAGGATGATCAGGGCGCGCAGGTTCATGGGAACGTCAGCGCCGGCGTTGGCGAGCTGATCAAGATTGCTCTGGATCTTCGCGATCGCAGGGCCAGGATGCTCGTTCAAGGGGATCTGGACGTTGTTGGCAGCCTTGTAGAAGCTAAAGGCGCCCATCGCAGATGTAGTCCCATAGAGCTCCTTGAGAGCCTCCCACAGGCCTTTGGCTGTCGTCGAGTCAGAGACGAGCCTGGTTACCTCAGCATTCAGGCGCAAGCGTATCGAACCCATGGCCTTGGCCTCCATCTGGGCCCAGCCTAGGACTTCATTACGGTTGCTGCCGTCCTGTGCAAGGGTAGGAGCGGCAACGCCTGCAGGTGGATCGACAATGATCCAGACTTCCTGCTGCTGGAGGTAGGCCTGCATGAGCTCAGCCCAGCGAGGGTAGTTCGATCCGTCAAGGAGAGGAACGAGCTGAGTGAGCGAGTTGGACATTGTCGATGAAGGGAGTTCTGTAGAAACAGAAAGTCAGCATTCGTCCATGCGCACAACAAGGCAGCCGTAACGGCGCCAAGGGCAGCAATGCTGAACACTCCCTGCGCTCTAGCAGGCTAGGTGCAGCCGGCATGGCGCACACTAGGGCCCGTGACATCAAGCCCCTTTAGGGCGACGTCCAGGTATGCTGGGCGCTCATAAGTCAAGCCTTGTCAGGCATAGACTTAGGCTTCAACCAGCTGAGCTGGGAGCATCAGGATCGCAGCCAGTATGGGCGCAGATCCGAGCATCAACCAGGGCTCATAACCTGTTGAGCAGGGCTTGTTACGCAGTGGAAAGCCCCTCCGCTCACTTACCTGTAGAGCTTTGGATAGAGGCACACGTAGTGGTTGATAGTCAAGAGCGACTTGTTGAACTGCTCCTACTGAGCAGTCTTATATACTACTGTACATGGGCTATGATGTAATACTATACAGTATGTAGCCACAATATCCGGAACTTTCTCCAAGTGACCGGTAGCCTCGTGTCAGTAGTCGCTTACTACATTGCTATTAGTCAGCACTGTAGCTCAACAGCCGCTTTAGGCTCGAGGCCGACGCAATCAAGTTGATTGCGAGTGGCAGTGCATACATAAAGCGAGCGCCTGGTTTGGACATCCCGCCGATTGCAGAGACCGACTGCGCCTTCGACCCTCTGCTCAGGGAAACTGTCTCGCCCGACCATCACTGTCATAAGATGTGCATCTTTCCGTAAAAAATACGTGTGAATCACCCCTCATGTCGAAAGTCCTTGGCTGCACCGACGGATCTTTGCTGATCGATCCCCGCTCAGTGCATGAGTATACATTCTATTCCAAGGGATGGACAAAAACGATGGTAAGCTCGCACTTGCATTATACACGTGTAAACACCTGAAAACCGCTGCCGATACCTGCTCAATCCGTCACTCGCTGTACCCATCTCTCTATGTAGGCGCGTTGGATAACTTTACCGGCGGGGGTTCCGAGAGGCGCTGTCCAAGAGCGTCTGGCATGACAAGGAGGAGGAGGTTGTCCGGGACCCCTCTATTCAATATCTCTTCCGCAAATCTTGTCGGCATCCGTAGAGATGAGGCGGATTTGAGGTGTACTGCCAGGGTCGTGGAGACGAACTGCAGAGAACAGCTGGAAGCCCAGAACGATCTAGCGAAGATAGCTATGGGCTCGGGGGATGTCGAGAAGCAAGTATTAATCTTAAGGGGATATACCCCCACTTAGTAGAGATTGAGAACGAACTGAGTCCCAAGTGTTGCAAGTTTATCCAGCATCATCTGCACCTGTATCCGCGAGATACATACTTGAAGCTTGAAGCTTGAAGCTTGAAGTGTTGAAGTACGATAGATTTCCATCGGCCACAGCGTGCGTTGAAATTATTGACCCATTATGGTATCAGCGCCTACTCGTAGCTTACATACGATATCGAGCACCCTACGTTGAATTTCTCCTTCGTCGCTCTTCAGCTTTTGCCACACCGTCGTGCCCGCGAGAATGAGCACTCTGCCTACTCGATCTAGGAACTCGCGGCACTCTCGTGTAACCTCCGAACTGAAGAAGGCTGTGAGATCGGTGAGTCAGGGCCCGACTCGATATATCAAAATCCGGACCACCGTTATGCCACTACGGCGGCGAGATATGTTAACATTATGAGAAGACGGCAGCTAAATCTGGTACCACAGGGTAACGGGGTATTCATGCCTTCCGAAGTAGTGTACCTCATCGATGCACGTCAAGATCACCGAGTACAACGGACGGTGTATCACGATCTCGAATCCATCCTCTGGACGATCCTGTATGCTGTATTCAAGCACACCAGGGACTCCCTCTCCGAGTCAGCTTCGAAGCCAACTAAGAGACCGAAGAGGTTCCGACGTCGGATCTTCGAGGAGGAATATCGCGGAATATTCCCATCGTTCAGCGTCAAAGACGTAGTCGGCCTAAGGATGGGTCTATTCCGCTTTTTCATGTTCGATGTGCAGATTGCTCCGACGATCTGGGTTCCGCAGAAGATCGAACATTTCATGCGATACATTGCACAGACAGACCCTATCCTCGTCGAACTGATCGACACCACCTGGAACCGTCTACGAATCTGTCAACCTGTCCTTGTTTTCACCGAACGTCCCTTCCGGCCACGGCCAGCAGCAGCGCTAGCGAAGACCTCCATCCACCTGCCCGAGCAATCCGCATCGCTAGACGCCAGTGCCGCCCAGCAGTTGTGGGCGGTTCCTTCCGAGGGAGCGAAAGCTCTGCGACACGACGTGGTCGGCGATGTACTCGACGTCCTCCTCGCTGAGCTCGACCAGGACCGCGCTGAGGGGAGGACGCGAGTGCCGGAACCCGAGTGGGGGCCAGAGGAATTGGAGAACACGTCGGACCAGGAGTCGGACTGGAACTCGGATCACATCCATCTGAAGTCCACCTCAGTTGCACGCACGGACTCACCCTTGCGTTTTGGGTCCTCACTAGACTCGGACTCGGACGACGACAACGACGATGACAATGACAATCACTCGGATGCAGCCAATGACGACGGCAGATTTGCGGGCGACATGTCCCGGACGATGGTGGTGACTTATAGGGCCAGTATGACGATGGAGACGAGGGCGACGGAGACAAGTATCAGGGCCAGAGCATAGACAAGATCACGGCGAAGAGCCACCCTCAGGACCAGCCCGATGCTATGACTGGGGAGCACGGCGAGAACGAGAGCAAGAGGGCGGGGATGGGGACGGGGACGGGGACGGGGACGGTGGCGAGCGGCACAGATATCCAGAAGAACGAGAGCAAAGGCGAGGCGAGTGGAAGGAGCGAGAGTCAGAGCAAGTAAAAGGACCAGAAACAGAAGCAACGCGCCGTAGGAGTCTGCCAGCCAGGAGTGTACAATCGAGTCCATGTGGTCGGGCGACATGTTCGCCCTGCCCTCTACCTAGTCGTGGCGTTTCCGTATCGACGCATTCTTCAACTATCAAGGTCGCGATCTCGCGGCAGATGGGTAAAAGGTCGTCCACGACTCCTGGTCGCCTGCCACTAGCAGTTCACCCTTCTTGATGATCTGGAACGCAATGTCAGCGATGAGTCTACATAGCAAGAAGCAGTGCCAGTGCGCACACACCGCTTGAATGATGAGGTTTGTGTCCGTGTTGCTGAACGTCATTCTACATGCCCTGCATCCTCGCTAGCTCGCCCTTGTCGACGCCCTACTGTTTACGAGAGCGGGTTCGGATCCTACGGACCAGTTTCTTTTTTTCAGCCGTCCTAAGAACAAGTATTGTAGCTGCCCCTTTGCATTTAAGGGAGACACGCGATGTCGCGAGGCAATATCAGCAGGACCTCACGAGATGGTCGTGTGCTAATGGGAAGCGCGACCAGTGAGAGCACCACGCGCAACGCGTATAAACCGGTCCGAGATGCAAACAGTCAGTCCGGAAATCATTGAAGCCAGGAAACGGACAATGTTCTGTTAATGGTTCTGGAGACGTCGAAGCCGAGCACAAACGTCCTCTGGCACAGGGTACCCCCGCACGGCGTATTCCTCAGCCTGCTGCGACGTCCGGACAAAGTTACTGATTATACGAGTGCATAGAGTGCCACCCAGCCTGAGGGTGCCGGCGAGCGCGAGGTGCACAGCCAGCGGCCGCCCAGTGCCCAAGCTCTCTGAGTCGTAGCTCAAGTTCTCACTCCAGCGGAGGTATGAAATCGGTGTGTTGGAAGTATATCACTCGTTTTGGTAAGTATAGTCATGAGGGTAGAGTGCGAGCCCATCTATCGAGCGTAGGTAGTATTGTAGAGCAGATGACCTGATTCATATCGACTAGTCAAATTATCAAGGATACGGAAATTGCAGGGAGGGGATGAGAGCATCAGGTGGGATACAGATGTACGACTATACTGCTAGCGGGATACAAACAATACACGTAAGGCTAGAGATAATGATGGTAAGGTCTACTAATATGGATCATGGGAGGGTTGTCAATAGAGATGTTATGGAGAAAGATAATGAACGTATAGCACCCAAGTCCAATTCGCCCGTAAACCAAGAGATCGGCGAGGCGATGTTTAGTGATCGTCAGCGCCGGGTGTGCCCCACTTTACCAGGCGGACAGCGCCGTTATTCCAGTCCGTGACCCGTCGACGCGCCATATGCGAGAACGTCGACCTGTCCGTGCCAACGAATCCGATGGCCATCGACTGTACAACGGCGTCGAGGACGACCGGGTACCTGAACACCCAGCCCTCTATCAGCATGATCCCTCACGGGAGGAAGAAAAGGGGTACTCACCAGTTCCCGAACTGTTCTGCTGTGCGCTCGCCCGCATGGTCAATCCGGAGCCAACCGCGCTCCTCGACTGCGCCCCACCACGACGGGTCCTTCTCGTCGCCGGTCATGATGACGTGCGAGACGTAGATCCCGCGCGTCCGACGGATCTCCTCCTGTACCTCCGCAACGCGTCGCGCATACGCACCTAGCGGAGCGAAACATTGTTCCTTCGGCACGTCGCCGCACCACCCGAGGAAGTCGCCACGACGGGCGTGGATGGCGATGTACTGTACACATTCGGTATCTGGTCAGAGACGTAACGGGTGTTTAGGTGGCAAGGGGACGAACCGGAGGGATGGCGGCGCCCGGAGGGAGCCTGAACACCCTGCGCAAGTAACCGCGCGCAAGGTCCTGCAAGGACGACGTCCAACGCGCGTGGATCATTACCTCCCGCCACATTGGGCTGTAGTCCCGCTCGAACTCGAATGGCTACGGCCCAATACGTTAACGGTCGTGCAGAGCTGAAGCGAAGCGAGGGCCCTTACCTCGAGGGCGCAGACGTAGTATAGGTAGTCGTAGCATACGAGCTGCTCGTCCGGAGGAATAATAACCTTGTTGACCTCCGAAGGCCTCGTCGGGTTTTCATGCGGTCTGGAGAGCGCCTCGGCGCGTCCCTCCGGAAACGCGAGCTTCGCCAGTGACCAGAACGTCGAATGCGAGTCGTGTTCAAAGTTGGGTATCAGCTTTACCGACGCCGGCGCGCGCGTGTACGAAATATCTGTCATCCGAACGATTCGTCATGGGCTTACGACCAATGGGCGCTTGCGAGCACACATACCGAGGTTTAGCAGCGTCGTTGAATAACTCCCGCGCGGCCCTTGCGCTTCCACGTTATCCACCTCCCAAATATTCCAACAGCCAAGTTCGTCCTTGACGTTCTCCGACTGCGCGCGGTCGAGGTCCTTGACCATGTGCCACTCGAGAATGGGCGTGTTGAGCGCGACGACCATGCGCGGCACATCGAAAATGTCCGAGAACGCCAATGGTGTTGCCGTCCCGCCGATGTGTGAGGTGAACGGCGGGATGATGGGTATGCGGCCCGTGATCATGGAAAGGTAGATCAGATTGCCCTAAGATGCCCCCGTGAGCACTGCGGACATGGAACGAGGGGACTCGCACTGACCATGGTTATTTGGTCATTAGCTACAGTGGACGTGAGGTCAGTGCCCAGCCATCATGAGCATACGCAGCGATGAACTCACTCCATCCGGCAGAAAGGAACGAGGTCATATAACCAGTATCGTTCCGGAGGCTGTCTACAGCGCAGGGCCCTATGAGCATTCGCGCGAGGTCATTGCGGGTGCGAACGTACCTCTAAAATGCGGCGTAGCCTCCAGCCCCTCCAGGTACGTATCTGGCCGGAGATGCATGGGGAGAGAATCCTCCGTGATCTCCGCTACGTCGTACTGTGCCACCTGCGACTCCGGGGAATCTACGGCTTTTGGCTGTGGAGGACTGAACGCGCCTGCGTCGGGCACGCGCTGGGCCGCCGGCGCGCTGAGCCGCGCGGACAGGAAAAGAGGGATGCACCCGACGCTCGCGAGCAGCATCACCGAGAGCAAGACCCATCTCCGGCGCACCACCGGAGGCAGCGCGAGGCGCGCGGACCACGAAGGCGACTGGGGCGTCGGATAGAAGAAGTTCTCCTTGAACGCGCTGGGGCTCCAGGCGTGGAACGGCAGTAGAGGGACACTCTGCGCGTGATGTCGGTCTTCGAAGCTCGAATCCGACGCCGTGTCTTCTTCGCGGTACGTCACCGCCATTGCAGCCCTCGCAGTGGTTACCTGCAGTCCAGCCAACCAAGAAAACAGGACAGGAAAGCAAGCAGCGAGAGCGAGAGCGAGCAAGTCGTGAAACAGAGAGAGAAAGAGGACAAAGGGGGGCAGATAACCCTGTCCCCGTCGTCCCTGCAGGCGGATATGTCAGAGAGAACAGTCGGGCCGCCACGGGCACGCTCCCCTCCAGGAAGCTTCAAGATTCCGGCGTGGGCTGACGTTTACGAGCATACATAGCGTATCGATAGGCGGCTTCGAACCGAAGCAGCGAAGATCAGTGCGGTGGAGAGGGGCACGCGTGCGGCGCGTTTTCTGTCCACAGTCAGGGCGAGACGTCGCACCGAAAATCCAGACCGGCCGTCCAAGGCATAATTTCCGCAGGACCGCAGGCACTCACCCGGGATCGCGATCGGTCCGTCGGCGAGCCACGTTTTGATCGAGGCCAACTCTCTGAAAACCTGTGCTCCTCCGGGGTGTTCTGTATTGCAAGAGGGTCTTCAACCTTTCCTCCGGTCCTCCAGACTTCTTGCGTGGTATATGAGAGCCAGGGGTTCCTGTGGCCTACGTAGTTACGGGACATCCACTGCCGGAGGTACCAGGCCCAAATGGTGGTATCACACGGGGATCGCCCTGACCGTACTCCGCCGCGTCGATTCGAGCTGTCAATTGACAGGCTAATTCGCAATCTCCGCTGGCAGCGGCTATAATGGAAGCGGTCTGGCACAAGCGACGCGGAGGTCGTCAGCACTTCGGAAAACACCATGACTTGAGAAAGAAGCCGGGCCTCACCGAGGGTATGTGTAAGAGCTCGAGGTGCAAAACTACCCCCATCCGCGTCCGGAGCGAATCGCGAGGGGAATCGCTAGGAGTGCCCCGATCCCGATAGCCTCGTCGCCATGCAGTGCCGGGGCTCGGGATAGGAGTTGTTGACGTCGACGTGCCCCTGTATTGGATTGCCTTTACTCGAGAATGGCGGCTAGTCGGCCGGCTCGAGCGACAATTACAGATCCGGAGTCCAGCATCTGTTCTTTAAAACAGTGTACTATAAGTGGATGTTGACCGAAGTGAGTGACTCTGATTTACAAAGCCAAAGCATTCAAGGAGGCGAGTTGCGTTGAAGGCCAAGTATGGTAGTCAAGGAAACGGTAAAAGCCAAGAAGGTAGCGCAAGTCTCATGCCAATGTAGTACATCCCTCAGGTAGTACTCAAGTACATATATCTGTCGGAATAATCTGCCAACTTAGACATGGAGTCCCGGGACAGACCCAGCTCTCCCTCCCATGATCCTCTTCAAGGGTACGCTTTGCCCATACGCGGATGCGATCACCAAACCCAGCACGAACACGACCAGCAGCCTGACTGCCTCCCCCACGTTCTGCGGCAGCAGAACACCCTTCCTCACCTCGCCCGCCCTCTGACCCTTCGGGATTTTGTTGCCGAGGATGACCACGGTGCCGTCGCTCGGTGGCTCAGGCTCGCCGCGAACAGCAACACCGGTCTCGAGCGCGGCATCCGACAGATGGGCAGAACGCAGCCCGGGAAGGCCGTCGAGCGAGCGCAGGTTCATGCTCACCCACCACGCCCTCATCGACCCCTTCAAGTATACGCGGGGGCCCAGATCGGTGTCGACCGTCACGGTCTTCGCGGGGTCGACGTCACCGTCGTCCGGCGCACGAGGGGAGAACTCCTGGTCGAGCTTCTCCATCTTCTCGCCCCACTGTAGCAGGGCGCTCCGTTCGCCCTTGAACGTATACAGCGGGACCGCGTACCCGCACGACTTATACGGACATTCAGCACAATACGCTGTATGGAACGAGGAAAGCGTACACACCGTGCTGACTTTCTCTACGTCCATCACGATCGCCGCGCGAGAACTCGCGTGGCGCTACGACGGAGGGATAAGCGCCTCATACTCAGGCGTGCCGAACTCGTGGACGTGCCCGCGTCCCCACAGACGGAGGATTCGCGCCGCACCCTCGAAGGCGCAGAACATGATCGTGATCCGGCCATTCTCGCGCAGGTGAGAGATGGTTTCGACACCTACAAGCCGTATCACTGAGAGCACATGACTGAGAAATGCAACGAACATACCGCTACCGCTGAGGTCCTCATACCAAACCCGGTTAGGACTCTCGATGTGGAACGTCCCATCCAGACCTTTGGGCGAGAGGTTGACATGACCCTCGCCGGTCAGAGGCGCGGTCGCGACGTAGAAGATGTGCTGCTTCCTGATCCATGCGATATGGCTTTCCGGGATACTGTCATAGAACTTGACCATGGTGGGGAGCGGGTTGTAGGTTTAACGGTTTGTGCGAGATAGTGTATATAAGCAGGGCGGGCCGTGGAATTCCAAGTGGAAGCAATGACGATACATAGCTAAATGGAGTGCAAGCAAGCTCCTGCTTGCAAATTCGTTGAGAAGCACACACCGGGGGAGGGCCAAAGTCATTGATTGGAGTCACCGCAGAGACGCTGTTCGCAGAATAGACCGCCTCTAGCGAGAAGTGGAAAGCATCTCTATTCCGTACGAGACGTCAGTGCACTATGGATACATGGGCTGGTGTAGGGTAGGTATTAGTGGGAAAGTGAAAGAAAACACGTAGAGTGTACAAAACGGAACGGGCTACCAGGCTCCGTTCAAGAGCCGACCGTGAAGGACTCTCCGCACCCGCAGGCGTCCTTGATGTTGGGGTTCTTGAACGCGAACTTCGCGCTAACATACGGAGGTAAGCCGCTGTATGACGAGTCAGAAACCCGGTCAGGCGTACCTCAGCGCGTCCTCCTTCCAATCCATCTCGCTCCCGATGATCGAGAACAGCGCCTTGCTGTCGATCAACACCTTCACGCCGTCCTGCTCGACCACCTCGTCGAACTTGCCCGGCTTGTCGACATACTCCAGGTGGTAGGACAGCCCCGCGCAGCCCTTATTCCGTACACCAATGCGGATCATCTGCGGTGTCGGGCTCTTCAGCAGATTCCGAAGACGCTCGACTGCTCTGGGCGTCTATAGTCCAGGATCCGGTGCGTCATGTCAGTTCGGTATCTCTGGGAAAGGATTAGTGAACGTACCAGAGTTATTGCAGCCTTCTGCGCGCGGATCTTCGGGCGAGGACGCTCGGCCTTGGGTGCAGGCGGAGGCCGTGCGGCGACTTGCGGCGATGCGGCGTCTGGGGACAGGTTGCGGGCGGTTGGAGGCTTGGTTGGTGAGGGAACGACGACAGGAGGAGTCTCTCCAAGCATAGATTGTGAGGATGTTGATGCCGCTGACGAGCTCGACGACGACGGCGCTGGTGGTGCAGGTCGGTCATGAGAGAGCGCAGACATCATGGCATGGCGGTGACTGGGGAGGTAGAGCAGGCCGCGCGACGATGAGTTGTAGAAGGTTGTATGCGCTGTCGCGCGGTGCAGACGAGTGAGTGCCGCAGACATGGTAGGCGTATGTTGGGAGAAAGAGGACGTCGCGGCCGTCGTGGTTGTCGTCGAGGATGAAGTCGAGGTCGAGGAGTAAAGTCGCGAGATATCCCGAAATGGTTTGTCATGGAATCAGGTCATGGCCAATTACATAAGTGTGGGGTAAGGTGCTCTCAACGGTCAACCAATCACCAGTCGCTAATTTGGGTTATCCCGCCGGCCTCGAAGAAGCCCAGCTCGGTTCTGGCCTGTTTCTATGCGCACTTCAAACTCGTTATATACCCCGCTTCAAAGTGAACAGGCCTATAGCTAGTGTCCTCTACTCCTGTCGTTCCGTTGACATCTCTGCTTTCGAATTGCCCAGTTCGCTCTTGCTTCCAACGTCGGAGTCTGCTGGAGCCTGCATCCATGGGGAAAGAAGCAACATTGTCAACAAGTATCTTCTACTACGTACCAGCCACACTTCGAAGTTGATCTAAATCGCACAACATGAACCTGCCTGACCCACTAATTGAGCACCATTGACCACACTCCAGTTAGCTTCCAAGGTGATGGGCTTGTAGGACCCGGATTGGTATAGCTTCTCCGTGTATCCCACGATAGCATGTCCATATGACCATCCAGTGACGGCCACACGAGTCATCGACTCCCTTCGCCGACTCCCGGCGTGTCCTCGGTCTCGTCTATCAGCTAGGGCGTTATCCCGTAAGGAGGCCACCCCTTGGCTCGCCAATCCTCGGCCGATACAGAGGTATCGGCTCTCGGTGTCTGTTGCTATACCCTCCTAAGTCCGCCGCATAAGAGTCATACTCGCAGGCATCTCCCATCGGCACGACTCGAGAAGGACGACGCCCGCCCATCCGACGCCGAAGGCCAACGAAGAACAAGAAGGATGGGCAAGTTCTACGACTCGATTCCTCCCGAGCTCATCCCCTGGCTGCTCAAGCAAGAGGTCTTCTGGGTCGCCACCGCGCCCCTGAGCCCGGAGGCGCATGTGAACGTGTCTCCGAAAGGCGTCCGGGATTCCTTCCATGTTATCTCGCCGACCCGCGTGTGGTACCAGGACCTCACCGGCAGCGGCGTAGAGACCATATCGCATCTACGGGAGAATGGGCGCATCACGCTCATGTTCAGCGCCTTCGAGGGTCCTCCCCGTATCGTTCGCCTTTTCGGTACAGGTACGATTTCCCAGTATCCTGAATAGTTTCGTCAATGGGTGCTTACACTTAGCGACAGGCACAGTGCACGAGTTCGGGTCGCCGGAGTACGACGCGCTCATCACTCCCGAGACACGCCGCCCCGGCTCGCGCTCCGCCATTGTGATCGACGTACACAAGGTTGGCTCGGTGCGTACCCCATATACCCGACCCGAACTCGCAGCGTCACTAACATGTAATGTCAGTCGTGCGGGTACGCTGTGCCGTACTACGAGTTCAAGGGCCACCGCCAGGTCCTGCTCGACTACTTCACCGCGCGGGAGCATGCGGACCAGCGCGACCCGAGCGCGCACGCCGAAAAGGGTCTGAAAGCGTACTGGGAGGAGAAGAACACGCGCAGCATCGACGGCCTCCCCGGAGTCACAATCGCCCCAAAGGCCGAGCGCACACCCGAGTTCCGCGAGGAAATGAAGCGCGCGGACACAGCGGAGAACGGGTCCGCGAAGCCGGCAGCCAACGGCTCAAGGAGTGTAGCTATCAAGACGGCCCAGAACCAGACCCAGAGGAAGAGGGTGGAGGAGTGGGCGATTGCGTTTGCACTTGGCATAGCTGTCGCTGCAATGTATGTGCAGGTCGCGCGCATTCTATAACACACGACAATGTAGAATGGCCTGTACGTCGGTCCTCGTGCATTTTGTTCTAGCATCTGCTCACTGCTCCTTGTGCGGCTTTCGAAGGGGTAGTACCATCCTGCTACGATGTGACATGGATCCCAATATGCATCGTCCGATTCCTTCGCATGGTCTTCTATCGCATTCGAAACCCCTGCAAGGCCCTGTATTCCTGCCACGTTCAAACGTGCGAAGGCCCGGCTTCGCGGAAGTACGGAGCGTTCATCCACTTCCATGCGCCTTACATAACAAGTTTCTACCGCGGGGAGCAGCAATGGTCAATGGTCATACCGGGCAACGGGGACCGGTGGTCGAAGCCTATGTGAGTTGCTCTGTCTCCCCAGATTCATCGTGGTGGATATCCCATCAATCAAACAGCATCCCCCGCACAGATACGATCTCCCCTATTCTGGGTACGTGCACGGGATGGTAACTGAGACCGCCATAAGGGGTTGTCCATGTATCCGGGACGCTCCAATTCGGCTCGCACGTTCCGCCGGAGACGGCGGCTTGTCAGGTCGCGTCCAACGTCCGTCATTGTCGTCGACATTCTCCAAGTCAGCTCGGTATGTCGCCCTCAATCATACAAGCCAACGACCACCGTACTGACAGCGCGCATAGTTGTACGGCTATGCGGCCCCCTGCTCTTCGACTTGAAGAGCCATCGGCGAGCTCTCCTCGACTAAAGCGTCGAATACGAGTGTGCCGACTGATCCGACCGGAGTACTCATGCCAACAATGGCCTGAAAGCCAATCGGGCCGAGCAGCATTGACGGTCTACCTGGAGTACTTTACGGCTCCTGGTGGTACGCATTCCCGAGTACAGTGATGCTATGAAACGGGCGGACCCAGCGGAAGACGCGGTGGTCCAGACGCACGGCACACAGCCCGTTACCACCCATTCTCCAGTGACAATCGCCGGTCGCGGAGGAGAACGCAGGAGCTGGCGATTGCATTTGCTCTCGGAGTGGCGTCTGCTGCGATCTACGCGAAAACCGTGCACGTTCTCTGATGTCCTCACTCAGCCGGCGGGGGACTGTTGCATTGTGAGGCTCTAAATCTGAGTCTCAGTCTGCCGTGACATTCTGATGGTTGATTGACAGGTCTGTGAAGCAGTTGAAGTGTACCATTGACGTTTAGAAGCGTACTTCATGGGCTCACACGTGTATACATGCTGCCAGGGACACGCCGGTACTGTGCTGGGGGCCTCTTGACTCGAAGCCATGGTCCTGCATCCTGAACTCGCTCACTATGCAGTCCTCCAGACTTCCTACAGAGCTTTGCGAGGCTATCATCGATGCAATACGCCCTACCTGCGACGACTGGTTCAGTTACCCAGAACAAAGCGGCCCTCTTCTCGCCTGCTCCCTCACCTGCCGCGCTTGGCGGCCGCGTGCTCAGCTAAACCTCTGGAAAGCAGTCTTACTCCGGCACAGCGAACGCATCCTCCCCCAGTTCGTAGCTGCAGCCCGTGGCTCCCCTGAGCGCCTTGCTCCCCTCGTACGCACGATGTGCCTTCGGCCCTTCGGCGAGAAGGTGCCCCTCGAGCTGCTCATGGGCGGCCCCGCGCTCCCGAACCTGCGCCTCCTGACGATGGAGGAGGTGACGTGGGTCCCGTTCCCGCCGCGCGCGTCGCGCATGCGCATGCCGCTGCTCGCGAGCGTGTGCGACCTGCGCCTCAGCGCGTGCAGCTTCCACACCGTCAAGGACCTGCTCGGCGTCGTGTGGGCGTGCGCGAGCCTCGCGGACCTCGTGGTTCTCCGGTGCTCGTTCAAGAGGGAGCAGTTTACCGAGGCGGACGCTGCGCGCTTGAGCACGATGCGGAAGCGGCCGGGCGCGTGCGAGAAGCTGACTCGGCTCAAGCTCTTCGTAAGTCTCCTAGTCGCGCATTGGGTGTGCTACGAATCTGTGAGCGCATGCATGAGCTGACGCGCATACGTTCCATAGGGCCACCCGTTCGACCATGCACATGCGCCCTCAGGCGACGTGTTTGGCTCTGCTGTGACTGAGCTCGACGTCGTTTACTCAGACTTCGCGGATTCAGGTACCCACACAGTTGCCCAACGTTTTCTGTAAGTCGTGCTAACGGAAATGAGAACCCAGTCTCGCTTTCCCGCATCCTCCTGTCCTTCACATCTCTGCAAGCACTCACCGTCACCGGCTTCCTCTGGGACGCGTCGACCTGGATGGACGGTCCCGCACTCATACCCGCCCTCGCGTCGTTCCTCCCCAATCAGAGCGCGCTGCACATATTGACCTTACACATCGAGACGAGCTACGAAAGCGAAGAGCGCACGCTCGACGCCATCTGCGGACACGAAGCAGCCAATCCTGCGGACGAGGACCACACGTCGTTGCGCGCTCTGTTGCCCGCGCTAACGCGACTGGAAGTGCGGATCGCGGGTATCCCGGCTAGCAGCGGAGGATGGTGGTCGGCTCAGATCGCGGAGAGGCTGCCGAGCATGCGGTCTGTCCTTGTATTTGAGGTGGCGAGGATCAAGGAGGTTGGTCTTTGGTGAGTCTTACGGTGGGTAGTAAGGGCGTCGGGTCCTGCTGCAGCGCCATCACTGAGTCTCTGGCCTGGTACCCTGGCGTGCTGTGATTGACTGTGTATGCTGTGCTGCTTACACCCAGCAGCAAGATCGGTGAATGTGTACTACAGTAGCGGTACGAACTTGACTCGGTGTGCTTGGTTAAGCCTAGGCCTATTTGCACCCAATGGCCGGTCATGGATGGGTTATATCGTGGAGCGGGAAAACAACTTGGCCCATACAACCATAGAAGTTTGAATATTCCGACAGTAACTGATGCCGTTGGCGGGTGTAGACTGCACACAGGGGCGGCCATGTATAACGGGCACCGGGAAGGTCCATCCAGGTCTTGGCTTGCAACCCGGGGCCGCCTACCATCATCATGGTGGGGATCCCCAGAAGTAACTACTTATACCTGTGTTACGTCATTGCTCAGTTGTCCTATTCTAGGCCCTCTCAGTACATCATGCGTGGCTTCCTATTCTGAGGACCGCGCTTCGCACATTCCGGCATGAGTCGTTCGTCTCGAACTCTTCTCTCTGTGGACTGTGCGCTGATTCACAAAATCTTCTCAGCATGGTCGTATACACTTAGTCTCCTGTAGCGTACCCTTGACCCACTTCTAGGTCATCCCGGGACGCCGTGGGCCCGGACAGTGTCGCCATGCGAATGCGGAGAAACGTGAGCCACTTGTGCAATTGGCCGTTGACAGCATTCACGTTCCAGGACACTGGAACGGTGCAACAAGCCTCGCGGCAACCTGCGCAAGCTTCGGAAGCCGCGTGTGGTGGAGTGCATACACTCGTTCCGGGCGGACAGAGGCTGGCTGGGCAAGGACAGGAACACAAAAGGCGCCGCTGACGCGCACACGTGCCGGATGACGTCGCGTTTTCGACGCGTTTCTTCCGCTCGTCCGGCGGAACCGAGCAGTCGTCTTCCTTCAGCCACCCATATGACGATCCACACACCGCTAGCGCAACGCTGTACAGCAGCCACAGTGCTTGCTGGTGGTCTACGCTGCGGTGCAGGATGAGAGGCCTCTCTGGTGAGGTGTTCCAGTGTATGCTCGATGTCGCCATATTCGTGCAACGATCGGAAGACAGGCTGGGTTGACGTCAAGCGGGGCAGACGAGAACAGAGGCAGGCGCGGATCTCATATTCGCGCTTTCGATCACGTTCACCGCCCTGGAGAGGAGCATCTCTGCCAAACTTGCTCCGCCCAACCGCTCTTCACCTTGGGTACCCCTCCGACCCGTCCCCGTCACACCTCCAACGCTCGCCCAGAGTATATAAACTCCACCCCGCCCTGTGGACGTCAGCTTCCCGCTCTCTCTGCCTCCCTCCACACGCTTTACGACGCTCTGACGACCATCACGATGCGCCTCCTCGCCGCTGCGCCCCTCCTGCTCGCACCAGCAGCTCTGGGCCAGAATATCACCGCCCTCACCGACCTCCTCCAAGCCCTCACCAGTTCCGGGCACACGCGCCTGGCAGGCATTGCCACCCAGCTCAACTCCACTTCGGCTGGGCAATCCGTGTTGTCTCAACTCGGCAGTGGTACTCCCTTTGTCCTCTTCGCTCCCACGGACAGTGCTTGTAAGTCTGTTCGACGGTCCGGTATTCTTACGCACATTGATTAACGGTCCTACAGTCGAAAAGGTTCCGTCGAACATCACGTCTAACAACGATGTACTCGCCGATGTCGTTGCCTACCACGTCGTGCAGGGTAACTTCACCGGAACGACCACGACCTACCCGAACACTACCCTTGGACGCACTTTGCTGAACGACCCGACCTACGTCCAGCTCGAGGGCAACAAGAGTCAGGTCGTTGCTTGGGCGGTTCGTGGCGACGGCAAAGTTCACGTGTTGAACCAGAGGTCTGTATCTGATTCTTTCTCATATTTCGATCACAACACTCACCGTCGTTTTCAGGAATGACTCGACGGTGACAAATACCACTACTGTCGGAAACATCACCGTCCACACTGTGGATCACGTCCTCAACATCCCGGAGTCGCTCGCGGCTACGATCCCTGCGGACAATGTCTCGCTTACGGGTATCGAGGATGCCCTTCATCGGGTGCAGCTGTCAACGCAGGATGCAAACAACCAGTCGAGCTCTACCTCCTTCTTCGACGTCCTGAACACGCAGCTGCACGGTTTCACTTTCTTCGCGCCGAACACGAGCGCAATCCAGGAGGCCAACAGCACCATTTCTAGCCTGCAGAGCAACGCGACGCTTCTTCAGGCGGTATTCCAGAACCATGTGAGTAAACTCGATATCTTGGTTCTGACAGCAACTAATATTTTTTTAGCTCATCAATGGCACGACGGTCTACTCTCCCGAGCTCCCCGGCCAGAACTTCACGTCTGCTGCGGGAGAGCCTCTGTCGTTCGTCCTGAATGCGACCGGCCACTTTGTCACCTCCGGAAACATCACCGCCCAAATTATCCAGCCTGATGTTCTTTTGCCCAACGGTGTCATCCATGTCATCGACCGCGTTCTCCTGAACACCGAAACCGATTCTGGTGCCGCTAGCTCTGCGTGAGTACTTCCAATTAAGCAAACTCGCTAGGAGACTGATTATATGCTCAGGGCATCGTCTGCGAGCTCTGCGGCCACCCAGAGCACGTCTGCGACCGCTCCGATTGGCTTCTCGGCCACAGCTACCCTTGTGGGTCCGGGCGGTAGCGCCCCCGCGTCCACTAGCGGTTCCTCGGGATCCAACGGCGCACTCAGCACCTACGCTCCTAGCGTTGTGCAGGTTGCGAGCGTCGCCGTTGCGGTGCTCGGCGTGTTCCTTGGAGGCGGGTTTGTCTTGATGTAAAATCCATACATGCGATGACGATGACGACGGACTTTATCGCGCTCTCATGACGCTCTTACGCCTCTGTTACGCACGTTTTGATACGATTTACCCCTGTATCTCATTGAATTTAGGACATTGTATACATTGTTGTTCATTCCACACGTACCATTCGGTCGCTGTAACATGACGACAGACAAGGATATGAGAAGCCGAAATGAATAGTCCGGACCGGAACTCGAAGTTAATAAACACTCCTTGCCCCTGCTGGGCACCTGCATGACAATGTTGTTTGGGAGGCAGACAACTCCGTGCTAGGCAAACTAACGAGGTCTTGTCGGTGCTGCGTACGTCGGTGTAGTCGTGTATCAAACAATTCCGATGTAACACGAGTTGACTTCCACTGCTGA
Source organism: Trametes polyzona (assembly GCA_022606195.1). Taxonomy (NCBI): domain Eukaryota; kingdom Fungi; phylum Basidiomycota; class Agaricomycetes; order Polyporales; family Polyporaceae; genus Trametes; species Trametes polyzona. The sequence goes on along the minus strand of JABYQF010000001.1, from coordinate 218,593 downwards.
TCCCAACTCCTTAGTCCCTCCGGACCTTCCCTTCCTCCCCGGTTCCTACATGCTGCACGGACGGCGCGAGCAACCTGGCAACCTACTGAAGGCGCTAGCTCCGGGCGCTTTGAGTGAGGCAGAGATACATACTAGCTGTGAGCGCATGAGGGACGAGCGGCACTTTGAAGCGAGTTCCAGCCACATGGTATACACGTATATACAGTACACCGGTAATACCAGTAGCGACGGTAGCAGTAGTGATGGTGATGGTAGTGGTAGTGGTAGTGCAACATCGAAAGCCCGACTCGAAAGCTTGCTTGCACGGGAAACAGGGAAACAGGGACACAGGGACAAGACACATAGCACGGACGCGAACTCGAACGACGACAACAAGGAACAACAGCAGCAGTAGCAGTAGCAGCGAACACGTCTCGTGGGAGGGACTCCTCGGGCGAAGGCCTTACATATTGCGACAGGCTCACGCCATCTTGACCATGAGCAGGTACCGCAGCCGGATCTGCGACGTGTCGTACACGATGTACTGTCCCCCGCGCCCACGTCGTCAGCCGTCGGCCCCGGGCACAATCAATAGGGAGTAGGTAGGGTGGAGGACGCACCTCGTTGTACTGCAGGTACGCCTTCGGGTCGGGGACGTCGGCCGCGGGGCCCTTGGGCATGTGGCACCCGCGCAGGCCGGGGTGCGCGAGCGCGAGCCCGGCGTCTTGCCATTCGCCCGGGGCGGAGCGGCCGATGCCCTTCGTCGCCCTGCGTCGTGCGTCACCGCGAGATCAGCGTTCCGCACGGAAGGGAGGAGGATGGGGAGGGGGAGGGGACGCGCGTACCTTGCGCCGGCCTTTTTGCAGTCCTCGCTGGCGCTGTAGTTCGCCTGGTACTGCTCGTAGAACGGCTTTGCGGCGACCTCGCAGAGGAGGAGCAGGCCGGTGTTGTCGCTCAGGCTGCGTCATGCATGTTAGTCCGTGCATGCATCATGCAGATGAGTGGAGATTGTCTTACTAGGCGTGGCAGTAGTTTGCGGACTTCGGGGTGTGTACGGGGCGGGGGTTTAGTTGACGGTGGGGATGCTAAGGGGAGGGGGAGGTGTACTGTACCTTGGACATCATCTTTCGGAGTCACAGTCAATTATTTGTATGAATAAGGAGAGTATGTCGAGGAAGACTCACATCCGCAAAGTAGACACCCTTGCCGAACATGTAGCCTGTACGAGGAAAGGTTCGGCATGAGACCACAGGTAGGCATGATTGACTGCTTACCGGTAACAGGAGCTTCCGGTGGTGCAATCCGGAGACCCTGCTTGAGGATGCCTAGGTGGAACGGTGTGTAAACGCGTAGACTTGGGGTGAAATCCCGCTCAACGCACCCGCAAAGTTAGTCGTACGCGACCCGTGCCAGAGCAACAGCCGCTCGCCATCGGGGAGGTTCCCGTATCCGGCGTCCATCCACGCCTTCGTCTCGTCCTCCCTATGCTCCTATAATTAGCCGCTACAACAGCGGAGAAAAAACAGCGGAGACGCGCACCTCTCGACGCGGAATGCATGCAGGACGTCCACACCGTAGTGCCGGTGCGTCGAGCCGTGCGTGTCGCGTGTATACGCAGCGAGCGCGGCGAACTCGGCGCTCGTACGCGCGACGGGCTCCATCGAGGAGAGCTGTAGCGAGCGGAAGTGGCCATCGAGGGGGTTGACTGGCCGACCAGACGCGTCGCGCGGGATCGTTGTGGCGATGAGCTTGGAGGCCACTTCCTATGGGAGTTACGAGTTACGGGCGGGCGGGTCAGGATTGTCCAGAGACTATTGGCCAGGAGAGGGGAAACGTACCATGTCGCCGAGCGCGTCGACAAGCTCCAGTTCCTAGAATCATATTGTAGTCAGCAGAGTGAGTGGGCCAGATGGTACGATGATGTACCTTCTTCAGCCTCTCGATGGAGTCAATGACAGGCGGCCTGTCTCTCCCAAAGACGTGAGGGATGATGCTGCGGATGATCGCAGGTCAGCCCGGGGTAATGCTTGGTGGCAACGTCGGACACTCACGAGTAGTACTGGCTGGTGAGGTCTTGAACAGCTTGGCGATAGTTCCCGAACGACTTCACGGTGTCGCCATTGGGCTGGGCGATGACCTCCGACAGGGTCTGAGGGAACGTTTAACAGAGTGTAATATGTACTGTATATGCGCGTATTCGCCCCACCTTCAGTGCGGCAAAACCAGCTAGGATAGTGGACTTCGCCAGCTTCCCTACAGTAACAGAGGGGTTAGAGACCAGAAGACGAGCATGGTGCGCATACTTGCGCACCTAGAGGCAGTTTGTTCGCGTCATAGTTCATCGAAGACAGATGGGCGTCGATCAACCTGTAGTGGCGTTAGCTACGCGTATAAACGCGGCCAACAGAATGCTCACGAGGAGTTGAAGATGAGCTTGCAGAGAGTCTACCAAATTGTCGCCTGTGAGATCAATCGGATACGCGGAGCGAGGTGAGGTGGACGAACCTGGATCTCTGGTGGTAGGGTCGAGTCTGGGATCTTCTCTTCCTCCTCGTCATCCTTGCTACTGGACGATCCGCTCCCTTTCGCTTTCTTAGACTCCTCTTCGTCATCGTAAGAGCGTTCTGCATTCGATTGTAAGCGACAGCCCCCTCACGCCATACTAGGAGAACTCACCTAGCCAGACGTATTTGCCTGCGCATGACCCATGCGTAAGAAAAATGCACGATAGGTAACCTTCGCGCTACGGTACCTTTCCTGGGGGCCATACCCACGCGGTGTTCCCAATCAACGCCGGCTTTGGCCTTGAATTGTTTCTTGAACTCGTTCACCGCCATCGCGGCCGGCCACGGTCCCTTAATATTGCAGTTCAGCTTCAGTTATTAGTCCCCGCGACATTGGCGTACGTACCTTCTTCTGAGACTGGCCATTTTCGCCTACACGGCCCCATCGGGTGAATAGTATGCAGCTGTTGGTGTTTCCGATGGGATGCAACAGCTGTAGCACGTAGAACTTGTTCGCGTTCTTGCCTAGGTCGGTTTGGTTGAGCATCGCGTCCCAAACACTCTCCGGCGTAACGAGCACCGCGTGGGTATCTGTCCGGAAGAGCGCGTACACCAGGTGAGTCCTATATGCTCCAGAAATGCTCGCGAGGGGTACTGACCGACCATCCCGGACAAGGCGTCCACGGGCGCGGCACCGCGCTTCACCACGGTGACCTATGGAGATCATACTCAGCTCAGTTCCGTCGAACGTAGCGCATATGCTATACCATCTTCTGCGGGAGGTCTGCCGCCTCCTTCGTCTTCTTACTCGCGGGTTTGCTTGCAGGCTTCTTCGCCTTGCCCTTCGCCTTCGCGTCTGTATCCGCATCCTTGGTCTTGTCCTCCTTCGCATCGGCGTTGTCCATGTCCGCGTCTTCATCCTTGACTGGCGCGTCGGCGGCGGGGACAGTGTCCTTCTTCGCCCGCTTGTTCTTGGGCTTTTTGACCTCGTCTTTCGTGTCATCCTCCTCATCCTTCGCGTCCGCGTCTGCGCCCTCCTCGTCGTCCGACTCCTCGCGCGCGCGCTTTCCCTTGCCCTTCCCGGTGTTCTTCGCAGTGGCAGTCTTCGCCTTAGCCGCGGTTTTCGCGGCAGCAGGCTTCGCAGCGGCGGCAACAGCAACGGCCTTCGCGGATGGTGCGCGGGTGCGCCCGCTCGAGCGCGTCGGGGCCGCGGGTTTCGCGGCATCTGTGCCGTCGGCGGTGGCTGCGACCTTCTTCCTCGGGGGCATCGCGCGTTTCTCTCTTCTGTTAGATGGTCAAGCGGCTCGTTGATGTCTCCCACTCAAGAGAGCAGAATTCTGGTGTCTGAGGGAGTACGATGGTGGTCCGGGAGAGAGATGAGTGGGAACAAGAGCGAGGAGGAATGCGGGGTGTGGCCTACACTCCCCGTGATCGCGCGGCGTGGCTTAAATGAGGGCGCGCCGCGCGGGCGCCTCGGACGCTGGGAAACCCACGTTCGCGTCGCGCCGCGTCTCGACCGCCCGCCATCACGCGTGGCGGGCGAGCGCCGCGGCGGCTTTTGCTATATACGGTAACAGGGCGGGGTCAGGTGTCGGGAGGGAGTCATGCCTGTGCACTGCCCCGCGCTGCGTTGCACACTGCTCAGGCCCGTCGGTGGTGCGCACTGATAGGCCGTTGCGTCATGTCGTTCATTGGGCTGGTGTGCCAAGACATACTGTATACCCCAGATAATGCAATCCATAGGGCTCCAGTGGATCGAAACGAACGTAAAATACAATGCAATGGCCATCGCGCCGCGTATGTCGGGTGAGTGTTTACATTGCACGAACGAGGTCACCCATAACTACAAGTCCGTCCAGGTGCACCCTTCGACGAGTAGGGAATCACATCCGTAGCTTCTTCTCCATGTCCGTGTGGATGTCGAGGGGCTGGCTCATCTCGGACGCTGGAGCGGATACACGGTAAGCCCAGTACGTAGCGAGAGTGTAGGTAGGCGGACGTACCAGGCATCATGAAGTCTGGGCAATCCAGTATCTCGTCCCGGCCCATGAGGATATCCAGGTGGAGGTTGGATTGAGGGAGGATAGGCATATGCGAGTTCTGCATAGTATACGATGCGACGTTGGTTGGGCGTATACCTGAGCTCCGCAGGGATGAACGTACCTGGCTTACGAGCTTGCGCTCCATGAGAATGCGCATGGGCATGTGCAGGCCAAATACTTGTCGCTGCATCTGGAGCTTCAGGTTGTCTTGCGTTGCCTCCCACTGATTTCCAATTGATCATTTTGGGGTAATCGCATTGGTGGAGGAATTCAGTGATCCAACGGAGAGAGCACGAAGAGCAGTGGCGGAACGCGGGTCAGTATAGGCGCATGACATGCTAAGAAGTCGAGCGTACGTTCTCCAGGCGGTCCTTCACGTTGCTCTTCTTCGTCACTTCCGCCGCCAGGCTCCGAGGGCCGTACTGAAGGGTGTCATGAAGACCGAAACTGTTGCTCGTGTCTTGGGTCGTTGCGGGCTTGATCTCGCGTGCGGGCACGAGGCGGAAGGAGTCCTGAGACTGAAGACAGTCTCTTCAATTTCATGCACACTCCGGCTGACATACAACATACCATGATTGATCAGGGACGCAAGACCGAAGAGTAGAAAGATGAGGAGAGGAAAGGAAGGGTAGTACAAGCGCCCGGGGACGCGTCCAGGACGCGTCAGTTTCGCCCAAATAGGTAATCGGTATATGGGCGTCTACGGCGCCCGCGATTACTTTTGTGCCACCACGACGCTCATTCCCGTCTTGCCACGACTACACATATTAGTTCTTCCTGGGTCCTACAGCTTGCTCTCGTGATTACTGCTTGGAACATATCTATCTTCTAACTACTGCTCTTTGCTATGGCTCGCTTTGGAAAGCGCTGGGGACAAGCCCGCAGCAAGCGGAAGGGTACCTTCGATCCGAACGACACCCTCCGCGTCAAGCACACCCGCATTGGCGTCTGGGACCTCTACGAGCAGCAAAACCCGGAGCTGGAACACATACCCGGCTCGAGCTGGCTGGAGAGGGTGCTCGAGGCGTACGCCTGTCTTCCATACCTACTCCGCATGCTCCGGGACATTCTCTCCATCCGGAGTTGCTGGTTCCTGCTTGTGTCGTACCTCGCCGCGGACTTCTTGCAGTCTTTGTTACCCGCCGCATCATTATGGTACAACCAATCGATTCTTTTGTGGTATGTGAAATACACATGCTGAGTCGCCCGCAGGTATTCCGGTCAACTAATCAATATAGTAAGTCTTCAGCGTCGTGGTGTCGGATCCTATGCTCCTCCTGTAAGGTCCGGATGCACTCCATCGTGAGGAGTAAAGTCAGCACCAAAGTCTGAGCTCGTTTTGCATCGACCCTGGTCTCCAATTGGCGGCGCGACGCATACGACTAATCGACTGCAATGAGCTGCATGCTGAGTGGCTAAAGTAAGATAACATGAGTCACAAGCTCAACAACTGGGGTATAACTGAGTAATTCGCTCTGGCGCGCAATGTCTGAGTGCCTATGGTATCCTACGATTTTGGGTTATGAGTCATTGAATAGAGACCATATACCCAGCGCGGCACTGATATTACCTCCCCCAGCTGCAAACAGCTATAGACACACGGACGGTCGACAAAGACCTCCTATTCCGCATATGCCTCGGACGCATCGCATGCACCTTCGGACGACGCTTTCTCAGCCACACGATACGGGAACTGCGTGGTCCCCTCTCGCGGCGGCTTAAACAACAGTACTCCCTCCACCTCTTCCATGCTCGTGCACGTCTTGACCTGCCGACGTTCGAAGACCCAATGGTCCAGCGACAATTGGAGGAGGCTTCCTCCACCTCTGGTAGTATCGCATGGGACACCCTGGTCATGGCCTCGGGAATAGTGTCCACCGCCATCCAAGTTATTTCGCAGGTATCTGTCCTCGCTCAGGTGCTGGGAGCCCAGCAGGACGGTGTCTTGCTTGCAATCCTCAGCTTCTCAGCGTCACTCAGCGACTGGGTCACGCGGTGGACCGTACTGGCTAACGGCCAAGGTACGGAGCGTACCACCATGAGTTTGACATGGCCACTTACGCCGTCCCTGGTGCTCAGTATGGGCAGCGACGACGAAAGACAAGGACTACATCCGCATGGTCGGCCTGAAGCACGTAGTCAACAACCTCGAGCACCGAAAGGAGCTCATTGCGGGCAACTTGTCCGAGTTCATGACGTCTGGTAGGAGACGCATACCAGCTCTTCTCTACGTTACCAAACACTGAGCGTTTACAGAGTTCAAGGACATATCCGAACGTGTGGGCCCTGACAACGCCGTTGACTTCATGGAGCTCCGGCGCATTTCCCGCGACCGTGAGCGGTTCGGCTTCTTCACATTCATCCAGGACCCTCTCCGGGAGCTGCCTCAGGTGCGCCTACTTGCGCAGGTATAGCACTTTTATATACTTACCGATAACAACAAACGCAGATAGTCTTCACACTTCGCGCCGTGCAATACCCGGCGTCGATGCCGGTCTCGCTCGCGTCGCTGAACCTACTCCAGCAGACGACGTCCCAGTTCTCGTACACACTTTGGCGCTTCTTCGAGCAGACGGGCTCGGTCTCGGAGCAGCTTGCGACGGTCCGTAGGTTGTACGACGTTGCGCGCATTCCCAACCGTATTCCGGACGGTACGGTCCCGTTCCCTGAGGACGCGCAGAAGATACGGAATGGGGTCTCGCTCGAGTTCCGGTAAGCGTTTGCCTAGGTAATAGTGACTTGAGATAGAGAGCATACTGATTGCGCTTCAAGGAATGTGTCGTTCCGATACCCTGGGTCGGAGCAATATGCTCTGCGAGACGTGTCGTTCAAGCTATCGGCCGGGCAGCTTTGTGTACGTTGCCCCCCGTCCATAGAACCTGTAGAAGGCATTACTGACGTCTCACGCAGGTGATAGTCGGTGCGAACGGCTCCGGTAAAAGTACGATATTGAAGCTCGTCGCACGGCTCTACGACCCCGAAGATGGGCAGATCCTCCTTGACGGGCACGACATCCGCACTCTCAGGTTGTACGACCTACGCCAAGCTATATCCGTGCTCTTCCAGGACTACACACACTTCCCGCTCTCTGTGCGTTCACGTCCATTTGTAGCCCGTTGATAGCCCGTTACTGACGCGATGATTACCCCGTAGATCCGAGACAACATCGCTCTCGGTGACCCTGCGCACTTCCGGGACGACGATCGTGTGCGGCGCGCGGCCCAGCTCGGTGGTGCGGAGGAGTTCGTCGACCGCCTCCCGGAGGGCTTCGACACGTACCTCGAGAGGCCCGTGCGTGACTATTTCTCCGGCATCCCCGAGGGCACTACGACCCTCTTCGGACGGAATATCGATTACTCGGGTGTGCGGGGCGCGGGCGGGATGTCTGCGCGTAGCGGGCCCACGCTGAGTGGCGGGCAGATGCAGCGACTCGCCGTGTAAGTGTCCAACTTTGTATTGGACCGTCGCCCGGTTGCACAGACAGAGTAGAAGAACGTGTTTGCTCACCGTTGATACTTTGTACAGGTCTAGGACGTTCATGCGCTCAGTCGTGTCAGAAGATGCGAAGGTAGGCTTGTTGCTGTTCGACGAGCCGAGTGCATCGCTCGACCCTACCGCAGAACACGGTATGTCGTTTGATGTAGCCCGTGTACTTTGACCTCATAAGACCGCATCGTGGATTAGACTTGTTTGCGCGGCTGCGAGAACTGCGAGGGAATAAGACCATGGTTTTTTCGTCCCACCGCTTCGGGAACCTCACCCGCCACGCGGACCTCATCTTGTGAGTGCCTACTGCTTTTGATGTTTGCGGAGAACTTGGCTAAGGCAATTTGCTGGGTACAGATACATGAACGACTCTGTCATTGTCGAAGCAGGGACGCACGACCAACTGCTCAAGCAGCAGGGGGAATACGCGCGACTATGGATGTTGCAGGCGCAGGCGTTCTTGTGATTGCATTCTATGTTGCACTACCTTACTCGTTGCGAATCTATAATTGCTTATTTTGCGTGACTCTTGGGATCAACTTGATGGACGGTGTATGTCTGAGGGGCATGTCAAGAGTCAATCAAGGACTAGCCAAAGATTTTGAGCAGCGGAGTGGTCTGCTCTTCATTACCAGATCATATGGAGTTACCATACGAACGACCCTGATATCTTGACTGGCAAGTGTGGCAGAAGTCGAATACCACAGGTCGACGCATATATCTGGATGGATTGAGTTCCGAGAACATCGGAGACGCCGAGCGCCTGGCACGCACCTTCGCAGCCACCAGCTTGTCTCCGTACCACTGCTACTGCATCCTCTCCTCGCCGGGCTTCACTCCTCGTTCTCCGTGCGCGATGTCGACCGCACCCCGCAAGCCCGCCGCACGCCTCCCACGACCAGCCGCGCGGTACTGGAAAGGCAAGGCGCCCAAAGGTGCCGACGCCGTCGATTCGGACTCGGACTATGACGAGGAGGCGGAGGAGCAGGCGCCGCAGGAGGAGGGCGACGAGCTCATACGCGACGTCGGAGGCGAAGGAGACGAGGAGGATGAGGATGGCTTGGAGGTGCGCAAGCAGGCGGTAGGCAAGCCGGCGGCGCGGGGTGCGATCAATGTTGCACTACGGGACGTGAACATCTCGAAGGAGGGCAAGGTCATCGTAGGCGGAAAGGAGGAGTCGGGCCGCACGGCTGCAGAGCTTGAGGAAGGTGTGTAAGATATGTGCTGAATATCTGGGACTATGCTAAGTAACGAAATCCTTCGCAGAGGAGGAAGAGACGGAAGAGGAGGAAGAAGAGGTATGCTGTCTCTGCTGCGTGTTATGCCAACTAATGTTTTCTCATTGCTCTAGTCCAGCGAAGAAGAATCCGAGGAAGAGGAGGAGGAGAAACCCAAGTTACAGTTCCGCCCTGTATTCGTGCCAAAGTTCGTATATGCGCGTCGTGGCTACCTATGTATACTGACAGAGCCCAACTTCAATGCGATGCTTGCAGACGAGCTCGAGTCACTATTGCTGAGAAGGAGGCCATGGCGGAGGACTCCGAAGAGGCGATCAGACGGAAGGAGCAGGAGGCAGAGGAGCGCAGGAAAGCAAGCCACGACATGGTTGCGGAGAGTATTCGACGCGAACTACTTGAGAGTAAGCACCCCATTCGTGAGACGCCTTTTGCTCGTCGATTGACATGCATTCCCAGAGGAGAAGGAGGAGCAGGTACCCGACGTCGATGATACGGACGGCCTCGACCCTGCAGGAGAGTTCGAGGCATGGCGCTTGCGTGAGCTCGCGCGCATCAAGCGCGACAAGGAGGCGGCCCTGGCCCGCGAGCTCGAGCGTGAAGAGATTGAGCGACGGCGTGCGCTTCCGGAGGAACAGCGGCTCAAGGAGGACCTTGAGCGCGCGGAGAAGCTGCGTGCAGAGAAGCCCAAAGGCCAGCAGAAGTTCCTGCAGAAGTACTGGCACAAGGGCGCCTTCCACCAGGTACGTGTCAAACCCGCTATGGCCCATGAGACTCGAGCTGACGATATGCGTCTAGGACGACGAGGTGCTCAGGAAACACGACTACACGGAGGCGACGGAGTCTACAGTGGACGTCTCCCTCCTGCCGAAGGTCATGCAAGTCAAGAACTTCGGCAAGCGCGGTCGCACAAAGTACACCCACTTGCTCGACCAGGATACCACCGTCGGCGCTGGCGGGTTCGGTGCTGGCGGTGGGACGTCTGCCGCAGGTAACAGCGGGTGTTTCATATGCGGCGGGCCACACCTCAAGAAAGGTACGTCTAGTGTCACGACGCTGGCTGGGCCTTTTCGCTTACCCCCGTCTCTGGTAGACTGTCCACAGAATACCAACCTACCACCAGGTCTCGCGGCCACAGGCGCGAACAGTGCACCTACCAACTCACATCAGTGGGGTGCACCGCGTGACGATCAGCGTCCTCCACGACGCGACTACGACCGGGATGGTGGGCGCGGCGACGATCGCGACAGGCGGCGATACGACGATGACCGTGATCGACCGCGCGACCGTGACCGGGAGCGCGCGATCGACAGGGAACGTTACTATCGCGACGACCGGGACCGGGACCGGGGTCGGGACAAGTACGGAGACGACAGGGAACGAAGACGCTACTCGCGTTCTCGCTCACCACGAGGGGAGCGAGATTGGGGCAGGGGAGGGGATCTGGGACGGAAAGAGCGGAGGCGATCGCGATCTCGCTCGCTCGAGCGTTCGCGGGACGAGAAACGACGGCGGGTGGATTGACGTGCGTCCTGGACTTTGTTCGTCCCCTGTTGTACTGCTGTTGTTGTCGTTCACTGTTGATTACACTACTCACTATCTGCATCCAAAATGCTCCTCAATGTCATCCCAAGTGAGTTTAGTTCACGCATTTGAGGAGGCTTACTGAGATAACAGTCCGCCTAGTCACAGGTGCTCAACATTGACTTATCTCGCAGTAGGCAGAATACTCGGGTCGTCTTCGCCGAATATGAAGCCTCGCGAATTCCTGTAATCCGGCTTCCAAAAGAGACCCGCCGTTCAGTCTTAGTGAGTCGACTGCCGGTCGCGTACCGTACCCCTTGCTATTGGAATACAGGTATGCATGAAGGGATAGTAGCGATTATGGGAGTACGCAGCGAGTTCCGGCGAGATCACCTTGGTGGCATTGACCTCGCTAGATTGTGACCGGCTAGGTGAAAGCATCCGCGTCCCGAAGTCCGTCTGGTTTCTGGCTCTCACAATAACTGACATTGACATAGGGACAGGAACAGCGCGGCAGCGGTTGTCCCCCACGGGACCGGTCTTGTTGCTACACGCTGTACAATACCCAAGCCACATGTACAGTGTCAGTCCTGACTTTCACTCAAGCTATTGTCATGCCGGGAGGACTTCGCCACTAGTGAGCAGCCGTTGCACAGCTTTCGAACCCGCTTCTCGACGCCGACCGGGCACGCGCACCCCGCAGAGGCACACACGCTGCGGACTAGTATCTTTCAGTCCGCAATTCCGCAACCACACGGAGCGCCTGGCGCACAGGACTTGTCCAGCCACCCAGCCCGTGTCCAGCCGGCGATATTGGATAAGCTGGATCCTCGCATCTCAGAACTAACAGCGGGCGGTGTACCAGGCTCTTCCATCAAATACCGTTGAGGCTGATGCGATCGCTTGTTATACAATTCAAACACTCGCACAGCGCGAATCATTTGCTGGTATGCACACAATAGCCATAGGCGCAGTCATTTGTACCCCGCCGGATGGCTGGGTGACATAACTTTGCCAGAAAGACGCCTGCGCCGGCGATTTGACCCACCGTCCGTCCACCTCGGGAAGTAGACGAAGACACAATATAAGGGCACCGTGCGCATCGATAACTCGCCACTCGCTCCTCCATCCGCGCCGTTTGTGTATCTGCTATGAAGACAAAGCCCACCGAGGAGAAGAAGGCATTCAAGCCTGAAGACAGAAGCTCTGTCAAACATACCCGACTCGGGGTATGGGACGTATACGAAGAGATACCGGCCCCGTTCCTGAGCATCCCTGGAGCGGGGATGTTTGAAAAGCATGCGGAAGTTGTCAAGTGTTTCCCTTACATCCGCAGAATGCTGAAGGACGTCTTCGCCCTCCCGTACTGCGCGACACTGCTGGTCCTGTTCTTCGCCGCAGAGCTTGGGAAGGCATTCATACCAGCACTCACCCTTTGGTATGTCACTGCGGTACATTCTACGAGCGTACACTCAAACCCAGTACAGGTTTCAAGTACAGCTACTCCAAATTGTGAGGAATGTCCGTCCGAGGTTGTGCGAACCTACTAACGCCACCCACACAGATGCAAACTGCTATAGATACGCGCACCGTCGACAAGGACCACCTCTTCCGAATATGCGCGGGTCGTATCGCATGCACTGTTGGAATGCACCTTGTAGAGCTATTGAGGGGCCGCGTGCGTTCCAACCTCATATGGCGCATTCGGCAGTGGGTGGACGAGCTCATCTTCCGTGCCCGCGCCCGACTCGACGTGCCCACCTTCGAGACCTCCTCCGTCCAACGGCAATTAGAGGACGTGGCATCTGAGTTCTTCTCCGGGCCGGTGATCTGGATTGTCATCGAGACGGTTTCTGGGACTGTGCGGGCTGCTACGCAGACGACGGCACAAGTCCTTGTCCTGGCACAAGCATTGAGTGCACAGCGGGACGGTTACCTCCTTGCTGCACTCACGATGACATCGCAGACCTTGGTGTGGTTCACGGAACTCGGACTGCTTGGTGGGCGTTCGCAAGGTAAGCTCAGCGCGTTCATTGGTGGAAAGACTACGCGGCTGATACCCATACTCGCGCGTTTGTAGTGTGGGCAGCAACGACAACTAACAAAGACTACGTGAAGCTGAAAGGATGGCTCCAAATTGTCAATGACGCCTCGCATCGCAAGGAGATCGTCGCTGGGAATCTTGGCGAGTATGCGATCACAGGTACGCAGACGACAGCCACGAGCTGATTCTCGCGACTCACGGTGCCTTTGTAGAGTACGAAACTGCTGCGGATCGCGTCGGTGACGGCGATTCTGCGTTCGAAGAGTGGCGAATATTTGGCCACCTGAGGAACCGCTTCAGCTTCGGGGGCTTGTTCCGGGGAGCACTGAACGAGCTGCCTCAAGTAAGCCTCGACCTCACACCAGTACCATACGTTCCGCCGAACTCACCTTGCGCGTCCAGATCGTCTTCACCCTCAGAGCGGTCCAGTATCCTGCCAGCATGCCGGTTTCTCTAGCGTCGCTGGAGATGGTGCAGAAATCAACAAACGACTTTGCCTACAGCATGTTCGAGCTCGTCAGCTCGACCCAAAACTTTGCGGCTCAACTTGGCGAGGTGCGCAAGCTGTATGAGGTCGTCAACATGCCAAACAAGGTCTTGGACGGGACAGTCTCCTTTCCAGAGGACACCGCACAGGTACGCCATGGCGTTGCTCTCGAGTTCAGGTAAATGGTCTTGTTATGTCTCTTGTCAGGAGTGTGCCTCATATCTGTACAGAAATGTGTCGTTCAAGTATCCAGGGGCTGAAGGGTATGCCCTACGGAACGTCTCGTTCAGCATCCTGCCTGGTCAGCTCTGCGTACGTTCACACGCCACCTCGTGCACCTACACTCCCATTGACATCTATGCAGGTGATCGTCGGCGCGAACGGCTCAGGCAAAAGCACCGTGCTGAAGCTGATAGTCCGCCTGTACGACCCTGACGAGGGGCAGATTTTCCTTGGCGGGCATGACATCCGCACGCTGAAGCTCCGAGATCTTCGCCAAGCCATATCGGTTCTGTTCCAGGACTACACGCACTTCCCGCTCTCTGTACGTCCCACCGCGCCACTTACCACAACCCTCCGGCGTCTCACACACTAAATGCCAATAGATCCGCGACAACATCGCCCTCGGGGACCCCTCCGCAGCATGGGACGACGAACACGTACGGCTCGCAGCCCGCCTCGGCGGAGCAGAAGCTCTGATTGACAAGCTGCCTGAGGGACTCGACACGTACCTCGACCGCCCCGTGCGAGACTACTACGTCGGCCTGCCTGAGGGCACGAAGACGCTCTTTGGACGCAAGGTTGATTTCAACGCGCTACGCGAGGTGTCCGGTATGAGCAACATTGAGTCGTCGTCGCTCAGCGGCGGCCAGATGCAGCGGCTCGCGGTGTGCGTACGCTTCAGCGAGCCTTCCTTTCTCGCTCAAAGACTAACGAGGTGTCGATGTCAGCGCGCGGTCGTTCATGCGGTCTGTGGTTCCGGAAGACTCGAAGGTGGGCCTCCTACTCTTCGACGAGCCTAGCGCGTCACTGGACCCGGTCGCGGAGCAGGGTGAGTACATCATATCTTTTCCTCCGGTCTTTCGTTCGGGTAGTCTTGCGCCACGCGGCTATCTAACCCTTGAGGCAGATCTTTTCAATCGCCTCCGGGAGCTTCGTGGGAACAAGACAATGCTCTTCTCGTCACACCGCTTCGGAAACCTTACTCGTCATGCGGACTTAATCCTGTACGTCCTTCTATCCCGTGCGTACTGTTCATGTTGCTGACTTGATCGCCAGGTATATGAACGACTCGGTCATTGTCGAGAGTGGAACACACGAAGAGCTCCTCAAGCAAGACGGAGGATACGCCAACATCTGGAAAATCCAGGCGCAGGCGTTCCTCTAAGCCGAATCGGCCCGGAGGCCTTTTCGAGCGAATCTATAAGTGCATGGAACAGACAAGACACGATACGACATTGTATATCACGGCAGAGCGTTATCGAGCCATTTTTCCTCTGTGCCACACAGCCTCGGCAGTTCACCGTCTCTTAGCATCGCCACTCGACAAGTCTACAACGTAGGTCAGTGCGAAGTGGGCGGGCGTTCGCAGTCTAACACAGCGAGAGCCCACAAGGCAACGGGTATCATAATAGTCCGCCTGAGAGCGAGCTGCAAGCGTAATACTGCACTGTCAGTCGTAAGGATGCCCGGTAAGTACTCCCATTGCGGAGCCATTGGTGCTACCTTTTGAATTTCTCAACACTTACCAGGTACTTGCACATTGCGATAGTAGTACCACTGTGCCACAAGTTAGCACTTTGACAACGCGAGTTCCACTTGTCTTCGGACAACTCCTTTACCATTTCCAGTGATTGATACCTGAGAAGTTGTCCAGCCGCCTAGCCTATGCTCTGCACAAGACGCATCAGCTGGTTGGGCCGACTCGTGTTATCTGTTCCAGTCGAGTGGGGTGCCGACTCTACGGCCTCGCTAACGACCTTCCTAGGGGTAGTGTCCATGGGTATACCTTCATGGATATGACTCTCAAGGACATGACAAGAGTGTGGCCTGCTTATGCATCCAGGACCCTCTATGCCTCCACCAAATCGGACAAGTCAAGGTAGGCACCAGCTATTTTCGCCATTCGGGATAAATTGCCCCCTCGAGGCCATTAGCGCCCACAGGAGTCACCAGGATCAGGACCCGTGGCCAAGGCCTGGCCCGATTGTTGCCGTTTTTAGACGTGATTGGGGCGATTTGGGGTCGCTTCCTCACACACGGGCATTTTGGCCGCACTTCGGTGGCCGTTGTCGGGACCGGTACACTGAAGAGTCAAGGCAACACAGAGAGTCCTTCGCCGGCGATGCGAGCAGCGGAGCATCGACCTCGAGGACGTGGTGGGCGGGTCCGGTATATCCCACATATAAGGGCCCCGAGTATATCAGGAAGCCGCCACCCAGTCCCCTCCATCCGCCCTGCCACAGATCTCCGTCAGGAGTAAACTTGCGATGGACTTCGAAAAGGGAGAGAAAAAGACATTCAAGCCCGACGACGCACGTTGCGTCAAACACACCCGGTACGGAGTATGGGATCTCTACGAGGAGATACAGACCCCGTTCTTGCTATTCCCTGGAGCGGCGATGCTTGAACAATTCGCGGAAGTCTTCAAGTGTTTGCCTTACGTTCGGAGAATGTTGAAAGACGTCTTCGCTCTCCCGTACTGTGCGATACTCCTTGTCGCGTTCTTCGCCGCAGAGGTAGGAAAGGCATTCCTACCAGCGCTCGCCCTTTGGTACGTCTATACGATGCTATTTACGGACGGACACTCAATCCATACAGGTTTCAAGTACAGCTTCTACAAATCGTGAGGGTTCCTTGTCCGAGCTGCTTCGCCGATACTGACCGCGCGCATGTAGATGCAAACCGCTATAGACACGCGCACGATCGACAAGGACCATCTTTTCAAGATCTGTGCAGGCCGAATCGCATGCAACGTCGCCACTCATCTCGCAGAGCTGTTCAGGGGGCGCGTGCGTGCCAGCCTCATGTGGCGCATTCGAAAATGGTCCGACGCGCTCCTGTTCCGCACCCGCGCCCGACTTGACGTACCAACGTTCGAGACTTCCTCCGTCCAACGACAGATGGAAGACGCAGAGCCTGACTCGTACTCGGGACCGGCAGCCTGGAAGGCCATAGAAACGATATCGGGGACTGTCCGGGCAGCTGCGCAGACGACGGCACAAGTCCTAGTCCTCACGCAAGCATTGGGCGATCAACGGGATGGCTATCTCCTCGCCGGACTCACGATGGTGTCGCAAACCCTGGTGTGGTTCTCGGATCTGGGACTGTTTGGTGGATATTCTCAAGGTCAGCACGAGCAGCCGAAGGGCGACATGGCCGACATGAGCTCACGCATTTGCAGTGTGGGCGGCGACCACGACTGATAAAGACTACGTGAAGATGCAAGGATGGCTGCGCGCTGTCAAGGACGCCTCACATCGCAAAGAGATTGTGGCCGGTAACTTGGACGAGTACGCAATCGCAGGTACGCAGATGCAAGCTGCAGTATGATTCTTGTATCTCACCGGGCGTTGCAGAGTATGTAACGGCTTCGCGTCGCGTCGGCGACAGCGACAGCGAATTCGAAGAATGGCGGACGTTCGGGTACATCAAGGACCGCTTCAGCTTCGGCGCCCTGTTCCGGGGAGCACTGAACGAACTGCCTCAGGTGAGCGTCGACCCCAGTGTGAGGCGTCCGGTCAGACTTCACATCGCTTGCCAAGATGATCTTCACGCTACGCGCGATCCAGTATCCCGCCAACATGCCAGTCTCCCTGGCCTCACTCGAGATGGTGCGCAAATCGACAGACGACTTTGCCTACAGCATGTACGAGCTCGTGAGCGCGACGCGCGACTTCGCCAAGAAACTAGGCGAGGTCCGCAAGTTGTATGAGATTGCAAGCATGCCGAACCAGATCCCGGACGGCACGATCCCATTCCCAGAGGACGCTGCCCAGATACGCTCCGGCATCGCCCTCGAGTTCAGGTGACATGCCCCGTCGATTGCTCACTCTTGAAATCCCAGCTGATCATTCCTCAGGAACGTCTCGTTCAAGTATCCGGGGGCAGAGAACTACGCGTTACGGGACGTCTCGTTCAGTGTTCTCCCTGGCCAACTCTGCGTGCGCTCACACGCCACCTCCTGCACCTACTCTCATTGACATCCTCTCAGGTGATCGTCGGCGCGAACGGTTCAGGGAAAAGCACCGTGCTGAAGCTGATAGTCCGCCTGTACGACCCTGACGAGGGGCAAATCCTCCTCGGCGGGCACGACATCCGCACGCTCAGGCTGCGGGATCTCCGCCGGGCCATATCCGTCCTCTTCCAGGACTATACGCACTTCCCCCTCTCCGTACGTGTTCACCACCTTCCACCTTGCTAAGTCCCGGTATCCCAGCACTGCTCACACACGAACCTCGAACAGATCCGCGACAACATCGCGCTCGGGGACCCCTCCGCAGCAAAAGACGACGAACACGTACGGCTCGCAGCGCGCCTCGGCGGCGCGGAAGCGTTCATCGAGAAGCTGCCCGAGGGACTCGACACGTACCTCGACCGTCCCGTGCGCGACCACTACGCGGGCCTGCCTGAGGGCACGACGATGCTCTTCGGGCGCAAGGTCGACTTCGGCGTGTTGCGCGGCGCAGCCGGCATGAGTACTACCGCTTCGTCTTCGCTCAGCGGTGGGCAGATGCAGCGGCTCGCGGTGTGAGTGTACCTCTCCGCAGATGCTACGTCACGTCGAGCGGGTGTATGCCTCCCGTCACGAGCTAACAAGGTCGTGAGGGTAGCGCGCGGTCGTTCATGCGGTCTGTGGTGCCGGAAGATTCGAAAGTGGGCCTCCTGCTCTTCGACGAGCCAAGCGCGTCACTCGATCCTGTCGCGGAGCAGGGTGAGTCACGGTCCCTCCCCCTCCACCCTTTCCGTGGGCTGCCCTTTGGCATCATCCAATGATCTCACACTCCGACGCAGACCTCTTCAACCGCCTCCGGGAGCTCCGCGGGAACAAGACGATGCTCTTCTCGTCGCACCGCTTCGGGAACCTCACCCGCCATGCCGACTTGATCCTGTACGCTTTGCTATACGTGCCCACCAGCTCTGTTGCTGACCAGATCGCCAGGTATATGAACGACTCACAAATTATCGAGGCCGGAACGCATGAACAGCTGCTGAAGCGGGATGGCGGCTACGCGAACATCTGGAGAATCCAGGCGCAGGCCTTCCTCTGAGCTTGCAGAATCTCGAAAGTCATTTTGAACAGGATCATACGCATTTTGAGTGTGCATTGGACATCAGACATACAGAACGCCGGAGTCGGCGTCCGAGTAAGCACATGGTTCGGATTCAACGTACTTGCACAGAAGGAGCATATACCCTTGCCTCTCCCAGGTGGGACAAGATGGGCTCAACACTGCAGGCTCACACATTGTTCTTCATCAGGTAGTTCTTAGATAGGACGGAATCGGCCAGCTCAATGATCCTGGCTATGCTCCAAACGCTTGCATTAATATGAATAAGAGAGAAAGAGGTCCAATAACTCGAGAGCAGTTATGTGATTGCCGGTATGATACAGAAGTATGAGGCGTGCGCGTCGCTACGCTACGATACACGGCGCCTTGCTACAGATATATGTAAAGGTATAGTGGAGGATGGTGCACACTGGTGTGGTGTGGTGGATCGAGCGAAAGACCGGGACCGGTACCGTGGTGCATGCATGCGATGGGGTGTGTGGTGTGTGGGTTGTGTGGTGTTGTGTTGTGCGAACCTGTGTGTGCGTGCGAGTGCGAGAGCATATGCGACGACAGGCGTGGTATGAACGGGGAGGAGAAAGATGGAAGGAGCAGAGGGAGAGAGGTGGGGGAGGGGGCAGACAGGACAGATACATGGGTGGGAGGATGCAGGAAGACATGGCGACGATTAATGGCACAGGTACATGTGAGGGAGATTGAGATGATGCAAGGGTGGATGGAAGACGACACAAGAAATAGTACAGGTGGTGAAGCGGACCCTGTTAAAGGGGGCCGCAAGAACACGAGCCGTACAGAACTGTGATTAAGGAAACAGATACAGAGATCCAACCGTCCATGATGCAAAGCGATAGGGGGCTTAGAGGGGGTTGCCGTGCGGCGATGTGAGCAGCGCAGTGTCGAACTTGGGGCGCTGCCCACCGACGTCGCTAGCCCGCTGCCTCCGCTTGACGCTCGGCCGCTTCGTGAGCAAGACGCCGCCGTCGACATCCTCCTTCGTCAACTCCGCCGGACTGCCCACGCGCTTCGGGCGCCCAGGCGACGCGACGCTCGCGGGCGCGACAACGCCCTCGACGATCGTATTCCCCGCGACAAATTCTGGAACGCTGCGCTTCCGGGACACCTCGCGGTTGTCATCGGCCGGCATGAACGGCGAGCCGAGGCTAGTGCCAAACACCGGGCCCAGCGCGGGCTGCTTCTGGGCAGGCTCGAGCGGCGGGGGTACCGAGGTCTTCCGCTGCCTGACGCTGCGGCCGGAGTCCCCCTGTGTCTTGTTCGCGCTGCTTGCCTCCTCTGCGACGCCCTCCCCCTCCGCATCCCTCTTCTTCTGCTCGTCGACGATCATCAGCGCGCCCTCGATGATGGCCCGATGGACGAAGACGTATTGCCGCAGGCTCTGGCACAAGCTCATGCGCTGCTCGCGCATGTCCTCGACCACCCGCCGGATAGGGTCTTCGTACGTCGACAGCAACGGTGGGGACGTGTCGTCGTGCAGCTTCCTCGGTTCCTTCAAGTCCGGAGAGGGCGGGCCCATCCTTGCCGTCGCCTCAGACGTGCTCCTCGACGTCTCCGTGGAGCTTGTCTGAGTTTGGGAGGGCTTGGCGGCGGGCGGCGCGACGGACGACTCAGCTGCGTTGGCGAGGTCGGAGCAGTGCACCTCTGACCGCCAGGAGTTGAGTCGCAGCGATTGAGCAGAGGGGCGCGAAGGAGCATGATGCGCACCCTCTGGATCCCCATCCGCCCGCCCAGCCGGGACTGGGGACGAGCTGGGCGCGTCGCGTGACTTCAGTTCGGCCTCTGTCAGCGGAAGAGTCGTCTCTTTGGTCGGGGGCGAAGGGCTGGCCATCGAGAGCCTGGCTGTCTTCCCGACCATCGCGCTCGTCGAGCTGTCTGCGTGGCTAGTAGGTGGGCTAACTGACAAACGTGACCTCGACTTGCTCGCGGAGCTGGTGCGGAGGGCGGACGAGTCCGCACTGCTTTCCGAAAGTATGCTGGATCCATCGTGCGGTAGGGACGATGACGCCAAAGGCGAAGACGAAGCGGTCATCGGCGAAGGTGTCGCGGGTTGCATCGTAGGCCAAGCACGGAGAGTGGCGCGCCGAACCTCGTTGACGAGTTCCGGGGATGCCTGCATGAGGGGCGGGGGTACGTCCGAACGTTTCAGTCCCGCCGCCGATGGGAGCGGGGCAACAGGGGAGTTGACTGTCTCCGTATGACGCTCGTCGACATCCATCGGCACCGGATCCGTAAAACCTGCGACAGGAACGTGCACCTCGCGGTCGCCTGCAACCACCGGTGCCGTCAAAGGCGGGGCGTCCCGCGGGAGCGTCGGCGGACTGGGACTAGAATCGACGTCCATCTGGTCCGGGGTACGACTGGCAATGCTGTTGCTCCTGCTCCTACTCCTCGTCCCGCTGGGACTTCGACTTGCGCTCCAGGCACTGTCGACAGTGCCCGACCGCCCTTGCCCGTATGTCGACGCTGCCTCCGCTGTGGCGGTCTCCTGGAGCTTGCCCTCCCTGCGCTTCCGCATCTCACGGCGAACGCCGTCCAATACGGCATCCACGGCGATAAAGCCGCCAGTCCGTCCCACGCCCGCGGAGCAATGAAGTAGGACCGGAGCGTTCTCCTTCGCTACTACGGAGACACCGGTGACGGGATCGACTTGGTCGACGGAGCGCCCGACGCCGCTAACGACGGTGCTCCCGGGCTGTCCTGACGATCGTTCGGGACTTGGCTTCTTCGCGCGTGTGCGAGAGTAGAGCGGACCCTCGCCCCACGGCTTCTGGCCTTCGGCACGATACTGCTCGACAGTGTCCTCTACTTGCCTGATGAGGTTCAATACGCCGCGAGGATCCTCGGGGACGTTGAGGTCGGGCCACTCGAGGTACTGGAACTGGGTCACGATGCGCGGCGGTGCCTGAGGATAGGCTGT
The DNA here is from genome assembly GCA_022606195.1 of Trametes polyzona. Classification (NCBI taxonomy): domain Eukaryota; kingdom Fungi; phylum Basidiomycota; class Agaricomycetes; order Polyporales; family Polyporaceae; genus Trametes; species Trametes polyzona. The sequence goes on along the minus strand of JABYQF010000001.1, from coordinate 197,069 downwards.
GTTCGTCAACTCGAAGACGCGCTTAATGGTCGACTCGTCGTCTTCTGCCTTGTCTTTGGCCTTGCGCCGCTTCTGCTTCTGCTTAGGCTTAGCCTGTGGAATGTGCGAGCTGAAGAAGCCGCCGCCGATCTCAGTGTCACGACGCTTCTGCTCTCGTTCGGGGGTGTCGTTGGTCTCCAGTAAGCGCAGACGCAGAGTCCCGTAAGTGCCCTCTTCCCAGTACTTCCCGCACTTGACCGAGGAGCCCTCGATCTCACGCGTGAGCATGACGATGACATGTACGTTCTGCTCCCAGCAAAGTCTTGATGAACAAGCAGTTAGGTCATGGACCGAAAGCATGAGATATGATCTTCGACTTACGTCCAGAAATCAGTGAAGGTGGCAGGCAGAGGGCCTTGAGTGGCAATGTATCGCTTCGTTGTCCCGAGCGGCTGAACATAACTGGCGTTCATGTAGTCGTCATCGTCAGGCCTCGTCTTGCGTAGCCGCACGCGGGCGTGCTCGAACGGCCAGATATTCCGATACCTGCACCTCGCAGGATGAACGAGTGCACCTCATCATTAACACTGGGCGACTTACCGGTTCTTTGCACCTTTCTCCAAGCCAGCTGTGATGCTGTACGGGAAAGACGAGACTGCCTCTTCCCCGACGACTGCAGCCGTTTGAGAATCGGGTTGACTGACTGCCGAAGCTCCGACAGAGGGTTTGCCTTCGGCCGCCTTCCCCGCGGGGACGGTGCCCAGCACGCCGCGGACACCACCACCTTCCTGGATGACCTTCCCGCTCTCCATGCTGTGTCGTTCCATGACGCCGAGTAGTCGCTTCTGCTCTCCCAGCTCGATGTTGTAGAACTGATTCTCCAACGCACGCGTGAGATCGTCGGCATCCGGAGGAGAGCGTGATTGTGATGATGGCGTGGGACTTGATCGACTGGACGACGACTCGTTCCTTGACCGTGACCTCGGTGAGAGAGGAATGAGCATGGGCTGCGCGGGTGACGACGATCGGGACTTCGGGGGTGAGCGACGGGCCATTGCGTCGAATACCGGTGCCTGGACGGGCGGATCGGACTTGCTGGACTTAATGGCCAGGGGAAGGGGGGCGGCTTCTCGACGTGCGCTCGGCCTCTCCTCATCTCGGCCCTCGTCGCTATCAGAAGAATCGTCGCTGTCGTCGGTGGTACTGCTGCTGTCCGTGACACGCCGACTCTTCCTCGCGATCTCACGAAGCCATTCAAATGGCAATTCGCCGACGCGTCGGCGGACTCGTCGAGGGAGCTTGAGGGGTATTCCTTCTCCGCCAGTGCCCTTGGGATCTCTGCTGCCCAGTTCGATGTTCTGTCGGATGGTGTCGAAGAACGGGTTAAAGGCGACCTGTTGGATGCGTGAGCGTGCGATTCTGAGTTACATCACACAATTCCAATTCAAGCTCACCTGCCGGCCGGGGACCGAATAACTCGACGCGCGATTATAGGCCCCGGAGTGCGTATACTGAGGAGACAAAGTAGGCATGCTGTACAAAGGACCTCTTGGTACGGGACCGGCCACTCCACCGACGGTTTTCGGACGAGTGAGGCCGGGTGGTAGTCGCAAAGTGAAGTCTCCTGATGTACGGGGAGCTGGTAGAGAGGGAAGCGCCTCTAGCCCAGGGGTCGGAGGCACAGTGGACATCTTAGCAAAAGGATCTTCGCGGGGCATAGCGGGCGTGGGTGGCACGAGTTGCATGGGCACTGATGTGGGGGGTGGCATGGCCTATGTCCAGACGGGATCAACTCGCTGTTTTCACTGCCAGCAACGGGACCGCGTCAGACTTACTCTTGGGCGTAAGGGAATAGTTGATGCGGAGGTGAATGCATCCTTCGGTAACTGCTTCGCACGAAGGACCCGTGCCGCGGGGGGCGCGGACATGGTCTTGCCCAAGGGTGCAACACTGCTCTGCGATTCCACCTGCGCCTCCTCCTCGTCGGCCTCCTCCGGCGGAGGATCCTGGCTCACCAACTCCGGATAATCTCTCCACACCGCGTGGAAGCCCCCGCGCAGCCAGGCGACTTCATTCTCAGGCGGGAAACCTTCGCTGCGGAATTTGCGCATCAGCCCAAGCAGATTGCTCGCCTGCGTATGTTGTGGTATTGACGCAGAGTCGGCATCGTAGACTAGAATGCGAGAGGCCTCTGGCCACTTGGAGAACTTCTCCCGAGCAGAAGACGTAGGAAGCATATCCGCGAGCTTGGAAAGAGAGAAGAGAGGGCGCTTAAGCAAAGTAGAAGGTACTGAGAGCGAGAGCGCGTTGGGTATCCGAGCTTGAACGTAAGCGTTGTGTGGACGGATATCGAGTATCAAGACATTGGGGTCTGAGAGCACAGTCTTGAGTGCCGAAGGGGAGAGCGCCGTGAAGGCGCTCGGTGGGAGGGAGACGGAAGAGGCAGATCCGGAGGAAGAGCCAGGCGTCGGAAGGGACTTTGACGAGGCAATGGGCGGCGGCATATAGCTCGGTGCCGCCGCTGCCGCCGTCGTGGCCATTAACGACGACTGGGGGGGAGAGAGCGAAGGGCTGTTGAGGGAGATGAGAGGTGTCGCCTGCTGAGCATAACGGGCGGAGATGGCAGCCGCGAAGCTGTCGAAGGCGTCCTCCGGATGACCGGAGGAGGGGTTTGGTACCGTGTCTGGCGCCGTCGTGGATGATGTGGAGGGGAGAAAAGCAAGTCTTGACGACGTCCGCAACAGCGAGCAAAGAGTCGTCGACGATGAAGACGATGGTGGTCAGGAATCAACGCGAACGCGAGAGAAATGCCGAATATTATTTCGGCCCCCCGCCCACTCGCTCTCGGTGGTCTAGGCTACCATGACGTCAGGGCGCCGAAGCTTTCTGCTTTATCGCCGGTCTCCACACCAACCCCGTCCAATGGGACGCGGCCCCGCACGCGCAAGCGCCCGCCACCGGCCGGAGTCCCGGGGAGAGTGGCTCTGCGGCCGGCGGCGAGCGGCGGGGCGCCGGGCTGGCCAGACTGGATTCTGGATTCATGGCCTGGTGGACTGGACAGCGTACGTACGCGTCGCCCTTTGCCAGATTCGTCTGTTTGGCCACAGGAGTTCATTCACAGCTGCTCTAAGCTCCGCCTACGCCGGGCCTGGCCTGGCCGACACTCTCGGCTTTCTACCCGTGCAAGACGCAGAGTATCCCGATGACGCCAGACACCAGAGTATTCTCATGAGCGACGAGACGGGCCCGAGGTGTCAGAGCGGTATTTCCATCCAATTATTCTGGATCCGCAAGGTACTGGGAGATTTGCCCAGGTACCGGTAGACGCTTAACTCTCGCGGGTCCTGTTGCTATAACTCACTGTACCTGACCTCGAGCGAGCTGCGAAACCTCGTGGCGCAATTGTACCACATATGCAAATTGGAACAAGAGCGCGTCTCGGCCGAGCGGCTCAGGATCAACCCACGGTAAGTATGATTCCACAAATCCAGTGTCCTTCCCTCACCCCCCCCCCCTCCGCGAATACACCTATGTAAGTACCCAATTTGATACCTCGTAGGGACAGTGCAGTAATGCGGGGCCGTTGCTTCTCCCAGTGTGTCCGTATCGGACGCCCAGGATCTGTCCAGCTGTCCAGCAAACTCCAGCTGAAGGGCATCACCTGGTCCTACAGGCTTTGATCGTTCTCACGATAGATTCCGTCGGGTGCTATGCCTGAGGAGGCAACCGCAACGCGATATATGAAGTACTGGCAAGCCTTGATTGACGCATCGTACATGGGTAAATGTACTGATGCTTTCCAATGAGCAGAAGGTATATCCCAGCGCGGCGGAGCTTCAGCACTGTACTTACGATGCGTACACCGACAATCCTCGGGCCGCGGGGTTCAGTTCTTTCATCTGATGACAGACAACGTGTCAAACATTCTCAGTGTAGCATGTGATGTCTACGAGGAGATACCGGCCCCGTGTTCGCCCCTCCACGAAGCGGCAGCAGTCGAGCAAGACGCGGATCTGGTATAATGGTTGTGCTATGTCCAGCAAGATGTTCTATGTCTGGAGAACGCACTGTTGTCCTGAGATTTCGATGGCGGCATGTCGCATGCATCTTTCAATCGCCCCGCTTGTAGCGTTGGCAGTCGGTGCTCAAGCCGACAAAAAAGGCGTCAACATCCCGAGAAGACAGCACGATACATTCCCGGAGTGTGCAGTGCATATACGCGCTGGCATTGCCCTCAAGTTCAGGTGAGACGTGCTGCAAGTGCGTTTCCCTTGTCCAAACATAGAAACGTCTCGCTCAGGTGTCCGGAGGCTGTGTGAGGCCTTGAGGGGTTCAGCCCACGCAACGTCCCTGCCAGCATTCTACTCAGCCAACTCAGCATGCGTGCGTATGCTACCTCGTGCCTCCCACCTCCCATCGATCTATTCCTTTCCAGGTGCTCGTCGGCGCGAACCACCCAGGGAAACGCATCGTGCTGCAGCAGGTAGTCCGATTGCACGGCCCTGACAATTCTCAGCGTGCGCGACATTCGCACGCTGCAGCTCCTTGGATCTCTTCCAGGAGGCTATATCCGTCCTGTGCCCGGACGACACGCACTTCCCCCTCTCCGCACGCCCGAACACGTTCCGCTTCTCGCTCCTCACCACGCCCCTCCGGCGACTCATCGATCCGTGTCTCAACCCCAAACATAACAGTCCCGAGACAACATCGCCCTCGGGGACCCCTCCGCAGTGGAGAACGACGGACTCGTGCGGCTTGCGGCGCGTCTTGGTGGAGCGAAAGTGTTAATCGAGAAGCTGGCGGAGGGACTTGACACGTACTTCAACCGTCCCGTGCGCATTACTACGCTCGCCTTTCCGCAGACCCGACGGCGCTACTCGGACGGAAGGAAGAGTCCCGTGTGCTTTGCAGGGATGAAGAACACTAGAGGGCCTTCGCTCAACATTGGACAAGTGCAGCACTGCGAGCTGCGATCGTGCACGCGTCTTGCGTACGAACAAACGAGATGCCGAGACTGGCGCACGGTCGTTCATGCGCTGTGTGGTGCAGGAAGACTCGAAGGTGGGTCTGCTGCTCTTCGATGGGCCTCGTGCGTCACTGGACCCGGTCGCGGAGCACAGTCGGTGGATACCGTCTATTTCTCCGGTTTCTTCGCGGGCTTCCCGTTCATCATACCCGGGCAGAGGTGGTGAGCCGTCGGCGTACACTCGAGCCTCTTCAGTCGCCTCCGGGAGCTTCGCGTGCATAATACGATGCTGTTCTCATTGCATCGCTTCGGGAACCTTCCACGACGTGCTGATTTGAGTCTATGCTCACATCTTTGGTACGCTTCATTTGACCACGCATATGAACGACTCCGCGGCGATCGAGACGGGACCACACGAAAGGCTGAGTACTCATGCAGGACGGCGGGTACGCTAGGATCTGGGAGCTTCACGCACGAGTGATCCTCTACTCCCTTTGAATCATGGACGCTCTCCTGTTGAGCCAGGCAGTATATGCATTGTATATGGTACAACGCGGATCGATTGCGCCTTTCGCCACCTTCGCCGTGCCATCCGCGGTGGCAACAGGTACATGCACTGCTTGCTTTCTTTCGACGCGATTCGCATGATTCCAATTTGAGTAGTCCTTCTGCCACTTTCATGCGATGTATCTGCGATCATGGCGCCCTCAAGCAGAGTTGATAGCAATGCCTCTGCCTGAAGCGTGCGTGTTTTCGCGTATTTGCTTCCTTGTTTGAGCAGGTCCTCGTGGGTGCAAAGTTCGATTATGACGACATTTTCAATGTGTCTGCCAGTTCGGTCGGCGTGCTGGTGAGCCCGCGGGTGGCAACGGTAGGACAACACTCGACACCTACATTATCAGATCGACCTTGCGCATGAGCTTGCCGAAACGAGGGGAGGAGAAGAGCATCGTCTTATTTTCTCTCAGGTTTTGCGCCCGGTTGAACATGTATAATAGCCGTCAACCGCCAAATTTGGGAAAACACTCATTCATGTATGAGGAGTAGTAAGAAAGCACATACCGTGTTCTTCCTTCGGATCCAGAGCGGCACTGGGCTCGTTGAAGAGAAGGAGGCCGACCCTATCATCTTGCGAGACGATGGAACGCATGAATGTCCTGGCTCTGTTCCCACCCATCGTCAGCTTACTTCTCTATACGTTGAGAAACGGAAGCTAAAGAGGTTGGAGGATGATTTACACATCAAGTCTGCATCTGACCTCCACTCAGCGTGACTATATATCCTGCGTCGGCTTCATGCCCGACGTTGGCATGGGCGAGCTATGGTCCCCTTTGCGACCGAACATAGACAAGGTGCCGTCCGGCAGCCCGTCACAATCGTCGCACACGAGCCGACCAAGGTACGTGTCGAAGTCACCTCTCGATGAAGTCCTCCGCACCGGTCAGACGTGCAGCAAGTCGGACACCACATCGTCTGCCGCGGTCGAGGGGTCACCAATGGCGATGTTCTCGCGTATGCGAACAAACTTCAGAGACGGTGGCACGTGTGAGGCGATGCGAGATAAGACCGTCACATACGGAGAATGGAAAATGCGTATAGTCTGAGAAAAGACAGGAGACGGCCTGCCTGACGTCTATATATCTGAGAGTGCGGATTTCGGAGCCGTTCAGCAACAGTTGGCCCTCTTCTGAGTCGTATGATTGCACCATGAGTTTGAAGATTGTGCTCTTTCCGGTACCGTTCTCACCGACGATCACCAGGGATTTATCAGCGGGTCGTGGGAGTGTGGACACACATGGCTCCAGTACGTTCGCATAGCTGCCCCTGGTGGACTCGGAAAGACAGGTCGTCGAGCGTCATCGGGCGACTCCGGGTACTTGAACGAGAGGCCCTTGTAGAAAGAGTTATTAGCTGTTATTCCATGGACACAAAGCGGTGTAGCGAACCCCAAAACACCTGGATTCTACCTCGACGCCGGATGCAAGCTGGGCGAGTGTCGCTCGCAATGTGGGCCCCCAGCAAAGTGGCATTGGAGGCACGTTAGCGTTCGAGTGCTTCTGGGAATTTGACGAGAGAAAACCTCATGATTACCACATGCCTCCGCGGCCTTATGTCGACGCGTCGCTGAGCAGCTTACATACAGATGATTCCGGCGCGACGTACACAGACAAACACCGTCGCCAATCTTGACCTTCACAAGCACGGCGGCCAACTTCTCTAATTAGGCGCATCGGAAAGATATGATGAATCACGATATCTGTGGGAAAGCGTGGTCTCTTCGTTCAGCCTGAGCTACACTTGCTGGGATCCCGATATAAATTCGGATTACTGGGGACCATCCGCAAGGCGACTGTGAAGGCCATGGTCGTCTCAGGGAGACCCACCGCGTTCGGCGTCCTTCGACTCAAATCCCTGGCAATCGATGTGACTGCAGGAAAACCCGAACTGTCGCTTTCGCGCTGCCTGTGAAGAGAGCGCGAACCGGCGCGTCCTTCGTGAATCATGAAAGCAGACTTGAAGAAACGGGGAGAAACGTAGACTCGAAACCAGTCGATCGGGACGCACGTGGAGCTGCCAATCGGAGTGTGAAAGGCAGCTTGCGTCCTGGCGTGTGGCGCATCGGAGTCCAAATTACCAATCGGCTGGTTTACGAGCCTAGGAGAAACGGTCCGCCCGTCGCGAAATGCAATTACGCGCCCCGGGCTCCGGGCACAGCCGCCCCGCCACCGCGATCGTGCATTACCCCGCATTCTCTGGGCACGCGCGCGCCGAGCCGCGTGCATTCTTTTGTTCACCCGCCGCCGCAGACGTTCTCCCCGAGCCGGGCTCCAGTCCTATTTTGAGCCTGAGGCCTGAGGCCTCAGGACGTCGTCGGCGAGTCTTCATACCCGTGCTTTGTCAAGGTCGCCCTTGGGCAACGCGCGTACGGTACAGTACGCCACCATCGATGCTTGATGCAGATGGGGATGGGGATGAGATGAAGCAGATGCGCCCGCCGCCCGCCGCCCCTCGCCACTCGAAATCAGGTTGTGTGGTGTGCGCGCCGGGAATGCCGGCACGGACATGCATACGGCCAATGACGACGTCCGGTAAGCGTAAGCGGCCATACGCGGATGGACGAGGACGTGCGGCGCCCCCGCCGCCTCCTGCGCGCGGCCGTCGGCGCGACGCTGCGGCTTGTCGCAGCTCGAGTAAACGCCCTGACATAGCGCTGACATATTCCAGCGGCGGGACCAGCGACGATGACGATCGCACAAGGTGGGCGCCCCCGTCTTGTCCTCCACAGGGGGCGCCGGGTACCGGCTCCTATCGTGTCATCAGCGGTAATTGAGGTGAGAGAATGGCCGAGTCGGAGAAGGCCAGGCACAACCCACGGCCAGAAGACCGGGCATTCAAACATTTTTCTCGAGGTGTCGAACGAGACGCATACCGGGGCAAAGCGAGGGAACTTCGGAGGACGCAGCGCGCCAAACAAGTCGTCCATAGCATGTAATATGCACATTCGTACCAGAGGGATATACTACAAATACACATGACAGGGTGGGGTAGACTTGAATAGGGGCGCCGGCTAGAGTATGTTGCCCCCGGGGGACGGCGAGAGGCGAGGGGGTTACAAGAAGCGAAAGGAGGGGGGCGCGCGCTCCGCATGCAGGAGGCACGAACATGGACCCGCGCGGCGGCAGTCCTCAGACGATTTCGCGCTGGGGGATCTGGCCGAGCGGAAGGACGAACCAGCTGCTGCGGGGGTCGCTGAGCATCTCCGCGGTACCGACGTAGAACGCGATCATGGCGGTGATGATGCCGAATGCGCCGCCCGCCTTATCGAGCGTCACTGCGTGCGCAGTGGAGAACTTGCCTGGATAGATTCTGTCAGGCGTTGATTGGCCCCTCAGAGGAAGTACGTCACGTACCTGCACCGAGAAGTGCGAACGTGATGGTCAGGAAGAAGAACAGGACGACAAGACCCATGTTCCGGCGAAGTGTCGCGACGCTGATAGCGAATCAATGAACGGATCGCCCTGATAGCGGGACAGGAAAAACTCACAATAGAAGCGCGGTGACGATCATCCATGTAAAGAGATAGATTCCGAGCGCCGAATCGAGCTCAGCCACGTTCTCGCCGTACGCGGCGGTGACGCCAGAACCGGGGATGAAAATCGTAGCGAACGACATCCAGAAACCGCCGTACATCGTGAAGGCTGCGGATGAAACAGACGATAAGCACAAAGTCCTACGCCTGTCACTCCTGACGCGCTGTGGGAAGCGCTTGATGGGGCCCGACACTCACCGGTTCCGCCGAAGGTGTTGGCGGTGGCAAATGCCCACATGCCCGCGACGAACTGGGCAAGGCCCCCAACGAAGAGGGCCATGCCGACGACAACGTTGGGCGTCGTCACGCCGCGGGCCTGGACGTTGTACATGGACAAAATGAAGGTGGTCGCCGCGAACCCATAGAGGCCACTGACGGGACGGGGATTGCGTCAGGAATGGGTGCGGGTCGTTCGGGAGTGCGACGGAACTCACAGAGGGCCAGGGTCGCCCAGCTTGCGGTAGTACGGTGATTGACCGACGGGGTATGCGATGGGGGGCGGCGGGTTCGCGCTGACGAACTCGGGCTCCTTGTCGATCTTCTCGATGTGGGAGTGGGCGGACATCGTTGGCAGCGTCGAGAGTGTAGGGAGCTCGAGGGTGGGGGAAGGAGAGGTGCGAGTCGACCACAGAGTGGCCAGAGCGAATGGCCTGTCCCTTTTTAGAGGCCACTTACCTAAGCAGGCGTGCCGGCGCCTACCAGGGCCCCCAGTCCGGTTTGGGAGTAGCGCGACCAGCTGACCGGGTGAGTGATCCCCAGCGCACAGCGCGATCGTCTCGGGCAGCGGGCTCAGCGTTTTTCCCCGGACGCCCTCCATCGCAGCCAGCCACCGCCAGCCAAGCGAACGCCATCCGGGCGCATCGCAGGGTCATTTGATATTCGCCCCCACGCTCGCGACTGCACTCGACGTCCACGGCGTTGGTCAGGGGGAGCTCGGTGGTGTTCAGCCAAGTCGCGTCCTCCCCCCTGAACAACGCGGGGCCCCGCCGCTACGCACCAAGAACCCCAATGCGCACTTGGCGATGAAAATGAATAGACATGTTCGAGCTTGGTGTCCCGTTCACGGCGTGAATTGCAAGACGAAAGGCAACATTCATGGATCCCGTGATACATACGGCGTCCCGAGGGAGACGCTAACGACCCTGGGCTCGGTCAGAACGGACACCCGAGGAAGGATAGGGCGGACATACCTCTAACATCCAACGACGATAGGCAACCGAGATCATCCCTGACCGACGTCCTCTCTTTCTTCGCCCACACACCAATTGCGGCCATTCCGCCCGTAGATGTCCGCCCATCGCACGCTGTTCCGACCGATGCCAGATGTTTGACGTGATTCATACCTGGAGCCATGGCGTGCTGTTGAACATCGGGCGACCGAGTGTATACCGGTTGTTCGTAGTTGTCAGAAGAAGCGAAGGTCATCACGCCTAGAGCCTAGATCACGAGAAGCATCGATGTTACCGAACAACAGAGCGAGCCACACACTGTCAGAGAGCAGCAGCCCGAGAGGAAGAGATCGTAGAAGCGGCAGAGCTCGTCGTCGGCAGAGGGAGGGTTGAGTGAACAGGTCGGCAGAGACGCGAGCATGCGCGGGCGAGGAGAGACCCCTTGCTCGCCTGCACCCCCCGGCATTTTAAACGAAATTGACCGTTATCGAGCCTCGTACCGTGACCCCGGGGCATGCTGCGAAGGCAGCAGATCGCGTCCATTTCCATGATGCAGGCGGCGCCTGACGCATTAGCGAATGAGGGCAGCCTTCGCGCGCCATGTGCGTCCGGCAAACGGGCTGACAGCGGAGGAGAGCGCTGGCGCATGACGCACTTCTGAGTCCCGGATAGCGCGGAGGCGAAGTCGCCGGTGTCGGCAGCGCATTGGTTGCTTGTCGACTGTGTATTGACCTGGGCCGACGGCACGGACGGGGTAGCGAGGCGAGTAGCACGGACACCCGAAAAGCAGAGAGTGACCGAGAGCGAGGGAGGATTGCTAGAGCGAGCGGAGTCCCGAGATATACGCTGAGGGTGGTGCAAGCGGAGACGAGAGAAGGAGAGGGCAGCAGCGTTTCCAGTGAGTGCGGCCTTTTCTATGCTCCACGAACGCGTGTGATGTTGCCTGATGGGCCTTGGCCATCGCTCAGGTGAGCAGTCCTATAGGCTGGCCATTGACGTCCTGGTTACGTGCTGGAGGGCGGGCGGAGTTAGAGTGGACGGACTTGCACACTGGCGAACGTTCCGTTTACGAGTGTACAAGTCCGCATATAAGCGCATATAACCAGCTTTACTAACCTTTCTAACCCATCTAACGGAACCTCACACCGGCCGTAGGAGCCAGCTAACGGAGCCCGTTCGCCTCCCGGAGGCCAGAGAGCGCAAGTCCGAGTCCATTCACCAGGAAGACGAGGCAGCGAGGCAGCAGGGAGATGGTAGTGGTTCAAGGTCAAGAAGCAGTTCCGACTCGTCCTCCGAATCGTCCAAGGTACGTCTGCGTTCCGGATTGCTCCAACTGCCTCTGCTGTGCATCCATCTTCCTGCACTTTCCGTCCGCACAAAATCCGAGCGGTGGTGAGTGCCGGATATGGCAACTGGCCTGCCATACAAGGCAGGTCGGGCGCACTTCGGAATATGGGCGCAGGCGCGGAATGGCTCCGGAACTGCACGCAGAGCGAGCGCCCTCTGCGATGCGCTGCTCGTCGTCCGAGTCGTCCCGAGAATGCGTCGGGGCGATGGCCAGCAATGAGGCGCGTTTACGCTACAAAGTCGAAACGGTAGGCCAACCGACACGTCCACGCCCAGCGCATAGCAGTGCGGGGTGTGAGAGTACTCATTCACCAGCAATGTTGTTGTTTTTTTCTTCCTCTCCCCGTCGCTTTCGGAGATTTGGCATCTTCCGAGACAGTCCGAACATCTGTGCCCACGATGACAAGAGGTGTTGCGGGCGGCTACCAGTTCCTATTCAACACTGCTACAAACCGATTCATAATGTGGCGGTGTTGCTCATTGTAAAGAGGGTACTAATCAGCTCTACTTCATTCAACAATGGCTACTGCGTATGTAGTTCATGTTCGTTGGTTTGTTTACGAGGCTCTTTGTATAGGTGAGATACTGTAGGAAACTCAAGCAAGCGGCAAAGACCGGAACGATCTTGAGCAAGCGCTCGCCACCAGTATCAGAGATAAGCACCTGCAAATACTTCGCATAGGTTTCTTATGGCTGCTGTATCCTCCTCGCGCCTGCTTAACATCGGTAGACCAGCATCTTTGGCAGCTCAGTTTCTTGAGGGCACAACTTTGATCCGTGAGCTAAAGGTAACAATACCTACATCGTGAGCAGAGCGCAAGGCGCACTGGCATGTGGGCGCTAAATCCATCGGGAGCTGACGGAAGCAACGAAGTCAATCTTGTTTTAGAGTCGACTGTTTTGCAGCTACTTAACGACAGCGCTTGTATACAGTAGGTTGGGTAGTACCCCCAGCGTGTAGGTCTACATCTGCAAGGAAGCGTCAAGCATATACGTCCAAGCCATCTTCGCCACTGTAAGTACTGAGGAGTGTTCAAACACTTGCTAGTCGTGACCGGGCTGATGTATCACTCTTTGCCTTTGTCTGTGCGAAATTCGCGTGAGGCCTGTCTAGCCAGTTGAAGTTCAACCATTGTTCGTATCCTCAGCCGTCTTGTCCATCATATCTGCCGCGAGGTGAGTGCACGCCACTGCCAGATCGTTGACATGACTGTTGTTGTTGGGGGTGCGCTCGTTCTGCCTCACTCAGGGTCAACATGTTTCGATCCAGTCCAGACTCGAGCCTGCGGGATGCGGTCTTCCGACTGTCTTCCGTCGTCCTCCCATGTTCCTCCTCTCGGAGGTTTTCTCCCCCACCTTTTGTCGCCCCGCACGATCGGGTGGCCCACGGGGCGGTGTGGGGCCCCATGGGGATCGAAACTAACTGCAAACACCAGGTACCTTCGACGACGCGCATCAAAGAAGACGACGACTGCGTACTCCCGCCCTTGCCCTCCGGAGCTCCAGAAAGCTCCCATTTGAATTGTTCTGACGTGTCGGTCGCCTCCTGCGGCGCACTAACCGCCTGCGGCCTGCGTATCACCCACGAGCCCCCAGAAAATTTCCAGCCTCGACCCCCGCCGCCCGACTGTTGACCAACTGGGGCGGGATGCGCGCGAACGAGAAGACCGTTATCGTCCACCCGGACGTGATCTTGGTACCGTACAGGTGACATTCTTACGATCACGCCTGTCTGGCGAGACAACGGCTCAGTCAAAGTTCTTTTCCGCCCGATCGCAGGACAGAGCACGTCGCCGTAAGCACAACCCCTTGCCGTTCGGACGCGCCTGCGAGGTCCGGCCTCCCATGTCATCCCCGAGCGCTAACCGCAAATGCATAGCCAGAAGTACCACGAATGGATGACCAGCGCAGAGCTGCGTGAGCTCACGGCGAGCGAGCCGCTCACGCTGGAGGAGGAGTACGAGATGCAGCGTGAGTGCCGAGAGCTTCTCGTCGAAGCTTCGATTCCCCGCGCCCCGCGCCCCCGCAGTGCCCGCTAACCGCCAATCTGACACTTTGTGCGGGCGCTGCAACTCGGAATACGCATTCCGTCGCGCAGGCAAATGGCAGACGGACGAAGACAGTGCGTGTTTCTCGCCTATCGCGCACTCGCACGGCGTTCCTCACCGCATGGCGCCACCCCAGAACTCACGTTCATTCTCCTGGACGGCCAGCCGTTCGCGTCTGCGTCGGCGGAGGGCGACGTCGTCTCTCCAGAGAGCCTGCGCAGCCTCCCGATGATTGGCGACGTGAACCTCTTCCTCAAAGGCGCCCCGGCTGACGAGGATTTCGAAGTGGAGGCTGAGATTATGATTGCGGGTGCGCGGCTCCGCCCCTGTGTGCTTTGTGACGTTCACGCTGAACCGCACCGCCAATCTGCCCGGGATCTCATTCATTCCTCCAATCTGCGCACGTCTTCTGGCGTTCGTCCCGGCCTTCCGCAGAGCCCGCGTATCGGAGACGCGGCATTGCCCACACCGCGCTGCAGCTCATGCTGTCTTACGCCTCGGACCCCGCGTCGCCATCCCCGTTGCCCGTCCCCCGGGATAGGCTGGTGGCTCGTATCGGGGACAAGAATGAGCCAAGCATCCGCCTATTCGAGAAGCTCGGGTTCGTCGTTACGAAGCGGGTCGCGGTGTTCGAGGAGGTAGAGCTGCGCTACGCCGGAACAAACCGAACACCATGGATCGGCGGTACTATCAAAACATTGGATGTGTGATATGGTAAAGTTGTAGGACGGAGACGGCGGCGGCGTCCCATCTATCAGATGCCGGATGAGGAGGTGAGCTTCCAGCGGTGTCGTTGCCCGTAAGGAGAAGTACTGAGGTGGAACCGAGGATGTGGACATTCAAGGGTGTCTTCTACGGGCGAAGCCAAGGTCAAGGTGCCGATCGATAGAACGGTACCCTATTGGTCAGAGTATCAGAGTCGTAGGGGTTGTGCCTTATGCATGTCCGCTCTGCCCAGGCTCGGTGCTTCCGTCTCCCACGAGCGAAATAAGTGGAGTGCTTCGAGCCTATTCCCCACAGGCGATGCGCGTGGCCCAGCTGCGCAGGGGGCAGGCGACACGGTATGCGGGGCAGTGTTGCGTAAGTTGACCCCGCGTTCTCCTATTTCGAAGAGGCACGCCCCACAGAGTTGCGGCGAAACGAATTCACGAGGCAATTTCGAGGGAATTGGGAAGCGAGCGTGTGTGCGCCGGCGTCCATCTGAGATAAGCCGCGTCCGCATTCATTTACGCGGCGGTCCGCAGTGCGCCGTCCGATCGCTCGGTTGGTACCCCGCGCGTCCTCCATTCGTCCTCATCTTCATGACCTCCGTTCGCCCCGAGGCCGTGTGGTTCGGCTGACGCGCACATCGCGATATGTGTACGGGGCGCATCAGCGTAACATCACCAATCATGCACATCGCCGCGTCCAGACTGCCATTGGTGGACACATGAGCGTACCTCTGTGCTACTCGACGCCACCCCGCGTTCCCGCCGGAGACCTGCTGACTCGGACCCTGTCCCGGATCGCGGGATCCCGACCGAGGGAAGAATGGCTCCTGCGCGAAGTTACGGCCAAGTCGATGTCATGCCTGCTGTGAACATGATCTGTAATCGCGCTGCGACGGGGGAACGCGCCCCTTTTCTAGGTATAAATACCGCCTCCAGCGCACTTGGCCCTCCACGCAGCCCAGGAGCTCGAGTACCCCACCGCCTTCGATACCTTCTCTCTCTCACCTCATCCTCACCATGCCTGAGACCTTCGTTCACAAGTTCGACACCCCCGTCTTCAAGGGCGAGGTCTCCGTCCCCCTGGGCCTGTACATCAACGGCAAGTTCGTTGACGGCTCCAACAAGACCACCATCGAGTACGTTGTACACGATTCCCACCACTATGACTAGCATCGCTAACATGCACACCGCGCAGTGTGATTAACCCGTCGAACGGGAAGCTCATCACCAAGATCAGCGAGGGTACGCCCAAGGACCTCGACGCCGCCGTCGATGCCGCGACGAAGGCGTTCGACACCGTCTGGGGTCTCCACACCAACGGTGTCGAGCGTTCGCGCCTTCTCAACAAGCTCGCGGACCTCATGGAGCAGCACGCGGACACGCTCGCTGCGCTTGAGGCGCTCGACAACGGCAAGACCTTTGGCTGGGCGAGGAAGACCGACGTCGACCACTCGATCCGCTGCATCCGGTACTACGCCGGCTGGGCAGACAAGATCTTGGGCCAGACGATCGAGACGTCCGAGGCGAAGCTCACCTATACCCGCCACGAGCCCATTGGTGTCGTTGGCCAGATCATCCCCTGGAACTTCCCTCGTATGTGTCCCCATCGTCCAATACGATTGAGGCTCTGATTAACCTTCCCGATCTCCGCAGTCCAAATGTTTGCGTGGAAGATCGGCCCCGCCCTCGCTGCGGGCTGCACGATCATCATGAAGCCCTCGGAGTTCACCCCCCTCACCGCGCTCTACATGTCCAAGCTCATCGACCAGGTCGGCTTCCCCGCGGGTGTCTTCAACCTCGTCAACGGGTACGGCCACGTTGTTGGTCAGGCGATGGCTGAGCACAGGGGCATCGAGAAGGTACGCATGACGACGATGACCTCCCCGGCCCGGGCTCCGAACTCACCTGCCCGATGACATCAGATCGCGTTCACCGGCAGCACGCTCGTCGGCCGCAAGATCATGGAGGCCGCTGCCAAGTCTAACCTCAAGAAGGTCACGCTCGAGCTCGGCGGCAAGAGCCCTAGCATCATCTTCGACGATGCGGACCTCGAGCAGGCCGTCAAGTGGGCTGCCTTCGGTATCTAGTGCGTCATCAACCGTGCTCGGCGCGCGCTTCATGTACTCACCTGATATTCTCCCGCAGCTACAACCACGGCCAGTGCTGCTGCGCCGGCTCTCGTATCTTCGTACACGAGAAGATCTACGACCAGTTCCTCGAGCGCTTCACCAACCACGTCAAGGGCCTCAAGGTCGGCGACCCCTTCGACCCCGAGGCGTTCCAGGGCCCCCAGGTCTCGCAGCAGCAATACGACGTGAGTGCATCGTAACGGTGTAGAGAGGCATAGTGCTCACCTGAACATCGCAGCGCATCATGGGCTACATCGAGTCCGGCAAGGCTGACGGCGCGAAGGTCCACTACGGTGGCGAGCGTGTCGGCCAGGAGGGCTACTACATCAAGCCCACCATCTTCACCGAGACGAAGCCTCAGATGAAGATCGTGCAGGAGGAGATCTTCGGCCCCGTCTGTGTCCTCATCAAGTTCCGGGACGAGGACGACATCGTCGCCCAGGCGAACGACACGATCTACGGTCTTGCTGCCTCCGTGTACTCGCAGAACGTCACCCGCGCGCTCTCGACCGCGCACAAGATCCGCGCTGGTACCGTCTGGGTATGTGCTCCACGGCGTCATGGTGGACGTGCTTGTATGCTAACTGTTGTTCGATAGGTCAACACCGCAAACATGCTATACCCCCAGGTGCCCTTCGGTGGCTTCAAGCAGTCCGGTATTGGCCGCGAGCTCGGCGGGTACGCGCTCGAGAAGTGAGTGCGATTTGACCCTGCAACGCCATTCGAGATGCTGACATCATTCCCAGCTACACCGCCGTCAAGTCCGTCCAGGTCAACCTCAACATCAGCCTCTCATGATCGCATCGCCCGGATGAGTTTGCACGCGTTACCTGTAGTAGTACTGTCCCGTATATGTTGTATTCTTAGTTTATCGCAAAACAATGGACATTTCTTCAAGGGATGTTTTACTGATCTCCAATGAGACCGGCGGGCGAACCATACGAGTGGAAGCAATGGTTGCGGTTTAAAGGATCTGTAAAATGCTTAGGACTTTGTGCATGTTTGGCAGCAGCTTCCGATCCTAACATGTGCAAACACTACCCTCGTTGCTACTACTTCCAGCGCCACAGGCTATCGCCATTAGCCAAGCTGGACGATTCGTCGAGGGGCTTGACCAGCCTTCAGATGCTCAACGAGTTCCGCGTATGGGTTACGTTCAAGTGGGGGATGTCGGTGAACACAAAGAATCTATAGTCTCCCGAACCACCGAATACTCCCGGGACCCGTACTGCGGCATAAACAGCTGTAGATGACAGAGGCTCGCAGTGTCACGAATTCGTTGACATAGACTCGGTACACGTTCCCTTGTAACAACACCTCTACCGCGGGCTCTTCAAGAAACGCCTGCACATGAACCACAACACGAACCCCCTCGGAAGCCACACCAAGATCCGGTACAACATCGTCTTCCCTCCAAGCTTGATCTCGCGCGGCGGGCTCTTCCGCAACGTGCTCCTCACGACCAGGCGTGCGTACTCGTCCGTGGGCATGCTGTCCGCGCCCTGGCTCACGCTGACGCGCTCGATGATGTTCGGGAGGAAGCGCGCGTAGAGGCTGTCCGCGGGCAGCCCCGCGAACGTCGCGAGCCGGTTGTTCGCGAGGTTCGAGCGCACGGCGCCGGTGGTGACGAGGACGACGGAGATGCCGAGCGGGATGCACTCCATGTAGAGCGCCTCGGAGAGGGAGTGCATCGCTGCCTTTGTGGAGGCGTAGATGCCTGCCCAGGGCGTAGGACTGTGGATGATCGCCTCTCGGTCAGACTATGGCAATGTGATGTAGTACGAGCGAGGTATACATACACATAGGCCATGATAGAGCTAATGTTAACGATGGTGCCGCTCTTGCGCGCGGCCATGTGAGGCATGACCGCCTTGCACATTCGGATGACCGAGAAGACGTTCGCGTCGTATGCACGCTTGATTTCGTCCATCGAGACATCAATCACAGGTCCTACCCCGGGAGGCAAATGGTCAGCTCAATGCAATACTCAACATGAACGGAGTGCGGTACCTACCCGTGCACAGTACGCCAGCGTTGTTGACGAGAACGTCTATCCTGCCCTCCTTCTCGATGATAGCGCTCACCGCGTTCTTCACGTCCTCCTCGCTAGTGACGTCCAGCACCATTCGCTCGACGGGGAGCTTGAAGCCTTCCATGGTTTCCAACCTCCGCGCAGTGGCGTAGACCTTGCACCCCTGAGACGCGTATTCCTCGCATCTGCATATAGGAGCAACCACAGTCACACAGTCAGTACATGCATACGTCGCCTGTACATATGTGAGCATGGAGTCACTGCCACCTACAGCGAGAAGCCGATGCCTCCTTGAGAACATCCAGTTACGAGCACAACCTTGGGAGAGACCGACATGGCTGCTGCATCAACGTGAACCCGGCCGGTCACAGTTCAAGATGCGACCTAGCGGGTAACCGACCGTGGGTTCATTTACGGAGTACGTACTTATCAGGTGAACGGTGTGGCACTGCTTCCACCGGCTGTACAGGCAATGTACATACGTGCCCTGCGAACCCTGTCGACACTCCGCGTTATCCGCATATGATTGGTTGGTGCGCGGGAATAATAAAGTGTAGCGTGGATATACGACGTAGCGGAGAGAGAACCAACCCGCTCAAATTTGCGCCTACCGCAAGCCAGCTGTAGGCGCTCATGCCACATACCTACTCGTACTCGACCACAAAACCATGAACGCGCATTATTTAGAGAAGAACGCGTGATGGAGCTCAGCGCCGAGCAGGTACGGCACGTGGTATAGGTTGGAGAGGCAAATGCCAGAGCGGTGTAGTAGATTACTCAGATGTGCTATGAGACGTACTATGCATTAGATGCCCTTAAGATACTTTCCTCCGCCCACGGAACCTCTAACTTTTGATCGCGCTCGCAGAACGCACCACTCGCGCGTATTCACGCCTTGAGCGCGCCCACCTTCCGGCGCACGACGCGCGCCTTCTCCGAGCCGCGGCCCTTGACCTTGCCGAAGACGACGACCTTGCCCTCCTCGCCGGCGCGCCCGGAGCGGCCCGCGCGGTGCAGGAAGTCGACCATGTTCCGCGGCTCGTCGACGATGAAGACGTGCTTCACCTCCGGCGAGAAGTCGAGCCCGCGCGAGAGGAGGGACGTCGTGATCATGACGTGTGGGACGTCCTTGAGCCCCTCCATCGTTCGGGCGGCCGGGACGGGCGGCTCTGCCTTGGGAGTAGGGGCGACCTGCGACTGTGCGTCCGCCTCGGGGGTGGCGGTGGCATCGGCATCGTCTGTCTTGCGGACGCGGAGGAAGCCATCGAGGTGGTGGTTGGAGCCACGCTTACGCGCCTCGCCCGCGCTGGTGAGCGCGACGTTCGCGATGCCCTTTTCGCGGAGGTACTCTCCGAGGTTCTCGACGCGGCCGCTCTTGTTGCAGAAGATGAGCACGCGCGACAGCGGGTTTCCTCGCTGGAGGTCTTCGTACCACACGCGCCGCAGACGATGCTCGATGTCCGCGTCCCGGTTGCCGCCCGTCCAGTTGAAGTGCTCCGTCTTCAGCGTGGACGGGAGCCGGTGGAGGTGCGGAGAAGCGAGGCGGGTCAGGTTCGGGTGGAATTTGTCGATGTATGCGGCCAGAGAGGAAGGGATGGTGGCGGAGGTGAGCAGGAGGTTGAACGGGTAGTCGAGCGGGGTCTTCACGTCCTTTGTGCTCAGGTCCAATTCGGGCTCGAATGGCACTGGGTGGCCGCGAGCGGCGCTGATGTCGGCAAGAATCATCCTCGTAGCTTCCTGGAAGTCGGGGTCTACGCACAATGTCAGATGTAGACACTCTGCAGCTGCGTAGTCGGGAACGTACCGAAGAGAACGTCCGCCTCGTCGACAACAACCCACTCAATGTCGGTCAGGCCCATCTCGGGTTGGCCAACGGTGAATTTCCGTCGTGGCCGACGATCACCGTCCTCGCCTTCGCCGTCGTCTTCGTAGTCCCAGCCACGCCCGCGGATGAGCTCCAACACCTTTGACGGCGTTGCCACTAGAAGGTCAACGGGGCGAGCCTGTGCCCCAGGGCGCATGATGAATTCAGACGACAGATCAACGTCGCCTTCGGAATTCTCGACGAGGGCTTCCGCCATCTTCGCTGCCGTCACCTTTTTGCGTGAGGGGGTGTTGGCCTGGGAGGCACAGACCACGCGAAGCTTGACATTGTGCAGGAGTTCCTTCGCAAAGCCTGACAGCTGTCTAGCTAGTTCATGCGTAGGCGCGAGCACCAGTGCACGAGGGTTCATCGCGCGACGGGGGGCCGAGGGGTCAGCGCTCGGGCGCGGCTCGTTTCGTAGTTCCGCAAGCTTGAGGTCCTGGAGGACTGGTAGGAGGTAGGCCATCGACTTTCCAGATCCAGTCTCTGACGCCAGGAGATACTGCACGTATCGCTTGCTTCCTCCCGGCTCAGCTGTCTCTGGTTTGACCAGATGCTTGAGAGAGAGGGCTTGGATAGGCGTAGGCTCCGCGTCGGGACCGAGAACATCGTGAATAGACCGAACGAGGCCCTCAATCAGAGGCGGGGAGGAGAAATCGTCGGGCAGATTTGAGGTCGAGACCGACCGCTTGGAGATGTCAAAGTCCTCGCTGAGGGGATTGACGACCTTCGTTTTGCCAAACTGGCCGCTGCTGCGACGTCCAACGGGAATCCGTTCTCCTCGCGCATCGGGAGCACTCGACAGCCTCAGAGCTCCCGGCAGGTCCTGGGACTTTTGCGGAGGGCTAAGAAGGGTCCTCTTATCATGTCTGCGCTCGAACCTACGAGGCTTGTGCTCTTGAGAGTTAACGTCGCTTCTGCCGTGATGAGGGGCAGGGTCTCGCTTGAACGAGGGGGCGACCTCGAGCTTCCCAGACGACGGCCTAAGGTCCTTCACGAGCCGAGTGCGCGACGGCGCATGACCTGTACATTCCGTAAGATAAACCACGCTATGCGTATGTCCCACTCACCAGCGCTGTACGCAGATGGTGCAGACGTGTGGAGGCACGCTACCACCAATTCGTGTGGCAAGTTCGCCGAGCGTGCAGCGATCCGAGAGCTGGACGATAGAAGAGACATTGAACAGACTCTGACTCAAGAACTTTCTCTCCGCGAAAACGCGAGAGCTTGAACAGACGTATAAGTGAGGACGAGGAGGCGGAGGGACGGTGCGCGGTCGGAAAGTGAGCCCGGCGCCTATGCATTTCTACTCGCCCGCAAATAAGCAGCGTGGGCGCCTACAAGGTCTCTTCAGCCTCGTCATCAGTACCGCTCCTCCGTCTCCCTCAATAACACCATGTCTCGTCGCGCAGCACCCGGTGTCTCTCCTTTCGGTGCTCCTCCACGCCGTGCCATTCACGACCCCAACGAATCCGCGTTTTCCCGCTTCATGCGCGAGCAAGTCTGGAGCCCCGAGAACCTCCCGGGCAACATCAGCATCCTCACCGCTGTGACCGTCTTTTTCGGTGGAATTGCGGCGATCAGGACGTGGGGCGAGCTCATGATTCCTGCATGAGAGTACTCTCATCTCGTTGAGGGAGAGCCGCTGGACGAGGAGTTGGGACGACGACAGGAGAGTTGTAGGGGGATCGGAGGTCGTGACAATAACCATAAGTAAGTCAAGACTGCCAGTTTGACTGAGAGTGAATCACTGACAACCCCATAGCATGCACCTAGTCTGTCTGCCAGGAGCGCACCGCGCCATCGACCTATAACGCCGTCGGCCAAAACGACCACTCCACGTGTTGTACAATAACCACTATTAATACTCCTCTCACTCATACATGCCAAATGATCCCCCTACCACGCTCACTAGTACATGTCTGGTCGAGGCATGACCTATGAGGTACCAAGAGGGTCTATAAGTCAGTACATCCCGCTACCGACCCGGCACCGTAGACGCTCCCAATGGAGTGTGACGGCTATGCTGTGGGCCGGCTACCTCCCAGTAGGCATGTGTCAACAATGCTGCTCTTGTGTCGACCAACTCTCCGGCATAAGGCCGGTCGACTTGGTCTACTAGGCAAGAATAGGCGTCATATTCAATTTCTGGAAACAGCGGAATGGGCTCCCAAATATGCAGGGCCACCACAAACAATCAATGGCCAGCCAATACACAGTAAGACCGACGTGTGTACGTTATAAATTTGTAGTGATGCTAACGAGGGTTGGAAGATTCGATGAAGTGCCAACTACCTCAGGGATATGTTGCGGTGTCCTTGGGCGTCGTGTTGTGGATCTCCTTCCTTGGTGCACCGGTGAACGATGAACGTTGAAACGTTGACCTATACAGTTCCGCATTGCTTCCCTTCGCTCCCCCGTGTCCATGGTGTTCGTTACGCGACGCATAGCACTCCGTCCGACAGGCGCCGCAGTTGAAGATAATTACTAGGTATGACTCCGTTATAGGCTACCGAGGTGGGCGAGGAGTGCTAAGCATGTCCTCATCCGGAGTTCAGACTATCGGTGATACACCGCACGTATTGCCATTTCCATTCGCGGCGGGGATGTGCGGACCCCGGGTGTGGTATGCACCGATATCATGATACCCGCATCATCAGCAACATTCAACACCTGCCGCCTGCCCCGCCACGACTCAAGATGTTAACACTTCGTGACAGATGTGTTCTGACTGCTTCTGCATCTGACAGCGGCGCCTTAGTGGGCCAAGTTGAAAGGGTCAAAAGGGAGACCCTGCCTCATGCTCTACAGAACTCCTTCACACCTATCCCTGCCTTCGCACAGACCATAGTATGTCACAGTCAAGCAATAGCATCGTTACAAGTTACTCAGCCGCGTACGTGCAATCTCATGTGCGCCGAACGTACGAACCAAGCCAATGGCTCGCTTAGCAGGATTAACGCAACACTCGGAATCGCAGTAACAGGTGCGGATGCTCCAACTTGGGCCCTCAATTCCTCCGGGGCGGGGCGAATATCCTTGCGGGCGTTGACGGAATGGAATACTGTGCAGCCCTACTCGCATACGACACGTCCCTGACGTTCGATAAAGAAGTACAGCACATTTGGCGATCCTCTAGACGATGGCATCAGCGGGTCCTCTACGTACTGAACAGGTACTCGACCTTGTGGTACTTCCTCCTAGCACTAGGGACGATCAACCCGAGCACAGACCAGGTGCGTTTGTTCCTCTTCATCCGTGACCCAGAACGATGCAGACGTCATGTGTCTGGGTTAGAGGTAATTCTCGCAAACCGTCAGTCACACACCGTACGTCGGTTCACACACATGAATCCAGCTGCGCTGTGTTGAACTGGACCATCAATGCCGCTTCCTTGCTGGCTAACCTGGGTGTTTCCGGTGCGTCCTATGCAACTACGCATCGCCACTCCCGGTCGACTATCACTGTTTCCGGTTCCTCCAGTCTTCACCCTAATGAGAACCTCTGCACTGGCTGGCGGAAACATGTTGTTCTGCGGGGTCATGGTGGTGCTGAGCCTAGGCGTGATCCTTTACGATGGGGTACCGCTCCCTACCTGGCTCAAGCTAGAAATTCATTGATGCAAAACATCTCCAGATTTACGGGTTTGACATAACCCCTGTCAACCTTCCCTCACCGGACAACTGCACCTTCGTGAGCAACATAAACGGGCGGTTGACTACTGCGTGAGTTCCCCAGATACACCATCTTCGGGTGTCCTATGAGAGCCTACCACGAACACTGAATGTCCCACAGCTGTGAGTACCGTCATAGAATAAACGAACACACTTTGACCGGTGGTCGTCGTCGACAGTGGGTATCATGTACATCGCTACCTCCACCCTCGCACACGTGCTGGCCATTCTCGTTACGTGGCACAAGACTCGAGAGGCACGCCACAAGGTCCAAGGCGCGTTACGGAGGCCTTCCCTGGCACAGATCACATGGGAATATGGTAGCTGAGCTATACCTCTCCGCTGGCCTTGTCGCCGTATCCTACGCTCATGATTCCCGACTTCAACAGGACTTGCCTACTTCATGTCAGCGTGCTCGTCCGTGGACGCATGCGAGCACATACTCATGAGATATGTATCATCCAGTGTCCTGTTGGGTCTGATCATCGTCGACGCTATTACTGCGGCGCTCTCGGTATGTGCCTGTCGACTCCACATGCCTTGGTGGTTTCTTACGCAACCGCGCGGCCAAGCTATCCATACTAGGAGAAGACAACGGCAGCACCTACCTCGATTTCTTCATCCTACCGTGAGTCATTCCCAGTGAGCCGGCTAGGTGCCCCAACTTGTCTAGCTGTGACGTCTGACTGCAGCCGCACATCCCGGCAGGCTCGCTTCCATACTCACCACCCGGTTCATGCTGGACCTCTTCGAGACCGACGCCAGGCTGCAGCACGGGGGTGTTCTTCACACCGGCGGTTCGTTCTCCCTCGACCTCGACCTCGCCGACACGCCTACGGCCGGTACCGGCTCGTTGGAGTTTGTCACTGCCTATGGGGGTCCGACTCGCGTGTCTTTCCTGGGCTTCGACGAGCCTCTCGATGGTGCTGTCGTTACGAACGATGATGACCCCGCGCTCCAGCTAGACTGTGAGGCCACGGGGCACCTCGCGTCTGAGACAGAGGCCGTCGGCGTCGCGGTCGTGGCGCCGGTGAGCGAGCCGGGCGACAACCGAGCGCTCGCACTAGCAACCTGTGAGCATCCTCCTTTTTGTTGACGTTCATGACGGTGTCCCTCATTGAGTAGGAAGCTCGCGCACTTGGCTAGACAGTGCGACCTGGAGCAAGGCACATCACATTCCGGCCATGTTGCGCGCGACAGAGGTTCAATGACTGGCCCCCGACGTTGGCTGTCCGGTGTCTTCCGATTTGTATCCCGTTGCATTTTGTATATACTATTGGAGCTTCGTAGAGCGCTTCTTGATATAATGCATGCAAAGACACGACCATAGTGCACTACCTCCACCGTGGGTTTCGAGGAGAATAGCCCTTTGATCACGGTGTGCATGACAGTGGGCGAGTAGCAGAGAATCTCGCGTCGACCTACGCACGCATCGATGCCCTTGGCCACCCAAGCACGACAGCCACTTCCTCACGGGGAAGACAGCAGTTTGGCGAGTTTGGCGCAGACTACGACAGTAGTACTGACGGGACCAGCAGATGCCGGACGGGCGCGAGTATTTCACACTAGCAAAAGCCCTCGAGATGATCAGGAGACGATACGGGCTTCTCATATCCAACGGGGTGAGCAAAAGCTCAAAAGCAGCGCAGGCGGAAACGCGAAGGGTGTGGAAACGGTACAACATACAGAGGGGTTCGTCATGCGTGGGGGCATGCACGGGGTGATTGAAGTGCGTTGAGTCAGGAAGAGACTTGTTGTGGAGAAGGGGGAGGGAAGAGGGGGTTGTGGGCACTCAGAGCGGAAGGGGAGGGTGTGGGAGGGATGTGGTATGTGGAGTGGGGTTGGCGGATTGTGGGAAGATGGGCAATGTAGGAGCAGGAGGGGGTGACATGACCCAAGGCTTGAAAACCAGGCAAGGGCCATACGCATAGGAGGCGGAGACGCCGAGAGGGGGGTGATATTGAGAAAGGAGAACTGGACAAGAGGGAAGCGGTAGGAGAGTAAGAGATACATGGCACGGCACATCACACCCACACACGACGAACAGAAACAAGCGAAAAGGGGACAAACGCAAACAAAAAACCGGTATCGAGTCCTACCCCGCATCGGCCGACGAGGGCATCAGAAGTCGTCCGCGTCGTCCATGAGTATGCCCTTCACGCCTCCGCTCTGCGTCCGTCCACCGTCGCGGGCCTTCGCCGTCCGCATCTGCGGCACGCGCTTGCCCGGGTCTGGCGGCGACGGCGGCGCGTCCTCCGCCTCCTCACCCGGGTAAGCCGCCGGGAACGGGTACTGCACCTGCGCTTCCTGCTGGTGCGTCGCCCGCGGGGTCTTCGCCGTGCCCGACGAGCCTTTCTTCGACTTCCGCCGCGCTTTCTCCGTGCTCGCTGAAGTGCTCTTGCTCGCCGTCGAGCTCGCCGAGCGCGTCTGCGCGATCGGCACTGGGGGTTCTGGTCGAGGGTGCGCGTGTGACGCGCGTATGTGCACCGGTTCGGGTTCGGACGGCATCTGGGGTGTCGGGAACTCCGCCGGATCCTCCCACTCCTCGTCGTCCTCATCGTCGAAGCTAAGCGAGTCCTGGCTGGACTGCGTTGACGGCTCGCGCTTCATACGCTCCGGTGCGTTGGAGTCAATATCGAACGACGCCTTCCCGGCACTTGGGGTGAGCGGGG
This sequence comes from Trametes polyzona, assembly GCA_022606195.1. Taxonomy (NCBI): domain Eukaryota; kingdom Fungi; phylum Basidiomycota; class Agaricomycetes; order Polyporales; family Polyporaceae; genus Trametes; species Trametes polyzona. The sequence continues at coordinate 170,389 of JABYQF010000001.1, read as the reverse complement.
CAATCGGGTCGTCCTCAGTGTCGACCTCGGACTTGACGCTTCCCCCAACACCGAAGCCATGTACGCTTCCTGCGGGAGAGTTGCCAAGAGAAAACTCGTCATCATCAGGCATGTCGATGTCCGGCTCAGAAATGGACTCGAGGCCCATGTCGTCCGAGTCGGAAGGGTATTGTGGTGGCTCATTGGCCAACGAGAAAATGCTCTTGTTTGTGCGGAAGAGCTGCACATACACAGTCAGCTGTGAGGATCAGTAGTCAGGCGAGGCAGGATGACATACCTCCGCTATCCGATCCTTGAGGTCCAGCCACTCGCCCTCGTCCTTGCAGAGGAACCCGAGCAACATGCTAGGGTCCAGCCCTGATAGCGGCATCTTCCTCACGCGGTCGCAATGGAACGTCTTCAGCTCCGCTTGCGAGTAAGCCGTTACGTAGTGGCGCTGGATGGGGTCCAGGTCCGCACCGAGCCCAAGCTCTCGCGAGTCCATCTCCGCCGAGTCGTCTGGCAACACGCTCGACGACTGCCATCGTGCATGCATGTGCGACTGCGATGACTCGGACTGCGACGTGGACGCGGACGAGGTCGAAAGCTGTTGTTGGAGCGGCGATGGAGAAAGCGTTGGCGATCGGTATGAGTACGACGAGGCCGAGGTGTTGCCGCTTGCCCGTCCCGAGAACGGCGAGGTCGACGAACGCACGTGGTGCGAGGGGCGGTAGGTCCTGTCCCTATCCCGCTCTGCGTCCGAGCCATATGCATCGGGTGAGCCCTGTCGTCCCCAAGAGTCCACGTTGCGGGGTGGCGGGCGGAGGGGCACGGCAGGGCGCGCGTGGTGCGGGTCGAGGTAGAACAGATTGTCCGCCTGCGAGCCCACGAAGTAGTACGAAGAGGAAGGTCGGCCGCCCGCGATGCCAACCGATTGGGGGAAGGTATACAGTGTCTATGATAGGGGGTGCCATGTGAGAATATTTGTGGGCATCGTAGGAGGGCTAGAAACATACCTTGATGGTATTATAATACAGGGGGTTTACACCCTCGATACCCAGGCGGATGCCGATGAGTACGAGCACGGCGCGGTCGCCCCAGTCCATGCGGCTGTGGCCGTGTCTCCGGGTGGAATACATCGCCGAGCGAGACGCCGCGTAGACGTCTGACTCGTACAACGTGCCGTCCGCAGCGACGGCAACCCCGAGACCAGCCTCGGGGAAAGCATGTACAAGCGTCCTAAACACAGTCCGTCAGCTCAGGGGGCGCGAACAGATGGATGAGTTTACTTGATAGCACCGGCAGCTGTGCTGGGTCCGAACCATTGCCCAACGTCCTTGCCGAGATCCTTGCCAACCAAGGCCATCCGGTGGACGCTGAACGGGCATAACGGAGAGGGATTGTCGAGGAACCATGTGATGATTTGTACATATGTCGCATAGTCGGCGGTATACACAGGATATGGGGGCCGCCGCCAGTCTGCGCAGAGTCAAGGAACGGTTACGAGTAAGGGGAAAGGGGGCACGCACCTCGGCCAAGATGGAGATGCACCAGCGCATTCGCGAGGAGCGATTGGCCCGTGCGCAGCATACAGCCCCATCCTGCGTCGGTCGTCCACCCTTTCTCCCCTCCTAGTGGCCAGTTCCATTTCTTCGTGGGAGGGCTACTGGGGACACCGGTGGGATTGTCGGAGAGTTCTGCGTCGAGCGCAGCTAGGGTGGTGTCGCGAATCGGAAAGAACTGAGAGCGGTAGGTGAGCCATATCCGCGAGGTGAAGTCGGCATAGAAGACAGGAGGCCAGTTCTTTGACGGGTCTTTGGACGGGCCAGCCGACGCTGGCAGAGACTGGGAAAGTGACGGATCTGGAGGCATGGAGCTTGGAGCCACAGGAGAGGAGGAAGTAGAAGAACGGAACGAGGAGGGCGACCTGCGCGAATCACTCGAGTTGCGTCGCCCTGGGCTTGCTGCAAGGTCAGGCGCGGGGGGAGGGGTGGGCTCGTACCCGGGATGCTGCACGCCTAGCAGCCAGATCGGGTCCGGACACTTATCGGGCGTCGCGTCGCTGTCGAGCAGGTAGCGCATGGCTTTGTCCAGATGCCCTTTGCCGTGCCGCGCCGCAGTGAGGAGCGCAGAACCCTTGCCTTTGGGCGAGACGGACGCGTTGAGGTGTTGCTGGGAGAGGAGAGAGGGGAGGGTGAGGTCGGTCGAGGACGAGCTGAAAGTGTGGGCAAACCACCCGGAGAGGCGGGTGGGGAGGTCGCTGATTCGTGAGTTTGATCCCGGAGAGTAATATGGTACAGACGGGTAGTTGTCCGACGCAGGACGCTCTGAGCGTGTCCGCGGTCGTGGGATGCTGACGGGCTCGACAATGACGGGGGTCTCGTCGGGCACGTCCTCGATGTCCTTCGATACGTCGCCGGGGTCGACGTCCTGAGATTGCCGACGGCTGCTGGAGTCGCGAAAGAGAGAGCCTCGGCGGCCTGGCTTCTTATGTTTTGGTGTCTCAGGCAACACAGGGCTCGAGGAGGAGGAACTGGGGGTGGGGCTGCCGGCGGGGTCGACCATGGATCTCGAGCGGTCGCGCGATTGCTTCTGGAGAAACTTGGGGAGCTTGGATCCATGGTGTGAGGTCGTCGGCGACGATGGCGAGGGCGATGTGCGCGATGATTTGCTCGACATCGTCGTCGTCGGGGGCAGAGGTGTGTATGCGCGCTTCTGGCCACACGCCTCCTTGTCTCTGCCACCGGCCACCACTTTCCGCGTCCCCTCCGCCGCTGGTCTGCCCAGTCTTTCTATGTGGTCGTCGCCAACGTGCTCTGCACGGACGAGCAGCGAATGGGGCTCAGGCGGTCGAGCGGGCGAGACTGCATGCTCCAGCGCTGCTTGCAGGCTTCTGAGGCCACCTGCTGCGGCCTTGTGCCCAGACGGAGGTAAGCATAACGTTTCATTACATCTCAGATGAACATTCATTGCCCTCGAGGAGCTCGCTGACGTCCTGTTGTTCTACGTAGGACTTCCCCGAAGTAATAAATCTGGGTGCTCTCCCTCGTTCAGTGAGAGACTGCTCGCCCCCAACGCCGCCGGGCACCCGCATTGACCGTGGACCTTGAGAATCGTGCACGGTGCGGGCACGCAGGTGTGGAAGGCTCCCAGTGGGAATCTCGACGTAAGATGACGCAGAGGGCCGCTTCGCTTCAGGTCAGTGGTTATATGCGCTTAGGACATGTGGCTTGGCTGACACGCGGTTCGTCGTGCAGAGCGTGTCCAGAACGCTCCTTCACGACGGTAGCATCTTCTCTCCTGGAATGGAGAGGTGGTATCTGTCTTCAAGCCAAGTATACGCCAGCGCCCCCTCGATTCTCCGAGTCCTACCACGCGATCCCAGAAGCAGAGATGCGATATTCGCCCACACCGGAGCAGCCATGTGGCTCAACATCGCGCATGGCGTCTATTCGTTAAGTGCCGTCACGCAACAGTACCGATTCGCAGCTGTCTTGATCCTGTCTGGTTACATATCTGGCTACCTCTAGCTTTGCCGCGCGACCTCGGAATGTGCTGCCCTTGCTATGGCGATCACTACTTTCAAGACGGCTCGGCTCTGTTGCTTGTCCTCGAGTATTGTTAGAATCCTGTATGCTTCCTAGATCTCTGTGCTATCGTCGTCGCTGCTAGTCGCGGGAAGACTTGGTACGATACTTGCGGCAGGAATCTGGATTGTTCCACAGCACGAGCCCGAGATAAATACTGGTATCGCGTTGTAGATACATGATAAACACGTCCCTGCGAAAACAATAGCATGAGCAACCTACAGTAGCGGTACGGGTACAGATCACGGCGAACAGACAAAGCAAAAGTGTGTATGTGAGAATTCCCAGTAAACGAGAGAGAATGGTTGCAGAGATAGAACCGATCAATGAACGGATGTGAGAGCGGCCTGGTATGTGATGTGTTGTATCTCCAGTGGACTAGCGTCATTGCATATACCAGCATACATCCCGGGCGACCCATCGTGCAGTCCTACGACAATCATGAGCCGCAACATGATGACGACGACGTACTCGTTCGCCGGGGTCCATCCACGGACGAGAGATGTATACTCATGCTCTGATCCGCATCATGGACGTACATCGTCCGCGCCTCCAGCGCCTCCTCGTACTCTTGCCGCGTCACAACACGGCGCGCGATATACTCGAACACCTCCTTCACGCCCTCGCCCGTCTTCGCGGAGGTGAAGAATAGTTTCGGGTAGCGTTCCAGAGGCGGAGGGGGTGAGTACGAGTTGCCTGGCGGGGACCCCGACTCAGGCGTCGTCGCAGTCGTTGTGGCAACTTCGGCCTGACCGCGTATGAAGAGACTGGGCGTGATTGTGGGCGCGGAGGACATGGACGACGCGGAGGGCATGCGTCTGGGCGAGCGGATGGGAGAGTCACGTGAGGGCGAACGGGAGGCGGGCGCGGAGAGCGCAGTGAAAGCGGGGGAAGAGAGGGCGGACTCGAAGGTGTCGAAGAGGGAGGATGAAGGAGTGTGGTAGATTGTGTGTGTCGTGTTCATCGTCCCGGCCGTGCTGCCTCCGCGGAAGAGGGTTGAGCGACTACGGGAACGCGACGCATGGGAGGCACGACCGCGTAGGACATGGGAGTGAATGTCGATGGAATCAGTTCGAGGTACGTCGGGATGTTCTGGAGGAGGAGAGGGAGGCAGGTCTTCGTCGTCGAACGGACAATCGTCTTGTGGGGGTGCAAGACGGACTGTCGGGGAGGGAGGTGTAGCCGGGCGAGGCACAAGCCGATGCACGAAGTCGATCGCCTCCGACTCTGAGACGGCTGAGCTTTCGTTTCCCGCTGCCTGTGCAATGTCGATCTTGTTGCCCACTACCACGCAGCAGAAGTCGTCCACGGCCTCATCGGGGACGGGTGCCTTGTCCCGGAAGTCGGCCCACCACTTTGTCAGAGCGTCCAACGTTTGTGGTTGATTGACGTCGAACATGAGAATAACCGCATCCGCTCCGCGGAAGAACGCTGAAGAGAGGGCGGAGAAACGTTCCTGACCCGCAGTGTCCTGCATTTACATTCCGACATTCGTGTGAGCTCGTGTAGGGTGTACGGCTGCAATGTCACGCACCCATATCTGAAGCGTAACCAACTCCTCCGGAGTGCTATGGTGCGGTAGCGTTTTGGTTATGAAGTCTGCGCCGATTGTTGCCCTGTAGCCCGTCGTGAAGCGGCCCGAGATGTACTAGCCAAGACGTCGGTTAGCGGCGTCATACGAGCAGAGTGCAGACTCTTTTGACGGACCTGGTTGCGGATGCTGGACTTGCCAACGCCGGAGGCCCCGATCACGACGAGCTTAACCGTACGCATCCCCAGGGAGTTGAGCAGAGCTCATGAGCAATAGCACAGAGTATAAAGCGGAGGTTGTCGTCGAGGTGAGAGTGAATTCCCGAGCTTGGTTCCCCGCCCAAGCGCGACGGTCCGGGTATATCTCCGCCGAGATAAGTTCTGTGATCTCAACCCAATGCAAGTAGATAGACCTGCCTTGAAGTACTTACCAGTGACTTACTGGACTACTACAAAGTACAAAGTAAGTAGCATGCGTTATTCGTGGGAATGACGCTATCAACAACTGCTCAATCGCTTTCAGTACTTAGGTGGTAGAACTATACCTCCTTCAAGCACCTACTTGTGGAAGTTACAACAACGTAAGTACGTCGTTGGTGGATACTGTCCTTCTACATCACGATGTTTCTCATCGTACGTGCGCCTTCATACTGCATGCACACTTCCGAAGGCGAGAGGAGAACAATGCATGTTGGTTCATTTTTCTTTGAGAGAGCTTCTTCCGTAGGGCTGCGTCGCCGCTTGCAGATAACTACTACACCACCCCGGGCTCGAACATATGCATGTGAAAAGCCCCGGTAGCAACTTCGCAGTGCTTGGCCTGTGAAGCTGCCGGTCCTGCCAACTACTCATACCGGTGTGTACTGTTCTGACTTGATTCAACCCAGGTTCGATCCGACCACCACGTCCCGCAGAGCGATACTGTGGGGAACCAGCACATACTGCCGACCGTTGAGCCGACACGACGAATACAATGACGGACGCTGACGCATACAAGCACCTCTCGGGCACTTTCGTCAAAGTATCTGCGCCAACCCCTTATGTGGCCCATGTTGAACTCTCGCGGTGAGCACCACGTACTTGACGGGGTCATTGTACGAGCTTTAAATGTTCGCTGACACTTGCAATAGGAAGCCAGTGAACGCTTTCCACGAACCGTAAGTTATGATGCGTTATGAACAAACTTGGAGGTGCGGACTGAGTTTGACCTCCCGGCCCGACCCCTTCGATCCCCGGTTCGAGCCGAGGAGGTCAGTCCAGGGTTCGGGGTCAACACAGGTCCCCCGCAGTGTGCGGATTGTCTACGAATGAGCAGGTCAACGAGAAGCATGTTCTCATCGCCACCGTTGATAGGTTCTGGACGGAACTCGGGCAGGTCTTCGACAAGATCAGCAAAGAGCCCTCGGTGCGCGCTGTAGTCCTGACCTCTGCTCTGCCCAAATATTTCTCCGCCGGAATCGATTGTAAGCCCACACATGCAACTGTGACCTCCTGATCTCATTCCCCGGGCTGCAGTTGCCGCGCTCTCGTTGCCCAACAACGGCAGCGACCCGGCCCGCAGTGCGTTCGAGCTCCGTGAGCACATCCTCGGCTTCCAGGACTGCATATCCGCGCTCGAGCGCTGCCCGTACCCGGTCATCGTAGCGGTGCACGGTATCGCGTTCGGGCTCTCCGTTGACATCGTCTCCGCATGCGATGTGCGCTATGCCGCCTCCAACGCTACCTTCGCCGTCAAGGTGGGAATCCTCCGGTGCTACTGTCACATACGCTCCTGACCCCGGTCATTGTGACAGGAAGTGGACGTCGGCCTTGCAGCGGACATCGGGACGCTCGCGCGTCTGCCGAAACTTGTTGGGAACCATAGCCTGATGCACGAGCTCGCGTACACGGGACGTAACTTTTCCGCTGCGGAGGCGGAGAAGCTCGGCCTCGTCTCGCGCGTCGTCGAGGGAGGCCGGGACGAGGTGGTCGCGTCGGCCCTCGAACTCGCGAAACTCATCGCCGAGAAGTCTCCGGTCGCGGTGGTAGGGACGAAGCACCTCCTGTTGCACGCTCGGGACCATACGTACGTGCTCTTCGGGCGTCCGCTCCGGCGCTTGCTCACGTTACCCCCTCCGGTAGCGTTCGGGAGAACTTGGAATACACCGCGACATGGAACAGCGCGATGCTGCAGACGCAGGTATGTGCAAACAAGCGGGCCATAGTGGTCCCTGTGTGCTGACTGTACTCGCGCTTGTAGGACCTCGTGGACGCCGTCAAGGCCGCTCAGAAGAAGCAGAAGCCGGCGTTCACACCTTTGGGTTCGAAGCTCTAAGCCGCTCCGACCCGAACTCGTATGGGTGCTTCCCCCTTTCTTGTATCATGTACAGTAGGTTAGGCGCGCTGCTTGGGATGGAGGATTTGTTGCGTCGTTTTCTCTCGCGGGTCTGACTAACGTGCAAGTCATCTGGTCGAAGCTACCCATTCATGCCATAGAGACTTCTGCTTTCCAACGTATCGCTGATAAGCTGACTTCCTGGCCCCGCGACGTGCCCTGATTATCCCCGACCCACAGACCGGCTTTCCCCGCGCTTCAGGCGAAGCGATCTCACGAGAAGCTCCCTATCGCGACGCCTCGGTCCAGTGTGAACATTGCCGGTGCTTCTTCAGCGATTCTGGAAGCCAAACCTCCCGACGCGGGCTATGATGGTCCCTGTGTGCTGAACTTATAGTGCCTCGGTGGAGCACGTTCTCAGCAGTCCGCTCTGGGGTCTCATATCGCCTCCTGCTGATTTTATTCTCACATTGTGCGAGATGTCGGATCAGGCGACGGAAGTCAAGACCATCATGGTCGTCGGCCTTGGAATGGTCGGAATTGGTGAGTACTCCCGTATCAAATTCGGCAGGTTCTGTACGGAGTCTCACCTATACACAGCCTTCATCGAAAAACTCCTAGACTTGGACAGCCGGCGACAGTACAAGATTGTGACCTGCGGCGAAGAAGCCCACTGTAAGTTCTGTATCTACACGCACTATGCTTTAGCTGACCGTGTACATGATCCAGTGGCATACAACCGTGTCGCTCTGACAGAGTTCTTCCAGCACCGGAACATCGAGAAGTTGTACCTCAATCCCCGTGAGTGCGCAGTTCCATGTTCACGCTCAATCCATAGTAGTCATACTATCCGCTGGTAGCGGACTGGTATGCCAAGCAGGACCCGGAGCGGTTTTCCTTCCACATCGGAGAGACCGTCGCGTCGCTCGACCCCGCTGCTCATCTTGTGAAGACGGACAAGGGTCGTATCATTCCGTATGACCACTGCGTCCTCGCGACGGGTTCGGAGGCAGCGTTGCCCAGCTACGCTGATCTGTCCGCCCCTGGTGCATTCGTCTATCGTAACATCTCCGACATCAATAAGCTGCTTGAGTATGCGGAGAAGGAGGAGATGAAGGATTGTTCGGTTCGTGCATGACGTCTTTTGCCCTTCGAGATGTTAAGTAGCTAACCATCTTCCCGCGTAGGCTGTGGTCCTTGGAGGTGGTCTGCTTGGCCTCGAGGCCGCAAAGGCTGTCTATGACTTGCCTACGATCAAGAAGGTCACGATCATACATAGGCAGGCTTATCCCCTCTCACGCCAACTTGACGCGCACGGCGGCGAGATTGTGCTACGCCGCATCGAAGCTATGGGCGTGACGTTCCTCGGACGAACGTCGGTGCAGAAAGTGATCACAAACGACAAGGGCATCATCTCCGGGCTGGAGTTGGACGACGGCTCTACGCTGAGCTGCGACATTGTCGTCTTCGCCATCGGGATTACGCCTCGAGACGACCTTGCGCGGACGGCTGGTCTCGCGTGTGCGCCGCGCGGCGGGATAGTCGTCGACGACCACTTGCAGACGAGCACTCAGGACGTGTATGCAATCGGAGAGTGTGCGAGCTGGAAGAGCAATACCTACGGGCTCATCGCTCCAGGCATCGAGATGGCGGACATCCTGTCCTTCAACTTCACCCAGGGACAAACCGAGGTGGGGGCTTTCAAGTTACGCCAGATGGTGAGCACTTTTGCCTGCTTCGGGTCCGGTTGTGCGCTTTCGTAATTGACGTACCTGCAGAATAACCCGGACCTGTCTACCAAACTGAAGCTGATGGGCGTGGACGTTCGTACCCGCTCACCACTTTTTTCTATATCCACCGTCATTGACCGTTATGCCCTTGTCCTCTATGTAGGTAGCATCCTTCGGCGACTACTTTGCGGAGCAGCGGATAAGGACGATCGTTCCAAAGCCTGCCAACACCGGTGTAGCGCAGGAGTCGGTAACGGGCACGGAAAGCAAGCCGCACGACGCGTCGATGCCCAAGAAGCGCCATGGAGCTTCAGCCGCTGCCGACGGACCCGTGGAGGCCCTCACGTATCGAGATCCTTTCGCAGGAGTCTATAAGAAGTATAGTATCAGCCATGCTTTCTTTCGAGCGATAGACACATGTGGCTGATTGCTCCGTGCGCGTCGCACAGATACATCTTCAGCGCCGATGGCAAGTACTTGCTGGGAGGGATGATGGTGGGAGACACGTCCGACTATGTCAAGCTAGTCGCCCTTGTGAAGAAGAAGGTCTATCCCTCTTTCTGCACGGCGTTGTGAACCATGTGCTGACCGACAACCTATCCTGCCATCACACCCCAATCCTGTAGAAGCCCCTCGACGCGGTGCCGTCGCAATTCATCGTCGGCTCGCGTGCGGGTCAAGATGAATCTGGGGCAGACCTCGACGACGACGCGCAGATCTGCAGCTGTCATGTACGCCGAGATTCATGGGCTTGATCCGCATACTGTGTTCTTCGCTGACAAATGCGCAATACAGAACGTGTCGAAGGGGCGTATCGTACAATGCATCAAGGATGGCGCGCAGGGTGTAGCCGACGTCAAGACCAAGACTAAGGCCGGATCGGGGTGCGGAGGATGTGCGCGTTCTCCTCATCGTCGGGTCGTGTCAATCCTCGCTGACGCTGTGGTGTTTCACAGGCGTGCCGCTGCTGACGAACATTGTGAAGGTGCGTCGCGGCGCTCAATCGGACGTATTACGCAGAGATCCGCAAGGCCGATGTTGTTCTCCGTAGGCCGAGCTGCAGAAAGCGGGCGTCGCTGTCAGCAACAACCTGTGCCCTCATTTCGCGATGTCACGGGCGGATCTGTTCAACGTGGTCAGGTGGGGCACGCTTGCCGTCTTGCCGCTGTTGAGAGCTCACACTATGCTCTTCCAGGATCAAGAAGCTGAAGACAATGACAGCCATCATGGAGGCTGTGGGAACGAATCCCAAAGCGTTAGGGTGCGAGACCTGCAAGCCTGCCGTCGGCAGCATATTGTCCTCGTTATGGAATGAGCACATCATGGATCCTGCCCACCATGCGTGAGTTCGATATATGCACCAATGCTTGTTCGGCTCATCTGCTAACGCAATCTGGTGGATAGAAACCAGGACACGAACGATCGGTAATCTTGACCATACGGGTTGGGTCATGCATCAAACTAATTGTCCGATTGTTCATGCCCTGGGTATCTCGCCAACATCCAACGCAATGGTGAGCGGCCTCGCAAGCTCCCTTACTCGTCCGTACTAAAATCTCCCTCATTCAGGGACTTTCTCCGTCGTACCGCGTGTGCCCGCAGGAGAGGTACGAGCGTGGAATGCACCGATCCCTAGATCGTGTTCTGAGGCTACATCCCTTAGATCACGCCCGACAAGCTCGTCGTTCTGGGACAAGTGGCGAAGAAGTGTGAGTAGCTTCTCATCGAGCTCAAACAGTACATTATCGACACTTCCCATACAGACGGACTATATACGAAGATAACTGGCGGACAGCGTGTGGACCTGTTCGGAGCCGAGAAGGGAGACCTGCCTTCCATCTGGAAGGAACTTGTCGATGCCGGGTTCGAGAGCGGACACGCTTACGGTCGGTGTCAAGTCAAGAACGAATCATATTGAGACTCACAATGCCCCATTCATACAGGAAAGGCGCTACGGACAGTCAAATCTTGCGTAGGTTCGTCATGGTGCCGATACGGAATCGGCGACTCTGTCGGAAGTAAGAACTTGGAACCCAATGAGATACGCAGTCACTCATGGCATCTCCGCATAGTGGCCGTGCAGCTGGAGGAGCGCTACAAGGGCATCCGATCACCTCACAAGTTCAAGGGCGGTGTTAGCGGATGCGTACGCGAATGCGCGGAAGCCCAGGGCAAGGACTTTGGCCTCATCGCAACAGACAAGGGCTGGAACAGTGAGTGCCTCAGCTTATGCTCAGCTTTCTTCATGCGTCCTTAAGTAGCTTCCAAGTCTACGTCTGTGGAAACGGCGGTATGTTTCCTTGGCTGCTGCATGCACAAAAACTGACCTTATGCGATGTAGGAGCGAACCCGAGGCACGCGACCTTGCTCGCGAAAGACGTACCTCCTTCTAGGGTGCTTCGAATCCTAGATCGGTTCATCATGTACTACATCCGAACAGCTGATAAGCTGATGCGTACTGCGCGCTGGCTGGAGTCGATGGAGGGCGGCATCGAGGTAGACACAATTCCTAACATAGGGACGCCCGCTAAACAGGACTACACGCAGAAACTGCGCAAGGTCGTACTAGACGACGAACTTGGTATTTGTGCGGATCTCGAGCGCGAGATGGACGAACTCGTTGGCACCTATTTCGACGAGTGGAAGGCAGTGGTAACCGACCAAGAACGGCAACGCAAGTTCCGGCAGTTCGTCAATACGGTATGGCTTGCTTTCGTTCTCACGAATTATACTAACCTCGGGCGCCCGGTCAGGACGAGCGAGTGCCGCAGACGGAGAAGATCGTCGAGAGAGGACAAACTCGCCCTGCGGACTGGAGCAAGGGCACTACACCGCTCGTCTTGCGAGAGACGGACATTCCTTCATCCAAGGACCAGTGGAAATGGAGAAAGGTAGCGACTGTTCATGACCTCACACCGACCGATAGCGGCACGACGTGAGTGCCGATCACGCGAGAATGTCTCCCCCACCGTGCTAATCATCAGAACACAGGTCCGCGGCGGTTAAGTACGGCGACTCTCAGATTGCCATCTTCCACGTACCCGGGCGCGGTTACTTTGCAACGCAGCAGGTGCGGCTTAGGAATGACTGCATCGCGCGATGTCTATGTATCTGACCACTTCTTCAGATGTGCCCTCACAGGCGCGCATTCGTGCTCGACCACGGCATCATCGGTGACGACCCGAAGACAGGATCTCTCTACGTGTCTTGTCCGTGACATGCACCATGTGTTGCACGCATAACCCGCTGATGTACACTGCAGGCCCCATGCACAAACGCAACTTCGACCTCACGTCGGGCGCATGCTTGAACGACGAGTCCTACGGCATCGTACCCTTCCAAGTCAAAACGGACGGAGACGACCTCCTCCTCCTCCTTCCCGATGAAGGCGAGCTCGACGCTGTCATCGGCACCTCCAAGTGGATGGTTCGCCAGGCACAAGCGGAGGTGTTCGACAAGGCCTCCGCGGACGCTTCCATCGAAGTTGTCGGCCCTTCGGACTCCTTGTTGGCTGACGGCTCCGACGCCAAGACGTGTAACGGTACTTCCTGCGGAGGCAGCAAGCTCGACTGGTGATGAGTATTCGCACGACTAGCGTACACTGAATGAGGCTCTTATCGTTTCGGTTGGACCGTCACAAATCCACCTGTTTCCCCTTTCCCCCACCGATGCCGTTCTCTACCTTCTGTAGTATCCATCCTGCAACGATTGTAACTTCCATGAGCGTTTGTAACTGCTTTTCGGCATCGAGTGTTTATCTGCGTGGCCCCAGCATATAAGCTCTACCAGAGTGACCCGTACAACCTGACCCAACGTAATCGCCAGCCGCGATACTCTGTATTTTGCTCTGGCGGAGTACCTTTGCAACTGAAACGATGCCTCGAACGGCGTCTGTCTGGTTGCTACTTGTGGCCGTGCAACCGACTGTCTAGTGTGAGCGGCGGCGGCGGCTAGCCTAGGCCAATACAGTACCTCGTCGGCGTTGCAGGTGCATCATCAGGGGAACTGGCTGGTGGTAAGTGAAGGATGGGTATAATACGATTGTGTAAACTAGCCAGGGGTGCCGCAGGACCCATCCACATGTGCTCCAAGAACCCCGGATGTACTACGATATTACAACGGCGCGATAGGGATGAATAATTCAACGCTCAACTCCTCCGCCCTCCCCTCCCTCGTTCTCGCCCCCACCTACAACTACTAAATGTACCTAACGTGACTGTTCATGGCGAATCGTCGATGAAGATGCGGTCCACGCCCTTCCAGTTGTCGTCCACGCCCGCCTGCTTCGCCTTCGTGACCTTCTCGCGCTCGAGCCAGTACTCGAGCTGGTCGTCGACCATCGCCGGCATCCACACCCGCTCCCTCGTGTCCGGCTCCGTCGTCGGCGAAAACCAGCGCGGCTTATGCGGGGGCGCGCGGCCCTCCTCACGTGCGCGCCGTGTCGCACGTTGGAACTCCTCCTGCTTGTTCTTGAGCTCGTTCGCGCGCTCGTACTTGCCGAGTTCGAATGCGCGTTGGTCTGGACGCAGCCGGCAGTCTGTGGGGCACAGGAAGGGCTTGAGAGTGTCCTCTGGACAGTCGTTCAGCGTGATCGCGAACGGCGTGAGGTTGAACGGCGCAGGGGGCTTGACGGAGTTGCGCCAGAGCAGGATGTACTCGTTTGATGCGGACGGGGAACTGGGGCTCATCGGAACATCGGGGTGTAGCTGGCCTACGCCAGTGCCGACCTGGCGAGCGACGAGCTGGCTGTTCCAGCGTCCGGCGATTTCGTACGTGACGTTTCCTTTCGCGTCCTGGACGTAGCCGGAGATCTCGTACGCATCCTTGCCACGCCAACCGCGGGGCTTGAAGGTGAGTACACACTGATCTCCCGTCCGGTGGTTCGTAACCTGGATAGCGAGAAGGATCAACACCGAATGCCACAATGAAATGAGCATATGCTACCCACAATCATATCTCCGTAGTGATCAATCGTTGGCGACCCAAGGATGAAACCGGAGATGTTCGTCGTGACCTTCTTCCAACTGTAGTGTTCCACAACCCGGCCCTTTGCATGCGGCCCCTTCGCCTTGGGGTAATGTGGCGCCCTCTCCTCCGGGAGAAGCAGCTCGGCGTGTGCCACACCAGTAGGCCGGATCTCGAACGACTTGCCCATGAACTTGTTCTGGGCGTCAACCTCGCCGTAGTAGCGCCAGTGCGGAGACTCTGCCCAACACGCGGAGATTGGCGGGTGGTGGCTGACCTGCTCCGACACGTAGCGGTACTCCTTGTCGAACCGCACGTACTCGAACGTCTCGCTCTGAGTGGGCGTCAATATCTACCGGAGGCAATGCGATGAAGAGTCACATACGAGCATGGGGTTGAAGGGCTTTGCGATGCGGCCGATGGTGGACGAGTAGTTGGACATGGCGAAGGCAGCAACGAACGCGATTCGCCGATGAGGGTCATTCTCCGCATATGCTGCATCCACTGGAGGCACGTCAGTCACGTCTTCCTGATGTAGGGGGGCAAGGAACACGCACAACACTCAGAGAACTCCATATCCTCCGCCTATGAACACAGGTCAGCACACACGTACATGAGCCGTGGCGAATACCACGCACCATCCGCTGCAACATGCTCGTCGGCTCGTTGAAGAACACCGGGAACGAGATCTTCGTCAGATCCTTCCCAATGCTATTCTTCAACACCGCCCAGAGACTCATCGGCGGCCTGTCGTCGCTCGAGATCGCGAGCCTGTCGCGCAGCTTCAAGTAGCCCTTGTACACCTCCCGGCTGATGTAGAACTCCGTCCCACCGGGGTGCATGAGCGACTGCGTGATGACGAGGTTCGGGAGCGTGTTCGACTCGATCGCGTCGAAGAACTCGTCCTCCTCGTCTGTAAACGCCTCGTCGTCGTCCGCTGCGAGCAGCGCGCCCGGGCTCTTGATCAGCCCGAATGAGCGCCCGGTCATGGAGTGCGAGGGCGAAGGCACGCTGGGGCGCTGGGGCGGCGAGCGTTGTGCCGTTGCGGCGGTGGGTGTGGTCGCATCGGTGGGGGAGCCCGGCTCGGGGAGACGAGCGGCGGCAGCGGCAGCTGCTGCTGGGGCAATAATCTCCTCTACTTGCTGCGCGACGGGCGAGGATAGCGTGGGCGAAGCCACAATCATCGACGTCCGTCGTCGGACGGTGTCGCCGCCTGCACTCGCGCTGGGGGCACGGCTTCGCCGACGGAAACGGCTGCGAAGCTCCTGCTCGAGTCTGTCGCCCTCGCGGACGACAGCCTGGAGGCTTTCCTCCCAGATGTTCTGGCGCTCGCGCTCGCGTTCAAGCTTGGCCTTGTACCACTCCTCGCGGTCCTTGACCATGTGCACGTACTCGGTGAGCATGCCCGATACAGAATGGAACGTCTCCTCGATCGCCTTGTTGAGCTCTGCGGCGCGAGGGGATCCAGGGACCTGTTGAGGGAGGCTAGAGAGCAATTGGGAGGTGAGGTCAACTTGGGCGAGGAGGGCGTTCCCTTGCAGCTCGAAGGCGTTGGCATGGGGAGGCACCTGCTGCGTCGAGCCAGTGTCCGAGGAGTCCTCGTTCTCGTCCTCATGATCCTCGACGGTATCACCGCCCTCCTTCCGGTCGCTCACCTCTCCTCCATCGTCTCCATCTTCAGCATGAGAGCTCGGCGCAGAGTGCAGCAGGCTCGCCGACGGGCGGTCCTTCTTCTTCGGGAAGTGCGAGGCTCCCCCGATGGAGGATGCGGGCTTGAGGCTTGTAGCTTCGCTCTCCCCGCTGTTACGTTCGGCCTGATCACCCTCGCGTTTGGAGATTTCTATGCTCCTTTGGATCGCGGTGATCCAGCGTGTAGCCTCGACCGGGTGGTTTGCCTTGAGGTACCACTTCTGCACGGAGGAGTGTCCGCGGGAAGGCGTCGAATGCACCTCGAAGCGCAGGCCGGCGGTACCGTTGGGAACCGTGAGCACAGCGTTCTTCATCGCGATGGAGCCGCGTGAGGCGACAGTTTCGTCATCCTGGTGCCGGTAGTCTGATAGGGAATGAGTATCGCGTCTACCAAAGAGGAGCAAAGGAACATACAAGACAGCACGCCGTTGTGCAAGACGAACCACCGGGTGTTGTACCCCTTTGCGACGTTCGTGTACTTGTTGAGATAACCCCTCAACTCAGGCGGATCTGCCGACGGCTCAGAGATGAGCGAGTTGTCCTGGTTCGTGACTAACGCAGGGAAGCAGCGGTCAACGTCAGACAAATAGCGGACAGTTGATGCAATCGATGACGCATACATTGTCGTAAGAACGCGCGCACGCGGTCGTCCTTCCCTGCGCTGTCATACACCGCACGGCCTCGCCGGTCTCGCACAAAAATGTCGGCGCCGGCCCGCACGGCGAGTTCGATCAGACGCAGGTCCTTGCGCCGCGCGGCCTCGTGCAAGAGCGTGCGCCCGGAGGCGTCATCCAGATAAGAGAGATTGACCAGGCGTATGCGCGGGGACGAGAGCAGCTTGACGAGTGCCTCCGGGGGAGACGCGGAGGGCGGCGAGAGGATGTACGTCCGCAGGAGCGATCGGTAGGATGCGGTCAAGAACGCCCTGGAGTCTAAAGGTTGAAGTCTGTGAGATGGGCAGCGCGATAGCGACGGGAGATGAGCTCGGAACTTACCGCGTATAGCGCGGATGGTCTCCTTCCCCCTAGCCACCTCTAGGGCCGTCTTGCCGTTGGCGTCGCGGAGGCTGTCGTCAATGCCCTCTTGGTCGAGCAGGAGGTTGACGACATCCGTGCGGGACAGGGACGCAGCGAGGTGAAGCGCAGTCGTTCCAGATCCTGGGGGGTACACAGCGTTGGGGGAAATTGATCGGTGGGATAACAGTAAAGATATTGTATCGCCTGACAGAACAATGAGACGGATAGCCAAGCGTGTGGGGGGATTCAGCACTCACATGAAGCACACCGGATTGCGAGATGAAGAGCCGCAGCGCCTATGTCTACGTCACTGTCGGAAGAAGCCCGTCTATCCTTTGTGATGTCCGCCAAGAAGGGGTGAATCCGGGCAGGGTCCCCTGCACGCGATTGCTAGTCAGTCGATGTCCGTCAAGGGCTCATACTTGACTTACCGCTGCGTAAGGCGGAGAGTAGTCTGACTTGATACAAGGAATCTAAGAGACCGCCGCCTGCCAAATCCAGCCAACACTGCGTCAGTCGCGATGCATGAAAACGGCGCCAACAGCCCAAAAGACCGAGCAAAATTGTTCATGAGCATCTCCTGAACAGCCGGGCCGATAGTTTATGTCGGAGATATACACGCCCGGACCTGGTAAGGAGTAGTTCAGAAATTCCCTTTCGTGGACTCGCACTAGCAGCGTCCAGGCGGAGTATCACTATGACCATCTTTGGCAAGAATGTACCAGCAATGTCGACGTCCGTCTTTTATTGCGTATGGCGCTCTTGCCCGCACGTACAGGGCAAGGTCCGCGTCAGGAAATTGCGTTTCATGACCATTTCAGCAGATGCAGGGGCAGCTGAGTGCGCTGGAAAAATGACAGAACAAGGCACTGGTCTCCGGCCTTCATCACTGGTGAGAAAGAGGCGCCTCGCAAATACTAACGGTCCGCGCTACCTCGCGGAACGTCCGGCCTGCCTCGGACAGAGCTGCCCAAGGTGAAACGCTAGACCGCGACGTAGACATTACAATCGGCAAGCGTGTGCGTTGGGCCGTCTGCGCGAGTGTGGTCTCTCGAATCGAGCGGAGCAAAGTGCAGACTCCTTCCTCTGCCGCTAATAGCGGATCGAACAGGGCAGCCGCAGCTAGGACAGGTCGCAACCGGGTGAGGTGAGGTTTCCTGTCTAACATCCACCCGATATACGCCCTGACCAGACTTAGCGTGCTCCCTATTACTTCGTCGACATAATAGGTGGAATGGAATAGCAGCCTGAGCATCGGGGACGGTTCTGCGACTTGCTCCAGACTCTCCGCGACATTCACGTGTCGCGTTATGGTGCCATGGGCCATAAGCTGATACTTGCACAGTATATGAGGGGGGAAACCCATTCCTCGCCAGCGGACCATGGCGAGGTGGTGTGTGACTGCCCATTCCCACCATGTCCAAGCAGATGCAAGGGCCTATGCCTCCCCGAATGCGTTCTCAATCACATTGAAAATATTCGCGATAACGCGCGTGCAAAAAGGGAGTATGGCGTGCATAGATTGCACCGGACGCGGAGGACTGAGACCTGGGCAGGGCCAACTCGCGCGCCACAGACCGAACTCACTATGTCCGCGATCCTGCCACGACCTCCGACGTCCATATGCGTCCCACACAAGCCACAACCCCTTGTTCTGATCGCGCATCCCAGTCCTTGCATTTGCGGGATAGCTCTGCATGACACGAATTGCTCACCTTGAGAGATGTTGGGCGCAGCGGATGAAGATGAGGGACTCGATCCCAGAGACGCCATAGCCGTATTCTCCCAGAGTAGTGATGGGCTCAGGTCATCCAGCTATAGCAGGACGAGCGCGCTGTAGTCTAGCCAGTCGAGCAATTCCAGAAAAGGGTGCAAGAGGAGGAGAGAGCAACGGCGGAGGAGCGCTGAGCACTGCGAATCCGTCTCGCACTCGAAGCGCGCCGTGGAACCCGGGCACGGCTTCAGACTCCGCTCGGATATAGTTATCCCAGTTCGTGATCCGATTGTACTGAAAAAAAGCTCATAGGAACTCCGACATTCGCCGTTTCAAATCCAGTGATTCCCGTTTAGTGCTCTATAGATAAGTGCAACACCGAGTGCCGCCACCGTGAACGCGTGTTCTTGACATCATCCGTACCTCTGCTATGGCGGCGGTCTGGACCCCTCTTGAGTGCACATGTCGCCTTTTATCGTGAACATCTGTTCAGGAAATTCGTGACCGATTTATGGCCGATTTGTCCTTGGCGGTATTCCGACATTCCGACAACCCAACGAGGCGCGCGCAACTTCTGATTTTGCTAATGCTTGTTGCTGACCCCTGTCCTCTATTCCAGGCAAAGATGAATGTTCGCTCGTGGAAACATTTGTTGGAGCACTCCACATCGTCTGTCTAGTACCGCCTGAGCTATCACCATACAGCACTTTCTGCACGCTGCAGTGAGTGTTCGAGCTTGCTGTCGGCGAATTACAGAGACCCTCATGCGCTCTGCCACTATGCCCAGCTCCAATACCCCCTAAAGTGAAACGAATGCCCTGAGCACCCGGCGATCGCTAGCCTCGAGGGCTTCATCTCTGGATGAGTACCAAAAGCGGTAACATTCTGATGCCAGCCAGCCCAGCCAATGGCAGGGCAGCGGAAGCAATTTCGACCCATCATGGACCGTGGAAGATGGCGAAGAAGACGGCGAGTTGTGCATCATGCAAGTAAGTAAGTATAGCCGACCGCTCGACGCCCTCCGCCCGTCCCCTGACCTTCGCGGGTTCGTTGCGAGAAATCAGTTACGTCGAGGGCCATACGGACCGCAGGAACAACGTCCTCCAGCTGTCAGCCCCACGAGCATCCGGATTGGACGCCGCGCCAAATAGAGCTAGATCCAAGCCGGCGAGGAAGAGGGTGCGCTAAGATATGTCCCCCGGTTCAATCGTCGCTGAGACCGTCCTGATTTCTAGACATGCCCCATTTACGCCCCCTTCCCCTGCGGCCGTCCACTAGGCGTCCACCACCATTCATTAGTCCGTCAGAGTACTCGCCCCTCGCCGTCTACCCCGGATCGCATGCCCTTCGATGGACAGCAGAACCGGGCGTATTGTCGTCAGCGGCGCTCACTGAGCCCCAGACCCTCTGATCAGCCCGCCAGCACCCCGGCGTTTATCCTTAGGTGGCTGGTTCCCGTTTGGGCGCGATGCGATCTGCGCTAAGAGCTGCTAGTTCCCCGTGTCGCTCACGAAACGAACAGCGCAGGCACAACCGTCGCGGCATCAAATGACTTTTTACAAACGGATGGAGCTTGTCGCCGCGCAGTGCAGCGGTGGTCTCGCTGCGCGTCCCTGGTTGCCCTCGGGTCGACAACCTTGTTCAAGCTGGCGATGGCGTATTGGTCGGCGTATACCTCCCCAAGGGTGTCTCTTTATCCCGTTTGGGTACCGTGCCCTGCTGCTGTGCGGGTGCGTTAGGGCTCGCGGACTTCGGCTGCCCCGCCCGCCTGGGCATAAGCCCGCGCTACCTTGCGCTTGCACTCGCGGCCTTCTCGGGACCGCGACCCCCCTGCCGATTCGAGCGGTGCAATATACCCCGCTCCGGCAGTCTCTTGACACTGCACGAAAACGATGCACCGCACGGAGGCATTCTGAACTCCGCTGAGACCGCCGTTTGCCGTCTCGGACTGCGCGCCTCCCGAGTCCCGCGCGCGCTCTATCTCGATCGCCCCCGATCTGCCTGGTGGGCACCCACAACCCGGGTCTATTCGAAGCAGTGACGGCATAGACTCGATGTCTTCTAGGCCGAGCCATGGCTTCCCAGGGCTGAGCGCGCGCGCTCTGGTGTTGTTCCCTGCATGGTTGGCAGGAACCGTCCACCCTCGGCCTAATCCTTCTTTGTCCACTTGCGGATCCTGCGTGCTTCTAATACAAGGCCGACATCCTGCATCCCTCTCCGCTCCTCCACACCTCCCTCCATCCGGACTCCACCCCCATCCACATCCTTCTCGATCCATCCAATCCAGGGCGTGCGCTTTGCCAGTGAGCCCCCTGCCTTCGTTGACTCGAGCACTATGTCCCGCTCCCTCCCCTCCTCCGCCGCACCCAAGGCGGACATCCTCCGCGGATGGATCAAGACCACCAAAGACGCCATCCTCGTCTTCGAGGCGACCCGTGCAGGCATCGTGCCCCGGGTAACGCGCCGCTTCCACGACCTAGAGAAGCGCAGCATCATCCAAAGCGGTGCTATCCTCGTCTTCACCGAGGAGGAGAGCGGTATCAAACGTTGGACCGATCCCTACCTCTGGTCCGCATCGCGCATGCAAGGCAACTTTCTGGTACGCTTCAGCATTCATTGAGGAGTATTTTGAGCCGGACTAACCGCTATTGCCGTCTGCAGATGTACCGGGAACGTGAGGACGAGTATGCGCCTGAGGCTGCCTCGCCATACCAGTGCTCCGCTGCCCCCTCCTCGGACGACATGCCCGAGCGACAGGTCGACGCCGATCTCGAGCACTACATCCTCGGCAGCTGGAACAAGGGCAAGGGCCTGAAGAAAAACGGCCTCATGAAGAAGGTCGGTACTTTTTTGCCCGTCGGCCCCGGGAATGTTTCGCCTCCGTGCTGACACCGGTGCCTAGACGATCTCCATGTCCATCGAAGGGACAACCTACCATCTCGTGTCTTACTACTACCCCTCGGACGTCCGCTCTGGTCTGCTGCAGACTCCGTCGTCGATGCCGGCGCTGGCGTGTCTGGACATCAGCCCGGTGATCCTGAAGAGCCTGTCCCAGTTCCGCCAACCTCCGGTCCTGGGCAAGGCCAAGCGCGGCCGGCCATCCCGGAGGTGAGCTGTTCTTCGTGTGCCTTGCTCGCAAAAAATGCTCAATGCCACATCCAGTAACAGTGTGAAGGGACCGTCGAAAGAGTCTCGCCCCACAGGGCTGGTGCTGGACACCCGCTCCGCACCGTACCCCGCCCCCTCCTCGTCCCGCTCCACGTACCCTTCGCCCCGCAGCGCACTCCTTCCCCAAGAGCACTACTTCGAGTCGTACTCGCCCACGACGCCCCACGGTATGGTCGTGCCGAACCCGTGGTCCCCGTCGGCGCACAGCATCCCCAGTTCCCCCGAGTCCTACGTTCTCCCTCAGCCATCGCCCGTCTCCCCCATTGAGTACGATTTCTCTCACCATTACCGCGACGACAGCGCGTCCGACACCTCCTCGACGGCTTCGCTCGGCAGCCTCTCCCGGGAGGGCTCCTTCCGTGACTCGAGCCTGAGCCCGCACACCGCGCCCACCCGGCCCGCCGCCGCACGCAGCGGTACCACAACGGTCGACATCGCCTGGCACGAGCCCCCGATGACAGTCCCGACGACGCTCTACACGCTCCCCATCCCCTCGCTGCACCCGGACCTGTACGTCCCCTCGGGCGCAGTAGGGTACGACCAACCCCACCCGCCCCACCCCTCGCCCGAGCTCCTCCGCACTTGGCGGCCGGTGCTCGAGGAGACGCAGCTGCTGAACGGCGCGCTGCCCCCCGCGCAGTGCGGGGGCGCGGGCGCGGGTGCGTGCGCGGAGCGCGCGTTCCCGGGCATCGATTGCCACGCGCCGCCGACGTCGTACTTTGCAGGCCCGATGTACCACTGAGCTGGCGCGGGTGCGGACGGGTGCGCACTGCGGCGGCGGCCCACCGATCGTGCGCGATCGAGGCCGATCGAGTCGACCGTGGCCACCCACCTCCACCCACCCTCGCAGACTCGTGCTCGGGCTGCCTGGGGCAGGTGGCGGGGCACGCGCCGTGGCCGCGGTGCCGCCCCCGTCCCTGTACTTGTACTGTGTTACGTTGAGGGCGCGCACGGGTGCGCCGACCTCCGGGGTTGCGGGATTGAGCGAGGTGTGTGTGGGATATGCCGGGTGCAGGGCGCGGCGGCACTGGAGGGGCTGTTTGGGATGGCCTCGCCCCCGATCGCGGGCGTGCCCGTGGCAGGGCGAGGGAGGCACTGACTGGGGTGAGTGAGGACCGCGCCAGGACAGTGGCGGTACATCATATTTTACTACGTTCACACATGCACATAACTGGTACTATATGCTCTCTCTCTTCTCTTTTTGAACTTGTACAATCGTGTAGTATTCCCGCATAGCGCGCCGCTGCACCAGCAGCAGGCGATCGCAGTCAGTAGTAGTAGTGTAGAAAAGGGTATCGGTGTAGCGTTGTCGGTCAGTCGGTCGGTCATGGTGCGGACGTTGTTCACGCTTCGAGCACTGTACATATAGTAGATTCCCCTCACGTCATATGCCCTCCCATCATTATCATTATACCATCAGATTCATCCTTACCTCGGATTCGCAGTGCGATAGTCCTGGATGTGATGACGGACGGGTCGAGCGGACCGCGACGGGCCAGTGGGCGTGTTCTGGGGTAAGGAACTCTAGGCCATGCCCAGCGGTGGCTGGCTGCCGAGCGCAGCTCGAGGCGTTCAGTATGGCGTGACCTGGCCTGCATCGGGGCGTCGGACGCGGCACGGGCGGCATCAGCAGACCACGCACATATGTGCCAAAACGGATGAGCGGCGCATTGAGAAGCCTGGAAGGCGGCGAGCGGGGGCGCAGGGAGGCGCGCCCTGCTTCCGCTACGATGGCCCTCCCAGGAAGATAGGTGATTCTTCCGATGGACGCCGGGAGGAGGAATAGGAGTCGGACCTCGCTGCACGGTGGGCGTGACTAATCCAGGGGGAACTGGAGGCAGCATCAATCGATGGACCTCGTGGCTTTCCGCGAGGCAGCAGAATTGAATCCGTTGGTGGACTTGACGTTCGAAGCGCGGCATCAAGGCGTTCACCCCACAACATATGTCGCCTCGGAAAATTGAGCGCGGCGTTCAGTTTCCGTGTATAAGATGTGTGCCTATGGATCGTCGTTGGCAGGAACATACGGTTTGACACAATCAGTTGGCCAGTGACGGATAGGGGCGGACTTACAGTGATTACTGTAGGTCGTGTGTTCGACTTGAATGTGAATTGGCGGAGTTAGTGTGGGCCCAATATGTTCCTTATGATACGCCTCTATGGCGCAGGGAATGTTCCTCGCACAAAATGAGGAAAGTCTTCCCACTGCATGACCTGTCTGCTTTTGGGTCGGTAAGTGCGATCCCGAGCGGACAAATAATGCATCAGAAGTACATATTGCGCGTTTGCGGAGATGACGAGAAGATACAATCGCGTTCTCCCCTTTCTGCAAAAGCTGGGCTGGTGTGGTGGTCTGGGCCCGGCCCATCCTGCTTCCTGGTGGCGGCTCGTAAAACGTGGCGCCGAGGCCGATCGCTGATGGAGGTGTGTTTGCTCCTGTTAGGCTGCGGCCCCAGATCCTAACAGGGCACAACAGCACAGATAGACCCCATGCCGGCGCTTGTGCCGATGGCTTGCAAGCTGCAACTCATCCCGTTATCGATGATTCTCTCCTGCTTCCGTGACAGCGAGCGACGGCGAGCATCGTCGCAGATTATTTTGATTACTTCGATCGAAATCCCGAATATCAATCGAGGTGCATGAACGATTGTGCAAGAGCGACGCACAACACTGGAATGATTGTAAGCATTTACGGCAAAGTTGGTATCGTTGAGCAACTTTGTGAGGTTATCCAGGACATTCGCGACAGATCATTACCGACGGTTTGTTGACTATCCTGCGATGAATATTGGCAGAGCCTCCCACGGCCGAAGGCACTGCCTCGTTCTCGCGCAGCTGATAACTTTGGCATTTAGAATGACTTGTACGCTCAGAAGACTGCCCGTCATACCACAACGGAATACCGGGTAACTCTCTAGGGGAGTGCATCTTGTCATGGCAGCCGACAGCTACAGAGTTTTTGTAACTCGTACGTCCATCGCATACGTACTGAGTTCGATCATCCATTTTGCGTACGCAATCAAGCTTGTGTGTATGTTCTACATCGCAAAAGGAATACGTCGATATCTGTATGCGCCATTGCCCAGTCTCTGTCCAGAGATAATACACCGCAGCTCGCTCTCGAATCCCGCTCGCATCTGGGTCGTCTCGCCTGCAACCATCCGTACGCCAATTCATTTCGGAGAGGTTTCGCCGATGTCTTCGTATTAATCCTACAGATTGCCTTAGCAACCTGCCAGCTTAGAAGCGTTTGTCTACGGACGCGTACCTCGGGATTCTCCTGTATGTACCTAGCCATCAACGACTTGCATCTGTCGTCGTCCAAGATGACTACTTCTACCCCTCGGCTCTTTAACAGATCTTCGTCCCCCCTGAAGTTGATGTTCTCTCCAATCACCACGCGGGGGATCTTGTATAGTAGTATCGCTCCGGTGCACATGCTGCATGGACTGTACAAACCGCCCACGTTTTTCAAGTTAGGCTAACTTGGAGAGGCGAAACTAGCCCACTGAGCTGAACACACCTGAGCGTCGTGTACTGCATCAGCACACGTACATACCAGCCCCAGTGCCTAGATTCAGCGCCATACTCTCCAAACTGAATAGACCGCCCCACTCGGACGCACCATAGTCGCGTTGCGATAGACACCAGGCATCTGCCGCCCCGCGTCATCGAGGGCGGCGATCTCAGCGTGGAGGATCGCCGAGCCTCTCTGGACCCGCTGGTTGTGGCCCTGCCCGAGGATGCGGCCCCCACCCACAAGCGCGTGCCGGCGGTCGCGCTCGCCAATCCCGCCCGAGGCCGCGGTACTAGCAGGGTCTGTATCGACGCCGTGGTAGACGAGCGCTGCACCGATAGGCACGCCGCCCTCCTTGTATCCCTGCTCGGCGTGCGCGAGCGCGGCTTCGAACCCCAGTCTGTCATCTTCGCTGGTACCTCCGCGGCCGGCGCCGTCGCTGTCGCTGATGGGCTGAGCGCGGGGCGGCATCGCATCGGTGCTAAAACGCGCGGCCTCCAGAGCGTCGGGTGCCGCGTCGATCGGGGAGCGCACGCGCGCGAGCGGAAATGAACTCTCGGCCGAGTCGATAAGGGCAGCGCGCGCCGTCGCAGCAGGAGTGGGTGCCACTAGTGGCCGGAGTGCTAGCCTCTCGATCGCGCGCGCGGGGGTCGAGGTGGGTGGAACAGTGCTCGGAGCCTTTCCCGTTCGATTGGGAATCATGCAGGTCCCCGGAATCCGGTGCCTTGGCCGTGGCAATCTGGACCCGTGTGTGAAGTACTGCGCGTGGGCGCTGGGTGCGTGCGAGCAACGACGTGACTTTGCAAGGTTCCACGAGGTGAGCTCGTGGCTCGCCTTGTAGTTACTTACTCAACGTACTAGGGCCCTAGTATGGATGTTGTGTTCATGATCACCGGCGCGAGGATGTCACGTAGGTGGCACCTGATGGTAGAAACCCGTCGCGTATCGGGTAAGACGGGGACGAACCCACAGCGTGGAAGGATAGCATGTCTCAGTTCATCGGGCCTCGCGCGTTGTGCAGACAGGCCGGTGGACAGAAGAAAGCAAGCAATGCGGGGGTGATCATATGGATTACGATCAAAATGGTAATGTGCAAAAAAGAGCTACCCTCAGCCAATAATTATGATTAAACGATCCTAATAGCCCCAAGAGTCGATCGAAAGGAATGCCATGGATGAGCCGAGCTCAAACCTTCAAGCTGTGGGAGAACAAGTGAGTCAGTATCTGAGGCCAATAATAGTACCCATGTGGCGCTTACCTGGAACCGAGGACCTTCTGCTCGACGACGCTGGCAACGCTGCCGAGCACGGAGCTGGGGCAGGCCACAGCGGTGTCGCGCGCCATGAGAGCAGCACGAGCGGAGCGGCCAGTGTACGCCCGGCGGGCGGGGCTGCTGCCGAAGCATTTCTGCATCGCATCCAGTGAGCACGACGCCCCACGAATGGCAAGTAAGATACGCATACCTTGAAGAGGTCGAAGGTATGCGAGAAGAGCGGGACGGACGTGCCCTTCTTGAAGAGGCTGAAGAAGTCCGCGTCCGCGCCGGCGTTGACGTTCAAGCCGCTCGTGATGTCGACGCAGCCACCGAAGGCGGCGGAGGCGTCCTTGCCCTTGGTCGAGGTAGACGCCTTCGCGCCTGCGGTCAGGGACAGGTCGACGGCCGCATCAGCGTCCAGGTCTAGGTTGATGGTCGCCTTAACCTTGCCGCCGATGGCGCTCACACCGAATGCGAGCTGTGCAGATCCAGGTGGTCAGTATGTGAAACGCGTCGCGGGTGCGAAGGCGGCGCGGCTTACCGATGGGATGAGGTGCGCCGCAATCTGACCGTGTGATGTGACGTTGGGGCTGGCAGAGAGCTTGACGTTGGAGTCACCGGGGGTGAACTTGCCTGCCTGGGAGTTGGAGCCGGGAGGGAAGAAGAGCTGCATGCCCTTGACGTCGTACGAGAGGTCGACGTCCATGTCAACATTCGCGTCAAGGGAAGCCGTTGCTTCAACATTCACGGAGAAAGTGGGTCCAACGCTCAAGATCCTGTCGCGATGTCTCAGGAAGGCTGTCCTACGTAGATCAACGAGCAGGTTCACGTACTTCGGGAAGTCGAGGCCGGGAATACCGGTTTCAAAGATCGGGATCTTCCCAGAGCTGATGGAACCCTACCGGGATGTCAGTAACGGGGTTTGTGTTGGACGTCCTCGTCGCGTACAAACTCACCGTAAGAGTGGCGCCGAGTCCAAGGGTACCGGTGATCGTCGCGTCAAGGCCGACGAACAGACCGAACTCGTCGAGCTTTGGCGGAATGATACTGCCGGCAGCAGCGAGGCCGTAGTTGACGGTACCATCAACCTTACCCTCGAGGTCGACCTTGGCCTCGCCAGAGAAGGCGGGGACCTTGCCCTTCTGGGGGCAGTCGATCTTCTTGTCAAAGATGGGGAAGTCCTTCTCAAAATTGAGAGGGCTGCTGGCGGTGACGTTCTTGTTGAAGTCGCCGAGGAAGTTGGCGTGTATCTTGGCGAGCTCTGTATGGCATTACCATTAGAGAATCTTTCTCCGTGGCAAGGGAGATCATCTTACCGCCCAGGGACTTGTCAAGCCAGCTTCCCAGGCCGCGCTTTGAGAGAGCTCCATCAGTAGGAGGGTCTACTGTGAAGTTCCCTGCGGCACCAGGCAGAGAAGAGCCCACGAGGAAGAGAGTGACGTTGCCATTGCTGCGAGAACCATTCAGCTACACAACGTTACCATGGTTGGACGCAGCAGACTCACGATGGCAGGCTCCAGTTAGTAGCGAGGCTCATGCCCTTCACGGTAGGCTGGGACCCGTCGCGGCGCACGATCGCAGACCGCTTGTTAGCGGGGATGGACTGATCCTGATGCGTCCATTCGCGGGTGACAAGCGCGAACGGTGTAGAACCGCACTGCGTAGAGTTCAGTAGCCGTGCTGGTTGCGGCGGTGCAAGCACACTCACGTTCTCAGGGAGACGGACGAGGGTACCGGCCGCGTTGTTGGTGTAGATGTGGTCACAACCCTTATCGGGGTCCTGGCAAACGAGACGGATGTCTTGGTCTGGAGTGTTGGCGTCGCAGTCCATGATCATCCATCCCGCAGCAGGCGTGATATCAGATACGGCGGCGTGAGGTCCGGCCTGAGGATCGCGAAATGCAGTCAGTTAGTCTTCGCGATGCGGAAGCAAGAAAGGATCGACACTCACGATGCGGACCGTGCCGGAGCCCGTACCAGAAGTGATGTCCCAGTTACACTCGCCGAAGCAAGGCTTGGACCAGTCGTTGGCCGCTTGGGCGGCGATCGGGAGGAGGGCGGCAATAAGGAGCGGGCTGAAGACCATGGCGTCGAGACTCGTGAAAACGACGCGAAGTCGCGAAAAAGGGAGCGGGGCTGTAGAAAAAAGAGGGAGCGAAGAAGGAACGAAGGGGAATCACCAGGACCCGTGAGTAGTTAGTTTCCATCGCGTGCACCCTTATATACCGCTGCGTCCGCGCGGTGTGCCTGTCTACGAACCCAGAGCGCCCTGCAGATCAAACACTGTTGGGAAAGGGGATGGGAGCGGTTGCCGGTGGCCTTGGCGAGATGCGATGCGCGTCCCGGGGCGGAGAGCTAGGGAGATCCCTACAGCTGTACGCAGTGCAACCCATCATCAAAGATGGGCCTCCCGGTTCATACGTGCGTCGCGCGTGGCTGCCTCAGCTCAAGCCTCAAGCTCTGTTGTGATAGTAGTCAGACCTTTCTGTTGCCGAGCGCTGAAGAAGGCGTTGACATCTTGAGCGTCGCACTAGTAGAACATCTCTGACGTGTTGAGTGCATCGCAGCATCCGGAGTTCATCTATAGTGTGGTCTTTAACCGCCGTGCCACGGTGAGTTAAGTGCGATAAGCGACGAATTTCGATGGCGGCGGTGCGGAGAAAAAGACATGGTCGTCAACGTCCATGATGAGTCCGGTGCGACCCCCGATTAGGCAACTCACCAGGAACCACGGGCGGCGCATCATTGGGGACCGGAATTTACGGCAGGTGTCGTGCTCGTTTTTTCTCCTCGTGAACCCGCCTCCACAAACGCATTGCAGTCCAGCTGGATGACATTGGCTGCCTACGGGTGGCGGGCCAGATGATGATAGCGGGCAGTGGTCCACCGTCGAGAACAGTGCCTCACGGGCGCGTAACCCGCATAGGTCTTGCCTCGCCCATGTGTCTACCCGCCCGTAAACCCGAATCATGATGAAAACTATGGACCCACCGACTTTCGAAGTGGTGGGCGCTCATGATGATAGCCAGCCGATTCTCTGCCTTGTGATACGGATGTCTCGCGGCGGCCGCGCCCACCATCTCTGCGTTACAGATAATGCGCGTGCAGCCTGTACCTGTGGCAGCGGGAGGTGTCCCGTCGTCATCGGCACGAACTGACTCGACATCTGAGGATCGGAGGCATCTAGTGAGGCGCTAAGACGGTTACGAACAGCTCACATAGGCGCGAGGGTCCGGTGCATGCGGGCGGGCGAGTGGCATCCCGGGCCGCCCGTCCATAAATAGCTCACTTGCTGTGCCAACATCCCCCGAGGACGACGTATTCGTCGTCGACGGCGCGACCTGGTGCAACGAATGCCGCCGCGGAACAACAACTGGGCGAGGCGCGAGCACGCTCGTTCGTAACACTTGAAGATGGCGATGGGCGATGACAAGAGCGAGGCGCTGTGTGCCGGGCGACGGTATGATGAGGACGCATGGCCGAGAGCCATCCATCTATGTTATTCAGGGATGTCGAGTGAGCGATTGAAATACATAGTACATTGGTTGCTTGTCTTCTAAGTCCGTTGTTGATAAAAATGTGCGCCCTTCTATCCCAAATGCCTAGTCTTACACATACCGGTCCTCGTTGCGGAACAGGCCCTCTTCTAGGCCCTTGATCTCTGTACGGTATGGTCAGCACAGGTAATTCGAACGAGACGGAACGTTACTCACGGAGAGCGAGGTGCTTCGAGTGGAAGCGGCACCACGCAAGGTTGCCCATCATGATCCAGAAGTTCGGCACGCCCGTCTCGCGCCAGACAGTCTGGAACTCGCCCTCCGGCGTAAGGCCCCAGATGGGCTTGACACGCTTTGCAATCTCCTGCCCGCAGATGCGCGAGATGATGGGCACCGGGCCCTCGAAACTGCACGCCACGGTCAGCTACGAAGCCCGAGCACTTTGCAATACCAGAAAACGTACCCTGTGGCGAAAACGATCACGTCCGCGTCGACCTTGCTGCCATCCTCGAACTCGAAGCCGGTCCTCGTGTACCGCTTGATCTTGCTGTCGTTCTTCAGCTTGATCTTGCCGTCGATGACCAGCTGCGAAGCGCCGACATCGAGGTAGTATCCACCACCACGACGGCGAGTGTGCGAGAGGAAGCCGGCGCCTTCGTGGCCGAAGTTCAGACGGAAGCCAGCCTTCTTGAGACCTTCGAGTAGCTCCCTGATAGATTCCGCTATAAGCCTTTGATAGAGGACACATGGAATAAGGGAACATACTTATCCGCCTCTGCGATTTCCTGCGTCGTGCGCTTCGAGATCTCTTCATTGATGTAAATCGGCATTGACGCATCGATACGGTCGGAGAGGTCAGGGTCGTTCCCTCCCCACCATGCTGAACAACGAAACTGAGTTAGCTTTCGATTTCGCATGAACACCTGGGGCGTGTACGTACTCTTCAGAACACGAGGCATGCCTTCCTTGGTAGTCATGATGTAGGTGCTGTCCCGCTGGTACATCGTCACATCTAACGAACATCCTGTCAGATATTGCACAGGCTTCCAATTACTCCTGCGAACTCACCAACGCCGTGTGCAACGTAGTCCGCCGCAATATCGTGCGCTGCAAGTCCTGTGTTAGCACAGACTTCCTCATAACAGAAACGACGAGACTCACCAGAAGTGCACGCGCCCACGATGAGGACCTTCTTCCCGATGTGGTCCTTCGCCGAGTTGTGGTAGATCGAGTGCAGGACCTCGCCCTGGTACTCCTCGCGCCCGGGGAACGTGGGGAAGTTCGGGTTGTTCCCGCCCAGGCCGATCGCGAACACCAGGTGCTTGACGTGGAACACGCGCGTCGAGCCGTCGGGCTTCTCGACGGTCACGTTCCACTCGCCGTTCGCGTCCTGGTCCGCCTTGGTGACGGTGGAGGACGTCCAGACGTTCAGCTCCATCGCCTCCGCGTAGTACTCAAGCCATCCCGCGAGCTTGTGCGCGGGGGTGTAAACAGGCCACGAAGGTGGGAATCTGTTCAGGTACTCAGCATGCGAGCACGAGACTCATAAAGGCACGATACTCACGGCATGTAAGGCATGTGGTCGTACCCTAGGACCGCGCGTCAGCGCACTCATAACGGACGCTCATAGCCGCGTAGCACTTACAGACGGGGTCGTGGAGGCAGAGCGCCTGGTAGCGGTACCGCCACTGGTCGCCGATCCGCGCGTTCTTCTCGATGACGAGCGCGGGGATGCCCATCAGCTTCATCCGGACCGCGACGTCCAGACCGCTCTGGCCGCCGCCGACGATGAGCACCGTCGGGTCGCTGTCCTCGAACTCGCGCTCGCGCTTGCGCTCGTCGAGCCACTTGCCGTGGTTCGGGAGGAAGTTCCGGCGCGGGCCGACCTTCTCCTCGAAGCCCTTCAGGTCCTCGAGGTTCGTGTAGAACGTGAACCCGAGCCAGCGGCCGTCCGCGGTGGGCACGAGGCGGAAGATGCCGCTGCACTTGCCGACCTCGGACTCGAACGTGAACTGGCCGAGGATCCACGCGAGGTCGGGGTAGGGCGACTCGAGCTTCGCGGAGACGAGCTTGAAGCCGGAGAGCTTCATCGCGGAGAGGCGGTCCTGCAGGAGCTTGCGGATCTTCGCCTCGCCGTGGAACGTGCGGAACTCCCAGGTGAGCGCGAGCATGTCGCGCCACCAGGCGTCGGGGGAGAAGAGGGAGAGCACGCCATCGATGTTGTTGTTCTCGACGTGCTGCGCGAGCGAGTCGAGCCAGAGGCCCGCGACCTTCTCGGCATCGACGTCCGTAGGGACCGCCTTCACGCCGAGGCGGTCGAGGGTGGGGAGGACGACGGGGGGTGTGGTGGTCGCGGTAGCCATGGTTCAGAAGAGACTGGTTGGAGAAGCAGAAGCAGTCTTCGGCTACTTATACCCCATCTCACGCACCCAGCACCCTCCGCCGATACGGAGAAGGAGACAGGAGTCTGGCGTACGTCGCACAGGGGTCGCTGTGCAGCCCAATGGTCAACTGACGCGCTCGATGTTCTTCTGACCAGATCACGTGCCTCGTCAATCTCGCACCCTCGACGCGCAAGCGCGCATTCCCCGCAAATCTGCATCGCCGCGGCGCCCCCAACGCGGGGTAGAGGCGAGAACCAAGCCTCGGGCGGGATGCGATAAGGCCTGGAGAGGCAGGAGGGCGCGTCATGGGAACCACCCCGCAGTTCTTCGAGCGCTGTGAGACACTAAATTGCCAAGGCATTGGATAACACCGGGAGCCGGGGAACGGTCACGCACCCCTCGTGATGGAGCGTGTCTCCTTTTGTGGCGGATGCTGTCGCGTAGACGGAGGCCCGCAAGTTTGTCGACGTCGACGGCGAGCGGCGAAGGCGCCCTCGTGAGCAATGTACGATGTTCAGACCCTTAGCGACGGTCGGTCGTGACGTGTACGTGTGGACGAGAGGTCTCAGTGGGGGACAGAAAGAGGGTGCATCCAGAGCGGTGGCCAGTGGGTTTCTTCCCTCAACGTCGCCCGTGGGACATGTCGTATTCACATGGGCGTCCTCCGTTCTCTGGGGGAACGTCAGCTAGCATGGACGTACTCGGGCCGGACTCACTCAAACTTTGAGTATGTGTATGCCGTAAACGGACTGGATTGGTAGCGGTGAATACATGGCACATTGTATAAACTTCTTGCTTCCTTTGCTTGACTCCCATAATTCCCTCGGTCCCTACGTCCCATACACACTATACGTACCGAGAAGCATTCCCATGGAACAAGCCTACTTCCTGCGCCTTGATCTCTGCAAGCCATCCTGGTCAGCAGATCGCTTGCTACAACAGCATCCATACTCACGGAGTGCTAGGTGCTTCGAGTGGAAGCGGCACCAGGCCAGGTTACCCATCATGAACCAGAAGTTCGGCACGCCGGTGTCGCGCCATGCCGTCCGGAGCTCGCCCTCGTCGTTCAGATTCCACACCGGCTTGACGCGCGACGCGATCTCCTCCCCAAAGATCTTAGCGAGGCTCACGATTGGGCTGGCGAAGCCGGTCGCGAACATGATCACGTCCGCGTCGAGCGTGCTGCCGTCCTCGAACTCGAGGCCGGTAGGCGTGTACCGTTTGATGACGCTGTCGTTCTTCAGCTTGATCTTGCCGTCGATGATCATCTGCGACGCCCCGACGTCGAGGTAGTATCCGCCGCCACGACGGCGTGTCAGCGCGAAGAAGCCGCCGCCATTGTGGCCGAGGTTCGTGCGGAAGCCGACGCGCCCGAGTCCCTCCAGGAGCTCCCTACGCAGCGCGTAGAGCGGTCAACGAACGTAGGTGGGAAAGATGCGCAAACACCCACTTGTCAGCCTCCGCGATTTCCCGCGTCGTCCTCTTGCCAATCTGCTCGTTGACCCAGATGGGCATCGACGCATCAACGCGATCGGCGACGTCGGGAGGGTACGCGCCCTCCCACCAAAGCTCTACACAGATGAGTGTGAAACGGACAACCCCGATCGCAAGGGCACGGATACGCACTGCCGAAGATTCGCGGACCTCCCTCGCGAGTAGTCATCACATAGGTGCTCTCGCGCTGGTACATTGTGACATCTTGATGAGGTCAGTGAGCGATGAAGGACATATGGCCATAGCAAGTGCGAACTCACCGACACCATGGTTGACGTAGTCCGCCGCAAGGTCGTGCGCTGAGTATGTCATTAATACGCGTAGTGGATTGTGCGCTTCGAGTCGTTGAGCTCACCTGACGTGCACGCGCCAATGATGACCACCTTCTTCCCGACGTGGTCTTTCGCGGAGTTGTGGTAAATGGAGTGCGTGACCTCACCCTTGTACTCTTCGCGTCCGGGAAATTCGGGAATGTTAGGGTTGTTGCCCCCGAGACCGATGGCGGAGATGAGGTGCTTGACGTGGAACACGCGCGTGGTGCCGTCCGCCTTCTGCACTGTGACGTTCCACTCGTTGTTGGCGTCCTGTTCAGCCTTCGTCACAGTCGACGACGTCCACACGTTTAGCTCCAAGGCCTCCGCGAAGTACTCGAGCCAACCGGCGAGCTTGTGCGCGGGAGTGTAAACCGGCCACGATGCGGGGAAGCTAGTATGTTGCAGGTAAGGTGGCATTGTTCAACCAGAGCCTGGCGCA
Source organism: Trametes polyzona (assembly GCA_022606195.1). Lineage (NCBI taxonomy): Eukaryota > Fungi > Basidiomycota > Agaricomycetes > Polyporales > Polyporaceae > Trametes > Trametes polyzona. The sequence goes on along the minus strand of JABYQF010000001.1, from coordinate 135,797 downwards.
CACTTACGGAATGTATGGCATGTGATCGTACCCTGCGCGGGGGTTCATCGCGCGCACATATTGCAAAAATATGACAACTCACAGACGGGGTCGTGCAGGCAAAGAGCCTGGTACCGGAACCTCCATTGATCCCCGATTCGCTCATTCTTGTCGACCACCAACGTCGGCACGTCGAGCAACTTGAGCCGGGCTGCAACATCCAGACCGCTCTGCCCTGCGCCGATGACCAACACCGTCGGGTCTCCGTCTACAAATTCCTTCTCGCGTTTACGTTCATCAAGCCATTTGCCGTGGTTGGGGAGGAAGTTGCGACGAGGCCCGATTTTCTCCTCATAGCCCTTCAGATCCTCCAGATTCGTGTAGAACGTAAAGCCCGTCCACTGGCCATCGGCGGTAGGGATGAGGCGGAAGTACCCGCTACCGAGCCCAATTTCTGTTTCGAATGAGAACCCACCGAGAATCCACGCGAGGTCAGGATACGGAGTCTCGTATTTGGCCGAGGTCAGCTTGAACGCGGAGAGTTTTGCCGATGCCAGACGATCCTCGAGGAGCTTGCGAATCTTGTCGTGCCCGTGAAATGTGCGGAACTCCCAGGTGAGGGCAAGCATATCCCGCCACCAGCCGTCGTTCACGATGTGAGAGAGGATACCATCGATGTTGTTGCTCTCCACGTCCTTCACGAACGAGTCTAACCAGAGCTTCGCCACTTTCTCGGCGTCGACATCGGTGGGAGCTGAAGTGATCCCCAGGCGATCGAGAGTGGGCAGAACGACAGGAGGTTCAGAGGCAGCCATGGTGCAGCAGATGAGCAGTGCAGATGGAAGCTGTCCCGGCCTTTATAGCGCAGCTCTGAGCCGATATCGAGGGCAAGGTTGAGAGCGAGACCCAGAAAGCAAAAGATCTGCAGGGGACATCCCAGGGTCGAGTCCTTCCGGTCCGGATGACGAGCGAATGTGCTCTTCTTGCCCAAAGCTTTCCCACGCGCCAGGACGCGTCGATCACGTGCCTTACAGCGCTAAGCGCAAAAGAGCAGGTGGGCAGCCCAATGTCGTCCGAATACCGCAGACGCGGCGAGCCGGGGCTAAGAGGAGACGCATAGAAGCAAGATCACCATGCGATTAGAGGGAGGAGCACCATGCTCAGGAGTCTGGTGACTCTCCCTATCGGTGTCGCGGCAGCAGCGATGCGGGGACAAGGCTTGGTGATGATCCGTCTCTAGTTCTCGATGACCAGTAGGAATTTTTGCACCGAAAGCTGAGCATAAAACAGAGATAGCTGCGCACTGAGATAGCCAGACGTCCAGAGAGGCGAAGCAACAACCCAGGCAGGGCCGTGGTGTGAGCAAGGTCACGAGGTATGCTTGTCCCATGAGCATTGCGAAGTGCCGCTGCTGGTAACATCATCCTCCGTCTGTCTTCCTAGGGCATGGAGACGCATTTGAATGTCATTAAACTGTCTGCGTGCGAAGAACGCAAGCATTGGCGATTCAGCAGCTGAGGGAACTGCATGGCGATGCTCACCTATTATTACATGCATCTCCGACGCCCCGTGCCCCGTACATATGGGGTTCAACCTGTGGGTCAAACAGACTACAGCGTCCGCCACGGCACCAAAAGCGAAGTGACAGCACTCAGTCAGTGTTGCCACCATGTGGCGAAAGGACCACAACGCCGCCAACGCGGGGAGGTCGCCACAGCGGCCACTGATTGCTCGGGAGTTTTGCCAAACATCGCCAAACAACGCGAATGTGGCTGGAGCTCGGACGCTCCAGGTTGGACTGTCGCCCCAGTACGCAGAAAACGGCAGTTGTATGCAATTGGGCCAGTATATGCGCTTACCCTCTTGTGTGTCGTCCTTCGTAGTGAGGTAGTTCACCTTGAACGAGGGGGTGGGTTGATCGAGACAATGAAAGGCGACAGTGGGGGGAGTCGAGGCTGTCGAGCAACAAGTTGGAGGATGGTTACGCGTCCCCACGGTGGTCTGGGGGGAGGGACGAATATCGGTGGTCGCTCAAAGTTCCAGCTATATAAAGCACCAGAGAACGAGAGCATATAGAAGAAGAAGACTTGTGAGGTGCGCCCCTCACCATAGAACAGGTTGAATGCAAGGATCGATGTCATGGGAAGCAAATGGTGACGTCATGCATAGACTTCATAGAATTGGCCATGCAGCTTCACGATTGATACGACCTTTACTCAACCACCGGGACCGAGTGAGAGAGTATACAAGTCTCATGAATAAGGGTGAATGTGGGTGGAGTCGGAATCAGCGGCATACGGCAGCATAGTACTTGTCATCACATGTACAGTATATTGTTGACTACGATGGGCGTAGTCCAACTCGTTGACTGAGGACCAAGGACTGTGACCTCGATTTGAGTCTGGACCGGCAAAGCCCCAATTAACTTGTGCCACCTTACAGAACGCAAGCACAAGCCCCGGTTTGATATCATGCTACCATTTATTTGCGATTGTTAGGATCGCAACCCATCGGGAAACAGAGGCAAACAAGCGAACTCGAAGGTGTCGCGAGCCTCAAGTGATATGCAGTATACCAACGACGGGTATTAATTCCGGCCAATGGACGTCCAGCACCGAATTCCCTCGCTACTGGGAAGCCGTTCCCAACGACTCTCAGAGACTTGAACTCGACCCGCACGCCTTGCTTGTCTCGCAGAAGAATTAGGACCGGACTAGCGCCGCATCTCTCTTCCTGATCCCATCAGCAGCACCCTCAACAGCTCGCTAAGGCCTCCGGCATGTGCGGGCCACCACTCGTCCATTGCGGCGCCGGACGACGACAGCTATGTGCCACCGGCGTTCAGAAGCCCTCCCGTGTGGTCCGACCACACATGAAACTCTATGTGTTCACAGCATCTGTCGGTCACTAAACACCGCGACGTCGCCCAACGCCCGCCGTCGCAACCGCACGCGATCACAGATTAAAGCGGTTCGCAGCGATTGACCCGCCGTGCGCGTTCCTTTCCCCTGCCCCTCCCCGCATCCCTACAGCCTGTCTAATTATGTCGACGTCAGGCTCGCAGCTGTCGTCGCGCTCCTCGCGAGCTCAGCTTCCGCGGTGCCTTACGCGCAGAAACGCGCTGCGTCTGGCATTACCAGCGATCCTAATGCGGCGAATGGCAAGACGTACGACTACATCGTCGTCGGCGGTGGCTTGACAGGCACGACAGTCGCCGCCCGACTCGCCGAGAACCCTTCTCTGTCTATCCTCATGATCGAAGCGGGCGGTGATGACAGGCAGAACCCGCAGGTGTACGATATCTACCAGTACAGCAGTGCCTTCAATGGCCCTATGGACTGGGCGTGGCCTGCCGATCAGGGCAAGCTCATTCATGGGTGGGTGATCCGTCCCTCTGCGACCCTCGTCTGAACTTCGCACTGACTGATCATGTTCTAAGCGGTAAGACGCTCGGGGGTAGCAGCTCTATCAACGGCGGGCACTGGACACGCGGTCTCAATGCCCAATACGACGCGTTCTCCCAGCTGCTCGAGCCCGAGGAAGCTGACGTCGGATGGAACTGGGAAGGCCTCTTCTCCTACATGAAGAAGGTCCGCGGCGCCCGCTACCTATGTGTCCAAGTTTCGTCCCGTCTAACTCAATATGCACTGGGATAGGCAGAGTCGTTTTCTGCACCCAATGACCAGCAACGCGCAAAGGGCGCGGACTCAATCGCGTCGTATCACGGCACCCAGGGTCCCGTCCAGGTCACGTACCCGGATCAGATGTACGGCGGGCCCCAGATGAAGGCCTTCGTCGCTACCGTTGTCGGCCTTACCCACATGCCTCATTTCCGGGACCTCAACGGCGGCACGCCGAACTGTGTCTCCATCACTCCTCTGGTAACGCTATCCATCCTTCCACTGCATACTACCGTACGACTAACAATCTGCGCAACAGACGTTGAACTGGCACGCCAACGACCACCGCTCGTCCGCGATCGAAGCATACTACACTCCGGTAGAGAACCAACGCCAGGGCTGGACGCTACTCACCAAGCACATGGCTACCAAGATCCTCTTCAACGGCAACAGCGCGCCCTTCACCGCTAGCGGCGTCGAGTTCGCCGCCGCTGACGGCAGTGGAAGCCGCTTCAAGGCGTTCGCGCGGAAAGAGGTCATCCTCGCCGCCGGCGCTATCCAGGTGCGTGTCCCAGGTGCCGAGTCACAATCGATATATAGACTAACGCACCGTTTACGCAGACGCCTGCGCTGCTCCAGCTCTCGGGGATCGGCGACTCCGCGCTGCTCGGCCCGCTCGGGATCGACACGCTCGTCGATCTCAAGACGGTAGGGAAGAACCTTCAGGAGCAGGTCAGTCCCTACTCGGGCGCGTGCCTTCCATTCTTCAGGATCGGCACTCATTATTGATCCCCGCCCGTGTGCGTTATGCAGACGATGAACTCGCTCGGCGCGAACGGCAACGGCTTCAACCCTGGCGGGCGCGGCCCCACCGACGCGATCGCGTACCCGAATGTCTACCAGCTCTTTGGGAACAAGTCGGCGGAGGCGGTGCAGAAGATTCGCTCGTCTGTCGCTTCGTGGGCTCAGTCGCAAGCTGGGTCGGCGCTTTCTGCGGAGGCGTTGAACACGATCTACGGCATCCAGGCTGACCTGATCATCAACAAGAACGGTGAGTAGCCACTGGGCATTGTGTGGATGAGACTGAAGGGCTGTCTAGCACCCGTTGCCGAGCTGTTCTTCGATAGCGGTTTCCCCGCGTGAGTCTATATTTACGCGGGCTATTTGCGTTCGCTAATTTGCGTCATACAGCGACCTTGGTATCGATATGTGGCAGCTGTTGCCGTTCAGCCGCGGCAGCGTCTCTATCAAGGTAAAGCTCTCCGCGTTTCCGCACAGCACTACGTAGCTCTAGCTAACTGATTATGCCTCCAGTCGAACGACCCTTTCGCGAAGCCCGAGATCAAGGTGAACTACTTCAGCGTCGACTTCGACCTCTCCGTGCAGATCGCCGGTGCGCGCCTGTCCCGCAAGATTCTGGCTACTCCCCCTCTCAGGTACGCTAGCCATGGCCAGTTTTATGCCATCAATCGCGTTTGCTGATGCTCCGCCGTTTGCAGCTCGTTGTCTCAGGGCGGTGAGACTATACCCGGCTTCCAGACTGTGCCGGACAACGGCGAGGGCGGCTCGGACGAGGACTGGAAGAACTGGATCGTTCAGAGCGGCAACGACGGCTTCTCGTCCGTCGCGCACCCCGTCGGCACTGCATCCATGATGAAGCGCAGTCTCGGCGGTACGTCGTCCGTCCCCTTTCCATACCCTTCCTACCCTGTACTCATCGGCGCCTACACGAACAGGTGTCGTCGACGCCCAGCTGAAGGTATACGACATCACCAACCTGCGCATCGTGGACGCCTCGGTGCTGCCCATCCAGATCAGCGCCCACCTCTCGAGCACGCTCTACGGCGTCGCCGAGAAGGCCGCCGACCTGATCAAGGCCGCTCAGTAGGCACCTCCCACTCGGACTCAGGCTACACCCCTTTCATCACGCACCCTACGCTCATTCGGATCTATTACGCATCGTCGATCGACGCTTGCTACAGCTGCTCCCTGCTGCTATCATTCAAGGACATGTGCTCTCGTGTCGACGTCCCTTCTCTGCGCTCTACGTTCTTTTGAACACGACGGACTTACGGAACACATCTCCTATATTTACTTGCTACTGGTATATCTACCTAGTCTTACCCTATACTCGCGGACCTTTGGATAGTCATGGAATGGATCTGTATGGTTGGATTCGCGTCGCGTCGGTATTTGGGTAGAAGCACCCTCTGCACTGGGCATGTCAGAAAAGAACCGATGTCCATTTTGCTCGTACATACCCGGTACTCACTGTAAGCATCAAAACGAGGAGCTGATCGTGAACGCCACTGCCCCGCGGGCGCTCGCCTGTACATAATTTCTGCCTCCGACAACTGGACGGAGTCAATATACACCGAGTATTGTTGAGTATTGTTGCGATAGTTATGCTACCTCTACTTGGACAGTAACATTAGCAACAGGATGTACCTCGCACACTGATGGTGAAACGGTATCATGCTTGCCTTCCAAGCAAGCGGCGCGGGTTCGACTCCCGCTCAGTGTATTTTTATGCCCTACCTCACTGTTACCACGCAAGCTTGAGCGATACATGCGAAGCGGCGAAGGTCACCAGCTGCAGATATAACACTGTGCAGTCGATCAATCGAAGCCGTCGGCAGTGAATCGGTATGGGGCCGCGTATATTACAACGGAAGAACGGAAGAAGGCATAGACAAGAGGCTACCGCCAAGGGATGTCGTACAACAAGAGGGGACCAATGACAAGTTGCAGAGATAATCCCGCGGACTGTCCACCGCCGGGAACGTACTACTACTATACTACGCACTCATGCTACTAGATATACATACAGTACAGTACCATGAGAGCTCGGAACCACATCATTCAGCGACGAACGCGGGGTAACATCATCGAAGACTCCTAGTCGAAGGCTGCTCAACTCCCGACCGCACTAACCTCCACCGCGTGCAGCGCGAGCGCGATCGCCCACTGCACCTCGTCCCGCGGGGGCTGCGTAGGACTCGACCCGAACGCGCTCTGCTGCTCGTCGCTCAGGGGGCCGCCGTCGCCGTCATCATCCGCTGAGGACGCTTCGTAGGGGGGTTCGGCCCACTCGAGCGAGGTGTCGGGGTCTTGCGCGACCTCAGCTGGCGGCGCCTCTCGTTCCGGTGTTTTCGCTGGTGCGGCAAAGAGGATGGAGGTGGGGACGTAGGCGGTGTTCTTCAGGGCGGCGCGGTCTCCGACATACATCTTGCGGGAAGGAGGGACGGAGGCGAGAGCCGGTACTGGGGGTTGGTCCTTGTAGGTTGGGTTCGCAGGTAAACTCGGAGGCTGCGATGGGTTGGTAGGACCGTCGACAGCGACGCCGGACGGTGGTGGGACATTGAGGAGGCCGTCAACACGGTCACCCGACTGCAAGCTGGCCGCCTGGCCCGCGCTGCTCTCCTCGTTCGGATTGGGGGCCGGAGATGCTTGGCCCAGGACAAGTGCTGTGGATGCAGGACGCCGATGGGTCCGAGGCAGCCCAACATACGCAACAGCTTTCGCCGTACGACGCCTCGCCGCCCGGTTACTCCCCAGCACGATGCCCTGACTATCCTTCCCAACGAAGCCCGCGCCAACGCGCTCGCCCGCCAAGCCATAGACGACGCCAAAGTACGTCCCTCCGACGAGGTCCAGCTTCGTGCGCCCGGGGGACGCCGCCTTAGCCGCGGCCCGCGCCGCGCTCGCCGCCTCTGCGGTGAGCGCGAGCGCCTCCGCGGAGCCGGCGGGGGGCAGCTTCCCGACGCGGGCGGAGATGTACACCTCGCCGCGCTTGGCGCAGCACGCGGTGCAGTTGCAGGTGCCGGTGCAGCGCGGGCACACGAAGCGCACCGCGTACGAGTTGAACTCAATCTCCGGGTACCTGTGTGTGCGCCGCGTTAGCCCAGCCCGACGTGGCGCGGATAAGGTGCACTCGTAAGGGGAGGGAGGTGGTACTGACCTGTTCTCGATGCAGCGGTAGCAGAAGCGCAGACCGCAGTGCTCGCCCGACTCTCTGATCGTCGTGCATCGCATCTTGTCGCGCGTATTCTTGTTGCGGCACTGGTGGCAGAACGTAGGCTCCTCGGCGAGAGCGCGGAAGTCGATCGTGTCGTCATCGTACGACTTCGCCTTGCTTTTGCTCTTGCTCTTGCCCTTGCCTTTGCCCTTCCCAGTAGCTGAGGCCTTCCCTTTGCCCTTCCCCGTCCCAAGTCCCTTCCGGTGCGTCTTCTCCGCGGTGGAGGTCCCGCGAACCGACTCGTAGACGTCCACGTCGTCGTCGGTTCCTTCGGGCTCAAAGTACGACGCCATAGCGCGCTCCGTCAGCCTCCGCGGACGCTTCGCATCCCCCCGCTCCTCCTCGCACAGCAGCCGGATCGGCAGCTGGACCTTCCCGGACCGTTCCTCCCGCTGCTCCCTCGTGCGCTTGCGTTTGAGCGGGAGCGGCCGGTCTTCGTCCGAGTCGGATGCCACGGAGGGCGTCGTGGCCGTCTGTGTGCGAGAGTGAGAACCTGACGCGGAGTAGGTCTTGGATGAAGACGATTGGGAGTGCGATGAAGACGCTCCTGGAGATGCCTGCCTCCGATCAGCGCCATGGGGTGTCGACGGGCTAGCCGTGGGGAATGCATGGCGGGGTGGAGAAGGAGTAAGTGGACGCAACTCGGGCTCGGAAGGTCGGGCGCCGCCTAGCCAGGACGGATCGATAGTCCCGTTCGCGGGCACAGAGGGGTGCGGGGGCTCCCCATCAGGCAGCCACGTCGGGTCCATACTTGTGGCATTGTAGCCCATCTCGAGGTCCATCGGAGAAAAGTACGACTCCCCGAGGCCCGCGTCATCGTGAGAGGGTGATGCGTCGTAGCCGTTGTGCACGTCGCGCAGCGCTTTCTCTGCGGCGAACATGTCGGCGACCCCAGACGCGCCCGAGACATGGTCGTAGTGCGAGGCGTGGTGGAAGTCCATGATTCCGGGGGAGTGCGGGGCGCCGTGTAGCATCCCGGGGCTGAGGTTCATGATCCTCGTCGGGCCTGCTGGAGAACGAGATAGATCAGGGCTTGGAAGACCATCACGCGGCCTCTGTGGGCCCGACATCCCAGGGGATGAGGCAGGAGTGCCGTGCGTTGCCAGCATATCAGGACTTATGGTCTCGCTACCATGGTAAGAGACGACGGTGGCAGTAGGCTGGCGGGCTAGTGACGCTAGGGCAATCGTCTCAGGGGGCGGTATGGGTGCTTCGGCTGTCGGTGGGTTGGATGAGGATACACGGGGAGGAGTATAAGGTGACTGTGGCGGCGCAAGAGAGGCGGAAGGAGACTGTAGGTGGGCTGCAGGTGAGGTTGTAGAGCTGGAGAGTGGCTCGGGTGTCGAGTCGGCTGTAGGCGCATCGACCGCTGCCTCTCGACTGCTGGATATGCGCTCCTGCTCGACCAGACACGATTGAGTAGCTGGCTGTACCTCTGGGGACGGTCGTGCACCCTCAACCGACTTGTCAGCCATAGGGAGAGTCGCTTTCTGGGCCGGCGTTCTCCTAGGCATCGACGGCCGCGCCACAGTTCGTGTCTTCTTCACAGAGGATCCACCAGAAGCCACCTCAGATCCAGCTTGCTGGACGTTCTCCGGAAAGATGGCACGGAACGCAAAGGACAGAAGCGAGGCCGAAGGCACCGGCAGCTCGCCAATATCCACAGGCGCAGACGGGAGGAACTCCTCAAGGTTATCCGCAGGACGATGCTGCTCGACCTCCGCCGGAGGTCCGCTGGAGGGCGGCTGCGGCTTCGGCTTGTTCTTCGACCCAGGAGGACGGCCGCGTTTCCTGGACGCGACCGGCGAGGAGCTTGCAACCACCTGAGAGGCTGATGGCACTTGCTTCGTCGGGGACGCAGATGCAGTGGACCGTGTCCTGCGCAGATGTCGCTGGGCGCGCGGGGAGCTCGTGGGAGTGGTGTAGCCCATGAGCTTCGCGTTGATCATTGATGCCTCGTTGAGGGTCCTTTGCAGTTGAATGGCGTAGTCGTCTTCTACGCCCCCTTCCCGCAGCACGGGAATGTTATTAGCATGCTTGTACGCTGCGTGCGCGCGACGGGAAGGCAGCGGAGGGACCTCAACGTAGACATCGTTCAGACGCCGCCGTTTCGCGGGTTTCGTCCGAACTGAGGCGGGCGATGACACGGCGAGAGAGGAAGTGAGAGGACTGAGAGGAGAGAGGGACCGAGTTCGACGCCCGAGGATCTGATCTGATATCAGATGTATGCTTGAGTCAAGGGGCGATTGCATGCCCACGCTTTGTGCAATGGGTTGTTGCGGCTGTTGCATCTGACTTGAGGAAGCTGACGCGACTGCAGGCGGGGTGGAGATCATCACTGCAGAAGACTGCTTTAGAGGCGGTGGCGAGTCGATGATCTCGACAGATGGCTATGCTCCAGCATGAGCGTGCGAAAATCAGCCAGACACATGGACACACTGACCGAGGGCGAGACGTAATATTGTTGTGCTGCTTCCAGGAATTCGTCGGAGTACGACCCTTCCGTGTGCTGCTTCGGATGATAATCCATACTGGGTGCGCGGCTAGGCGAGATCGCTGTAGTAGACCCGGTTGATCCCCTTCCTGACATCTACCCAAGAGCAATGTCAGTGGGGAAACTGGACCGGGCATGTTGATCAGTCTTACAGTCTTCCCGTTCGTTCGACTCGAGCCAGCTGAGCGCGGTATCTCTAAAGCGTAAACTGAGCTCGAGCTCTCATGATCGGTCTCTCCGTCAGCGTCGAGTAGGTCGTCCTCGATCGCTGGGTCAGTATTTGGGGCCACAGCGGGCGGTGGAGGTGACAACGGAGGAACGGGCGCGTTGCGAGTCGGTAGACCTGCGCTTACCGCGAGAAGGAGGGATTGTAGGGTCGGATAGTAGTTCAAGAGCTGCACAGGGCGTTGGTATCCGGAAATCCCAAACCCAAGACAAGCGATACCACTTACTTGAGGGCTTTTCGCGGAGGAGTGGGGTGTGGTGGTTGTCGTTTGTGTGTGGGCGGATGTGGAAGCAGATGTCGAGGCATGTATCGCAGTGGCCGCGTTCCACTGCGCGTAACTGGGATGGGGTGCTGGATAGATATGCTGCGGCATGCTAGGTTGTGCTGTCCTCGACATCGCAGAATGCGCAGAGCTCCGCGGCGGGGTCTGATACATCTCCAGACCAAGCGTAGACTTCGAGGAGGGACTAGTGCGGGAGGCGCTTGCAGCGTCGTGCTCGGGGCTGAAAACTGGACTTGGGCATGCGGGCGGTACAGACTGACGGGCCTAAGGCAGGATATCCACGGCGCGCGAGCGCAATCGACGCAGTCAGTCTACCATCTCGAGCCGCCTTCTCGCCCGTTTCGCGCACACGCTCACCTTCTTCGCAGCGTCTGTCGTACCCTTACTCGGCGCGCCAGACCCTCCGCTCCGCCGGGTGTCCTGCTCGGGCATCCTGCTCCCCAGCGAGTCGTGCTCCCGTTGTCCGTTCTTCGGTTCGAGGGTGGCGGCAACAGCAGGAGCAGCACCAGATCCAAAGGCCTGAGAGTAGATAGGTTCGCTCGCGCCAGAGACGCTGTCGGTGACCGTGGCAGCTTGAGTCGTTATATCGCTAGCCGATGGCAGACGAGAGCCGGATGGGGGCGACCCTGAGACGGAGGGCGGGGCCGCACTCGGCTCGCGCGTGTTGCTAGAGCCAGCCTGAGAGCTGGAGCTCGAGACCGAGAGGCTGCCGTCCCAGTTTGCAAGCTCAGATAGGTATACTACACCCGGCATGTCTTCATGAGTGTGCAGTAGGACGAGGACGGGGTGATGGGCGTTGAGGACGGAGGTGAGAAGGGACGGTGCGGTGGCTGCTGCCGGCGAAGGCGAGAGCGCAGTCACGCGCGCCGCGCGATTCGACGCGACTCATGGCACGGGCGTCTGTCGCGCCATGCCGCGCTTTTCACCGGTTTTTTGCCTTTTCGGTGATCGCCATGCTGTCTGTTGTTCGACTGATCGGGCAGTGCACTCAAGTCTACAGGTGGTGGTACCAACAACATTTATTTGTCCAGGGAATGTATGCGACGATCTCGTATTACGCGGTGGGAGCAGTTTGGTTCGTTCGATTCGAGGGAAAGACAGATCGGGAAACGGGCGTGGTTCTGGAAGTAACAACAGCAGCGCACACAACCAAGTTCGACATCGGGGTAATACAGGTGGGGGAAAGGGGGGAATTACAACTTTGCTTTATGTGCCAGCAGAGACAGAACAGAAAGACGGGGGCAGTGGGCGTGGGCAGTTGAGACCGGGATGGAGAATGTAAATCGACAGGCAAAAAAGCGAGGGACAGGAGGGGTTTGTGTACGAGCGGCGCGGGGAGTTGCAGGCGGCAGAGCGATTACTGCTGCTTGCACTCCTCGGGGTTAGAACTCGCGTTGCCGCCCGCACCACGGCCCTTGGGCGGGCCGCGTCTCCTCGCAGGAGGCTCAGCGTCAGAATCGGAATCCTGCCGCGGTGTCAGCGGCGAACGATGAGACAAAGGAGCGGGATACAAACATACTTCGTCTTCATAATCGTCCTCGTCCTCATCGTCCTCGTCGATGTCCTCGAAGTCATCCTCGTCATCGTACTCCTCGAACTCGAGTGCCTTGCCGGTGAAGTAGTCGATCGCGCGGGGAATGATCTGCGAAGGTGTTGTGAGAAAAAGGTCCCGTGTTGTAGAGCAACTTTAACGTACCTTCTCCTTCAGGTCCTCACCGAGCTGGTAGTCCATCTCGAGCTTCTCCTCGAGCTCCTCAAGCTCGTCCTCGTCGACATCCTCGATAGCATCGTCCGAGGGAGGCTGGGGAGGGTTGAAGAAGTTGAAGAACGACGCCGTGGGACGCGCTTTCCGGACAAGACGCGTGCGGTTGGTGTCTGCGAATGTCATCAGCAACGAGCCAGCCACCTGAAACACGTCCGATACGCACTCTTGTTACGCTGCTTCTTGACCTCGAACTCCTTCGTCAGGTCCTTATCCTCCTTCCACTTGATTTCGGTACCGATCGCGTGATCGTACACAAAGTCACCGGAGTATCCGACCTCTTCCTGGTACAGATACGTCTTGTCGAGGACCTCGTTCTCAAAGAAGTCGTTGGGCGCGAAGAAGAAACGCAGCTTGAAGCCGGGCTTCTTCTCCGTCGTTGGCAGATACTCGATCCGGATGTCCGTCAGGCTCTTGAGCGCCTCCGCGTCCCGGTCGGTGATGATGTCCGAGAACGCGACGTGCGTCCGGAGCGCCGTCAGCCAGAACTCGGGGATACCGGTGCTTGCGGGAGCGACATCCTTGGGCAGAGGGGTGTAGTCCGGATCGTCCTTGGCCGATTGTTGCTCACCGGCCTCGATTTCCTCGGTGGTCGGTGCTGCCGCACCAGTAATGATCGCCTGACGGCGGTCATACAACGGCTTTTGAAGCTCGAGATACTGATGGAGTACGGCAATCAGCAATGCTATTCCAAAACGACCAAGAGCGGATAGTGCGTGAAACAGCAGCAACAGTGGCGGGACGCAGGTTAATGCGCTCCCCCTATCGAAGGAGACCCTTCAAAACGGTGGAAATGCACTTGACCACCTTGATGCCGAGGACAGTAAGACACGAGTAGCGATTGTTGCGAGGATCCATCCGACGCGTGTTTCTAGTCTCAACAGAGAACGTAATCCAAAGTGGGATCCTTGAGGGCCAAAAGGGGCCGGGGATTACTCGGTCGGTAATCATGCCTCCCCGCATCTACCCCAGTTGGACGATATCGAGGAGGCCCACCCCAATGCAATGCTGCGCAACATATCCTTGAAGGGGTCTCGCGGTCCGATGCCTAACGGCCGGGCGATCAAGCATTCAGAGGGCATAGACGCTTCACCCCTTGGGGAGCGGCCGAGATGCTTGAAAGAAAGGGAACGGCGCAAACGGCCAGAACCCGACGTGAGAGCAAACACTCACCTTCTTCTCGAGCTCGAGACACTCGCGCTTGTACTGGTTCTGCAGCTCGATCTGCTTCACCTGCACGCCCTTCAGCGCCTCGACGTTCTTCTTGACCTCGACCGGGAGGCTCTCGACATAGCCGGAGCTCTTGCCCACGAGCCCGGAGAGCTTGCCGTGCACAAGGCCGAGCATCGCCTGCTGGATCGCGCCCGTCTCCTCCTCCTCGGGCTCATTGTCCTCGGTAATATCGGGCACGGTCGGACGCGAGAGGCCCGCGGCGATGGGGGCGTGCGTCAGGGGCGTGTTTTGGGGCGTCGGCGCGGTGGGGTCGACCTGGTTGATAGGGATGTTCGACGACATGGTTGCGGACGACGGCGGGGAGAGCGGCGGAGGATGGCACAAAGATCGCGGGCGGAGGCAAGTCGTTAGCAGCCACAGCTCTTGGAAAAAGCTGCCCGTCGGAGTTCCAATATCCGCACCGTGTATGTCGCGCGCCTACCCGCGCTGGGCATGCGGCCTGCCTCGACCTCCCCCGCGGCTGCGTCCTTGCCCGCTATTCGACTAAATCGATCGTAAACATGGAAGCCAGGAACGCGTGCGATTGATTGTGTACAGATGTCCGGATATTCTTTTCCTGCCTCCCCACACCCCAACCCCACGAGACTTAAACCCGCTCGAACACGTACAGGTACGCGAGCTTCTTCAGCTCGCGTACGCTTTCCGCGTCGGCCTTCACCACCTTCTCGTCGTTGAAGAGCACCCAACCCTGCTCAGTGTTGATGTGCGCAACATAGTGACCCGAGTGCACCGATGGACCTTTGTGCGAGATGAACGCCTTCAGTCGGTAGCGCGCCGGAAGCTCCGAAGTCCCTCCCGGGCCGTTCTTGACTTGCTGATCGCCTGCGGTCGCCGATCCAGTAGGCGCGTCCTCTCCGTTGTCGTCGGGATGCGAGAAGAGCCATTCGACCGCGCGCTCGGCATTACCGCCCTATGGTAAACATTGTGGTCAGATTCTGAGATGAAATCGCACAAAGTAGGGCGCCTTCGGCCCAGATTGGAGTTGAAATGTGGCGAGTACGGGTACGAGTGTAGCGGCTGTACCCCTCTGTTATTTGGAGTTGCTGGTTAGACCGAAGGCACGGGCCCCGAAACGGGGTCCGGGCGGGGTCAAGACGTCTAACCTTCGACCTTTGTCTCTGGTTCCGGTTAGACACGGGGTCAATTCCTGACCCAAGGTTTGCACGTGATGTACTCGTTCCCTGGGCTCGCGATGTGTTCAGGCTCGGAGACTTAGAGAGGACTGAATGTCGCGAAATCCGGCGCTGGCAACGACCCCTGGTCCGACCTGTGGTCGAAGAGCCAGACCCTTGTCCGCATCATCCCGCCCGTACTCATGCACAGATCCGACGCTCTGAAAGCCCACAAAAAGGGCGGTGGGGTTACTCACTGTTTCACGGAGGGCTTTGCGGGCTTGTGCGGGCGTAAAGCCCATGTCGGCCAACATGCCGACCTGTTCCGCGGAAGGCTCGGGCGCGCCTCCGCCACCGGAAGAAGGAACCTGGATGGGCGCGTCGATATCTGCGCGCCCCGGACCCTAGTCAGACATCCATTCATATTTGTATCCCCGCGGAGGGACCTACCGGGATCCTCCATGTGCGCGAAGAGCCACTCCATCGCGGCCTCGGCGTCGTTGTTGCCCGTGGCGAGGAGCGCCTTCTGACACCGTATCGTCGGGAAGCCCATCGCTTCGAGCTGAGCCATGGCCGCTTCGTTGAACTGCGGTAGTCCGGGGGCGGCTACGGAGACGGTGTCAAATGTCATATCCGACCACACAGGACGCGCTCGACATACCAGTTTCGTCGTTGGGCAGTTCTGTTTCGCCGGGCTGCAGGCCGCGACCGAGGTATTCGTCGAGCAGTAGCTCATCCGACTCCGGCAGGATAACAGGAATATCTGAGCAAAAGCGCATTGGTTCGTGTCAGCCCAACTGCGCTGAGTCTATAATCTCTACATACCGAGCTTGGCCGGGACCCAGTTCACGAGCTGGAACTTCTTCGCATGCACGACGAGCACTTGTGGGAAGGTCGCAAAGCGTGTCCGCCTGTACCCAGTATTTTGTTAGCATATATTGGGGATAACGGTAGGATAACTACCCACTTAGTCGCGATGACCTTCTTCTGACACGCCGGGCAGTGGTACTCGAGCGCCTCCGTGCCGGTCACAATATCCAAGCACTCCTTGAACTGCACGTCCTCATAGAGCGTCTTCCCCTCCTCGTCTTTGCCCTTCTCCCGCGCCGGGACGGGCACGCTCACGGTATCCGTCGCGTCGACTCGGTACCTGACACGCTTGCACTCGCCGCACTCGAGACGCTGTTCCATCCCGAACGCGAAGATCTCCGTCGGCTCCTTTTTCTCGTCCGCCCCGATCTTCTTCGCATGCCGCCGGAGAGTCGTGATGAGGTGCGTGAAGAACTCTTCGGCGTCTTGCTGCCGCATCGTCGCGAATTCCTCGTGGCCCTTGCCGACGAGTGCCTTGAAGCCAGTGGGCCGCACACCCTCCTGGAAGACGGGCGTCGGAGAATCGTGCGCGAGAGGGTTCGTCTCCTTGGGCGCGGAGGGGGAGGAGGTGGGATGTGGGCGGGGGTGCGAGTACCGTCCAGAGAGGAGGCCGTCGGCGAGCTTGTGCATCTGGCAGTCGATGCATTCGGCAGGAAGGGTCTCGCGGCATGACTCCCAGTGTGCTGCAGCAGTCGGTTGGTAGCGCTGACGGAACGCTGGGAGGGAGAAGAGGGTCTGCACAACGGATGCCATGTAACAGCTACGAGGCTATACTCAGCAAGTGAGTGCAATAACCGATTGGCGCGTTTGCACGCACCTGTTGCCAAGGTTCGAGAGACCAGTCAGACCAGGGCCAAAGACAGGCTCAAGCGCCTTCCCGGCTTCATCTGTCAGTGAAAAGTCAAACTTCAGGTTCTGCTCGATTTGCTGGGAATACCGGTCAACGTATGCGCGCATATATACAACAATATGTACTATACCAATTCTGTCATGGACTTTTCCGTCTTGGTCTGAGTCTGCACGTTGATGCCAAAAGTAGCGAGGTGCCTCGAGAGGTCGGGGTCGACCCTGGAGTCGTTGCAGATGTAGCAGTAGATGTCTAGGGGATGCTCAGTCTGGATACCCGAAAGAGGATAACGGAGTTGGAACGTACCGGCATTGCCCTCGGGGGTGATCGTCCCGAGTTTCACGCTGACGGGATGGCGGGTCTCCTCGTAGTGCTGCAAACCGTGGCCGTTTCCACCAAGGCCGCCGAACTGTTGACGACCGCAGCCGAGCGAGCCGCATGTAAGGCACAGCCAGAGGTTCTCCTTGAGATCGCACTTTGTACAGTGCGCGAGACCTATCACACCGTCAATACCGCTCCTAGGCACGATGGCAATGTATGCGTACCAGACGCGGCGATATGGCCTGTCGCGTGTTGCTCGAGCATGAGAGTGTGTTCGCATGCGGTGATCTCCTCCTCCCAGGCCTTGACCTCGGATTGCCTTGCGGACGACAAGGAGGTCATGACGCCGTCGACGAGAGACTTGACATGCGGGTCGTTGGACGCCTCGGGGATCTCGAGCCCGTTCTGCGCGTCGCATTTCCAGCATTTCAGCACCGTCTTGAACTCGTACTTGTCCTCTTCGCGGTCCTCGACAATCGCGAGCTTCTTCATCTTCGCCGGTGGCTCATCCTCATCTGCCTTTTACGCAGTGAATACTCTGGCAAATATACGTCAGTACGGCTTACAAACGTACTCTGTTGGCCGAAGGCTTCAGCTTGCGCTTCACATTGAGCGCGAACGCGTGCCCTGTCTTCGCGGCATGAGAACGCGCATGGTGCCTGTCCTTGTCGAGACATCCTCCGTTGAAACAGGTCAAGCAGACATCGATCCCAAGTGGGCTATCCTAGGAGCAGGGTGAGTACGTGCTTCCACCGCTGCCGTGGTTCACGGTCATACTTGGTTATCGAAGCACTGCGTGCACTCCTCACGATGGACAGACTGAGACAGCCTCGGAGGTTGCAGACGAGCAATTTCAGCGATATGAGAGCAAGACATGGTATTTCTAAAGTCCTCGTAAGTCCTCCGTCGTCTAGCCCGCCACCCCCCTCATAGTACAACACACGATGTCGACGATCGCACCTTCAGCCGTAGTTTTCCCCTAGAGTCTAATTCCTGCAATTCAATGTCGTCTATACCGCGAGTATCGTATGTGCCTGCGGTAGACTGAGATGATGGCGGTCGCAGAGAAAGAGTCCTGAGCGCGTTGGCGCCCATGTACGCGTTCTGATCGCAATGGGCGTCTATCTAATCAGCCTCTCCCAAAATTTGGGTTGGGCAGCGTGCAGCCATCCAAGTCCAGTCCTCGTCCTCCTCCTACATCCCTCCCCGTTCACTCCCTTTCTTTCATCTCGTACACAAAATGGCTGCTCAGCCTAACGGAACCGCAGAGGCACCGATTGAGGTGTCTGCCCTCCCCACCGTCGTTGGCATCAACTTCGGTAACTCGTATGCCTCGATTGCCGTCCTCGCGAAGGTGCGTTTGCCTGATCATCCTAAATGTATTATTCTGACCGGGAACGCAGGAGGGTGGTGCAGACTGCATTGCGAACGAGGATGGCGAGCGTCAGATTGCATGCGCCATCGCATTCCACGGCGAAGAGCTCGTAAGTCTCCGTCTATGATCGTACCTTGAGAACTCATATTCAACTGTAGATAGTACATCGGCAACCAAGCCAAGCACCAGCTCGTGAAGAACTCGCAAAACACCATCACTGGCTTCCGCAACCTTCTCGGCAAGAAGTACGTGCTGCTGTGTGTCCAAACGACTGTACCATTGACCATGTCCCCAGGTTCTCCGAGATCCCTGCTAACGCTGCGCCTGTATCTGCGCCCGTCATCCAGCACCCTGAGATCCCCG
Organism: Trametes polyzona; assembly: GCA_022606195.1. Classification (NCBI taxonomy): domain Eukaryota; kingdom Fungi; phylum Basidiomycota; class Agaricomycetes; order Polyporales; family Polyporaceae; genus Trametes; species Trametes polyzona. The sequence goes on along the minus strand of JABYQF010000001.1, from coordinate 117,294 downwards.
ACGAGCCTGCCTACAAAGTCAAGGTTCTCCAGCCCGCCCCTTCCCCGCTCCCCACCAACGCGACCAACACCCCCGCAGCCTCAAACGCTGCTACTCCGCGTTCCGAACCAGTCTCCGTTGACCGAATTCTGACCGTCTCGGAAGTCACCACTATCTTCCTCAAGTCGCTCATCAAGTCCGCAGAGGATTTCTTGGGAAAGAAGGTCCAGGGCGCTGTGATCACTATCTCCACGTGGTTCGAGCAGGCGCAGAAGGATGCGCTCGAAAAGGCCGCTAACGACGCTGGCATTACTGTTCTCCAGTTGCTCGAGGAGGCTGGTGCCGCTGCTATTTGCACGACGTCCGCTCCCCTTCCTCAGGGTCTCAGCGTCGACCGTACGCAGCTCCTCGTTGATCTCGGCGCCTCCGCACTCTCCCTCTCCCTTCTCTCCATCCGTGATGGCCTCGCGCACTCGCTCGCGACGCTCTCCGACCACACGATCGGCGGCGACGCAATCGACGACAAGCTGGTCAAGTTCTTCGCGAAGGAGTTCACGAAGAAGACGAAGACGCCTTTGACTGTTTGCCCCGCGACGGACGCGCAGGACAAGCGCGCGGAGGCGAAGCTCCGTCTCGCGCTCGAGCACACCAAGCGCACCATCTCCGCCTCCCCCGGTACCGCGACGTGCTCCGTCGAGTCTCTCAAGGACGGCCTTGACTTCACCGGCACGATCACCCGCCTCCGGTTTGATATGGAGGTTCGGTCGATCTACGACCGCGTATACGAAAAGGTCAAGGAGCTCGTGAGCGCCGCGGGCTTCGACCTCTACGACGTCGACGAGATCGTGTACGTCGGCGGCTCCGCGAGCCTCCCCGGGCTTGACGAGACGCTCTCGCAGGGCTTCCCCGAGTCGATCGTCACGCCCTTCACGCAGGGCACCGTCGTCGGCGGTGGTGTAGGCGACCCGACGACGATCCTCTCCCACGGTGCGGCGCTGCAGGCGAAGATCCTCGTGCAGCTCACCGAGAACACGGAGGAGGAGCGTGAGGTCAAGGCGTCGTTCACGCACGGGCACCAGTACACCCAGGCGAAGGCGACGTCGAAGACGATCGGTCTGCTCTTCCCCGAGGAGAACGCGGGCAGCTCGCTTGGCGGCCAGTGGGTCCCCGTCATTCTCAGGGAGACGCCCGTACCCGCACGTCGCATCGTTGCGTTTGACGTTGACCTTGGCGAGAGCGAGGGCGAGAAGAAGGTCGGCTTTGAAGTCTGGGAAGCGAAGGAGGGTGTGAAGATTGAGAAGATCAAGCCTCCGAAGTTGGAGGACGAAGAGGCCGGCGAGGATGAGGAGGAGGAAGAGGAGGAAGAGGTCAAGGAGAAGACGGTAGAGAAGGAGAACGTCCTCACTTCGCTCTCGTTTGCCGCGAAACAGGCACAGAAGAAAAACGGCAGGTGGACGACACGACTAGAGGTGACGGTCAAGGTCGGCGAGGATGGCGCGCTCGAGGTCAGCGCAGTGGAGGTCGGTGCGTCAGGGAAGGGCGAAAAGACCGTCGCTACGGTGCCTGCCCCATAGTTCCTCTCTCCTCTCGTTCTTGTTGTTGGGACCAATAGATATGTACTGAACACTTGTTTTCATAATCGTGCAAGCCAGTTCTGTAGCGTCCTCGTGCAACCCGTAGAGCATGTGAACTCTTACTGAGATGACGCAACGGACGGAACTCCGAGCCCGCCTTTGGCCGCCCGGATATACAGACAGTGCCTACTGTTCACTGCAGTCTGCATCCCCCTGTCTACCTGAGACCGCCATACAGTCCTCATCACGCACTATGGCGGAACCATTGCAGGGAGTCGAGGCCTATGTCTTCGACGTGTTCGGCACAGTTGTAGACTGGTATGGTAGCGTTACGAGAGCACTGGAAGCGTTCACAGGATCCCAAGACGAAGGTGCGTTTGAAGGAGGAGGACGTCACGAATCACTCCGCTCCGGAGTAGCTAGCGCTCTTGTACTCACTCGCATCTGAATCCTTGCGCTGTAGACTGGGGCAGCTTCACACAAGAATGGCGAGAGGGGTACAGGAAATATACGTGAGTGCTCCTACATACGTACTTTTGGGCCCGCGAGTCGTTCGCTCACATTTTGATCTCCCTCAAGAGCGAGGGTTGCTGCCGGAGGCCAAGGATCAAACAATGTGGACATTATGCATAGAGAGGTAGTTCTTGGATCCTCGTTAAGCGTTGAGAAGGGCGACGCTCAGGGTGCTGGCATTTACAGATACTCGACGACATGCTCGCTTCTCCACGGTGGAAACATCTCGCTGCCGGCTGGGACAATAACATGAGGGAGGAGATGGTCCACTTCTGGCACAAGCTGGACGGTATGTGGGTAGTTCATCACTTCCGACACCATCTTACGTTCGTAAGGCGATCGACACGTTTACTTCGGCCTGCAGGATGGTCAGATAGTAGCAAAGGCTTGTATGCGCTAAAGAAGAAAGCCGTGATTGGGACTCTCTCCAACGGGAATGTGCGGCTGCTCGTGAACATGGTAAGTTGTCTCCTCTCCTCAATCGCTCCTCGTGACTACTGTGTACGACAATACTGAGTCCTGTGGCATCTTCAGGCAAAGCACGCAGACTTGCCTTGGGACGTCGTGTTCTCCGGCGAATTGCTCGGATCGTACAAACCGTACGCCATCACCCGTCCTCGCCTCGTCGCCTCGCCTTCATAGTCACCAACACCGGAACTTGCCTGATCCATCCCCACTTCGCAGAAACCCGAAGGTATACCTCGGCGCCCTGCACCATTTATCCGTACCACCCGAGAAGTGCGCACTCGTCGCCGCACACATTCACGACCTACGTGCCGCGGCGAGCCACGGTATGAAGACCGTGTACGTGCGACGGCCGACCGAAGACGTCGGTGTGCAGGATTCCGTGAAGAGCAAATCTCAGGGCGGGGAGGTCGACGCCGTCGTCGACTCGTTCGAGGAGTTGGCGGCATTGATATGAGAAGGGTCGATATCATGGGGCACTGGTGGGTGTATGAGTACAAGAAACAGAGTCAGGAGCGCTACAACGGCTGCGGGATCGAGGAAGGGAACCACTATCGTACATGTACTATCTCCGATACAGAATGGGTCAGGAGAAGGAAACGTTTCGACGAGCGCGGGCATATGCGAAGACGGTCATGTAAGGGGGTGATCAAGAGGGACTGAGAACCGGGCGAGGAGCGTTCAAGTACCTGAAGGGCCTGGTGATGAACTAATGCCAAGAATCACCAACTGTCCAACGGCGGTTTTCCGTCGACGGAATACTCGCGGTCCAGCAACGGAGAATTCGGGGGATAGACGTAGCCGAAAATGAGAGCCCTTTGCACGTTCGGCGGTAGCATCGACCGTATGCAATCCGCACAGCCTGCCACCTTGCACCCCCTCGCGAGATTGATGACGAGCCTCTTGATTCCTGTAAGCCTGCGCTCGTAGAGGGATCGTTCTGATTCATGCTGGTGAATGTCCCCTTCGTCATTTCCTACATGTACGTCGGCGGCTACGCAGTTAGGGTAATGGTCGACGCGAGGGAGATTGGTTCCTTTGATGGTCAAATACTCAAGTCTCTCCGGAGCGGCCAACCGCGTAGCGAGCATGTGGAATACGCCCAATTTTGCGTCCCATAAGCTGTTGGTGGCGTAATACTCCAGAGGACAAAAGCTCATGGTGAGAGTAGAAAGAGCAGGGAACTGGCCAGGTAGGAGGTTCGTGAATGACTCTATCAAATAATGTGTCAAAACTTCATCCAATGTGAATCGCGAGGAGGTTTGCTTACGTGCAAGCTCAACGTCCCTATAGGTGATATCCAGGTGGGTGAGCGCAGTGCCAAATATGCTTCCGTTGAACAGGTTGCTTGGCGCACACAACTGGTCGAATCGACGTGACTGAGCTCGGTATGATGAAGAAAAGGGACGGGATAGAAAAGGCGTACGTCGTGCAGATCCAGGATCAGCTTCTTGAGCTTCTGGCATCCATTCATGTTCTTGCAAGCGGAATCGAGGAGCGCTAGCGTGCGCGGGGTGCACACATTGGCTTGGAAGTCCCAGCAGCCTGACATGGACAGCATCTCGAGTTTCGGACACGCCCATATCAGGTCCAGGAGCCCTCTGAACGTGTAGTATTTGCATCGGTGAAGCCTCAGCTGAGTGATGGTAGCGAAGAAGGGGAGGCGCATGCGAACGAGCTTCGCAGGGTGAGCGTTGAGGTTGGACTCTTTACGGGCGTTGGCGACGAACAGGATGCGAAGGTTGGGGAGACGCACGCGGAAGAATAGATCATTCCAGTCCGGGTAGTATTGGTCCCAAACGCCAAGATGCAAAGAGACGATTTGCGAGTAGTGCACCGTCGCCTCCTGGAGAGCGGCGTGTTGGAGAATGGGTAGGCTTTTCACCCGGCGACGAAAGCATGGATATTCCCAGAGCAGGATCTGAGCGCAAACACGCCAGGCGCGACAGACCAGCGCACATTGACACAGTGACGCAGCCCGCAGCACGCACGGGCCGTGAGTGAACTGCCTCCGATCGTGGCCCAATATCACTTCGACGTGGAAGGCGACATGCCTGAGTACACGCTCCCAAACCTCGATAGGCAGACGAGGCAATTTTCGGCGAGGGTGTCGTCGGGAGATCATGGCTATGGACGACATTTCATGTGCCAAAACCGTTGTGAAGGATGACAGCGATATTGGATTTCAGTGGCAAGGCGCTGGCTGACATGTCGTCAATGGAACTAGCCATATCAGATGAACATGCACAAGACAGAAAGGCTCACGTATGAGGGGTATATAGCGTGCCTGAGGTGGTGAAGATGGGAACTGAGGGAGGTGGGGACCTAGGGAAGGCTACGGAGACTGCTGGGATTGTGGGTACGATATCGCTGATGTTATCGAAGAAGTTTGCCCTGTGGGAACAATGTCATGACGGAGAACGAGCTTTTGAAGCCGCACGTGCTCGTGACAACCTATGGTACATATGCAGTGTGGGTATACGCCGTACGGGATGTGTAGTGGATGACATCTCGTCGTATACCGTAGACAGCGATATGCGATTGGAAGTGACATTCACTTGCTCTACCCGCCGACAGTGAGCACAGTTTGGTACGATATGAGCGCGATATACAGTGTGCACAGTGTGAAATTGTCACAAAGACCATCCTGCCAGGCGCATGCCAATAATCATTGAGACAAGGATAAGGAGTCCCCGATAGCCATGACCTTGTCCACCGCTCTGTCCAGCCCAGAGAAGGCCTTGGAAAGGAACTGGGCGACCGCGTGCTTGTCGCGGATGATGGTTGGGTAGTAGAGTCGGCTGTGCAGACCTAGAAGGTTGATGAAGCATCCGCCATAGAAGAAGGCCCGCTGGGCGATGCCCAGGGGAACAGCGATCGTCCTGAGAGCCACGTGCCGCGCGAGCATCGCCAAGGGTGTGGTGATTCCGAGCCCTATGATGCAGTAAAGCGAATCGAGAACCTAGAGGGGTCACCATGAGAGATGGTCAGTTCTAATATGCAAGCTCGGATCGTTCATGCGACGCACCAGTCTGGGGGCCGAAGGATCACGCGCCGTCAGCACATTCGCCATGTGGGTGATAACGATGCTTATGTCCTCCGGGCGAATGGCGCCGCTGCGGAGCATCGTGTTCGCTTCTGTCTGTTCTGCTACCCCAAGCAGCACGGACATCGCGACGTTCATGCCTACAATGTCGCAATGCGCGCTGTGATACCACCAAGAAAGTTTCGTGAGGAGGCTTGCTTCGGGAGACGGGGACAGGACTGGACAAGGCAGGGATGCATAAGCGTTCTCGCGCAGACGATACTGAACTTACTATCATAGACGGCTTTTCCCTGCATATGAGCTTTGCGGCGCACGATTGCCATGTGAGGGATTACGGCGTTAACCAGGGCAGTGGTCCCCGTATGGATTGTACAGATGTCTCGATCACGAAGGATCTGCCATTGGAGCCGTTCGATCTCGGCGAAGATCAATATCGCCCCAGCAGCGGTCGCGTATATTTCTCCCCGCTTCAGTGGGGTGAGCGTTGGCAACCTGCGAGGAAACGAACGCCGAAACGCTGTGTGCGCGATGTACGTGACGCCGATGGCGAGAAGTGCCCAGTTTGTGGATCCCTATGTATGTGAACCCAAGTGCGGAAAGGACGCGAAGAGACACGAGCGTAACGTCAGAAATACGTCGAGACAGTCGTGTTAGATTGGTTACGTGCATGGGGAAAAGCACTGTTTTCCGTGAGCTTCACGGGGAGAACACCGGCGGGTAACGCATCAGAGATCACAGAGGCATCCTTGTTGGCAGCGGGGGCCGTCGGCTTGGACTGTACATGTGCATTGGAGGCAAGCTCGGGGTGATTGGCGGCTGTAGTTACACACGTTAATCGCCCGGACTCGCCACCTAGCACCTCATTACCTTGACCAGTACTGGAGCTGTTGGTCATAGTGGGGTATCGGCTCATGTTGGCTTTGAACGAGACGTTAGAATACTGTGGCGACCGAGCTCAGGCAAAGTGCGGTGAGAGCCGGGCGGCAGTGAGTTGAAGGCCACACTGCCCGCTCAAGTTGACTCTTGTGTGGTCCGCTATGCTGGTCCGCTGGTGCATGGGAATGCCGTGCCAATTTTCCGATAATGCCCCAGCATATCACAAGAGTGAAGCCCCGCCGCTGACAATTTGGTAAGCGGACGATACGGAACAGGTCTAGGGCTCAAAAAAGCTGCATACCATCAACTGCTGGAGAACGTTTGGCACTGACGGGGCTCGGAGGAGAGCTCAAGCATTTACGATAGCAATTGAATGAATTCAGTCCGTGGAGTAAGCATTAATGGGGTAGTGGTAACCTGGGTCGTTGCCATCGACCCGCCGGGGGTTCGATTCCCCCTTAATGCACAGCTGGTTTTCTCTTTTTGCTGTCGAAGCACGCTTCCTACGGAGGGCACATTGAGGATTGTCATCCGGTACATGGTCGTATACCCAAGGGCAATTTCCAAGATGTAATGTACGCGTCGTTCATGTTCAGCGCATACATGAACTATTACAGTAGTCTGCAAAACTACTCTCAGCTTGGGGGCCGCATCGTCGCCATGGCAGGATTGGCTGCTATGTATTATGGGGGTCCCCAGGTAATGTATTGTTCCGTTACTTGTAGAGTTCTGATCGTTCAGAGAACGATTATACCTGCTGAGTTATTGGTTGGCGATCGGTCGTGGTGGCGCGGATTCGCGTAGGCGCCCATAAAGAAACACTGCGCGTTGAGAAGCGCCGGTGCGTGTCTTGGTCTTCCTCCTCAACGTTGTTGTCCCTCTCGTGCCTGTGTTGTACCTCTCCTTCCTTTTTCCTCCTGCTTGTAGGCTATTGAAGGAACGCAGGCTGCACCGGTATGCTACGTGCTTCTCCCGAAAAGCTCTGACGCGAATGGCGAGCAGACTTTGAATGGCCCAAGATGCGGGTGTCCTTGCCTCGGTCGACGAGGGAGCCCTCCATGCTCTCTGGAGGTCGTTCGCCATGATCATATTCTCAGAAATTGGCGACAAGACCTTCCTCATTGCCGCCATACTTGCTATGCGCCATCCCCGCCTCATCGTCTTCGCCGGCGCGTTTGGCTCGCTGGTCGTGATGTCCATCCTCTCCGCGGAGCTCGGCCACCTCCTCCCCACGCTCATCCCTCGCAAATGGACGCAGACATGCGCGGCCGTTCTCTTCCTTGTGTTTGGCCTGAAGATGCTTCAAGAGGGGCGCGAGATGAAGGCGGGGAACGAGAAAATCCAGGAGGAAATGAAGGAGGCCGAGGAGGACATTGAGGGCGATGAGGCCGCACATGACGGTACGGGGGTAGTCGGACCTGATGGCGAGGACGTCGTTCCGCTCGAGGCCATGGAGGCCGGAACCGCACCCGGACATGTCAGGAGACGGTCCAGCGGCGCGGGTCGCGCCGCGCCCCCGCGATCAACCACAGAAAAGACGTTGCGCTCGTATGCGGAGGCCGCGCGGAATTTCTTCAGCTACCTCCTGGGACCTGTCTTCGTGCAGTCCTTTGTGCTCACCTTCCTCGGCGAGTGGGGCGACCGCAGTCAAATCTCTACCATTGCCCTCGCAGCGGCGGACGTACGTCGATTGCGTTCGGTGATGCTAAATATATGCGCTTGCTGACTTGGCTTCTCCCGTTTGTGGTATTTGTAGAACGTCTACGTAGTCGCGCTGGGCACCGTGATTGGTCATTCGTGCTGCACCGCACTGGCGGTCGTGGGTGGCCGGTACGTGTCTACGAAAATATCCGTGAAGCATGGTGCGTCCTCCCGTAAACCGTGCCGGAGCATTCCGTCTCGCTCCCGCTGTCAAAGTCGATGGCTGACCCGCATATTGATGTAGTGACACTCGCCGCGAGTGGTCTTTTCCTCCTGTTTGGCGTTGTGTATTTGTACGAGGCTCTCTTTGCCATAGACCCGGAGACGAAGGACTTCCACCCTTTGTCATGACGGACGTATTGCGTTCCTATACCCTATCTAGACTGATACGAGCCGGTCCTGGCCCGTTCTACTCATAATGCATGGACCGTCTCTCGTCATATGCAGATGGAAGACCCTGAACCGCCTTACCCTAATTCCGGCCGAGACAGGGCTGATACACTCAAGGGTGACCAACTGCTCCCAAGTTTCCGAATCGAACTATGAAAACATCGTCGCGTTGGGTCTGGTTTCACCCCCGCTCATTCCAGCCAGTCCTTTATTTTCATAGACAGACCACTTGCGGCGCTCGGCCGCCAGGGTCGTCGAGAAGGGACAGTCTGACAGCATCGAGGGCGGGACGGGAAACGAACGGTACGTGCCGTCTCCCACGTTCAGTTCTCCGCCCGGCCTCTGATAGCGCGGAGCACGTACCAGGCGTGCTCTTGCATTCTCCGCGCGCCTTCAGCGGAGCGTTTGGATGAGTGCTCTCGACTCCGCCGTCTGAGAGACTGTATATGGTCCCATCCGGCCTCTCTTGAACGAGGGTCTAAGGTCTGCGGGCTTCGGGGCTGCTGGGGTGCTGCTCAGGGTAGACCGAAGAGCGCACGCATCCGTCGGATGGGACGGTGAGTGGGTGTCCCACTCTGTTCACATGTCTACAGCGTCTTGCTCTTTCTGAGGCAATGACGTTGAGCAGGGCATTCGTCGTCTCGCAGTCGCGTTCGCATAGGCACACAGCCAGGGATCGCGGTGTGCGGATGTAATGTCCCGCGACGTCAAGTACGGTATTTCAGTTGATCCATACCGGCTCGACTGACATCCTCAGGGCGTTGTTTTGCATCTGCATTTGCCCCCAACCCCTCGATTATTCAGATTTACACCACCATTCACAAAGCCTACCACTAGGGCATGAGCAATCAGGTCCGGTTGGACTTGACTATCCGTCGGTGTGCTTGAGAGCTAGTCATAACTGATAGGAGTCGGGGACCCCGCCATCCTTGCTAGGGGTACGTCTGATCGCTGCTACTCACGCCTGTCGCCATGCACTGACACTCACTATTTGTATCAGGTACAGATCTAGTCGGTGTAGGTCATGGATGGTCATGAGCCGTGCATCAGAGCAATCGACCAACATGTCTAGAGCAACTCATGAAGCTTGCTGATGACTTCAACGCACCTCAGCCAACGGCGCCTCTCTTCCCCGGACTCGCGGTTTGCTCGGTGCTACAGCCCTACCTCCCTATCGACCTAGAGGGCGACCCTTCATCGGAATAGGTGGAAGTATAGTGACGACTTACTTGGTTGCACACCACAAGCACTCTATCTCCAGGGCCAGGACCGCAACGACACTCAGTGGTACGGATCGAGACCTAGATCATGCTGGACGAATATGGTGCGCAAATTCAAGCTAGGTACCGTGACGGAGGCGGAGGTGAGCAAGCGCCCTCATTCCTGCCCCCGTCCATCTTATATACACACGTCTTGGTAGGCGGAGCGCGTACGTTCCCGCACCTTCTTGGCTCTCGCGCGGGCCCCTCATGTTGATTATCGGATATTGGACGATAGGACGCCGAGAGGCGAATGAATGAGGGCGGTGGTGGGTGGGAGGGCGTCGGGCTGTTTCGCAGAGGATTCGCCAACCTTTCTCCGCCGCTGATAGAGTTGGCTTCTCTCCACAGCCAGGAGGCGTCCGGCTAACTGAGCCAGTCGCTGGCTGGCCGGGCAATACAAGGTGCGTCGTCAAGAACGTGCGTCACGTGACTGACTCTGAAAGGCTAATTGGCTAATTGAAGAGATCGCGCCGGCGATACTCGATCCATTTCGACGCTATCGGGGTGCCTGTGCATCCGCGCCCGCCCCCACATGCCGCGGAACGTGCGAGCGACGTGAGAGACGTCGGTGATTGCATCGATGGCGAGCAGCCCTCGAAAACCACGGCCCACGGCCGGATTTGTTAGCTGCGCAGCAGGACGGGGCGCGGCGAAGCTCGCGGCGGGGCCGGTGCTATATTGGCAACACACGCAAGGTGCGCGGATTACAGAGCGTGTCTCGTTGGCGTACTTCTAGTCTGACACGATGTTTGTATGAAGGCCCCCTCCACGGCTGGCGCGCGGCGCGTCTTGATCATCAAACCGTCGCGCATACGCGCCCGAGGGACCCAGCACATTCCCTCGCGCGAAATGGGGTCTCTCCTCGCCGTCACGGTGTATCTCCGTCCTCGCCTCTCATGAGAAAGAGGGTGTGGAGAGCGGCACTCCGCACAACAATTCTAGGCGCCCATCTACACCCGAGGCTTGCCAGGTACCGACAGGAGCAGTCCCACCAGATTGTGCGAGGATCCCTCGGGGACGAGCCGTCGCATTGGCCCACCTCGTCCATGGACGTCTGGAAGGCTCGGGGCCGGCGACGGTGCGTTTCTACGCTCTTTCGACCGCGGCTGCTGCGGATAAATATGCGACAGGGAAGATCGCCCCGGGATCCACGTCGTTAATGCCAGAAAAAATCGGGGCTCCGATCCCGATCCGCAAACGCGTTCTCAGGCCGCCGCATCCGTCTCTAAACGTCGCCGTTTCCATTCCTCGCGCGCTCTAGGCCGATGATCAGGCGCAAACATAGACGGTTCCCAGCCGGCACCGTGCCTGTGCGCGGGCGAACCATCCTGGCCGGGTAGCGTCTATCTCGTGCCCAATCTCGCTGACCAAAGCGTCCGCCCCCCAGAGCCTCCACCGTCCGGCCGGCCGCGGGGCGAATCAGAGCCCTCGGAACGCGTGCGCCCGCGCAAACACGCACCCAGGCCCCCGTCCTGGACCGAGATCCGTCCCCAATTGCGCTTGTGGGCTCCCATGAGATCCTGTCCGCCGTCGTTCGCGAGCCCCAACGATGTTCCATATGATCCAATAGCGCACCCGGCCCCCGCCCCGTGCAGGGGCCCCGGGATCCCATTGGCGCGTTCCTAGTCCCGACCCTGCGTCCGCACGACCTTCGCCCGGGCGTGTGGGAACGGTGGACCAACAACCCCGCCCCGATCTGGTATCTGCCTTGGAGGTCCTTGTTTGCCGAGGGCGATCGTCGTGCCGCCTTACGGACACCATTGCCACAGGCGTAACGTTTTCTTGTGGCGTGCGAGATGGGCGTCTGGACGTCAGTTAGCACACCTAGCGCCCCCTATCGCAGCAGTGAACCATGTGTCGACGTCCATGAAGGCTGGCAGGACGCTCGGAGGCGTTGTGTATTCCATTTTCCCCCGAGAATTTGTTCAATTTACACCATCGATCCGTATATGGAGCTTCGAGCATAGTCTGAGAAATGGCCCCTCCTGTAATCAAGATTTTCCAGCATCTTGGTATGCTGGCGTATGTCGAGGTCTGCTTACGTTCACTATGACTGTCGGTTCATAAATTCTCGGTAAGAAGTTCAGCCTAAGCTCCAGCGCCCGTATTATACTGTGTACCGGCAAGATTGACCGGAGCCGCGCGACTAAGCGAATATATTGGAGGATTCAATTAGCTCCGCTAGCCAGCGACGCTCGGACTTCGCCTTCGTAACATGCACACGCTTTTGGCGCCCTACCACTACACTTGCCATACAAGTCTCGACCCTGAGCACACCGCCCTTCCTGCGGACACCTGAGAATGTTTTTCCAAACACATCGCGAGCCGGCCTAAGTTGGCATTCGCCCCTAGCTGCGTGGGCGGGCATCGGGCTGCATCTCGGAGGCTTTGCGCAGCATGCTTGAGCGTTTGTGAGAGCGGCCCTGTGCTTTCCTTGTACTGGTCTGGCGGAACACCACGCCCACTGTCTACCATCTACCCTGGGCAGTGGGTTCGGACACGCCGGACACGTTGAGCTTGTGCAACTGACCCGCCACCCACGTGAGATCGCTGGCCACGCCCAAAGGTGACGGTATATTCCATTCCGGTCTTCTACATCTATACTCCAAACAGCGCGTCGTACGCGCGGCCCATCTAATCGCGCATCTATCTGGGCACCGCCTGGGCGTGTTCGCCCTCCTTGATCTCCCAGACGCTGCCCTTCTCTTCGTGCAGCCTCTGCCGACGCGATCGCAGCGTCAGCGGTCCAGTCGAACGAGGGACGAGGGTTCTAGTGCGAGAGAAGGAAGACTTACGTCAGGCTCGATCTCGAGGCCAATGAGCGCGTCGAGCACGGCGCGCCCCGTCCACGCCTCGATCCGGGCCACGTCCTCGGGCGAGATGAAGTCCTGTGACGTGCGCGAGGCGAACACCATCTGCGCCGCGGCGGCCCTGATGCGTGGGGGCGGCCGCAGGGGCGCGTGGCCCCCGGCCGAGGTGGCGGCGACGTCGGGGATGTCGGCCTGCGTCGACGGCGCGTGCGCGGGGTAGATTGACGGCGCCGTCGCGTCCCTGTCGAGCGGCGGGGCGGGCGTCTGCAAGTCTTTGGCGGCGACGCGCCAGCAGGACGCGAGGTGGAGGATGTGGAAAGTCTCCATCTGGAAGGGCGCGTTTCAGATGCAGGTGGGGCCACGCGTGCGTTCTGGACGTGCCTCGAAGGTGGCGAGGTCCTTGTGCTCGGACATAAGGCGGTCGATAAGGTCGGCGTTATGGTCGGGGAAGGACGTCTGTCTCCCTTGGGAGGAGTAGAAACTGCAAGGCCAATGGTGAGGCCGGGACGACTAGGAGCAGGGCTTCCGCGGCGGACGCGGGTGAGCACGCACCTGTCCGCCGATGCGTTCAGGGTGTGGTCTACGATCGGTGTCGTCACGCCCTCTGGGCGTGTCTTCTTCAAGGCATCAACGACCTAGTCGGGGCAGAGTTGATACATTGGGCCACGGAAGCACTTCATGGACGAGAAGCTTACGGCATCGTGGACGATGGAATCAGCGAAGACCTGTAAGAGGAGGATCAGACAGCGGTTGGAGATACGCAGGAGAAGAAGGCGAACCAACCGGCTTGCTTGTTCTGTATGGCAGTTCGCCTGGCTGACCGCCGTTCACGAAGTCGAAGTCGTAGTTTCTGGTGACGGCGATGCTGGCCTTCGGAACGACAACAGTCCCGACGGGCACATCGATGAGGCCACCACAGGACCCGAGCCTTGGACACAGATGACGTCGTCGTCATATGTCAGATAGGGCGAAGCGCGGGCGAGCCGTCGAGGAAAGTTCATTGACCTCACCACGACCATGTCGCCGTTGAGGCACTCCCTTACCTCCCGGACGAAGAAGTCAGCGTTGGGGTGGCCCATGCCGATGCTGACTATGGAAACCGGGACACCCTTGTAGCGGCCGGTGATGGTGGTGAACCCGCGCTCCGAGGTCAACGTGAACGGCGTCGGGGTGCTGTCCAAGTACGACGCGATCCCGTGGGCTCGCGAAGGCGCGCCGAGGGTGAGCTTGGCGGCCACGTTCAGCCACTAGGTTTCCGACCTGGACCGATAGCTCACAGACGTACGATACGATTGGCCACCTCGCCCGCACGGAGGCCCAAGTGGTAGACACGCTGGTCGAGCGTGCGGGGAAAGTCTAGAAATCAAACGGGCGGGGAGAAGTCAGAAAGTCAATCTCCCGCCGTGCGGTGACACATACTTGCGTCAACGATGCGGTTCTTCATGTGTGCACTTTGTCCGGAAATTCGCCTCGATTGGGGGCAGACCGTGGGCGTGCTGGGGGACGAGAGAGCGAATGAGTCGAGCCGAACGTAAACCAGCCCGCGACGCCGACTCCGAGCGGCTCGGGGCTCGGTTGGCACGATGATCGATGGCACGCACACCCGTCACACGTGACAAACCCTAGCAGAGGTGTAGTTGGCGCGCTCTGCCCGACTGAGCTTGTCCACGACGACCACCGTTCTGGCGACGATGCACGACCGCGACTCGTTCATTTCCGACCAGATCGACCAGGATGCCGTCCTGCGCGAAGCCTTCTCTCCAGCAGCCGTCTCGTGACGCCGCGAAGCCCGCCTGGGGGCGGCAGGCCCAGGCACTAGCGTACCTTGTGCGCTACTTAGCGCGTTAGCGGTATGTCATCCCTCGGCACTTTTTGCGACAGCGAACAAAGTGTCGGCAAAATGACTCAGCTTCTCTCCAGCCCGCACACTTTTTCCTCAGCGTGCTGCTGAGAACCGTGAGCCGCGGCGGGGCTGCCGCGGTTTTCGCCGCATCGTGGTCTGCCAGCACATCGTCCTCGAGCCTCGACAGACACGGCCGGGAAGGGTGGCCTAGAAACGTGCCTGCGCTCGAGGGATGATCTTCCGCTCCAGCTATTCATAGGCTCCCCGACCCACGCTCGCAATGCGGCTCGTACAGGCCTCCGGACGCTGTACGCTGTCGAACCGCCCGCCGTGGGACCCACCCTCTTTCCACCAGTCGGATAGGCAAGGTTACGTGCGCCTTCTGTGCGGAACGCAGAAGGGACCCGTGGGCACGTCCCGCCCGCCGTGTCCAACCCTCTCACTCTCTTTCGTGGTCCACGGCCGTGAGAACCGATCGGGGTGAGGGGCGCAACGCTCGGCTCTCACCGTCGCGTAAACCGTCTCTCCGGTCTTTCGCTTTTTGCCTGAGGTCATCGTCGTCTGTCCCGGCCAGGAGGCCCTGGGAGAAGAGGTGTTATACAGAGTCCGCGCAGGCTGCCTGTGGTGCGCGGGCGGCCTGCCTGGCCATCAGAATCCCACCATCATAGCACCACGGGATACAACTCTGTTCCATTCCTCAATCCATGCCATATCGGGTAGGGTGACCCGTAGGTTCAGTACCGGACGCTTGCCCAGCGCCAGTTGTCGGCAATGCCTGCCAACCTTATTAACGCGAATCGTTGTTTCACTTTAGGATGCAAGTGGAAGGTGTGCGGCTCTCTGCTTGTGCTATCACGTCCGCATCGGCGGTCGGCCGTGCGTGAAGGAGGCAAACCCGCTGCTACCTCATAATGACGACGTCAGGTAGCAGTGTCACCAGGTAAAGAACGAGGTAAGGGTCTCCTGCACCGAAGGCGCTAAGAGAGCATCAGATGTGTCCGGCGGAGAACGAGTAGATACCTACCTCCGGGTCTCAGGGCACACCCTCTGCACAGAACATCAGGAAGAACGACGCCTCACAGGGGACGAGGAGCACCGTCGGTGAGTACTTACCGCTTTGTATCCCGGACTGCGCCACCAGACCCGCGCTGCGTTCGCAACCCCGCGCGCCGGGGCAAGCAAATGACCACCGCAGTCCCAACTCCGAGAGCCCACCATGCCCGAGAAGAATACCTCCGCGAAGCGTTACGTGCTACCGGCTGGCCGCCCGCACACGCGCACTCGCCACCCGGCACCCTCTACCCCTTCGCAGCACCCATCTCTCCCGGACGTGCCTGAGCAGCACCCCGTTCGCCCTCCACCCGCCCTGACGGGCGTGGAAGCTCGCGTACGTGGTGCGGTCGTGCGAAGGGACGAGCAGGCATGCCCACTCGCGATCGTCGGCATCCGAGGGTCTGCCTGGACACCTGCGCCCGTGCTGCTATCGGTAGGCTCTATCAGAGCCCCCCGAGCAGCTGAGCATGTGCCTGACGCTCCCGGGCCTCATTCCTCCGCACGCCGTCCCATTCGTGGCGTCACCACGGGAGGAGAGCAGGCGGACGTGTATCATCGTCCGAGCCCACGCCCGCCGAGCGAGATCCCCGGTATCCTACGCGGTATCGCGGCGGGTGGGTTGTCCACAGCTTGTGGCTCGCGGTTCCCAGCTCTGTGCGCACGCATCCCCGCCCGCGGCGATGACATCAGACGGGGACGCCCCCGTCACGCGACGCAGGGCGACGAGCCACGCCCTGCCGCTTCTTCGTAGCGCGGGCGAACGCGGGGCCTCATGACCCCCGCCGCCCGCGCGTGCTCTCACCGCGTTCGCCGCTGTGCGACGCGGGCGATTCCGTGCGTGCGTTCGTGCGTGCGTGGTACAGTGTGCAGCACGCCGCCGTCCGTGCTCGCGTGGCGAGGGCGCGGGGCTGGCGGGGTCACATGCGGGTCCGAAGCGTGGCCCTGGCTTCTGCGGGATCGCCGGCGGCCTGGCTGGACTCGCTCGCCGGGGAGGCGTCATCGACGTCTCCTCGGCGAGGAGGGCGGCGGGTCGTCGTCCATCTGCTGCACCCGTGCCATGCATCGCACCACTCGTTTGCCTTCGCCGTGCGTCCGCTCGTCGGACGGCAGCGAAGGACCGTGCTCAGGATGGAGTGCTGAGACGCGTCGTGCACTCGGACGCCAACAGAGGCTCTCGGAGAGCAGCACACCGCATGCTCGTGCTCGTGCTCGTGCTCGCGCGGACGGACTTTCATTTGTCGAACCTCGGCGGAAAGAAGACGGGCCCGGGCTTCTGCCAAGCCTGATACGCCTCCCGCCGCCGCAGGCGGGGCGGGGCGTGCCGCACTGTCGCCGTGCCAGCGTGCCAGCGGGCGTCAGCTGCAGCACACTGTACAGAGCGCCCTCCCCGCCCGCCCGCTCGTGGATCTGCGATTGCCCACGACGGATCTCGATATGTAGGTGCAGCTCGAGGTTTTCGTTCTTGGCCGTGCGTGCGGCGTGCGTGTGGGTGATGGGGGACGGGGAAGCGCCCCGGCGGCGCCGTCGATCGACGCGGGACGCAAGTGGGTGGCAGCAGCTGCGCGCCGCGATCGTCGACGGGTCCGTTCCGGACGAAAGGAGGGTGCCGCACGCTATATCCGGCCGCATCATCGTCGCATCTCCCCTTCCTCTGCGCTCGGAAGCAGGCTGGCGTGCGGTGTGGCGGCAGATGGCAGGCGGTAGACGGCAGACGGCAGCCGGCAGCCGGCCTTCCTCGCCTGGCGGGTGCGGATTCGACGCAGAGGGTTGGGGCAGCGGCGAGGGTTCTGTCCGGATTGGGCAGGCTCGACGCCGCTGCGGCGAGCGGCGGTGGTGCAGGAGCGAGCGCAGCAGATGTAGCGGGAGCGCTGGCGCAGGTTCGAGGGCGGGTCGACGTGCGAGGAGTGGCCTTGCCTGCCGGCATGGTGGCGCGTCTGGGGCCTTCGGAGAGAGCGCAGCGGTAGGCTATCGGTGTGCCCGCGCAGGAGGAAGCCTGTGCACCATGTGTGAGCGGCGAGAATCGACAACAAACCTCCGGGCGGGTGCCCAGCCTTGCAGGGACTGGACTCACCGGAGTGTTAGCGGGGACTGCCCCACGGAGAGCGTGATTTAGGGGGTCCGTTAAGACGACCTCGACGTGAAGGATGGAATCTGTAAATCGCGGTACGTGGCCGAAAACGAATATCAGTGTCAGCGTTATGGTCGTCATCAAGGGCCGACCCGGGACCAGGCGCGGACGTCGGCCTTCATTATCCCCTCGGACAGAACGCAAACCCGCACCTGCGCACGGGGAGTCAGAGATCGACGGTGCCGCATCCAGGACATCACCTCGCATTCTGACCACAGCCCGACCGCGGTTTGACGGCGGCCTGCGCCGGCGTGTTCGTTTCTCGAAATCCCTTGTCGACCGCTCGGCATGCACACACAGAGACACACGCACATGCGTTTTTGCAGTTTGGGACGAGGACACCGTCGTGACATGCCGCAAGCCGCCCCGTCGAACGACGTTCCAAAGAGTCCAGCCACGATGGGCTGTGGCAATGTGGCGGCATTCAGGGTCGGCCCCCCGCCCGCGCGCGATCGAGGTTCCTGGCGGCGGTGTGTCCGGGGCACACACACCCACACGTGGCGCGCTCCCGGCGGCCCAGGACCCAGGGCGCGCGCTTGCGGCCGCTAAGTTTCAGATTGTGGGATCGGACTTGCAATGCTCGTAGCTGACGAAATCGTGAACTTACTGGCTGCACGGGTATACATAGGTGGCTGCTGCGTGAGCGGTTTTAATTGAACGAACGCAGGAAATCCGGTGGGCGCGTCAGCGGACGCATCGAAGATCGGGGAGCCCCATCGGCGAGGCAGGGGCGAGGGTCGAGACGCGGGTCTGCCGAGAAAGGAGAGGGAGATGCGCTGTGCGCTGGCTGGGATGTCGTAGCGAGAGATCGCGGTGGCACCTCCGAGATATTCTCCGACCGCGGGTGCGTCCGTTCGAAGAAGTCCCTCGAGTCGGGGCTTCACGTTGACGATTGTCACCGTCACGCTGCGTAGGCCTGCGCAGTGGGGCAATGCGGACCGCGATCTGCGGTTCGTGCCGCCGCTCGCCCACGACGACCGGCGGCGGAGGGCCCGGACGCAGAAGAGAGAGTATGTTTGGCGCATGCGGGCGCGGCGCGACGGACATGGATGGACATTCGACGCTGCCAGACGCTGCGCTGCGCTGGACGGCTTTCGGCGTGAGCTCGGGATCAAGAAGGCAGGGGATCACAAGACGGCGAACACCGACCGTATGGGGCGCGGGCTTCCTGTGGAATTCTGGACGGCGCGCGCCGCGGGGCGCATATGCAGCCAGCGTTCGTCACCCGCGCAGGGTGCATCCTGGCGCATCATGCATCTCTCGTCGCTGCGAACGCGCGCCGGTCTCGGCCAGGGACCCGGGTTCTCGGATCGCGGCGGGGGCGGTGGCGCTCGTGCGCGTATACAGGGTCAGAAGCTGTTCCGCCGATTGCGGGGTAAGACGGGTGCGTGGTCGGCGAGGGGCGGCGGGGGATGGCGGTGTGGATGGAGACTCGGATGGAAAAGAGATGGGATGGGGCAAGCGAGTGTGGGGACGGTGATCCCGAGGGCTCGCTGGGGCGGGTTCCGGGTCGACGTCGAGGAGGAGTGAATTATGAATTGTGGGCGAGCCTACGCTCGAGTTTTTCCGATAAAGTGTGCACGATTCGGAGCCCCATTCACTCGATCGTTCCTGCTAATCTCTCTCTCGGCCGCGGCGCGGGGGGCGGTGGCCCTGGGGGCGTGGGGCTGTCCGCGGCCGGCGGGACGGGGCGCGCATCCGCCTCGCGTCGCTGGTGCGAGCGGGCGTCGAGGGGCGAAGCGGGCAGAACAGCTTCCGCGAAATGGCCTGCAGCTGCCCAATTTCGCCGACATGAACGAGCGTCGAGGACCGGTTCCCACGGGCCCGCATCGGGCAGGTTGCACAGGCGCCGGGCACGCGACTCGGCGCGCCGGCGTTTGCCCCTGGGTACGCACGTCGCAGGGCGGCGGTCTGCGCATGCGCGGGGCGTCCGAGCCTGAGTCGGATGGTGCGCCCGCCCGCTCGCGTTCCTGCCTTCGCGCTCGCAGTCGTCGTCGACAGCGATCAATGTCGGCTTCTTTGTCCTCGGCTGTGCTCAGGCGGCAAGATCAGATGGATTGCCGGCCCCGGGCGACTCCGCATGCGCTGGGCTCGCCTCGGACTCAGACTCTGTCTGGCCTCCAGTGGGCTTCTGCGGCGGCTGCTCGTCACGCCTGTGCCCGTGCCGGCCTCGTCTCTCGTCTGCCTCTCTGCCTCAGCTGGGGCCTGCCTCTTCTGGCCGGTGCAGATAGCGCGGCCGCTACACGGCCGAGTGGTTCTGATTCTTGTTCTGGCTCCCGCTCTGGCTCCTGCTCTCGCTCTGGGAAGGGATCTGGCTGGGGAAGACGCACATCATGGGACCGGGGCTGATGGCGGTCGTGACTGCAGAACCCAGCGCTCGCGCGGGCTGACAGAGAAATCAAAGCTAGCCGAATGCAGAGACCCACAGTCTGGACGAATCTAAAAAGGCAAACTCGCAAGGCCGACCCGGCCTGCTGGGCCCCGCCTCTCTCGCGTCTTCCCGGGCGAGTGACGGCGGACGGGCAGCTGAGCCAGCTGGCAACTGTGGCTCGAGTCGCTGCGGCCGTGACCGCCGGGTGCGTTTCCGGAGTGCAGGGTCACTGCAGCTGGACGCCTCGGTGGCACGCGGCGCGGGAGACAAGTGACCAGCAGTGACCGCCGAGAGCTCCGGCGGATCCCCCGACCCTGCGTGGCCCACTCCGCCAGCGCTGCGTTGCGCCGTGACTGGCCTCTGTCCTCTCGCCGGGCCCTGGCCGCTGCAGCTGCCCTCTCGCTCGCTCAGATCTCTCGATCGACCGCCCCATTTGGGCCGCCGCGGCCGAGCGAGCACGCGTGCCTGTCTCTCCGCCAGAGTCTCCCCGCGTGTCCGCCGCGCTCGCGTCTGCATCTGTCTGCTGCATCTGCGTCCGAGCCCGAGCGCGGTGCGCGTGCGCGTGCGCGTGTGCATGCTGCTCCTCCTCGCTCGCTCTGGCTCCTGCCAGCTCCATCCGCCATCTGGGATCTCTCCTCGAACGACTCCCGCTCGGGTTCAAACTCGGACTCGGACTCGGGCTCGGACTCTCCCTCCCGGCGGGCCGTTTCGAGGGTTCGGACGATTGGGAGATCTTGCAGTAACGCGAACGTCCAATGTCGTCCTCTCCCTGATTCGCCTTCGCCTCGAACTCACGCTTCTCGGAATGCGCCAGAGAACGCGGCCTTTTGCCATCGCCTCCTCCCTCCGACCGTTTCCCTCGAGCGCATCCTTTGCCCCCATTCCCTTTCCCGTCCGCATTCATAACGCCCTCCTCTCCATTCCCGTCCGTCCGGTCCCTCCGCCCTGTCCTCGCCTCCAGAACGCACCGCCCGCATCCCGTCCCAGCGCCGTTCGCGTGTCCAGCGCTGCGGCTTGTGCTTCCTCAGCCTCTCAGCAGCAGCAGCCTCTGTCCAGCCCTCTCCCCGTCCTCATCACAAGGCGTCTAATCGCCACTGCCCTTCCTCAGCCCCGTCCCTCACGCCCTTCTTCTCCCAAGTCTTCTCTCCCCGCCTCCGTCCTCTCCGCCCTGTTCGTGCACGATACCCGCTCCGATCGAGCGCACCGCGTCCACAAAGGCCGAGATGAGCACGTACGCCAGGAACACCGCGCCATACACAGCGTCGGCAATTGCCGGCGCAGGACCAGGCGAGGACGGTGCCCGAGTGGACCTCGTCCGGCACGAGCGCGACGGCTCGCTGTCCGACTCGGAGACGAGCACGTCCTTGAACGCGTATTCGGAGAACGTCAGGGATGATGCTCCCGTGCACGGTAAGCTCCCAGCCTGTCCCTGTCACGTCTGCCGCTCACTGGCAGGCGTTTCGCTACCCGCCCGCTTCGCCCGCCGCTGCGCCCCAGACGCGGACGACCCCTACCTCGCGCTCACCTCCCAGACCCTCAACGCGGACGGCACGCCCAAGCGGCCCATGAACGCGTTCATGATTTTTGCCCGGAAACGACGCCCCCAGATATCCGCCGCGAACCAGATGATGCGCACGGGCGACGTGAGCAAGATCCTCAGCAAGGAGTGGAACTCGATGGAAATGGTCAGCCTCGCGCCTTTTTCTCCCCGCCCTCCCTAGCGCGCTCGCTGTCGAGGAGCGAATCTGACTGACCGCACGCCTTCCAGTCCGAAAAGAAGTTTTACCTCGATCAAGCAAAGAAGCTCAAGGACAACTTCAACTCGAAATATCCCGACTACGTCTACCGCCGCCGGCCGAACAACTCGCGCAAGAAGCGCAAGCCTGACGCCGCGCACGACGACGCGCACGACGCCGCACACATGGGCGACGGCGACGAGGCCGGCTACGAGGACACCTCGCCGGTCGACGCCGACGACACCCTCATGATCCCCTCTCCGCAGGAGATGCAGTATACACGCACACACGCCCTGAACCCGTCCCCGGTCTACGCCCACAGCCACGACGCCGTCGGCGGCGGTGGCGGAGGCCCGCCCCCAGGCTGCACATATCCGTATCCGTCCGACTTCCACCACCCCGCCCAGTCCGGACGGCACCATCTCACCCACCTCGCGCAGGAGTCTGCGATGCCCGGCTCGACCGTCGGCGCCGTCCGGCCGTCGATGCACGACCTCCACGCCGGGCTCTCGCAGGGGTACGCCGCGCAGCAGCAGTCGCTCTACCAAAACGCAGGGCACGGCGCGTACGGCGCGCACGTCGCCTCGCCCACCAGCCCCTGGGACCACCTCTCCCGCACCGCGGCGGGGCCAGGCGCGCGGTCCGACCATTCCCGCTCGAACTGGCCGATCCTCCCCGCGCTGGACATCACCCTCGCCCGCCAGCGGTCGTACCCGTCCGCGAGCACCGGGCTGACCAACCCCCCGCCGTCGCACCCGAGCGCGAACGGCAAGTCCGATCCGTACTCGCCCCAGCTCCCTGCGCGGCCGTGGTCCAGCGCGACGTCCTCCACCGCGTCCAGCAGCTCCGGAGGCGGCGGCGGCGGAGGGGGAGCAGGAGGGGGAGGGAGCGGCTCCGGGGCGGCGTCGCACTACGGCGCGGCGAGCAGCGCGTTCCCGACGCTCAGCTCTGCGTTCTTCCCCGCGGAGTCCCCCGCGGCGAAGGGCATCGACGTCTCCTCGCCCGCCTCGGCGCACCCGGCGCACGACTACTACTCGTCTACCGCAGCTGCGCTCCAGCAGGGCGCCGGCGTTCCCGGGCGCCGTGGCAGCACCGGCCCCGGGCCAGGGCAGCAGCAGGAACCGTACGGATCCGCGGGGCAGTACGGCGGCCAGCAGCAGCAGCAACAGCAACAACAGCAACAACAGGCTCAGCCGTGGTCTCAGCACTTCCCGCCCCCGGGGCGGGGCGCACCGCGCTCGAGCTCGGGGCTGCACCCGATCTCGCCGTATACGCTGCAGGGCTCGCCGGGCGCGGGGGGCGACGGCGCGGGCTCGCGCTCGGCGTCGGGCTCGAGCGCGCACTCGACTGCGCCGCTCAGCTTCTGGGACGATGGTAGATTCGGGGCGGGGCGGTGACTGGCGCGCTGCGGCCGTCTGCTCCCCCTCCTGCCACTGCCACTGCCACTGCCACTTTGGTTTTGCGGCCGACTGGGGGCGGTGGTTCCTCTCGACGCCGCCTTGGGCGGGTGTATATAGGTTCTCTCGTGCGTGTCTCCGCACGGTCTCTGTTCTCGCGTGTTTGCCTTGTGTGCTCTCTGCTCGTCGTCGTGATGGTTCAACGGACTCAACGAAAGCCTGTTTTTTCCCGCCTCTGTCTCTCTGTATATCCCCCCTAGGTTGCACGGATGCCGATACCATATTGTGACATGGATAATGCGAACCCGCTACAAATGCATGACACGAGACGACATGTTGAATCCCAGAGACTCCCCCTGCTGTTGTGTTCCTCTTCCGTCGCTGCTGTTGTGCCATTCTAGTGTTCTATACCCTCCCCGCTCCCTCCCCCAACCGCCGATCGTCCCCTCGCGACTCGTCGCGTAGCACGGGTGACGAACGTCCCCCCGCCCGCCCCTGTATCAAATAAACCTCATCTACCCGCCCCCCGCGCGACGGTGCACGACGTCTCACTTATTATGTACGTACAACGCTCCTAGCTTCCTCCTGTCTGTCCGCACAGTACACACGGCTCCCGGCCAACCAATCGCATCTCTGGTCTTACACTTCCCGCGCCCGCGCCCGCCTCGAGCCGCGAGTACTGGAGGCTCCCTCTGGTCGGTGCTGAACTTTGGGATGGCAGCACCCTTGCCGTGGCCACGCTTGGTGCGTGTGTGTGATGATTGCCTAGAGACCCGTCTAAAATTTGTGCCTTGAGTTTATGGCTGGCACTCAGGCTGGATCCACACGTCAAGTCAGCGGGACCGATCCTTTATTGCTCAGCCGACGCTGCGCTGTCAGTGTCAGTCCACCACGACCCGAGCGTTCAGGGTTGAACCGTCAAGGGTGACGGTCGTAATGCCGCTATGGCCTCTGTCGACAAAAGCTACTTTGGGTGAACTACACTTGTGACGGAACGTTTGTGCAAACCTCAAGCGCTCAGAGCTCAGTAGCAGAGGACGGCTCCGCTTGCAGACGAGAATTACCACGGCCGAGGTCACAGTCCCGTGCCCTAGAATTTTTCTTTCTGCTCCCAGAGGATGGCCGCAAATTTCGCGGCGCACTAGCCGACGTCGACTCGGGTGCCCGCCGCCAACGGCGGCAGCGGCAGCGGAGGCGGCGGAGGAGGAAGTGGGAGGGGGAAGAGGGAGAAGAAGATTACTTGTCTGTCACGGTCAAAGGCCAGTCAGGGTGTCAGGGTAGCGTCGAGTGGTCACCGGTCATGGGGCGCCGCGCGCAGCGTCTTCCTTTCCTCGCCTCTGCCGGCATGGTCGTGCATATGCCAGGCCCCCACGAGCACGAGCACGAGCACGGGCGTGAGGATCCTCGTCCGAAAGGGAGAGGGCCCGCGCTCGGGCTGATTAGCCTTGCGCACTTACACTTGTCTGGCGGTCGAGTGACGAGTGCTCCGGAGGCGGCGCAGTGGTGACAGGACGAAATTAATTAATGGGCGCGCTCGAGGGGAAGTGCGTAACGTCAACGCTTCCTTGACGCGCGCTCGCGCAGCCTGGCCTTCGGACGCGGACGCGGACGTGGACGTGGGCGAGGGAAGCCAGGCGGGAGACGCAGGGAAATTAATGCGTCGCGCGCCATGACGGCGATCCGGACGACTTGCGGAGAAGGCGTTCATTACGAGAGGCGCAGGGTTTGGGTTGCCTGGGCATCAGTGCTCGGGGCTCCGTGGGCGCTGCCGCCGCGGATGCTGCCCGACAGGGCGAATGTTCTGTGGTACGGCCGTGCGCCGAAAATACAAGCGGATGTGGAGCTGGTGAGCCGGCCGGTAGTACGCCGCGTCCAGCTTCCTCCCAGCTGCTCCCCTCCACACACACCGTCTGGCGGGAGGAGGAAGACCACAACGGCCGAGTGGGGATACGCGCGGACGCCCGCCGTGCATCGAGTCGAACAAGGAGGCGCAGGCGGGAGGCGATCACGCCGCCGGTCGGCACGCCGCGGCCGTGCGCCCTGTCCAGTCTTCTCCTGCCGCATCGCTCCCAGCGTCCGCCCACCGTGCCTCGCAGATTTTCTTTTCGCTGCTCTAGCTTCAAGCTCAGCCGTGCCGTTATTCAAGGCTAGGCACCGCCCCTACCACCCCCACCCCCGCCCCCTACTTACCGCACGAATCACTCCGGACGATACGCAGCGCATCATATGTAGGAAGAACAAGAAGGGGTGTGTTCCCCGCTGACAGGCCCGCCCTGCCGTACAACTGCCCTGGCCTCTCGAAGAAGCTTGGGAGGGACGGACTCCGACGACGCAGCGCGGCGGCTCGGAAGACAGGCAGGGCAGGATAGACCGGAAAGCGCAGCCGGGACTCCAGCGTGGGCGTGGGACGGCGGGAATAGGGCCCAACTCGGTGGCGTCAAGCACCGGGTTCTGCGCATATGGCGTGCCGCCACCAGGGCACCACCTGCGAAGGACGAACTTGCAGGGGGCACGGGACGAGCGGCCGGCGAAGGGTGCGTCAGTTGTTCGGGGCTGGAGCGTCTTCGTCGACGGACGCGGTCCGGAGTGTGGGCGAAGGCGAAGATGGGGAAGAGGGACGTGGATGCGAAACGCGAACGCGAATGCGAACATGGTGAGGCGGCGGCGGCGCGAGAGAATACTCCCATCGCCCGAGTACTGGCGGAGTGCGCGTTCGGACGGTTGGTGCGTGGCCAAAATTACTGGGAGGGGATGGAGTAAGGCGAGGACCCGTTTAGACACACGTGCGAACGCGCGAGCGCGGGCGGGGCCTATGTCTAAAAGTCAACATGCCGATCCGTCCCAGGAGCGCGGTAGGTTCCACCTGTGCTCTCTCCTCTCCAAGTTCTCATACTCACCGCCGGCAACGGTCGCGCCCAGGTTGCGACCGCCGTGTCAAAACGCGGGGGCGGTATCTGGGTCGGACGGGAGCATTCCGACGATCGACAGTGTCTAGGGTGGAGGAGTCCAGGAATGTCAGTCTTCGCTCTCACAGGAGCAGATGCGCCACTAGCCAAGCCGGAAACGAGGACTGGCCAACTCCCCCGAGCGGGAGAGCTCGCGCGGTATTCCCACAGAAGCTAGGTAAGTGCCAGACTGGGACGGCTCCAGGCGGCACGCTGGGCTTCTTGCCCAAAGACGCAGAGCTAGTGGCGCCTGGGCGTGTCCGCCGCCTGGTTCCCATCCAGAAAGATGCCCAGGACACGTCAGGAGCCTAGGGAGGAGGACGGACTGGGTGCGTTCCCTGGCAGTGCGCTGTGTGCGCGCGGTGGCGTGCTCGCCAACTTGGACCAACAAGTGGTGGAGAATGATTGCTGCGCCCACAAGTGGGTGATCGAGACGGGCAGGAAATGTTACTCCGGTCAAGGATCGCTGGCGGGGCTGATCCGCCGTGCGTTCGCGGACTCTGGGGCTCCACCGATAAGGGCACGCTGGGGCCCGCGTTGACAAACCCAGGTCGCCGCGTCTGGCGGGAATACGATCTGAACGAGTGTGCGCAATTCGTCTGACAACTTGGCCTTGCGTGTCCTCGTCGATCCATCAAATCAGCCTGACCAGGACTCGCGGGGAAGGGCTCGGCTGGCTGGTACGATCGAAAGGGCTCGAGGCCGAGACTCGAGAGTGCCCGCCGACTCCCAGCGCTGCGCCACAGCGGCTGCGGAGAGCCTCTCGAGAGTCCCAGCTCAGTTCCGTTCCATTTCCCACGCACCCTTGCTTCCGTGTGAATGCAGTGGCGGTACAGAGGAGAGAGCTAAAGTCACGAATGCCACTTACCCTGCTCTGATCCTTGGTGTATGTCGCATGCGGAGCTCAGCAAGACAGGAATTTGAGGGACAAGGACTGGCACGGCGGCGGGTGCAGGGCGGCGCAGCAGTCAGGCGCTTCCGGCTACTACAGTCGGCCGGGCCGGGTGCAGGGGCGTATCAGAACGCGCGAGCAACGGTGGCGGGGACGCGCAGGGCTTGCTCGTCGTCCACAACCACCGCACTTCGCTGGCATACGCCTCCTGTCGACTACTGAAGACCTTGTGCAGTACAGAGCTGCATAAAGAGTAATATACTCAGACGAAGCAGTGAAAACAGCCCAGCTATGGCTCCCCAAGCACACGTCGAACCGGCGCCTGTCGATTCCACGGCGGTGTTCCACAAGGATATCTTCAAGGGCAAGGTCCTCTTCTGTACCGGCGGCGGGTCGGGCATCTGCAAGGCCATGACCGAGGCCGTGGTAGGTCCTTCACGCCTATTTACTTCCATACTGCTCTCCTCACAAATGTTCTGCACTGTAGATGAGGCACGGCGCCCGCGCAGCCATCGTTGGCCGCAAGTAAGCCGTCCGTGTTGTGCCCGAGACACACGCTGACGCCCTCTGTCTTGGCCAGGCTCGACCGCCTCACCGCGAGCGCGAAGGAGCTCTCTGCTGCCACGGGCAACGAGTGCCTTCCCGTCCAGGCAGACGTCAGGGACCCGAAACAAGTCCAAGACGCCGTCGCGAAGACGATTGAGAAATTCGGCCGGATCGACTTCGTTATTTGCGGTACATGGAGCCCTGGATACGCTGCACCGTGGGCTCGTTCGCTGACCTGTGCTGCTCATACGCTCATACAGGCGCGGCTGGGAACTTCCTCGCACCCATCTCTAAGCTGTCCGAGAACGGGTTCAGGACGGTCATCGAGATTGACACGGTCTGTTTTGATGCTTCATGTTGGATACGGGGGGTGGCATCCTGACCTACCTGCGCTCTCACAGCTCGGGACGTACCACACTATCAAGGCGACTCTGCCTCATCTGCGCAAGTCAAAGGGTTCATACATACACGTCAGCGCGACGCTGCACTACCGCGGTACGTTTCCAAGAAGACGGGTGCGCCTCACAATACTGACCGTCATGCAGGTACACCCTACCAAGTTCACGTCTCCGCCGCAAAGGCGGCTGTCGATGCGAGTGAGTGAGAACGATGCGTTCACGCAGTGGGCCCCAGGCTGACTGCCCGGCGGCAACTCTCCAGCATCTGCGGTACTTGCCGTCGAGGAAGGCCCCCATGTATGTGCTCCTACTATCTCTCTCGGTATTCCTCACAGGCCAGTGCACACGCGTACATCCTCATGGGACATCTCCCCACCTACCCACTCTCAAAGCCTAACTCACATCACTAACCACCCCACCCCAGGGCATCCGCTCGAACGTCATAGCGCCCGGGCCCATCGCCGGTACAGAGGGCATGGACCGGCTGAGCGCCAAGGGCCCCGACGGCGCGGCGCAGGCGGGCGCGTGGCTCTGCCCGCTCGGGCGCGACGGGGACGTGCGCGACGTCGCGAACGCGGCCGTGTTCCTCTTCAGCGACGCGGCGCGCTTCATCACCGGCCAGGTCTTCGCCGTCGACGGCGGCTGCGAGCACCTCCGCCCGAACCCGCTGCCGTACCCCCTGTCCGTGCTCGACCCGGAGGGCGTCGCGCGCATGATCAAGCCCCGGTTGTAGGTCTTCGAGCGCTGGACGGCGCGGGGCGGCGCGGGATAATTGACCGAGCTGTGCATTGGGCGGCGTGCAGAAAGCAATTGTGCGTACCGTCGTGTCGGGTGCGGACGCACCGCGCCGGCGGGAGCAGTAGGTAGCACGGCCGATGATGTACGCACGGCGGACGGATTGCGAACGGATATGTACGGATCTGCGCTCGCGAAGAGGGACATGCTCAGCGCCCTGGGCTCCCGCGCGGCTCACGCCCACTGTGCGCTGCGAGTGCGGCCACACGCACGCGAATCGGCGGGCGGACCGCTCGATTAGGCAGGTGTGTAAGTTATGTACGATCGCGCGTGTTGCTCTGGTGGACGAAGTTCGTGAGGGAGACCGGTGCTTGACTGGACTGTATGCCGCCCTGGCTGGCTGGACCGAGTACGAGGATTGACATCAGGGTCGCGGAAGAGGTAGAACGCTCGGCTAAACGGGGAGCGCTCGGCGCGAGACGACGCGTGTGTAACGCAGCCCTCGGGCACAGCGCGGCACGCTTCTGCTATAGAGCGAAGGCGGGACGCGTAGGCGAGGAAGAGAGTGCGCGAGAGAACGAGGAGACGTGCGGCACGCCGGGAAATGGACATGTCGGGGCGTAATCCGCAATCTGCGGCAGAACTCGACGCGGGGCGTGCGTGTGCCGTCCGAGTCGTTCCCCGCACGCGTACTGAGTCCGTGTGGCGGACGAACCCCCGGGCGTGCCGCCGCCGCGGGCGTCGTCGTGGGCGCGGACGATGACAGCGGCCCGCAGATCGCGAGAGCGTCATCCGGACATGACGCGGAAATGGCGAGGGTGGGGACGAGGCAGAGGGACGGGGCGATGGGATGTGTCCGCGCGAAGAAGCCGCCGAAGGGGCGGACGCACCGGGCCCTGTTCTCTCTCCTGTCTGAAGAGGCTACGCGACGAGCGAGCCAATTGGGACGCGTGGACGCGCAGATCGCGCTCAGCGATGGGAGTGCGTCCGTTGTGTATCGCGCCGCACATACGCGCATCCAGGCACCGGCCCGCTGGGTGCGTCGGCTCTGGTGAGGAGCGAGGTGCGGCGAGGGTCGAGACCGATAGCGGGCGCGGCGTGCGGTACGGTGGGGCTGCGAGCAGGTACGCGGTGGGGGAAGGTGCAGAGGACCTTGGGGAACGCAACTGGGTGCGAGAGGAAGGAGTCTGGAGTTCGTGCCCTGTGGGGGGCGTCGGGGATCGCGAGAAGCGGGGTCAGGTCAGGCGAACTGCTCGTCAGGCCCCCTCCGAGGCATTCCCAGACGGGCGCACGCGGTGCGCGGCGAGTGGGGTCGGCGCATGGCGGTGGACCGAGCCCTGAGCGTAGGAATCGCGCTGCCAGAGCGAGAGGAGCAGCGCATCAGATGACACCCAACGTGAGACGGGCGGCGGGGACGGCCAGGCGGTAACAAAGCCGCCAGCCGAGAGAAGGCGGCGGGGGTGACATCTTCGAGGGCTCTGTGGACAGATGCGTCCGATAAAGTGCGCATGGGCCCGCGCGGGGAGCGTCCCGAGCCAACCGCTCCCGGCGCGGGGCCTCTGAAGGCGACGTCGGACGGCGTTCGAGAGTTTGCGCGACGCGAGATGTGCGGGGGCAGTAGTCGAACCGTGCGGGGGCTTACAGTTCGCCCATCAGAACGTCGACATCGACATCTGTCGGGCTTGGGCTCGGGCGCGGGCGAATGCGTCTGCGGGCCGAGGGCGGGCGGATGTCTTTCGACTGGAAGGTCGAGCCGCCGTGGAGGGGCTTCGTGCGATGGTCGGCTTGGACGCATGTGCTGTGTGAGTGCATGGCACACGGACACGATGGGTGGGATG
Source organism: Trametes polyzona (assembly GCA_022606195.1). NCBI lineage: Eukaryota > Fungi > Basidiomycota > Agaricomycetes > Polyporales > Polyporaceae > Trametes > Trametes polyzona. The sequence continues at coordinate 86,796 of JABYQF010000001.1, read as the reverse complement.
TTCGGCATCGGCGACGTATAGCTCATAGCGGCGCCCCGGTCCTGAGGTCGTCTCAGGAGGGTCAACGATTACGCCAGCGGGCGGCAGGGCCAGACCTTGCAGAGCTCATGACAGAGGCAGGATACAGACCGTACCGGAGCCGGACGTCTGCCATCCAGGGGCTACGCAAGCACAGCGGAGAAATTCGAGACCGACTTCTAGATGTCGATGTGGCCCGAACCGATCGTGCGAGGTAATTTGCGGATAGACCGGGGAGTGGGCAGATCAGATGGCAATATCGGCCCTTCCAAAACCAATCTGCGTTCATACGTTGAACAATGATTCGATACATGCTGATTACTCACGTAGGTCTGAGCAAGCACAAACACGGCGGATTAGCGGGCAATGCCGTATGCGCTTAATCCGGTATTTGCAAGTAATCGATCTCAGCTTCTTGCAGGTACAGCGCATCAAGAGGCATCATGTTCCTGGTGGGGGTGCCGCCAGTACGGTATTCTGAGAGTGGTGCGTTCAGAGGAGGAAATTCGGGGTAATGAAGCACGACTTACGGCGACTCAAGAACCGCAGGATGCGTCGGCGGTGGTCAGTTCTGCGGATTAGCAAAGCGATGACTTTCCCTAGAGTGTATGTCCCCTCACAAGGGACGAGTAGTATCGAATATAGCGCACGTTAGGCCTTGCATTCCTAGCCATTTGAGGGTCGACGTGGACCGTGGTTGAACGACGAGGGCAGGCGAAGCGCCCGTGGGAAGAGGCGGGAACTGCCGGCGCTTGCCGCACACTGTAACTCGTTACCAAGTTCGTGCTTTGCCCTCTGCACCATATTCTGTCGCTTCGCACCCATATCGTAGTGAGTCTCCTCGCCCGACGCGTCGCATGCCACTATCCATGTCTCCTCGTCCAAGACTATTTCTCCGCGCAAATCTGCCGCGTCGTGCGGTGACCTGCAGTATCGCTTGCGATGCACAACAACTCGGTGTTTTCTCGGTGTGCGGCCAGACAAGCGCACGAGCACCCACTCTGCGTCCACAATCTCCCTCGCATCCGGTAAATCTCATCGTAATGACACTCACGGGCCGCGGAATACGGTAGTCAATATCACGAACATCTGGGTCAACGACACTCTTCCGCAGGGAGTATGTCTCCGAGTCTTGGATAGCGATGAATAGAACGTAGGTTCTCCCGAGACTTCAGGGAACCACGGCTCACGCCAAATTACTTAGCTTCCAGCTTGTCGATGAGCAGGTAGTGGCACTTGAGCGTGGGATGTTGACATTCCGGCACCTCGGGCGCTGCTTCTGCATCATGAGACCTCCGCTGCTGATGCTGCCATGACCTCTGCCGCCGTTCTTACGTTTTCATTACCGGTTTTATTTCTGCATTCGCTCTCGCTTGCTGTCGATATTCCGCAAGAGCGAGACGTATGCGCAGTCTAGCGCCCTTGCAAGTATAAAGTCGTGCACGCGGAGCTTCTTCGGCGACGCTTCGCCCCTCGCGCAGCTCCGTCCCTCCCTTTTTGCCATGTTGGCGATCTTATTCGCCGTACTGCCCTTCCTCCGAGTGATCGCTCTCGCCAGAGAGCCTTCAGAGTTTGAACAAGAAGGAAGCTTCCTTGAGGACGACAAGCGTCCTTCGCTGAATGCGTCGTCATGTCCAGGTCAGTGCTTCCCCTGTCACGTATCCTGTCTTTATTTCTCCGATTGGATACATACATTGTTTGACGAAACTCGTTCTCTGACGATTCCCATACGCGCATGGTCGTATGAGCGTTTCTTCTTCACCATCTTGTTAGACCGGGCGGACTACGGCTCGCGGTAGGTTATGAAGGCGTGACTTCCATCCTCATGAGCTGATTTGGGTACGGGTGAACGCAGGGCAAACCTGATTCCTATCCGAGTGTCGTACGCGTTATTCTTTGACTCCACCCTTGGTTGGGTATACCCCATCCATGTTTGCCATTTTATCCACTATTGTGATCTTATCGCCTCCGCTTTTCCTTTGAACCGTTAGATCTCCGGCTCGTCCTTGTTGGTCCACTTTCGCTGACGCTCCCAATAGGATATACCGTGGTATCGCAGGAGAAGAATCGTCACGGGCTTTTGATACAGCTGACCCTTGCTGGCCCGGCCTGTAACGCTTTCGGCCGCGACATCACGAACCTCACTGTCGAGGTTTCCTATGAAACAAAAGAGAGGTGCAGCATCCCGCTACATTACCGACGACAGAATTGACGGTCTCTTTACCTCAGGCTGCATGTCAACATCTTCGACACTGCCCTTGAACAGTTCACTATCCCATCCGAAGTTGTGACTTTGTCTACAGGTGACGATGACGCGACGTTACCTGCCCGCTCGGACCTCGAGTTCCACCACAATGCCGACCCTTTCGAGTTCTGGATTACTCGCCGGTCTGAACCGAAATCCCGGCCGTTGTTTGACACTCGTCGCCAGTCACTCCCACCCACGCCCATACCGCCCCTCGTTCCTGGAGACAATCGTACTGCGCTTGATGGATTCCCTCTCGTTTTCGAAGACCAGTATTTGCAGCTCACGTCAGCGCTGCCTCGTGACGCGAATATCTACGGTCTGGGCGAGGTACTTGCCAGCAGCGGCTTCCGGCGAGACATGGGCATGAACGACGGCCCAGGTACGGTGCAAACGATGTGGGCACGGGACAGTCCGGATCCAATAGATGAGAACATGCAAGTACGCCCCTGCCGCCCCAAAAGTTTGCGCTGACGCGCGGTTCTCCTCCGCTTAGCTACGGCTCGCACCCCATATACCTGGAACATCGGTACAACAGCGAAACCAGGCGCGGAGAGTCCCACGGTGTCTTTCACTTTGGGTAGGCAGACTTCCTTGTCCCGCGTCGGACTTTGAGCTGACCCACCTGACATTGCCCGCCTTCTTCGCGCAGCTCTGCTGGCTCTGATATCCTGCTACAGACTCCGCCATCATCGCCCGTTTCGTTGATCCAGTACCGGCTGGTCGGGGGCACGCTCGACTTCTACTTCTTCTCTGGACCCAGCCCGCAGAAGGTGATCGAGCAGTACGGCGAGCTCGTCGGCCTCCCGACGTGGCAGCCTGCCTGGGGCTTCGGCTTCCATCTCTGCCGGTGGGGGTACCGTGATGTCAACGACACGAGAGAGCAAGTGGCGAAGATGCGCGAGGCGAACATTCCGCTGGAGGTCATGTGGAACGACATCGACCTGCTGCACGCGCTTCGCGACTTCACCACCGATCCCGCGAGCTTCCCTGCTGACCAGATGAAGGAGTTTATTGCCGAGCTGGTGAGAGCGTGCGCCCGCGCCGCCGCATCATGGCACTCCTCTCGCCCGCCCGACGCGCTAACCCTGGTATAGACGGCCAACCGCCAGCATTACATTCCCATCCTTGACGCCGCCATCCCGATCCTCGTGAATGATACCGACGTGGTACGTAATGGAAACGTACGATCGCCTGCGCAAACGCTGATGTCTTCGAGTAGTACGACCCTTACTCTAGAGGTCATGAACTGTGAGTCTGCTAGGTTCGCGGATGCAGCTCTTCTCACGCGTACTTGTAATCAGTGACGTATTCATGAAAAACCCGGACGGGTCAGAATATCTCGGGCAGGTTTGGCCTGGATACACGGTGCGTCACCTGAAGCGATCGACGTGTGTCCGTGTAGACGCTGACCGAGGTGCCCGACACTGCAGGTATTCCCAGACTGGTTCGCGAACAAGACTCAGGCTTTCTGGGCAGAAGGGCTCCGCAACTGGTCCAGCACGGGCCTCAACTTTTCTGGAATATGGCTCGACATGAACGAAGCGTCGTCGTTCTGCATCGGGTCCTGGTACGTCTGCGTCTGCCCTGCACGCATCGCCCACGCGCTCACACTACCGATGTGACAGCGGTACCGGAGCTAATTTGACCGCTGCGACGATTCCGACCATGTTCTTCCCCGGCACGCCAGGAAACGAGGTGACGGAATATCCAGAAGGGTGAGGACGCCCTCTCCTTGTCGGTCGGATGTGCGGCTGACATTGACCTACGTCAGCTACAATTCTACCATATGGGGGCCCAGCGGAAATATCACGATCAATGGTACCTTGACCTTTGGAAACCACACCGCTCCACCGCCCGCGTTGTCCAAGAGGGGCCTCGGCGCCGCGGCGGAGACCGGCGTGGACATCAACAGTCCTCCATATGCTCTGCATAACGGTGCGCACCGAGTCACGTTGCTCTCTTCGGATGCCTGCTCAATCTGATATCCAGCGGACGGGTTCTTGTCCACCCACACGGTCTCGACCAATGCGACGCATGCGAATGGAGTGGTCGAGCTTGACGTGCATAACCTCTGGGGCCTGATGGAAGAGAAAGCGACCCACCTCGGCCTTCTCGAGCTCCACCCGGGGAAGCGTCCGTTCATCATCAGCCGGTCGACGTTCCCCAGCTCGGGCAGGTGGACCGGGCACTGGCTTGGCGACAACATCAGCAAATGGCAGTACATGGCCCTTAGCATCCAGGGCATGCTCCAGTTCCAGTTGTTCCAGATCCCGTTCGTCGGCGCAGACGCGTGCGGCTTTCAGGGAAATACCGACGAGGAGCTGTGCGGGCGCTGGATGCAGCTCGCGGCGTTCACGCCATTTTACAGGAACCACAACGTGCGCAGTGCGCTCTCGCAGGAGCCGTATCGATGGGAGAGCGTCGCGAATGCGTCGCGCACGGCCATCGCGATCCGGTACAGTCTCTTGCCCTACTGGGTGCGTACGCGGTTCGATTCGGGCAGTGTGCTCGCCTACTCGACGTCGCTCACAATCACATGTCTCGTTTGCAGTACACGCTATTCGCCAACGCCTCGTTGCATGGTAGTCCGCCGATCCGCGCGCTCTTCTTCGAGTTCCCCGACGAGCCGGAGCTGTTCGACGTCGACCGCCAGTACCTCATCGGCAGGGATCTCCTGGTCACGCCCGTTCTCACTCCGAACATCTCCACCGTGGACGGTACGCTCGTCGGCCTTCGTGTGCTGTACGCGTGACGAGTACTGACTCCATGCATCGCCGGCAGGTATTCTCCCCGGGCGCGGGAGGGCCACTTGGCGGGACTGGTACACGCATGAGGTCATCCAGACCACGCACTCCGCGAAGAAGACCCTCGACGCGCCTCTGGGGCACATCAACGTCCATGTCCGTGATGGCGCCGCGATCCTCTTGCATGACCGGCCCGCGTATACGATCGAGGAGACGCGCGAGGGGCCGTTCGCGCTGCTCGTCAGTCAAGCGGCGGACGGCTATGCGTTCGGGACGGCCTATCTTGACGATGGGGAGAGCGTGCCGCCAACGCCGAACACAACGTTGAGCATCTCGGCTCGTAAGGGAGAGCTCACCATCGAGCCCGCAGGTACCTTCGACGTCGCGCAGACCTTAGACAAAATCACAATCCTTGGAGCTGCTCGTCTAGCTCCGAAGGGAGTGGCCGTCAACGGCAAGCTGGTCAAGGGGTGGACGTTCGAGCCCGAGGTCGAGAGGCTGATCATCTCCGGCGTCCACCTCAACCTCAACGAACGAATCAGGGTCTCATGGTAGTGTAACAATGATATACGGTTTCGAGGTGGGTCTTTGAAGTCTAGTCAACACGACGTGTTTATGATAGACGAGTATCTATGCCCCATCGTTTCCCCAAGATTTCTACAGATGTCTTCCGCCGCCGGGATCGCTCGCGAAGACGTCAGTGTCCAACAATGGCACCCCATCGCTAGTGACTCGTTCCTCGTGTGTATCGAATTAGTCTACTATACTGTAGCCATACGAGGACAACTCGAACATCTCTGAGCAAAACTGTACGGTGGACATGTTCGAAGGACATGCTAAGGCGTTCCGTCCAAAAAGCGTGCATTAAGGGGGAATCAAACCCCCGGCGGGTCGATGGCAACGACCCAGGTTACCACTACCCCATTAATGCGTTAAAAGGAGTCCCCGTCTCATTGCTCCGATGTCAGGAGCTCATCTCTTGGTACGATGTTCTTATGGCGGCAGTATGGCCCATAGCCTCTTCATAATCTTGCGATCACTACGGTCATTCAGCAGACTGGCTCTCAGAGTTCCGTCACTCCGAATATCTCCGTACGTGGACACGAGGGGCTGTAAAAGGTTTGCATCGCGCTAAAGCATGTGGGTCCGGCATGATCGGAGGCAGAAGCACCGTCGGACCTCAAGTACCAACTTCTCCGCAATCCTAGTGTCAATCGCATACTTGACTCCGTACCATAACCACGCTACACCACGGTGTTCACATATAACTACCATAGCCCTAACTTGCACTGTCACAAAACAGAAAACGCCGGGCGTCGACTGCGGCGACGCACCCTCACTGACCACTGGCATACTACGAGAATATGCATGATTCATTGGACGCTGATCAAGATTACGCTCGGGCATACTCAACCAGCGACTCGGCTCCTCCTACACCCCCTCCATCTACAGTTCTGGATGATCGGCCGCTATCAAGATGGCCCAGACTGGTACGCTCATATGCGCTCCCGGAGAGACACCGTACACTGACGCTGTAATCCACCTGATAGCTACAGAACTTCTGGCACATCCCTGCACTCGGGCTCATGTATCTCGCACACGTCCGATACAGGCGATACTCGCCGCGCCGACTACCCCCCCTTACGTGCTTGAAGGTACCGGAAATCTATGGGTACACGACGGTGGCGTGGACCGTGTGGGGAGTCACGAACGAGCTGAAGGAGGAAGTCATGGACGACCCGGACCTCCATTTGATTGAGATGACGGCCCGCACGCTGAAGAGAACGATATGGTCAGACGAGCGCCAGATGAAAGATATCGTAGCGTTCCTCGACTCGGGCGTCCGGGATCGTGCGAGAGAGATGCGTGCTGGTAAGTGCCCCTGCGCACTCGGTAGCACGCGACTTCCAACTCACATTGTCTACGCGCAGATATGTATCGTGAGCTAGCGGGCGACGGGTGGTGGAAGAAGCTCCTTTGGTGGCACGACCACGTTTGGGCGACCGAGGAAACTTGGTATCGCGCGGCGGTGGTCTGGACCACAAAATGTGGGCATCCGAACGGAGAGAACGCGCTGCGCGATTGGGATTTCTGTTTCACGCACCTCGCAAATACCGTCCAGAGCGACGACGACAAGGACTTTGATTATACGGTGAGCCCGAGGACATATCAACGTCACTCCCATCGCACCGTCCAAGACAACGGACACGCACTGACGAGCATTTCAGGACTATGGCAACAAGGCAATGATCCCTTTCGCCATCACAATCCCACTAGCACTCCTGGCGCGCTGGACTCGGAGGCCTTGGCTTATCTTTCCAGTGCACGGGCTTCAGCGGACACTCTACTGGCTCTCGTTATATCCGGACACTATGCAGGAGTACCAGCATTACGACTTCCTGAGGCGATGCAAGAATAAGCACGGGGTGGTCGAGAATATCCGATACAAAGGCAACTTCGACACTAAGATCAGTCGCATGGTGTCTTGAGATCATCGGACGTCGAGGTGCTTTAGTGGTAAGCCTTTGCCTCACTGCTGGGGTGTGGACACAACGAGGAGTGCAACTGACAGCTTGGGATAACCTAGGCGTCGGTGGCGCCCTCGTAGGGGCAGTCGACTAGCCATTCTGCCATCCTTCACCATCTGTATACATTGCTTCCTGCATGCCGCCCTTGCTCCTCCATCTCTTCCCTATGTTGCGCCTTGCTTATCCTGTTGTCCTGTGCTAGATTGTACTCACGCTATTCCGTCATGACCCTCTCTCCGCTCTGCTGTGTATTATTGATACGGTGTCCGCCTCATGCTATTCGATCCACCATATAGAATGCGATGAGCAATTGGGTAGTGCGTACAGTATGTCTGCCCTCACGGAAGACTCGGAAGACTGAGACAACACGCCCTCGTCACCCAGACACAGACGAAAAGAATTTGTCGTACCGGTCAAAAATATAATGCATTAAGGGGGAATCGAACCCCCGGCGGGTCGATGGCAACGACCCAGGTTACCACTACCCCATTAATGCGTAGCAGCTGCCGTATTCAGTGAAAACAGTGCGCTCCCTTCCTTCTGAACTACCACGATCTACTTGATCACTGCTCGCACGCGAAGGCAAGTTCAGCAGTTGTTTACTCTTTCACTGAGTAGTTTCGTGTCAGAGCTGCGCCATGTCAGTGTTTCTCGGGTTGCACATTGTTCTACGATGCTACAGGTTCAAGTTGCGTGTACCGCTAGCCTCCGACATTCGTCCAACAGTCAAGACCTATCGTCATCTGTCATCATGTTCGCACAGAAAAGCGCGGCCGTATTGCAGGCTGCTAACACTTCGTTCTTCTGTTTGAATCAAGGGTCTTCTGTTCGTGATTTCGTTCTGTTGTCTCTTGGGGCCTTCGCAGCCATGAACGCAACGGTGTTCAAATCCGTTCCGCCACAATTTCCCTCTCCCTGATCCAGGACACGGTAAGAACGCATACGCTACACAGCACAAGGCCACCCTTAACGAACGTGACTCGTTTACCGCAGCAACTCAAAGTTTTACGATGGCCACTGACTCCGTGTTCAACCTCGATGCTCAAGGAGAGGATACGACAGAACTCAGGAGCAACAGCGACGTCCTCTGTCTCCCTATCACCCCTCACGATTTGGACGCCTCCGGTTCCATGTTGGCGAGCTTTACCTACGCTTGGTCATCATGGATTCCGGCGCTGGCGTAATCGGTCGCGTCCTCTTTAACACTCGGCCGATTAGCTTGATCCTTCGTGACTGCCAGCTGGCCATGATCAGCGACCGCCGCTTTGCGGCGGTGATGCGCGGGCCAAACGTCCAGCAGCTCCGATGCTTGTGATCACGCCTACTTTGGACAAAGACTTTGGGGAGACCAGGGAGGCCGTAGGAACCGCCTTCGTCAGGGCCCGTTTCCCTCCCCATCTCACCACCTCCTGGAGGCTGGCACGCTCGTAGGATGCCTTCATTGACGCCCTACGGCCGCTGAAAGTGGACGCCCTCGAGGCTCGGGGTCCGTCTCCTCTGGAACTTCCGCGCCCCACGTATCCGCCAACGCGGCGTCCGCGCCGCGCAGATCGCGCAGACCCCGGTGGAGCAGTCTCTGTGCGACCTACAATTCCATGATTTCGCCGCGTACATGAAGTCCGCCGTCAGCCCGCTGCAGATCGTCGTCATGGACCTGGACACGCATCATGCGCGCGAGGCGGACAGGTGGCATGTCGAGAAGAGCGTGGCGCTGTGCACGTACCGGTAGCTCTGAGTGGCCTCTTCCCTGATATTGCAATAATGGGAGCGATTCGATCGTGCCTCGCCATACTCATACGTTCGTGATACAGCCTAAGCATTCACCTACATGTACACGATGACCAGTTTAACTTAAGAACATTAGCCAACGATACAGCACATCGCCCTCTTTCCGGGGGGCACAACGAGAACATGAGCGGCGTAGGTATGGTGGTACTCCTACTACATGGGAGTAGTCATGATGGTAACATCCAGCTTGTGGGTTGCTGCGATCACGGTCTCACGTCGAACTTTCAGCATGCGGACCGATCGATCGTGCCTCTGTATGTTCGCGTACAGTACGCTCTCCATCGACTCACGTTACGTTACGCTGGTACTGACTCGTTGTTCCTACCAGATCGCACTTTGAAGACCAGTCCTGGGACTCAAGCTTGTCTTCCACGGATGGACTCATGTCCTCTGCCCATCGAGCTCTGCGAAGCCATCATGGACGCTATACTGCTCCTTCCCGAGCCTCTGATCCTGAACGCCGGCCAACCAAAGAGAAAACGCTTTCGACAGCGAGCGCTGTGTAACTGCGCGCTGACTTGCCGCGCGTGGCGTCCCCGCGCTCAGCACCTTCTCCGCGTTCATCCCAACCTCGCCACCCAACAGTCGGTGCTGCAGTACCTCCAGTGTATGCGTAACGCGCCCGCGGAATGGGCACCGCTCGCCTCCGAGATACGCCTTCAAGGAGGCCAAATGCGGGCACCCCCAACTTGTGGGAGGGACATGGCCTCAGACTCGGTGCTGCTCAACGTCTCACGCGCAAGCGCGCTATTCACATATCCCTTTCCGCGCCTCCGCATCCTCCACGCTGCGACGACGCTGTTCGACCTCGCGCCGCGCCTCCTGCGCATGCGCCTGCCGTTCTTTGCCGGTATCGCGCGCCTGGTTCTCGTGCAGTGCGTGTTCGACTCCGTTCAGGCGATGCTTGAGCTCGTCTGGGCGTGTCCGAGTCTTACTTCACTCGTGGTGGTGCAATCGTACCTGTGGAAGGAGGACCTCTCGCTTGGGAGCGCAGAGAGGCTCTTGTTGATACGAGAATATCGCCGCGGGTGCGAGAAGCTCGAAAATGCGTTTCTGCGGGTGAGCCGTGGGCATTGCGAAGTGAGGATGTATTGCCTGGCTGATGTGCATATCGTATACAGGGCCTGCCGTTTGGCAGATCATCTATCCCTCTACCCGGGGGTGTGTTCGGCTCGGCACTCACATCTCTGACTTTGACCTACCGCAACCCTCAGGACGCCCGTAAGCGACCTATCTACTCAACCACCGTAGTATTCCGAGGCTCATTAGCTCGTGAGATAGGCGCGTTGAAGGTCTTCCTACACGGCGCTTTCCCGGTGCTTGCCTCCATAGACATTACCATCACGGAGGTGAGGGACTCCATTCGCGAACCGTACGAGCCGCCGTGTATCCTCCGGATGCTCGCTGAGGCGCTCTCGAGCCCCCACCTCCTCCGCAGGGTGCTCTTCCAAGGTCCGCACGACTACGACTTGACTACAATGCACGATAACGGCCCTGCGTGCTGCCAGAGGTTCGTCGGCACGGGGGACGAGGACACACGGAGCGCAGAACGGGAGCCGATCTGGGCCCTGCTATCCGGGTTGCAGGAGTTGGAGGTCAGGCTCTCGGAGGAGTGCGCAGCGCTGTGCGGGGCGTACATAACAACGGCCCTGCCGGGGTTCGGGGGACTTTTGTTGAGTGTGCTCTGATCGTTCACGTGGACTGGTGGCTTTGCGGTCGCACATACATTCTGGAATTTGTCTGAGGGGATATTGCACAAGTCACTAGGTAGCTTGATAGTCTGCCGTAGTGACGGATAGACCATGATATGTATGTACATGTATATGATATACTAGAGTGAGAGCTTATTGGGTGGTCAGACGCTCGGCAGATGCCGACACTGCCCAAGGTGTATGTTGCTGGCTCAGTGCTGTCGACTGTCTTGATCCTGAACCACGTCCTCCGTCACAGTGTTGAGCCAGGTTCTCTTCCTCGAAGAGTACTCAACAGCTACAAGAGTGATCACAAGTACCACGGCGACCAGAGCCCTCTATTTCACCAAACTGAGATCAACATCCGTCGACATTCCGCACGCGCCACCGCTAAGCTCATACGCCGGAATGCAGTCGCATAGCCGTGTACCCATAGATATTGTCCTCCAGGTTATGGACGCTTCTGAAGAAACGTCGACCTCTCCAGGCGGTTTTAACATGGACCAGCGTACTCTCTGCGCCTGCACTCTCGTTTGCCGCGAGTGGCGCGCCTACGCCCAACATCTTCTCCGGAGACGTCCTCTTCTCTGCACCACTCGCGCTATATCCGGCTTTGCCAAGTACCTACATCAGTCTCAAGAAACGGGCACCCTCCACGCCTTGCACTTCTGGGGCTGCAGTGAGGTGCTCGATCTCGCTCCGGCGACCGACCTCTTCGTGGCCCCGCCTCGCTCGTTCTCATCCCTCACCGCTCTGCGCTTCTCCAAGACGCGTATGACTTTTGCCCCGAAGGTCCTCCGGATGCGCCTCCCCTTCTTCGAGACGATTACTGTGCTGACGCTCTCGTTATGCGAGTTTGACTCTATGCGAGGCCTATTCGACCTCGTTTGGGCATGCCGGAACCTGTCAGTGCTGGACGTCGAGTTTTGCAAACTCCGTTGCGCAAAGGTCACCGTCGACTTGGTGAACAGACTCGCGATGTCCCGGAAGTATGCACATGGATGCGAACGCCTCACCTCCGTGCGGTGGTGGTTCGCGGTATGTGCGATTGTCCACCCTCTCCAGTCTATCTCTACTAACAACCACTCATAGTCTAGGTTTGCGTTTCCTGTCCCGTTCGCGGCATTTGGTACAAATATAACAGCTCTCGATATCACGTTCCAAGACGAGGTGCATGCGCGTGAGTGCCGCCGTATGACAGTCCGTCGTGTACCTCATACTGATCTCGTTTGGCAAGCAGGGAGCGTTCTCAGCCCTCTCCGGTGCATGTTCCCTCAGCTCCAGAAGCTCACGGTCTACGCTGGGAGGCCGAACGCACACGATCTTGCCGACACTCCTCACTACGAGATATCCTTCCTCCGTATGGTCGTCGCCAGCCTTGCCGTTCCCGGTAACTTGAAGGCGATCCACCTCAGCGGGCCGTACGACTCCGAGTTCCATAAACCAACGCACTTCGAGAAGGACGAGACCGCGCAGTGCTGTGAGCAATTCGAACGGAGGCACGGCGGGGGCTCGGGCCAGGCTGCGACGTCGGATCCCCTTCTGGACGACTCGGCGGTAAGCGCGACGTCGACGCTGAGGCTGTGCAAACTCTTGTCCGGGCTCGAGGAGCTCGCAGTCGTGCTCCACAACGACTGTATCGAGACTTGCGCGCCGTACGTTGTCTCCGTTCTGCCGTGCCTTCGGGGGACCCTCCGGTTCTGGAAGCTCGAGGCGGACGGGGAGGGATCTCGTGAGTACGCGGTCTCCGTTTGATAGCAGCCGAGTCTCCGTCCAATGTCCATCGAGAGGGTCTTGTTCGCAGGGGTACGTACTTTTGTATGGGATCTCCACCTTGCCAGTTATCCCCGGCATATTTGATGTTTGCCGGTAGCTCAGAGATATATTAGGGACCAGCAACACCATGACAGTCCTGGGAGCACAAGTCCTCTCGTCTGCAGGGCAGCTGTCGCCGCGTTGAGAGGTGATGGGTTTATTGCATGAAAACCACGCGGGGATCGCAAGTTCTATGCCTGCCTGGACGGCAGAAGGCTTGCTTCTGCCGCGGATTCGTCCTGTCCCCGTACGTCTTCCTCGTCATGTGTACGTTCGTGGTGGGCGTTTGTGTCCAGAATCAACCGTATATAAACCTTACCTGGCTGATCGCTTCGTTCCCCAGGCTCGAGTCCGTCGTCTGCCTCCTCCCACTTCTCACCTGATCTCCTCGTCCCATAGTCCTGTGGGGAAGATGCGGTCCTCTGTGATCACTACCCTTACCTTCTTGGTCGTGGCTCATTTGGTGAACACTGCCTCGATTGGATCGGGAGAGAACATCAAGTGCGACAACCCAATCGTCGTCTTCGAGACGCTCATCGGCGAGGACAAGAACGTCAAGCTCACCGAGTCGCACTGCGACAACGCGCCGTTCGTCACCGCCCAGGGCGACGTCGTCTCCTCCCTGACCAGAAGGCAGGAGGCCTCCACGTTGGTCTGCGACGCCCAGTGTCAGCTTCTACGCTGTGATCTGTCAGTCCGGTTGCTGATGCGCCTCCTGCGGCGTGCTCGGCACAGGCAACACCTTCTGCTTCGGCCCGGGTGGCGGAGGCCCGAACGAAGGCGACTGCGCCGTCATCGCAGACGCCCTGCTCTTCGACTCCGAGAATGGCGACGACAACTTCAACACTACGCAGATGGGGGTATGTCCCTACGACCCGCTCTATCTACCGTCCGCCGTGCTCACAGGTCCTCGTGCGCCCGTAGACCCTGACGAGCAACATCACGCTGCAGTTCCGCAGCTGCACCACGTTCTTCCTCAACCAGGCCACGACCAACCTGACCTACTGCAACAGGGACTGGGTGAGCCGGCTCCTGCTCTGTCCCTCTCGTCAGCTACTGGACTGACAGCGGATCGTGTACAGTCCGCCCTTGTCAACTTCCTGGCGGGTCATTGTAACGCAGCGCACGGCGCACACGGCGGTCTGTGCGTCGCTGCGGATGGGCGATGGTTCGTCCAGTGAGTGTGGTGTCGCGCTTCTGGGTTGACGCCGTGCTAACGGTGTCATCAGGGTCGAACACACCCACAACTCTTCAGCGGTCGCATGATTCACAGAGCCTTCTCCTGTATGAGCATGTGTATCAAGGCCTGGAGTGATGCGGATCATACATCCACCTTCGGAGTTGTATTCATACGATGACCGCCTAAGCGCATGCAGTCCTGTCACTGGCCGCAGCATGGGTGGGCTGAAATCATTTTGATTGCGTATCATGCCTCGTCGGAAGAGGGTACGTGAGCACTCACCATGCATCATGATGCCCGAGTCTGTCGCTTCATATACATATGCTGAAGTAAATCTGCCATGGGTAAATACAGTCCCTTAGTGACTCAGGTTGACCGTAGAGGGTGCAACCGTTCATTGAAGAGGGAAGGCAAGATGTGAGCAAGGTTAGCAAGGTTCTTGAGACAAACCGGCCCTCTGCGCTCTCCCTTCCCACGCTTCGCGCGCTCCTAATTGAAGGCGTTCGTCAGATAGTATTATCATGTGTAGCACGAACGGTGGTGAGTACAGTACATTAGGAGAGTATTGCATACGAGATAGGAATGTGTAGACACTGGAACCAAAGTAGAGAACGTGGAGGATGTCGTGCTCACGCTGGCCCGCAGAGCATCAGCGCGGAGGGTGGCACACAGCCTGAACTGCAACGAGAGCACAGGAAGCTTTCCTGGCTGGCATACTGCGGCGTGAAGACCGGCTCCATAGGCGGCATGAGGATATTCGAGCGCGAGCCGTGGTAGATCTCTAGTGGCGAGCGCAGGAGCCCCACGCCCGCCATACCGCCGTCCGAGGTCCGTAGACTCTTCAACGGGATGGGCCAGCGATCTCCTTGAAGATCTGTAAAAGTAAGAATCGATGTGAGCCCCTCGTAACAGCATCGACAACCCGCACTCGAAAAAAGACGTACCAAGTCGCGGGACCTTCGCAAAGTCAAACACCTGCAGCGACGAGCCCTGCGCATACGCGACGACGAGCCGGCCGACGGCCCCGTCCCACGCGAGCGCGCTCACCTCCGTCTCCTCCCCGTACGCCGCGAGGCGCTTCATGACGCCCTCGAGCTCCTGCGCGTACGCGCGCTCGCTCGGCGGCGCGTCCTGCGTCCAGCTCTCCTCCGGGAGCGCGTACACCCCGAGCACGCGCTGCCGCGCCACGGCCGTCGCGCCCCCGAACGCGTCCGCGGGCGCGTTCACCGGCCCCGGCGCGACGCGGTAGCAGAGCGGGTAGTGCGTCGCGGGGAGGATGCGTGTCCAGGGGTCGTAGTTGGATAGTTCGGGCGCGCTGGAGTATAGGGGGACCCTGGGGTGCGGGTTCTCCGGGTCTTCTGGGGGGTGTGGGGGTCGCGGGGGCTCTGCTCGAGAGGCGCCTGCACGTAGACGTGGACGATGGAGTTGGCGCGGGTTTCCTCGACTCCGGCGGCGGCGTATATGGAGTGCTCGCGCGCGGGGAGCGCGACGGGGTCCGTCATGCGTATGGTGTATCCGCGGCTGTGGGCGTTGTGTATGCGGATGTTGGGCGAAGCCTCTATGTCGAAGTAGTTGACAGTCTTTGGACGGTCGAGAGGGAAGAGGTCTAGCCGGTGTCCGAACGGAACTGGATGGGTGAACTTCTCGATGCCATTTGAGGTTAGGATGTACTGAGAAGCAACGAGGACGGCCGGAGGGTCGTTGATGGTTCGGATAGACCTGATTCTCCAGTCCTACCAAAGCGGAAGTCGCAGTGAGGATGAGAAATAAGCGTTCGCATGGTGCGCACCGAACTCACCGCAGATTCGTAGTTCGACGGCCGGTCGATGGGCGGCTTGACCGTATGGACCTCGGGCTCGCCGCCTTCAAGGGATTGGTACCACAGTTCATTCGTCTTGGGGCCTGTCTCCTTGGCAAACACAAGGAACGGCTTGTTGCAGAGCATACCCACCGTCGGGGCACAAAGCCGCGCGTGCATCGGCGGCGGCGCAGAAAGCCATTTGCACGCAGGTGGCAGGGTGGACTCGAGCCAAATGTACTGTGGCGAATCGGGGGGATACGCACACGCGAGCTTGTCCATCGTCTCCATGCAGAGATGTGCCACGCGGCACTGGTGCAAAAGTACGATGGAGGAAGTTCCATCCGGGTTCCTGCAATGTACGGACAAGGTCAGCTGTGCCACCGGTGGTGAATAAAATCATCACCCACCGTCGTCTTTCCTTCCGAGTCTGTATGCATGTTACCGTGATCCCGGGGACACCCGAGACCGTTAGGTACTTCGCCTGCAGCGTCCCGACGACAGGCGTCCCGGCGAGCGGGAGCGCGATCATAGCCTCCGCCCCGTGGCGACCCTGATCGAGCTCGTACAGCACCATCCGGTACTCGTCCGTCTTCGGGTCGCGCTGCATCGCCACGAGGTGCTGTCCGCCCGGCAAGAGCGCGAGGTCGTGCACTCGCGCAAACGTTTCATGAGCCCAAACGCGGAGGGGACGCGGATGCTGGCGGGCGAAGTTGGCGCGGAGGGAGGCGGCGCGGACGAGGATGCGTTCGATGTCGGCTGCGTTCAGGTTGGCGGGGACGCCGTCCACTAGCGGTTTGATCTCTTTTAGGGGAGGGAGAGGGGGTAGGAAGGTAGGGTCGGCGTTGCGGAGGAGGTACGCCCAGAGCGCGCGCTCGTGCGAGACGTAATACCAGAACTTGCAGACCTGGCAAAGTGGAAGACAGTCGTTAGTGGAGGCGCAGAAAGTGACGCAACGTAATTCTCACCCTGCGGAAGCGGATGATATCGATTACGTCGAGATGGAAGAGTACTTCATACAGCACTGGTTGCAGTAGCTGAGGCCAGTAGACCACCGGGAGCACGTCCAGGACAGTCGACCAGTCAGGTTGCACAGGTGCCAGCCGTTCGGTAGCGGGAATAGCAAACTTCTTATAGTTAGGAGGAAGGAGAGGGTCAACAGCTTGAGAAGGGAAGAGTGTGCCAGACATCTTCAAATATAGCGAGAAGGAGGGACTGCGTTCGGGGATCTTTGCAGGGCCTCAGCCAACTACCCCGACTATATATGACAGATGTTGCACGGCATCTAACATCATGACATAGAAACTCTCGGGTATACCCCTGGTTGAGACGATGAACAAGGCGTATCGTGCTGCAACATAACACGCACCTAATGCGGGTAGGAAACGAACATGGCCTTCCTTGCTGTTGATATACACTTCCGCAACCGTACAAGAGAGGCGCATCAACGCTCAATCGGATTTCTTGTATTCATTCGGGTGCCGTATCCGACAAACATTGCGGTGCATTTCGGGTATGTGATACTTTATTGACCATAGCCGAGTACAACATCACGGTGCTCGATTGGTTAGGTAGGCGTTGTATTTCTGGTGGGACTCGTCGCAGACGCAATAATTCTCCCTTCAACGCATGTCAGGAAGTGCATTCGCTAATGTAGCATTTCCAAGAAAGCTGGCCATGGTCTGGCAAGGCAGTGGTGGAGAAAGAAATGTAAGTCTGCCCAGAGCCTTCGTGGCGCAGCTGACCGGTCGGATTTTGCCGAACCAAGTTCTGCCGATAGACGCGCCTTCGCGTCGACTCCTGGAGCTAAACACCAAAGGCTACATGCCTTCACCCTAGTATTGGTCACTGTATCCCAACGGCATGGACCACTCTGTAACGGCAGATCGCTCAGGTCATACTGGCACGGAACTACAGGAACAAGCTTGAGACCTTCCAATCAAGTCCACGAGTACAAATCGTCCATAGTTCTCCAAGAACTCATATCCCGTCGCACAACCTAAGAGTCGGAGTGTTGGACCCTAACAACGACGTCAGCGTGGTGAACAGACCAAGATATGCGGCGCGGCTACTTACTGGATGTACCAGCGCTGGTCTGCGGCGACGCACAGACCGCCGTGCGCGTTGTGCGCGGCGTTGCAGTCGCCCGCGAGCCAGGTCACAAGAGTGGACTTGTCGAATGATGAGGGAGCATTATATTCGACACTCGAGTAAAAATGAAATTCGACTGACCCAGTCGCTGCGGCAGTACGTCAGGTCGGTCGCGGCCTGGTTGAGGAAGTAGGTGGTGCAGCTGTGGAACTGCATCGTCACCTTGTTCGTCGGCGTCTGCAAAACGGCACCACGGCAGCGTGAGTACGAGTGCTGGGTTTGGATGGTAGCCTCGGCGAGCGCTCGGTTTTGGCACTAGTACTCACCCCGGCGGCGGTCGCGTTGAACAGCGGCTTGCCGTTCTGGGAGTCGAAGAGGAGCGCGTTCGCGATGACCGCGCAGTCGTCCTCGTTCGGGCCTCCGCCGGCACCGTTGAAGCAGAAGGTGTTGCCTAATTCCAACCGCTCCGAGTTAGCGCTAGCCCGGGCCCAAAGTTGACGTCAAATGGACAGGGAGAAGCTTACACTGCGCGCCGCAGACGTTCGTGGGGTCCGCCTGCCGTTTGGTGAGGGAGGAGACGACGGTGCCCTGGGCGGTGACGAAGGGCGTCTCGTCGCAGTGCGACTGCGTGACCTTGACGTTCTTGTCCTCGCCGATGAACGTCTCGGACACGACGACCTCGTTCTCGCACGTCGGGGTCGTGCTGGACCCGAGCACCGCGGCGTTCACCGCGGAGGAAGCGAGGAAGAGGACGAGGCTGGTGAGCACGGAGGTACGCATGGTGATCTGGCTGGGCGAAGAGTGCTGGAACGGTGGGGTCGGTGGGATAGGCGGACGAAGAGCTCGAGCCTGGGGATCAGGACGGTCAGTCCTGGAAGCTTATATACGGTTGGCGTCGGACACAAACGCCCACAACGGAGGTGCACATGACGAGTGCGAGACGTACGGTGGAGGTTCGGATCCGCCGCAGAAGCACGGATTCGAGAGCCCAGGTCGGGCAGAGCGAGCGCGGTCCCCAACCGGCGTGCACGCCTTGACGCACCCTCTCTCAAGCCGGTGACAGCTCCCCGCCGCGCAACGGTCCCAGATCAGGACTGATGTTGCCTCGCGCGGGGCAGGCCACGGTCGGCGAGACGTCATGAGGGCGGCGGGGGCGAGTGCCGCTGGAGCGTCGGTGTGCAGCTGATCTCGGGGCGACGTGACGGGCGTTATGGGACGGCGCAGAGGTGGTTTCGGTTCCGACTGCGATCTGTACAAGTCGCGAGGGCGAAGACACCTGGACGGCGATGCGGACCCTCTCCGCCCTCTCCGCCATCAGAGAGGGCATGCAAGGCCGCTGTATGCCCCAAGAACGTGCCGGGAACAGGCACATGAGGCCTCGAGCGTGAGTCGATGCCGCGGACCTTTTTTGGCTCAACGGACACAATAGTGAATGGAGTAGAGGTGCCCACTCTTCGAGCCAGCGGTGTTGGGGTATATCGTCTAGAGGAGTGTAGAGGAAAGAAGAGATGCACTGGTAGCATGCGCCGACGAGAGGCTGTGGCGCGGAGATGTGGGTCCTACCGTCACAGACGCCGCGTGAGGCCGCAGCACGCTACCCGAATATCACCAGGCACAGCGTCGTCCCTGGTCAATGGTAACATTGCCAGGGCGGCACCAGGGTGGCAGGGCCCGAAGGGTCCGATAGGGGCTGTGCGTCTGTTGTTCAAGAACATTCAAGCGTGAGGCTTATGCGGCCCGGGGTGAACGAGCTTCCCGTGCTGGGAGGTCACTCGGAATGCGGTATGCATAAGGGATATAGTTCCTACAACAGTTCGTAGTGTCCAGATACAGTATCAGTCCGTACTACAGAGGGAAAGGAAAGAAAGTCCAGTGTTCATCGTCCTTGGTTGTTACCTTGATATGCGGGAAAGGGTAAAGGTGCACGGGCACGGTCCCGAGTCGTTCAACTGTGTTGGACCCTGGAGTGCGTTCAGAGACACGCAACATACTGTCCATGATCTCTATACTTACTGGACGTACCACCGTTGGTCGGTAGCGACGCACAGTCCACCTTGAGCATTGTGGGACGCGTCGCAGTCGGTAGCCAGCCAATTGACGAGCTTAGACTGAGGGACATGTACCCATCAGCGCGAAGATACATTCCGAGAGGGCGATACTCGTACCCATTCGGTGCGGCAGTACACGAGCGTAGAGAAGTCCTGGTTGAGGAAGTAGGTCAGGCACGTCTGGTACTGCATCGTGACCTTGTTCGTCGGGGTCTACGGCGGGTGGCGGTCAGCGACGTGAAATGGCCGTACGCCCGGATACGTACGCCGGTGGGCGTGACGTTGAACAGCACGCCGATGTTCTGCGACTCGTACAGCAGGGCGTCTGCTATGACGCTGCAGTCGCTCACGCTCGGGCCGTTCCCGGCGGGGTTCCAGCAGAAGGTGTTACCTTGAATTCGTTGCGGAGAAGCTATCGTGAGTGAACGCGGACGTGTGCGTGGTTGGATACATACAGGAGGCGCCGCAAACGTTGCTGCTCTGCCTCTTGTCGAGGGAGGACGTTTGTCCGTCGGCCGAGACGAACGTCTCGTCATCGCAGTGGGAGTATGAGACCTTGACGTCGTGGTCCTTGCCGATGAAAGTCTCGTACACGACTTCCTCATTATCACATGTCGGGATGCCCCCCGACGCGATAAGCGCCGCGGAGGCCGCAGCGACAGAGGTCAGTACGAGGGAGACGAGAGAGAGGACCTTCATCGTCAAAGGTGTGTGGAGCAGGAAAGTAGTGTGATGGAGATGTGCAGGTGCTAATGAAGCGTGAAGCGCGACGGACGCACTGCTACGGCGTGGAGGGCCTTATATACACGCTAGTCATGCGCAGACGGAGGGCTGTCATATGCGCCATATGTTTCCCCGATATGAATAGGGAATAGGCTTGCAGGTGGAGCAAACCAGCGTCGAGTGCAGTGCCCCGCGGTCCTAGAGTCAGCTGAGGCTCGGCCGATGTGCTGAGCGGTGACCGCTGCCCGCTAGGCGGTGAAGAGACGGAGAGCCCCAGAGCAGCGTGCAGCAGTCGGAAGAGCGGCCAGAAGAACCCAGGTGGATGCCCAGCTGACCTTTGGCGCCGGTGGGAGGCGCTACGGCGCTAACGTCATGGAGTACCCTGGGCCTGTTACGGTAGCCTCTGTCGAAATTGCGAGAGTGGCAGTGGTCGTCGGAGGGTCCAGAAGAACTGCAGAGCATAAGACGCGTCGGCCGTAGCGTAGAGCATCCCAACCGTAGGACCGAATCCGGGCTACAGCCTCCAGGGGACCAGGGGACCAGCGATCCAGCAGCCATCGGAGGTTGTCGATTGACAGGCAGTCTCACAGAGATGTTGGGCAGGTTTACCAGGGTTATAAGACGTATGGGATTCGACTAGGAGGATGTCTCGAGCACCGTGCGCCGAAGCGTCGCTCACCTTATAGTGGTCTAAACTCACAAGACGCGTCAGACTGACTTGTGGCTTACCTAGAGCCGATCAGTCCCGGCGGCGTGCGCAAGCTTGAAGGTCAAAGTCAAACGCACCATGCCACATGTCATTTGCGCGCTCGCTTTGCCACCTCCCGCAAAGACAATTATCCACGTCGAGGGTGTCGGAGGCTCGGAGCGCTGCGATGGTTCATCAACCGGAACAAAAGCAGCTCCGTCGTCGGCCTCGGGACGCCGCTGAGGTTCATTCTCCGACAACGACAGACGCCCTTCGCTTACCACAGATTGACACTCCGACAAAAGCACCCCTTGTTACGCGGTGTCGGAGAATGAACTGGGAGCCTCGAGGCTCGGAGCGGTGGCGGCAGGCACGCGGGGCAATTGTACACGAGGACAATGGGGTGCGCTTGTCTGTTTGCCCGACTCTGTTTTGTACCGCTCGGTCCTCGTCTGCGCGTACAAAAAGCTCGTCTGCGTCCAGGAAGGCTGCACCGACCCTCCCGCCCTCTCTCCCTCCCCGCCCTCTCTGCACGCCTTTCTCGACTGCCGCACGAGCTGCTCTTGACGAGAGTTCCCGGACAAACACTTACGGTCTTTTCTCACCACTTCTCCGCCTGCGAGGTTCTACTACTACTACGACCATCACCACCCACACCCACCCACCAAGATCCTTCGGAAGACTATCGCTGTACTCGTCATGATGAAGCGCGCAGCTGTTTTCGCCGCCATCTCCGCCGCGGTGCCCTTTGTGGCCGCTCACGGCTTCGTCTCGCTCGTCGCGATTGACGGCAAGCAGTACCCGGGCAACGTGCCCAACAACTACAAGGGTGAGTACTCCTTCTAATCCGGCGCGTAGTGGTAGATCGGAGCAGTGGGCTTGTGGGCGAAGCCGAACAAGGTGCCGGTGCTAAGGAGTAGTTCTTGATTCCTCTTCGGGCATGCTCAACAAGGACGCGCCGACCGTGCCTGCCTCCTCCTTGTCCACTCAACGCCCACTTTGCTGCTCCTCCGGCGATATACACTCTGGCTTCTACCGGCCTCATGGCCAGTCAGGCCCAGGCGTCGGATTGGGCAGGCAGAACTTTTTCTCCATTTTGCTCTCGCGAGACGCCCGAGGACGCGGACTAACGAATGTCTCACCCCCTCCGCCCAGGCCCGAGCCCGATCCGCCTTGTGTCGGACATCAGCCCAGTCAAGGGCGCGTCGAACCCGGACCTCAACTGCGGCCTCAACGCGCAGCTCGCCGAGCTCGTCGTGCCTGCCAACCCCGGCAGCACCGTCGAGTTCCAGTGGTCGGGCGGTGCCGGCCAGAAGGTACGCACGGGCCCTGCCCCGTTTGCTTGCTTGAGCGCTCCGGAGCAAGTGCTGACATTCGAGTTGCGGAACGTGCAGTGGCCGCACAACACGGGTCCGTTGATGACTTACCTTGCGTCGTGCGGGTCGACGACGTGCGACAAGTTCGACAGCAAGAACGCGCAGTGGTTCAAGATCGACGAGGCGGGGAAGAAGAAGAACGATCCCTCGCAGTGGGTCCAGCAGGACATCATGAACGGCGACTCGTACTCCCTCACTCTCCCCGAGGACCTCGCCCCCGGCGACTACCTCATCCGTCACGAGGTGGGTATTTCACGAGTCCTCTTCATAAGGAAGTTCGGCGACTGACGGTTGCGCCGTTGCAGATCATCGCTCTTCACCTCGCTGTCTCCAAGGGCGGCGCCGAGTTCTACCCCTCTTGCACGCAGATTCGTGTCGGTGGTAACGGCAACGGCAAGCCCACCGACACCGTGAAGTTCCCCGGTGGCTACAGCGACAGCGACCCGGGCATCTTCGACCCCTCTGTGCGTCTACTGCTGCCATTATGCCTCGGCGTGACCCTGACCAGACCACACAGGTCTTCGACTCGGGTGCGAAGTACGTCTTCCCCGGCCCCCCGATCTCGAACCTGGCCTCCGAGTCCGCCGAGATCACCCCGCCGGCGACCGAGACCGCGTCGTTCCCTCCCAAGGGCGCGTCCGCCACCGGTTCGTCCTCGACCGCGGCGGCAGCGTCGCCCTCCGCCTCCGGTGTGTCCGGCGCGGCGGCGTCGAAGGGCGGCAAGTCGCAGTGCAAGCTGAAGAGCGCGAAGAACGCGACGGCGAGCGCGAGCGCGAGCGTGAACCGGCCGCGGCACTACAGCCGGGTCATGCGTCGCATCATGCACTCAAGCTGAGCGCCCTGCTCCCCCCCCCCCCCCCCCCCCCCACCCTCTCCCACTGCACACATTCACACACACCGCGCACGTTGCGAGACGACGACGACGACGCTTCTTCTATCATTATTGTGACGACAAACAGGGTCGCTGGACGCGCACGCACGCACACGCACACGCACGCATGAACACACACGCACGCTGGGATTCGCGCGGGTCTCGAAGCTTGCAACACTCTTTGCACGTGCTTTTGACGAAGAGACGTACATACGGACGGGGGACTGGTTCTCTGCTGGTCCGATGACCGCGACGACGTGCTGCTGCTGCTGCTGCTCATGCTCTGCTGATACATGGTTATTGTAGCTGTACTGCGATATACGACCTCTGTAGCGTTTAGTTTGTCGGGCTTTGTGCTGTATTAATGTTATTTGGGTTCCGTGATGCTCATTACATATGGCCGCGACCATGGTCCTTTCTGTGGTGCTTTGGCCCCTGTTCGTGCAAAGGTCAGTCTTGCGCAATGCTTGGAGGCGCTCCGGGGCGGTCGTTCCGGGCACGCTAATGACGGCGCCTATCAGCCCCACTCGCGAAGAGCGATGCGAACACGAGGCTACTCAACGCTCCCCCTCCGAGCACGCTCCACGAGGCTCCCTCTCTCCTCCGATCCGAGCACGCTGCGATCCCGCTCCGAAGTCGCCAGCGTGTTCTTGGGAGTGCGTAATGGCTCAACGATTTAAAAAGCGCTGCATAACGGTGGAACGGTGGGGCCTGGGTCGCGTGCAGCCGCGCCCGGGAGCCGAACAAGCTTTCCACAAGAATGGTACGGTCCATAACGGCGGTGGCGCCCGGCCGAGGGGCGGGCGCAGAGCCCGGGGATGCCCGGCATGAAAGGCTATCATTGGCCAGGGGTGCGTTCTAGATGGAATACGGGATGGGAGTGCGAGACAAAAGCCGCGAAGGCTGAGATGAGCGCTTGAGCTGCTGCCCCGGCCTCTGCGCGGATTCGGTTCAGCCGCAACTCCTCCCCGCCAGGCGATGGCGGCGCCCCGGGGCGTGTCCCCGGGCATGGCCGGGGCGGGTACCGCGCTGGTCGGTGTACAGCCTGTATGTTGTCTCGCAAGCATCTCTCAGTCCATGTGTACTGGGTCTGCATTGGTCGGTCGTATGTCGTCGATGCGATCCATACCAGCAGCTCCTGCATACATGGATATACCCCGGGCCTCAAGTCAGTATTTGGCGGACGGTGCTCTCAACTTGGCCCGGAGGCTGAGTGTCTCCCTGGGCTGGATCGAGAGCGCTGGGGAGCCGACGGCTGACGAATCCCGCGGCTGACCATCGAGCAACAGCATGCGGACCCGCTTTCTTATACATTGCCGTGCGCTTTCGTCGGGAGTTGAGCACAGTATACGGTGGGTAAAGACATTGCACCGTTGAATGAGCGGATGTGTGGGGCGGATCTTACAATCCCATAATTGGAAGGATTTGCACGGCTGCGGTTCGAGCGCAAATGATGCCGTAGACGCCCATCCTGGCCGATCCTATCTGCCTCATCCCCCCACGGAGACACTCCCATGTCTGCGCGTTGTGCCGCATTTCCGTCCTACGCTCTCTTGACGAAATTGATTGATTAGCGTAGATGCGTGAGCTTTGGAGCGCACCGCCCCGACAGTCGTCGAAATGGAACGCAGGTACGGCATTCCCCATTCCGCCGTTGCCCCGACGCCGTCTCTGAGTACCCAGAGAACAGAACTCCCCCCAGCGACGCCCAACGCCGATCGGCCTTGGCCAGGCTCTCGCGAGAGGCGCGTGGGGCTCGCACCACAATTCGTCCGCAATAGGCATAGCGAGATCTCGTCCTCGCCAACCGCGATCTCGTGCAGATCCCAATTGGGGCTGATCGAACTCGGACAGGAGCGCCTCGCTCAGCTCGACGCCCACTCGCGCGCGGAAGCAATGGATATGGTATCCGCATATCCGTCGCCCATTTCCCTTCGCCTCCATCCTTCTTCCACACCTCAAATTCTATATCTTTACCACCCAGCGCGCCCTCCTCCCCCCTTCATTCCGCCACCATGTCGACCGCACACGTCTCCCTCGACGACTACGCCTTCCCGTCTAGTAAGCCTCACTCGTCCTACGAGCTCTCCTACGCCCTGGGGGCGCCGCAACCTCCTCCACTATACCCACTCCCCGGCTCAGATGCGTCTACCGCCGGCCCGCACCCGCAGGCACACTTCCACCACCTCCCTCCGGACGCCGCCCACTCCGCCTACCTCCCGGACCACCCGGAGTCCTTCATGTCCGGGTACTACGTCGGCATGGGATACCCTCACTTTGGTGCCCAGCTCCCGCCGTTTGACATGGCGCAGCGTCCGCCGTCGCCGCGCCCCGTTTACACCGCTAATCCCCGCTGGGGAGTGCCCGAGGGCTACGGAGCGCCGGCAGACCCGATCGCGTCGAGCTCGACGTTCTTGAGCAACCTCCAGAACGTTATCGACTCGTCGCACACCTCGCAGGTGCAGCAGCACAACGCCCACCAGGCGCAGGCCTCGTCGCAGCAGGCGCCGGGGCCGTCGTCCTCGACCTGGACGCTCTCCGGCTCGCTTGACCCGGCGACGGGTGTCTTCCAGCGGAGCATCGAGCACCCTCGTCTGCGCACCGCCCAGGCGTGCGAGAAGTGCCGTATCCGCAAGGCCAAGGTTCGTCGTCGCTTGGTCGTCGGCGCGTCTCCGTTCCTGATGTCGTGGCCTCTCCGTTATACAGTGCAGCGGCGACCATCCGACCTGCCAGCGCTGCCTCTCGCGCGGCCTGCAGTGCGAGTACGCGCCGGAGCGCAAGATGCGCGGGCCGAACAAGCAGAAGCGCAAGAGCATCTCTCAGAAGCACGCCGAGCCCGAGCCTACCGACGAGCGTAGAAACTCCATCGCGTCTGTCAGCTCTACTATCAGCTCGAGCTCCGACACTTCTGCGTTCGACGCCCCTGCTGGAGATGCCTCCATTGCCGTTCCTCCTGCACACGGTGGCCGTGCTCATACTCGCCCCTCGAGCCGTGCGAGTCCCATGCAGCAGTCGCCCTTACGCACGGAGGCACCTCGTCCCCGTTCGACGACCATCGCGCTCGGGGCTATCAAGCGTGCCGCTGAGTTCTCTCCCTCCGCTCAGCGCGTCAGCGGCTCCCCTCCGGGTCGACAACGCCCCCCACCGCTCGACCTGAGCGGTACGCGCCACTTCCCGCAGCGGTACCCGAACATGCTCGCGCAGTACACGCGCGGCGGGGAGCCGCTGGGCGCGTACGGGCCTGCGTCTGTCCCCGGCCTCGACGCCGACGAGGCCCGCCGCACGTCGCTCCCCTCGTACCTCGTGGAGTCGTACTCGCGCGTCGCGTACGCCCAGGGGGAGCAGCCGCAAACATTGCCCGTGGGGCCGACGTACGACCCGTCCGTGTTCGCGCCCCAGACGTCCCCCACCTCCGCCTCCGCCTCCGCCGAGTCATCGGGCATGGCTCGGTATGTCCCCTCCTACTCGCCCCACTGCTGATACACACCGCTGACGCGCCCGACTTTCTCTCTCCCCTCCCCCTGGCCCTGCTTTTCTCTCGGCTACCTCGCTCTACATATAGACTTGCTGGCGCGTCGTCGGACCCGTACATGCACCCCGCCGCGGAGATGGACGTGGACGTGGACCTGTCCGCGTACCTCCAGAGCTCGCCGACGGACGCGCTCTCGGTGTACTCCAACCCGCGCTCGAACTCGTCCGACGTCTCCGCGCCCATCACCCCGCTCTCGCTCTCCGACAGTTCCGACAGCTCCAGCGGCTTCAGCGGCGGCGCGGGCGGGTTCCTGGACCTCGCCTACCCGGACTTTTCGTCGTTCGCGCATGCGGGGGCGGGCGGGGAGCCGCTGGACGTGGGCGGGCATTCGTCGTTTGGGGCGGACGACGACGTGCAGGCGTTCGATGGCGGGCTGGACGACGCGTTCCGCCCGAAGAGCGCGCCGGAGGCGTCGTTTGGCGGCGGCGCGGCCACGTACACTGGCGCGGGGTGGGACGACGAGACGCCGCGCGCGCTCGGCGGCGGCGAGCGCAAGCTCTCGCACGTCGGGCGGCTCCTTGCGGGCGTTCGTGCGCTCTCGCCCGAGGTGTCGTAGACCGCCCCTGCGCTCTGCGCGTGGACTTTGCCGGTCCGTTTGATTTGAGCGTTACATTACTGTTCCTCCATTTCTCGTGTTCCCTTGTCTCGTGTCTCGTGCCCCGCTGCTCGCTGCATCCCCCCATTGTATCCATACCTCGCCCCCGCTGGGCGCCCCACTGTATCGACTAGTGCCGTCACCAGTACTCTACAGTACGCACCTACATATTATCGTCCCCGTCCGTACGTATCCTACCGCTCCTCCTAGTCTTTGTTTTTGCTACTGTGTATTATTACTATAGAATTCTACAGCTTAGACCTGCTTTGGCATTATAGGGTTGACTTTGACTTCGAGTCAAGGCCGGAGCATGACCCACCGAGAGTCCGCGGCGGCCCCGCGCACAGTCAGCTCGACGTCCCCAGAGAACGAGTCTGAGTTTGAGCGATCGACGAGCGAGAGGCGGGGCCGTTCAGCCCCGGCGGGCCCGTCAGCCGCCAGCCGTCCGCCGTCCGCCCGGGATCGCCGACGGGGGCGGGCAGCGCTAGCGTGACCGCCGCGGACAGGTTTGCTTCCGCCGGGCGGTCGCGACTCGTCGATCTCGGGCTCGCCGGGGGGCGGGATCGGGCTCTGCGGCGGGCGCGCAGAGGTCTCCCTCGGGGTCCTGGGGTGATTATTTGTAGATTTGGCGGGGAGGGTAGGGTAGGTGGAGGTTCGTGGGAGCTTGGGAGCTTGCGAGACGAGAGGGAGGTGTGGTTGGAGGTCGGTCTTGTGGCGGGCGCGAGTGAGTGGATGTGTGGAGTACATACTGCGTGAGCCAAGCGGACAAGGAGTTGGGAGACTGGCTGGCTATGGGCATCCCGGCGAGTTCTCTCAGCACCCACACCCAGGGTGTATGTTCTAGATCAGTGAGTACCACAGGAGATACACAGCGCGAGCGCGTCGCGTCGGCGCCCAGTTTGACATCGACGTCAGCCCACGCACCCGGGTGCAGTCCCGATCGAGGTACAGGACACAGCGGTACCGCCGCAGAGTCCAGACAGACAGACATACAGTACGGTTTTGACATGGACATAGGAGAAGGGACGGCTGCACTCGCGCCCATATGCATAATCGTAGCGGTCCCGGCTGCAGTACCGTCGAACGTCGAACGTCGAACGGTGACAGCTGCCAGCTGCTAGAATCCAGATGGCGCCGCGAGAGGCTGTGTGGTGGCCCTGGGTGCAGTACGTACGCGGCTGCGTCTGCGAATCGGGATCGGCGGCGGGGGACGGGACGGGGCGGGGCGGGGCGCGATGGAGCACTGTGCGCGGGAGATCGGCTGGGCCGCCGGGGATTGGCGGGGTGGGATTGTGGGATTGGCTGATCGTCTGTACTCGGTTGAATCGTGGGGATCGACGCCTCCGGCTGCGGTCTTGCCTTGCGCCTGGGTGCTGAAGCTGAAGCGGGAGGCCGGGGGACGAGTCTGTCCCTATGCAAGGACGCCGCGTCGGGCGCACGAAAGTCGAGAGGGGACTGCGCGATCTCGAGTACATGCACGGGTGCTGTCCTGAGCGATCGGCGTCGAGTGGTACGCATGTCGGGGCGTTCGCGGCCTGTGTGTGATCGTCGACCTGCGCGCGCGATCGCGGTGACGCATTCTTGGCCGAGGCGTTGTCGCAGTCACGAACGCGCATAACGCGCAGTGTTAGACCTATAGTATGGCATCTGTTGGAGCGCTTGATTAACGTCAGAGCGGCGTTGTTTCCTGCGGGGCAACATACGTAGTAGGCCACGGAGACGGAGGGGGGCTCTAGACTCACAGACCATGGGACACGGTGCGTAATCTATTCATAGTGGGGAAACGTGGGGTAACCTACAACATCGAAGCGCAGCCTCAGGATGGCAGTGACCGTTAGACGTATTCTTCTATTGCATCGCACAGCAACGGAACGCGAGACGAACCGGGATGTCCAGGCGAACTGTATGTCTCATGCATCAATCCACCAGGCGAAGAGCAACTAGACATCAAAGTCACACACATACGAGCAAAACGGACGCACGAGTCGACCTCCGAGTCACGTCTGCAGCGAGACCATGAGCGACCACACGGAGGTCACGGTCTGGATGACGGTGCAAATGCCGAAGAAGACGGCGAGGACGGTGCCCCAGAACATCCACGGCTCCTCCTTCTTGCGCTTGCGGATGTCGCGCCAGAGGCGGCTGTGCCAGCGCCGCCGCCGGCGCAGCTCCTGCTCGATCGCCCACACCCTCCCCGCGAGCAGCTGGCAAAGAGGAGAGGGGCGGCCGCACGGCGCGAGCGGGCATCGTGAGCGCCGCGTGGGATTGGAAGGCAGGCTGGTGAGTTGGGCGTACCTTGGGTGGGTGGTACGGCGCGGGGTCCTTGTGCTTCTTCTCGATGATGCCGGAGACGACGGTGAGGTCGTCGTACTGCCCGCGGCGGACGCGCTCGTCGTTGATCTTGAACATCCCGAGGGAGATCGGGAGCCGGTATTTCTCCCGGAACTCCTCGTTCACGAGCGCGCCGAACGACTGCATGATCTCGTGGCCGTAGTCCGCCATCCCGACCGCCCTGGTCCACCGAGGAGTGAGTGTCGTTTGGCAGAGCGGGGATGTCGAGACTCAGCGGGGAGGACATGTCTCCGCGGCGCTATGCTCACCTCGCGGCCCGGTTATCGTCGTAGCCTATCAAGAGCTGCATTTGCTCCGTCGCGAGGGTGTACACGCTCACCGCGTTCCCGACGAGCTTCAGGTGGTCGAGGATGATGTGCGTCGGCTGTATCAGGAAATCTTCCTCGACCAGCTCGCGGGCGCTGAACGAGAACCGCGGCGGAGGCACGGCACCGGCGGGTACGGGGGCAAAGATTGCATTGACTGCTCCGGCGAACGTCGATGGGGGCGT
This sequence comes from Trametes polyzona, assembly GCA_022606195.1. Taxonomy (NCBI): domain Eukaryota; kingdom Fungi; phylum Basidiomycota; class Agaricomycetes; order Polyporales; family Polyporaceae; genus Trametes; species Trametes polyzona. Next base: position 56,220 of record JABYQF010000001.1, on the reverse strand, counting down.
TGGCCTGAAGAAACACGAGATACCGATGACGCACAGCAGGCCGTCCATCAGGTGCCATGCGTACTTGACGTGCTCCGCGTGTGGCTGCTCCGGGGCGCGTCAGTGTCGTACAAGGAACCAGATATAGCCATACAGGGCGCACCTGATTCGCGAGCTTGGCGGGCCAGTGAGAGGTCTGCATGCGCTCGGCGATGAAGCGGTCGACGAGCTGGTCGTTCCACGGGTGCTGCTCGAGATACCGCACGAGCGCGCACATGTTCTCGACGCTATTGCGCGTGCCGTAGCCAGCGAGCTTCAGGTAGCTTACGTTGCCCGTGGTCGGCTCCGGGAGACTGTCCTTGGAGACGTAGAGCGTCTCGGAGAGGCGGGCGTAGAGAGGCGCTGTGAAGAGGCGCCAGGCGATGGACGAACGGGCGACATCGGTGTCCGACGGCGAGGGCGGCCGTACCGGCACTACGTTTGCCGTCTGTGGTGCGGGCACTGGCGTGGGGCTAGAAACGTGTGGAACAGAGGGAGGAGGAGGTGGTGGTGGTGGTGGCGGCGGCTGTTTGGCTGTGTTGGTGGGTGCATGGAGTTTCTCTTTTCTACTCACTGGAGCATCCGGAAACATGGGGTTCGCCTGTGAGATTGGGGGCGCAGGAAAGAGTTGTGCGGGCAGCGGAAGAGCCCCTGTCGGCGGATGCATCCCATCTGCGGACTGAGCGGTATCCTGCAATCAGTAGGAGACCTCCATTGGGACGAAGTACAAACCATAGGTTCGGGCATGGGAGGTGCGTGGTGCGTTGGCTGTGGGAAGTGCATGGGAGTAGGCATAGGTGGGGGAGCGCCCTGGGAGGTGCCGATAGAGTCTCTGATATGCTCCCCTTGCCCGGCATCGTCATTAGACATGGCGCCCAACAGATGTGCGAGGGCGAACGCGTTCAACAGAGCGTCGAGATTACCCAACTCATTCTACGACCAGATAGTTAGTTGACGACGAGTTCGCGGATGGAGAAGGGAGCCGCACCAAGGGGATTCCGTCCGCTGCAGAGTCATCGGCGGACATGATGTGACGCGTATACTTTCGACACCGAGGATAGCCTGGGGGGGCGTAGCAGCACAGTTCAAAGTTATATCCTTCCCGCGACGAGGCACTGCTATGGGTGCGTTGACGGCGTGGACGCCGGTCAGTAAACTTTCGCGGCGTCATAAACCCCACAGCATCGCAACAAGTCTGCCTATGATAGGCTGAGAAGGTCATGAAACGAACAAGCAAAGACAATGCAGGCAACAGAACCCAGCAACGCAGCAGGACGTCCCTAGCACGACGTAGGGGACGGAGATTGGCAGGCTATGCAGACCAGTGTCTAGACAATACAGAGCGCAGCACGAGGAGGTCCCGAGAACGAGAGAAGCCGCAGGAACCAGACAGCTGTCCACCACTTCACCCTAGCCCAGCAGAGTGTGACCTGAGAGCGACGTACCGATATTTGGGTTCTGTCGCGAACTACGGCAGCAAACATGAGGCGGGTGCTGCTTCTGTTGCGTCGAAGCCGAGGTGCACGACATCCTCGTGTATATGCACCTGCCTTGCAAGGCTTTGCACAGGTATGCTCAGCGATGTTGGTCGCACACATGACGTACCCTTGCGGGCCTCGAAAAGCGTTGGACATCAGGCTATAGTACAGCATCTTGTGCATGTGAGCAACCTAATACCCTGATGTATGCACACAACTCACTGAGGAATACACACAGCTACGATATCACTCGACTCCAAATCGACGGCTACTCTGAGACAATGGCACATCAGGCACACCCAGGAGATGAACTGCCCTCGTTTGTCGTTGATGAAGAGCGGACATCGTGGATGGGGTGGACCTTTCGCCGCATCTACTATAGTGCCTCGGCCGCGGAGATGTACAAAACTTGGTGTATGATCAGCATGATATCGCTCAGGACATGGTATAACGATACTCACCGTTGTTTCCTCGGATAAACGCATCTCCATACTTGTTCGTTACTCTCCCGTTGACGTGCTCCTCCGTCTGTTCGAGAGCAATGTTCATGTAGCCATCCAAGCACGAGAGGATGCCTAGCAGATATTCCATTCAAGCTCAATATCCATGGAATCAACCCTTACATACCTCTATAGTCCACTCCTGAAGTCAATCGAACGACTACGCGTTTGCCCACCACACCCTTCAAGAAGTCGGTCGGGGAGCCAGACGTTGTAGGAGGCGGTGGAGGAGATGGTTCCGCAGGTGCAGCGGGCGGAGGCGGTGGTGGTGTGGATTCGTCCATAACGAGACGTCCACAAAGCGGAATGGAAGGTGGTGGATGCGGTCGACGTCGAGCTCGCGGCAGCGAGCAGCGAGCAAGAGGCGTACTTGGCGCCCATCCTCATGTCAAGCGCTCATACCTCCGATAACATCGGAACCCCGCGCGGTGGCGCTCATGAACTCGGGCAGTACATACAGTACATCCTGTCTAGTCGCAGCACTTGAGCGGCGATAAACTGTAGTGAGCCTCGCGATGGAAGGGGGACGACTCGTTGATCGCCGATGGTCCAACGTTCAACTCTAGCTTGAGTATCATGTATTCCTGGTCAATCACTCAAGCCGAATTTTCAACATTACTCTTGCTTGGTTTGTGCTGGCGGAAAGGGCCGTGTGCGCATATCACTGGGAGGGCTTTGTACGGCGGATGTATGCGAATTATACCGCGCTTAGCCGAGTTATGTACTTATCCGGAACGCAGACATGTACGCCAGAGCAAGGGGACGTCCTGATCTTGGCTTCTGTGATTTACGAAAGAGTGGTATCTTCGGTCTTGTCCCGCCGCGCGTACCTACCTCAACCAAAAGTAATTTCGCATCCTGAGGTACCTACATTTCTTCTCTCCCTCTCCTCATCCTCCTCCCTCCTTGATTTTTGCCTCTGTGCATTATCCCTACCTTTGTGCAGCGCTCTGACGGTCGAGGATATTCGGCCGAATCCAAAAATAACACAGCGTCGATTGATTGACAAAATCCTCAAAGCCTTGGGTTTGACTCATCGTCTGACTGGCGAGGCTCAGCCGGACCGCCGCGGCGCGCTGGGCGACAACCTCCGTGCACCCAAGACGTTCCAAGCAGCCATAGAAGCCCCGGTTGAAAGTCGCTGTCGCGATAAGGTGCGCATACAGTCATCCTCCTGCGTGGACTGTCGTGGACGATAGCAAACGAATTCACCGGCAAGGGTGGGAGGCGGTGAGCGCTTGCCGAGAACGGTGGCTAGGCGCCGATGAACCCATGACGGCGAGGGGGCGGCTGGCCCTCGTCCTCCTTCTCCGAGCATCCATATTTACCCTCCCTCTCCGTCGTTCATGACGATCGAGCCTGCTCTCCACCCCCCTCGTCGACAAATCCGACGATTCCATTCACGACATCCGCCGCAGGACGCGCCATGACCGACCCCCGCCACTATGACCCCCGTCTCGGAGACGAAGACGTCGCCGCCGTGCTCGAAGAGTCCGACCACGGCCATGCTGCCCATCCCACACCCAGGCGCGTGCGCATTCCTGACGACGTAGGACACGATGCGGACCACCCGCCCTCTCAAGACGGCGTGTCCGAGAAGCAGCAGAAGGACAAAGGCTCGCGCAAGCAGCCTCCGGAGCCCTGGACCAGCCGCGTTTTGAAGTACGTTCCGATTGACCTGAGCTGGATCCCGCCGAACTTCACCTGGTCAAAATGGAAACCCGCCATCCGCTGCGCGTTTGTTTGTTTCGTGTCCGCGATCCTGATGGTCATCCCGCGTGTGTATAACCTAATGGGACAGGTGAGGTTGATCCGCGAGCCTGTACGCAAGGGTCTCTAGCTCACTCCTTGCGCTCGTGCAGGGAAGCTTCCTCATCCTAATATGTGAGTCGTGAATGGAACATGGGGGCACAGCTACTGACCCCGCGCAGCGTCATTCCTTGATGTACCATCAGACCCGTTCCTAGCTGTGCTAGAACGCGAACTCATCTTCCTAACCTTTGTGGTCTCCGCTTGGGCGTGAGTGACGATGATTCTCTCCGTGTGTCTCTCTTGCTGAGTAGCGCGTAGATATTGCTGTCTGGGCATGTTCCTTGCAAACTTGGCAAGGACGAATATCAACTACAATGCCAGCCTAGACGCTATCCAGTCCGGCCAGTTCGTAGAAGCTGGTCCTACAGTGATCCTTGCTGTCTTTGTCTTCTTCGGATGCGCGTTCTTCCTGTTCATCAAGGCTCGCCTCGGACCTGGCCCCTATCTCTTCGCCTCGATCTTTGGCTGCATTTGCATCGACATATCTATGACTACGGCGGTCTTGTTCCCCTACCCGTACTACCAGATAGGTCAAGTCATTGCTCTCCCGCTGGCGTTCCACTGCGCTCTGTGTATCATCTTCTCTGCGCTCATCTTCCCCTGCACGGTGACGGCACAGTACACCCATACGTTATTCTCGGTCCTGGATCCCCTGAACGAGTTCCTCGCGCTTCACCGGACCGTCTTGACTCAAGACCCTGCCTCCGAAGACTTCAAGGCCACCGTAAAGCGTATCGTTGACACCCTCGGCAAGTCGGAGCGCGGCCTTGGCCAAGCAGCGGCGAACGTGCGCCTGCTGAAGCAGGACATCGTCTACGGGCGCTTCTCGCCGACGAAGATCGGCGACTTCCAGCCCATCGTCCGCCGGCTCGTCACCCGCGCGAACGGGATGGACATCTTCTTCACGCTCATCGAGCCCACGCGCGAGAAGTTCCCGGTCACGCCGGTGCCCTCGCGCCTGGGGACGCCGTACACTGGCTCGCCGATGAGCACGCGGCCTGCGACGCCTACGTCGCCGGGTACCCCGGTTCCTGGATCCCCGCCGAATGGGCTGCGGGAGGACCCGGAGCAGGCGGCGAGGCGGCGTCGGAACTTGCAGAAGCGCGCGCTCGAGCAGTCGCATGGGCACAAGTCCTTCTCCCGCAAGTTGCATTTGCGTCTACGGGAGCACCATGAGGAACATCAACACCATCAGGTCCACTTTTCACTGCTTAGCCTTGCTCATGCTCTCTCTCCTCTTGCGCGGGTATCGACCACGTCCTCTGCAGAGACTGCGGTGGGTGTGTTCGAATCGCAGAGGTACATGGCTATCGAGGCGAGTAGGCTGTCGCACCCGGACCAACGGGACGTAACCGCGCTGTTCGTGCATCTCCTGCACGAGTCTTGTGACGAGCTCCTTGAGACTACACAAGGTGTCGTGAAGGGCGTTCAGGCCTGGTTCGCGGAGGTACGCAGGGGAAGCTTCGAGGGCAAGGCGAAGATCGAGAAGGCGCGCGCGGAGCGGCTCGCGAAGCTGGAAGCGCTTAGCGCAGGTGTGAAGGAGGTCCTCCAGCGGCTCAAGAAAGAAAAGAGGTACGTCTCAAGGGGTATTTCTAGGCCAGACTTCTGATAGTTTTGCTGCAGGCACCGCGTTCTGGACCCGTATCGGTCCGCGTTCGACCCGAAACACGTACGCGCGATGTCTGGGATCCACGAGCCTCCGCCGCATCGGTACCTCTTCCACTGCTACATGTACCAGTATCACTTGATGCGCTTCTCGAGCATCTTAACCGAAGTGGTACGTGCCTGGCTCTCCGCGCTGGTGGGTGTAGTGACTGAAGCGTTGACCGCGTCAGCTCGACAATATCATCAAGCTCGAGAAGGCGTGTCCGAAGGCGAGATTGTGGTGGCCTGGCATACCCATCCGCAAGATGCTCGAGTGGAGCCCGTGGACGCCGTCCGAGTACATGGACAAAGTCGACGACGAGGATCCCGGTTTGTCGAGGCTCGCTTGGTAGTCGTGCTCAAACACTGACGGGCGTTGCAGATATCATCCAGGGTATACAGCCGGAGTGGAACGACGACCTTGGGACGACGCGGCGGCGCGATCCAGACGCGCTGCCCCCGACTAATGCGTTCCAGTATGTGATGCACTGGGTGTATGAGTCCGTGACGGCTCTGGGACGCGGGAATGCGCTGTTTGCTATCAAGGCTGGCTTGTTGACAGGTGCGCATAGAGATCGTATGTTGGGAATGTGGATGTGCTGACGCATCGAAGTGATCCTTTGCATACCGAGTTTCGTGAAGGCGTCGGCTGCGTTTGCTTACAGTACGTCGCATCTCGTCCTCTGAGTGTATACAAGGAGCGCTCACCAGTTGATGTGTAGGGGAAAGATTCGTATGGGGAATGTACGTCGTGCATACCGAACGATCAGGATCCTTGTTGATTTGCCATGTCGCTACTGCAGCTTCATGGGCCAGCTCACGTTGGCTCGATTCCGCGGCGACACAACGTTTGGTCTCGTCGCCCGTATCATTAGCACATTCGCGGGTGGACTCATTGGGACTACAATGTGGTACGTTCCGCGCATCCCGTCTGCAGCGATCCAGGAGACCGACCACGTTCGGCAGGTACATATCCACCGGCTCCGGGCAGGGCAACCCGTACGGACTTGCGGCGGTCATAGGTGTCTGCGCGCCATTCTTTTTCTTCTGGCGTCTGTATTGGCCCGTGCCGCCGATGACGAACATCATTTTGTTTGTCACTACCGCCTTGGTGCGTTGTGTCTTGCATTCATGTTGGCTTCGCTCTTATCGGGTATCGCTTAGGTTCTCGGCTTCTCGTGGCAAAATACACATACTATCCTGCCGTTCCGGTTCATGGGATGGCAACTTGCCTGGGTAAGCATTCCTTGGATTAGGCCACTGCTATTGCGTGATGTCTGACCAGTCCCGCAGCGCCGTTTTGTGTTGGTCGTATGCGGTGTCACGGCAGCATTGTAAGTACCTTCGCTTGTCGTCCGGATCTTACATACTCATCACTCAATAGCTTGTTCTCGTTCCTCCCACCGTCGACCACCCTGCGAAAATACCAACGGTTGACCATGTCGACTACGGTATCCGAGTTGGGGGCTGTATACTGTTCCATCGTCTCTTTCGCGAATACGCGGGAGCACCAAGAGATTGCGAGAGGAGAAATAGTGCAGAGTCTGGTCGCAATCCGTCTCAAGCTCAAGAGGTCACTGGTGCTGAAGACGAACATCGTGTACGAGGTACGTCATCCGTGCTCTCTCCCTGGCCGGCGAGTTCTGAGGCTATGTGTTGTAGTTCTCTCTCCGGGGGCGGTGGCCGTCCGAGAGATATCAGAAAATTCTTGATTTACAATTGTACGAGATACCGACTGTGCTTGATTGTCGTATGAGTCACGGCCTGAACCATCTGTCCGCAGGCAGATCGCGTACCTCCTGTCGCATCTGATGTCGGTGGTCGAGCATCTGGAGCCGGCATGGTCTCGCGCGTTCCTGCGTAGGACTCGTTTCCTCGACGCAGACTTCCAGGGCGACGTGCTCGCTGTGATCAGTATGTACCCCGCGCCGTTACCCGAAGAGATACGTCATGACGCATATTCACCAGGCATGATCTCGACGGCCCTCCGCACGGGAAACCCGCTTCCACAGATCACGCCGTGCCCGCTTCTCGACCGGTTCATGATACATACGCACGGGTTGAACGTAATCCGGCAGGAAGCAGATGACGACTACGGGCTTCCCAGGACAATGACGATCGATACGCTCGAGAACGAGCAGTACTTGTGCGTCCACCTTCTTCGCCGCCGCTGCGCCCGCGGGCCGTCCCGTCTCTGATCGACCTCGGCTTGATCCCACAGGTGCTTCTCGGTCGGCGTCACCACCGCGTTCGGCATCGTCCTCCGGCTCGACAAACTCATGGTGGCCACGAAGGAGCTCGTCGGCGAACAGTACCATATCCACGGCATCGGCGTGCCGGAACCCCGCAGTCCGCCCATGGGCACGCGACCGTCGAAGGACGTATAGCCGTATCTTCTCCTCTTCCACTATGCAGCGCACAGGTCGGACATGTATCTTTGGACACGTCTGCTCACACTGTATCATAGACATTATACCAAAACCATCGCCTTCTCTGGCTGAGCGTCCCGGAAGGTATGCCGGGCCGCTGATTGGCTGTCGATCCGCGGACAGGCGCAGTCCCTCCGCTAGCTTCCCCAGCCACACGGCTCGCACTAAGTTCGCGGAGGTGAATGCAGCATCGGAGATTCATGACAGTGAAGTGCCCGGCGTTTGCGTGCAGGATGCATACATACCCCGAACGCCGACATGGAAGGCGCTCCCGCCGCAACTTTCCTCCTCGCCGGATGCCGTTCGCCCGTTTCCATGTATGTGCTGAGGGAATCTGCTGGGTCTCCAGGGCGATTTGCGGGGTGGGTGTGTGCGCGCGCGCCCATATGTCCGGAAGTCGACCCGCATCTGATGCGGAGGCCACTTTGGCGTGCGCCATCATGCGTGGTGAATACTTTGTCTGCTTCTCGCCCCGTCCGCGGCTCTCACACTGAAGCAGCGCCATTCCTCCCCCGGACGCCTTTGCAGAGCTTCGTGAGCGGCGCGGCGATTGTACCCGGGAGAGAAGCTGGCGAAGCAGAACTCAATCTCCCCAGGGCTAGGCTGGGGCCTGCCCTACCCTACCCTGCCCTGTCGCCGACTCCCGAGGGCCGAAACGCCCGCTTCGTGAACGTTCATATGCTGACTCGCCGCCATGTCTCGTAGCTGGTCCCTTGTGTATCCCACTCCCGTCTGCCGCCGCCACCCATGGCTCTCTGCGAGAGTCCACACAGTATGCCGACTATGCTCACTGAGAGCCCGGCGGCGATGGAGAGCCCGTTGCTGTCTACGGCCACCCTCTTCGGCCCGTCCTCGCCCGCCCCGGACTCGGAGACGGCGACTGTCGTAGGAGATAGCCCGAGCAAGCAGAAGCGGATGAGTACGCTGAGGGCGGCGTCCATCGCTGTCGATGTCATACGCTGGCGAGGGAAAGTCCGTCGCAACGGGAAGCCGAAAGGTGCGCGATAGTGCCGCGAGCCGGGGCGTTCACCGTTAAAGCGTTGACTGTGGCGAGTGCAGAGGATCCGGTGCTTGCGATCAATACGCAGGTCACCTCTATCGCGGACCTTGTGTCCCCTCTTTCTACTGGAGCGCAAGGGACTGCTCAGAAGCTCGCTCAGTATGCCACGAACACGCTGTTCGAGGGCTTACCCGAGCTGGTAAAGGTTCTTCAGGAGGTGGCTGCGGTGCACCCTTTCATCGCTCGTAAGTGCTCGGAGTCCGCGATGACTGCACGCGGGGATGCTAACAAAGCTGTCAGTCGCCGTCGGCGCGTTCCGAGTGGCCATCGAATTAGACCTGAAGAGGCGGGAGAACGACAAGAAGATCAACCTTCTCTTCGTGGAGATGAGGGACATGATGACAGCCCTTGTCGAGTGCGTGGATTGTGCTAGGCTTGCGCCGACACTCTGACAAATTTCGCACAGGTTACAGAGAGTCGAGCAGCCGGGGCGCATCGGTAAGGATGGGATGACTGTTCAGCAGAGATTGCAGGGCGTAGTGGACCTCATCGTGTCCGACATACTGGACTGCGCGAACGTCTGTGACGCGTACTCGAAGAAGGGCGTCGTTGCGAGAGTCCTGGGTAGTTTGCGCTGGGACGAGAAGCTGCAGCACTACGTCAAGCGCTTTACGAAGCACCGGGCAGACGTGGAGTTCAGCCTCTCTATACACCTTGGCATTAACATCGACGTCGCGAACAGGAGGTTGGATTCGATTGACTCAAAGTAAGTAGTCCGCCCTTCGCTCTGTACGTGCTCTCATAACACGGATTCCAGGATGGACGAAGTACTTGACTACCTGCAAGGCTGCGTTTCCCCAGAAGAGAAGGAGCTGGCCGCCTTCATACAGGCGCGCGGCGGGAGGGACGCTATCCTCAAAAACGAAAAGCTACTCATCGAGCTCGCTAGCCAGCGTTCCAAGACGGGCGTCCCAGGCGCTGACGGTCGATGGGCCCGCCGGCAGAACACAATGGACCTGCGTGAGCTGAAGCAGGAATTATCTGAAGAGCCCGACATCTCGATCGCACGGAATTGGGATACGTTTGAGCGCAAATTTGAGATGCAGGAGAGGGAGCTCGAGCGGATCCAGGAGATCGTCCACGAGGAGGGCCAACTTGTCATCAAGTCCGTCTCAGCTGGGCCACATGACAGAATCCGAGACAACGTGAGTGCCCGTAGTCCTATGTCGGGATGCGCCCTTACCTTGGCGTCCTAGGATCTGCACAACATTTGGAGAGAGATGGTACGTCTTACAATTGCGTCCCGCTGCTAGGCGGAACGCCCGGCTCAACTTCTCCGCACAGCGTTGGCGTGGAAATGTTAAGGCGCGGCATTTCGTGCTCGCCCTTCGAGACTACTGCCTGGAGAGGCTCGACAAAATCAAGAAGAATGAACAGACGTTCCTGGACTGTGACAGGCCCACCAACATCGACGAGCACGACGAATGGACGTTGGAGTACATCAGCGTCACTCGGCTCCAGGCTATCATCGAGGCCTTCGATGATGACGCATCGGGTTTCATCACAATTGGCGAGGTGAATGCGTTTACTGCATCGAAGCCGAGCAACTGGAGGTACGTATGCTAGCGTTTGCTTCAGGTATGTCCTGGTGACATCGATGACAGTCTTCTACATTGGATGGCATACTGGGCGATCGGTTTGTTACCTCGCATTGCTTTATTAACGGACGTCTCTGAGGGAAATACTGCAGGTTGGCAGATGACGATGACGCGATACGCCGCAGACATCGACGATCTCCTCGACAGGATGTTCGCGGTGAAAGCTCGCGTCCTCCCTGCTAATCGCCGATCTGTAGAACAATACCTCGACACTGTGTGGTCACCCATCACCGAGCTCACCACAGGTTTCAGACGTACTGAGCGGCAAGACGTCGTGGAGGAACGATTCCAGAGCTACGTCGATGCAGAGGAGACAAGGCTACGGCGGGCCCTCGAGGAGATCAACTACGATATCGACGCAGCCGACATGCTACAGCTAGTCACTGGTCCGGGACGCATTGAGAAGGTACGTCCAGGTGCTCGAGTTTCATTCATGAGGCACCTCTCACCGTTTTCATCGACAGTACCTATTCCCTTTGCTTTACCTCCTCCTGAAACGCGACTACGAGATCATAAAATTATCCCAGACGATGGTGATTCACGTAGATGAGCTTTGGGATTCTGCCTCTACCATGGAGTGGGTCTTCCGCGCGGTCAGAGATCGTTGCACCAATCTCGAAAGTGAGCAGTATGATGGTCGGCTCCCCGTCGCGCTCGCTAACTATGTGTGCGTCGCAGACCTATTCAAGCAACAGAACATGGATCCCGGACAACAATTCAAGTCGTTTGCTTCAGAGCTCGTATGTCTCTCCCTCCCACTCTATTAACTGCAGGTGCCGACTTGATGTCCCTACTAGTTCCGTTATTGGCACGATTCGTCGCCACTGTGGTCTACCGATCGCCTCAAAGAGGCGCATTACCCCGAGAAGCCGTACGATGATGCGGACGGAAAGCCCTCTATCGATCCTACTTGCCTTCTCAATCATCCGGTCGAGGATGTAGCACAATCGTTCCCGCACTCGCCTTACGTCGAGGATAGACGTGTGGCCGAACCACTACGATCGATGTGAGCGGAAGTTGTATTATTCGTGTCGGGCAGTAAGCTGATGCTTGTCAGATTGGGGCAATGGTCTGGCTACATCGGCAACAACGACTTCTTCCCCGGCGAGCCCATGATGAGCATAGTAATCCAGGCCTCCTCACCGAACGAATTCATTGCGTCCGGCACGCTTCCCGCGGGCACTCGCTTCAAGATCTTCGGCAATCCTCTCATAGACAGAGCGGGAGGAATCACATACCGTTTCCGTGTCACCTACAGCGCACGCTATCGCTCCCGCTTTTTCCAAGGCAAGCTCATCGACTCCGGCCGTGAATTCTCTGGCATGTGGTCTTGCCAAGGCGACGATACAAGCGGCACCTTCCTCTTCAGGCGCCTGCCTCCAGACTCAATGCGCTTTTGGCCACTTCCTTCCAGCTCGGATCGCCCCAAGCCTATCGCGCTTTGGGATTTCGCCCTTTCTGCGGTGCTAACACAGGTCCGCCGTCGTATGCTCTCGTTCCATCTCCTCAAGGAGCACCAGGAGATCCGTCGGCGCTACCTTCGGGTGGTCCGCGACGGGGCTAGCTCACATATTCGCGACGAAGCCGAACGCGAAAGTCTCGTCCGATGCTATCGCGTCATGGTGCCCTCTGAAGCCCGACAACACCATCTCGTGTACGAGTCGATGAGGAGTATTGCCCCAAAGCACTTGTGAGTCTAATGCCCCCATCCGGTGTTTTACACTCGCTAACGCGTGACGGCAGTGGCATCATCTGCGCTCATTGTCGGGGGGCCGTATACGGCGCGCGCGTCATGTGTCTCGACTGTGGGATCCGAACCACCGTCGACCTCTGTAGCAAGCCCGAATGTCGAGAGGCGACCATCGGGCCGGACCGTCGAGACGACTTGATGTCCCCACACCTTCCGTCACACCGTATTCTCAAGGTCCGCCGGGTAATCCACCGTCATAGGGAGTTTGGGAAGACGTACCGCGCTGCACAAGCTGCTCTTATTCGGGCGGAGGAGGCGCTCAACGACGCCGACGACGTCGGGAGCCCCCTATCCCTTCATGGCGGCCATTCGCGCCACGTGAGCGTCAGTACCGCGTTCAGAACAAAGCAGCTCGTCGATCGCGAACTCTCGTGCGTGGGGTGCCGACAACGGGTCGCGAGGCCGTGCTGGTACTGCATCGACTGTGATGGTGCGCTTGTCCCGCTCTCTTTCATGTTGCTTGTTTTTTGACGCCGTATGGGCAGACGAGTGTTTCATCTGCATGTCCTGCGAGTCCGCTAAGGTCTCTTTCTCTGGGGGCCACAAGCCCATCCACGGGCTGGTTCGCTGCGCGCTACCGCGCGAGGACGTGGTGAAGGCGGCCGATCTTCAATGGTCGCACTCGCGCATCGATGGCTTGGAAACGAAGCTCGAGGCTTTTCAGCGAGATTCAGCGTCTCGCTTCGATGCCTTGGATGGCAGGCTTGCTCGAATGGGGAGCCAGTCCGCCGAGCTGGAGGCTATGCAGGTGACCTCTAACTCAAAGCTAGAAACGCTCGATGCTAGGCTGCAGCGCATCGAAGACCTCTTGGCGACCCTCGCGTCTAGGCTGTAGATCGTGACTTCTAGTATCAAATCCCCGCGCTGCTGTTTTCTGTATCTGTTGTACTCCGCCCACCATATCTGTGTACTACTATGCTTCGATTCGGACTGCCTTGTATGCACAAGTACCTGCTGTTCTGACCCCTCGATCGGGCTTTCTGGGAGTATGGCGCGGCTATATGTATAGCGGTCCTTTCGTCTTGCGCACCTGGGGTTGCTGCCGCTAGTGTTCACCCGTCAGCTCGCTCTTGTACGCCTTGCTTCCGTTGTCACTTCACGACGTCTCGTATCTCACTCAACTCGTATCGCGACTGCGCTAACAATTCCTACGTGTACTATGGATCCAGTCCCAGCAGCATAAGCTCTAACGTTCTCTATGCTCTCTGGTTCATCTCCTGCTCGGCGTTGCTAACTGGTGTCGTACGATCATAGGTAACGATGATGCATGCATGCTTGCCGATGCAGTTTAGAATAGAGTCAGGCTTTTGTTGTTCAAGACTGCATTCCACCTGTTTATACTTACCAGGGGGCACACGTGCGGTGACACGCCTACAAGGTAGCAGCGCATCGCCGAGAGTCATGCACAAGCACATTGATTCGTCAAAGAAGATAGTAAGCTACCAACATACGCTACATGTGTCTATAAATCATGTCCGAACTCTTGGTCAGCGCCCACCCGACCCGTTATGCGACACGGTAAGTAGCCGTTCACTCCTCAGACGTTCGATCCCCACCGAGATGCTCTCCGCCTTCACCTCTGTCTTCGGCGAGCAGGCATACTGCACTATCGCCTTCGCCTGGCACACAAACGTCTTGTGCTCCGCATGAGCAAACAAAGCGAACGGGATGGACAGCCAGAATCGCACGAGCCACGTGAAGGGCCCGTCGCGGTTCTTGGGCTCGACGAATTTCGGCGACCTCTCCACCACGATCCCCCGCGATGGATCGGGGAGGGGCGTAGGGAGCGTGCCGTCCCATGGGGGGATGGAGTGCCCGAAGTGGCGCGTGTTCCAGGCGTCGTACTGTGCGTGGTCGAGAGCGGCAGGGGACAGTTCAGGATGCGCGGAGGGCTCGGCGACGGCGTGGAAACGGATGTCGAGGTGTTTGATGATGTCCATCGAGAAGATGTGGGAAGGTGGCTTGGTGTCGGTTACAACGAGTGTGCCCGACCACGCGTACATGTCACTAATGGAACGGTCAGACACTTCGCGTGAATCGAGGATCGAGTGGGACTTACTCATCGTTGCCATCCCACATCGTCGCATGGCGTTCGTCTGGTATGATCTCCAGAGTGAACCGTTCTTGAGCTCCCGGGCGGAGAGGCTTGAGCTTGATCATGAGCTTGTGCTCTTTCTTATCCTTGGTCTTCTCGAGCTCTTTGGCTCGGTCCGCCCTGTCCCGGGCGATGTCGTCCAACATTCCCGCTACGAGCTCCTTTGTTGATCCACTAGTCTTGTCATCCCCGCCGCCACTTTCCACAGAAGGGAACGGTACGGAAGGCGCCTTGGACGCTGCTTCCGGTGCAATGGAGGATTTGACTTGCCGGTCTTTGCGCATTGCCGGGGCATGACCGGTATCACCTCCGTTCTTGGTACTATATAGCACCTCGGGAGCGTCGTCCTCGCCAATCAAAGGAGGGAGACTAGTAGCGCGTGGGGCAGGTGATTGAGGACGGGAGCTAGTTCCGCCGGACCTACCACGTCTGCGCCGCGAAGTGGACGTAGAACGACGAGCCCCAGAGGGAGTGGGCGAAGTCGGTGGAGGCGAAGGGAGCGGGTGGACTTGCAGGGCCTCGATTTGCATCGCGAGCTCTCGCATTTCGTCCGTTACATCAGAATAAGCACGGGACGGCTGTCCTAAGCTGTAGCTCATTGCGTTGGCGGGTAGGGCGTCTGAGGCGTTGATAAAGGCCTATGGAGGAGTGGCGCCGATGGGGACGAGCAGGTGCGCCGTTAGTAGACCCGTATCCTGCTGACTTATACCTTGCTACGATTCCGCTTTGTCTGGCCAACGCTTGGAACAGCCACACGGCCTCGATGTATATGAGCCTCGAGGTCAAAGCGTCAGCGGGCTGGTGCCACTGCCACGATTCCCATGGCTGTAATTGGCCTCCGCCCAAATAATTGGCAATCTGGTTTGTCTCCGGAGTTATTCTGGATGCGGTCAGTCGTTTCCGCCACGAGTTCCACGATGTTTCTCTGCTCACCTACGGCTAGGACGACACGAAAGTGGCGGATCGCGCAGGAGGCGTAGTTAACCGAGAAGGACCACCCACGTGGCAAAGACACCGACCGCTCGAATAGGCAGGTCCTGTCATCCGCTCCTACGGATGGACAAAATGGGACGCGAGGATGACGGTGGAGGCGGACACCGATGCTCACATCCAAACCTCCACTTTCTCTCAACCATCTCGCCATCAGACGCTGCACACGGGGCCTAGCTGGGGTCAGGGTATCTACGAGAGCGAGAGACATAAGCATGCGCACCCGCGAACGAGCAAACTCCCATTCTTCTACGGACGAGGAGCGAGAATGGCCAGCTCCTGCGAGCCAGATGTCCGCTGCTCGCGAGTTTCTGAAAGATTGGTCAGTGACTCATTGTCTGCCATGCGCACTACTCACCGCGCGCGATCTCTACCCACAGCGCGAGGGCCAACGCTCCGACCCTCCTCCTGCCAGACAAAGATGCAGACGGGCTCTGCAGCGGCCTCATCGTCTACCACACCCTCCTCCACCTCGGCCTCGCGCCCGCCCTCCTCACCGTGCACTTCCCCGCGAAAGGCACGAACATCCACGCCCCGCCCGAACGCGCCGCGCTCGCCCGCTACGGCGCGCGCTTCGTCATCGCCACGGACCAGGGCAGCCGCGGGGGCCCGCCGCTCGTAAATGACGAGCACGCGCGGACGCTCGTTGTGGACCACCATTGGAGCACGGAATTTCCGAGCGGCGCGGTGGTGTGCTCGGCCGCGCGGTGCGAACCGGTCGCGACGTCTGCGACGCTTGCGTATGAGCTGTGCGTGCCGCTGCTGGGTGCCGGTAAGGCGGATGGGCTGAGGGAGCGACTGGACTACTTGTGCGCGATGGGCACGATGGGCGATTTGGGGACCGCGTTCAAGTGGGAGCGGCCGTTCCCGGATATGCGCGACTGCCTCAAGCGGTGGACGAAGAAGGTGCTGGGGGAGGCGATCGGCCTCCTGAACGCACGTACGTCGAGCCGGACGCTCTTCAAGGACCCTACTGACCGGTGTTGTGGTGCAGCTCGCCGGACGGCCGCGTATGATGTCTCGTCGGCGTGGCGCGCGCTCCTGAACGCATCGTCCCCGCGAGACCTGGTCGACCCAAGGTCAAGCAAGGACGTGCGCCGGCTGTTTGAAGCGCGGGCAGAGGTCAAACAGGAAGTGGACCGCTGCGCGCGCCGTCCACCTACCTTCTCGGGTGACGGCCGTGTCGCGCTCGTCCGCATCTCCAGCCCTGCTCAGATCCACCCGGTAGGCTAGCTACGCGTCGAGTCTCACATGCGAACACTGACCGGGCTGATTTGTTCGTAGCTGATCGCAACGCGCTGGTCGTCCTCGCTCAAGGGCGCGCGGCTCGAGATAGTGATGTGCGCGAACGACGGCTACATACCTGGCATGACCAACTTCGCATGTCGCATCGCACGAGCAGGAGGCGGGACCGCACAAGCCAGAGCGAAGCCCAAAGCGCAGCCTCCCAGCGGTAGCAGTACCAAGCGGAAAGCAATCGAGACGGCAGAAACCAGCGGCCCAGATATCATTGCGCTGCTGAAGGAGTACGCAGGGAGGTCCCCTGGGCTGCGCGAGGCGATGGGAGACGACTTTGCGAGGGGGCATAAGCAGGCGAGCGGGGGGATCGTGCAGACAGAGGATTTTGAACGTCTGTGGGACGTGATGCTGCATTCGGAACGGGAGGATGGGGACATGCCGCCTGTGAAGAGGAGGAAGTTGGCCGGACAGGGGCAGAAGAATACCCTAGAGGGGTGGCTGAAGAAGTAGTCAGGCATCAAGCGAGAGCGGTAGCCTTACTTCTCTGCATTTGTACTGCTATTATCATCATCGAATATGCAGTATCTCTGATGTATTGTGGGATTAGTGCGCGAACGTAGACTAGGGCGTAAGCAAGGAGCGGTGTGTCATGGTCGAAGACCACATATATGCGCATAGGACCACTACAAGATCATTGCTGAGCCGCGCGGCGCGCGAACTCGATGAGTGCACTGCAAGTGTGCGATCATTAGCTCTAGTGCCAAAGTCGAGAAAAGCGGAACCATACCGCGTCGGCCGACCAGTCATGCCGGGCTCCTGGTAAGCCGTGCTGCGCGAGGCCTCCATCGACCCCGCGATATCCAGGTGCGCCCACCGCACAGCCGGCTCCTCCGCACCTTCCTCGGGCTCGACACCCTCCACGAAGGACTTGAGGAACAGCGCAGCGGTGCAGCAGCCTGCGCGCTTGCCGCCAGTCTATATATACACGGTCAGCTCGAAACGCGATGAAATACGCGAAGTGAAGGGGCACGCACGTTGATGAGGTCGGCGTTGGCCCTGTAGATTTGTGGGCCGTACTCCTCGTCGAGGGGCATCCTCCAGAAGCGGTCATGCTCGCGCAGGCCCGCCGCGTGCAGCTCCGCCCAGAGCGAGTCCGAGTTCTACAAGTGACATGAGATGTGTGGAGGGTTGGTGGTGGGTGTGAACTTACCGTGAAGACGCCAGAGTAGACCTCGCCCACGCCGTAGTCCATAGAGCTGCCGCGCAGCATTAGCGGTTCGCTTGCAAATTCTTTAGGCTTGCTACAGTGTGAACGTACCCGGTGAGGGTGGCGACGTCAATGACGGTCTTGGGCTTGAACTCCGTTGAGCCATAGTAAAGTGCATCTGCAAAAAGGGCGATTTGAGACCCAAGCCCTTTGCCGTCATTGAGGAAAGAGCGCGTACCAGACAGAATCAGGCGGCCCTCAGCGTCGGTGTTGTCGATCTCGACCGACTTCCCGTTCATCGCGTAGACGCTGTGGCCAAAGCTCGAATGCATGCGATGGCGGTACGTGCAGACCACTTACATGTCTCCAGGCTTGTTCGCAGCAGGGCCGGGCAGGTTCTCGGTGAGCGGCGTCAGGACGACGAGGTTGATGCTGTCAATACCACCTGAGTACCTGCGCTAGACGGATGTGGAGCACGGACAGGACTTACGGGACCTTGAGCTGCGCGATCGCAAGCGCGGCCGCGCAGACGGTTGCCGCGCCGCCCATGTCGCCCCTCATGAGAGACATACCCTGAGACGCGACGGTTAGGCATGCGCTACGATAATGAGGTCGTGTTCGATACTCACGGACGAGGGCTTGAGGGAGATTCCTCCAGAGTCGAAGGTGACGCCCTTGCCGACGAACACTAGCGGCGTCGCGTCCGCCGCAGCGCCCTTGTAGTGACTAGATATGCGGTTCGTCAGTCGTCGCATCTTCGATGAAATGCTAGAGCCCTACATCTCGAGGAACTTCGCCGGCTCCGAGGTGCCTTTCGTCACTGATAGGAAGGTGTTCTGTGTAGAGTTGAGCGAGTCGCAGAGACAGTTGAGATGTATAGACGATTACCATGCCCTTCTCCGCGGCCCATTCTGGTACACTGTCAGTTAAATCATCGATACGCTCGCATTGAGAATCGTAACGCACTAGTGTCGCGCACGATGATGTCCACGTTTGGGATGCCAGCGAACTCGCGCTTGATGCGTTCGGTGAAGGTCTGGAAAGTGAATGAGCCAATGTGCCTTGGCGTGACATCTGTAACGTGCGCGAAGAGGCTTTTGGAACGGGGACATCCGGTATAATCCCGTAAACACCCTCTCAACAGAGCAAGAGCGTGTTTATGATGAAGCTCTATCTGCGACAATGCTGCGTGCCGACGCATGTGCGGACAGGCACCATATTCTCGCCGAACAGCATTGTACTCATCGGCAGCTGGTAGAGTGTCCCTAAGCGTCGGGCCAACGAGATGCTCACAAACACAGGTTGGAAGATATCTGTACCGCCTGGTGGGAACCACATATAGTGATACAGGGTTGTGAATGCGTTTACAACCGATGTCATTCCGCCCCTTGTGCGCACCACTCTGTCCTGCACGCGGCACACACTGCTTGACCCCGCCCGTGCATGTCATGGCACGTCTTCGCAGACTGAATGGCTATTGCGATACTTCCTTATTGTGCCGCTCATCATTGAGGTTTAGATGCGTTCCCACCCATCTGGTACGCAAGACGGACAGAACGAGACAGAATGGCTATCGGGAATTTGTTGGAGTACGCCAATGTGGCGGGTAGGCGTTTTCATCATGCCCATCGGCTTTGAGACTAACAGTTCGCAATGGCGCGCCCCATTGTCTGTCCGCTGTGAGACACATCCCGAGGGGATAGTCACGCCTCGCCGAGCGCGTGCCCTCCCCAACGTTCCCGCATGCAATGAGTGGCATAGGTGAGCGCATGTACGCGCATATATGCGCACCGATGTGCACTGCGGTCGACGGCGTGTGCTCAGGCCGACGAGGATCTTGAGAGCATTGTGACCGAAGGTCCTATAACCCCTTACTCCTTGGTCCGCTCCTACTTTCACCAGACAGTATAGGTAGGCTCCGACGTGGTTCCTCTCCCCAACTCTGAAGGATCACGTACCCGCCTATACCGGCTGGCGACAAGAATAGACACACGACACGCCTCAAGCGGTCTACGCGGCATCACACACGTACTGAACAGGCAGACAGTACTCACTGTGGGAGTGACGATGTTCGCCGGGAGTTCCATGAGGGTGCGGGCGAGGTTTTGGGCCTTTGCGTAGATCACGCCAGTCTCCCAGTCCTTGTCCGCGGAGAGTGGGGTCAGGTTGAGCTGCTCGGGAAGAGGCTCAGAGAGGCGGGGGTCGAAGGGGGACGTCGGCTTCGTCTTCAGCGTAAACTTGTACGCCGCGAGGTGCGCGGCGACAGCTGGCAGCGCGCTCAGTGCTCGGGAGCTGCAAGGAAAGCGCGAGAGGGCTCACCAGCAGCATGGGGGTCCGCCGACGCGTCGACGAGGACGTTGCTGCCCTGGACGCCCTCTCCCAGGTCGCGGACCTTCTTGACGGCACTCGCGACAGCCTTGCGGACGACCTCCCTGCGCTCGTCACCCTTTTTCTGCGCAAAGTTGGCGCCGAGCGAGGTGAGCGCGGTGACAGAGTCCTCCTTGGGCGCGCTGTAGAACAGGTGCGTCGTCCCGACACTGGCCGGCTTGGAATCGCGCGAAGAAGGTGTGGCTTTCCAGAGCTTTGCGGCGTCCACGCCTGTGGCGGCCGCGGCGGAGGGCGCGGTGGGGTCGACGGGGAGAACGTAGAAGGAGGACATGGATCTGAGCAAGTTGGGCGAGCGGCGGAGGAGGAGGGGGAAGCGGGAGCCTGCGCGGATGAGCACCATCGAGTCCTTTGCAACTGGTGGCTTTCCCACTTACACCCGCTTTAGACAGAAACCGAAAACACACACGGCCCTCTCGGCCTTCTCGGCCAATCGGGGTGGTCCTCACAGTCACACACGTCACACTTTGCGTGCGCGCAGTGAATGGTTGTGACACAGTGAAAACTGGTGCTTTCCAAGTCTCACGCTTGCTCACACCTTCCACGATGTACTACGAGGTTTGTGGTCGATAAGGAACTACACTGCTCACACCGCTCCAGATTAGCCTCGCGCGTACACGGTACATGACCTTCGTGAAATGTGACCTGCAGACTCGGAGCCTGGAACACGCCTCTGCTTCCCATTTACTCGCCCTTGTAACTGTCGACCACGGCACTGCCGCATGCCAGGTGCAGATGATAGCTGCCGAGATACAGTCATACCAGTGGGCGGTAGTGGACCTGCTCATGCCGCCTGCATATCGGGGCTGAAGTGGCTTGCCATCTCGTTTAGCAGTCCCATACTCGCACGTAAGTAGGCATTCCTGACATTCCACAATCAACGAGCATCGCTTGTCAGCTTTACTTGCTATGTGCTGACTAGGCGTAACGTCCAAGTACTCGCAGGGAGCTTACCCTGCCTATTTGTTCTCTCGAATATCTTACAGGAGGTCACCTATGGCAATGCAGCAAAGGGCGCATGCACTACACTCGTTTATATACGCCGATCATCTCTCGGAAGCCATATCTGCTGTGTGTGCTCTTAACGGCTCTTGATCATCCTTACTGTGCCAGGTGCGCTTCGCAAGCTCGTGCTGGCTAACGAGCTGGTGAAACTCCACAAGCCCCTGCAACAACCCCTCTCCTAGACCAGGACGCAGATATCAAATATCTTATCGACTGTCGATTGCGGGCTGCACGAGCTTGCTAGGCTCTATGGGTTTGCACTGGCAGAACCTCTTATCTCTTGCGCCGCCACGGCAGCGACGGCTTCTGCCTCAGTAGCGCTCTTTGGAAGAGGTCCAATTCTGACCTGTAAGTAAATCACGAGTACGTGACAAAATGCTCCACGTCCCTCGTTCGCGTCTTCCTCCCTGTGCTGTCTGTCTTTCGTTCCAGTCCGCAGTCCCGAACCGCACAACTGACCGCTCCTTGAATGGCTCCTCATAGCAGACCTGTTGGATTCGATCGTCTGGCGCGCCCATTGTATGCACAGCCTGTTATACTGTACCCCAAACACACGGCAGCACAGGAGTGCATCATATCCTGGACCATTGTGCGTCAACCGCTCTGATTCCTCCCACATAGACCAACCCATGGGTATTTCGCACCGATAGAACAGTTGAAAACCCGATGCCATCCCTCTTTACTCTGACCATTGCAATCCTTCCGCTTGAGGGCTTCGGTGATGCCCGTCCCGCACAGCCTCAGGTCGACCTCCAGACCCTTGCTTCCTGCAGAGCCACCAGTCCTCAGGCCTCAGGAACGACGCTGTGCCTGGTGATCCTCGGGTAGCTCGTCCCTAACACACGCGGCGTCTATGCCCGCCGAAGCAACAAGTGCTTCGACCGTTCGGCGACCTCCCGTAACCCGTTTCGCTTGAGGCGGTGCACGGTGGACAGTCGGTCCCGCACATGCACGTCGGGTACCTGGCCTTCTGTCGAGCTCGGTTTCCTGGACGACGTACGTGATGAATACTTCTCGACCTCGCAGAAGTTGGTCAATACTCCTTATGATGACAGGTTCACAGCTTCGGTGGGGTGCACTACTTGAATATGGTCCCATACGTGTATCGCACACGAAGAAAAACCACAGACGCGACTTGCCTCCTTTCAAGACGTTCCAGACGACATACACTTGTGTCGGGACTATTGGCACGGTGCGGCCTTAAGTGCCCTCTCCCCGTGATGAAGAAGGTGGGCATCGTCCGCATCGCCGTCCAGTACTCTTCGCCTTCACGACTATGAGATCGCAGTCGGGACCGAACCACCTCCCCGCTGTGTAGAAACGGCCGGCGGCACGTCAGTGTTTGCAGGTCACCTGCACAGGGCACACCGACGCACCAACGGCGCTTGTCCACCGCCGCCCTCATGATGTCTCGGCCCACCCCGTTCGAGACGGCGTTGGTGCTGATCGACGAACTCACAACGGTGTAACCGCCGGTGAGCCATCACCGCCTTGAGAGAGGGCGCGCAGAGGCGTGAAGTCCGCTGGAGACCGTGACGGCTCTGCTCGATCTGGACTGGGCAAGCCGTGCTTCGGCGGTGGACCCCTCGGAGGACGCGCCGTACTATGTACGTCTCTGTCTCGACAAATGCAGCTGCATCGTGGGCGCTTCTGCGCGAGGTAGGGTGTATAAAAGATGCCAGACTCACAGTATCGTTCTGCAGTCCCGAGCTCTTCTTCCCGCCAACTCCTCTAATCTTTCTTCACCGACACACTCTCCTACAGTCGCCCAACGATGCGCTCCTCCATGCTCGCCAGCCTCGTCGTCTTCCTCGCCTCCTCCGCGGTGAACGCCGCCGTGCTCACCGGCAGCTCGGGCGCGACCCTGAAGTGCGAGAACGAGGTCGTCGTGTCCGAGACGTTCATCGGCGAGGAGCAGAACGTGAAGCTCACGCACTCGCACTGCGACGACGCGCCGTTCGTCACCGCCCAGGGCAACGTCGTCTCCTCGCTTACGAAGCGCCAGGGCGACCCTTCGAACGTCTGCGGCGCTCAGTGTACGCTCCCACCTCCTCTGTGATGGAAGTTAGTTCCGTTCCTTGGGCTGACGCGTGCGTGGTGTAGGCAACACGTTCTGCTTCAACCCTGCCGGCGGAGGCCCGAACGAGGACGACTGCGCGGTCATCGCGAACGCCCTGCTCTTCGACTCCCAGAACGGCAAGCCGCTGTTCAACGCCACCGCGTCCGGGGTACGTACCGAACATGTTTCTTGGGATAGTACATGATCTGACGGGGATATCGTCATGTAGACCGGGACGGAAAAGGTGACGATGCAGTTCCACAGCTGCACCACCTACTTCCTCAACCAGGCCTCGACCGACTTGACGTACTGCCGCAGCGACTGGGTAAGTCGTAGTCTGCTCCTCACTTGATGCGAATGCGGAACTGGCGGCTCACGTACACACACAGTCGTCCCTGGTCACCTGGCTCGCGTCGGACTGTAACGCGGCAAACAACGCGCACGGTGGTCTGTGCGTCGCCGCTGACCAGCGGTGGTATGTCCAGTAAGTCGTGTTCGGCCGTACTGCTCATCGTTCTCCGTTCTGATGGTTTCGCGTAGGGTCCAGCACTCTGACTCTTGAGCGTTGCGGTATACCCGCTGCTACGGTGGCATCGTGCTGTGCGAGGAGGACTTCCGGTACCTTGGGCTGTCAGCTGAACATCATACACTCGTCTAATATATGGTCTTGATCGTGGAGTGAAGCAACGAATGTGTGCGTCGGAGTCGCTGAGGCACAAGCCTCTCTTCACCGAGTAGACATCTCAGACCGGACACGAGACGTAGTGAGACCACTCCATCATCCAAGCGTATCAGTGTATCAGCAACGACGAAAATTGTAAGTAGTTCAAGAGTGATGGGAATAGGCGGCATCAAAGCGAGGGGTCCGTCTAGGCAGAGGTTGGTCAGTGCTCGCGAATATGATGAAAAACATGTCGATCACCGATCTTTTTTTGAGGTACATACATTGGTTTCTTGGGCTTCAGTTAACGTCCAACATTTGTGTTGCGACGCGTCCGTGGTGGTGATAGAAGCGTAAAGGCATTCATTCGTTCATACGACGGAGCTCGCGGCGATCCAGGACCGCATCAGGCGCCGGAAGCACATACTGTCGAAATTCGCTCGCGGGGAGCTCACCTCCGCCCACCGCGGAGTCCGTGAACTGCTCAGCTCACCCGCTCGCCGCCTGCTCGCTTACTCGTCACCTCAGAACCCGGGCCTGCTCGCCCTCGCTCGCTCTTCTCGCGCTCTCGCGCCATCATCTCGCCCGTGCTCACCCTCGCTTTCTTGTCCACTGCACCTGGCTGAATATTTGTTCGAACAGCCCCGGGACGACTGTGTTTCGTTCTCCCAGGAGGAATTGATATTCCTGGCGCATGGAGCTCGAGTATTCGCTTATACCTTTGCTGGTTTCTTCTACCAATGAGATCTGCGCCGGCCCATGGATACTATCAAAAGGGCAAATGGACGTCCATATTCTATTCACCCCGCGTGCTCCGCCATCAAACCATCATATTCATGACAGTTTGCACGTGAACTACGAGGCGTCCGTCTGCGTTGAGGCTCTAATACCACCTGTGGTAGACCAGTCACTTCCCCATAGTCCTGCCGCGTTGCCTTCAGAGCCCTAGTGTGCCAAAGTGGCTCACGCTACATATAGTATTACGAAGGTATCAGGTGAGCCATCCCTACAAATAGATCACCGTGGTCTCAATGTTGACATTGAACTCGACTTCCCACGCTACGGATGCGTCGTGACTAGAGGTTATAACTTCCTATAAAACGCGAAGGACTCGTAGCAGATGCAATCCTGTCCGCTCCCCGTCGAATTATGCGAAGCGATCATGGACTCCTGCAAGTTGGACGATAGTTCCCCACATACAGGGTGTAGGACCGAGGGTCAGACCCAGGACACGCTCTGCGCGTGCGCATTGACGTGCCGTGCTTGGCTACGCACCAACCCCCTTCTCACAACGCCGTTCTCTGTCGCAGAATTCCTCGCCGCTCTTCACAAGGATCCAGAGGCTTACAGTCCAGTCATGACGACGCTTAGCCTGGGGAGCTATGCTCGAAGACTAGAGCTCGCGCGCGCGACGGAGCTATTCGCGTATCGCTTTCCTGCCCTTGCCGCGCTGGAGCTACACTTCGCACTGGTGTGCTTCCCGCCGCGCATTCTCCGGATGCGTCTACCTCTCCTCAACGCCATCACCGCGATCGAGTTATCGTGGTGTGAGTTCGACTCGCTCAGAGGCCTTTTTGATTTTATCTGGACTCCTCAATATCTGTCTTGGTTGCGGATCATCAAGCCTCTATTCACTCAGAGGGTCATCTATACCGCCGATGTAGGCACTCGCCTTTCGGCGGCAGCGAAACACATGCACGGGTGCAAGAGGCTCTCTACTTTGTCGCTCGTAAGCAGGGAGTTCTATAGACATTGAATGCTGGAAGCTGATATTCACCGTTCACGATCACCAGGACCTCAGACGTAGTCGCTTTGCACAGGTCCCTCTCACACCTTTTGGTTTCACATTGAATAGCCTCCAG
Organism: Trametes polyzona; assembly: GCA_022606195.1. Taxonomy (NCBI): domain Eukaryota; kingdom Fungi; phylum Basidiomycota; class Agaricomycetes; order Polyporales; family Polyporaceae; genus Trametes; species Trametes polyzona. Next base: position 30,428 of record JABYQF010000001.1, on the reverse strand, counting down.
ATCGCCTTCGAAGGGGACGCACATGCTCGTGAGTACTCGCCTCCCCATCTTCCTCACCGTGAACATCCTAGTCAAGTTGTGCGTAGGAGAATATTTTGGCGGATTTGACAGCCTTTTCCCCGCTTTGACTTCCCTCGGCGTTGACTTCGGCAAAGACGTCATGGAGGCGGGTGGCAGTCCGCACGACGAAGCTGTAGCTCGCAGCCTCGAGTCCCGGCTCGAGCCCACATCCTTCCTCCGGGTCCTCGTTAATGCGCTCGCCGCTCCCGGTCGGCTGAGGTTTCTCTACTTCAAGAGTTGGATCGAGGCGCACGTACCCACCGATCCCGCTGACCGCACCGGTCGTCGTCGCCTGACGTCAGGCTCCGCACTAGGCAATATGTTGTCCAGAGGAGAGTGCTGCGAGGGCTTTGAACGCGGTGGCATATCGCCTCGCGGAGTAGTTGCGGACCCTGGGTCGGACTCAATGAAGCTCTGTGAAGTCCTGTCGGGTCTGGAGGAGTTTCGGATTGACCTCGGGAGAGGAGCATGCGCGAACCGATGTGCACGACATCTCGTCTCAGGCCTCCCGTGCCTGCGGAACGTGATCCGTTTCTAGGGGCCAGAACTTGGAGGAGAGGACGGGGCGGCGGTGAGTCCTCACTGGGCGTTGCGGGGGGCTGGGGCTCACGCTATGTGCCACAGGTTACGGTTGGTAGTAACCCCCGGACCCATAGCTGTGTCGGCGGCGAATGCGATCAGCCCGGCGGCCGTTCCGTTGACGTGCGGTGGCGTCGGTGCGTCTGCCGTTGGGATGCGCTGTGGACTTGTGGCTGGACGGCTGACTCTGCAGGATGGGCGGAGTGTGTGTGCTAGATCGCGGAGAGGAGGGGCACTTGAACGATGCGGCGACAGGAACGCCGAGCGTCCACACGCCAGTGTGATGGTGGACACGAGCGCTCGCTAGGGTGTAGACGCAGGAAGCAACGACCCCTCACACCCCGGGATAATTATGTGATGTGACAAGTTCGGTGGCGGTGGAATCGGAGCGAGTTACAGCCTACAGTACAGTGCGTCGTCATGGTTATCTAGCTATAGATGGTAACATATGTGCACTTTACGTGGGGTCTAGATGGTAATAAGAGAAGTAAGACGGGAGGGAGAGTGGAGGGCGGCAACGACACTGCGAGGCCGTGTCGGGTGTAGCGCGGGTAGTATTAGTACAGAGAGATACACTAGCGCGGCTGGAAGGATATAACTTAGGACAGAACAAAACGAGACGGGCGAAAGAACGGAGGTGGTCGAGCGGCACAGTAAAAAAGGAGAGATAACTGAAGAGACGAGAGACAGCAGAGTGGGTTCACTCGCTCTTGCTGAGCTTCTCTTTGAGCTCCTGCCGCCGGCGCTCGATGTCCTTGCGCGACATGTGTGTACCGAGGATGACGTCCCAGTGGATGAAGAACGGCTGCGCGAAGTTGGACTTGATGCCGATAGCCTGCGGATACGAAACACAAAAGAGGGCGTTAGTACGGGCAGCATCAAACGTCGGCGTCCACGGTGGCGCACGCCCGCCCGGGCGCAGCGCCGCGGTGGATCGGCGCGGTCACGTACCTGGTGGTGGATGTCATGGTAGTCCGCGTTGTTCGCGGTAAAGATCTGGAGCGGGTCCCAGGGGAAGTTGTACCCGCAGTGCACGTTGACCGCTTTGAGAGTGGCGACGACGAAGAGGAGCGTAGCTTCGCGCATGGTGACGCCGGAAACGCGCTCGGCGACAAGAGCGCCGAGAGTGTCCATGAGGAAGCCCTCGACGGGGTGATTGTAGAGCGTGCCGTACGCGTAAGGGACGTAGAGCCGGTGGTGCTGCGCGTGGAACTTCTTGTACAGCCAGGCGTTCATATGCAGTGCCCGGTGAAGGAAGTACTGCCACGAGTCAATCACGAAGCTGCGCAGGAGAAGAAGAAGGGCGGTTAGCGTCGATGACGGGAGTAAGGGGCACGGTCACAGGAAACCACGGGGGCGACTTACATGCCGATGAAGAGCCTGGCGAGTGGGATCGCCCACCAATAGAGCGTGTAGAGTCCGATGGCGCCGCGGGATGCGAGAAGTTGGGAACCGAGCTCAGGGCCTAGGACCCATTGCACGACAGACGACATGCGGCCAGCAAGGCAAAGCATGTTGCCGAGGTGGTCGACAGCGGCTCCGGCGGGTGCGGGCTCAATCCAGACGAGGCCCATGCCAGTCTGGATGAGCTGCTGAAGGAGCACTTCCCGGAGAACCTCGCCCCGGGAGGCAAGATTCTTGGATATAACCTCGACGCTCTCATGGATACGGTACTTCTCCGCCCATTTCCAGCCGGAGGTATCGAGGACATGGAAGAAGCCGCTCAGAATCCAGTACCCGACGACAGGAGCCGCGAGGGCGAATATCTGGTCAGGAACCCCTTCTAGGAGAGAGCCTTTGGGCGTGTAGTAGATGGGCGTGTTCGTCGAAAGGTAGTTCAGCTGGCTCTGGTCAAGGAAGGTGGGTGTCGCCGCGGTAGTGTTCATGTTGGGCGAGAGGATGTCAATGAGGTGGTATCCGTAGCCAGCAAGGCTTTATGGGTGCTCTTGACGCAGGGTTCCGACCGCATTGGGAGTCGCTGACAGGTGGTATCAGGAGCTGGACTGCATAGATCGTTGAGGTCTAGGTATTGGCGTCACGGTTGAGTGCGTTTGAGGGGAACATTTCACCGCCAGGCACCCCACTGTGCGATCGCAGCGATGGTGTGGAACTCCAAAAAGACCTAGATCCTGAGGCATGGGAGGGAAGTAGGAGACGGCTGCCTGTTCGGACCCGGGTTTTCCAGGGCGATGATCGGCGCTTTCATCTGTGGGCGTTTGGGCAACATCTGTGTAGTTAGCGTGTGGCGTGAGATATGCCAGGGCGCGGCGCCGATGTATGTTTGAATGCCTCACTGTTACACCAGATTCCGTGGGTGCGCGTCGAGCGTTTGCTGCATACGCGTTGCCAAGAGGATAGGTTAGAATGTCATGAATTGTATGTAATGAGCCAAATGAGGCAAACCGACTTTAAATCCAACCTCAAATCGGTTGGTCTAGTGCGTGGTACTGCCGTCGCAGGGAGTACGGCAGTATCAATGGCGGAGGGCTAGAGCTTGGTATCGGAAGTAGTGTCAGGCGCTAGACGGAGCCAGGTCGTTGATCATGTAATCGAACGTCTGCTGTGTTACTAGTCCGAGTCTACTGGCGCGACAGGCCGGGGTGGGTACAACACCGGGCGGACTGTCTCAATCAGTAGTGGGCGAAACGCTGACCCTGCCACGAACACTGATGTGAGCTACGTAGAGACAGTATCGCCCGAGGCCAAACGTACTAAAAAGACTGCGTCGCTGCGCTTGACTGCGGTGGGAGCTGGTAATGGGAGTCGCTCACCGTGTATTTGCCGTGCTGCTCGTCGTCTTCGAGCTGGTCGCCGCCATCTCGTCACAGCTCAGTCACGATCACTTTCGAGCCGGCGGGCGTCTGTCGAGGTTTGCCCGCAACGGTCATATGCTCCAGTGCGCGCTCTTGTGAAACATATTGTGGGGTTTCTTCCGGACAGTGCGCGGCGCCGCTGAGGATTGAAGTTTGAAGCCTACCCAAATCCGCTGCGCCAATCCCGCAGGCTCAAACGCCGATCCACCGAGAGGCGGAAGGTACACTCCACTATTCTATATGTCCGCATCTCTGAAATGTGGTCTTCCAACGTCTCTAGCCTGAGAAACGGTCTGGTGGCGCGTCGCTGTGCAGGTCGACAGAACTTAGACTCCGGGGCACGCTGCGAACAGCGGTAGCCACCGGCTCTGCCCTCGGGATCCTACCCGGCCCCGTTCTATTTGAGATTAACCTCTGCGCTTCTTCTCACTGTGCCTCCCTGGAACGCAGCATTCAGCTGCGCCTCTCCGATGCTTCTACCGGATCACAGGTCGGCTTCTCTCCTACCAACCTCCTCGTAGAGATGCCTCCCATGCGTACAAGTCCACGGATGCAATGCCGTAGCATAGGGCTCAAGCGCTCACTCTCGAGTGAGTCTTGAAGCGCGAGTGACTCGAGTATAAACCCGGGAAGTCAGCGCAAGGGAGTCGTCGACGTGAGTACAACTTCACCTTTCAGAATGCGTGCATTCTGGTAACGTTCCCTCATGGTACAGTACGCTCTTCGACCGGATAATCTCTCCCGCTGCGGGACTGTTCCATCCGGTTACTTAGATCCCGGTCCGCACTGCCAGGACGCCACCGCAGAACTAAGAAAACTCAAGCCGGTGTGCGCCCGTGCGGACATGCGTGACTGACGCCATCGCAGCATACACTGCACAGCGGCCCGCCCGGCTGCAAACAACTACAGTGTTGCGCATTGGGCACATTCACCGACGAGACCCTTTCCTCGAGCCCGTCCGTACGGCTCTGGACGATCCTGGGCCTGCCTTGCCGTATACCACGGTCCCGCAACGGCCTGCTGTGCTGAGGATTGCGGTTCAGCATGCTTTGGAATTGGTCTAGCGCTTCGAGATGGCCGACTAGAGTTTTCTGAGCGCACCGCTGAGGATCTTGCGTCGACATCCAATTTATCGGTGTACTTATCCTTTGATGTGGTTGCAACGCGCACGGTGCACAGGAATTGCGTTGCGCGGCAGTGATGCGACATCTGGACACGGGTGTGTGTGTGTTTGAGGGCCCGGTTTTGAGCGTTTACGTATAACGAAATGTGCAATATCATCCACATGGCCCGTGCCCTCTTGAATCTGCGTCCACAGACTCTGCTCCCGATCGTAATAGGCACCTATGCGCGATCCGAAGTTCGTAACATCTGTCGTCCGGTGTTGGATATTCTCATAATATAAACATGCATGTTTAGTCAAGAATTGAATATATGCGAAGGAGATCGGTTCTCGACGTGTTCATGAGTGAGGTGAGCGCGAACCCTGGTGGATACGAGTCGCGTCCTGTGAACATGACACCTGGAATACAACACGTGAACAGATGCGAGTATGAGACGTTCCACTCACCACTTAAAAGAGAAGAGCTACTACTGTCCATTTACCTGCGTTTCTGGCGCAGAGGACGATGAACCACGGGAACGAAAGCAAGAGCACGAGCGCGTACGCCGCAAAGGGTACGCGGGCGGCACGGTCACGTGACCGTGCTTCTCTCGCTTCGCGCGCTCCTGTGGCCCGCCTGAGCACAGTACTTGCCAAAGAGCCGACGGTGTAAAGAACTACCGCGTGAAATAATTTTCCAGTATATCGGTATGTATGTCTGTGTCCTACATGTCCATCCTTGAGGACACTGGCATGAAAATGTGGGGGTGGTGTGGGAGCGTGTACCGAGGGCGGTGCCTAAGGGAGTTGAGGGAAGGAGAACGTATGTGCTGGCGTATGGTTTATGTACATAGTTCAATTGTTCAAACAACATTGAGCCGGTTCACTTACCGAGCAAGGACCGTCCCAGTAGAGCGTCTGTAATTTCGGACACCCCCGCCTATGTTTCTGAATCGTCGCGAGCCGTGCAACAATATCGTTTGTAGGCGCGGAAGGATCGTGTATAAAGGAGGGATAGTATACGAAGAGCGTCGACAGATTGTGACACGCCTATACAAGATCGAACATCGCCCGCATGTCATTGAGCGCGCAACGCTTGAGTTCTAGGGTAGCCAGGTTGTCGAAGCAGGGGACGCGTATGCCAAGGATGACGAGTGGTAAGCAGATCGCCGTTCGAATCAGGGCCAAGACCTTTAGTATGAGATAAGGCTACATGAACAGCTCGCTCGCTAGCGTAGGCGGTAAAATGAGGTTTTGGTTCAGGATCCGTGATTGTGAGACCAGCTGAGAGGTCAGAACGTCCATCTCGGGAGAACGGTGGAGCGTCTTGACGAATTGTTGAAGAGACCGTTCGGAGTGGAAGTAGGGTTGGGAGTAAAGAACGTACCGCACGTGTGGCCTCCATGCGCGGCAGGTTAACGAACACTCCGAGAGCGAGGTCTGAGCCTTGATTATCCTGCGCCATACATGCTGATCATCCGAGCGTCGATCCAGAAATCTGCCCTTGCGTTCGTCGGCTTCGTCCATGATGGCCTCGCAGATCTCAACTGGAAGCAGCCACTACTCCTTCACTTGAAGATTGGAAGACACGGAGGTGCTTGCAGGGCCCATCTGGAGTCGTTCGCGCCTTGAACGAGAGGCCCAGGGTAATTGGTGCTCGACCGTATTCCGCACGACCGTGTGAAAACCGGCTCGTATGCGTCTCTCCTAGGCCTCACTGCTTCTCCTTTGCGCATAATGCGTCTTGCCAGGGATAAGGACAGTGTGTATCTGAGAGCGAAGTCGAGCGTAATGGATGTACGGGAAGTGGACCAGTATCGTGAGGGCAGATGCCGACCACGATGGACCACGATGGGTTGAGTAAGCGCCTATCCCGGTTTTGCCCAAAACGACGATCACGACGACGAGTACGACGACTATACAACTACAGCGGCGACAACGACAGGATATTGCTTGACGTCCTAGATTATGATGTTCGTGGCCGTGTGTATGATTAGTAACCCTCTCAGGTACGTCCGTCAGCCGTGTTTCGTGGCCCGTGGCCTCTCCGGGTGGGCCTAAGTTCGCGGACTCTCCAATGGCTTATCTAGTTTGACTTCATCTGGACATCTTCGCATGGTTCATCAGGCCCTATAGCTACCCATTTTCTGCCAGATTCGTAAAATATGATGTGTTCGCATGATTAGCATAGCACAGTCTCGGTCTCTCTGCCCTTCCAGACACCGACTCTCACCAATCGTTCCTCTGATCGAGCCTTGGGCGCTGTCGGTTTGATAGTACGTACTACAGTGAAGTATATGTTGACTCCGGGGCGGCCGAGCATGATTGTCGTGATTCACAGCAATAGGCAACCCGGGTTTCTCGCGTACTAGTTCTGCTGACGCGCGTTTGTGAAAGCAGCTCTGGATGTGCCGTGTTCCCTGAATCGGATAAGTGCTGTATATTTATATACTGCGTGCACGTTGTCAACGATGGAGCCCGGGCAATGGGCCCCACGCTTGTCGACTACTCACATTGTGCTGCTAGATACATTGGACGCAATGGGTGACCCGCCCCCGGCCTACGAGATCTACGCCAAACAACTATTCCCCCGACGACATGGTTACCCACTCTGGCACCCAGAACCGGACGAGACATACGGCGAGATTCAAATCGGGGACGTCGGCCGCTTCCGCCAGGGCGCTTTCTGGGGGTTGTTCAACGCCTGCCTTCCGACAGACCATGAGCAGCCGTTCGGTACCCCGGACAACTATGAGCCGTTTGTTCCAGGGATAGCCCACACTAGAGTACACAAAGAAGTCATCAAAACTAGCCTCGAGAGCAAGACCGTGTCCTCCATTGATATCGGCGGAGGCGCTCAGACGTATGTAGGATCCTCATACACCCCGTGTGCCTCGTTTCACACTTCTGCATCCGTACTGCTTACCAGGAGCTTGGAGACCTTTGGTGGAGGACTCAAATTTTCCTGCAGCTCCCAGCAAGGCGCATTCGTCTTCGTGAAGCCACCGGCAGACCGGAAGCAACTGCACCCTAGCAAGCACAGTCTCGCGAACTACATCCGCACGCACTTCGAAGAGTGGTACAACTTCAGCACTGGTAGTGGCGATTCCGGCGGTCTCGATCTCGACATCAGTCGGGAGGACATCATCTTCATCTCGGGCACGGTCAAGACAGAGGACTGGGGGCTCGGCGCGTTCGTCGACTCAAGCGCGGGAGGCGAAGTGTCCTTCCAGGGCAGTGCAGGACCTTTCGCTCAAGGCAGCTTCAACTGCTCCTACACGAAGAAGAGCCAGGGAAATACCGAGTACCGCACGAAGCCAATGAGCGATTCCCTCTCAATCACCCATCCGAGTCTGGCCGCCGAGTCCGCGTCTCTCATATCCCATTCACCCACTTCATCGACATTGTCGGGCGTGAGTTGTACGGCCAAGAAGGACCAGTGCCTATTTGTCCACTACTACAAGATGAAGAAGCGTTTGTGGTTAAGCAGGTTCATGCAGGCCGCGGCAGATGACAATCAGTCCGATGCCCGTGGCCCAGGAAGCCACGATCCTGGAGGTACCGCGCCGACCGCAAGTGATACTGAGGACTTCGCTGAGGAGCCTGGAATTGATAGGGTACGCGTAGTTGCGTAGTTCTCTCTACGCTTGCATACTTTGGCTCACGACATATAGGCCTACGATCCCGTCGACTTCGTTTTGGACTATATACTGGACTTTCGCTTCAAGGTACGCTCACTTTGCATGCGCCAATCCGAATGCTTGAAGATGTGGTGCAGGATGGATCGCGGACGGAGGTGGCATTTGCCGGTACTGAGGATTTGTACACTTTGTTTGTGAGCGTTCTAGGCGTCGGGGCACCGAGCAGTACTCGCTCATTGTCCCACAGTCTGACGGGGACATTCCCGAAGACATCCAGGCCGCGCTCCGAAGCAGGAGACCTCCTGTACTGCGCATAGATTCCGAAGGTAGGTCCACAATTCTGTCGTCTACGTATCATGTACTCACTACCAGATAGTGGCTGTCCTCGCCTATGGGGTCAAACCGGATGAGGGCTTCGTAGCAGCCGGGTTCGAGCATGCCACAGGTAAGCAAGGTTTAGAAGAGTGGATTGCATGGATCTAACTCCAGAAACTCCGTCATGTTTCCTTGTACGCTCTGAAACACACGAATGACCTGCACAAGACACACACATAGCAAGTGACCCCAAAAATACCTCCCTGAGCCGAACCAGGAACATTGAGCCAATGGATAGCTTGGACCCGCCCTTGAAGTCGCCTATTGCTACGGGAACAGACTACGGCAGAATGGGAGCTCTATCTGAGGAGACTTCCGCGGCTGGAACATGGAAGCCAAGAGTACCCGAGTCTACAAGCGGCAAATCGAGGTGGTCGACACCGGAGAATCCCGTTCAATCCTGGTTCGCTGGCCCTATCACTTCGGACCCGGAAGAATTTAGGACTCGTTCTCCCGGGGTGGCTCAGAAAAAGACAATTGTAGATGAGTTCGCACACGACGACGCTAGTAAGGCAGTTCTCGAGGGGATGCAGGAGTTGATCCACATCCTCCAAGAAGTCGCCAAAATCCACTTGTTTATCACGGGTAAGGGTATGATATACAAAACCTGCAGTGAAGATGCTGAGACGCTGCATCAGCCGCCGTCGACGCTTTTCGTGTGGCGGCCGAATTTAACATGAAGAGACGGGATAACGATATGAGGCTTAACACCGTCTTCGGCAGTATGGCGAAGATGATGACGGCCCTCACCCTGTGCGTAATCATGTTCATGCTCTGCGTCTCTGATCTCATATCTCGCATAGGCTACGCCACGTCCCCGATCCCACACAAACTGATTCGCACGGTATGACCGTCCAACAGAGGCTCAGGGGCATGGTGGACGTTGTGGTCTCCGACGTTTGGAACTGCGCGAGTGCCTGCGATGTGTATGCGAAGAAGAGCATCCTCGCCAAGGTTGTGTTCAGCTCCCACTGGTGCGACACGTTCATGCAGTACGTTCGGCGCTTCCAGAAGCATCAGACATACACCGTGGACGCCGTCTCTATCTACATCGGAAACAACATCGCCGATATGGACGAAATCCCAGATTTGGACACAGTAATCTCGAAGTATGTGATCAATTGATGTTCGTACCACAGACTCTCTCATATCTGTCCGAGCAGGATTACATTCTTGAAAAACAATGAGGACGTATCCGACCACCTACAAGAATTCACTTCCGATGAGGAGAAGGAGTTGGCGGCCTTTATACGGGTTCGGGGAGGACATGATGTGATCCTCAAGAGCAAGAGGCTTCAGACTGAGCTCGCCCTCAACCACAAGTCCGTCCTTTCTGAGCACGGCGCGCCAGGCGCGAGCAAGGGAGCCATCGGGGCAGGCGATACACTAAACCTTCGCTGGCTCCAGGAGGAGCTGACCGAAGAACCCCGCCTCTCGATTGCGCGGAATCGCAGTACCTTCGAGTACAAGTTTGAGTCGCAGCATCGATTCTTCGAGCACGAGGACAGCCATGCATCATCCGCAAAGAGAGCCGAGCGACGCTCGCCGACACCGACGTCTCGCATGCATGAATCTGCCGCGGCCTTTCCGGCTGAGGTGTAGGGAGGAGGGATAAAGACTTCCAACGGGTCTCAGATCACCACCGTTTGTATGTAAATGAACTATTTGCCATATACTTGACTGATCGACCTACTACTCCCGCGAGCAGGTGCCAAATCCGCAGCCGCTGGAACGCGGCATCGATATTCACCTCGCAAAGGCCCAACGTCCTGTCCTAGTGCTCATGGTCCCCATCGTTTCACAGTTTGCAGCTGTATGTACACTCCAACTCACAAGTATCCTACTTACCACCAAACGACTTGCATCCCGTCCTCTGTGGTCCGCAAGTCTCCTGCGGGCATGATGGCGAGTCAAATGCTTTCGTACAGTCGTGGCGATGTTTTGGCGACGTCCACAGCATAGGCGGTCAGAGAATGGCCACGCATGATGACTGAGGGATTCGTGTGACGAGTCATCTGCGCCTACCTCTGCTACGAGTTTGTCGGGCTGTGGTCATTCGGAATGAGCGTGGCGACGGAGCGTCAACGGAAGAGGCATGCCTGCCCCAGCTCAGTGCCAGCAGCATCCTCCGTGTACGAACCCGCGAGAATAGGAGTATACAGTCTGCTGCTACCCCACTGCAGTTGCCATGCTCTGCGGGTATGGCTGGGGCATGTGCCGGCGACACTAGGGATGGACAAGTGGTCATTTGTGAAGGTGCACCACGTCATGTGTTAAGTCACAACGTTGTCGTACAGTAAGCTGCACTGCGCTCGCGTACAGGAAAGAAATTCAGTACGGTCTGCGACATGCGCACGGGAGGGCGCGCGTGTCAGGACTCGCGCCAGGGACGGCCAACGCCTCAATGAGCGCGCCGCTTCGAGTTTGGTGGAGAGATGCCCACGCGCCCTACCATCTACGATGCTCGAAACAGTGTCCCGAGCCTCGCTTCGACGTTGTCCCATTTCTCTGTGTGAGAAAGACACATTTAATGACCATTTGTCTGCGCTACATAGCGTCTCGCCATCTGGCCCGAGCCCTCGAAAGAGAGTGAGAAGCAGTAACGCACGTCCAGCGAGCGTCGTCGGGCGCCACTGGAGGCGAATGGACGAAGGAACGTACCGTGTGCGTGCCGAGGAAGGACCAGAGCGTGAGCGCTCCCGTGCTTCCGTATCCAGAACCACACGGCCTTGCGAAGCTAGAGAAAGCCGGCGCGACGACGGACGGCATCAGAATAGTGGCGGCAAGATCTCCAGAGGTGAATAAAGAGAATAAGAGATAGCCAGGACCAAGTGTCTGCCGTAGACCATCGGCCGGCCGGCAAAATGAGTACCGGACGACGGGGCGCAGGTGCAGTGTCGTTTCGAGAGCAATGCGTGCTATGGTGGTGCCTTCGTAGATGTGCACGCTCAGCGATCGTCGTAGATTCAAAGTCAAGCGCTTTGTGGCCTAAGTCCGCCTGGGCGGCAGATACGCAAATGGGAGGCAGGACCAGGAACATCTCCGCACAGGCGTGCAGAGAACCCAGCGTAAGTCCAGAAGAAGATCTGCGTGCGGGCGATACAGGCCACACTTGCGTCAAAGATACGTTCAAGCAGGAGGTGCAGAATGCGTCATCGTGACAGTGAAACCGGCGGCGCCTATGGACGGGCTGGGAGGCGATACTACGTAGAGCCGAGTAGTCACTCGAACAGGAGATTGATCACGCCAGCCAGACACAATCCAAATCACGAGACGAGCGCACAAGGAGTGTGCACAGAGGGTGAAGAGGCAGGGTGAGGGACGAGTGAATGCCAATGTGAAGTCAATCGGAGGTCCAGAGCGTACCAGCATTGATACCACGGGGTTCGACCCGCCGCTGGGCTCGGTCGAAATGAGAACAAGTACGGGAGGTTGCTGCCCGCGATGAGAGTCTCGGCCCGTGTGACGAGAGCGGTGGGCGGGGAATGGGTCGTTCTCGCGACGAGGGCTGTCCTACCGTAGTCAAAGTCTCTTGGAGGGATTGAGCATTCGATTGAAAGCATCGATATTACGTTGGGAATTTGCGAGGTCGGATCCTGGCAACTATGGTAACGCGGTGGAGGCTGAGTATCGAGAATAAAGTATGTGTACCCTGTGAGAACTACGTACCAACCTGGATTTATGGCGGCAACTTGAGAGTCGTAAGATACGAGTAGAGCAGCCGACCGGCAGTATACCTCGCAACAGAGCACAAGCCAAGAAAATCTAGAGACATCGACACGCTCGCTGGGAGGGCCTTCGTCGCCGTCGTTGCAGACGTCGAGGTCGACGGGCGCTAGTCCTGCTGAAGCACCCGGGATACGCCGATGATCGTATGCCGCGTACATCCACTCACGCACCGCGAAGAAATCCTGAGCAAACCAGGTAGGCAAGCGAGAACGAACCGAGGCTGCGTGCCAAGTGTTTTGCACTTATATCATCCCAAACCTAGCTACAACGTAAGACTCTCCGATGATAAGGCTGAACTGAGCACAAAGGTAGGTCGTTCGAGAATAGTACTAACATTGTTACGACTAGAATACACAGGGCCTCAGTATCTCGCATAGGACTAGAGAGACACCACACTGCTTCTCGTACGACCATTGATCAACGCGAGAAGAAAACAGAATCACGCCGACTTGTGCGTCCACTCGCTCACCATGACATTCCTCTTGATTTCTGATGCCAACATACAACCTATGACGCCTCGATAACAAGTAACCTACTCCGCGCTTCTTATACACGACCCGTACAAAGATACAAATAGACATATACCTACCTACTCGATGCTGATATAATACCCAGCATGCGTCAACGGCCGTATCACCGTAAACCGGCGGTCAGCGCGGACCCGCCGCTCACAAGACCGCCCTTGCCCCTCCACCAGCGAGCAGCCGCGTCGTCCTGAGGCGCTCGATCCCGACCGCGACGCACCCTCCAGGAACGACCGTCCGGGGGGTCTCCCAGTCGCGCACGGTGACCGACGCGCGGCACACGAAGGTGCGGTGCTCTGCGCCACGCGCGAAGAGTCGCACCGGCACTGGCACCCAGAAGTCTAGTCGCCAGGTGCAGGGCCCGTCGGGGTCGTTCCCGGGGGCGAGGTGCGGGGCGTGCGCGAGCGCGATGCCCTGGATAGGGTTCAGTGCAGGTGGAGGGCCTGCGAGCTGAGGCGAGGTAGAGGGCGAGGGCGGGAGCCGGTGTCCGGTGTAGGTGGTTTGCCACTCGTATTCAGGTGGAGAGGAAGACGGTGAGAGTCCGCCGTCGAAGGTCGAGGGGTCTTCGCGCGGCTCAGCGACGGTGTGGAAACGGATGGACACGTCGTGGATCGCATGCCGCGGGTAGAAGTACGATGCGGGCTTCATGTCGTGGATCTCGAGCGTGCCGTGCCATGCGTAGATATCACTGTTCCGACTGACGTTAGCGAATATCGCGGAGAACTGTACAGCGGTAGACGCACGTGTCACATCCATCCCAGATCGTCGTGTGCCTCTCGATGGGTACTATATCGACCTTGAAGCGCCTCAGCACGCTCATCGGTCGCCCAGAGGTTGGCAGCGTCGGTCGCGGCACTCCATGCGTCGGCACTGCTCGCTCCTGCTCACGCTCCTCCTTGTCTCGCGCAATCTCCTTCAGGACCTTCTCGAGGAACCCACTCGCGCCAACGCGCTCGCTCTGCACGTTCTCCTTGTCCATCGCCGACCGGCTGGACTGCCCGGCATCGCCACGTCCCTTCGTAGCTGCAGGCGGGAGACGGAACGGGTCTCGCTTGAGTGTAACTACCGGCGTTGGTGGTGCCTGGCGCGCAAGGAGAGTGCGAAACTCTTCGTGCTCTTCGGCCTCTGACTTGGCCGGGGCGGCTTTGCGCCCTCGGGCGGCTGTGGCGGGAGCCGTGAAGACGGTGGGGTCGGATTTGCGCCGCGGGCTGATCTGTGGGCGGCGCGGGCCCTTGGGAGACGCGCTAGGCTGTTGCGCGGTAGAGACGCGGTGAAGCGCGGATGGCTGTCGCGGGGAGAGAGGGTCGGAGGTATCGAGCGCGTCGATGTCCGCCACGAGGTGTGTCCAGTGGTCGTCGTCCTGGTCGGCATTGATGTCGCGCATTGTGCGCGTGCGCTTGAGGCCTACCATAGGTCCGTCGGAGGTGTCGTCTGCGAACGTTACGGTCTTCTTCGTCGATGAGTCTCGCTTATGGCTCGAGGCGGTGGCGCGGGTGTGGTTCGCGGACGTGGACGTGTGAGGAAGAGTGGAAGGTGAGAGCGCAGAGTTTTGACGTTGGGCGTCGCCATGGTTCACCAATGGCTCGGAAAGAGGAACAAAAGCGGGCGCGGCGCGATTGTGCACCGTCGTCGCCTGGAGTGCCTCTTTGGCACGGGTAGTGTGGCTAACCTCAAAGCGAGCGCCCTTTGTCTGGGACGGTTGCGACGCGGGCTTCTTCAATGCGCTCTTCAGCACTGGTTGAGAGCGAGCATCTGCGGGAGTGACCTGAGGCTGCAACGTCGTCCTAGCCGCATTCGAGTCGAGTCGTGGACGCGAGGTTGCGCGTGTCGGCACGTCCGAAGTGTTCTCTGTGACTACGCCGTGGTTCTCGTCGAGCGACGCCTCGCGGTAGTCGCGCTTTTTCCGTATGGGCTGAGGGCTCAGTAGAGCAGCGACAGAGCGGGGCCGGGGCGGGATGCGCCTTTCGAGAGGTTGAGGGTGGGATATGACGGGTCGTGAAGGACACGGTTGGGCGGGAGGCTTGCTCGAGCTCTTCGACGAGAACAGGCTGAAGAGCTTGCCGCTGACTGAGGTACGTCGGCGGCGAGCGTGTGGGTCTTCATGTCCTGGGTTCGAGGCCGAACTTGTTACGGGATGGGAAGACATTGGAGGTAGGCTCGGAGAGCGGAACAGGAGAGCGGATGGTGGGGGTATAACGAGCCGGGGACACGAAAGAGGGCTAGTAGGCGCAAGGTGTTGTCCGCTGTGCGGGCAGTCAACGGGCCGATGGTCACTATCGGGGCGAACGGGTGACAAGCCGTCCTGAAGCAAAGAGGCCTGGACGGCGCCTTTTTGTACAGGTGCTTGCATGCCAGGCTGTGGCTGTGAAAGAGTGCGTCGTGACGGGGTAGGTGGCTAAAGGACAAAGCAGGATTGTGTGAAGACATCCTGATATAGCGGACAATGACTATTACCTTTCGGAATTTAGGTCAAGCACGTGCTTTGCATGGCGTACTCGAATACACCCAAAGTTAACGTCGCTGACGAGTACTAGGGGTTCACCTACAGACCATATTTTGATGCCCGAACGCCATAGTGGCTGAGTAACACATGCCGGCCGCAGTACCCGAGTCTGCAGAACCTCCGCAGTGAGTATTTCGAGGGAGCGGTAGCTGTCTAATGAAGGTAGCACATACTTGCATCCCTCCTACTCGTCCGTGGCGTCAACGAGGAGAAGCACCACTAGCATAATGTGAGCAATTGATCTCGCGATCAAGTAAAGAGAACATACCGGGGCCATGCACCGGGAGGCTCGTCGCTCAAAGGTGAGCTTCTATCGGCGCAGACCAGATCACTGGGTGAGGTTCGTGACTGCGATGTACATCTCTTGGTAAATCTGTAAGTATATACTGGGTTATACTTCACATGCTTGGCAGCCGTTGCTCATGTGAATACTGGAGGCGTCCTCTGTAGCTGACAAGGCATACCCCAGTCGAGCGACGAACAGGGCCAGGAATCGATACGCACATACGTCGGGACGCGCCGACGCACAAAGGCGACCACCAGACTGCCCACCCCCGTCGAAAGCGCGCCCAGAAGCCTACGAAAAGCCCAAGGGACTCGCACCCGGACATCCCAAACCCGCCGCTCGGCGTGGTACTGAAGCGGGCATATGATTGAGATGGCACAAAGACACCGACCTGGGTGGCAAAGCTAGAGAAGAATAACGATGTGAAGTATAGGGCCAGTCCCGCCCACACGCCTTTGGGAAAGTAGTCGGGACCGAAAGACGATCGCCTGAGAGGACATCAGTGCGAGTAGTAGTAGAATCTTAGCGACGTTGCTCACCTCTCGGCACTGAAACGCGAGAGCGACAGTCCTGACAGCGGCGATGGCCACGCTCGAAGACTTGTCAAACGGCGGATGGGACGTGTAGTAGCCTGTACCCACAAAGTCTATGAGTAGTCGTGTATACAGTAGGTTCGCAGGGTGAGGCTGTACCTTGGAATATATTGTAACCGTAGACGTGTACTATTTCAGTGAGAGTGGCCCGGTAGACGCAATCTGAGAAGGCAAAACCTATAGGCGAGTCCCCAGACCATCATCTCGAGGATGAAACTCGAGAAACAGAAACTCTAAGCTCAAATTCCACGGTGCACGGGGGAGGTAGCTCGTGCACAGTTGCGCCTTTCCGGGGGTCTTCGGCATGGAGGGTCATAGACAATGGGTCAGAGTCGATCAAAGTTGCGGGGGTATCCTGGGCCCAATCGTCGTGTTGTGTCGCAGATAGCTCGATCGCATCGATCTTGCCACTGGATTTATGAAGGTGACGCGAAGGTGACGCGTAAGAGCGGGAGATGAAGGGTTGGACGACAACCGCCGTCGGGCATCGTGCTCAGCAGGCGGAGCGCGGTCAAAAGCCTGGTGTGTATGCAGGTAAGGTCTGGCGTGTTAAACGTGCTGCGATGCCGGTCGAACGACAGTATGACAACCTCAGAGCCGAGCCATACGTCCTTGGGCTTCCGTGTTGTGTGGTCGCATTGGGGAGGAGACGGCGTACGTACGTATAGAATGGGTCACCCTTCTCAGCAACGACCATGAGGTCAACTTCCGACACGAGTGATGGTCCTGCCAACACTTACGCCCGTCTTCTGATTCTCAGTCCGCTGGACTGTGTGCTCCGACAAGGCGGGCGTGCTCGATCGCGGGCGAGGCTCTTCGTGTAAGCATGCATCGGGAGAGCCCTCTGCTACTCAGTCTCCCCGTCTCCTGTCTACACGCCGGGATGAGCGTCGTAGACAGGCCCGGAAAGCTCGACAAAGGACAGACTCACCATCCCTGGGGTCGGTGAGAACATGAACAATACAGCATGTGGGAACGGCGTTAGGAGTGATTGAAATCCGTCCGAAGTTGGACTGACGATTGCTGTAGTCAAATTGAAGGTCCGATAGTCGAGTGCTCGAGTGCATGGTAAGATCTCTACCGCCTATGCATTCTCTACTCTCCAAGCCGTGAAGTTCACGCTCAGCTGCTCTGGCCTAAGAACTCGCGAGCAGTGCACGCTGCAGACTTGGGATCAATGTACAATGGTGCAATAAGTACCGTACCAGGATGCTCATCCGAGCCGTCGCATCGCTTCCACGGCGTGGACACTCGGACGACTCACGGGCTCCAGAATGCATTATGGGTATCCAATGGCCAGGGGTCAGTGCTTTATACCCGGCAAAGATGTCGAGTCGCACATCGCGGCCCACCTACCTTCAATTAGGAACTGAGAGCCCCGCACGAAGAGCGGCCAGGTACATAGCGAGAAAGATATCGATCGACTTGCGACGAGGGCGCGGAGAGCAGAGCGACAGCGAGGGCGGGGGTTACTACATGGGATCGTGAGCGGGTAGACTACTGTATGCGAGAGACCTGCTGGGGTGCGGTGTATGTATGTATGCGACGGGTGGCAGTATGGTATATGTGCGTGTGAGTGTGTATGTGCATGCCAGAGACGATAACCAACCTATGAGAGGGAAAGAACGAACCGAGAAGACCTACGTGGGTAAGTAGTGGGTGAGCTGAGGAAGTGCGGGCGGCGGAGAGCGCCTCCGGGGCGCCTCAGCTTTTGGGAAGGGAAATGGTCGGTGTGCTCGTGAGCGGCGATGCGCGCGGCTGTGTTCGCCGCTTCACCTGTGCCTCGAGCTTGTTTCGTTGCTTGCGGACATCGTCGTCCTTGAGCTTGACGGTGAACGCGAGCTCGATGAGAGCTTCCGGGTTGAGCGGTAGCGCAGTCGGAGGAGGATGGCAGAGGGTGTCGAGGATAGCGTCGGGGGACGTGGCCTGGAGGATGAGACGACGGCAGCCGGAGAAGATCGCGAGGCCGACCCGGAAGAGGAACGTTACGCCTTCGTCGCGTGTCAGCACAGCGAGACGTTAAGATCTAATACGAAGCGTACCTTCGAACAAGAATACGTCCCACACCCGCAGCAAATAGTCGGGCGCGAGCGTGTCAGCGAAGACGGCCATGAACCTGTTGACTACCAGTTAGTACTCGCACACGACGGCCTGACAGGAGACATACCAAGGGCGGCAGACTGTGGCCGGCGAGATGGCCATGTCGCCAAAGAGCTTCTTCGCCGACGCCGAGTCGTTCGCCTCGAGCGCCTTCGCGAACAGCGACGCGTCGACCTCGAGCTGGACCGAGTTGGAGAAGTATGGTCGGAGGTGGGTGTCCATAAGGGAGATGAACGTCCAGAACGCGTCCTCTTCCGGGGACTGGAGGAGTAGCTGTCCAGCAATGAGCGCGAGGCCTGCCCGGCACATGTCAGATCAGTACACCGACGCCCATGATTCGATAGCACTCACCTCGACTATACTGTACGTCGGGGACCATCGATAGGTACGCTTGCAGCATTTTCGCCAACGACCCATCTTGCAACTCCGGTCGATCGACGAAGCACTCGCGGATATCTCGCTCGATATCCGCGAACGCGGGCACCTTGTCGCGCGCCGCGAGCCGCTGATAGAGGCCCTCCATGCGCTTGCCCCGGCTGTCGGTCAGCGTAGCCCAGACCTGGTACCGCACCGACGCGGGCACGCCATCGAGCACGAGCTTCCGGATCTTCTTGCTCTTGCGCGCTTGCGAGGCGGGCACGGACGCCATCGCCGTGATCCAGCGCTGCTCGCGATGCCGGTGCGCCTCCATCTCCGTGTTCTCCTTGTGCAGTGGGGAGCGGGTGTCGCTGGGGGAGAGGTCACTGGGGAGGTGCCGGAAGCTCGACGAACCGGAGGTGGTAGACATCGCGGGGCTGTCGGTGCGGAGGAAGCCGTCGGCCTTGATGGGACTTGGAATTGGGAGCGAGTCGACGCTGCCTGCGTATGGCGAGAGCGGCATCGTGGGCTTGACGAGCTCGAAGTCCATATCTTGCACCTGCACAGTCTCCTGGTCGACGGTGTGCTCGCTCGCGCTTGTGTTCACGCTCAACGTCGGACTGCGGGGATCGGATTTCGACGAATCCTTGCTCGTGACGAGTCGAAGCGGGGGCATGTGTGGCTTGTTTTTCTTCGTGATCTTCAGCCCGAGCACCGATGACGTCTCAAACGTGCTCTCCGTAGGGGACGTCACAGCCGGCGAGGTTGCCCCCGTTCGCTGGGTATCGACAGAGGGGCGAGACAAAGACGCTGTCCCCGATCGAGGCGACGACACGCCCTCGGAGTAATTGGAGTTCGTCGTAGTCGTCCGCGAGCTCATCGAGAGCACCGCCGAACGACTATGCCGGAGCACAGGCGACATCCTCGGGAACCCCGGGGATGCAGGCGACCTTGGCGAAGTCGGCGGGCTCCCACTGTCACCTGCGCCTCCGCTGGAGCCGAACCCGAACGATTCCTGCAACGCCTCGAGCGGGGACTGCGTTTGCGGGGCAGGAGAGCCACGGCCGATCCCGTTCACATTCAGGGAGACCGAGGCCGCGGCCTGGTCGAGCGAAAGCGAACGGGCCATAGCGAGACCCGGTCCCTGGCCTTGGAGGCCTCCGGGTCGGCCGACCGCGTCCGCTGCGGGAGGAGGGGAGGACGAGGTCGGGAGTGGGTTCGTGAGCGCGCGAGGCGGAGGGGAACGTACAGACGGCGGTGGGGCGGCCGAGGGCGCGGGCGCGGTCGTGGATGCGTTTGCTACGACATTATTGACGGAGAGAGAGAGCGGCGAGGGGGCGTGAACGCCGCGGACGACAGAGGACGAGTGCGAGACAGTCGCGCGTTGCGGGGCGGGCACGTTCGCGGCGAGAGTCGGCGTCGCTGCCATCGCGGACTTGGACCGCTTCGTGGTGATTTGAAGAGGCTTGGTGACTTGCGGAGGAGCAGCACCCTCTTCTCGACTGCAATGCGGTCAGTAGTCATACCCTCTGGATCCGACCGCCCTGTACGTACCTCCCCTGCGCAAGCGCCTGCATCCTCGCCTCCTGGCTCCCGCTCTCGAAGCCAGAGAACGACCGCGAGCGTGGCCGCGCCATACCAACCACAGGTGTGAAACCAGGCCGCTGGATCGGCTGGCTCGCGCCCAACGGCGGAGTCCCGCCCTGCAACGGCGGCGACATGGCGTTCTGCCTTCCCGCGGGGTCTGTGCTTCGCCGACCTCCAATCTCCGGCGCCGCCATACCTGGCCCCGACGCCGCCCCAGGCGCGCCGGCACTCATCATCGACGCCGGGGACCCCGTCCTGCTCGGCCCCGCGCCCGTCCACGGCATCGGCGGGCGTACCGCCCTATTCGCGGGCACGTTATTCTGCGGCTCGAGGCTAAAAGTGATGGGAACCGGGCCCACGGACGAGGCGAGGTCGTACTCGAATCTGCCATATATCGTCGGCGGGGCAGGTCGGCCTTCCCGGCGCGCGGCCATGGCAATCTGAAGAACGTGGTGTATAGAGCCGATGGGCGGGCCGCGGGGAATTGGGGGTGGGTGCGGTGCCGGGGCGCGGCCGTACATGGGGCCAGCGGAGGACGCGGTCGGCTTCGGGGCACCGGGGTGTGGGAGGAAGAGGCTTTGGCGCGCTTGGGGGCTGGCGGGCGGGCGGTTTGGGTCAATGGGGCGGGCTTGAGGGTGGGTAGGCGGAATAGCGGAGGGTCCAGGCTGAGGTGCAGTGGGTTGGGCGGGAACGGGCGCGGACGGGGGCGCCGAGGACGAGGATGCGACAGGAGGCGCGGTGACGCTGTATGGTGGGGGCGGCGGCTGGTCCGAGACGGGGTCAGCGTTCGCAATCATCATCATGCGCTTCTCCGATTGCGCGAACGACTCGGAATGCGTCTGAACAGCGGGAGGGATTGCGGGCGTGGGGGGAGGTGTCTGTCGCCGCTCGGCCAGCCTCTCCTCTACGATCTCGGCTGCCTGGGACACAGCGGTCATAGGCATATTGTCCTCACGATCTCGTACATGGAGGTCTTGCCCAGAACGACCTTCGCTTGCATCCTCGCGATCTGCAGGTAAGTCATCATCTTGCTCGTCTCGCTCACGTTCGAGCCGCTTCCGGATGTTAGTCGCCGCGCCGGTGTTGGTCGGATAGACCGGCGAGACAAGTGTAGGTGATGCGAAGGAGGCCGTGGTAGCAGTCGGCGCGGTCGGAGATGCTTGCGGAGAGCCGAACGTAGCATGAAGGAGTGGCGACGGCTCGGGCTCCTTCCTGAACGTCAACGGCGCGGGCCTGTTCTTCTGCAGCCTGCTCATGGGCTCCTCACCCGCGTCCTCGGTGGTTAGAAGCGCAGCTTCGTCCGGCGCGGACGTCGACTCGCTCAGCTTCGACGGTTTGTGGAGGCCCCCAGAGCCCATCCTCCCATGCTCGCCGCGCTGCGCGGACTCGCTGCTCTGGCGCGGAGGCGGCTCGGTCGGGACCGGGGGCACAATCTCGGGGTTCGACGCGAGGGTGTGCATCGAGCCCTTGGAGAAGCGGGACATCTTCGACGCGACCGAGTACCGCGAGTAACGGTAGTCGTCGTAGATGTCATCCGCGCCCTCCCAGTCTTCACCGCCATAGTCGGACTCGGAGTGCGCAGACGGGAGCGGGGCAGCGCTGCTGTGCGGGGAGTCCGAATACTGTGATTCGGACCGCGCTGAAGGTGGAGGCTGGGCTACGCTGGGACTGGTGGGCGATTCAGACCGCGTAGAAAGCGGCGCGGGCACGGCGCTCCGAGGAGACTGTGAGTACTGGGACTCGGAGCGTGCAGTGTCGGGCGGGCCTTCGACCGTCGATTCCGGCGACTCCGTCCGCTGAACCGAGCTCGCAGAGGTGTCATTGGCATCCTCTGCATCCGAGTCTGAGTCCGAGTCGTCGCCTCCCCCGGCAAAGTTCTGTAGGAGGGAGAGGCCGATTCCGGCACCGCCATCTGAGAGCGCGACCGATATGCGTGTGCTCGGCTCGGAGTCGTCGTAGATGCTCGAATCTCGGTCGTTGGGGAAGCGCGACGTGCCCGGGTCGAAAGAGCTAAAGCGCGGGTGGACGGGGCTATCCGTTGCGAGCTGCTTCGCGATCTCGCCTAGGCGGATGGGCGATGGCGCTGGGTCGCTATCTGGGGTGGGCGGAGCAATAGTCGGGCTGTTGCAGCCTTCATCCGCGGGAGTGATCGGTGCGGAGGCGGTGTTGGAGACCGTGGTTGCGAGCGAAGAGGCGTGGCTGAGGGAGCGCTCGGGGTGTGGGGATGGTGCGGGCGAGGCAGCGGAGATACTGCCTGTTGAAAAGCTGGTGGTGATAGCGGGCGAGGGGGCGTCTCTAGCGGCGACAGTGAATGCGCTTTGTGAGGAGGACGGACGGGAGATGGGAGAGGTCACGGCCGACTGGCGTTTGGTCAAAACCGGTTTCTTGAGACGGCCGTGGAAGCGGACGGCGTCGGCGCGGAAATGGCCTACGACACCCTCGCAGTAGCCCTAATAAAGCTGAGCAGGTGAATGAGGTGTACATGGAGGGAAGGGCGTACGAGATACAGATCTGGTTGGCCGGGGATCTGCATGAGCACTGTGATTTCGTCATCCTACAAAGCAAGAGATAGGTCAGACGCGCCAGCTAGGGGAAAGGACGACTGAAGGGGAGAAGCGGGTAGGGTAGTGTATTTATCATAATGGCTCTGCAAATCCTCGCCATCCGTTGTCTTCTGACTCGCAAGCCCCACACTGTACGGATTCTTAGGCTTGCCAGAAGATTATGTCTGATTTATCGGTCATGCTCGGGGCCTGAACCAAGAAACACACATGTGACTGTGTGCGTACGCGAGCTCGGGATGTATGGAAACCCGAGACACAGGAACTGGGACGAGCATCTCGGTGGAGCACATAAATGGCGCATCGCCCGCGGCGTGACCCGTGTTGAACTCTAGCACAGAGGGTGATACGGTGCTCGACACTGCAGGGGAAGGCGCGGGCTGTGGGCGAGTACAGCGGCCGTTACGCCCGGATACACAAGGTAGAGTTTGAAGAAGAGGATGATGGGCACAGCACGGGCAGGGGGAGAAGACGTACCTTGAGGAACATGAGATCCTCAGCCTGCTCCGCGACGCAGTCCTGGATCGCAGTACACTTCCCGATGCCGCCCTTGGCAGCGAACCGGGTCCATCGTCCGAGTTCGGTTGCGTCCATGGCGAAGTCCGCAGAGTGTTGCTACCGGAGAAGAGCGAGAGCAGGGCGGGCGAGAGCGGGAGAGTAAAGAGCGGATAGAGTCAGACACCAACGAGCGACGAGAGAGAGGAGAGCGAGAGGAAGAGGACGAGAGTGAGAGGCCGTCGTCGCAGTCGACTCCGAAGCCGAGGACAGCGTACAACTCACAGTCCTAGTGCAGAACGTACAACGCAGAGCCCACTGCTCCGCCGCGCTCGGCGCCCACAAAGCCGCCGCCTTTCGGACTTTCAATTGAAGTAAGCACCCGTTCTAACGTGTCTAATCGATTCTAGCGAGCCGGCCTCGAGCGCTTACACAACAGCAAGCCGGGCGTGTAGTGCTACACGGCCAGACACCTTTTTGAGGTCGAGTGGGATTCTGTAAACTCAGGCGGGATTCAAAATGCGAATATGCGTGAAGCGTAGGCAAAAGATGAGGCAAGCGCGTCCGCTGGTGGTTTGCGCCTCGCACAAACTGAGACTCGCGCTGAGCGCAAAACGAATGTATCTGCGTGAGATCGCATTGGTCGCTGGGCGTCTATCATCCTCATTGGGTTAGGCGCCTGTACCCACGACCTGGGTCTTGTCCGGAAGCGGACATTGGAGAGACTTGGGCGCTTGAGCTCGAACGTTTGAACACCGCAGCCCATGGCATCGCGCGCGGTCCCCCACGGTATGCGGCGCAAGTCTCGCGCTTGATACATGGGGACACGTTTAATTATTGAAATTAGATCTACACTGGGCGGTTGTACCCGATGTGGTGGACGATACCAACCAACCCATGTGGACGTGCACTCTCTGCGCGGATCGGAAAGCGCACAGGACTCGCGCGAAGGCCCAGCATGAAGAGGGTGTGCTTCACCAAACCTTGTTGCAGGAGGCCGAGTTGTTGGCGAGCAAGAACACGACAGAGCAAGATCATCGGGCGTTCGAACACGAGTCCCGCGCTCGCCGCGCCGCTATAGAGGATGCCACTCGACAGCTCCTTGCGGCACTCGCCCATATACCTCCTCCTGAGGCGGCTCCTTCTGCATCCCCGCAAGAGCCTCCAGGCTTTAACTGGGGCCTCGCCTTGGATGACGCAGGGGAAACTTCCGACCCCGCGGCGTCGCTCACCTTCGAGAGTGAGGTTACTCGCACCGTGGCTCAGGCACTCCTCGATAAATTCGCTGAGTCTGACGACGAACAAGAGGAGCGCGAGGATGCCGATGTTGAAGAAGAACCAATAGTTGAGCCGATGGTGAGCGGTACGTCGACATCCGCCATCCTCCCGTTCGCGCACAATGTCTGACGCATGGTGCAGTGGACAATGGTTCGCAAGCGGACGTCAACGTCCGTAAACGGGCTCTCCCTCAAGACGATGCTCAGATACGACGTCACTGGTTCCCTTGGCACGATAAAATTGTATGTTAACGTGGGATGCACGACACCGCAGGAGGTCGCTGACCTTGCAACTATAGACATGCACACTCGATGTCCTCACCCACCTCCCCCGTTCCGTTTTCTCTCAGCGTCAACTCGACCTCTTCCTGTGGCTTCTTCGTATCAATGACGTCGATGATGTGCCCTCCGTTCGGCACATACTCCGGCTCAATGCCGCATTACAGCGAGCTTGCGGCATCGATAGCATCGCGTACAAGGGCGTGCTGGGACATACATATTACGTGAACGCTCTTGATCAAATCATCGCACAGGTGAGTGTTTGTGGTATTTACTCGCGTTAACATGCCGAATTTATGTGACTTGTCCAGGAAATGGCCAACCCTTGTGTGCGACCACACCTGTCGTTCTACCCCGAGGACACCGGTGGAGCCCATCTATCGGAGGCAAGCCAGGCTGCGCGCTGGCTTCACGAAGCTCCCGACGATGTACTTACGCCGATGGTGCGCGTCGGAAGCCGGGACTTCTATGTCCACGAACCCCTGATGGGCGACGACGGGAAGGTTCGGATGCCGATGCGATGGTTCACCCGCTTCCAGCGCGGCAAACATGTCCTGTTTGCTAAGTGCTGGGAGATGCAGGCCTGTTGCACGGACACAGGTAACGGCTGGGTAATCGTCAAACGAGACGACTACGAGATCGCCGCCGCGAATCTGATGAAGACCTTCCCCGAGCTGTGTACCGCTGCCGCTCGCTACAACCTCCCACATCCTACGAATATCCTAGGTGAGTGCCGCTTGGGCTTCCTGTAGCACAACACTGTAATTCTCACCACCGTCCGACCGTACTCAGGTGTATGCGATCCCAAAAAGCCCGCGGATGGTTGTTCACCCTGGTCGTACACTGATCCCAAACTCGGCAACCCCTGGCGTGAGCAGTCGAAGGGCCACAGAGTCGTAGCCTTCCCGATATGGATGTATTGCGACGATACCTCCGGGAACCTCTCGAAGAAGTGGAACGAGCATAATAGCGTGTTGTTCACTGCCGCTGGTCTTGTCAGAGAGCAACTCCAAAAGGAGTACAACATACACTTCCTCACGACGTCGAACATCGCACCGCCGCTCGAAATGATGGACGGAGTCGTCGAGCAGCTGGAGTAAGTCTGCACCGAGGTCACAGTTCGCGTCGTTCCTAAGTTGATATATCTATCCTAGATCCGCGCAGAAGACAGGCGTATGGGCATGGGACTGCATGCTCAACGAACCCGTACTGGTGCTCCCATGGGTGCTCGCTCTTTTAGGGGACAACCCGATGCAGAGCGAGTTCGCTTGCCACATCGGTCTACAAGCCAAGTTTTTCTGCCGGAACTGCTGGTGTAAAGGTCGCGACGTCGCCGAGGAGCAAGGCGGTGACGCTGGGGATGATGACAGCACCCAGAGTGTGCTCTCGTGTAACTCAGAAGACGCGAGGTCGACCGTCTCTCATGATGTGCCTGCAGATACAAGTAGTGTGGCCTCCGGCGGGGCATCGGACAGTGTTTCCAATGCTGGTCGGCGTGTGTCCAAGGTGAAGGCTCGCGCGAAGAAGGCTCTTGAGAGCATGTCTGACATGGTCGGCCGTGTTACTTCGTTCTTGAAGGTGCGTTTGCTCCACCACAGTCACCTTCACCTGCATTCGTGCCCGATTTCGCTAACGTCGCGACTGCGGACAGCCCGGTACCCCACGCAACAAGAATGAGACCGCGAAGCAGCTGCGATCATACTTCACGATGGCCTCCGTCCCCGGCGCAAAGACAACGATCAAGAAGGAGCGGACGCAGAGCGGTATCAAGGATACCTTTCAGTTAGCCCATCTCGAAACTCTCTTCAAGTCGTATAAGAACAAGAGGGGCTACACGGCAAAACAGGTCGCACTTTCTGCTGCTATCGAGGATCTGCCAGAGCACACTACCAATCCTGTGTGGCGCATCCGAGGTGTGCATGGCTCCGTTTCACGTCATTCGACCCGCATACACGTGCTGAACAGTTACTGTTCAGAGCTCGACGCACATCAGGACACTCCCGTCGAAGTGCTACATGTTGTGCTTCTTGGATTCATTAAGTACTTCTGGCGTGACTGTCACGACCCGTGCCGGACCTCCGCCGGGTTTCCGCCTCGGGACTCCTATCGGACTTCCTCCGGACATCCGCCAGTTTCCTTCGTAAGTAGTTAGCTAGACTTTTCCTTACATTACGTCATCCTCTCCCCTTATCAGTTTATCCCTCTTCTTGTCTTACGTCAAGGGTGCTCGGAACTTCCGGAGTTCCGACGCCTATGATGTAAGGCCTTCTTATCGATTAGTCTCGCTTAGTATATAAACCGCTGCTGGAAGTAGCGTTTGCCTTAGTTCGGACACTACGTTACTCTACGTTACTTTACTCCTCCTTACGTCGCTACTTACGCTACCCGCCCGTAACTCCGCTCTACTCCGAATATATCTCTTCCCCTCATCTCCGTCCATTCCTTCGGAACTCCGTCAGTCCGCCCTCGGTCTTCCCTCGGTCTCCCTCCGCCTTTCGGTCGTTTCCCTCCCCCTACTCCGCTTCCCCTCGGAACTCCGTCGGTCCTCCGTCCGCAAATAGAGGACAACCGCGAGATCGCTCAGGGCGTTGCCAATAGCCTCGCCGAAGTCCTCACCCCTCGTGCCGTGTACCCCCGGAACTCCCCGAACTTCCCCTCGACTCCGTCTGCCTTCGGACGGCACGCGTCCTAACAGTGTGTCCGAACTCACACTGAGGATCTCGCCATGACTCAACGCCCCGAACCCGAGGATCAGTGGCCTGGCTTTACCGCGCGACGCTACCGGGTCTCCACGCAGCCCACCAGCACCCCGGTAACACCGACGCGCGCCGTGTTTCCACCGCACCTTCAAGCCACCACCCAGTCACCCATCGAGTCGACCGCTGGAACTCCGGAGACAGGTTCGTCCCGTCTTCCCGGAGCTCCGCTCCTCGATTTCACCGCTCAGGCCACTGCGGTACCTCGTAGTTCGCCCAACCCCTTCCTCGCCGCGTCTCCGAGCAACGCGCCTCCCGCTCCGGGTCCGGACTCCCGACCACCTCCGCCACACTTCCCTCCAGAACCACCCACATCCGTCCCAACCCCTCCGGACCCCAACCGGGAGCTCGCGCAGGCTGTCGCCTTGCTCGCTCAGACGCTCCGGCTCTCCCAGACCGCTCCGGCTGCCTCCGCTGGGAACTCCGCCTCCTCCGAGCGGCACAACGTCCGGGAGCCCGACCAGTTCGACGGGTCGGACCCCACCAAACTCCGTTCGTTCTTCACTCAGCTGGAGCTGGTCTTCAAGGCTCGCCCTAGGACGTTCGACACCGACGAGAAGAAAGTCACCTATGGCATCTCCTACCTCCGGGGGATGGCCCTCGCCTGGTTCGAACCGTATCTCCTAGAGGGCGAGTCGGAGAACCCGCCGGAATTCCTGCACTCCTACGAGAGGTTCCAGGAGGAACTCCGGGTCAACTTCGGTCCGTTCGACGTCACCGGACAGGCTGAACATGAGCTGGAGAACCTCCGGATGCCCGACAACCTATCTATATAACCCGTGCATCTGACGTCAGATGCATGGAAGTAAACGGAAGTAAGGCCATATCTCCTCAGGGACCCCTTACTTCCATGGAAGTACCGGGTGTTCTGGATAGCCAGGAAGCAGGGCTACAAGATGCACCGGGTTTCAGGGCAATAGCTGCTCTGGGTGCCGAGTTATGGCCTTACTTCCGCGGAAGTAAGGTGGAGGTGAAATGGAAGTAAGGCTGTATCTCGTCAAGGACCCCTTACTTCCATGGACGTAAGGGCTCTTTTTGATAGCCCCGGATCAGGGCTACAAGGTGCAGGTGTTTTCGTGGCCATAGCTGCTCTGGTTCCCAAGTTATGGCCTTACTTCCACTGGGGTCAGGACCTACTTTTGGCATGACCCCTTACTTCCATGGAAGTAATGACCTCGATCGATAGCCCTGTTCAATAGCTACACAACGCACTTTGTTTCGTGTCCATAGCTGCCCTGGGTGCCGAGTTATGGCCTTACTTCCATGTGCCAGGTTGGCAGTCAGCTGGAAGTAAATGGAAGTAAGGCCATATCTCGCCGGCAACCCCTTACTTCCATGGAAGTAAGGGGTCGTTTTGATAGCCCAGGACTGTGGCTACAAGATGCAGGTGGTTTCATGGCCATAGCTGCCCTGGTACCTGAGATGTGGCCTTACTTCCATGTGGGTGGGGGAATATATTTTGAGTTACCCCTTACTTCCATGGAAGTAACAACCTCATATAATAGCCCCATGGGTCCTATACACTGTGTATTTTTTGCGAGCCAATACCTGCTCTTGTTCCTGAGATGTGGCCTTACTTCCATTTACTTCCAGCTGACCCCCCATGGAAGTAAGGCCATATCTCACCAGCAACCCCTTACTTCCATGGAAGTAAGGGGTCGTTTTGATAGCCCAGGACTGTAGCTACAAGATGCAGGTGGTCCCATAGCCATAGCTGCTCTGGTGCCCGAGTTACAGCCTTACTTCCACATGGGTGAGGGAATATTTCCTGAGGTACCCCTTACTTCCATGGAGGTAAAGGCATCATATAATAGCCCTATATGCCCTATACTATGTGTATTTTTTGCGAGCCACTAGCTGCCCAGGTTCCTGAGATATGGCCTTACTTCCATTGGGGGGTCAGCTGGAAGTAAATGGAAGTAAGGCCATATCTAACCAGCAACCCCTTACTTCCATGGCCGAGAGGGGTCGTTTCCATAGCCAAGAAGCAGGGCTACAAGATGCAGGTGATTGTGTGGCCATAGCTGCTCTGGTTCCTGAGTTATTGGCTTACTTCCATCAGGGTCAGGACCGACTTTTTGCAAAACCCCTCACTTCCATAGAGATAATGACCTCATATATTAGCCCTGTATGCCCTATACTGTGTGTATTTTTTCCGGGCCAGTAGCTCCCATGGTTGTTCAGATATGCCCCTACGTCTAGGGGGGTCAGCCGTATGTTCTCGAATACCCCTTACTTCCATCAAGATAAGCAGGCTTTCTGATAGCTTTGGAGCATAACTACATAGTAAAAATAGTTTAAAGGCTCCAGGGTTTCTATTTAGCCCCACAAATATATGTCTTCATAATTGCCGCATTTTAATCGGCCATGTTGAAGCGTAGATCACATGATTACGCACAGTCCGCTGGGGATCAGGTGACTGGCTAAAGTTATATGATCTTGGACCACCTGCCGTGAGTTGGGCTGTACCGGATCATACAAATGCAGATCAAAACACAGTGCCTGTGTTTACTGAGTGTTTATAAATATTGGAGTATCATCTATGTACCTATCCATCGAGTATTTCAGGCATTGCATACTGGTCAATCCCATATAACCATCAGAATACAAACTGCTTAATATATGCTGTATCCACACATAATCCCCAGTGATACTGATGTTGTTGCGACTCTTACCATCCAGATAATAAAGGATAATATAACCTCAATTGATCTGACAAAAATCAGGTAACCAACTTGAACTTGGGTGGATTCTATAGCCTATTAATAATCATACAACTCGAATAAATTCCGCAAAAATTATGAAACTGTG